>CM033743.1:15615043-16872897 GCA_019671005.1 Hibiscus mutabilis | reverse complement strand
ATTAGACTTCTAGAATCATATATCCAATTTCATAATTTAAGCTTAATCAAGAGAAAATGAAAAGTAATTCACCTTCCTCCTTAAGATTCCCGAATTGATCTCTTAAAATTGAACTAAATTAAATCTTCCACTTCCATTTCCATGGCCATAGCTTAAGCTCTCTCCCTCTAATGGTTCGGTTGCAACAAAGGAAGAAGATAACTCTTCCTTCCATTTCTCCCTTGGCCGAAACCTCTCCCTTCCACTTAGCTCTCACTTGTGTTTGACAAGTGTATACATCCCTAGAATTTCCAATGATATAATTGTTTACATGAAAGTATGTTACCAAATCACTTAATTGTTTACATGAAAGTATCCCGATTCCCTTTGAATCATATTCGATTTGGTAACATTCTTTTAGGCCACATTTTTGGAAATTACAATTCTCATCCCCTTAAAAAAAATTCGTCCTCGAATTTCCTTATGGTGAAAGAATGTGGTCATTGATCTTTCTTAGGTATCTCCAATTTCCAAATTATCTCTTCAATCTGGTGATTTCTTCATAGAAATTTTATAAAAAGGAAATAGATTTGTTATAGTGTTCTCTATCTTCACAACTCTAGAGTTGATTTAATCTTTCTCCATAGATCAAAACTGAATTAACTTCATCTCGGAACTGAAATACTCTGAAGCTTTTGGTCTGATTACTGAAGAATCCCGATTTTAAAATAAAATAAAATAAATTAGGTCAAGATGAACTTGATGTTTGACAAAAAACTATTTATTTTCTTATAACTTAACAATGTGTATAACTGAATAATTATTTCAACTGATTGACTTCTTTGTTTACTTTTTGGTCGTACAAAAGACACAACCTTTCAGTAGGTTTTACTAAAGGTATGATCAAGATGGAAAATCCTTTAATTGATTTTCGGAAAAACTATCTAACCTCAGGGAACTTCAGACTCTACCTAAAATCCTCAGAATTTTCTATTCAACAATTGATTAAATCTTTTTGGAATCCACCTTAATCCTTTCTACAGATATCCAAGATCAAAGACGGGTACTTCAGGTAACCCTAATGCATATTTACTTGAACTTAGCACAGAGTTGGTGTTTCCAATGAATGGTAGAATAATTTGAAAGTATCTCCAATAATCGCCCTTATCCACAAAGTAGATAATGATATCATTACTAAAAACTTCCACTCCTATCCTTGGGGTTTTGGAAAACTCGACTTGTAGGGTCTATGAGCGTATTAGGAACATTTGTTAAGCTGAATGATTTTACAAAAGTTTCGAGATGATTACATCGAGTCCTAGACTCAATCTTTAGTACATCGGTTTCTTTGACTCTCATCTGGTAGGATTCTAAACAAAGATCGATCCTGAATAGTTATTGTAGTGTTCTAAAATAATCTTGAAATACTCAACTTTCTGAATCCAAGATTGAATCCAAAGAAAATTTTGGTTTATTATCATTTGAAATAGTAACGATCACAAGAATTGGTTCAGATGATTCCTTATTCAGCAAAAATACAAATTCTTTTCCTATCTATGGAGGATAGATCTTTCCCTACGACAACTTACCCGATATAAAGTTTACTTAGCCAAACTAATTACGGATTAGATTCAAATTTTGGGAAGGATAAAGCTAAGGCTTAGTAGAAAAAGGAATTCCTTGTATGTATAGAAAACAAATTTTTTGTACACTCGGTTTACAAAAGCTCTATCTCTTACAGGACTGATAGTAACAAATTTGCAGTTCGAGGTTACAGTACTTAAATTAAACTTCCCAAAAAGAGTAGAGCATATAAAAAGGATAGGTCAAACGTGAACTAAACTAAGCATATACAGATTTCATTACAATCTAATTGTACTCAAGAAAGCGTAAACTCCAATATTAAACTAATTTATCTATCAGAGTCTTTGATGTCACATCCAAGAGAAAAACGAGAGAAGTCTTTTGCTATTATCTAGTAGCATTCTGAGGATTGTCATTGGTTTTAATTCATCCTTACTCTACCTCCTTTATTGAAGGAGCTAACCCGGGTCTCATTATCCCGGACCAAATATATTTTAGACATTTCTACTAATTATCAGTAGGAAGGAGAGCTTTTCTCAAACGCAAATCACAAGTACTTATCAAATTTAACTCCTAGGTGGCACATGTAACAAATGATGATACAACAAGTTTCAGTTTAGTCCGAGAATCGACTAAACCTAAGTTCTAATACCAATAAATGTAATACCCCTTACTCGGTCTGGGAAATAAACTGGTTTAGGAAGGTTCAATTATTAAAATCCATAATCAGATCGTAACACATTAATGAAGATAAACTTACGAAAGGATCAAGTAAAATAAGGATCATTACCTACAATACGTATACCCATGTTTAAAATATACAAATAAATTAATACCTAATAGCATTCAGACTAAGACAAATAAGGTTCATTACTTCACATTTTAGAATCCATTTAGACCGGCTATTCAACCTAGTAATTTCAATCTAGCATGATATGGTTCTTATATAGTCATAACTTTCAAATGACAATATCAGTCAAGCATTCCAACATATACGGAGGTTAATTTGAACCACTGAAACACCATACTTAACATCTATGATTTTAAGTCTTTAGAAATCAATCATTTAACCAAACTTTAGTTACTTTAACAATGCCAAGAATTAGAGCTATACTATCATATCAGACTTAGCATATATTACAAGATACATATGAGCATATATATATACACACAAAGCATTATGGTCTAACCATTTTAAACCTATACATATGTCCAATTTATCATGGCAGAAACACAACTATTATAATTCAAGCAAGCAACCACGAAGCAAATAAAAGGCCATTACAAAGCCTTGGATGATTATCCACTTATACACATTTATAGCTAAAAAGGAATTTAAATGCTCAATGCATACTTAACAACTATGTGCCACCATCTAGGAGTTCTAAGAAAGATTAGAAAAATATGCCTTGATACTTGTGATCTCGTCCGAGCTCAAGAAGAATCGAAAGCAATTTCACCCTGAAAAGCGAAGAAAGGATAAAATAAGCATAAACTTAGTGAGGTAATTCAAAGTTACAAATAACATGGAACAAATAATTTGGTCACGTATGATTACAAGCTTGAACCTGAAAAGAACTTTTGAGAAATAAACATTCAAATCGATCATATACTAATATAAATGTGAATACTCGAACCAAGTATGTATATATATTTATATTTTATTCGAAACTCACAAGTAATAAAATATTATAGCTTCACGTATAATTAGGGAAAATGAGCAAAACTTACAATTAAGGATACAAGGAAAACTCACATAATTAAACAGGCATTCTAACCAAACAATTCTATCCTTCCAAAAGCATATTTAGTTTTCCAGACAGATAGATTATATTTAGTTTTCCAACCATACCTATGACTGACTGAAACAAAGCTTATAACTTATCGTATCATAGAATTAGAATTTGAGCATAACTTCTTAAACAAGGCACCAATCGAACATAGCTTATTTTATTATTTCAATTGTCTTTACAATACATGTATGATCCTTATTTCAAGCATATATCCTTATCAAATGATAACATAGTAAAGGTTACTCATTGAGTGTATCAAAACACGAATTGATATCATTAAGAGCATAGCATCAAGTCAAGCATTTTGTATTTATTATACTTTATTAAAACAATTTGAGCACCTTATAATTTTATTCATGTCAATCATGTATTACTAAATGCATAATTCTAAATTATATCTTGTATTCATTTCCCATCATGCTCGAATGATAGCCAAGCCTATTAAGGTTTCTATCAAGTTTGAAACATTTAATCCAGCATATATTTTCAAGCATTCCCAAACATATATCACTTATGATATAATACATACCATGTAGTCCAACATTGAAACACAAGAACAATTTAACTTGATGAACAACAACATAAACTAATATAAATAGCATGCTCGGGATAGTTTCAAAATGCCCCGAGATTTTAAACTACACTCACAGGTTAATCCAAGCTAGTTTTGGTCACGAATCACGAATCCCTTTCTTTGTTTATCCACTGTTTGATCTCTTTTAGCTCTAAGTCCCTCAATTCCTTCTTGATCTAATATTACAATGGCACATTCATTTGTTAGATGTATTCTCAGCAACCATTCTCCTGTAGATATTACTCCAAACATTCCACTAATGTTTATTTCTATACCAATTTGTCCATTACACTTGCATACACATTTTTTAACACATCAAAACAGTCCTCAACATTTGTACAAGTGCATAACAGTTCCTATCACACCAAAACAGTCCACTATGTATTTTTGTACAGGAAAAACAGTCCCTAAACTTACAAAACAGTCTCTATATGCATTCATAAAGCATTTTCCTTGTTCTTAATTACTCAAAACAGCTCACCCTACACACATACACTTCAAAACAGTCTCCATAAATGCATATCTGTCCTTATAAATACAAAAACAGTCCCTAACATGTTTGTACACTTTCAAAATAGTCCCCATATTTTCATGTATATACAGAACATTCCACTAAAGTTCTTAAAACATACAAAGCAGGGCAAATGCATTTATATACATATGAGTACACCAAAACAGCCCCTTAATAAAATACCAAACAATCATGATGGCTAAATTCGATTTCAACACAACTATATTATTCAACCATGATCCAAATCAATATTTACTCTATCTCAACAATTCCAAGCTTAGTATTAAGCAAACTATCATCTTCAATTACACTTATAATTTCACATAAGCATAGCAATTTTATATTGCACTATTCGAAACAACCAATGAAATTTCCAGCCAAGGAATGGTTCTTCAATAATTCTAATAGCTACATAATCAACTTCGATTATACTACAAGGCTTCAAAGCTTGGAGATTTCATCATATGTATTGCTGAATGAACCAATTAGATTTCTAGAATCATATATCCAATTTCATAATTTAAGCTTAATCAAACAGAAATGAAAAGTAATTCACCTTCCTCCTTAAGATTCCCGAATTGAACTAAATTAAATCTTTCACTTCCATTTCCATGGCCATAGCTTAATCTCTCACACTCTCTCCCTCTAATGGTTCGGTTGCAACAAAGGAAGAAGATAACTCTTCATTCCATTTCTCCCTTGGCCGAAACCTCTCCCTTCCACTTAGCTCTCACTTGTGTTTGACAAGTGTATACATCCCTAGACAATTAAATGTCTAGCATGCAATCCTTAAATCATTATATCATTCGCTTACATCCCTTCTATTATAGCTACCCAATTCTTCTTTAATTTAATTTTGGTCCTAAACCGCTTAATCAATTTAATAAGAAACAAATCTAAGCAAAATAGTTAGCAAACTTTCCAAGCTTTTACATTCCGTCTTTAAATCACTTAATTGTTTACTTGAAAGTATCCTGATTCCCTTTGAATCATATTCGATTTGGTAACATACTTTTAGGCCACATTTTTGGATATTACAATTTATGGTGAAAGAGTGTGGGCATTGATCTTTCTTAGGTATCTCCAGTTTCCAAATTATCTCTTCAATCTGGTGATTTCTTCATAGAAATTTTATAAAAAGGAAATAGATTTGTTATAGAGTTTTTTGTCTTCACAACTCTAGAATTGATTTAATCTTTCTCCATAGATCAAAACTGAATTAACTTCATCTCGGAACTGAAATACTCTGAAGCTTTTGGTCTGATTACTGAAGAATCCCAATTTTAAATAAAATAAAATAAAATAAATCAGGTCAAGATGAACTTGATGTTTGACAAAAAAAAAAAAAATATTGATTTTCTTATAACTTAACAATGAGTAGAACTGAATATTTATTTCAACTGATTGACTTCTTTGTTTACTTTTTGGCCGTACAAAAGATACAACCTTTCAATAGGCTTTACTAGAGGTATGATCAAGATGGAAAAACCTTTAATTGATTTTCGAAAAAACTATCTAACCTCAGGGAACTTCAGACTCTACCTAAAATCCTTAGAATTTCCTTTTAAACAATTGATTAAATCTTTTTGGAATCCACCTTAATCCTTTCTACAGATATTGATGATCAAAGACGGATACTTCAGGTAACCCTAGTGCATATTTACTTGAATTTAGCACAGAGTTTGTGTTTCCAACGAATGGTAGAATAATTTGAAAGTATCACCAATAATCGCCCTCATCCACAAAGTAGATAATGATATCATTACTAAAAACTTCCACTCCTATCCTTGGGGTTTTGTAAAACTTGACTTGTAGGGTCCATGAGCGTAGTAGGAACAGTTGTTAAGCTGAATGATTTTACAAGAGTTTCGAGATGATTACATGGAGTCCTAGACTCAATCTTTAGTACATCGGTTTCGTTAACTCCCATCTGGTAGGTTTCTAAAGAAAGATCGATCCTGAATAGTTATTGTAGTGTTCTAAAATAATCTTGAAATACTCAACTTTCTGAATCAAATATAATCCCAGAAGTCTGTCAGAGGATGCTTTACGAAAAACCAGATTAAATCCAAAGAAAATTTTGGGTTACTATCATTTGAGATAGTAACGATCACAAGAATTGGTTCAGATGATTCCTTATTCAGAAAGAATACAATTTCTTTTCCTATCTATGAAGGATAGATCTTTCCCTACGACAACTTACCCAGATATAAAGTTTACTTAGCCAATCCAATTCCGGATTAGAGTCAAATTTAGGGAAGGATAAAGCTATTGATTAGTAGAAAAAGGAATTCCTTGTATGTATAGAAAACAATTTTTTTGTACACTCGGTTTACAAAAGCTCTATCTCTTACAGGACTGATAGTAACAAATTTACAGTTCGAGGTTGCAGTACTTAAATTAAACTTCCCAAAAAGAGTAGACCATATAAAAAGGATGGGTCAAACATGAACTAAACTAAGCATATACAGATTTCATTACAATCCAATTGTACTCAAGAAAGCGTAAACTCCAATATTAAACTAATTTATCTATCGGAGTCTTTGATGGCACAACCAAGAGAAAAACAAGATAAGACTTTTGCTACTATTTAGTAGCATTATGAGTATTGTCATTGGTTTTAATTCATCCTTACTCTACCTCCTTTATTGAAGGAGCTAACCCGAGTCTCATTATCCCAGACCAAATATATTTTAGACATTCCTACTAATTATTAGTACAAAGGAGAGCTTTTATCAAATGCAGATCACAAGTACTTATCAAATTTAACTCTTAGGTGGCACATGTTACAAATGATGATGCAACAAGTTCTAGTTTAGTCCGAGAACTGACTAAATTTAAGCTCTAATACCAATAAATGTAACACCCCTTACTCGGTCTAGGAAATAAACTGGTTTAGGAAGTGTTACTAAACAAACATTCAAAAGCAAACATACAAAATCTAAACACTTCTTAAATAAACAAACAACCAGACTTCAGTGTAAATTAAAATCTTTTTAATAAAATTCATAGACTAAGAAGCAATACTCTTAACAAACTTAGGAGATAAGCCAAACAAATAAACATTTTACTCAAACCGAGTATGATCTCTAAAGTAAATAAAGAATGAGTAACTTAGCAGCCACAGAAGATTACAAATTAGTTCAATTATTAAAATCCATAATCAGATCATAACACATTAATGAAGATAAACTTATGAAAGGATCAAGTAAAATAAGGATCATTACCTACAATTAGTATACCCATGTTTAAAATATACAAATAAATTAATGCCTGATGCCATTCAGAATCCATTCCAACATATACGGAGGTTAATTTGAACCACTTAAACGCCATACTTAACATCTATGATTTTAAGTCTTTGGAAATCAATCATTTAACCAAACTTTAGTTACTTTAACAATGCCAAGAATTAGAGCTATACTATCATATCAGACTTAGCATATATTACAAGATACATATGAGCATATATATATATACACACAAAGCATTATGGTCTAACCATTTTAAACCTATACATATGTCCAATTTATCATGGCAGAAACACAACTATTATAATTCAAGCAAGCAACCATGAAGCAAATAAAAGGCCATTACAAAGCTTTGGATGATTATCCACTCATAAACATTTATAGCTAAAAAGGAATTTAAATGCTCAATGCATACGTAACAATTATGTGCCACCATCTAGGAGTTCTAAGAAAGATTACAAACATACGTCTTGATACTTGTGATCTCGTCCGAGCTCAAGAAAAATTGAAAGCAATTTCAACCCTGAAATGCGATGAAAGGATAAAATAAGCATAAACTTAGAGAGGTAGTTTAAAGTTACTAGTAACTCGGAACAATTAATTTATCATTTTGTGAATTTCATTTGGTCACGTATGATTACAAGCTTGAACATGAAAAGAACTTTTGAGAAATAAACATTAAAATCGATCATGTACTAATATAAATGTGAATACTCGAACCAAGTATGTATATATATTTATATTTTATTCGAAACTCCCAATTAATAGAATATTATAGCTTCACGTACAATTAGGGAAAATGAGCAAAACTTATAATTAAGGATACAAGGAAAACTCACATAATTAAATAGGTATTCTAACCAAACAATTTTATCCTTCCAAAAGCATATATAGTTTTCCAGTTAGATGGATTTTATTAAGTACACACGTTGTACCATTAGTTCCTTTACATATGAGCTTTTATGATTTCTTTTAACATGGCATTACTTATCATTCAAGTCACTAAACATCACATGTTAGGGTCACCAACTCTTATCACATAAGGTAGCAATATAGCATATCATGATCATCAATTACTTAACACATAAATTACATACGAAATAGTCATATGCAAACATTCACGGTCATTCAACAATCATAAACATTCTAACATTTCAACGGTTCAAGTATGTCAATATTTTAACAAGCATATCCATTCACATCGAAGAACATTCGAATATTCCAAATATACTTTTTACTTGCTATACAAGACACAAACATGTTCCATTATTTAATTTATAAATTTTCTTGGATTCTTTTATCATAATCTATTAATGCGTAATTTACTTATCTATAACTTATCAAACATTTTATCAAACATAGTATTGCATGATCAAATATTACTTGTGATTAAAGATATAAGCATATCATATTGTAGGCATAGATCTTTGTCTCACAAATTCTTAAGATTTTCCAATAACTCAATCGCAATTTTCATTATAAGTTTTTCTTAAACATAGCCTTGAGATTCAAGTAATAGCCTAGGTACACGAATCCTCAACCAACTGTCACCAACAAAAGGTATACATAATACTGTTCAATCCCCCATATTGTCGCCAAGTGACCATAATATTTCCCTCCTAATGTCGCCAAATAAAGACCATAGTCCACCCCAAACACGAGCTCTATGGACTCCATGGCATGCCAACTATACCTATGGCTGACTCGAAACCAAGGCTTTAAACATAATCTTATCTTATCATAATCATGGTTGAGCTTAACTACTTATTCTTATAGACATGAACTTGTCATATTCTTATCAATGATGAGCATAGCTCCACATTCATATAATCACAAAAGTAAAGCTTATGACTTATCATATCCACCATATATTTTTATATAGTCAATCAAACAAAGCTTATAAATTATCGTATCATAGAATTAGAATTTGAGCATAACTTTTTAAACAAGGCACCAATCAAACATAGCTTATTTTATTCTTTTCAATTGTCTTTACAATTCATGTATGATCCTTATTTCAAGCATATATCCTTGTCAAATGATAACATAGTAAAGGTTACTCATTGAGTGTATCAAAGCACCGATTGATATCATTAAGAGCATAACATCAAGTCAAGCATTTCGTATTTGTTATACTTTATTAAAATAATTTGAGCATAGTTCCAATTTCATATATCTATAGAAGAAAGCCTTATAATTTTATTTATGTCAATCCTGCATTACTAAATGCATAATTCTCAATTATATCATTTTTATTTTCGGTCATGCTTTTATGATAGCCAAGCCTATAAAGGTTTTTATCAAGTTTGAAACTTTTAATCCAGCATATATTTTCAACCATTCCCAAACATATAGCACTTATGATATAATACATACCTTGTAGTCCAAGCTTGAAACACAAGAACAATTTAACTTCATGAACAACAACATAAACTAATATAAATAGCATGCTCAGGATAGTTTCAATCTACCTTGAGACTTTAAACTACACTCACAGTTTAATCCAAGCTAGTTTCGGTCACGAATCATGAGTCCCTTTCTTTGTTTATCCACTGTTTCATCTTCTTTAGCTCTAAGTCCCTCAATTTCTTCTTGATCTAATATTACAATGGAATATTCATATATTAGATGTATTCTCAGCAACCATTCTCTTGTAGATATTACTCCAAACATTCCACTAATGTGTATTTCTATAACAATTTGTCCATTACACTTGCATACACATTTTTTAACACATCAAAACAGTCCTCAACATTTGTACAAGTGCATAATAGTCCCTATCACACCAAAACAGTCCACTACATATTTTTGTTCAGGAAAAACAATCCCTAAACTTACAAAACAGTCTCTATATGCATTCATAAAGCTTTTCCCTTGTTCTTAATTACTCAAAACAGCTCACCCTACACACATACACTTCAAAACAATTTATCATTCATGCATATCAGTCCTTATTAGTACAAAAAAAGTCTCTAACATGTTTGTACACTTTCAAAATAGTCCCCATGTTTTCATGTATAAACAGAATAGTCCACTAAAGTTCTTAAAACATACAAAGCAGGGAAAATAAATTTATATACATATGAGTACACCAAAACAACCCCTTAATAAAATGCCAAACAATTACCATAGCTAAATTCGATTTCAACACAACTATATTATTCAACCATGATCCAAATCAATATTTACTCTATCTCAACAATTCCAAGCTTAGTATTAAGCAACCTATCATCTTCATTTTCACTTAAAATTTCACATAAGCATAGCAATTTTATATGTGCACTATTTGAAACAACCAAGGAAATTTCTAGCCAAGGATTGGTTCTTCAATAATTCAAATAGCTACATAATCAACTTCGATTATACTACAAGACTTCAAAGCTTGGAGATTTCATCATATGTATTGTTGAATGGACCAATTAAACTTCTAGAATCATATATCCAATTTCATAATTTAAGCTTAATCAAGAGGAAATGAAAAGTAATTCACCTTCCTCCTTAAGATTCTCGATTTGATCTCTTAAAATTGAACTAAATTAAAGCTTTCATTTCCATTTCCATAGCCATAGCTTAAGCTCTCTCTCTCTCTCTCTCCCTCCCTCCTTCTAATGGTTTAGTTGCAACAAAGGAAGATGACAACTTTTCCTTCCATTTCTCCCTTAGCCGAAACCTCTTTCTTCCACTTAGCTCTCACTTGTGTTTGACAAGTGTATACATCCTTAGACAATTAAATGTCTAGCATTCAATCCTTAAGTCACTATATCTTTCGGTTACAGCCCTTCTATTATAGCTACCTAATTCTCCTTTAATTCAATTTTGGTCCTAAACCATTTAATCAAATTAATAAGAAACAAATCCAAGCAAAATAGTTAGCAAACTTTCCAAGATTTCACATTCTATCCTTAAATCACTTAATTGTTTACTTGAAACTATCCTGATTCCTTTTGAATCATATTCGATTTGGTAGCATACTTTTAGGCCACATTTTGGGATATTACAAAAAGGAACAAAGGCAACTATTTTAACTACTTTTCCACCATTCTAGGAGTTCATGGGGTCGAGATACTTTACATTAAGTTGGTTGTCACTTGCCAAAACTTCCAACTAGCTCCGATCTCGATCCCATATCTTTCTTAACCTGAAATGCATGGAAGATGAATGCATTAGGCTTACATAGCCTAAGTGAGGTAATCGTAAACATGTCAATAATCCATGTGTATTCAAGTACATGCTTCAACAATAATCCAATAGAATATATCGATGTTTTAATAGTCAATAACAATGCTATGAAAATAATCAATAACAATGCATCAATAATCAATACAATATCAATGAATCAATAGCAATATTCAATAATTTCCTTGGATCGATTATACGGTATATGGATACACGAATTCCTCTGCATCGCTAAACACAATAATGGTCTAGTGGTATATCCTCTGCCGCACTAATTTGACCAATACACAACATCCCTCCGCCGCACCAATATAAAGGCCATAGCCTACCCGTACCAATGAGCTCATAAATTCTATCGCATGCCAATTGTATCCAATACTCTCGTATCCAAGGTCCAATAATCAATAGTGCAATGACGGTAATTCAATAATGATAGTTTCATAACAATGGATCAATATCAATGAATCAATAGCCATGTTTCAAAACAATAAATCAATAACAATAATTTCCATAGCAATAGGCATGCTTCAATATCAATATGCAATAGCCAATAATCAATGAACAATAATTCAATATGGCCATGCTTCAATGCTTTCGATAATAATACTTACCTAAATTGCCTTCAATAATATTTTTACTTAATGACTTCAATGCAATTGTTAGCAATATAATAATCAATAATCAATGATGTGTGATAGGCACCTAGCCTAATCCCGAGACTTCGCCTGCACTCACCTCGATTTCGAAACTACTACGACTCTCAGATTCTGATTCACTTATTCTTAGCTTTTGTTGGAGATGATGGATTGGCTTCCTCCAATTCTAAAGCTAGGTAACAACAAAGGGAAGTATTAGAATCGATATTTGGATTTAAGAATCAAAGGTTTAACTTTAAGCTCCTTAACTTCAAATCAAAATTAAGCTTGAATCTTTCATGGACTCTTCAAATTATTAGAGGGATTTTGCTTACCAGTACGATGGTTATCAAATGATATATAGAAATCAAGGAAAGCTTGAGGATTCAAAGGAGGTGCTAGCTTGAGCTTAGGTTGAAGACAACAATGGAGGTGTGAGCTTAAGGTGCTTGCTTATCCTTAAAAAAACATGAAGAAAGAAGTCTCGTTTAACTATTGGAAATGTGTTTCACACTTTCATTCATTCTTTCTTTTATTCAATAGTTTTCCTTCAACAAAGGGTAAGCTTAATTATTTTAAAATTCTCACCACTCCCTCAACCAATGGCAAGGTTTCCTCCATGGCTAGGAAATCTATTTCAAAACTATTTCTAATTCCAAAATTAAGATAGCCATAATAGCTATCAATTCATGCCATCATTTATCTTATAAGGCACAAGGATTTCACGTAGGATGGCTTAAGCATGGTGGTGAAACACACGAAAATTGGATTAATTACAAGGATGATCCCTCAACTTTATAAACTTTACACATTTGCCCCCTAAACTTTTAATTTTTACAATTTGGTCACTAAAACAATTTTAATAGGCACCCGTACCGATGCACGTTCATGGTTGTATCGATACAGCTAGCTAGAGTTTGGTAAGTAGTTAAGACTGACAGGGCTGTACTGATACGGGACTTACCGTACCAATATGTCATGCTTGTATTTCAAAATTTAAGGTATTTCAATAAGGTCCTCAACTAAGGTTTGACTCTATTAGGGTCTATTATCAATAAAATTGACCACACGGTCAATTCTGATACAATATTTAGACATTTTAGTGTAGGGTTTTTGATCGCCAGATCCCTATCCCGATTAGACCAATTTTTGGGATGTTACAACTCTCCCCTTTAAGAAAAATTCATCCTCAAATTTTTACCTGAAGCAATATGGAGATCATATTCTTTTCTTTTTCCCCTTACGTGGTACATCTGTGTAGAGGCCTTAGATTCAGGTCGATAGGATACCTTGGATGAACTACTAGGCTTTTCGAAAGATCCTTGTCTTGCTCCTTTGCCTCATAAAGATCGAGCAAAGGATGAAGGGTGAACCGATACAGAGGTGGACTTAACGGTATTTTTAAGGCAATCACGAATTACATGTCCCATCTCACCACAAAAGAAACATGCCCCTGACTGCTTACGGCATTGCCCTTTAGGGTGCCTGTGTTGACAGAAGTTGCAAACAGAAAGTTACGCCTCCGATCTAGAGCTCCAATACTCTCAATGGAATTTGCACTAGGATAGAATAGAGTCACAATTTGAGGCTTAGCAATGTATTCAGGATGGGACAATTGTGAATACTTTTTTTGTTTCTAATCATGATGCTTCCCTTTTTTGGAAGATTCAAAAGGATAAGAGTCATCTCGATATCTTTTGCATGATCCACCAATTTTCTGAGCTTTCTAAGCAGCTTCAGTATCCTTAGCCCTATTCACAAGGTCTTGGAAATTAATAATACCCAATGCTGTAAACATAGGGCGTAGGACTTCATTCAGACCGTTGATGAACATTTTACATTTCTCTTATTCTTTCTTAATGTACTCAGCCTCGTATCGGCATTACTTGCAAAAATCATTGATGTACTACTCCACAGGTTGTTCTCATTGTTTCAAATGAAGGAAGGTGTCCCGCTTTTCATCAATGTAGTACTCACTGATGCACTTCTTTCGGAATTCACAAAGGAAGAACTCCCAGGTCACCGCTCCTTCCGGAACCGCAAGAATGGCAGTCTCTCACCAATATAATGCTTCATCAGCTAAAAGCGATATAGCATACTCAAGCTTGTGTTCATCAGAACACTGCAGCTGCTTGGTCAGAATTTGAAGAGTACTGTCTAGCCAATACTCATCAATTTTAGGATATTCATCATTATGATCCATGAAAGAGTAGGCTCAATGTTGAGATAGATTATCGATAGGAGCTCGAGCATTTGGAACAGCAACGATAGGAGGTTGAAAGGTTTGCTCAGCCCTCATTGAGGTCATGAGTACTGTGAACATGTCAGCCATGTTCTTATAACATTCAGCTTGAGCAACTGGCATTTCGGGCTCAAAATTCTGTATAAGAGGATTTTGTGGGATTGGAGGATTTCCTCCTCTAATCTCCTCACCACGAGTTGAGGAGCCAGTAACATGCTCGTCTATACGAACCTGATCAGGGTTAGACATCTATAAATAAAGAGATCAGATTAGCTGGCAAGTCATAATACACAATAATAACTCCTTGGTGGCAAAGTAATACAATAATCAACAGAATAAGCTATGGTTTAGTCCTAGAATCGACTAAACTCTAGCTCTGATACCACAAATGTTACACCCCTTCTCGACCTGGTACGAAACCAGGTCAGAAGGCATTACCGGAAAATAATGTGATGATGGTGCAAAAATTTTTTATTCATATTCGATAATTAACTATGTCATGCTTGACAATCAAAACAAAACAATATTATGAGGTCCATTAGTCAAAATACGAAACGATGATTATCCAATTAGGACTAATTTTAAACTTTTACAAGTTTTAGGGACTAAACTATAATTCTGATAAATTATAAGTCCATTTAAGAAATTAAGCTTGCTACAATGAAATTCAGTCATTAAACAACATGTCTGTCAATTTTCATGCCAATCAGAGTTCATTTACGCATTCAATTAAACTATACAATAGACAGTGACCATTTTTCAAATTTCCAGAATTATTACCTAATTTACCAGAACCCGTACCGATACTCCTGAGCCATATCGGTAAGAATATGTCAAATTTGTTAAGATCGTTGCAATTTGGTGTACTCGTATCGAAACAGCTAGTGTCCGTACCAGCACGGGTTAACCAACTTTGACCCGTTTCGATACCCCCAATAAACCGTACTAATACATTTAAATTTACATATTATAGTGTTGACTTTCCGTATCGATACACCCTTTTACGTACTGATACGCTATGTTGACCAGTGCCCAAATATACATACTCGTATCGATACGCCCTGCATTATAGTGAAAGATTTTCTCTGGATTTTTTTATAAAATTTGACCTATCAAACGATGTCCAAATGCAATGAAATTTTACCAACAACCTATTATCAACATAATCTATTAATATGTCAAATTTCATGATCATATGAGTCCAATTACTACATTTTCATCTTTTAAAGCCAAATATGCATTTTTAGTCCTTTTTAGCCAACATAAAAAGTCATTTAGGGCCCTTTAAACTTATACAAGCCACACACAATACACACATACAAAAAGGACCAAAGGCAACTATTTTAACTACTTTGTCACCATTCTAGGAGTTCATAGGGTCGATATACTTTACTTTAAGCTTGTTGTGACTTGCAAAAACTTCCAACTAGCTCCAATCTAGATCCAATATCTTTCTTAATCTGAAATGCATGGAAGATGAATGCATTAGGCTTACATAGCCTAAATGAGGTAATCGTAAACAATTTCAATAATCCATGTTCATTCAAGTACATGCTTCAACAATAATCCAATGGCAATATGTCGATGTTTCAATAGTCATAACAATGCTATGACAACAATCAATAACAATGCATCAATAATCAATATCAATATCAATGAATCAATAGCAATATTCAATAATTTCCTTGGATCGGTGGTACGGTGTTTATCAAATGGTATATAGAAATCAAGGAAAGCTTCAGGATTCAAAGGAGGTGCTAGCTTGAGCTTAGGTTGAAGACAACAATGGAGGTGTGAGCTTAAGGTGCTTGCTTATCCTTTAAAGAAAAGATAAAGAAAGAAGTCTCGGTTAACTCTTGGAAATGTGTTTTACACTTTCATTCCTTCTTTCTTTTATTCAATGGGTTTCTTTCAACAATGGGTAAGCTTAATTCTTTTAAAATTCTCACCACTCCCTCAACCATTGGCAAGGTTTACTCCATGGCTAGGAAATCTATTTCAAAACTATTTCTAATTCCAAAATTAAGATAGCCATAATAGCTATCAATTCATGCCATCATTTATCGTACAAGGCACAAGAATTTCACGTGGGATGGCTTAAGCAAGGTGGTGAAACACACAAAAATTGGGTTAATTACAAGGATGATCCCTCAACTTTCTAATTTGGCCACCAAACTTTCAATTTTTACAATTTGGTCTCTAAAACAGTTTTAACAGGCACCCGTACCGATATGTGTTCATGGTCGTATCGATACGGCTAGCCAGAGTTTGGTAAGTTAGTTAAGACTAACAGGGTCGTGCCGATACGGGACCCACCATACCAAATACGTCAAGCTCGTATTTCAAAATTTAAGGTATTTCAATAAGGTCCTTAACCAAGGTTTGACTCTATTAGGGTCTATTATTAATAAAATTGATCACACGTCAATTTCGATACAACATTTAGACATTTTGGTGTAGGGGTTTCGATCGCCAGATCCCTATTTCGACTAGACCGATTTTTAGGGTGTTACAGGAACGCATTGGTCCTGTGGCTTATTGGTTGATGTTACCTCATGAATTGGAGAAGATTCATGATGTGTTTCATTTGTCCATGTTGCGGAGGTATCGCTCGGATCCGCTGCATGTTATGCCAGTTGAGGATGTTGAGTTACGACCGAATTTATCCTTTGATGAGGAACCAATAGAGATCCTTGACTCCAGTAGTAAAGTTCTTCGTGGCAAGATGATTGAACTTGGTAAGGTGTGGTGGCGACATCGCGATGTGGAGGACGCCACATGGGAGAGTAAGTCGGACATGGTTGCTCAGTTTTTGCATATGTTTTCGTTAGGTAAATTTCGAGGATGAAATTTCTTAGGGGGGAGAGTTGTAACGCCCCAGTTTTGGGCCCAGGAGTTTTCCTAGTGGGTTAGATGATCCGGTGGACCGGGATTAGAGATTCGAGTCAGATTCAGGATTAAAATCGAAACAAATAATTTTGGAGTGAGAAAAATATGGGAAAAATATCTAAAATTCATTATTTAATATATATATTTTTGGTAAAGTCGGTTTTGGAAAATGAATTTTGGAAATTGGACATTTTTGTTAGTGACGAAAATGTAAAGATTGAAAACTGTTTTTAGTGACTGTTCTGAAAAAGGATCAAAACTTAGAACCTTTAAGGAGCTATTTGACCAAAATGTTTTCATCAAAATTTTCTCTCAATTTAGTTTATTTTAAAGAGTTTTAATTAAGGTTTAAAGGGATTTAATTAATAAAAGGGTAGTTATTTTTCTAAAACCACTTTTGACGTAACTTTCTTTCTCTCAACTTTCTCTCAAATCTTTTTCAGCCAAACACTCACTTTTTCATTAGAGATTGAAGGTAATGCTCTTGATTTAATTAAATATTTATTTATAATAGATTCTTCAATCTTGTCTTCCAAAAAACTCATGGATTTTCCTTTGTTTTCAAGAGTAAAATATCCAATTGAGAGGAAATTCATCCATTAGAGGTACGATTCATTCTTCTCCTCTAAAAATTGGTTCTTTATTGAAATTCCTAATTATTTGATCTTGTTTGATGTTTTCTAATGAGTTTTGATGAGTTAATTGTGGAAATTTAGTAAATCAAGGTTTAATTGATAAGAACATGATATTTTCGTTTTGGATCTGTTTTGCTGGGTTCTTGATGAGTTATAATCATATTTTTGATGTTTTATAATGTTGATAAGTTGGTTTTAATATTGGAATCCCGAAGCTATAAGAATCTTTAATTTTTTAGGTTGTTAGTTATGCGTTTTTGGGTAGTTGTGGTGGTAAATTGAATGTTGGAGATATAAGGACGTTCGAGAAGTGTTTATGGATGTTATTCGATGATAATTAAAGTGTTGAAACGTTTGATTATGGCCGGGTTAAGTTTGGAAGAGGTTTGTTGTTAATTTTTGGGAGTTGTAGAGTGGATTTGGGTTAAGGATGTTGAAGCTTTGAGTAGCTGTCATGTTGATTGCATTTTGATGTAATATACCTCTGTTTTTGTGTGATTAAAAGCAGAGAAGTCTGAACGTCAAGCGCGAACGTGAGTTTCAGAAGCTTTAGAGGTGTGTTTGTCGCATCAGCAAGCGAGGCGTTGCAAGAGTGGAAACGTGTTTTCAACTTTGCAAAGGTTTGAAAGTTGTGTTTGGGAGTTTAGATTGAGCTTGAAACGCTCTCTAAGCTCGAAAGTAAGTAAAGGATGAATTATCTCTCTCAAACTCGATTTTGGTGATAGTTTGATGCACTTGTTTTACATGTTTTGAATACTCAATGTTTATGCATTTATTTAGCATGGTTTAATGTTGGAAATTGGTTCGAAATGATGTTAATGCATTTGATAGTAATGCACGATTTGTTAATGTTCATAAACATTGTTTAATGCAAAAGTTGATGCATTGGTTTAATGGTTTGGGTAGATGTATATGAAAATAGTGAGTTGTTGATGTTAAAATGAATTATATTGGCAAGTGATGTTATGAAATGGTTTGAAAATGAAATTGGATATAGTTGGTCGGCCATAGGACTGATAGTGCACTATAAAAAGGCGCCTTGCATGTTGAGTGGTTTGTATAGTGTACCAAATACTCCAACCAAGTAGCCTAATGTTGAGGGTTGTACGGTACCATAGACTCTCGTTAGTGGGTTAAACATCGTACCGATGAGTGGTGTTAAGAGGTTTAAGAGTATCGAATACTCCACCATAGGTGTTGCAAGAGTAGAGGGCTTTATATGTACCGAATACTCCCCTGTGTGAACCTTGGGTTACCGGTAGATTGTTTGTTAAGTGTTGAGGGAACACTTGTTGAACTCGTGTATCCAATGTTACGTTTTTAGTAAATGGAACTTGGTAAATGATCACTTGGAAAGCCAATAGAATTGTTTATGTATCATGAGATGGTTTATGTTGTTTAATGTGATTTAAACATGTTTTACACTTTAAGCCTTGCATTGGTAGTATGCATGGGAAAGCTTAGATTGAGGGTAGCAAATGGGATTTTGCTGTGGGATCCATGATCCATGTAGCATATGGTTTAATATGCTATTTTGAAATGTTAAGTGCATGGTTTTGATAAGGCATGATAATGTGATAAAGATTTAAATGGGCCTTGAAAAGTATTTTACACTTGTTTTGAGAGATGGTTTCAAAATGCATTGATGATGGTTGTTGTTTGAGCATTCATCACTAATCCTTGTGTGCTTACGCTCTCTTTCCATTAATGCAGAAAACTAAGGTTTGAGGCAGCAAAGAAGCGAGGAAGGAAATCCCAAGACTTGAACTCAAAGTACGGTTTGGTTATTAAAGAGTAGTAATAATGACAATGTGACAATTGAGGTTTTGGGAGGTTTACTGGAAGAACTCCCCGATGTTGCAAGTATTAGTTTTTGTTTTGGACTTGTACTGTGGTTTAAGTGTTTGAGACATGGATGGTTTGATGATTGAATGTGGTCTAGGAAGCATGCCTCTAGTTTTGGTGTTTGGGTATGCTAGTTGGGCTAGGTTGGCTTATATGATTGACTTGTTGATGCTCAAGAATGTTATTGAAGTTATCTGATGATTAACTAAGTGTTAAGCTTGATTGAAGTGAGCCAAGTGTCATATGTTGGACCTATAGGCATTACATGCCTCTGTGTACCGATACGGAAACCTCTGGATCAGTACACAGGGTCTGTACGAGGCTCAAAGTGTTGAATTTAAGCAATGGGTAGCGGTACACCTAACCACCGTATCGATATGCCTTTAGAATTTTGCATGTTAGTTTCGGTACATGGGTTTCAGGATCGGTACGCCTCCTTCGAATTAAGCTACACGTACCGATACGCGGGGTACCGTATCAGTACGCATTATAGCTACTAAAATCCAAAGTTTTGAGATAATAGGCAGGCGATCGATACAAGTTAAATTCGTACCGGTACGGGGGTGGTCAACACACCGTACCGGTACGCAGACCGTTATTTCTGTTGGTTAAGCATTTGTAGTTTGAAATCCTTGCAATTTGGTCTCTATTTCATGAATGTGCAATTAAATGTATATGAGTGATGATGTTGGGTGAGATTTAACATGAAAGCATGTAACATGAATAATTGAGGATTAGTAACTTTAAAATCATGAAAGTCCCTATAAAATTAGAAATTACATTTAAGTCCATGTTTTGGGTTTTCGAGTAATTAGATGTCGAAATGATGCTCAATTGGGTTGTAATTTGAACCATGAATCGTATGAACACCATAGGACCTAATAACGCCTTTAGACAAGATAAAAAAGACTATTTTAGTTAAATCTTTTCAGGGTTTATTTCGGTAAACCCTATTGTAACTCGTTTGATTCAGTCTTTCAGCTAGGCCGGGATAAGGGGGTTACATAATCAATGTTGTTTTTTCCTAACCAAAAATAAACGTCCGAAAATGAGGGGCTTCAATTTGAGGACAAATCGCTTTAAAAAAGGGGGATGATGCGATCATGTTTCACTCACTACTCATATTTACTATACTTTCAACTTGTTTCGCAAGGATGAAAGTCAAGGGAGTTTCTACTTACCTTCTTTATGATTACACATTACTATTATTATTAGTTATGCATGCACGCATCATAGTTACTCATATCAACCATACTCATAATGTGACTATGCTTGAATTTATGCCTTATGTATTTGGGTATTATAATGCATTTCCATACATCATACCCTACATTTTGCATATCAAGTAATGCCATGCATACATATCCTATATAACCACATCTTTAATTAAGCTTATTATGTTTTTCTTTGTATAGATTATATGCACTCATTTATGTTTGTTGCATTGTTTTCAGCTCACACATACAAAGGGACCAACAATGGGTAGCTCTAATTAGCTCAATCAATTTGGTTCAGCTTATTCAAGCCCCATCCAATTCCATTTAGCTCCAAACAGCCCGAGATAGCTCAAGGACACTCAAGGAGAAGCTCACCTAGCTCAAGGACAGCTCTTGGAAGCTCAAGAATCTCAATGAAGGAGTGCAAGATTCGGTCAGCTCAAACCAGCTCAGTTTAACTCATTTTAGCTCAAGGCTGGCTCGACTAGCTCATCCCAGCTCGAACCAACTATGGCTACTCAACACCTCAAAAGACATGTTCTATCCCAATAGATCTACCCCTTAACTTTGGAGGGAAACTTAAATGGCGCCAAAACAACCTTGGAGGGAAAGAAAATGGACGACAAGTTAGCCTTGGAGGGAGGCACCATTTCTATTCGGCCTAAATTGAAGAACCAAGCCTTTGTGAACTAATTTTTTCCCTTAGCCGAATAGACACATACCCTTTCGGCCACACCCCTTAAACAACTATAAATAGGGCTTTGGATTTCATTTGTAACACACAACTCAGATTAATATATTTCTTTCTTTGTGAGGTTTCTCTCAATCTTTGTTCTTTTAAAGAACTTTATCGACTTATCAAGTATTTTATACTTGTGGTGTCTTCCCTTTTCATCATATACTTCGGGTTCTAGGTTCATTTAACCTAAGGGTCCAAGTCCCTTTACCACCCTCAAAGTCATTCTCGTAAGAAACGAGATTATACTTTTTAGTATAGTTTCTTTCTTTGAATCCTTTGAATACTACAACCACCATATTCATCCATATCCATAACCTTTACCATATCATTCTAATTCCTTTCTTTCCGTATCTATTCTTTCATTACCCGAGCCTTCACATACCGTACACTATTCTTGTCATCTCTTTCACAATTTCCTTAAACACCATGCATCCATACTTCCGCAACCTTTCTATTCATCACCTTTCCTTCAACATTTCATCTTCAAAGCATTTGGATTACAAGGATTACTTGAATTCATGGTCGGGACAATTAAAACTTCTCTTTACAACAACAATTGGAGAGTTGGAGTGTATCAGCATGCCAGCCATATTCTCCTTAGAAGGTCGTGGCAATATGATAAGAGAACCATACATGATTGTTTCACCAATTGCTACTCTTTCAAGCACTAGGGTAAGAAGGTTGTTCTTGCACCAGTAACGCAAAAACAAGTGTAAAATGGCCAGAATTTGATGAAGAAAAGTGTAGAAGCTTGGAAGAATGAACCGGCCAAAAGATAAGCCTAAAGAGGAGGAACCAGAGAGGACAAGTGCCTATACCAGCAAATAGATGATTAGGTAATGTATTTTGACATGCCCCATGATCGAGAATGATTTTTCTGACAAACCATAAGAATTTTCATTTTCTTTTAATGTGCAGGATAGTAGAACTAAGAAAAGCAAACCATGGGGAGAGGCAATCAAGGTTTTAGTTTCCCAACAGCAAAGGATTGTCAAAAGATGAGAGGCTTCTATTTGAGGACAAATCGGGTTAAAGAAGGGGGGATGATGCTATCCTATTTCACTCGCTAGTCCTTTTCACCATACTTTTATCTTGTCGTACAAGAATGGAAGTCGAGGGAGTTTATACTTACTTTCTTTACCTTTATTTTAGTAACATATTTTCAATATTCTTAGTTAAACATGCACCTTCTATTCCAGCTATCCCTATCTTCCATGTTACTTACATTTATGTTGTTGTTATGTTTGAGTACATGCATCACGCATTCGTATATTACCATGCATGTCCATACCTTATATTCCATTATTTACAGATTAAGAAACATTATGCATGCCTTAGCTAGAATTAACCACATCTTTACTTTAAGTTTAAATATTACCTTATAATATAAGTATTCATTATATGTTTTCTTCTTATTCGTAGGACTTATCATCCACATAAAAAGGGGAAGATTGAAGGGAAGCTCACCTAAGCTCATTTAGCTCAAAACTAGCACATGATAGCTTATTTAGTTTGGCCAAGAGAATGCAAGCTTTTAACACTTCAAACAACTTCAAATAGCTCAAGATAGCTCAAGGAAACTTAAAGACAAGCTCACTTAGCTAAGGACAGCTCGTAACAGCTCAAATCAGCTCAGATACTAAGTGAAGCTCACTCAGCTTAAGCCAGCTCACTCCTAGCTCAAACACCTCAACTCAGCTCAAGTTATCACCCGCATCTCAACTCCAAAAGGGAATAACCCCTCCTATTAGACATGACCAGCCACTTTAGAAGAAACACTAGTTTGGACACCAAGAAATTGGAGGGAAACACAAGGAGGGAGATACCATTCGGCCTAAACATTGCTTGGCATTTGGAAGGAGTCACGAATAGCCTTGGAGGGAGATTTCTTCCTTAGACGAATAGGCACATGGCCATTTGGACACACCCATTTGTACACTATAAATAGGGCCATTCGGACACTTTTGTAATCAACAACTTTTATATCAGTTTAATTTACTTTGTGAGGTTTTCTCTCAAACTTGTTCCTTTTAGAACTTTATCGACTTATCAAGCTTTGCTTGTGGTGTCACCTTTCTTTTCCATTGATACTTTGGGTTCTTGGTTCATATAACCAATACCACCCTCAAAGCCATTCTCTTAAGAACCGAGGTTATGTTAATTACAGCATAGTTTCTTCCTTTGAATTCTTTGAATACTATCACCATTTTTCCATTTTATTTTACCATCTTCCTTTCCATTGCATTCACCATATCCGAACCTACTCTACACTTAAAACCTTTCCTTTTCATCCATTTCCTTAAACACCATGCAACCATACTTTCGCACCCTATACTTTCATCATCCCTTTTCTTCATTCTCTTCGAAAAGCATTTGGAGGAACAAGGCTTACTTGCATTCACGGTCGGGAACAATCAAGCTTCTCTCAACAACTTCAATTGTAGAGTTAGAGTGTATCGTTTAGTAATCAGAGCTTTTGGAAGAATCAAGTAAGCCCCTATCTTTTGTGATTTCATTTTGAAAGAAAAAAAGAGTACAAAAAAGAAGCAAAAATCCGAATTCCTTCTCATCTTCTTAAGTAATTTGAAATAGTACAAAAAAAAAAGAATAGTGAAACACAAAGGTGGTGAAGGCAAAGCAAAATAAACAAGCAACCAGGCTCGAAGAAGTACATCAAGATTGATTATTTCTCGATCGAGTTGTAAGTGAGTTCTGTGGTAACGAATCTTTCTTTCCTCTTATTTCAATTATTTTCTTTCTTTATTTTATTTTCATTCTTTCTAGCCCCTTTATCTTCTTTATTACCATTATATTTTCTTTCCATTATGCTAACCATATTTGCAGCCCCAATGCCATCAAGTTATAGTTTGAACAAGTTTTGAGTAAGTTATTTCAAGAACTTGTGATGAGAGAATCGAGCGGTAAAAAGCACGAGAGTTGTGAGCATAGAAGGGGAAGTAAAAGCCTAATTCCCAAGAGTGAAACATGAGTGTCATGTAGAGTGACATTAATCTTTCCTTGGAGTGACCGAGAGGTTTTCTTTCTTTGGTGAGGTTTTAGTTCTTATTTCTTTATTTTCTTTGCTAACCATGTCACAACATTCTAAATCTTCAAACCCAGGAGGAAGGCAACAACCCCAAAACCTCCAAACACAAGTATTGATTCAAGAAATGCAAAGGTTATTAAGTGCTGAGCTTGAACCCATTCATGAGAGAATGAATCGTTTGGAAGAATCCCAAGGCAATGTTCGAGGCATTAGGAAACAAAATCAACAACAAGACGAGTGTGTTGACGATAATTGTGAGGAAGAGGTTGAGCAAGTACCATAGAGAAATGCTCCAAGATATCAAGGAGGGTGTGCCCAAATTGATGACAACCTCAGTAACATTCGAGTTACAATTCCACCTTTTCAAGGCAAAACCAATCTAAAAGCATATCTAGATTGGGAGATTAAAGTGGAACATAGTTTTTAATGCCACAACTATTCAGAATAGAAAAAGGTTCGAGTAGCAGCCATGAAATTCATTGACTATGCGTTGGTGTGGCAGGATCAATTGACAAGCACTAGAAGACAGATTGTTGCAAGACCAATCAACACTAGGCATGAAATGAAAGGTATCTTGAGAAAGAGATTTATACTTTTTCATTATCACCGTGATTTGTTTCAAAAATTGCAGAACCTTAAGCAAGGAAACCGGAGTGTAGAAGACTATTACAAAGAAATGGAGGTTGCAATGATACGAGCTAATATCGATGAGGATAGAGAAACAATTATGGCCAAGTTCTTAGAAGGACTTAATTGAGAAATTGTCGATGTGGTGGAGTTACAACACTACATTGAGATTGATGAAATGGTGCACATGGCCATGAAAGTTGAGCAGCAACAACGAAGAAAGATCACAATATGGTCTAACAACACCACTACCCCTAAGTGGAACCAAAGCAACAACCGGAAGGCTACACCTTTACAAATTAAAGAACCAGGTGAGACATCTAAGACAAAACCAACAATGGCGGAGACTATCCGAGGCAAGCAAGTAGATAGCAAGGAGCGTTCAAGTGATATCAAGTGGTTAGGACGGGGCCATATGGCTAACCAATGTTCAAACCAGAATACTATGTTGCTTATGGATAACGGCAAAATCACATCTGACCGTGAGGATAAAGTTTAGGAGGAATTCAAGCAAGAAGAAGAGGAGATTGAACCAGCTGTTGATGGAGAGCTTCTAGCGGTCAAACGGCTCCTTAATGCACAAATGGCTGAGAAGGAACATCAACGAGAAAACATATTCAATACCGGTGTCATGTGAAGAATAAAATGTGCTTTATGATCATAGATGGTGGAAGTTGCACCAACGTTGCTAGTACTATCACGATGGAGAAGTTGGGATTAAAAACTCTAAAGCATCCTACACCATACAAGCTTCAGTGGTTAAATGATGGAGGTGAATTAAACGTAACCAAACAGGTTCTAATTCCCTTCTCAATTGGTAATTATAAATATGAAGTTATGTGCGATGTTCTGCCCATGCATGTCAGCCATATTCTCCTTGGAAGGCCGTGGAAATATAATAAGAGAATCATACATGATTGCTTCACCAATTTGATACATGCATGAGAGGGCTGGAAAGATGCATTAAAGATAAGAAGTTGAAACTGTTTTCTAAGTCTAGAAAATTAGTTAACTTGAGGCGACTTTTTGAATAGGATCCGGACATTTATGGGTCGAGTTATCTTCTGAAGAATTGTCTGCTATTTAGTTACCTTTCCAACGTATCATTCCGATGTCGGGAACTCTAGATATGTCTATTTTACTAAAGAATACGCATGCAGAAACCTGGATACGAGATTATTATGGGATTTGTAAAATTCAACCCAAAAGCTAACATATAAGGCTTTGGATGAATTAAACATAATACGTGTTTGCAAGTGTTCGGTAAACTTGTATAGAAGCCATCTTCAACGTTTCAATCGGGTTGGTTGTTGCTGATCTTCACACTCTAGGTTGCCTATATAATTACAGGTAGGAGGGTCGATTTTAAGCCATATCACCGAGGTTTCCTAGTTAATCACGACTATGAGGGTTCAGCGGGCATATCCTCTATTCCATAATCCACCATCATCTTCTCCAACTCAACTCCATTGTCGCCATCACCATCATTGAAATCTGGAAATTTAAGATTTTTTTTTCTATTCTCTAAATTTATCTTTATCGATCTATTTAGTTTCATTCTTATTATTCATCATCTAACCCTTCTTCTTGACTTTGTTTCTTTTATTTTCCAGCCTTAATTCTGAAAATTTCAAGAAACGCCCAACAAGTTTCTCTTGAAATTTTAGATTGGCGCTTAACTTTCTTGATTGAGTCTAAAGCCCTAGGTTTGCTTCCAAGCCATCAAATTGAAGGTTCCCACGTGCCAAGGCAGCCTCCACAAGCCATTGTAATCTTCTACAAACAACAACCAACACCATTGTCATTCAATTCAAAGCTGAAATTTTTAGATTTGAATTCTCTATCCTTTTACTTATCTTTATAAATATTTTATAGTTTTTCCTTCTTATTCATCATCTAATTAACCATATCCCATTTGTTTCTTTGTTTTTTGCATCTTAATTTCAGAATTTTCAAGAAAAGCCTAACTAGTTTCCCTTGAAATTCAAGAAAATTGCTCATACCTTGTTTGATCGAGTGTAGCGCATAGGATTGCTTCTGAGCAACTTGATTCACGATTCCGCATCCACTGCAAGCACTCCTATCATTTGGTATCAGATTGGGCCGATTATTGGACAAAATTTTGACATTTTTGGGTGAAAAATTCAGAAAAAAGAGAAAAGTTGCAAAATCCAAACGAACGAATTTTGAGCTGAAAATTTTCATATCAGATCTACACCATCTTAGGAGCCACCACACAAAATTTTAGAATTTTTTGACATCGAGAACACCTCAAACTAAGTGGATCAAGTTGTTGCAAATTTTAGTGTTTTTGGGTTTTCTGATTTTCTTTCATTCTTAACTATTAGTTTTCCTTTGTTTTATTTTTTTATTCTTATACATCTTCTAACACCTTCTTGTTTCTTGTGTTAGTAGCAAATTAAAAGTTGCATAAATTCTTTCTTCCTTGCAACTCGGTTCAATTGGTGTCATATCGTTCCTTGGACCCTAGAGCCTTTATTTGGAGTGGATAACAGTGAGGATTTGGTTTGTTTTTCTTTCCTTTTGTGAAATATTAGAATGTGTTAACTTACCGCACTAAAATTATTTGGCTACACCAACGCACAATATTCCTCCATTCGGAGGAACTTCCGACCCAGATGCTTATTGTGAATGAGAGTACGAGATTGGTGATATGTTTTATAAGCATTGCGACACGGTAACCTATTCGTTAGCTATTAGAGGATTCACTAACCATGCTACTATTTGGTGGAATAAATTAGTGAAAGACCGAAAGTTTTATGCCAAACGATAGATTGATTCCTGTTAGTGAATTAAAGCGGATCATAAGGATTCATTATGTCCCACCAGAATATAATGAGGACATCGAGAGAAAGCTTCAACGATTGACACAGGGTACAATGTCTGTGGAAAAGCACTTCAACACCATGCTAGTACTTATGCAACGAGCTGATATCATTGAAAAAGAACGAGGCATGGTAAAAAGATTCTACTTCAGATTAAATGAAGAGATCTCCAACAATGAATTCCAACCGTATAAAAATTTGATGGATTTCTTCGAACAAGCAATCTGAATTGAACATCAACTACGACAGTCCACAGCCTGTTAGATGTCATACTCATCCATTGATATAGGTACATCACCGTCCAGTTTTCATAACCCTACTACTAACCATGTCGACTCTAGTAGGATAATCGAAGGAAGAACACTCATCCCTAGTCCAAGGGGATAGTGCAAACAAACCATTAAGGAGTCATGGTACATAGGTTGTCGAAAATCTAATCTTGCCCTATGACGAGGAAGAAATTCTCTATCCTGAAGAATGGTGGGAAGATGCTGAATTGTCGTGTTGTGACACAGAAAATGATCATCATCCAACGACAAATATCGACAATGATGTGAATGAGTTTCCTTATGGCCTAAACAAGACCGATGATTATGCTACCAATGAGAAGGAACTCGTACATATTATGTCCGAAGGAGACTCAGAACATGAATCCTTCGACACGACTTATCTCCCATGGTGCTTTGTTGACTTGTTCCCCATCACTGATTCAGATTTGGGGACGAATCTTTTTGAGCAGTGAGGGAATGATACATGCATAGGAGGGCTAGAAATATGCATTAAAGATAAGAAGTTACACTATTTCACATGCTCGATTTTCTTCCCTTTGATACTTTAGATTTAAGGACGAATCCTTTTGAGTAAGGAGAGGATGATACACGCATGGGAGGGCAATAAAGATGCATTGAAGACAAGAAGTTGAAACCATTTTCTAAGTCTAGAAAATCACTTGAATTGAGGTGACTTTTTGAATGGGATCCGGGATTATTACGGGAACACATGATACGTCCATTTTACTAAAGACTACACATGCGAAAAACTGGATACGAGATTATAACAGGATTTTATTGAAGAATGTGCATGCAAAAAACTGGATACGAGATTATTACGGGAAGACATGATACGTCCATTTTAATAAAGACTGTGAAATGCAAAAAATTGGATACGATTTAAACATAACCCAATGTATTTATTATCATTTAAATTGATGTTTTTAGGGTTTTATATACTTTAGGAACCAACCACCCTTCTCCCAAGCCGTTAGATCAAGTCCAATTTAATGGACGTGATTTCTTTGTTTATTTTATTCATTCTTAGCTTTAGGTTAAAACCATCCTTCGTCTATGAAAGAATGATGCTTTCTTCTTTGTTTTTCAAATTTTCATTGATTAATAAGAAATTCTCTATTAAGATTTTAGTATTCTTTGAATACGTGTTTGCAAGTGTTCGGTAAACTTGTCTAGAAGCCATCTTCAACGTTTCAACCGGGTTGATTGTTGCTGATCCTCACACTCTGGGCTGCCTATCTAATTCAGTTATGAGGGTCGATTTATCATAGAGGTTGCCTAGATAATCGAAACAAAGAGGGTTTCGCGGGCATATCCTCTATTCCATAATCCACCATCATCTTCTTCAACTCAACTCCATTGTCGCCATCACCATCATTGAAATATGGAAATTTAGTATTTGTTTTTCCATCCTCTAAATTTATTTTTATCGTTCTTTCTAGTTTCATTCTTAGTATTCATATAACCCTTCTCCTTGACTTTGTTTCTTTAATTTTTCAGCCTTAATTCTGAAAATTTCAAGGAACACCCAACAAGTTTCTCTTGAAATTTTAGATTGGCACCTAACTTTCTTGATTGAGTCTAAAGCCCTAGGTTTGCTTCCAAGTCATCAAATTGAAGGTTCCCACGTGCCAAGGCAACATCCTATCACAATCTCTACTCTTTCAAGCACGAGGGTAAGAAGGTTGTTCGTGTACCACTAATGCCAAAAGGAGTGCAAAATGACTAGAATTTGATGTAGAAAACGTGGAAGCTTGGAAAAATGAACGGACCAAAGATAAGCCTAAAGGGGAGGAACCAAAGAGGCCAAGTTCCTGCACCAATAAAAAGATTATTAGGGAATGTCTTTTGATAAGCGCCATGATCGAGACTGATTTTTCTAACAAACCACAAGAATTTTCATTTTCTTTTGATGCGCAACATAGTAGAACTAAGAAGAGTAAAACATAGGGAGTACAAACAAGGTTTCAGTTGTCCCAATAGCAAAGGATTGTCCAAATATGAGAGGATTCGATTTGAGGACAAATCACCTTAAATAAGGGGGGATGATGCAATCCTATTTCACTCACTAGTTCTTTTCACCATACTTTCATCTTGTCTTACAAGAATGGAAGTTGAGGGAGTTTATACTTACTTTCTTTACCTTTATTTTAGTCACATATTTTCAATATTCTTAGTTAAGCATGCTCCTTCCATTCCAGCTAACCCTATCTTCCATGTTACTTACATTTATGTCATGGTTATGTTTGAGTACATGCATCATGCATTCGTATATTACTATGCATATCCATACCTTATATTCCATAGTTTACATATTATGTAACATTATGCATGCCTTAGCTACAATTAACCACATCTTTACTTTTAGTTTAAATATTACTTTATAATATAAGTATTCATTATGTGTTTTCTTCTTATTCGCAGAACTTATCATCCAAATACAAAAGGGGAAGATTAAAAGGTAGCTCACCTAAGCTCATTCAACTAAAAACTAGCTCAGGATAGCTTATTCAATTTGTCCAAGAGAATGCAAGCTTCTAACAACTCCAAACAGACCCAAATAGCTATAGATAGCTCAAGGAAACTTAAAGACAAGCTTACTTAGCTAAGGACAACTAGTAGCAGCTCAAATCAGCTCAGACACTAAGTGAAGCTTACTGAGCTAGCGAGCTCAGCTCAAGCCAGCTCACTCCCAGCTCGAACAGCTTAACTCAACTCAAGCTATCACCTTCAACTTAACCCCCAAAGGGACCCATTCCATGAGACATGACCGACCACCTTGGAAGGAACACTAGTTTGGGCACCAAGAAATTGGAGGGAAACACAAGGATAGAGGCACCATTTGGCCTAAACATTGCTTCGCATTTGGAGGAAGTCACGACAAGCCTTGTAGAGAGATTTCTCCCTTAGCCGAATAAGCACATGGCCATTCAGCCACACCCTTTTGTACACTATAAATAGTGCCATTCAACCACTTTTGTAATCAACAACTTTCATATCAATTTAATTTACTTTGTTAGTTTTTCTCTCAAACTTGTTCTTTTTAGAACTTTATCTACTTATCAAGCTTAGCTTGTGGCGTCATCTTTCCCTTGATACTTCGGGTTCTTGGTTCATATAACCAACAGGTCCAAGTCCTATCTAGCACCCTCAAAGCCATTCTTTTAAGGATCGGGGTTATGCTTCTTATAGCAAAGTTTCTTCATTTGAATTCTTTGAATACTATCACCTTTTTTCCATTTCATTTCACCATCTTCCTTTCCATTTCCTTCACCATATCAGAACCTACCCTACACTTGAAACCTTTCCTTTTCATCATTCCCTTAAACACCACACAACCATACTTCCGTACCTTATACTTTCATCATCCCTTTTATTCATTCTCTTCAGAAAGCATTCGGAGGAACAAAGGCTTACTTGCATTCACGGTCAGGAATAATCAAGTTTCTCTCAACAACATTAATTGAAGAGTTGGACCTGTCAACAACGTTAATTGGAGAATGAAGAAAATGGATGATGAAAGTATAAGGTGTGAAAGCATGGTTGGGTGGTGTTTAGGAAATGGATGAAAATGAAAGGTTTTAAGTCTAGGGTAGTTTCAGATATGGTGAAGGAAATGGAAAGGAAGATGATGAAATGAAATGGAAAAAGGGTGATAGTATTCAAAGAATTCAAAAGAATGAACTATGCTATAAGTAGCTTAACCCTAATCCTTAAGAGAATGGCTTTGACGGTGGTAGATAGGACTTGTACTCGTTGGTTATATGAACCAAGAACCCAAAGTATCAAAGGAGAGGAAAGGTGACACCACAAGCAAATTTTTATAAGTCGATAAAGTTCTAAAAAGAACAAGTTTGAGAAAAAACCTCACAAAGTAAATTAAATTGATATGAAAGTTGTTGATTACAAAAGTGGCTGAATAGCCCTATTTATAGTGTACAAAGTGGTGTGGCCGAATGGCCATGTGCCTACTCGGCTAAGGGAGAAGTCTCCCTCTAAGGCTAGTCGCGACTCCTTCCAAATGCCAAGCAATGTTTTGGTTGATTAGTGTCTCCCTCCTTGCGTTTCCCTCTAATTTCTTGGCTCCCAAACTAGTGTTCCCTCTAAGGTGGCCGGTCATGTCTCATGGTAGGGGTCATGCCCTTTGGGGGTTCAGCTGAAGGTGATAGCTTGAGCTGAGTTGAGCAGTTTGAGCTAAGAGTGAGCTGGATTGAGCTAAGCTAGCTAGCTGAGTGAGCTTCACTTAGTGTTTGAGCTGATTTGAGCTGCTCAAGCTATCCTTTGCTAAGTGAGCTTGTCTTTAAGTGTCATTGAGCTATCTTGAGCTATTTGGAGTTTTTTGGAGTTGTTAGAATCTTGCATTCTCTTGGCCGATTTGAATGAACTATCCTAAGCTTGTTTTGAGCTAGATGAGCTTAGGTGAGCTATCATTCAATCTTCCCCTTTGTATGTGGATGATTAGTCCTACAAATAAGAAGAAAACACATAATGTATACCAGAATCCACAATTACCCCTAACTTCCAACTAACTCTTTCCTTTTACTCTCCCGTACCATGACATGTACCTCGAATATATTAACAAGTCATTAAGATCCATTCAATTTATTTACCAACAATCTAATGTTTAAAGTATACTTATATATAGACTTACAAGTCAGTTCAACATATGTATATATGCATGTGCATGTTTAAAATAATCCTTAATACATGTATATACACGTATAACAATCCATACATCTATATACATTCATATCATGCCAAACTGCTATTATCGTAACTATATATTCAAAACAATCCCTAACTTCGGAAATAGTCCTTATACACTTCACAAAATAGTCCTTAACCTCTTTAGATACTTCAAAACAGTCCATATATTCTCATATTTACACAAATCAATCCAATTTAGACATGTATACATAATTTCATACCAAAACAGTCCACATATTCTCATGTTTACACAAATCAATCCAATTTAAACATGTATACATAATTTCATACCAAAACATTTCACATATTCTCATGTTTACTCAAATCAATCCAATTTAAACATGTATTCATAATTTCATACCAAAAAAGGCCACATATTCTCATGTTTACACAAATCAATCCAATTTAAAAATGTATACATACTTTCATACCAAAACAGTCCACATATTCTCATGTTTACACAAATCAATCCAATTTATACATGTATACATAGTTTCATACCAAAACAGTCCACATATTCTCATGTTTACACAAATCAATCCAATTTAAACATGTACACATAATTTCATACCAAAATAGTCGACATATTCTCATGTTTACACAAATCAATCCAATTTAGGCATGTATACAAAATTTCATACCAAAACAGTCCACATATTCTCATGTTTACAAAAATCAGTCCCATTTAGACATGTATACATAATTTCATACCAAAGCAGTCCATATTTTACATGTATAATAATATGCAATCAAGCATTCTAACATGGTTCTAATGTATCCAAATTTGTCCAGATTCTGCATGTATAAACATAAAAGAACTCAAGCGTTCTAACATGGTTCTAATGTATCCAAATCTGTCTAGATTCTACATTTATAAACATATATGAAATCAAGCATTCTAACATGGTTCTATTGTATCCAAATATGTCCAGATTCTGCATGTATAAACATATAGGAAATCAAGCATTCTGACATGGTTCTATTGTATCCAAATCTATCCAGATTCTGCATGTATAAACATATATGAAATCAAGCATTCTAACATGGTTCTAATGTATCCAAATCTATCCAGATTCTGCATGTATAAACATATATGAAATCAAGCATTCTAACATGGTTCTAATGTATCCAAATCTATCCAGATTCTGCATGTATAAACATATATGAAATCAAGCATTCTAACATGGTTCTAATGTATCCAAATCTGTCCAGATTCTGCATGTATAAACATATATGAAATCAAGCATTCTAACATGGTTTTAATGTAATTTCAAATGATGGAGAGAATATTTTACCTTCCTCCATAAAGTAATCGAATTAAACCCCAAGAATTGAGTCAAATTAAAGCTTAATTCTCACAATTTTCATAGCTATCCCCCTCACTTTCCTTTCTTTTCTTCCTCCTTAAGCTCTCGGCTAACCACCCCCAAAATGAATAAGCTTTTTGGCCAGCCACTAAATGAATAAGATAATAACTAAGACTTAATTATTCTTCCCCCATTTGGCTGACTCATTCACACATGTTCATCCTCAAGGGTGACATGTGTTTAGGCCTTTAATTATCTATAATTTTACATGAAAAAGTCCAAGTTTTACATTACTTTCTTTTTAGTTCTTGTAGTATGGCTCTCAACTTGCTCAATGTTCTCGATTGAGTCCTAATTGTCATATTTGATTATTCTATTTTCACCTTTCTTAAGCTTTGACAAATGTACAAGTCCTCGAACTTATTGACTTTTATCATGCAAATACGAATATTACAATCTACTCATTTTAATCCCTTTTACAATGGCTATCCATTTTCTTCTTTATTTCAATTTGATCTAAAAATATCATTTATTTAGTCTAATAAGTGCATAAATACTACAATTTGCTTGTGATCAAATTGTTAAATAATTCTAAGCCAATATTTGGGTATTACAATTCTCCCTCCCTTAAAAGAAATTCTTCCTCAAATTTCTCCTAAACTAAAGAGCAAAACCTAATACTCTAATTTAGAATATTCTTAAGATATTATGATATTCAAAATGAAAGAAACAAATCGTTTTAGTTGCAAGTCACAAATGTTGAATAGAAAATTAAACTCCTAGGTGGCATATGTAGAATACAAACATACAATATACTTTGGTTTAACCCTAGATTCGGCTAAACCTAAGCTCTGATACCAAATTGTAACACCCTCAACCCAGTTTAGAAGAAAACTAACATTGAAGATGTTATTACAAGAATTTTCATGAAACACGAGATCAGGAGCTAAAATTTTCAAGGTAAATCGAGATAAGCTATTTTAAAATTTTCAAGGTAAATCGAGAAAAGTCATCAAGGAAGCATGCGTGCCCCAGTAACATTTCTAAACATTACATAGAATTTACATAAGCAAACAAGTGAAGTCTTACTTTAAAGACCAAGAGAGATCAAGATTATTCAAACAAGTAATCATACCAATTTATGGATACTTTGAAACGAGCATATATCTTCACCCTAAGGATATACAAAAGTTCATTTGAAACATCTTATCGTTATCTTTCAATGTTAAACAATTCAACTTATCATTAAAAACACACCAAGTTCATAAAATTTCTAATTTGAACGAACTACTATTTATTTTGGAGCAACCCATTTGATTAAGCACGTATGTATATATATATATATATTTCTAAGGAATCAAGGAGGTATATGTATAAAAGTAATCAAACAAAACTCGTCTTTATAAACATCTTGATAATACATATACTTTCTCTCCAAGAATGATTCAAGGATCCAATAAGCATATTTAATCTAAGCTAGTCTTGGCACTTTTAATTCGAAATTAGCCAGAATTAACTTAAACTTCAAGTAATTTCAATAACCTGTAATCATCTATTGTTTATATTTGACTTTCTAAATATACATGTTTAATTCATTTCTTAACATACCTTGTATTACTCTTAAACATATAAGAATTTCTAATTACATTGATTTCACCAAATACGCAACTTAGAAATTCTCGAAATAATCATATCTAATTTGTTTGATCGACAGGAAGACATTCAAACTCTTTATTAACATAGCTTAACTAACAAGCAACTGTTCGATTACCATAATTAAAAAATCCTATCCAACAAGAAATCAAGAAGCACAATAGGCCATTACATACAAGGATACTTACTTAAGAAACTTGTACATATAGGAAATCAAAAGGTCATCTAAGTGCACTTATGCATAACTATCATTCATATGCCACTAACTAGGAGTTCTTTAAAAGAACACATATTCGATACACAAAAAGCTTGGAAAGTGACTTGCAACCTTCTATCACGATCTAACAACGAGAACCCTCTTAGTCCTAAAAAATGCATGAAATGAATGCATTAGGCTTATTTAGCCTAAGTGAGGTAATGAATCATGAAAGCATAATAATAAAGATATCAACATATAGAGGAAAGATGAAAAATTCCAAATTTATTAGTAACAATGAAATGTTTAAGCATTAATTTTAACACGATTAGGGCTTGTCTCATGCAACTTTATCAGGGTCCATATTCCGTTAAATTTTAATCAAAAGTCCTTCAAAGTTTTAAGTGAATTCTTTCGAATTTCTTATCGAACTTAACAAGTTCATAACTTATAATACCGGAGCCTTATCAAAGCTTATCGAAGTTCTTATCAAGTTTTTAGAGATCAACAACGCTTAACCAAGTCCATATCTTTTAGAACATTTGCCTTGGATCGCCTTTAGACATGAGTAACATTGGTCCGAATTTGAACATACTGATATGAGTTTCACATAGTTCAAAGCTCATAGAAATGGCTAGTGTCGGAACATAACAATCCTAACTTCTTGACTATCCAACCAACTGTCGCCAATCTCCTTATCATCTCCCACATTACCTCCTACTGTCGCCAATATATCACATATATAGGGTCGTCACCCTTGAGCCGTAGCACATGGACCGTAGTCCCAAATTTTACCTTTGCACCATGCGAAAGTGTCCAAGGACTTCATTGTTAGGCAACTTAAACTTTTATGCTTTATTAATAAGAGGAGTATCTTATTAAGCAAATATCTTACTTGTTTCTTTCTTAGTATCTTATAGCATAAGGTGAGCTTTTAGATCCTTAGAGAATGAGTTCTTATAACTTTAAATCTTGACACTGTTTCTTATATTTTATGCTTTCAAAGGATTAAGTTTGATACCAATTCAAAGCAAAGCTTATACATAAAGATATTTCGATTCAACAATCATCAACCATCATAATATGACATGTAGTGCATTCATGATGCATATGTAATGCATACCTTCTTCATGAAACTTCAATGCCATGTATGTAACCCGATCCCAGATGATCTGTATGAGCCTTATGCGAAAAATGATTATATGTGATCCATACTTGATCAATTAAGACAACTATTCTATAAAAAGTATAGACCGAGGTGACTCTGTGCCACCCAGAACAAATACAATTACACTTACCTCATATTCCAAAGTTATGGAATACCAGAATCCACAATTACCCCTAACTTCCAACTAACTCTTTCCTTCTACTCTCCCATACCATGACATGTACCTCAAACAGATTAACAAGTTCTTAAGATCCATTCAATTTATTTACCAAAAACCTAATTTTTAAAGTATACTTATATATATAGACTTACAAATCCGTTCAACATATGTATATATACATGTGCATGTTCAAAATAATCCTTAATACATGTATATACACGTATAATAATCCATACATCTATATACATTCATATTATGTCAAACAGCTCTTATCGTAACTATATATATTCAAAACAGTTCCTAACTTCTAAAACACTCCTTATACACTTCACAAAACAGTCCTTAACTTCTTTAGATACTTCAAAACAATCCGTATATTCTCATGTTTACACAAATCAATCCAATTTAAACATGTATACATAATTTCATACCAAAATAGTCCACATATTCTCATGTTTTCACAAATCAATCCAATTTAAACATGTATACATAATTTCATACCAAAATAGTCCACATATTCTCATGTTTTCACAAATCAATCCAATTTAAACATGTATACATAATTTCATACCAAAGCAGTTCACATGTTCGCATGTTTACACAAATCAATCCAATTTAAACGTGTATACAAAATTTCATACCAAAACAGTTACCATATTCTCATGTTTACACAAATCAATCCAATTTAAACATGTATACATAATTTCATACCAAAATAGTCCCCATATTCTCATGTTTACACAAACCGATCCAATTTAAACATGTATACATAATTTCATACCAAAATAGTCCCCATATTCTCATGCTTACACAAATCAATCCAATTTAAACATGTATACATAATTTCATACCAAAACAGTCCAAATATTCTCATGTTTACACAAATCAATCCAATTTAGACATGTATACATAATTTCATACCAAAACAGTCCACATATTCTCATGTTTACACAAATCAATCCCATTTAGACATGTATACATAATTTCATACCAAAATAGTCCACATATTCTCATGTTTTCACAAATCAATCCCATTTAGACATGTATACATAATTTCATACCAAAACAGCCCATATTTTACATGTATAAATATATATGCAATCAAGCATTCTAACATGGTTCTAATGTATCCAAATCAGTCGAGATTCTACATGTATAAACATATATGAAATCAAGCATTCTAACATGGTTCTAAAGTATCCAAATCTGTCCAGATTTTGCATGTCTAAACATATATGAAATCAAGCATTCTAACATGGTTCTAATGTATCCAAATCTGTCCAGATTCTGAATGTATAAACATATATGAAATCAAGCATTCTAACATGGTTCTAATGTAATTTCAAATGATGGAGAGAATATTTTACCTTCCTCTATAAGCTAATCAAATTAAACCCTAAGATTTGAGTCAAACTAAAGCTTCCTTCTCACAATTTTCATAGCTATCCCCCTTACTTTCCTTTCTTTTCTCCCTCCTTAAGCTCTCGGCCATCCACCCCCACAATGAATAAGCTTGTTGGCCAGCCACTAAATGAATAAGATAATAACTAAGACATAATTGTTCTTCCCCCATTTGGCCGGCTCATTCACACATGTTCATCCTCATGGGTGACATGTGTTTAGGCCTTTAATTTCTATAATTTTACATGCAAAAATCCAAGTTTTACATTACTTTCTTTTTAGTTCTTATAATATGGCTCTCAACTTGCTTAAAGTTCTCGATTGAGTCCTAATTGTCATATTTGATTATTCTATTTTCACCTTTCTTAAGCTTTGAGAACTGTACAAGTACTCGAACTTATTGACTTTTATCTTGTAAATACCAATATTACAATCTACTCGGTTTTAATCCCTCCTACAATGGCTATCCATTTTCTTCTTTATTTCAATTTAATCCAAAAAATCATTTATTTAGTCTAATAAGTGACATAAATACTCCAATTTGCTTGTGATCAAATTGTTACATAATTCTAAGCTAATATTTGGGGTATTACAATCTTCCGCAGCCACCATCAAACTATCTTTTATCTTACCTTGACCATTCTATTTGAACCTATCTTGCTTCCAGGTTTCTTGCTTCCTTCCTAGATCCAACAGTTAGAGTAGCCGTCCCCAACACATCAAGAATGTCCTTACATAAAAATATTTCATATATCAAAAGAATTCTGAATTACAATGATGGAGGCTTCATCTTTTTTATAGGTGAAGGAAAGCCAAAGGAATTTAACTTCTACAAAAACATGGAAAACCTAATTTAATTAAAATAATAAAGAAAAATAGCATTTAAAACTCCTTGTCTTGCTTGGGTAACAAGAGATAAGCTGATAAGTACTTTGTTGCTTGGGTGGCAAGTAGTAAGCTGATAAGGGCTGGTTGCTTGGGCAGTAAGTAAGAGGTTGTTTTAAGCTTGTTTTTAGACGAGAATTAATGGGAGAAAGGGTTTTTGGGCTTGCTTGGGTGGCAAGTAACTGGTCTTGGGCAAGGAGGCATGTGTGGGCTGTTCTAATGTAAACTATGCCTAAAAAACACTTGTAAATCCTAATTTGGGCTAAAAGTAAAATTTGACCCAATCCTTTTATAATAATAAGTATTGGGTATAATTGCAATAAAAAGGGCTAATTAATGGACATCTAAAGGCTCATGGATATCCTTCTCCTAAGGTGCAGGAAGTTGAGTTTTTGTGATTGAATTATTCTTGAAGGATGTTAAGTGTGGATTTCCTTCAAGAAATTCCTTTTCTTCATGGCAGCTTGCAATCCTTTGCTCATGAATCCTTGGACGGTTGAACTCAGTTTGTCCTTGATCATCTTGGACTTGGCTTGAGTTATTGGGCCAAGTGGAAAAGTAAGCCCTTCTCGTCCTTGGAATTGCCTTGTGGTACATGCATCATCCCCTCCCTTCTCAAAAGGATTCATCCACGAATCTGAAATGTCAAAAGGAGAAAGATCACAAACATTAAAAGTTGTACTCACATTATATTCATCAGGTAGATCAATTCGGTATGAATTTTTGTTGATTCTTTCTAGGACTTGGAATGGTCCATCTCCTCTCGGATCCAACTTGAATATCTTATGGTTCAAAAATCTCTCTTTACGCATGTGCAACCAAACCCAATCTCCTAGTTCAAAGACAACGTCGCGTCGACCCTTGTTGACCTTTGGAACAACGTTTTCATATGTTTTCTCCATCCTTTGCTTTGCCTTAGTGTGTATGGATTTAACTAACTCTACTTTCTTTTCACCATGTAAGCTGCAAATATTATCAATAGGCAAAGGAACAAGATCTAAAGCAATTAACCAAACCACTTCTGTAACCCCCTAACCCGGTCTAGCCACCAGACCGAATTGAGGAAGCTACATTAGGTTTGCCGTAGCAAACCGAAGAGATTCAATAAAACTCGATCCATTTTTTTCTTTTTATCTTATCTAGATGCCATTTATTAATCCTACATGTTCATGCAGATAACAAGTGTATCCCCAACTCAATCGGGCATCAATTGACATTCAATTGATCACGCTTGCCGTTTTGGGACCAAATTGTAATTTGACGAGGTTACAAGCCAAAACCCACTTTTAAGTTACCAACCATAGATTAGTCAAGTTTCATGCATATGTCTCAAATTCCAACTCAAACCATTCATTTTATCGCATACAATTGCATTGGCAAGATTCAGGGACTAAATTGTAGGAAAGCAAAACTGCCCAAGGTGACATTAACAGAATAAACGGTCATCTCTACCGATACGGGTAAGCCCATACCGATACAGTTTGAAACACCGTGTTTCAGTACACTTTCATACTGTATGGATATGCCTAACTGAATTACCTAACTTTCGAAATATTTTAAACCGTATTGATACGGCTTTTCAGATTTTTCAATACGCGGGTTCATGATGAAAAAGTGAATTCCAGAGACTAAAACTCGTATCAAAATGCCCATACCTGTATCGATACGCCAATCCAAATTTGCGTAGGCATATCGAAACGCACAAGGCCTGTATCGATCCCACAAACCTGAAATTGCCTAGCCGTATTGATACGGTCCCCCGCGTATCGATACGCCTGGGCCTGTGATATCACAGTTTGCTGGTTTTTCACTCTAAAGGCATACTCTAATCAAACCAACATGCTTAAAACACAATACCAACATACAAGGCATACCTCAAGCATCCAAGCTACACAAACTTAGCATTCTAACATGGCATTTTTACATCAAAGAGAATCTATAGGCATGCATTCCTAGTTTCCATCCAAGCAACATATTAAAAATGTAAGCCAGCATCAAAACAATCTTTAAAGGCCATTTACAATCCAAGAGCAACTAAAGAAATATGCTCAAGTAGGGAGTTCCACAAAACATCTCCCAAAACATAACAAGTACCCCCATTGCCCTTATTCATTATAGTCTAGTCTCTAACATACTTTGGAAACAAGTCTTGTCAAGATCCCCTTGCTTCTTGCTGCCTTTCGAGACTTTAATTCTTTGCATTGATGGACAAAGAGAGCGTAAGCACACAAGGCTTAGTGAGGAAAGCTCAGAATAAGACACCATCAATGCATTTAAAACCATTTACTCAACATCATCCTTTAAAACATCATGCCTCTTTTAAAACATGCACTTTACATCATTAAAACCAGCTTATTAAACCATATGTTACATGTATCATTAATCAACAGCAAGTTATACTGCTAACCCTCTACTTAAGCCTTCCCATGCATTACTACCAAATGCAAAGCTTAAGGAGAAACATGTATAAATCACATTATACAACATAAAACATTTCAATGATACATTAACAATTATATTGGTTTTCAAGTGATTATTAACAAGTTCAATAACAAAAGAGTTCATCGGATACCCAGATTCAACAAGTGTTAACCCAACATTTAAAGCCATCTCAACCGGAATAGCGATACAATCACAATTGTGGTACATTAACAATTGGGTACAATATCAACCGGGTACACTTTCAACCCACAGGGATACCTATCCCTCTCATCGGTTAGATGCTTAACCCACTAACGAGAGTATTCGATATTGTTTAAGCCCTCTACCGTTAGGGTACTTGGATGGAGTATTCTGTACACCATATAAACCCCTCAACATCCAAGGCAACTTATTTTACAGTGCACTCAATCCTATGGCCGGCCAACTATATCCGATAACAACTTTAAAACCACATCACTTGCCAATATAATTAACCAAATAACATTTACCACACTATTTTTAACAAGCATTAAACCATGCCATTTCCAAAGCAACAACCATGCTTTAAACCATAAGTATAAACCCTACTTACAAGGATCACTTACCATGTGCATCCTTAAGCAAATCATGCTTGAAAACAATAAATTGAATACTTTAAATCATGCTTAAACAATAGGTAACATGTAAATAAAAAAAGTGCATAAAACCATATAACACTAGCACGACCGAGAAAGTAAAACCACTTTACTTACTTCTGAGCTTAGGTAAGCGTTTCAAGCTCTACCTAAACTCCCAAAAACCACCCTTAGAACATTCCAAAGCTAGAATCCGTGTTTCACTCACCGATACGCAAAAACTCGATTCGCCGACGCGAAAACAAGTATCCGAAGCCTCCTACACTTCTCCAATCACTTTCGGATCAACCTCCCCTATTTTTACCACAAAACAATAGAGGATTAATGCATCATAATCCATTCTAAACATAGCAACCACAATCCTCCTCGGATTTCCACAACACCCTCACAATTAACCCTCCACAACAACTGAAAACATAACCAAAAACTTCGATTCATAACCCAGCCAACATCTATCAACCTAGCATCACTTTCAAGATCAAAACACATCTAAAAACAAATCCAAGACAACCTACCACCTCCAGCAACCTTACAACCATAGAAACACCACAAAATCTCAAAACTAACAATTTAAACAAATAGAGATTCTTAAGTTTCGGGATTCCATTGATAAAAACATCTTATCAACATTATTAAACATCCAAAATATAGATCAAAGCATCATTACTTGCTGGAAAACAGATCCAATCCGCGAATCAACTCATTTTCCCCAAATAACTCAATTAAACATTAGAAAATCATCAAAATCAGATTAGAAACACAAAAGCAAGGATCAAATGCTTGGGAATTTCAGTAAAGAACCATACAATAGAGGAGATCTTGGACCTTACCCCTATTGTGAAGTTTCTCCCTCAATTGATTTGTGAAAAGCTAAGGAAACACAAGATTATTGTAAGATTTTGTATAAACAATCTTTATAAAACAATTTGAAACAATAAAATCAAGTTAGAAACCACCTCACCTCTGGAAATTTAATGAAAATCTGAGTGCTTGACTGAGGAGAGAATGGAGAGAAAAAGTTGAGAGAAAATGACGTGATTTTTGTTTTAGAAAAGATAACCAACTTTTTAACAAAAGCCCTTTAATTACTAATTAAAACACATGTTAAAATCAATTAAATTAAGGGAGAAACCATCAGAACCCAATTGGTAAAATAGCTCCTTAAAGATTCTAAATATTTGACCCTTTTCTTTTTAGTCACTAGAAAATCTCAGTTTTCAAAACTTTCAATTTAGTCACTAACCAAAATTTCTATCTTCCAAAAACTCATTTTTCAAAATTGATTCGACAATTATTAAATACATAATTAATAATGATTTTTAAGCATTTTCCATAAATTTCCCAACACCAAAAATATACAATCCCGAAACCGACTCGAATCTCTACTCTGGTCTATCAGATCGTCTAATAAACCACCAAATCGCTAAGCCCTAAAACCGCGGCATTATAACTCTCACCCACTTAAGAAATTTCGTCCCCAAAATTTACCTGGAGGAAACAGGTGTAGAAAATGATTCAACATATCCGACTTGTGCTCCCACGTGGCCTCCTCAACACCGCGGTGCTTCCACAACACCTTAACCAGTTCGACTATTTTGCCACGGAGCACCTTATTGCTGGTGTCAAGAATCTCTACTGGTTCCTCATCATAAGAAAGATCCGGTCTCAACTCAATCTCTTCCACCGGCATGACATGCGATGGATTCGACCTATACCAATGCAACCCCGAAACATGGAACACATCATGAATCTTTCCCAACTCCGGAGGTAACCTCAAACGATACGCAACATGACCCACACGCTCAACAACCTTGTATGGTCCAATGAACCTTGGGCTAAGCTTTCCTTTTCGCCCAAAACGCAACACCTTTTTCCAGGGTGACAGTTTCAAAAATACTTTATCACCCACAACGTACTCTATATCCCTACGCTTCAAATCCGCATAGGATTTCTGGCGATCAGTAGCTGCTTTCAAGCGCTCACATATCAACTTTACCTTTTCAGTTGTACCGTTCAGAACATTGGGCATTGACGTAAACTTTTCCACCGCTCGCCTAACACACGGGCCTACGATATTTCCTGCAATACAACGCCTTACAAGGTGCCATCTGTATGCTAGCATGATAACTGTTACTGCAAGCAAACTCTACCAAAGGAAATTGCTTCTCCCACGTTCCCTGGTACTCAATAACGCAACACCTTAGCATATCCTCAAGAACCTGAATCACGCGCTCCGACTGGCCATCCGTCTAAGGATGATACGAGGTACTAAAACTTAACCGGGTCCTCAAGGCATGATGCAAACTCACCCAAAACCTTGCGGTGAACCGTGAATCCCTATCCGAAACTATAGATTTGGGCACCCGTGCAAAAACACACAATCTCGAGATATATACACTCAGCCAACCAGTCCAAGGTATACGTAGTATGCACCGCACAAAATGCGAACACTTCAAACCGATCCACAATCACCCAAATGGAATCCTTTTTGGTCGGCGTCAAAGGCAGCCCAGACACAAAATCCATGGTGATTATTTCCCACTTCTATTCGGTATCCTCAACGGTTGTAACGATGCGGAAGGAAATCGATGCTCACCTTTACCCGTGACAAACCATACACCGAGCAACAAAATCAGCCACATATTTCTTCAATCCAACCAATAGTACTCTTCTTTCATCCCTCAATATATTTTAGTACTACCGGGATGCATAGAAAAAGGACTAGCGTGTGCCTCAGTCAAAATAGTACGCCTCAACTCTTCATCTTCAGGCAACACTATCCGACCTTTGAAACACAACACCCCATCATCGTTGAAATGAAAATCAGAGGATTTTCATCCCGATATCTTCCACATGAGGTACCAAACTCTCATCGCATGCGGTTGGTTTTCCTTGACTAATCAGATAAGGACGGCTTCACTTGCAACTCAGCCAACAAACCCCGTCATCCATCACACTCAAACAAGCAAGCATGGCTCTCAACTCCACAGCCACTTTTCTACATAAAGCAACCGCCACAACATTGTCTTTCCCCGAATGATACTCAATGGTCAGATCATAATCCTTAAGCAACTCCAACCATCTACATTGCCTAAGATTCAGCTCCTTTTGTGACATCAAATATTTCAAACTCTTATGATCCGTATAAACCACACATTTCTCACCATAAAGGTAATGCCTCCAGATCTTCAAGGAAAACACCACCGCTGCAAGCTCAAGATCGTGAGTAGGGTAGTTACGTTCATGCACCTTCAATCGCCTAGATGCATACGCCACTACCTTACCCTCCTCCGCATCAACACACAACCAAGCCCAACATACGACACATTACTATAAACAACGAACTCCTTCCCTGATTTTAGTTGAACCAAGGCTGGAGCATGTGCTAAGGCTTTCTTCAACCTTTCAAAGGCTCGCTGCCTAGCCTTTGTCCACTCAAACCAACATTCTTCTCAGTAGTAACTTTGTTAACGGAGCCGCCAAACGAGAACCCTTCCAAAAACCTTCAGTAGTAACCCGCCAAACCAAGGAAACTCCTAACCTCTGTCACCGACTTGGGCTCCTTCCAACTCATTACAGCCTCAACCTTATGCGGATCAACACAAATTCCTTCAGCCGACACAACATGCCCGAGAAACATAACTTCCTTAAGCCAGAACTCGCATTTGCTTAACTTAGCATACAACTAATTCTCCATCAACTTCTGAAGCACGATCCGCAAATGACTAACATGATCCTCCTCGGTACGAGAGTACACAAGGATATCATCGATAAACACAACCACAAACTGGTCTAAAAACTCATGGAACACTCGGTTCATCATGTCCATAAAAGTAGCAAGAGAATTGACCAAACCAAACGGCATCACAAGGAACTTGTAATGCCCGTACCTTGTACGAAAAGCCATTTTGGGCATATCCACCTCCTTCACCTTTAACTGGTAGTACCCTGACCTCAAATCTATCTTGGAAAACACCGAGGCTCCTCTAAACTGATCAAACAGTTCATCTATCCATGGTAAAGGATACTTGTTCTTTACCATCAACTTATTCAGCTGCCAGTAATCTATACACATTCGCAACGTACCATCTTTCTTCTTAACAAACAGCACCGGTGCTCCCCACGGTGAGATATTGGGTCTAATAAAACCCTGATCCAACAACTCTTGCAACAACATCTTCAATTCCTTTGGAGCCATGCGATACGGAGCAATAGATACCGATATCGTACCCGCAAAAACCTCAATACCAAACTCTACCTCACGGTCAGGTGGCAACCCTGGTAACTCTTTTGAAAAAATATTCGAAAACTCACATACAGTGCGAACATACTGCACCCTCAACCCCTTTGATCTAGGATTCATAACATAGGCCTAATAAGCCTGACATCCCGAATCCAACATTTGAATCGCTTCCAAAGCTGAAACAACATTAAACAAAAACTTGGCATTCTCACCAACAACCACCACCTCATAATCATCCGAAAACCTCAAGGATATCCCTTTGGTCTCAAAATCCCCCACAACCCGATGTTCGGTTAACCAATCCATACCCAAAATCACATCAAAACCATGGAATGGCAACTCCATAAAGTCCACAACAAGAACATGTCCCCGAACCATCAGTGGACACCAACGATACAAGCTCCTAACCACGAATGTCTCTCCAAGAGAACTAGTCACTCTAACACCCACATTAAGAATTTCAGCAGATATATCAAGCAACTCAGCATGCTCACTCAAAATGTATGAATGAGTAGAACCGGAATCAACCAACGAATACAACGATAGAGACTGAAGGGTAAAAGTACCTACGATCACATCAGTGTCATTGCGACCTTCACGGTGCGCATACACCCTAGCCGGTCCACCTCTCTCATGCTGGATAGCAACAGTATGAGCCACAGTCCTCTATCCCACATCTCAATACTGAAACGGTCCGTGGCCAAGACCACGACCTCGATGCGGAGTAACAATAGGTGCGACACCCTGCCCACCTCGAGCCAACAACGGACAATCACGCTTCTAGGCACCCTGCGCCCGACTCCACGCCCCACAACACCTCTCCGCCATGCCTCGCTCGGGCGAAACCTCCACACACGGTGTCTCTTGGCCTCGACCACCACTATAACCCAAATCAAGAGCTCTTTACCGAGCTAAAACCTCATGATCCGAAGCCAAGCCCAAATTCTGCTCCACATCCTTGGCTCGTGAAACCAACTCATCAAAGTCAGTATAATCAACAGCAAGCATGTATGTCTTAACATCCTGCACAAGCCCATATCAGAAATGATCACATCAAGTACACTCGTTAGGAACTAACTCATGTGCATACCGACTCAACCTGGCGAACTGCACCTTGTACTCTGTAACAGACATACTGCCCTGCACCAGAGCCATAAACTCACACTTCTTCTCGTCCTGATATCGGACTCCCAAAAACTTTTTCCGGAAAACCTTGGAAGAAACTCCCAAGACACATCCTCAGTCGCCATACCGGATATCATAGTAGTTCACCATGCATAAGCATCACCCTGCAGCATGGAAACAACACAGCCTAGCTTACGAGCATCGGTACACTCCATCTGGCCCAGTATCCCCTTAGTATTGACCAACCAACCCTCAGAGGCTTCAGGCGACAACCCTCAAAACTCAACTCCGCCCAAACTAAGAAGCCTCGGAGCGCAATCCTTGCCCCTTAACCGGTGGTGTTGGTACACGAACACCGCAATCGCTGCCTCAAATGCACCGGTCATAGCTTTGAATCAACAATGCCATCTCACCCATCCTTGGCCAAGGCGGCGTAGGTGGTACTTGCTCTACTCCCTAAGGTGGATTAGGTGGGGTGGTGGTAACCTTCCGGAGGCACAACCTCTCCTTCATCATCTTTCCCAAATGACAAAAAGAATCACGCTAGATCGTAACTCTCTCCTCAGTCCCATCGTGCTAAAATATATCTAAGGCATGATAATCATTTCAAAACAAAAGTAGTTATGCCAGCCTCAAGCAAGGATCAAAGACTTTCATTTCAAAAATCAAAACTTTCCAGACTATAATAATAAGGCAATGGGTACCCCCAAAACTTTTCCAACATGGCATTTACAACCAACATACATATACCAAACACCGTACATATCAACCAACAGACATATACAACAAATCACGTACAAATCAAACAACAGGTATAACTCACAAAGAACAACACAACCACCTCTCAAACGAACCAAACTTGGCTCTAATACCACCAAATGTAACCCCCTTAACCCGGTCTAGCCACCAGACCGAATCGAGAAAGCTACATTAGGTTTACCGTAGCAAACCGAAGAGATTCAACAAAACCCGGTCCATTTTTTTTCTTTTTATCCCATATAGATGCTAGTTATTAATCCTACATGTTCATGCAGATAACAAGTGTAACCCAACTCAACCGGGCATCAATTGACATCTAATTAATCACGCATACCATTTAGGGGCCAAATTGTAATTTGACGGGGTTACAAGACAAAACCCATTTTTAAGTTACCAACCATAGATTAGTCAAGTTTCATGCATATGTCTCAAACTCCAACTCAAACCAATCATTTTATTGCATACAATTGCATTGGCAAGATTCGGGGACTAAATTGCAAGGAAAGCAAAACTGCCCAAGGTGACATTAATAGAATAAACGGTCATCCATACGGGTAAGCCCATACCGATACGTTTGAAACACCCTATTTCGGTACACTTTCATACTATATGGATATGCCTAACTAATTACCTAACTTTCAAAATATTTTAAAACGTATTGATATGGCTTCTCTCAAGTGTTTTGATACGCGGGTTCATGATGAAAAAGTGAATTCCGAGACTAAAACTCGTATCAAAATGCCCATACCCGTATCGATCGCGCAATCCAAATTTGCCTAGGCATATCCAAATGCACAAGGCCTGTACCGATCCCACAAGCTTGAAATTGCCTAGCCGTTTCGATACGGTTCCTCGCGTATCGATACGCTTGGGCCTGTAATGTCAAATTTTGCTGGTTTTTCACTCTAAAGGCCGACTCTAATCAAACCAACATGCTTAAAACACAATACCAACATACAAGGCATACCTCAAGCATCCAAGCTACACAAACATAGCATTCTAACATGGCATTTTTACATCAAAGAGAATCTATAGGCATGCATTCCTAGTTTCCATCCAAGCAACATATTAAAAATGTAAACCAGCACCAAAATCAATCCTTAAAGGCCATTTACAAACCAAGAGCAACTAAAGAAACATGCTCAAGTAGGGAGTTCCACAAAACATCTCCCAAAACATAACAAGTACCCCATTGCCCTTATTCATTATAGTCTAGTCTCTAACATACTTTGGAAACAAGTCTTGCCAAGATCCCCTTGCTTCTTGCTGCCTTTCGGGACTTTAATTCTCTGCATTGATGGACAAGGAGAGCGTAAGCACACAAGGCTTAGTGAGGAAAGCTCAGAACAAGACACCATCAATGCATTTAAAACCATTTACCCAACATCACCTTTTTAAAACATCACGCCTCTTTTAAAACATGCACTTACATCATTAAAACCAGCATATTAAACCATATGCTACATGTATCATTAGTCAACAACAAGTCACATTGCTAACCCTCTACTTAAGCCTTCCCATGCATTACTACCAAATGCAAAGCTTAAGGAGAAACATGTATAAATCACATTATACAACATAAAACATTTCAATGATACATTAACAATTATATTGGCTTTCAAGTGATCATTAACAAGTTCAATAACAAAAGAGTTCATCGGATACACGGATTCAACAAGTGTTAACCCAACATTTAAAGCCATCTCAACATGAATAGTGATACAATCACAATTGTGGTACATTAACAATTGGGTACAATATCAACCGGTACACTTTCAACCCACAGGGATACCTATCCCTCTCATCATTTAGATGCTTAACCCACTAACGAGAGTATTCGATATTGTTTAACCCTCTACCGTTAGGGTACTTGGATGGAGTATTCGTACACCATATAAACCCCTCAACATCCAAGGCAACTTATTTTACAGTGCACTCAATCCTATGGCGGCCAACTATATCCGATAACAACTTTAAAACCACATCACTTGCCAATATAATTAACCAAATAACATTTACCACACTATTTTTAACAAGCATTAAACCATGCCATTTCCAAAGCAACAACCATGCTTTAAACCATAAGTATAAACCCTACTTACAAGGATCACTTACCATGTGCATCCTTAAGCAAATCATGCTTGAAAACAATAAATTGAATACTTTAAATCATGCTTAAACAATAGGTAACATGTAAATAAAAAAAGTGCATAAAACCATATAACACTAGCACGACCGAGAAAGTAAAACCACTTTACTTACTTCTGAGCTTAGGTAAGCGTTTCAAGCTCTACCTAAACTCCCAAAACCACCCTTAAAACATTCCAAAGCTAGAATCAACGTTTCACTCACCCGATACAAAAAAACCTCGATTCGCCGACGCGAAAACAAGTATCCGAAGCCTCCTACACTTCTCCAATCACTTTCGGATCAACCTCCCCTATTTTTACCACAAAACAATAGAGGATTAATGCATCATAATCCATTCTAAACATAGCAACCACAATCCTCCTCGGATTTCCACAACACCCTCACAATTAACCCTCCACAACAACTGAAAACATAACCAAAAACTTCGATTCATAACCCAGCCAACATCTATCAACCTAGCATCACTTTCAAGATCAAAACACATCTAAAAACAAATCCAAGACAACCTACCACCTCCAGCAACCTTACAACCATAGAAACACCACAAAATCTCAAAACTAACAATTTAAACAAATAGAGATTCTTAAGTTTCGGGATTCCATTGATAAAAACATCTTATCAACATTATTAAACATCCAAAATATAGATCAAAGCATCATTACTTGCTGGAAAACAGATCCAATCCGCGAATCAACTCATTTTCCCCAAATAACTCAATTAAACATTAGAAAATCATCAAAATCAGATTAGAAACACAAAAGCAAGGATCAAATGCTTGGGAATTTCAGTAAAGAACCATACAATAGAGGAGATCTTGGACCTTACCCCTATTGTGAAGTTTCTCCCTCAATTGATTTGTGAAAAGCTAAGGAAACACAAGATTATTGTAAGATTTTGTATAAACAATCTTTATAAAACAATTTGAAACAATAAAATCAAGTTAGAAACCACCTCACCTCTGGAAATTTAATGAAAATCTGAGTGCTTGACTGAGAGAGAATGGAGAGAAAAAGTTGAGAAAAAAATGACGTGATTTTTGTTTTAGAAAAGATAACCAACTTTTTAACAAAAGCCCTTTAATTACTAATTAAAACACATGTTAAAATCAATTAAATTAAGGGAGAAACCATCAGAACCCAATTGGTAAAATAGCTCCTTAAAGATTCTAAATATTTGACCCTTTTCTTTTTAGTCACTAGAAAATCTCAGTTTTCAAAACTTTCAATTTAGTCACTAACCAAAATTTCTATCTTCCAAAAACTCATTTTTCAAAATTGATTCGACAATTATTAAATACATAATTAATAATGATTTTTAAGCATTTTCCATAAATTTCCCAACACCAAAAATATACAATCCCGAAACCGACTCGAATCTACTACGTCTATCAGATCGTCTAATAAACCACCAAATCGCTAAGCCCTAAAACCGCGGCATTATAACTCTCACCCACTTAAGAAATTTCGTCCCCAAAATTTACCTGGAGGAAACAGGTGTAGAAAATGATTCAACATATCCGACTTGTGCTCCCACGTGGCCTCCTCAACACCGCGGTGCTTCCACAACACCTTAACCAGTTCGACTATTTTGCCACGGAGCACCTTATTGCTGGTGTCAAGAATCTCTACTGGTTCCTCATCATAAGAAAGATCCGGTCTCAACTCAATCTCTTCCACCGGCATGACATGCGATGGATTCGACCTATACCAATGCAACCCCGAAACATGGAACACATCATGAATCTTTCCCAACTCCGGAGGTAACCTCAAACGATACGCAACATGACCCACACGCTCAACAACCTTGTATGGTCCAATGAACCTTGGGCTAAGCTTTCCTTTTCGCCCAAAACGCAACACCTTTTTCCAGGGTGACAGTTTCAAAAATACTTTATCACCCACAACGTACTCTATATCCCTACGCTTCAAATCCGCATAGGATTTCTGGCGATCAGTAGCTGCTTTCAAGCGCTCACATATCAACTTTACCTTTTCAGTTGTACCGTTCAGAACATTGGGCATTGACGTAAACTTTTCCACCGCTTCTGCCTAACACACGGGCCTACGATATTTCCTGCAATACAACGCCTTACAAGGTGCCATCTGTATGCTAGCATGATAACTGTTACTGCAAGCAAACTCTACCAAAGGAAATTGCTTCTCCCACGTTCCCTGGTACTCAATAACGCAACACCTTAGCATATCCTCAAGAACCTGAATCACGCGCTCCGACTGGCCATCCGTCTAAGGATGATACGAGGTACTAAAACTTAACCGGGTCCTCAAGGCATGATGCAAACTCACCCAAAACCTTGCGGTGAACCGTGAATCCCTATCCGAAACTATAGATTTGGGCACCCCGTGCAAACACACAATCTCAGAGATATACAGCTCAGCCAACCAGTCCAAGGTATACGTAGTATGCACTGGCACAAAATGCGAACACTTCGTAAACCGATCCACAATCACCCAAATGGAATCCTTTTTGGTCGGCGTCAAAGGCAGCCCAGACACAAAATCCATGGTGATTATTTCCCACTTCTATTCTGGTATCCTCAACGGTTGTAACAGTCTGGAAGGAAACTGATGCTCAGCCTTTACCCGCTGACAAACCATACACCGAGCAACAAAATCAGCCACATATTTCTTCAATCCAACCCAATAGTACTCTTCTTTCATCCCTCAATATATTTTAGTACTACCGGGATGCATAGAAAAAGGACTAGCGTGTGCCTCAGTCAAAATAGTACGCCTCAACTCTTCATCTTCAGGCAACACTATCCGACCTTTGAAACACAACACCCCATCATCGTTGAAATGAAAATCTGTAGGATTTTCATCCCTGATATCTTCCACATGAGGTACCAAACTCTCATCGTACGGTTGGTTTTCCTTGACTAACTGTGATAAGGACGGCTTCACTTGCAACTCAGCCAACAAACCCCCGTCATCCATCACACTCAAACAAGCAAGCATGGCTCTCAACTCCACAGCCACTTTTCTACATAAAGCAACCGCCACAACATTGTCTTTCCCCGAATGATACTCAATGGTCAGATCATAATCCTTAAGCAACTCCAACCATCTACATTGCCTAAGATTCAGCTCCTTTTGTGACATCAAATATTTCAAACTCTTATGATCCGTATAAACCACACATTTCTCACCATAAAGGTAATGCCTCCAGATCTTCAAGGAAAACACCACCGCTGCAAGCTCAAGATCGTGAGTAGGGTAGTTACGTTCATGCACCTTCAACTGCCTAGATGCATACGCCACTACCTTACCCTCCTGCATCAACACACAACCAAGCCCAACATACGACACATTACTATAAACAACGAACTCCTTCCCTGATTTTAGTTGAACCAAGGCTGGAGCATGTGCTAAGGCTTTCTTCAACCTTTCAAAGGCTCGCTGCCTAGCCTTTGTCCACTCAAACTGAACATTCTTCTGTAGTAACTTTGTTAACGGAGCCGCCAAACTGGAGAACCCTTCCAAAAACCTTCAGTAGTAACCCGCCAAACCAAGGAAACTCCTAACCTCTGTCACCGACTTGGGCTCCTTCCAACTCATTACAGCCTCAACCTTATGCGGATCAACACAAATTCCTTCAGCCGACACAACATGCCCGAGAAACATAACTTCCTTAAGCCAGAACTCGCATTTGCTTAACTTAGCATACAACTAATTCTCCATCAACTTCTGAAGCACGATCCGCAAATGACTAACATGATCCTCCTCGGTACGAGAGTACACAAGGATATCATCGATAAACACAACCACAAACTGGTCTAAAAACTCATGGAACACTCGGTTCATCATGTCCATAAAAGTAGCAAGAGAATTGACCAAACCAAACGGGCATCACAAGGAACTTGTAATGCCCGTACCTTGTCTGAAAAGCCATTTTGGGCATATCCACCTCCTTCACCTTTAATCGTAGTACCACGACCTCAAATCTATCTTGGAAAACACGAGGCTCCTCTAAACTGATCAAACAGTTCATCTATCCATGGTAAAGGATACTTGTTCTTTACCATCAACTTATTCACCGCCAATAATCTATACACATTCGCAACGTACCATCTTTCTTCTTAACAAACAGCACCGGTGCTCCCCACGGTGAGATATTGGGTCTAATAAAACCCTGATCCAACAACTCTTGCAACAACATCTTCAATTCCTTTGGAGCCATGCGATACGGAGCAATAGATACCGATATCGTACCCAAAAAAACCTCAATACCAAACTCTACCTCACGGTCAGGTGGCAACCCTGGTAACTCTTTTGAAAAAATATTCGAAAACTCACATACAGTGCGAACATACTGCACCCTCAACCCCTTTGATCTAGGATTCATAACATAGGCCTAATAAGCCTGACATCCCGAATCCAACATTTGAATCGCTTCCAAAGCTGAAACAACATTAAACAAAAACTTGGCATTCTCACCAACAACCACCACCTCATAATCATCCGAAAACCTCAAGGATATCCCTTTGGTCTCAAAATCCCCCACAACCCGATGTTCGGTTAACCAATCCATACCCAAAATCACATCAAAACCATGGAATGGCAACTCCATAAAGTCCACAACAAGAACATGTCCCTGAACCATCAGTGGACACCAACGATACAAGCTCCTAACCACGAATGTCTCTCCAAGAGAACTAGTCACTCTAACACCCACATTAAGAATTTCAGCAGATATATCAAGCAACTCAGCATGCTCACTCAAAATGTATGAATGAGTAGAACCGGAATCAACCAACGAATACAACGATAGAGACTGAAGGGTAAAAGTACCTACGATCACATCAGTGTCATTGCGACCTTCACGGTGCGCATACACCCTAGCCGGTCCACCTCTCTCATGCTGGATAGCAACAGTATGAGCCACAGTCCTCTATCCCACATCTCAATACTGAAACGGTCCGTGGCCAAGACCACGACCTCGATGCGGAGTAACAATAGGTGCGACACCCTGCCCACCTCGAGCCAACAACGGACAATCACGCTTCTAGGCACCCTGCCCCTGGACTCCACGTCCCACAACACCTCCGCCATGCCTCAGCTCTGGGCGAAACCTCCTGTCACGGTGTCTCTTGGCCTGACCACCACTATAACCCAAATCAGTAGCTCTTTTACCTGAGCTAAAACCTCATGATCCAGAAGCCAAGCCCAAATTCTGCTCCACATCCTTGGCTCGTGAAACCAACTCATCAAAGTCAGTATAATCAACAGCAAGCATGTATGTCTTAACATCCTGCACAAGCCCATATCAGAAATGATCACATCAAGTACACTCGTTAGGAACTAACTCATGTGCATACCGACTCAACCTGGCGAACTGCACCTTGTACTCTGTAACAGACATACTGCCCTGCACCAGAGCCATAAACTCACACTTCTTCTCGTCCTGATATCGGACTCCCAAAAACTTTTTCCGGAAAACCTTACAGAAGAACTCCCAAGACACATCCTCAGTCGCCATACCGGATATCATAGTAGTTCACCATGCATAAGCATCACCCTGCAGCATGGAAACAACACAGCCTAGCTTACGAGCATCGGTACACTCCATCTGGCCCAGTATCCCCTTAGTATTGACCAACCAACCCTCAGAGGCTTCAGGCGACAACCCTCAAAACTCAACTCCGCCCAAACTAAGAAGCCGCTCGAGCGGCAATCCTTGCCCCTTAACCGGTGGTGTTGGTACACGAACACCCGCAACTGCTGCCTGAAATGCACCGGTCATAGCCTGAATCAACAATGCCATCTCACCCATCCTTGGCCAAGGCGGCGTAGGTGGTACTTGCTCTACTCCCTAAGGTGGATTAGGTGGGGGTGGTGGTAACCTTCCAGGAGGCACAACCTCTCCTTCATCATCTTTCCCAGCGACAGCAGCAATCACGCTAGATCGTAACTCTCTCCTCAGTCCCATCGTGCTAAAATATATCTAAGGCATGATAATCATTTCAAAACAAAAGTAGTTATGCCAGCCTCAAGCAAGGATCAAAGACTTTCATTTCAAAAATCAAAACTTTCCAGACTATAATAATAAGGCAATGGGTACCCCCAAAACTTTTCCAACATGGCATTTACAACCAACATACATATACCAAACACCGTACATATCAACCAGCGTACATACAACAGTCGCCGTACAAATCAAACAACAGGGTATAACTCACAGCAACAACACAACCACCTCTCAAACGAACCAAACTTGGCTCTAATACCACCAAATGTAACCCCCTTAACCCGGTCTAGCCACCAGACTGAATCGAGAAAGCTACATTAGGTTTACCGTAGCAAACCGAAGAGATTCAACAAAACCCGGTCCATTTTTTTTCTTTTTATCCCATATAGATGCTAGTTATTAATCCTACATGTTCATGCAGATAACAAGTGTAACCCAACTCAACCGGGCATCAATTGACATCTAATTAATCACGCATACCATTTAGGGGCCAAATTGTAATTTGACGGGGTTACAAGACAAAACCCATTTTTAAGTTACCAACCATAGATTAGTCAAGTTTCATGCATATGTCTCAAACTCCAACTCAAACCAATCATTTTATTGCATACAATTGCATTGGCAAGATTCGGGGACTAAATTGCAAGGAAAGCAAAACTGCCCAAGGTGACATTAATAGAATAAACGGTCATCCATACTGATATGGTTTGAAACACCCTATTTCGGTACACTTCTGTACTATATCGATATGCCTAACTAATTACCTAACTTTCAAAATATTTTAAAACGTACCGATATGGCTTCTCAAGTGTTTTGATACGCGGGTTCATGATGAAAAAGTGAATTCCAGAGACTAAAACTCGTATCGAAATGCCCATACCCGTATCGGTACGCCAAGCCAAATTTGCCTAGGCATATCCAAATGCACAAGGCCTGTACCGATCCCACAAGCTTGAAATTGCCTAGCCGTTTCGATACGGTTCCTCGCGTATCGATACGCTTGGGCCTGTAATGTCAAATTTTGCTGGTTTTTCACTCTAAAGGCCGACTCTAATCAAACCAACATGCTTAAAACACAATACCAACATACAAGGCATACCTCAAGCATCCAAGCTACACAAACATAGCATTCTAACATGGCATCTTTGCATCAAAGAGAATCTATAGGCATGCATTCCCAGTTTCCACCCAAGCAACATATAAAAAAGGTAAACCAGCATCAAAACAATCTTTAAAGGCCATTTACAATCCAAGAGCAACTAAAGAAATATGCTCAACTAGGGTGTTCAACAAAACATCTCCCAAAACATAACAAGTACCCCATTGCCCTTATTCATTATAGTCTAGTCTCTAACATACTTTGGAAACAAGTCTTGTCAAGATCCCCTTGCTTCTTGCTGCCTTTTGGGACTTTAATTCTCTGCATTGATGGACAAAGAGAGCGTAAGCACACAAGGCTTAGTGAGGAAAGCTCAAAACAAGACACCATCAATGCATTTAAAACCATTTACTCAACATCATCCTTTAAAACACCATGCCTCTTTTAAAACATGCACTTTACATCATTAAAACCAGCATATTAAACCATATGCTACATGTATCATTAATCAACAACAAGTTACACTGCTAACCCTCTACTTAAGCCTTCCCATGCATTACTACCAAATGCAACGCTTAAGGAGAAACATGTATAAATCACATTATACAACATAAAACATTTCAATGATACATTAACAATTATATTGGCTTTCAAGAGATTATTAACAAGTTCAATAACAAAAGGGTTCATCGGATACACGGATTCAACAAGTGTTAACCCAACACTTCAAGCCATGTCAACATGAATAGTGATACAATCACAATCGCGGTACATTAACAACCGAGTACAATATCAACCGGGTACACTTTCAACCCACAGGGATACCCATCCCTTTCATCATTTAGATGCTTAACCCACTAACGGGAGTATTCGGTACTGTTTAACCCCTCTACCGTTAGGGTACTTAGATGGAGTATTCGATACACCGTATAAACCCCTCAATATACAAGGCGACTTATTTTACAGTGCACTCAATCCTATGGTCGGCCAACTATATCCGATAACAACTTTAAAACCACATCACTTGCCAATATAATTAACCAAATAACATTTACCTCACTGTTTTTAACAAGCATTAAACAATGCCATTTCCAAAGCAACAACCATGCTTTAAACCAAAAGTATAAACCATACTTACAAGGATCACTTACCATGTGCATCCTTCAGCAAATCATGCTTGAAAATAGTATATCGAATACTTTAAATCATGCTTAAACAGTAGGTAACATGTAAATCAAAACAAGTGTATAAAACCATACAACATTAGCACGACCGAGAGAGTAAAACCACTTTACTTACTTCCGAGCATATGTAAGCGTTTCAAGATCTACCTAAACTCCCAAAAACCACCCTTAAAATATTTCAAATCTGGAATCAACGTTTCACTCACCAATACACGAAACTCGATTCGCCGACGCAAGAACAAGTATCTGAAGCCTCCTACGCTTCTCCAATCACTTCTGGATCAACCTCCCCTATTTTTACCACAAAACAACAGAGGATTAATGCATCATAATTCATTCTAAACACAACAACCGCAATCCTCCTCGGATTTCCACAACACCCTCACAATTAACCATCCACAACAACCGAAAACATAACCAAAACACTTCGATTCATAACCCATCCAACATCTATCAACCTAGCATCACTTTCAAGATAAAAAGACATCTAAAAATAGATCCAAAACAACCTACCACCTCTAGCAACCTTACAACCATAGAAACACCACAAAACCTCAAAACTAACAACCTAAACAAATAGAGATTCTTATGTTTCGGGATTCTATTGATAAAAACCTCATATTAATATTATTAAACATCCAAAATATAGATCAAAGAATCATTACTTATTGGAAAACAGATCCAATCCACGAATCAACTCATTTTCCCCAAATAACTCAATTAAACATTAGAAAATCATCAAAATTAGATTAGAAACACAAAAGCAAGGATCAAATGCTTGGGAATTTTAGTAAAGAACCATACAATAGAGGAGATCTCGGAGCTTACCCCTATTGTGAAGTTTCTCCCTTAATTGATTTGTGAAAAGCTAAAAAAACACAAGATTATTGTAAGATTTTGTATAAACAATCTTTATAAAACAATTTGAAACAATAAAACCAAGTTAGAAACCACCTCAACTCTGGAAATTTGATGAAAATCTGAGTGTTTGGTTGAGGAGAGAATGAAGAGCAAAAGTTGAGAAAAAATGACGTGATTTTTGTTTTAGAAAAGATAATCAACTTTTTAACAAAATCCCCTTTAATTACTAATTAAAACACATGTTAGAATCAGTTAAATTAAGGTAGATATCATCATAAACAAATTGGTAAAATAGATCCTTAAAGATTCTAAGTATTTGACCCTTCTAATTTTAGTCGCTAGAAAATCTCAGTTTTCAAAACTTTCATTTTGGTCACTAACCTAAATTTCCATCTTCCAAATACTCATTTTTCAAAATTGATTCCACCATTATTAAATAAATAATTAATAATGATTTTTAAGCATTTTTCCATAATTTTTCCAACAACAAAATATATGATCCCAAAACTGACTCGAATCTCTGCTCTGGTCTACCAGACCGTCTAATAAACCACTGAACCGCTAAGCCCTAAAACTGGGGCATTACAAATTCAAATGGAAAATAACTGGTGGATGAATGAATAGAACGATTTTAAGCTGATACAATCCAGCCTTGGCATCTTTTCATCATTACCCTTCCATCTCTAATCTTAGGGATGAAAGAAAAGGGAGCTTTTAAACTCGTACAAATCTTTTACTTATATATGCTATTCATGGCACACTTAGTTTATTTCAATTGCATAACATACCTTATAATGATATTTTCATACTTTATATTATGCATTTCATGTTAAGGATTATGCTTATGCATATTCTTCATTTTATTACCTAAGTTTACCTAAGTAATATCTCAATCCACATCTTTATACTCAGTTTCCATTTATTTAAGTATGTCTGCATCGCATTACATCTTTATGTTTATTCTAGTTTAATTTTCAGCTCCCATATTGTTTATTGACTCTTTAGGTACTAAGGATGAAGGCACCAGCTCAAAACAACTCAAAGACCTCACAAGTAGCTCAGATTAGTTCAAAGCCCTTAAGAGGTGCTCAGATTAGCTCAAGGACAAGAGAGAGCACTCTAAGAAAGCTCACAAGCTTAAAGGACTAGCTCACCTAGCTAAGTGCAGCTCGTGGAAGCTCAAAGGTTGAGCTAGCTCTTTCAGCTAGCTAGCTCAACTCAATCCAGCTCAATTAAAGCTTAACCAACTCCTTTTAGCTCCACCTACATATGCTAGCTCACCACCTCAAATGTCATGTCCCCCTAAGGAACATATGATATGCTCCAACTCTCCAATTCACATTGTTGAGAGAAGCTTGATTGTTCCTGACCGTGAATGCAAGTAAGCCTTGTTCCTTCGAATGCTTTCCAAAGAGAATAAAGAAAAGGATGAAGAAAGTATAGGGTGCGAAAGTATGGTTGCGTGGTGTTTAAGGAAATAGATGAAAAGGAAAGGGTTTTAAGTGTAGGGTAGGTTCAGATATGGTGAAGGAAATGGAAAGGAAGATGGTGAAATGAAATGGAAAAAAGGTGATAGTATTCAAAGGAAGAAACTATGCTATAAGAAGCATAACTTCGGTTCTTAAGAGAATGGCTTTGAGGGTAGTAGATAGGACTTGGACCCGTTGGTTATATGAACGAAGATTCCAAAGTATTAAATGAAAGAAAAGGTGACGCCACATGCAAGCTTGATAAGTCAATAAAGTTCTAAAAAGTACAAGTTTGAGAGAAAACCTCACAAAGGGAATTAAATTGATATGAAAGGTGTTGTTTCAAATGAAATCCAAAGCCCTATTTAGAGCTGTCCTTGAGGTAGGTGAGCTTCCCTTATATGACTTTGAGATGCCTCGAGCTGATGGGAGCTGGTTGGAGCTTGTTTAAGCTTAACCAAATTAATTGAGCTACAATGAACTGCCCTTTGATATTCCCTTTGTATACGTAAGCTGAACATGACCTACAAACAATGCAAACAAAATGTAATGAATACTTATAATAGGAAATAGGAAATAAGCTAAGTATAAGTATAATACAAAGATGTAAAACATAGGTTATGCTTGAATATCATATACTATGCAAATGAATGATAACATATGATAATTCAAGTACATCCTAATATGCAAAAGCATGTGTATAATAATATTTAATACATAAATAAGATAATAAAAGATAAAGTAAGGTAAAAATACCTTAGATTCAACCTTGAAGATCTTCAATGATGTGATCAAGTCATGGAGAAAGTTGGTACTGATTAGGATCGCATCATCCCCCTTGCTTAAAGCTATTTTCCCCCAAATCGAAAAATTATTTAAGAAGGCAGTAGGTAGATGTTTGTATGGCCGATTCTTTCATCTTCTTCGCTAATGGACAGTCACTTTCAAGAAATACCTCATTTGAATAGTCATCTTCAAGATACACATCTTTTAGATAGGCATCTTCAAGGGACACGTCTTGTAGTACTTCATGAGATTAGTTTTTTGGATAATCATCTTGAAGAGACACATCATTTGGAACAACCTTTTGAATAAGGTTTCTTGAGTGAATGGATAGTTCTCTCTTCACGTCCTTGATTTGAACAACTATAGGCGAGTTTTGCATGGTAGGGAAAATCTTCGGTTCATCTTCTTTTCGTAAAACCTTCCAACAATACTTTAAAAGCAAACCAATGTCATTTGGTCTAACAAACATCACTACTTCAATCAATCAAACATCTTCTTTGATTCCTTGCAGCATCCGGTCAAATTAATTTTCAAACCTATGTCTCCTTTCATTTCCCACAATCACAACCAGATTAGTAGAAAAGAAAATTAGATTTAAAAAGTAGAGAAAACAAACCCAACAATGTTTATGGACGGTGGTTGATGCTTGATGTAATCCATGGGAAACTTTATCAATTCATCAAAACATGAAAGTTGCTAATTCATCTTCATGATTGGCAATGTGTTTGGAACGTCCTTTAAAGTTTCATCAACCTGTAGAAAAAGAAAAATCAAGAATAGGAGGAAAAGAATTGTTAGATAAAATCTGCTTCCTATTCATTTTTTCTTTTCCACGTTCATTTTCAACTCCAACTTGCTTTTCATCCATAATCTTTTTATTTTTAATTCCATCTTTTTTCCTTCTTCAAAATGTTATTCTTCAATTGAATTCCTTTTTGATGTCTCCAAAGCTTTCCTTAAGATGGTTTTGGTCTTGAAACACTTGACTTGGTGTTAAAGGCGCCAAAATAATCTTCTTGCCTTCAAAAGTAAAGGAGTATCAGTTGGTGAAGCCATCAAGGGTTGCCCTTTTCTCAAATTGCCAAGGATGGCCTAACAACAAGTGACTCACAATCATGGGAGCCACATCGTATAACATTTCATTTCTGTATCTTTCGATGATAAATAGAACTCGAACTTGCTTTGTGACCTTCAATTCTCCCTCATCATTTAGCCATTGAAGCTTGTAGAGATTCGGGTGTTTGGAAGTATGCAACCCAAGCTTTTCAATATTAAGGTGCTGGCTACGTTCGTACAACTTCCTCCATCAATGATCACACTACGCACTTTACCATTTACATGGCAACAAGAGTGAAAGATATTCTCTTACTCATTGTCTTCCATTGGTTGAACATTTAAGGCCCTTTTGATTACGAGAACATGTCCTGAAGTGGATGAAAGATCACAAGAAATCGGTGACATTGTTAGAATTAAATAAAAAGTAAATTAGTCCTTACCATACACACAAAAACCTCACAGTCACTCCAAGGAAAAGTAAGATGTCACTCCACTCAATCACTCATGTTTTACTCTTGGGAATTTACGCTTTTACTTCCCCTTCGGCGCTCACAACTCTTGTGCCTTTTATCACTCGATTCTCTCGTCACAAGTTCTTGAAAGAACTTACTCAAAACTTGCTCAAACTTTAAATTATATGGCATTGGGCTGCAAATAAGGTTAGGCTAGGGAAATAGAAAGAAAATATAAAGGTAATAAGGAAAGAAAAGAAGATAGAAGAATAATGAAAATAAAAGAAAGAAAGATAGAAATGAAAAATAAAGATTCGTACCACAAAACTCTCTAACAACTCGATCGATAAACAATCAATCTTGATGTACTTCTTCGAGCTTTGTTGCTTGTTTTCTTTGCTTTTCCTTCACCACCTTTGTGTTTCACTATTCTTTTTTTGTACTATTTCAAAATCCTTAAGAATATGAGAAGGAATTTTGATTTTTACTTCTTTTTTTGTACCTTCTTTTTCAAAATGAAATCGCAAAAGATTTGGCTTACTTGATTGTTCCAAAAGCTTTTATTACCAAATGATAGTCTCTAACTCTCCATTTGACGTTGTTGAGAAAAGCTTGATTGTTCTCGACCGTGAATGCAAGTAAGCCTTGTTCCTCTAAATGTTTTCCAAAGAGAATGAAGAAAATGGATGATTAAAGTATAGGGTGCGGAAGTATGGTTGCATGGCATTTAAGTAAATAGATGAAAAGGAAAGGGTTTTAAGTGTAGGGCTGGTTCGGATATGGTGAAGGAAATGGAAAGGAAAATGGTGAAATGAAATCGGAAAAGGGTGATAGTATTCAAAGAATTTAAAGGAAGAAACTATGCTATAAGAAGCATAACCCTGGTCCTAAAGAGAATGGCTTTGAGGGTGGTAGATAGGACTTGGACCCATTCTTTATATGAACCAAGAACCCACAGTATCAAAGAAAAGGAAAGGTGACTCCACAAGCAAGCTTGATAAGTCGATAAAGTTATAAAAATAACAAGTTTGAGAGAAAACCTCGCCAAGGGAATTAAATTGATATGAAATTTGTTGTTACAAATGGAATCCAAAGCCCTATTTATAGTTGTTTAAAGGGCATGGCCGAAAAGGCCTCTAACTAATCAAATAACCATTAGGTTAAACTCATGCCTCCCTCTAAAGTTATTTAACTATTCGACTATTTGGTGTCTCCCTCCAATCTAAAATTGCTGCCCATTTTAGAGATTTCCCTCCAAGAATTGGCGCCACTTTATGTTCCCTCCAAGGTGGTCAGTCATGTCTTTTGGGAGGGAACATGTCCCTTAAGGTGTTGAGATGTTGCTGGAAGCTTGAGCTGAGATGATATGGTCAAGCTAGCCTTGAGCTGAAATGAGATGAATTGAGTTGGTTTGGGATGACCGAATCTTACACTCCTTCATTGAGCTTCTTGAGATTCCACGAGCTGCCTTTGAGTTACGCGAGCTTCCCTTATATGCCTTTGAGCTGCCTCAAGCTGATGGGAGCTGAATGGATGTAACATCCTGAAATGGGCTTAGATGTGTATAGGATCAGGTAGGTGGTTTGGAAGAATCGGTTTAGGCAATTCGAATAGTTATAGAATTAAATCTTATAAAATTGGTTTTTTTTGATAAAATAAAATATGGAAAATGTTAGAAATTACTTAATTAATATTTTGAGTAATTAGGTAAATTCAATTTGAGGTAATTAAATCTGATTTTGGGACATTTTGGTCTAGTGACTAAAATGAAAGTTTTCAAAACTATTTTTGGTGACTAAATCATAAAAGGGTCAAAACTTAGAATCTCTAAAGAGCTATTTGACCAATCGTTTTCATCAGATTTCTCTCTTAATTTAGGCTATTTTAAGGTGTTTTAAATGATTTTATAATTAAATAAAATAGGATTTATTAAAAAGGATTTTTAATTTGCAAAATCACTTTCTTACGTAACTACTTTTCTTCAAACCTTTTTCTCTCAACTTTCTTAGCTGCCAAACTAAGATTTCCACTCCAAAATTCCTAGGAATCAATTCCTATTGATTTCCTTTTAGTTTTCAAATTGATTTCTTCAAGTCATATTGCAAATCTCTTTGGATTTCAATTAAGCTTTGCCAATTAAGGGAGAAATCAACAATTAGAGGTGATTTTTGTTTCTCTCCTCTAATTAAAGGTTCTTTAATGAAATTCCCAAGTTCTTGATCCTTTGTTATTGATTTATGTTAAGGAATTAAGATTTTAACATGGATTTGACGATTAAATTGAGTTTTCTTTAGAAAATTGTTGGAAATTGATTTGGATTTGTTTTGGTGACGAATCTAATTGGTTTAGATCTCTTTTTGTATGTACTTTAATGTTGAAATATGTGATTAATTAATGTAATCCTAAAACTATGTGAATTGTTAGTTTTCTGGGTTGTTTATAGTTGGTTTTTGGTGTGATCTTGTTGCTGTAGAGATGTAGGGGATATAAGGACGTGATTAGGATGTTAATTGGTGTTGTTAAGGTGTTAGAATCTTTAAGTTTTGGCTGGGCTTTGTTTAGATGAGGTTTGGTGATGTTCTTAATAGATTTAGAGAGGTATTTGATGGATTCTTGTGAAGTGAAGTTGTATTTGTTGGTTACTGGAGGTTTATGATGCAAAGATGTGTTTTAATCCTCTATTTTTGTTTGGGTAAAGAAGGGAATTTGAATCCTCTGGCTTTTGATGAAGGCGTGGGAGCTTCAGAAGCTTGATTCACGCATCGACAAGCTAGCGTAGGATTGTTGGTGAGTGGAAATGTGTTTTAATGCTATAAAAAGGTTTGAAAGGAGTTGTGGGAGTTTACATAAAGTGTTAAACACTTATCTAAGCTCGAAAGTAAGTATCGATTGAGCTTTCTCTCGATTTCGATTTTTCAAAATGGAATCTCATGCACAAATTTATAGTTTTCATTACTCACTGTATTATGCATGTTTTAGAAATGAAAGATGTTGATAATGATCATATATGATGACTTCTGAGAATGGCATATGGTTTATGAAAGTTTTTATAAGAATACTAAAATGCATGGTTTAATGTATTTGAGTTTGATTGATTTGTTGCATATGTAAAACAGTGAGGTAATGTTGTTTTATTGAATATATTGGCAAGTGGCTGAGTTAAAAATGTTATCAGATATAGTTGGCTAGACATAGGGTTTAAAGTGCACTATAAAAAGTCATCTCATGTGTGTCGAAGGGTTGTGAGAGTGTCATATTCTCCACCATGAGAACTGCAGCGGTTGAGGTGGGTAAATTTTCATTTTCTCCCGCTGGTGGATTTATACAACCAAACAGTAGAGGTGGGCAAAGGTTCTGTTACTCCAGTTTGAACTGTTAAGGTGGGCAAGTGTTTCGTTACTCTGGTTGAGGTATGTATGCAAAGTGGTCGTAGGAACCACTTGAGAAATCCGTGTATCCGATTTATTTTACGAAACAAAAGGTTGCTGGTTTTGAGTCACTTGAAAGCCAATATATGAGATAATGTATCATGAGAAATGGATTATGTTTGTATAATGTGATTTATACATGTGGTGCTCTTTAAGCTTGCTATAGAGATGTTGAGATATGAAGCTGAAATTGAGGTCAAGATAGAATCCATGATACATGTGTTGAAAATGATTTAAATGTTCATAATCGAGATGACTTGAGAAGCAAGAGATGTTTTGCCCTGAGACAATTACATTTGATTTGAACTAAATGATTTTAAATGCATTGATGAGTGTTTTTACAATTAACTCACTAAGCTTATAGCTTACGCTCTCTTTTCTGATCAATGCAGAGAAATAGCTTTCTCGGACAACGCGTAAGTAAGGGAGGATCCAAGGATCTATATTTCCAAGAATGATTCCAAAAACTACTAAGTAGTAATAAGAGTCAATGTGACCGAGTTGTTTTGGGAGATGTATTTTGGTTACTCCCTATTTGTATAAGTTTGGATTGCTGTTTTGGATTTGTATAATGCTTAAAGTTTGATTTTGAGGGGTTGACATGCTTGGGTTGAAACCATGCTCATAGGCGGTTGTTTGAAAATGCCATGCTTAGTATAAACTCTTATTATGTTGCCATGCTTGAGGACTTGATGTTTGAGATGCCATATGATGCGTAGATGTTAGTTGGTGAATGTTAGATTGAGCCAAATTGTCATATGTTGGACCTGGAGGTCATTACAGGTCTGTTCGTACCAGTACGAGTCCTCAAGGATCGATACACATAGACCTGTCTTGGCTCACATTGGGCAAAATTGCCTAGGCGTACCGATACTCTTGGTAACCGTATCAGTACGCACTGTAGAAAAAGGTAAGGTGCTGGTACATGGGTTACCGTATCGATACGGTCTTTAGTTATAGGAATTCAAAAATTTTGAAATATACAAGCCGTATCGATACTTATGAGGACCATATCGGTACATATTTGTCTTTTAGCCCCATTGCAATACGATAGACACATGTACCGGTACGCTAGCCGTTAATTCAATTAAGATGCTTTATGATGTTTGAAATCTTTGAGTTTTGGTCCCTGATTCTTATTTTTGAGATTAAATGAGTTTGGATGGTTATTTTGATTGGAGATTTAACATGGATGTATGTAATATGACTAATTGAGGATTGGTAACTTTGATTTCATGAAAGTCCTTGTAATTAATAGAAATTATGTTTTAGTCCCTAAGATGCGAATTTGAACAATTGGATGTCGAATTGAAGCCCGATTAGGTTGTACCTTTAATCATAATCTGTATGATCACCTTAGAACTTAAACAGGCATTTAGGTAAGATAAAAGGAAAAAGTGGACTGTTTCCAGTGTTATTCTTCCAGGTTTGTTTCAGTAAACCCTAATATTGCTCGCTCGGTTCGGTCTTGCAACTAGACCAGGTCAAAGGGGTTATATTTGGTGGTATTAAAGCCAAGTTATGACTGTTGGGAGGTGGGTTATGGTTGTTTGATGGATTGATATTGTATGAATATTTTGTTTGACATGTACGGTGATTGAATTTGTGAAATTTTGTTCGATGTATGGTATGCTTGGGTGTTTAAACTAGGAACACATTTTGTTATTACTATTTGAGTTAAATGATTTTTTTAAACAAGAGTGACTTGGATTCTTGCTGCGAGCTTGTAACCCCCTTGACCCGGTCTAGCCAAAAGACCAAACCGAGCGATGTACATTAGGGTTTACCAAAATAAACCCCAAAAAGATTACAACTACAAGGGTCCATTTTTTCTTTTATCTTATCTAAATGCATTATTAGGTCCTAAGGTGTTCATACGAGTCATGGTTAAAATTGCAACTCAATTGGGTGTCGTTTCGACATCCAATTGCTTGAATTTAGCTCACAAGGACTAAAACATAATTTCCAAGGTTTACAAGGACTTTCATTAAATTAGAGTTACCAAACCTCAATTGTTCATGTTACATGCCCTCATGTTAAATCTCAGCTCAAGATGATCATTCAATCACATTTAATTGGACATTTACGAAACAAGGACCAAAATGCAAAGATTTCAAACTTCAGATACTATCACAATTGAAATAACGATATGCATACCGGTATACGTACTTAGCATTTCGCTACGGCACAAAAGGACAAATGCGTACTAAAAGTGTCATTAAGTGTACCGGTACGGGCCTGTACATTTTGAAAATCAAGATTCCAGTAGCAAGACACCGTATCAATACAGTAACTGATGTACCAAAACAAACACTGTATCCACACTATGCTTACCAATACGGTTACCAGGGGTATCATTACACCTAGGCTACTCTGAGTATTTTGAGCCTAGATAGATCCCCGCATACCGAAACCTGAAGGCCTGTACTGGTACGGGACGACCTGTATTGACTTCTAGGTCCAACATATGACACTTTGGCTCAATCTAAGACTATCCATTCAACCTCTAATCATCATATGACATCATAAACATCCAATCATCAAACATAGCAACATAGATTGGGGCTATACTAAGCATGGCACACATAAGCAATCACCTATGGTTATGATTTCTACCGAAGCATGCTTAATGTCTCCCAACCCCTCAAACCAAATGTAAAAGCATCATACCAAACCAAAACATCAATCCAAACTATTACAACAGGGAGTAACTCAAAATATATCTCCCAAAAACAACATGGTCACATTGCCTTCTTATTACTACTTAACGTATATAAACCATACTTTGAATCAAAATATTCCTTGGATCTTCCCTTGCTCACGTGTTGTCCGAGAAAGCTATTTCTCTGCATTGATGAGGAAAAGAGAGCGTAAGCTATAAGCTTAGTGAGGGAATCGTAAATACACTTATCAGTGGATTTAAAACCATTTCTATCAAATGACATGTAATTATCTCATGGCAAAACATCTCATGCTTTTCACAACAACTCAAATATGCACTTTTAAATCATTTTCTAGCACATGTATCATGGATTCCATCTTTACCTCAATTCAAGCTTCACACCACAACACCTTTATTACAAGATTAAAGAGTAACACATGCATAAATCTTGTTATACATACATAATCCATTTAACATGATACATTATCTCATATATTGGCTTTCAAGTGACTCAAAACCAGCAACCTTTCATTTAAAAAAACTTATCAGATACACGGATTTCTCACGTGGTTCCCACAACCACTTCACATACATACCTCAATCGAAGTAACGGCAGACTTGCCCACCTATACGGTTAGGACGTAAAATCCACCAGCGAGAGTAAACGAAGCATTTACCCGCCTCAACCACTACGATTCTCATGTTGGAGATTACGGACACTTAACACCCCTCGACAAACATGAGGTGAGTTTTTATAGTGCAATCTAAACCCTACGGCATGCCAACTATATCCGATATCATTTTACACGTAGCCACTTGCCAATATAGTCAATAAAAAACATTACCTCGCTGTTTTACATATGCATCAAATCAATCTAACACAAATACATTAATCCATATATTATAAAAATATCCAAAATCACATTTGTAAACCCCATGCCATTTTTATGATTCATCATCTACGATAAGCGTAACATGTGCATGAGATTTCATTTTGCAAAAGTTGAGACCGAGAGAAAACTCAACTAATACTTACTTCCGAACTTAGATAAGCGTGTTAAACTTTATCTAGACCCCCACAACTCCTTTTCAAAACTTTTAACAGCAATAAAACACTTTTCACTCACCAACAATCTAATGCTTTCTTGCCGATGCGCGAATCAAGCTTTTGAAGCTTCCGCGATTTCTTCAAAAGCCAAAGGATTAAACTCCCATGTTTTACCCAATCAAAAATAGAGGATTAAAACACCTCTCTATACCTCAAACCTCCAGCAACCAACAAACACAACATCGCCTCACAAGAATCCACTCAACGCCCTCCTAAAACCATCAAGAACACCACCAAACCTTACCTAAACAAAGCCCACCAACATCTAATGATTATAACACATTAACAACATCAACTAACATCCAAAACACCTTAAACATGTCCTTATGCCTCCAGCAACACTACAACAACAAGATCAAGCCAAAAACCAACTACACACAACCTAGAAAACTAACAATTCACATAGTTTTAAATTAAATTGATTAATCAACTCTTTCAATATTAAAATACATCCAAATTAGGATATAAATCAATTAAATCCATCACCAAAACAAATCCAATTTAGTTCTAAACAATTTTCCAAGAAAACTTAATTTAATCAATAAATCCATATTAAAATCATAATTTCCTAACATAAATCAACAACAAATGATCAAGAACTTGGGAATTTCAGTAAAGAACCTTAATTAGAGGAGAGAAACGAAATTCACCTATAATTGCTGATTTCTCCCTTAATTAGCCAAGCTTTGATGAAATCCAAAGAGAATTTGCAAAGGTATTTAGAGAAATCAATGGAGATTGATTTCTAGAGATTTTGAAGTTGAAATCCTAGTTTGGTTGCTGAGAAAGGTGAGAGAAGAGGTTTGGAGAAAAGTAGTTACGTAAGAAAATGTTTTTAGCAAATTAAAGATCTCTTTAATAAATCTTCATTTATCCAATTATTAAACCATTTAAAATACTTTGAAAATAGCCTAAATTAATAGGTTGAAAAATATTGGAACAATATCTCCTTAAAGATTATAAGTTTTGACCCTTTTTCGATTTTGTCACCAAAAATAGTTTTGAACTCTTTCAATTTCGTCACTAGACTAAAATGTCTTAAAATCATATTTAATTACCTCAAATTGACTTCACCAAATTACTTAAAATATTAATTAAGTAATTTAAAACATTTTCTCATATTTTATTTTATTCTAAAATCAATTTTATAGATTTATTTTTCCCGAAACTGTTCGAATTGCCTAAACCGGTTCTCTTGAACCAACGACCCGATCCGGCCTACATCTAGGCCCAATTTCAGGGCATTACAACTCTCCCTCTCTTAAGAAATTTCATCCTCAAAATTTTTCGGACGAAAAAAGGTAAGGGAACTACTTCAACAAGTCCGCTTTGCTCTCCCAGGTAGCTTCCTCTACACCGCGATGCCGCCACAACACCTTTATCAACTCAATGGTCTTCCCTCGGAGAACTTTGCTGCTCGAATCTAGAATTATCACCGGTTCCTCATCATAGGTCAAATTCAGATTCAACTCAATCTCCTCAACAGGCATTACATGCGAAGGATCCGATCTATACTTCGGAAGCATCGACACTTGGAAAACATCATGTATCTTTTCTAGCTCAGTCGACAACCTCAATCTAAACGCAATTGGACTAATGCGCTCCAACACCTCATACGGCCCAATAAAACTAGGGCTCAACTTGCCTTTCCGTCGAAACCTCATCACATTTTCCAAGGCAAAACCTTCAAAAACACACGATCACCAACTGCATACTAAATTTCTCTTCGCTTCAAGTTAGCATAAAACTTTTTCCGATCTAAAGCCGCTTTCAACCAATAACTAGTAAGCTTTACCTTATCATTGGTATCCTTCAACATATCCAGCAAAGAAACATACTTCTATCATGCCTCCGCCCAACAAAGTTGCGTATCGCATCTTCTACCATACAAAGCCTCATATGGTGCCATCTGGATACTAGCTTGGTAACTATTATTATAAGCAAACTCCACCAATGGCAACTGCTTCTCCCACGATCCCTGAAAATCTATGATGCAGCATCGCAACATATCCTCCAACACTTGAATAACACGCTCAAACTGACCATCCGTTTGAGGATGATACAAAGTACTAAAGTTCAACCGTGTACCCAAGGCTCTATACAAACAATCCCAAAACCTCGCGATAAAACACGAATCTCTATCTGACACAATAGACTTCAGTACACCATGCAACCTCACAATCTCGGCAACGTATAACTCTGCCAACTTATCCAAAGTATATGTTGTATGTATAGCTAGAAAATGTGCACACTTCATAAACCTATCCACGATCACCCAAACGAAAATTTTCTTTGACAGCGTCAAAGGTAAGCCGGATACAAAATCCATGGTGATCCTTTCCTACTTCCACTCGGGAACCCTCAACGATTGCAACAACCTTGAAAGAAATTGATGCTCCACCTTAACACGTTGGCAAACCATGCAACGAGCCACAAAATCTGCAACATCCTTCTTTAAACAACCCAAAAATACTATTTCCTCAAATCTTGGTACATTTTTGAATCCATGAATGCATAGCAAAAGGACTCAAATGTGCTTCAGTCAAAATAGTGTGCCTCAACTCTTAATCCACCTGCACCACCAATTGACTCTTAAAGCACAAAACCTCGTCCTCATTAAAACCAATATCCGTTTGATTCCCCTCCAAGATATCCTTAACGTGAGGCACCAACATATCATCATATGGCTACTTCTCTTTTATTATTTGCAACATTGAAGGCTTCACTTGCAGCTCCGCTATCAACCCACCATCACGCGTTAAACTTAACCGCACAAACATGGCCCTTAACTCCACTGCAACCTTTCTACTCAAGGCATTCGCTACCACGTTTGCATTCCCTGGGTGATACTCAATCGTTAGGTCATAATACTTAAGCAACTCAAACCATCTTCGTTGCCTAAGGTTTAACTCCTTCTGCGACATCAAATACTTCAAACTTTTGTGATCCGTATATACGATACACTTCTCATCGTACAGATAATGTTGCCAAATCTTCAAGGCAAAAACCACCACGGCCAACTCAATATCGTGCGTAGGATAGTTGCGCTCGTGCACCTTCAACTACCGAGATGCATAAGCTACCAAACTTCCCTCTTACATCAAAATGCACCCTAATCCCATGTAGGATGCATCACTATATAAGACAAACTCCTTCCCTGACTCAGGTTGAATCAAGGTTGGAGTCTGCGTCAAAGCTTCCTTCGACATGTCAAAAGCTTGATGCCTAGCTTCCGTCCACTCAAAACTCACATCCTTCTATAATAAATTTGTTAAAGGGGCAACGATCTTTGAAAACCCATCTACAAAGCATCGGTAGTATCCTGCCAACCCCAAGAAACTACAGACTTTCGGTTATTTGTAACTCACAATGGCCTCAACTTTTTGCGGATCCACACGAATACCCTCTGCCGAAACAACATGTCCAAGGAAAACCACCTGCTTGATCCAGAACTCGCATGTACTTTGTTTGGCATAAAGCTTGTTGTCCAACAGAACTTGCAACACAATTCAGAGATATCGATCGTAATCTTCCTCGGTACGCGAGTACACAAGGATGTCATCAATGAAAACTACCACGAATTCATCCAAAAACTCATGGAACACCCTATTCATCATATCCATGAAAGCTGCCGGTGCTTTTTTCAAACCAAACGACATCACTAAGAACTCGTAATGCCCATTACTTGTGCGAAAAGTTGTCTTCAACACATCTTTGTTCTTCACCTTCAACTAATAATACCTGACCGCAAATCAATCTTGGAAAACACCGTAGCATCCATGAACTGATCAAATAGATCATCAACCCTCAGAAAATGATACTTTTTCTTAATTGTCAACTTGTTTAGTTACCGATAATCAATGCACATTCTTATCGTGCCATCATTCTTCTTCACGAACAACACCAGTGCTCCCCACGGTGACACACTTGGCCGAATGAACCCATGTTCCAGCAACTCTTGCAACTGCGTCTTCAACTCCTTCAACTTTTTTGGTGCCATACGATACGGAGCAATAGACACTAGAGCCGTATCTGCGTACGTCTCAATGCAAAACTCCACCTCCCTATCTGGCGGCAAACTACGCAACTCTTCCGGAAACACTCATGGAAAATCGCAAACTGTGCGAATATCCTGGGCATGCGCTTTCTCCATATCCGATTTCATCATATTGGCTAGATATGCTTGACCCCCAAATTCCAACAACCTATGTGGCTCCAAAGCAGAAACCATATTTGACATGAGTTTTACATTCTCACCCACAACCACAACTTCATAATTCTCAGAAAGTTTCAAAGAAACTCGCTTGGCTTCAAAATCTACTACATCTTTGTATCGATACAACCAATCCATACCCAAAATCACATCAAAATCTAGAAATAGTAACTCCATCAGATCAGCTTTAAACACATGCCCTTGAGCCATGAAGGGACAACTCCTATACAACTTCCTAGCTACGATTGTCACACCAAATGAACTTGTTACGCATATACCAACATCTAACAACTCTACAGGTAAATCCAACAAATGTGCATGCTTGTGCAAAATGCAGGAATGCGTAGAACCAAAATCAATCAAAGATAACAAAGGTATAGATTGCAAGATAAAGGTACCTGCGATCACATTGGTATCATTCCTCCCTACACGGTGAACAAAGACCCTCGTCGGTCCACCCTCCTCAGGCTGAACTGCCATGATATGCGTTACCACTCTCTGAACATCATCCCTGCGCTAGAAATGTCCATGGCCACACCCACAACTCCTCTGTGCCACACAATCGGTACATGAGCCTGACCCTCTGTGGCCAACTGTGGATAATCCCTCATGAGATGATCCCTCGATCCATAACTTCAACATGTGCCAATAGCACCCCAACATTCCCCCGAATGCTTCCTACCACACCTCTTACACTCAGGAACTCAAGCAAAGGTGTTATGACCCTGAAAACCATGCCCAACACCATTTCCTCTCGGTCTTTGATCCGAGCGGTACCTCCTATCTCTATGCCTCTTATATCGATCCTTACCAACATCAGTCTCTGCACTCCTTTTCCCTACTGAAAAAGTCCCAAAATGAACAAACAAGCTCAAATTCTATTCATTATTCTTTGCTCTAGAAACCAAGACATCAAACTCGATGTAGTCGATGGCTAGAATGTACGTATTTACTTTCTTAATCAACCTGTAACAGAATTGATCACACCTATCTCGCTCGTCCAGAACCAACTCAGGATCATACTTACTCAGCCGAACAAACTAGATATCATACTCGAAAATAGACATGTTTTCTGGCTCTAAATCCATAAACTCTCTGTTCTTTGGATCCTTGTGCCGAGTTCCTAAATACTTCTTTCTGAAAGCCTCACAAAAGAATTCTCACGTAACATTGGCAGGTTCTATACCAGTGATCATAGTTGTCCACCAACTGTATGCATCGCCCTGGAGCAACGATACAATAAATCCTAGCTTACGTATATTCGTACACTCCATCTGGCCAAAGATTCTCTTAGTACTAGCAAACCACACCTCGACTACTTCAGGAATCAATCCTCTAAACTCAACACCACCTATGCTACACAAACGCTCCAAAAGTATTCCAATATTAACAACTGCATGCATCGGTGTAGGTACATGCACTCTAGCCATGGCCACCTAGAAAGCTCCCTTCATCACCTGGACTAACGAGGCCATGTCACCAAAAACAGGTGCTTAGGGTGCCTGAGGCGCACCTCCCTCTACTCCAACACCAACAAGAGGATTCGATGGAGGAGGAGGCAACTCATCATCATGTGTATCCACCACACTACCCGTGTGAGCTCTAGTCTCTCGTCTCGGTCCCATATGTGAAAATATGAGTTTAAAATGATAATACAACAAAACAAATAAATTAGGCCAGCTCGTAGCAAGAATCCGAGTCACTCTTATTTAAAAACAAAATCATTTAACTCTAGTAATACGGTAATGTGTCCCAAGTTTAATCACCCCAAGCATACCATATATCGAATACAATTCACAAATTCAACCGCCGTACATGTCAAACAACATATTCAAACAACATCAACCTACCAAACAACTATAACCCACCTCCCAAAAATCAAAACCTAGCTCTGATACCACCAAATGTAACCCTCTTAACCCGGTCTAGCCGTAAGATCGAACCGAGCGAGCTACAACAGGGTTTATCAAAATAAACCACAAAAAGATTACAACTAAAACGGTCCATTTTTTTCTTTTATCTTATCTAAATGCATTATTAGGTCCTAAGGTGTTCATACGAGTCATAGTTAAAATTGTAACTCAATCGGGCGTCATTTCGACATCAAATTACTCGAATTTAGCTCACATGGACTAAAGCATAATTTCCAAGGTTTACAATGACTTTCATTAAATTAGAGTTATCAAACCTCAATTAGTCATGTTACATGCCATCATGTTCAATCCCAGCTCAAGATGATCATTCAATCACATTTAATTGCACATTTACGAAACAGGGACCAAAATGCAAAGATTTGAAACTTCAAATAATATCACAACTGAAATAAAAGTATGCGTACCGGTACAGGTACTTAGCACTTTGATACGACACAAAAGGACAAATGTATACCGATACGGTCCCTAAGCGTATCGGTATGGGCCTGTATATTTTGAAAATCCAGATTCCAGTAGCTAAACATCGTATCGATACGGTAACTTGTATACCGAAACAAACATTGTATCCATACTATGCGTATTGATACGGTTACCAGGCGTATTGGTACGCCTAGGCTATTTTGAGCATTTGAGCCTGTACAAATCCCCCGTACCGAAACCTGAGGGCCTGTACCGGTATAGAGCAGCTTGTATTGACCCTTAGGTCCAACATATGACACTTTGGCTCGATTAAAGACTATCCATTCAACCTCTAATCATCATATGACATCATAAACATCCAATCATCAAACATAGCAACATAGATTGGGCTATACTAAGCATGGCACACACAAGCAATCACCTATGGTCATGATTTCTATCCAAGCATGCTTAATGTCTCCCAACCCCTCAAACCAAAAGTAAAAGCATCATACCAAACCAAAACATCAATCCAACCTATTACAACATGGAGTAACTCAAAATACATCTCTAAAAAAAAACCCGGTTATGTTGCCTTCTTGTTACTACTTAACGTATATAAACCATACTTTGAATAGAAATGTTCCTTGGATCTTTCCTTGCTCACATGCTGTCCGAGAAAGCTATTTCTCTACATTGATGAGGAAAAGAGAGCGTAAGCTATAAGCTTAGTGAGGGAATCAAAAATACACTCATCAATGCATTTAAAACCATTTCTATCAAATCACTTGTAATTATCTCATGGCAAAACATCTCATGCTTTTCACAACATCTCAAATATGCACTTTTAAATCATTTTCCAGCACATGTATCATGGATTCAATCTCTACCTCAATTTAAGCTTCACACCACAACACCTTTATTACAAGCTTAAAGAGTAACACATGTATAAATCTCGTTATACAAACATAATCCATTTCACATGATACATTATCTCGTATATTGGCTTTCAAGTGACTCAAAACCAGCATCCTTTCATTTCACAAAACTTATCAGATACACGGATTTCTCAAGTGGTTCCCACAACCACTTCACATACATACCTCAACCGGAGTAGCAAGGAACCACTTCACATACATACCTCAACCGGAGTAGCAACACACTTTCCCACCTCAACGGTTCAAACCGGAGTACGGCACACTTGCCCACCTCTACAATTTGGATTATAATTCACCAGCGGGAGTAAACAGAAAATTTAGCCACCTCAACCGCTGCGGTTCTCATGTTGGAGATTACGGACACTTAACACCCCTCGACAAACATAAGATGACTTTTTATAGTGCACTCTAAATCCTATGGCATGCCAACTATATCCGATATCATTTTACACATAGCCACTTGCCAATATATTCAATAAACAACATTACCTCACTGTTTTACGTATGCATCAAATCAATCTAATGCAAATACATTAACCCATGTATTTTAAGAATCTCAAAAATCATATTTGTAAACCATATGCCCATTCTCATGATTTATCATCTGTGATCATTTTCAACATAAATCATTTCTAAACATGCATAATACAGTGAGTAGTCAAAACCATAACATGTGCATGAGATTTCATTTTGCAAAAGCCGAGTCTGAGAGAAAACTCAAAGGATACTTACTTCCGAGCTTAGATAAGTGTATCAAACTTTATCTAAACCCCCACAACTCCTTTTCAAACCTTTTAACAGCAGTAAAACACTTTCCACTCACCAACAATCCAACGCTTACTTGCCGATACACGAATCGAGCTTTCGAAGCTTCCGCGCCTTCTTCGAAAGCCAAAGGATTCAACTCCCCTGCTTTACCCAATAAAAAGCAGTGGATTAAAACACATCTCTATACCTGATACCTCTAGCAGCCAACAAGCACAACATCGCCTCACAAGAATCCACTCAACACCCTCCTAAAACCATCAAGAACACCACTAAACCTTAGCTAAACAAAGCCCAGCCAACATCTAATGATTATAACACATTAACAACATCAATTAACATCCAAAAACACTTTAAACACGTGCTTATACCTCCAGCAACACTACAACAACAAGATCAAGCCAAAAATCAATTAAATCCATCTCCAAGATAGATCTAATTCAGGTCTCAACAAATTTCCAAATAAAACTCAATTTAATTAATAAATCAATATTAAATTCATAATTTCCTAACATAAGTCAATAACAAAGGATCAAGAACTTGGGAATTTCAATAAAGAACATTTAATTAGAGGAGAGAAATGAAAATCACATCTAATTGTTGATTTCTCCCTTAATTGGCCAAGCTTTGATGAAATCTAAAGGGATTTTGCAAAGGTATTTAGAGAAATCAAAAAGAAATAAAAAAGGAAATTAATGGAGATTGATTTCTGGAGATTTTGAAGTAGAAATCCTAGTTTTGTTGCTGAGAAAGTTGAGAGAAAAGGTTTGGATGAAAGTAGTTACATAAGAAAATGTTTTTAGCAAATTAAAGATCTTTTTAATAAATCTTCATTTATCCAATTAGTAAACCATTTAAAATACTTTAAAAATAGCATAAATTAGGAGGTTGAAAAATATTGGAATAATAGCTCCTTAAAGATTCTAAGTTTGACCCTTTGTCAATTTAGTCACCAAAAATGGTTTTGAAATCTTTCAATTTAGTCACTATACTAAAATATCTTAAAATCAAATTTAATTACCTCAAGTTGACTTCACAAAATTACTTAAAATATTAATTAAGTAATTTAAAACATTTTCTCATATTTTATTTTATTCCAAAATCAATTTTATAGATTTATTTTTCCTGAAACTATTCAAATTGCCTAAACCGGTTCTCTTGAACCACCGACCCGATCCAGCCCACATCTAGGCCCAATTTTAGGGCATTACAGAGCTGACCTAACTATTTTGTTTTATTGCATTATCATGTTTTAGACTCCTAGTTCTACGTATGGCACCGAGACGAGAGACTAGAGCTCACATGGGGAGCGTGGTAGATACACATGATGATGAGTTTCCTTCTCCTTGTAACCCCCTCGACCCGGCCAAGTCGCAAGACCGAATCGAGCGAGCTACATTAGGTTTACTGAAGTAAACTGTAAAGAAGAAACTCGAACTGTGCCCTTTCTTTGTTTTTATCTTCTCTAGATGCAAACTAAATCCCTACATGTTCATACTGACAATAGGTGAAACCTCAACTCAATTGGGCATCGAATTGACATCCAATTGAACACAATTGCAATTTAGGGACCAAATTGCAATTTTAGAAAATTACGAGGACTTAGCCCACTTTTAAGTTACCATTCTTTAATTAGACAGGTTACATGCTTACCCCCCGAAATTCAGCTTAAAACAATTATTCGATCTTATTCAATTGCATCCACAATAAACAGGGACCAAAACGCAAGGAAATAGAACTTCATTCCCATGACATTAACATAATTAATGGCCACCGGTACCGGTACGATCACAGTTGTACCGATACGGAGTAGCAACTCGTACTGGTACACTGTGTACCGTATCAGTACGCCACATCAGCTTACAAAATATTAACACCGTACTGGTATGAGCCTTTATTGTTTCAGTACACGGTTTTCCCCAAAAAGCAACTTTCCAGTAACGAGTTCCCGTACTGATACGCCTTATCCCGTACCAGTACGCCAAGCTTAAATTGCTTATATGTACTGGTATGCACATACCCATACCGAACCAGGTGCCTAAATTTGCCTAGCCGTACCGATACGGTCCCCCTCCCCGCGTATCGGTACGTTTGGGCCTGTAATGTCATTTTTAGCTAGTTTAACATGCTTTCAACCTTACCAAAACATTCTAACATGCCCTTAACATACAACCAACATAACCTAAAAGCCAACCACAACATTACATCACAGATTCAGCATCATTTCATGGCATTTTGCAGCAAATGTAAATCTATAGGCATGCAACCTAGTTAACCAACCAAGCAAAACACCAAACTTCATACCATCACCAAAAATAAACCATAAAGGCCATTTACAATTCAAGAGCAACCAAGCAAACTTGCCCTAACAGGGAGTTCAACAAAACTTCTCCCAAATAAAAACGAGAACCCCCATTGCCCTTATTACTTATAGTTTAGTTCAAAACATACTTTGGTTATCAAGTCTTGTACCAATCCCTTGCTTCCCACTACCTTCCAAGCTTTTAATTCTCTGCATTGATGGACAAATAGAGCGTAAGCACACTAGGCTTAGTGAGGAGTGCTCAAAACAAAACACCATCAATACATTTAAAACCATTTCTCATCAACACATTGAAATCTCATTTCAACCATTCTTTAAACATCATTTAAACATGACCATTGAAACACCATGCCTTGAAAACCATGCACTTTTCATCTTTAAAAAATAGCATATTAAACCATATGCAACATGTATCATTTCTAACAGCAAATTCCATTGCCAGACCTCAATTTAAGCCTTCCATGCATAACCACCATATACAAAGCTTAAAGAGTAAACGTACAACATGTATCACTAACCAATAGCATGTTCCATTGCTAAACCTCAATTTAAGCCTTCTCATGCATAACCACCATATGCAAAGCTTAAAGAGTAAACATGTATAAATCACACTATACAAAATAAACTTTCCAATGATACATCAACAATTATATTGGCTTACAAGTGATCATTAACCAAGTTCGTTTAACAAAAGAGTTCATCGGATACATGGATTCAAAAAGTGTTTACCCAACACTTCATACATTCTCACCGACAGCACAAGGTTCACACACGGGAGTTTCTGGTACACATAAACCCCTCCACCGTTGTGACACTCGTGGTGGAGTATTCGGTAGACCACATAAACCCCTCAACACCACTCATACGTAGATGTATAATCCACTAACATGAGTTTACGGTACCATATAACCCCTCGACCGTTAGGGTACTTGGATGGAGTATTCGGTACACCGTATAAAACCCCTCAACATCCAAGGTGACTTATTATAGTGCACTATCAATCCTATGGCCGACCAACTATATATGATAACAATTTTAAAACCACTTCACTTGCCAATATAATTAACCATTTTCCATTTAACTTGCTATTTTTAACAAGCATTAAACAAAACCATTTTCCAAAGCAACAACCATGCTTTAAACCACAAGTATAAACCATATACTTACAAGGATCACTTACCATGTGCATCCTTCAACATCTCATGCTTAAAAATAGTATCTTAAATACTTTAAAACATGCTTAAATAGTAGGTAACATGTAATTAAAAACAAGTGCATAATATCCAAAATGTGTTTAAACTCAATTCATAACACTGGAAATCATATTCAATTTGAATCTTTCTCTATTTCATCAATTTCACCCAAATAAATCAATTAATTCAATATAAAAACATCAAATCGGATTATAAACCATAAATCAAGGATCAAACACTTGGGAATATCAATAAAGAACCATTCAATAGAGGAGATCACAGACCTTACCCCTATTGTGTGATTTCTCCCTCAATTGGCTTGTTTAAAGCTAAGAAAACATAAGATTTCAATGAGGTTTTGTAAATCAAAGTTAAATAATCGATTGTAGATCAAGAATTTAAGTAAAATTGATCTCTCACCTCTGGTTTTTGATGGAAACTTGAGTGTTTGGCAGAAAAGAAGTGGAGAAAAAAGTTACGTCAATTTTTATTAAATCCAAATAACTAACTTTAATATCTAAATCTCTTTTTATTATCCTTTAAAACACATGTTAAAATGATTTAATTGAAGGGATAAATCACCAGTAAAAACTTGGTAAAATAGCTCCTTAAGGATTCTAAGAATTTGGCCCTTTTCATTTTAGTCACCTTTAAAACCTATTTTTAAAAATTGCATTTTGGTCACTAGCCTAAATGTCACACCTCCAAATCTTATTTTCCAAAATTGATTTCACCAATATTAATCATATATTAAAAGATGATTTTTAACCTTTTTCCATATTTTTATCTTACCAAAAAATATACGGTCCCCGAATCTGACTCAAATCTCTAACCCGGTCAACTGAACAGTCTAATAAGCCTCAAAATCACTAGGCTCAAAACTGGGGTGTTACAACTCTCCTCCACTTAATAAATTTCATCCTCGAAATTTATCCGGAGGAAACAAAAGTAGAAACTGCTTCAACATCTCCGACTTTCACTCATATGTGGCTACTCAACACTATGGTATCTCTACAACACCTTAACAAGTCCAACCATCATACCACGCTGAACCCTACCACTGGCATCAAGGATCTCCACTGGATCCTTACTACAAGATAAATCCAATCTCAGCACAATGCCTTCCCTAGCACAACATGCGAGGAATCCAACTGATACCTTCGCAACATTGTCACATAAAAACACATCACAGAACCCTTTCAACTTAGGAGATAACCTTAATAATAACCAACATGACCCAAACGCTCAACAAACTTGTATGGTCCATAATGCCTTCCCTGGCTAAGCTTTCTTTTTCTGCCCAACACGCATCACCTTCTTCCAAGGCGATACCATCATGATCATCTGACCATCAACGACACACTCTAAGATACTACGCTTCAAATTCGCGTAGAATTTCTAACGATCCAAAGTTGCTCTCAAGTGCTCACATAACAACTTCACTTTCTCACTGGTTCCTTTCAACACATCAGACATGAGAACGTACTTTTCCCTAATTCCAGCCTAACATACCAGCGTACGACACCTCCAACCACACAACACCTTGTACGGTGCCACCTGTATACTTGCCTGATAACTGTTATTAAAGCAAACTCTACCAAAGGCATTTGTTTTTAACACTTTCCATGGAACTTTATGATACACAACCCAACTTATCTTTAAAAACCTGAATTCCATGCTCCAACCTGCCATCCAACTAGGAAAGATATGTAGTACATACACTCAAGCTCAGGCGACACCCCTGGAACCTCGCTGTAACCCACGAATCTTCATCTAAAACTATGGACTCAGGCACACTATACAAACACATTAACCCGACAATATACAAATCTGCCACTTATTCCAACACATACATCACAAGCATAGCCACAAAGGTGTGCACACTTCGTAACTCAATCAACAACCCAAAAGAAAACTAATACTTAGCTTCCACTCGCTGACATACCACACATCGAACAACAAAATCAACCATATCTTCCTTTAGACCAACCCAACAACAATCCCTTTTCAAACCTTGATATATATTTGTATTATCGAAATGCATATCACAAGAACTGGAATGTGCCTCTGTAACACCCCGGTTTTGGGCTTAGATGATTTAAAGGTTGGTTCGAGGGTCTGATGGACCGAGATTAGAGACTCGAGTTAGTTTCAGGATTTAATTGGTCTAAATATTTTTGAAGGTGATAAAATTGAGGAAAATTATTCCAACATCATTATTAATTATATTAAGGATAGTGATCTCCTCTATTGTATGGTTCTTTACTAAAATTCCAAAGTGTTTGATCCTTGACTTAGTGATTGTAAACTGATTTTAATGTTTTATCAATATTTAATTGAGTTATTTTGGGAATATTGATGAAACATGGTAATTTTCAAAGTGGATCTGTTTTTCTAGTGTTTGAGATTGATTTAATACATATATTGGATGTATTAGAATGTTGATAGGTTGTTTCTATTAATAGAATCCCGAAACTCTTGGATTTTTAATTGGTTAGGTTGTTAGATTTGAGTTTTTGTGATGATATTCGAGTTTAATCTTTGTTGGAAGTACAAGGATGTTTGGAAAGGGTTTTTCGATGATAATTGATGTTAATTGTTGTTTTATGGCTGGATAAGTTTAGAAAATGTTTGATGAAGATTTTGGTATGTTTCAAATGGTTTTGAGTGGGCAACTTGGGGATTGTGGGAGATTTTTGTTAGACAATGGTATGAATGCATTTTAATGCATTTTTCCTCTGGTTTTATATGTTTAAAATAGGGGATAATCGAGGCGACGAAGCTTGATACTGTTTGGTTGCTTGCTGGGAGCTTGTTTCGTGTTGGCAAGGAAGGCGAGGTGTATCGGTGAGTGGAAACTGGTTTTAAATGCTTTACAAAGGTTTGTAAAGGTTGTTGGGAGTTTAGGGTAAGCGTGAGACACTTACCTAAGCTTAAAAGTAAGTTTCCTTATTTGCTCTTGAATATCAGCTTGGATATGAGCATGTTGTTTGCATGTTTTGGTGATAAACATGGTATGATTTACTTGTTGTTAATGCATGATATTGATCACATACACAGGGGTTTGAAAGTATATTAGATGCTATTGAGCATTGGTTTCATTTCGGTTGGGAATGGTGTTATTGCATTGGCAATGAGATTTGCATATGTGGTGTTTTATGAAATGCATTGTAAAACAGTAAGCAAATGGTTTTGTAAATGATATATTTTGGCTATGTGACAAGGTGAGATAACAATCAGATATAGTAGGCATGCCATAGGATTAATGTGCACTATAAAATATGAACAAAATTGATCGTGGTCATGGGTCCTTAAGGTATGGCGGTGTAACAAGGCCACTCGGACTATTGGGACATTATTTGGGGCATGCGGTCTAACTAGCAACCCAAATTGATGGTAATCTTACGGTTTAACTAGGTAAGGAAGTAAAACTCATCTAACTTGGCGGGGTAATAACATCTTGCGGTTTAACTATGCAAGGAAGTAAAACTCACGGTCTAACTAGGTGAGGTAATAACATCTTGCGGTTTAAGGCAAGGAAGCAAAACTCGCGGTTTAACTAGGCAATGTCATCTAATCTTGCGGTTTAGCAAGGCAAAGATGGAAAACTTGCGGTGTAACTAGGCAAGGGTGTAAAGCTCGCGGTTTAACTAGGCGAAGGTGCCAAATCTTGCAGTCTAAATAGGAAAGGTTTGGGATATCATGCTGTCTAACTAGGCATGATACGAGAGATCTGTGTATCCGATATGTGTGGATAGAGAGTAGTCTATTCGGGTTACTATAAATGCCAATATATGTAGAGGTTCATGTGTTGAACTATTTATGATTTAATGCTTTGAGAATTAAGCATGGTTTGTGATTTAATGCTTTGAGATTCAAGCATGGATTATGATTAATGCTTTGGGATTTAAGCATGGATTGTATATAATGCTATAGAAAGGTTATTATGTTTTAATTTGGTTGGAATCATGGAAAAATGCTTAGGTTGTAAGCATGTTTTGGGAAAAGCAAACATGTAGTTTTTAAATGTTTTTTTAATACATCATTGTTTATAAGCATCCTCACTAAGCAAGTAAGCTTATGCTCTCTTTTTCCTAATGATGCAGAACATTAAAGTTGGGGGCAGCAAGAGGCAAGTCTAAGCGATCCAAGGACAATTACAAGTTTGACTATGAACTCGGTTATATTTTGGTTAATAAGGCAATGTGTTCGCCATGAGTTTTGGGAGTTTACCTCTATTTTCCTTATGGATTATGAGCATGTGTCTATGTTTGATATGAGGATGTTTTGATGTTGTTAAGTTGATGTCAATCATTGCTTGTAGTTGAGGTTGAATGGATGTGTAGGTATGCATCTAGAGTTTCCATGTGGATTGCCATATTGTGATGGTTTGAGCAAGTTTAATATGTTGTGTGATTTGTGTTGTTATGATGCATATGCTGATATTGGTTTATCTGTGTATTTTGGGTTGTTTGGCAAAGTGGTTTTGGTAAGCATGCCTCTAGAATATCATGGGATGTATGAGTGCAAATTAGTTGCTGAGCTTATATTGTTTAAGTAGCTGTTGCATCTTGGTAGTGTTGTACGGGAGTTTGTGACATGAGGAAATGGTTTAGTTTTGAATTAAGCATGTTAAACAGCTATTTGTGACCATTCAGGTCTAGGCGTACCGGTACGCGCGTTCACGTATCAGTACGGGAAGCCATTTTGGGCTTGTGGTTTCGGTACGCAGGCTAAGTGTTGCGATACGTAAATACTTTTTAAGGGTAGCATACCGTTACTCAGGTTTGCATGTCGGTACGAGAAGGCTGAGTTTGGTATGGGGTTTTGAAACACGGGTTTGAGGATTGGTACGGGCCTTCAGTTTTGGTAAGGCGTATCTGTATGCGAGGTCGTACCGGTATGTGATTTGGCTACTAGAATTTTTAGTATTTTAAAAGGCAAGGGCGTACCGATACCCAAGTATGTGTACCGATACCCGGGGCATAATTGTATTAGTTTGGAGGATCTTCTTGAGCTGATTTTTAACTCATACGTATGAAATGAACCTAATTAAAGGTTGGTAACTTAAAAAGTGGAAAGGTCCTTTATTTTTCTAAATTTACATTTTGGTCCCTAATTCGTGTTTGTGACCAATTGGATATCGTTGCGATGCCCAATTGTGATGAGTGCACACTTAAGACCAATATGAACATGTAGGGAAGCATTAATGTATCTAGACAAGATAAAAGAAAAAAAATGGATGTGTTTTGGGTTTAATCTTTTCAGTTTACTTCGGTAAACCTAATGTAGATTGCTCGGTTCGGTCTTGCGACTAGTCCGGGTCGAGGGGTTTACATTTGTTAGCCAGGTTTGCAAAAAAGTGGGATGTTTTGTTTGATTAGTTGAAGTTGTTTGAATTGCTCGGTGAGTGTATATTTGTTCGGTGATTGTTTAGTATCATGTTGGGGTATGGTTTGGGAACACATTGCTTATTACCGAGGTTTTAAAAGGTTTTATAAAGTTGTCTTGGATCCTTTTCCTAATGCTAGCCTAGCTATAATGTATTTTGATATTCTTGTTAGTGTTTTGATGTGAATTTTGAGTAATGGCTGATAGTGCCGGGGTTGGGCAGAATAGTGATGTGGAAGGGAATCCTTCTAATATTTTACCTTCTTCTCCTTTCGCTGGTTACTCCAGTTGATGTTGGGGAAAGTGGTGTACCCCAGGCTCCTCCAATGTTGGTTTTTGGTGATCTGACCCCATTGGTTCATGCAGTGATGACAGCTTTTTGTGTAACGGTGGCTGGAGAGCAAGTGCAAGCATTGGCACCTGCTGCGGTGGTCGAACAAGGTTCGTCCTTAGCTGCCTCTAGGCATGCAGCGAGTGTGAGCTCAGGTAAGAGAGCGACTAATTTTGGCTATTATAGGAAGCAAAATAGGAGTTCTCATGTTAAGAGGCGTAAGTCAGGTCACAAGCATGGTGACAGTGTTCGTCAGGGTAACCAGGGAGTTTGCAGTAGGTCTGAGTGTGAGCGCTATGGTAGACGTCACACGGGTGTTTTTTGGGGAAATACCAGGAGTTGCTGGAGCTGTGGATCATCTGATCACCTGAAGCATTATTATCCTCGTGTTGTGAGAGCTACACCAGTTGAGGATGTTGTTGTGCGACCAGAGAATGGTGGACCGACGCAGATCTTTGTTCGCCAAGAAGGTTGCAACGACATGGAGGTGGTCGCAGGTATCTTCTCTTTGCAATTCTTATAATTCTTATCTTTGGTTAAATCAGGGTCTACGCTTTCATTTATGTCGGGTGAGCCTATCTTTGATGAATTATCATGTAGTGTTGATAGGAGTTGGCATGTTAGTCGCTGAGTAGGAGATGAGGTTTGTTCACCTGAGGGTTCTTTCTGGGGTTCTAACGTGATTTGTGCTAGTCAGGTTTTAGACCGCTAGCTATTGTGGCTGTTTGTGGAAGCGTCGAATGTGCTAGTGACATTCGAGATGATATCGTTTTGGGTATTCTCTAAATACCTACTCTTGGATAGTAGTCAGGATAGTAGTGTTCTCGTGTGCGGTGGTGCCAGGAATGTTATAAGTGAGTGTGGAAGTTGATCATGCATAGTGCAAAAACACTTATATATATATACTTAAATATGTCAGTACATGCATACATCTTTGGGCATGACATTAGAGGTTTTGCATCCATATCCATAGGCATCTAGGATGACATGTAAGAAATCATGCATACATATGTCCATACTTACGGATAACATTTTGGAGGCAGAGGTAGTGATGGTAGCTAGTTCTTCGGATGAGTTGGGTACGTTTAGAAGGATGTATAGGCAGTGTCCCTTGGTGTTTCAAGGTTATGAGTTGCCGCAGATCTAAAGGAGTTGTCATTCCATGGTTTTAATGTGTTTTTGGTATGGGATGGTTGAGTGAGCACAAGGTAGTTGTGGATTATGGGTTAAAAAAAGGGGTTCCTTTGAGGTTAGTCGAGGAGTATGAAATGGTGGTGGTTGGCGAGAATGTAAAGGTCTTGTCCAATGTAGTGATAGCTACTCAAGCGAAAAGGATGTGGCAAGGAGGTTGCCAAGCTTATTTAGCTTTTGCGGTGAGTCTTAAGATTAAGGGTGTTTCATGAATATCTTGGCCAGTTCATGGTGGTGTTTATAGATGATATTCTCATGTGCTCTCGTACCAAGAAAGATCATGATCAACAACTGCAGGTTGTGTTGCAAGGGTTGAAGGATAATCAGTTGTACGTCGAGGTGGGCGAGTGTGAGGTTTTTCTTAAGGGTGTGATGTCCCTTCGTTGTGTGGTTTTTGTGGAAGGTATTCGCGCTGATCCACAGAAAATTGAGGCTATCCTCAATTGGTAGCAATCTAAGTTTTTGTCGGTGGTGCGTAGTTTTCTTGTGTTGGCTGGTTTTTATCGCCGGTTTGTGAGGAGTTTTTGAGTTTTGCAGTACCGTTGCAAAAGAGTGTTCCTTATGTGTGAACAAGGAGGTAGCAACACAGTTTTGAGAAGTTAGAAGAGGCTTTGACACATGCTCCTGCGTTGTTTTGACTGGTGTTGGGGAAGAAGTTTATGGGTTATAGTGATGCATTGTACGTTAAGTTTGGTTGAATGCGGATGCAGAACGGTAAGGTTGTGGCCTCGGCATCGAGGCAGTTGATGGTTCATGTCTTGGAGCTTACGGTTGTGGTTTTTTCTTGGGACATCTGGAGGTGTTATTCTTATGGAGAAAAGTTTGTGGTTTTACAAATCACAAGAGTTTGAATCTTAGGCAGCGAAGATGGTTGTAGTTACTAGAGGATTACGACTTGTCAAATGTGTATCATCCTGGTAAAGCCAATGTGGTTGCAGATGCATTGAATCGTAAGGTTGCAGTTGAGCTTTGAGCTATGTTTGCAAGTTTGAGTGTGACACAGGAAGGTGTTTTGTTGACCAAGTTGCAAATTAAAACTAGGCTGATGCTGATGATTAAAGCTAAGCAACCGTTTGATGACTCTTTGGTTGATCATGTTAAGGATATATCGAAGGGTAATTCGACTGATTTTCATTTTTGGTGATGATGGAGTTTTGTGTTTCAAGGGTCGAATAGTGGTGTCGTATGATCCGGAGTTAAGGCACATTATTTTGATTGAGGCACGTTCTAGTCCTTTTGCTATGCATCCTGGTAGTGTTAAGATGTATTGCGGGCTGTAGGAGACATATTTCGGCTAGTCTGAAGCAGGATGTGGCCGAGTTTGTTTCCTAGCGCATGGTGTGCTAGCGGGTCAAGGCTGAACACCAGTCATGTCTCGGTTGATGCCACCGTTAAGAATTTTAGAATGGAATGGAAAGGGATCACCATAGATTTTATGGCGGGGTTGCCATTATCACCAGCTTAAAAGGATTCGATTTGGGTGTTTGTTAATTGGTTTTCGAAGTGTGCATATGTCTTGCCAGTGCATACGACGGATGCCTTGGACAAGTTAGCAAATGTGTATACTGCTGAGGTTGTGCGCTTGCACGGGGTACCTAAGTCCGTTGTGTTTTTTGATTGAGATCCGAGGTTTATGGCAAGGTTTTGGGGAAGTTTACACCAGGCTTTGGGTTCGAGGTTGAGTTTTAGCACCGCGTATCACCCCAGACAGGTGGACAGTCTATGCGGGTTATCCAGGTTTTGGAGGATATGCGGAGGTGTTGTATTATAGAGTTTCAAGGAACCTGGGAGAAGCATTTATATTTGATTGAATTTGCTTATAATGATAGTTATCAAGCTAGTCTCTTGATGGCACCGTATAAGGCGATATATGGCCGGAGGTTTCATTCGCCCTTGTGTTGGGCTAAAGTGGGGGAAAAGCATGTTACCCTACCAGATGTGTTGGAAGACAGGCATGATAAAGTAAAGCTTGTGTGCGATCGCTTGAAAGCGGCAAAGGATCGGCAGAAATCTTACGTAGATTCGAAGCGTAAGGAGGTTGAATATGCGGTGGGCGATTGTATATTCTTGAAGGTGTCACCATGAAAAAAGGTGATGAGATTCGGAAGTAAGAGTAAGCTTAGTCCGAGGTTTATAGAACCGTATGAAGTTGTTGAGTATGTAAGTCTTGTGGCTTAACGGTTGAGGTTGCCTCCCGAGCTAGAGAAAATACATCATGTGTCTCATGTATCTGTGTTACGGAGGTATTGGTCGGATCCTTCGCATGTTATGCTGGTGGAGCATTTAGAGTTGAGGCCGGATTCATCCTACGATGAAGAACCGGTGGAGATCCTTGATTCCAGTAGTAAAGTTCTTCATGGTAAGACGATTGAGCTTGGAAGGTCTTGTAGCGACACCGAGGTGTTGAGGAAGCCACTTGAAAGAAAACAAGGTGGATATGGTGGGAAACTTCAACGTTTGTTTCCTCTAGGTAATTTCAAGGACAAAATTTCTTAAGTGGGGGAGAGTTGTAACACCCCGGTTTTGGGCTCAGTTGTTTTAACGGTTGGTTCGAGGGTCCAATGGACCGGGATTAGAGACTCGAGTCAGTTTCGGGGTTTAATTGGTTTTAAATATTTTTGATGGTGATAAAATTGAGGAAAAGTATTCTAAAATCATTATTAATTATATTAAGGATAGTGGTGAAATCAATTTTGGAAAATAAGATTTGTAAATCGGACATTTTGGCTAGTGACCAAAAATGCAAAATTTGAAAACTGCTTTTTAAAGGTGACTAAAATGAAAAGCGTCAAATTCTTAGAATCTTTAAGGATCTATTTTACCAAGTTTTTTTTTCTGATGATTTCTCCCTTAATTAAAGATATTTTAACATGTGTTTTATAGTTAATTAAAGAGGGTTTTTTAGTTAAAAAGTTAGTTAAGCATTTTAAAGAAATTTAACGTAACTTTTCTCTCAACTTTTCTCTCCACTCTCTCCTCAGCCAAACACTCAATTTTTCATCAAAATCTAGAGGTGAGAAGTCCTTTAACTTATTTTTATGATTTGTAATTGATTAATTAACATTGTTTTTGCAAAATCTCATTTAAATATTGCGTTTTCTTAGCTTTTATCAAACCTATTGAGGGAGAAATCTCACAATAGGGGTAAGGTCCCTAATCTCCTCTATTTTATGATTCTTTACTGAAATTCCCAAGTGTTTGATCCTTGACTTAGTGATTGTAAATTGATTTTAATGTTTTATTAATGTTTAATTGAGTTTTTTTGGGAGTATTGATGAAACAAGTAATTTTTGAAGTGGATCTATTTTTCCAATGTTTGAAATTGTTTTAATACATATTTTGGATGTATTAGGATGTTGATAGGTTGTTTCTATCAATAAAATCCTGAAACTCTTGGATCTCTAATTGGTTAGGTTGTTAGATTTGAGTTTTTGTGATGATATTCGAGTTTAATCTTTGCTGGAAGTAAAAAGATGTTTGGAAAGGGTTGAATTGTTGTTTTATGGTTGGGTTAAGTTTCAGAAACGTTTGATGAAGATTTCGGTATGTTTTGGATGGTTTTGAGTGGAAAACTTGGGGGTTTTGCGAGATTTCTATTAGGCAATGGTATGAATACATTTTAACGCATTTGTCCTCTGGTTTTATGTGTTTAAAACGGGGGATAATCGAGGCGCCGAAGCTTGACATTGTTTGGTTGCTTGCTATGAGCTTGATTCGCGTTTGCAAGGAGGGTGAGGTGTATCGGTGAGTGGAAACTAGTTTTAAATGCTTTACAAAGGTTTGTAAAGGTTGTTGGGAGTTTAGGGTAAGCGTGAGACGCTTACCTAAGCTCGGAAGTAAGTTTCCTTATTTTGCTCTTGAATATCGACTTGGATATGAGCATGTTGTTTGCATGTTTAGGTGATAAATATGGTATGATTTACTTGCTGGTAATGCATGATGTTGAGTACATATGCAGGGGTTTGAAAGTATATTAGATGCTATTGAGCTTGGTTTCATTCCGGTTGGGAATGGTGTTATTGCATTGGCAATGAGATTTGCATCTGTGGTGTTTTATGAAATGCATTGTAAAACAATAAGCAAATGGTTTTGTAAATGATATATTGGCTAAGTGACAAGGTGAGATAACAATCGGATATAGTAGGCATGCCATAGGATTAAAGTGAAATATAAAATATGAACAAAATCGATTGTGGTCATGGGTCCTTGAGGTATGGCGGTGTAACAAGGCGACTCGGACTATTGGGACATCATTTGGTGCATGCGGTCTAACTAGCCAACCCAAATTGATGGTAATCTTGCTGTTTAACTAGGCAAGGAAGTAAAACTCGCTGTCTAACTAGGCGAGGTAATAACATCTTGCGGTTTAACTATGCAAGGAAGAAAAACTCGCGGTTTAACTAGGCGAGGTCGTCTAATCTTGCGGTTTGGCAAGGCAAATATGGAAAACTTGCGGTGTAACTAGGCAAGGGTGTAAAGCTTGTGGTTTAACTAGGAGAGGGTGCCAAATCCTACGGTCTAACTAGGCAAGGTTTGGGATATCATGCGGGGTAACTAGGCATGATATGAGAGATCCGTGTATCCAATATGTGTGGATAGAGAGTCGTCTATCCGGGTCACTATAAATGCCAATATATGTGGAGGTTCATGTGTTGAACTATTTATGATTTAATGCTTTGAGAATTAAGCATGGTTTGTGATTTAATGCTTTGAGATTCAAGCATGGATTATGATTTAAGCCTTTGGGATTTAAGCATGTATTGTATATGATGTTATAGAAAGGTTATTATGTTTTGATTCGGTTGGAATCATGGAAAAATGCTTAGGTTGTAAGCATGTTTTTTGGAAAAGCAAACATGTAGTTTTTAAATGGATTTTTTTAATGCATCATTGTTTATGAGCATCCTCACTAAGCAGGTAAGCTTACGCTTTCTTTTTCCTAATGATGCAGAACATTAAAGTTGGGGGCAGCAAGAGGCATGTCTAAGCGATCCAAGGGCAATTACAAGTTTGAGTATGAACTCGGTTTATATTTCGGTTAATAAGGCAATGTGTTCGCCATGGTTTTTGGGAGTTGTACCTCTGTTTTCCTTATGGATTATGAGCATGTGTCTATGCTGGATGTGAGGATGTTTTGATGCTGTTAAGTTGATATTAATCCTTGCTTGTAGTTGAGGTTGAATGGATGTGTAGGTATGCATCTAGAGTTTCCTTGTGGATTGCCATGTTGTGATGGTTGGAGCAAGTTTAATATGTTGTGTGATTTGTGTTGTTATGATGCATATGCTGAGATTGGTTTATTTGGGTATTTTGGGTTGTTTGGCAAAGTGGTTTTGGTAAGCATGCCTCTAGAATATCATGGGATGTATAAGTGCAAATTAGTTGCTGAGCTTATGATGTTTAAGTAGTTGTTGCATATTGGTAATGTTGTGTGGGAGTTTGTGACATGATGAAATGGTTTAGTTTTGAATTAAGCATGTTAAAACAGCTATTTGTGACCATTCAGGTCTAGGCATACCGGTACGCGCGTTCACGTATCGGTATGGGAAGCTATTTTTGGGCTTGTGGTTTCGGTACGCGGGCTAAGCGTTGCGATACAGAAATGCTTTTTAAGGGTAGCGTACTGTTGCGCGTAATAAGTGCTACGCAATTGTGCAAGTATACACGTTGCAAGTTATAGTATAGAAGATATCGTCTCCACAGGGATTGGTGCCACTTCAAGAATCTAGTCTCTTGCACTTGTAAAAAGTAAAAACACAAATAAAGGATTGTAGGAGTTTAACTAATAACTAAACTAGAAAGCAATAAAGTAAAAGGAAAGATGAGATCAAATGAGAGAGCGATAGGCCAGGTTATCGTGAGTTGAGGTGTGATAGCCGATTGGATCGTCTTGGTAAAAGAGTGCACGGGCAACTCAGTTGCCGTGGCAACTTGCACAACGGGTTGCCTTGGAAACTAATCGATGGTTGCCTTGGGCGACTAGTTGGGCAACTACTTGGGCGTCTGGGCAGCAACCTTCAAGGTTCGGCAGAGCGTTCTTCAATGGTTTCTTCTTATCCCTAAGTCGAAACTCTAGCTACTTGTGCATGCCTTGATAATACATCCCTGCGTGAATCAAGGGTTAACAACATCCAATATTGCGCTTCTCTTAGCCGTTGAAATCCTTGACTTATTCCTAAGCCGGATTAATCTTCACCATCAATAGATTGAATAAAGATCATATTCATTCGTTTCTTGAATCTAACTCTCCCGATATTAGATAAATAGATGAAGTTACGAGATCCTCTCCCAATTCACTCGCAAACAAGAAGAAGAACCAAGAATGAATAAACCTTGAATAGAAAAGTGCAAACTCTTATTACCTAAACAAAAACCAATAGTTTCTCACAACCACAAAACACAATAACCATAGCCAAGTAGATTTAGTTCATGGCTAGGTTCCAAAGAAACACAAGATAAATAATCCCTAGCATGAACCCAATCGAACAAGAAAGAAAAGGATGAAGAAGGAGGCTTGTCGAAATCCTCCTTACCCTAGATGGTTGTCGAAAATTCTCTCCTCTTGCCCTCCTTGGTGTTGTCGAAATTCCCCTCTTTTGCTCTCCTTAATTTGACGATATGGCCTCTTATTTATAGGGCTAGGTCAAAGTCCTTCTTTGAGGAGGAAGTTAAGTTGGAATTAAATTATCTTTAAAGAATATAATTCTTTATTATAATTAGATTCCTACTAGAACTTCTCTTATCTTCTTGGAATTTAATTCTTCTTTAATCTCTTCATGGAAATCAAATTCCTTTGGGATTGGGCTTTGCTCCACGTCATCTTGGGCTTGTCTAGTCATCAATTTCGACTACCATATCACCTTTGCTCTTGTCGACAATTGCCCTGGCAACTGGCTCGGCGTCTCCTTCATGCATTGCTCTGGCAACTAGCTCGGCATCTCCTTCATGTATTGCCCTGGCAACTAGCTCTAGTCTTGCTTTGGCAAGTGATCCTGTACATACACACAAAACACACCAAAGCAACATCTTTTCCCACAGAAACTACCAAGTTATGTAATCAAGCTCAACGATCGAAGGAAACATGGATTAATGCATGAATGGCTAATTTTGCAACTAATATGAGCCTAAGTCTAACAATACTATGAGTAAAAAGGGTAAGAAAAATAGTACTTTTGAACACTTATCACACCCCTAAACTCGAACTATTGCTTGTCCTCAAGCAATGCAAACTAACAATTACCTGCCAAGACTTCAATTTTCACAAACTTAGCTTTGAACTTGATTTCAATTCTCTGAACCGGGGCACAAAGTATGATTGGCTTTTTATTTTTCGGAAAACTTAGGAGTTACTCGGAATCAAACTATAATGCTTGTGAGTGTGTGCGGAGTTGTGTGCAAGTTGATTTTTCGGATTCTATGCAAACAATAAGTTTTCAAATTACTTCATTGGGTTCTTTTTAACATGTTTTAACTAGAGCCAGTTTTGGGCACCTTTAGTGTTTTGTTTTTAGTTTTATTCGACTATAGCCGGTTTCGGGCACCTCTAGCGAAAAAATTTTTTTTAGCACATACTAGAGCCAGTTTCGGGCACCTCTAGTGATCAAAAAAAATTTTTTAGCACATGCTAGAGCCAATTTCAGGCACCTCTAGCATTCATCCAATTCTAATCCCCCAATTTGTTAATTATCAACCTAAGTTCACTAGAATTCCTTAAATCAATCAAACCACAACAGTGTTTCATCAAATTTAGCATCATAGTAAAATTCTAAGTTTTTCCATGGTTATCCTAGAATAAAAATTCTATCAATTAAGTGCATTGGCAAAGTCATCATCGGATATTCATCAAATCTAAGCAATTCTTGTTCCAACTAAAGGCATGGCAAGCAATTTATGTATCCTAAATGTAATAGTTAAGATGAATGTAACTAAACATAGTAACTACTAATAACAATCCCCCCCAAACTCGGGTGAGGCATTGTCCTCAATGCATGCATTAAAGAAAAATAAAAATAACGAAAAATAAAATGCAAACGAGGACTTACTCCGAGAGTTCGTCATCGTAGATGATTAGTTTCCTTTTGGTCGGTGTCTTGATTCACTTGCTTGAACGCGATGGTTGTTTTCTTGTTGCCGGTGGTGGAATCGATCCTCGTACGGGGTTGTCCTCATCGTCCTCTTCATCAATGTCATTGGCTTTTCGCTTGGAGGATTCAATTGGTGCGGTCTTTGTTGGTGCAATGGAGGACTCGTCCGAATCTGAAAAATCAGAAAATGATTCCGTAGGAGTTGATTCGGGCATAAGTGCTTTACCTTTGGCTTTTGCAGTGGTTGCCGAGACGTCTTTAGCTTTGGTTGCCATGGCACCTTTAGGGTTGGTTGTCGTGGCATCAGCTTGTGCAAGCACAATGTAGGTTGCCGTGGCATCATCTGTTGTGGTTGTCGTGGCGACTGCTTCATTGGTTGCCGGGGCAAGGATCTCGGCAGGAAAGATTGGGAACGACTCGCGACTGTCTGGGTACTTTTCTAGGATGACTTGGGTGATGGTATTGTTGTGCTCCTTCATGTACCGTATGAACATTAGTTGCCGGTCTTCAATTTGCCTTAGGTGGCTTGCCAATAGTTGCAAGAGTGCTTCAAAGTGTCCCGGTGTTGATGGCCGTGTTGCCCGGGCGTTAGGAGCTTGGGCATTAGGGATTGCCGGGGTGGCAGAAGTTGCCGTGGCAATTCGAGGCCTTGAAGAATTTCCCGGTGCCTCTCCCATTAGCTTTCGGATTAGTGCTTGATTCCAACCGGACTTTGGTAGGGCCTTTTCATCGGTGGACTCACTTGGGACATGCATCTCCTTGCAAAGATTAGAAATTAAGCAAGGGAAGAAAAAAGAACCCTTATCTTTTGAGCTACATACAAAAATCTCATCACAAATAATTTTTCCAATGTTAATGATGCGATTATGCAAAATAGAATGTATGAGCAAAAGACATGGTATATCAACAGTAGAATTGTGTGTGGTGGGCATTAAAGAAGTTTTAACAAACTTATTCCATAGTTTTGCCTCGGGTTTCAGCCGAAGGCGATTTACCGTGCCCTTGTTTTTACCGTTGTTCCAATATGTTCCCGATTGAGTGATTTCTTGAAGCACCTTGTCGAGTTGCTTGGGCGTGATTTGATCAACGAAGGCTTAATGCTCGTCCTTCTCAATGTAAAGCCCGCAAAAGGTGTTGACATTTTCGGGGCTTATGAGTATGGCCTTGTCACGAACAAAAACATAAGGATTATCCGGGTTAGGTGAGTGAGCATAGAATTCTCTTACCCATGAGATGTTACCCAGTTTCGGTTGATGACAAAAGATTTGCAACTTTTGATGTGCAATCCTCTCGAAGATGAATGGTTCAAGGCCGAAATCTTGATGAGAGTTGGAGTATTCAAAGCCTTGTTCTTCATGAATCATTCGGCTTTCAATCTTGGAGTGAAATCTTTCTTGAACCACCGGTGTAGCAAACTTCTTGTATCTTGGTTCTTTGGAGGAACACTGATGAACTAAAAATTTAATTTTGGATGCCATGGATGATCTTGGTTGTGAGTTTTGTAAAAACAAATAAAAGAAAAGAAACTAAAAAGTTGCAAGATAAAAAGTAGGAATAGGTTAAGGGTGATGGGTTTTATAGAAAAGATAGGTGGTAAATATGGTGGGTGGGATTAGAGGAAAATGAAAAAAAGGGTTTTGGGTTAGGGAGAGGGTGATGGCAAGGGGGTTTGATTAGGGTAAATTGGAGGCTTTATATAAGCCTTAGATTCAGCCCATTAGTTTCCTTGTTGAAGATGTTTTCCTTCTTGGATTAAAATTCCTCTTTATCTTGAACTTTTTTCCTACAATTCAAAGACAAATCAAATAAGGATTAAAATTAAAGATAAACTAATAAAGAAAATAAATAAAGATGTGTAATGGGATTCTTAAACTTAAAAAGAAAAAAAAGAAAATCTATCCTAAAATAATAATAATCGGAAATAATAAAAATAAAAGAAATAAAAATAAAAAATAATCGAAATTAATAAAAAAAAAAATAAAAATAAAAATAAAAATAAAAATAAAAACAAAAATAAAAATATCAAAGGGAGAGCATGCTCGTGCATCTCCTAAGTTGACCACTTCTTTGCTACGTTCCACATGGGCACCATTGTAGTGCTTCAATCTTTGTCCATTAACTTTGAATTCATGGTTGTCAGAGATGGACTTGATTATCATGGCACCATGGGAGAATAGTTTGACAACTTCGAATGGTCCCAACCATCTTGATTTCAGCTTTCTTGGGAAAAGTTTTAGCCGAGAATTGAATAAAAGAACTAGTTGCCCTGGCATGAATTGCTGTGGCAATAGTTTCTTGTCATGCCATTGCTTTGCTTTCTCCTTGTAGATTCGTGCATTGTTATAGGTGAGTGCACAGAATTCTTCTATCTCACTGAGGTCCAACAAACGCTTTTGTCCGGCACTTTCCCAATCCATATTCATGGTCTTGATTGCCCAATATGCCTTGTGTTCGATTTCCACCAGTAGATGGCATGTTTTGCCATAGACAAGTCGGAAGGGGGACATACCTAAGGGTGTTTTGAATGCAGTGCGATATGCCCAAAGTGCGTCATCTAGTCTTAATGACCAATCCTTCCTAGAGGGATTTACAACTTTCTCGAGCATCCCCTTCAATTCCCGGTTGGAAATTTCTGCTTGCCCGTTGGTTTGTGGGTGATATGCCGTGGCGATCTTGTGTGATATGCCAAAGCGTTGCAACATCTTGGCAATTAGTCTGTTGTCAAAATGATTGCCTTCGTCACTGATAATTGCTCTCGGCATCCCAAACCGTGTATATATGTTTTTCTGCAATAATCGTTGCACGGTCTTGGAATCGTTGTTGGAAACTGCAGCTGCCTCAACCAATTTAGACACGTAGTCGACGGCAAGTAGAATGTAGAGGTTGCCGAAAGAAGATGGGAAAGGTCCCATAAAATTGATCCCCCATACATCGAACAATTCCACCTCGATGATGTTCTGGAGCGGCATCTCATGTTGTCTAGAGATATTGCCCGTCCTCTGGCAACGATCACATTGCTTGTAAAAGTCTTGGGCATCTTTGTACAATGTTGGCCAATACAAACCGGATTGCAAAACTTTGGCCGCGGTACGAGTTCCTCCAAAATATCCTCTATAGGGTGAAGAATGGCATTGTCAGAGTACATTCTGTTGCTCTTCTTCAGGGACACATCGGCGTATGACCTGATCTGCAAATTGTTTAAAAAAAAGAGGCTCGTCCCAAAAGTAATGCTTAGCATCATGGCGGAACCGCTTCTTCCCTTGGTGAGTAAAGCCATAAGGTAAAATACCACAAACAAGGAAATTAACTAAATCTGCGTACCAGGGTATTGCTGAGGCATGTGCTGCCGTGGCGACTGCTCCCAGAATTGCCGAGGCGTGCACGTCAAAGGCTGCTGCGGCGTCGAGAGTTGCCGAGGCGTGCGCGTCCATGGTTGCTGAGGCGTGTGCGTCAAGGGCTGCTGCGGCATCGAGAGTTGCCGAGGCGTGCGCGTCTATGGCTGCTGCGGCGTCGAGGGTTCCCGAGGCGTGTGCATCCATGGTTGCCGAGGCAACTAAAATTTGTTCATCCGGGAATGCATCACATATCTCTAGATCCGCGTCCTCCTCCCTGTTGCGTTCTAAACGTGATAAGTGATCGGCCACTTGATTTTCTGTTCCTTTCCTGTCCTTAATTTCAATATCAAATTCTTGTAAAAGTAATATCCAACGAATCAAATGAGGTTTAGCATCCTTTTTAATAAATAGGTATTTGATTCTTGAATGGTCCGTATGAACAATTACCTTTGTACCAATCAAATAGGATCGGAACTTGTCAAATGCGAAAACTACAGGTAGTAACTCTTTCTCCGTTGTTGTGTAATTCACTTTAGCACTATTAAGAGTTTTACTAGCGTAGTATATCACATGGAAGGTCTTACCTGTGCGTTGGCCTAGGACTGCTCCTACCGCGAAATCACTTGCATCACACATGAGCTCAAAAGGTAGCGTCCAATCTGGTGGAACGACAATGGGTGCCGAGGCAAGTTTTTCCTTTAGGGTTTCGATTGCTTGGGTGCAAGAATCATCAAAATTGAAGACTTTATCATGTTCAAGCAAATTTCTTCATCTACCATAAAATGGCATTTCTCCCAATTGAGGACTAAATCAGTTTCTTCACATCTTGCCAACACCCTCTCTAAATTGCCGAGACAGCTGTCGAAGTCATTACCAAAAATAGAAAAATCATCCATGAAGATCTCAAGGAAGTCTTCGACCATGTCTAAAAAGAGTGCCATCATGCATCTTTGGAAGGTTGCCAGGGCGTTACACAATTCGAACGGCATCCTTCGGAAGGCATAAGTACCGTATGGGCATGTGAAGGTTGTCTTATCTTGATCTTCTGGTGCTTTGGCAATTTGATTGTAACCTGAATAACCATCAAGAAAATAATAAAAGGGTTTACTTGCAAGACGGTCAAGCATTTGATCAATAAAGGGTAATGGGAAGTGATCTTTCCTAGTGGCTTTGTTTAGCTTTCGATAATCCATACAAACCCTCCAACTGGTCACAGTCCTGGTTGGAATGAGTTCATTATTTTCATTACTTACCACCGTTATACCTCCTTTTTTCGGAACACATTGTACCAGACTTACCCATGTACTATCAGAGATAGGGTATATAATGCCGGCATCAAGCCACTTGATGATTTCTTTCATTACAACCCCTTTCATGGCATGATTCAGTCTCCTCTGGGCCTCAATTGAAGGTTTGTGATCATCTTCCAACAAAATCTTGTGCATGCACACTGCCGGGCTAATTCCATTCAAGTCGGCAATTGTCCACCCTATTGCCTTTTTGTGTAGCTTCAACATCTTGATCAGCTTCTTTTCCTGCTCAGGCTGTAACTTAGAAGAAATAATTACAGGTAATGTATTATCGGTTCCTAAGTATGCATATTTTAGTTGCTCTGGCAATTGTTTCAACTCAAGAATCGGTGGTTGTTCAATAGAGGGTTTTTCGAGCTTACCTTCCTTACCTGAGTAATCCAGTGGTTCAAAGTATGTACCTGGTCAATTGACTAGCCAATTTGCCTCTTCTTGTTGTTCCTCATCGACCGGTTCTTCATACTCCTCAGGTTCCTCTTGATCGGCAATGTAGTTGCCGAGGCAACTAAATTCCTCGTCGAAGTTAAACTCTGCCGTAGCATGAAGAAGTTGGCATTCTTCTGGATCATCGGCATGCCTTAGTGTTTGGAACACATTTAGTTTAACTTGCTGGTCATTCACCCTCATTGTGAGTTATCCCTTTTCAACATCGATCAAGGTTCTCCCTGTTGCTAGCAATGGTCTCTCGAGAATGATGGTTGCATGCTCATCTGCTTCACAATCCAAAATAATAAAGTCAGCAGGAAAAATAAATTTATCAACTTTTACCAGTATGTCCTAGATTTTTCCCTCTGGATGCATATAGGATCTGTTGGCTAGCTGTAGCATAACTGTTGTAGGTCTTGCCTTCCCGATTCCTAGTTTCTGGAATACCGATTTAGGCATCAAGTTTATGCTAGCCCCAAGGTCGCATAATGCTTTCCCGACATAGTGATTTCCAATGGAACAGGGTATTGTGAAACTTCCGGGATCCTTCAACTTGGGTGGCATACGATTGTGCAACATTGCCATGCATCCCTCTCTTGCGGCAACTGTTTCAAACTCTTCTAGCCTTGTTCTCTTGGACACAATGTCTTTAAGAAACTTGGCATAATTTGGCATTTGTTCAATTGCTTCCAACAATGGCAAGTTGATGTGGACTTGCTTTAGGATATCAAGAAACTTCTTGAATTGGTATTCTTGCTTTTGTCGCTTCAACCTTTGTGGGAATGGTGGTGGAAGTTAGATATCTTCGATCCTTTCATTGGTTTGGAACCTGATTGACGGCATTGCCAGGACAACTGGAGTTGCCGAGGCATTATCAATTGGAGTTGCCGAGGCATGCTTATCACAAGTTACCGAAGCATCCTTATCGTCGGTTGCCGAGGCATGCTTATTGTCGGTTGCCGAGGCAATTCCTGGTTCAGCATCTGAGGCTTTGCCGCTAGGTTCATCTTGATCTTTTTGTAGAGTTTTGTTTGATGAGCGGGTTTGAGCCTCTCTAAGTTGTTGGCAACTTATAGTGGTGATTGCCTTACATTGCTCATGGCCAATTCCTCTTGCGACTTCAGTATCGCTAGGGAAACCTCCTTCCGGTCTAGTATTCAGATTTTGAGCAAACTGTCTGACTTGATTTTCCAATGATTTGACTGTCGTCTCTTGGTTCTCCAATCTCATCTCGGTCCTGGTAATAAAAGCATCAGTTCTTTTTATGAGGTTACTATTCTCAGCCATATACGATTCAGTTTTCATCATAAAAGCATTTAGAGAATTTTCCAAAGAACTAGATGTTGTCGGTTGTTACTGCGGTAACTGTTGCTGTGGCATATTCTGCTGGAATCCCGATGCTTGTGCATTCTGATTGTTCTGGTTTATAGCATTGTTGGGATTACTCCATGAAAAATTCGGGTGCTTCTTCCAAGCTGGATTGTATGTATTGGACATCACATTGTTGTTCCGATTGTAATTCCCCAAATAGAAGCTGGATTCCGGATTCTGTATACATTCAGAAGAATCATGGTTATCACCACATAACTCACAAAAAGAATCCATTACCTTGACTTCATGTGTGTTGTTTTGTTTTTGCATGTTCTAGACCATCTTGGTTAAAGTGGCCAATTGTGCCGAAGTTGAATCTGATGATCCTAGTTCATGTATTGTGGCTTGGCGTCTAACTCCTCCTCTTCTAGTAGATGGGAATTGATAATCATTCTTGGCCAGCCTGTTTAAACTTTGCATTGCTTCCTCCGGTGACTTATCTAGAAGTATGTCGTTTGCCGAGGCATCTAGCATCATCCTTGTTGGTGTATTCACGGTGTTGTAAAACATTGTTACTTGAGTCCACACCAGGAATCCGTGTAGGGAGCATTTGTGTAAAAGTTCTCTATATCGCTCCCAAGCCTCGTACATGGATTCATCATCTGCCTGCCGAAAAGAAGTAATGTCGTTACGAAGCTTATCAGTCAAATTTGTAGGATTAAACCGAGCAAGGGAATCACGACAAAGATCGGTCCAAGATGCTATTGATCCGGCAGGAATGCTATTCAACCAAGCTTTCGCCCTATCCCTCAGTGAATAGGGGAATAATCTTAATTGTAAGACATTGGGGGTGACTCCGTGTATTTTGAAAGAGTTGCAAATCTCGAGGAAAGATTTCAGATGTTTCCGTGCATCTTCAGTTGCTGCGCCTCCAAATTGACCAATTGTGTTGATCATATTAAACATTACCGATTTTAACTCAAAGTGGTTGGCTTAAATTTCAGGTGCGACAACTCCTGGATTAAGTCCATCAAGATCTTCTTCAAGATAGTCTCGAATAGTTCTGTTTCGTGCAAGAATCACTCCTCCTCCTGCTGGAACATCTTGATTCATATTGCCGTCTTGATTAGCCACTGCTACTCTTATCCTTCGTCTAAGTCTTTGTAAGGTTCATTCGATTTCTGGATCAAAGGGATATTCGGGTGTAGTCGGTCTCGCCCTGGTCATATACCAATGCAAAACCAAAGTTTGTTAGCCCTTTGAATCTTAAAACAAGAAAAATAAAAAGAAAGTGCAAGAAAATAAAAACAAAGTCGCTATTGCCAATCCCCGGCAACGGCGCCAAAAACTTGTTGCGCGTAATAAGTGCTACGCAATTGTGCAAGTATACATGTTGCAAGTTATAGTATAAAAGATATCGTCTCCACAGGGATTGGTGCCACTTCACGAATCTAGTCTCTTGCACTTATAAAAAGTAAAAAGACAAATAAAGGATTATAGGAGTTTAACTAATAACTAAACTAGAAAGCAGTAAAGTAAAAGGAAAGATGAGATCAAATGAGAGAGAGATAGGCCAGGTTATCGTGAGTTGAGGTGTGATAGCCGATTGGATCGTCTTGGTAAAAGAGTGCAAGGGCAACTCAGTTGCCGTGGCAACTTGCACAACGGGGTTGCCTTGGCAACTAATCGATGGTTGCCTGGGCGACTAGTTGGGCAACTACTTAGGCGTCTGGGAAGCAACCTTCAAGGTTCGGCAGAGCGTTCTTCAATGGTTTCTTCTTATCCCTAAGTCGAAACTCTAGCTACTTGTGCATGCCTTGATAATACATCCCTGCGTGAATCAAGGGTGAACAACAACCAATCTTGCGCTCCTCTTAGCCGTTGAAATCCTTGACTTATTCCTAAGCCGAATTAATCTTCACCATCAATAGATTGAATAAAGATCATATTCATTTGTTTCTTGAATCTAACTCTCCCGATATTAGATAAATAGATGAAGTTACGAGATCCACTCCCAATTCACTCGCAAACAAGAATAAGAACCAAGAATGAATAAACCTTGAATAGAAAAGTGCAAACTCTTATTACCTAAACAAAAACCAATAGTTTCTCACAACCACAAAACACAATAACCATAGCCAAGTAGATTTAGTTCATGGCTAGGTTCCAAAGAAACACAAGATAAATAATCCCTAGCATGAACCCAATCGAACAATAAAGAAAAGGATGAAGAAGGAGGCTTGTCGAAATCCTCCTTGCCCTAGATGCTTGTCGAAAATTCTCTCCTCTTGCCCTCCTTGGTGTTGTCGAAATTCCCCTCTCTTGCTCTCCTTAAGTTGACGATATGGCCTCTTATTTATAGGGCTAGGTCAAAGTCCTTCTTTGAGGAGGAAGTTAAGTTGGAATTAAATTATCTTTAAAGAATATAATTCTTTATTATAATTATATTCCTACTAGAACTTCTCCTATCTTCTTGGAATTTAATTCTTCTTTAATCTCTTCATGGAAATCAAATTCCTTTGGGATTGTGCTTTGCTCCACGTCATCTTGGGCTTGTATAGTCATCAATTTCGACTACCATATCACCTTTGCTCTTGTCGACAATTGCCCTGGCAACTGGCTCGACGTCTCCTTCATGTATTGCCCTGGCAACTAGCTCGGCATCTCCTTCATGTATTGCCCTGGCAACTAGCTCTAGTCTTGCTTTGGCAAGTGATCCTGTACATACACACAAAACACACCAAAGCAGCACCTTTTCCCACAAAAACTACCAAGTTATGTAATCAAGCTCAACGATGGAAGGAAACATGGATTAATGCATGAATGGCTAATTATGCAACTAATATGAGCCTAAGTCTAACAATAATATGAGTAAAAAGGGTAAGAAAAATAGTACTTTTGAACACTTATCACGTACCGATACTCGGGTTTGCATATCGGCACGGGAAGGTTGAGTTTGGTATGGGGTTTCAGTACACGGGTTTGAGGGTCGGTAAGAGCCTTCAGTTTTGGTAAGGCATATTAGTATGCCAGGTCATACCGGTACGAGATTTGGTTACCAGAACTTTTAGGATTTGAAAAGGCAAGGGCGTACCGATACCCAAGTGTGTGTACTGATACTCGAGGCAGTTAAGTTAGTTAATGGCCTTAGTAAAGTTTTGTTTTCTTTCATTTTGGTCCTTGATTGATGTGGGCGTAATTGTATTAGCTTGGAGGATCTTGTTGAGCTGATTTTTGACACATAAGCATGAAATGAACGTAATTGAAGCTTCGAAACTTAAAAAGTGGAAAGGTCCTTCATTTTGTTGAATTTACTTTTTGGTCCCTAATTCGTGTTTGTGAACAATTGGATATCGTTGCGATGCTCGATTGAGATGAGTGCACACTTAAGACCAGTATGAACATGTAGGGAAGCATTAACGCATCAAGACAAGATAAAAGAAAAAAATGGACGTGTTTTGGGTTTAATCTTTCCAGTTTACTTCGGGTAAACCTAATGTAGCTTGCTGGGTTCGGTCTTGCGACTAGGTCGGATCGAGGGGGTTACAGCCTCTATCAAAACCATAAACCTCAACTCAACATCAAGAGACACCACTTTCCAATCTTTAAAACACAACATCCTACCACCATTAACGTGAAAATCCATCGGATTTCCTTCCCTTAATAACATGGACATGTGATATGATAAGTGTTCAAAAGTACTATTTTTATTACCCTTTTTACTCATATTATTGTTAGACTTAAGCTCATATTAGTTGCATAATTAGTTATTCATGCATTAATTCATGTTTCTTTCCACTGTTGAGCTTGATTACATAACTTGGTGATTTTTGTGGAAAAAGATGCTGCTTTGGTGTGTTTTTCTGTGTGTATGTGCAGGATCACTTGCCAAAGCAATGCCGAGCTAGTTGCTAGGGCAATGCATGAAGGATATGCCGAGCTAGTTGCCAGGGCAATGCATGAAGGAGACGCCAAGCCAGTTGCCATGGCAATTGTCGACAAAGAGAAAATTCAATAGGGATGTCGAAATTGATGACTAGAGAAGCCCAAGATGACGTGGAGCAAAGCCCAAACCCAAAGGAATTTGATTTCCATGCAGAGATTAAAGAAGAATTAAATTCCAAGAAGATAGGAGAAGTTCTAGTAGGAATACAATTATAATAATGAATTATATTCTTTAAAGATAATTTAATTCCAACTCAAACTCCTCCTCAAAGAAGGACTTTGGCCTAGCCCTATAAATAGCAAGGAGATTTCGACAATCCATGGAGAGCAAGAGAAGAGGATTTTCGACAACTCCAAAGGGCAAGAAGGAAGAGATTTCGACAAGATAACAAGGAGGGAGAGAGTTTGATTTCTTCTTCTTCTTTGCTTCCATTAGATTCATGGTTTGGGGATTATTCTTTGTATATCTTTTGAACCCAACCATGAACTAACTTGATTGGTTGGGGTTATTGTGTTTTGTTGTTGTGAAAAACAATTGGATTTTGTTTAGGTAATAAGAGTTTGCACTTTCTATTCAAGGTTTATTCATTCTTGGTTCTTATTCTTGTTTGCGAGTGAATTGGGAGAGGATGTCGTAACTTCATCTATTTATCTAATATCGGGAGAGTTAAATTAAAGAAACGAATGAGTATGGTCTTTATTCAATCTATTGATGGTGAAGATTAATCCGGCTTAGGAATAAGTTAAGGATTTCAACGGCTAAGAGGAGCGCAAGATTGGTTGTTGTTCACCCTTGATTCACGCAGAGATGTATTATCAAGGCATGCACAAGTAGCTAGAGTTTCGACTTAGGGATAAGAAGAAACCATTGAAGAACGCTCTGCCGAACCTTGAAGTTGCTGCCCAGACGCCCAAGTAGTTGCCCAACTAGTTGCCCAGGCAACCATCGATTAGTTGCCAAGGCAACCCCGTTGTGCAAGTTGCCACGGCAACTGAGTTGCCCGTGCACTCTTTTACCAAAACTATCCAATCGGCTATCACACCTCAACTCATGATAACCTGGCCTATCTCTCTTTTTTTCTTTCATCTCTTCTTTTAGTTTATTGCTTTTACTTTTCTCGTTAATTAAAACCTCTATTATCAATTGTGTTTTTACTTTTCATAGTGCAGTAACTTAAGCAAAGTGGCCCAAACCAATCCCTCTGGAGACGATACTCGATACTCATATCACTTTATTACTTGCGACGTGTATACTTGCACATTTGCGTAGCACTTATCACACACAACAAGTTTTTGGCGCCGTTGCCGGGGATTGGCATTTGGTGTTAGTTGTTTTTGTTATTGCATTTTTTTTCTCTCTTAGTTTTACTAACTTTTCCTTTTGTTTAAAAAAAATTAGGTGCGGTACAAGTTAAGGGACATCAACATGTCGGGAAATAAAAGTCGATCTATTCGAGAGATGATGTTGGAAGATATGAATCAATCCAATCAAGAGTTTCTTGCACCCTTTGATGATTACCTATACCAACCGAGAAAAGCCCAAAGAACTTATACCGTGGAAAAATCTTGTGCTATGTGTGGAGAACATCATGTGTTTGAAAATTGCCCTCACATTTTCGGTGCATATAACTACATGGAGGACCATAGAGGGAATCAGCAGCAAAATTCTTCATGGTATGATCAAAAAGCTCAAAATTCTTTTTACCATAACAATTTTGCCGCAGCAACAGATATGCCATGGCAATGTAGTCCTTTTCAAGAGCATTCCAATTCCTTGGAGGAAACGTTACTAGCTTCATTGGCTAGACTTGACGGATCAATTGAAGAGATTCGAGAGCTATCAAAATCTATGGATACGAGGATAACTCAATGGGATGCAACCTTAGGGGATTCGGAAGATCAATTGGGGAGATCCACATATGTCATGGATAACATGCACCAACAATTCATTCCTAGGGATACTGACGTCCTAAGGCAAGAGGATAAGGAACAATTCAAAGAAATCTCTCTGATGTGTGAGGAACAACTAAAACATCAAAGTCAAGAGGATGCCAATGAGAGAGACTGCCCAACACATCATGAGCTTGAACAACAAATTGCCTCGGCAGTGATTGAGGAGCCTGAACAGAGCAATGCCGCGACAACACTCAGTGAAGCTGAGAACAACAATACTACAACAAATTCTGAGGAACCTGATGCCCAGAAGGTTACAACGTTGATGCTGAAGCAGGAATCTGTAGATTGCTCTCATCTACAATTGCCACGGCAATTACACGACCACATGCAAGATCAACGAGATGATAATAATTTACCAATGGAATATGAACAGGTAATGGTTGAACCTTTCGAATTCTTTAAAAACTCATCTCGTCCATTTCAGGTATGTCTTGAGGAACCGAGGTTGGTAGATTTGAAGCCATCGAAATCTCTACTGATGGAGATGTTTGAGAGGCCAAAAGAAAATGGTGTTTGGATTCATAAAGCTCTTCAGAGAATTGATTCTTCCCTTTACTTAAAGCAAAATCTGACAACTGATTGCCACGGCAATTGGCTTGAGCAGCAATTGCCACGACAACAAAGGCTACATCCAACCATGATAGAATTCGACAAGAATGAGGTAATTAAATGGTTGAGAATGGATATAATTTTTCCTATTAATATATTTGTGCCTTCAGGAATAGTAGCAAGGTGGAGAGTATACATGGACTACAAGCGAACAAAGAAGAAAGACACCTCCACCATGGTAATGCAAAAGGGAGTAGCTGGGAGCACATTGGCCCAACTCTTTTTGGGCAATATTGTCACCCGATGGAGGGTACGGATGGACTATAAGAAGTATCGAAAATGACTCTCCTCAAGTTTTCTCAGATATGCAGTAACATTAGAAGTGGTCACTTTAGGAGATGCCTGAGCATGCTCTCCTTTCAATATTTTCTTTTTCTTTTTCTTTTTATTTTTAGGAGAGATTTTAGTTTTTCATTATCTTTAGTTTCCAGGTTTTCTTTTCCACAACAAGACTCACAACCACCATGCTAAGGAAATTCACTGCTGACTACTTGCCACAGTAACCACAACAGAAACTGGCAATGCCTAGGCAACAACAATGGCTTCGGCAACTACTGATGCACATGCAAGTAAACCTGCATCGGCAAACATGGACCGAATCAAGGCAATGCTATTCACGTGGTACCAGCCACAAGCATTCAACCACTGACCGGAAATTGAATCAAGCAAACGGCACGAAGGAAACTCATCACTCGAGGTGACGACCTCTCTGACTAACTCATTTCATTTAGTTTCTTTTAAATTTTGTTTCACTTTTACGTGCATTGAGGACAATGCTTCTCTCGAGTTTGGGGGGGTGTTGGTTTCTAGTTAGTTTCATGTTTAGTTGCATTCATCATTAGCAATCACATATAGGTTGCATATGTTACTTGCCATGCCTTTAATTTGATTTAATTGCTTAAGACTTGTTGAATATCCAATGATGAATTTTTGCCACTGCACTTAATTGAAAGAACCTTTAATTTTAGGATTGCATGAAAAGAACTTAGAATTTTACTATGATGCTGAATTTTTTTTTACCCGGTTGTGGCTTGTTGATTGAAAGAAACTTAGTGAACTTAGGTTGCTTAAAATTTGGGTAAATTTAAAATTGAAAATTAAAAGTTAATTTCTTGCTAGAGGTGCCCAAAACTGGCTCTAGTAGTAAATGCACTTTCTTGCTAGAGGTGCCCGAAACTGGCTCTAGTAGTTAATGCACATTAAAGAATCGCTAGAGGTGCCCGAAATTGGCTCTAGTCGACTAAAATAAAATGAGGAATTGCTTACTTTGCTAGAGGTGCCCGAAATTGGCTCTAGTGAAAATAAAAATAAATGCCTCGATAATTAAATTAATAAAAGCCTGTAGTTTACATAGAATCTTGAAAATCAACTTGTTCACAACTACGCACACACATTGTCACGAGCACTATAGTTTGGTTCCGGGTAATTTTTGTGTTATCCGAAAAATTAAAAGGTGATCATACTTTGTGCTACGATTCCGAGGTTTGAATTCAAGTTTGAAGCATGTCTTTGATGATTAAAGTCTTGGCAGGTAATTGTTAGTTTGCATTGCTTGAGTACAAGCAATAGTTCGAGTTTGGGGGCGTGATAAGTGTTCAAAAGTACTATTTTTATTACCCTTTTTACTCATATTATTGTTAGACTTAAGCTCATATTAGTTGCATAATTAGTTAGTCATGCATTAATTCATGTTTCTTTCCACTGTTGAGCTTGATTACATAACTTGGTGATTTTTGTGGAAAAAGATGCTGCTTTGGTGTGTTTTTGTGTGTGTATGTGTAGGATCACTTGCCAAAGCAATGCAGAGCTAGTTGCCAGGGCAATGCATGAAGGATATGCCGAGCTAGTTTCCAGGGCAATGCATGAAGGAGACGCCGAGCCAGTTGCCATGGCAATTGTCGACAAAGAGAAAATGCAGTAGGGATGTCGAAATTGATGACTAGACAAGCCCAAGATGACGTGGAGCAAAGCCCAAACCCAAAGGAATTTGATTTCCATGCAGAGATTAAAGAAGAATTAAATTCCAAGAAGATAGGAGAAGTTCTAGTAGGAATACAATTATAATAAAGAATTATATTCTTCAAAGATAATTTAATTCCAACTCAAACTCCTCCTCAAAGAAGGACTTTGGCCTAGCCCTATAAATAGCAAGGAGATTTCGACAATCCATGGAGAGCAAGAGGAGAGGATTTTCGACAACTCCAAAGGGCAAGAAGGAAGAGATTTCGACAAGATAACAAGGAGGGAGAGAGTTCGATTTCTTCTTCTTCTTTGCTTCCATTAGATTCATGGTTTGGGGATTATTCTTTGTATATCTTTTGAACCCAACCATGAACTAACTTGATTGGTTGGGGTTATTGTGTTTTGTTGTTGTGAAAAACAATTGGATTTTGTTTAGGTAATAAGAGTTTGCACTTTCTATTCAAGGTTTATTCATTCTTGGTTCTTATTCTTGTTTGCGAGTGAATTGGGAGAGGGTCTCGTAACTTCATCTATTTATCTAATATCGGGAGAGTTAGATTCAAGAAATGATTGAGTATGGTCTTTATTCAATCTATTGATGGTGAAGATTAATCCGGCTTAGGAATAAGTTAAGGATTTCAACGGCTAAGAGGAGCGCAAGATTGGTTGTTGTTCACCCTTGATTCACGCAGGGATGTATTATCAAGGCATGCACAAGTAGCTAGAGTTTCAACTTAGGGATAAGAAGAAACCATTGAAGAACGCTCTGCCGAACCTTGAAGTTGCTTCCCAGACGCCCAAGTAGTTGCCCAACTAGTTGCCCAGACAACCATCGATTAGTTGCCAAGGCAACCCCGTTGTGCAAGTTGCCACGGCAACTGAGTTGCCTGTGCACTCTTTTACTAAAACAATCCAATCGGCTATCACACCTCAACTCACGATAACCTGACCTATCTCTATTTTTTTCTTTCATCTATTCTTTTAGTTTATTGCTTTACTTTTCTCGTTAATTAAAACCTCTATTATCAATTGTGTTTTTACTTTTCATAGTGCAGTAACTTAAGCAAAGTGGCCCAAACCAATCCCTGTGGAGACGATACTCGATACTCATATCACTTTATTACTTGCGACGTGTATACTTGCACATTTGCGTAGCACTTATCACACGCAACAAGTTTTTGAATCTACACATTCCTGCTTCACTTGGTATACACGTGAAAATCCATCGGATTTCCTCTATTAAAACTTGTTTCGTGTAATAAGTGCTACGCAAATGTGCAAGTATACACGTCGCAAGTAATAAAGTGATATGAGTATCGAGTATCGTCTCCACAGGGATTGGTTTGGGCCACTTTGCTTAAGTTACTGCACTATGAAAAGTAAAAACACAATTGATAATAGAGGTTTTAATTAACGAGAAAAGTAAAGCAATAAACTAAAAGAATAGATGAAAGAAAAAAATAGAGATAGGTCAGGTTATCGTGAGTTGAGGTGTGATAGCCGATTGGATTGTTTTAGTAAAAGAGTGCACAGGCAACTCAGTTGCCGTGGCAACTTGCACAACGGGGTTGCCTTGGCAACTAATCGATGGTTGTCTGGGCAACTAGTTGGGCAACTACTTGGGCGTCTGGGAAGCAACTTCAAGGTTCGGTAGAGCGTTCTTCAATGGTTTCTTCTTATCCCTAAGTCGAAACTCTAGCTACTTGTGCATGCCTTGATAATACATCCCTGCGTGAATCAAAGGTGAACAACAACCAATCTTGATACTAAAGCGTCATCACACAGTTACCTTCCTCTACTCAACTATGACCAGGATGACTTCACTTGAACTCGGCCTCCAAGCCTCCATCATGCATCATACCCAACCGCGTAAACAACATCCTCAACTCCAATGAAACCCTCATAAACAAAGCATCGGCTATAACCTTAGCTCGGACGATATTCAGCCATCAAACTATAACTCTTAAACAACTCCAACCATCCAAGTTGTCAAAAACTCAAATCATCATTCATTTTTTCTAACCACACATGATCCTTGAACACAGCACATTTCTCATCATAGAATTGGTATCTTCAAAACATTTAAACAGCCACCACCGCAGCAAGCTTCACATCATGCATAGGACAAAAGTGCTCTTGCACCTTTAACTATCTATATGCATAAGCCACAAACTTTACTTACAAAACTTCAATCTCAACAAACCTTGATGCTAAGAACTGGATCTAGCAAACCCACAAACTGGCAATTCTAACTTTGGTCTCAAAAACTAGCACAAACCAAACTCCCAAGAACCATATCACCAAAACCACCTTCATATGCTACCTTACTTACACCATTATTCCGTTGATTTCCAATCAGTCATCCGTAAGTGTGAACATATGTATGCATGATTACTTATATGCCCTTAAAGTGTCTATGTGTATGTATGCGAAACCTCGAATGTCATGCCCAAATGTATGCATGTGCTAACATATTTACATATACATATAAGTGTTTTTGCACTGTGCATGTTTATCTGTTCACACTTACTAATAACATTCTCAGAACCAGAATTCTTAGCAACATACCCAAAACTCGTAATTCCCAAACAAAGAGCAACATTCGCTTCTCCCCAAAAATTCACTAAACCAACCATACTTATCGATCAAAACCCTTCTCGATGCTTTTGTACATAGAAAGACCAACAATAAGCACCGCAACCAACTAATCCAAAAACTCAAGGACTACCCGACTCATCATAAATATGAACGCAACCCATGCATCGGTCAACCCAAACGACATAACCAAAAATGCATATTGCCGCACTCCTTACAAAAGGCAAATCTAAACCCAAACACATCTTTTACCTTTAATAGATAACACCCGAACTCATACCAAACTTACAAACCACCAAATCACCTCTAAAAAGATCAACAGAACATCAACTTATTCAGCTACCAAAGCCCCATGCACATATGCATCATAGCATCCTCCTTTTTCCACAACAACACTGACACAACCCCCGGCAAAACACTAAGTCTTTGATCCTTCCAATTTGACATGAAAATTGAAAATTCTCCTTCCACCTTTTATTTTTGATGTTTCGAAAAGCCCTCTAAAGGATGATCAATTTTTTGTTCATCTTTTAGATATTTAAGCGACATGTCATAATTAAATGAATATTAAATTCATTTAATTAGTGAATTTACCAACTTGCCCTTTTTATCCAATAGACAAGATTTAATCTTATCAAAAATCAATGGCCAAGATCAAACCCATGTTTAATTCATCTTTCAAAATTGCCCTCACAGTTCCAAAATATTTCAAAAATGCCATCCATGGCAAATGACCAATTTGCCCTCCAACTAGACTTTATTTACAACAAGACTTAAAAATTGTCATTCCATAAATATTAAACCAAATTTGTTCCATTCTAACCATCCTCTTTCCCAAAATATCATAAATTTTATTTTATGATATTTATTCGATCCAAATATTCGAATTTCATTCAATATGATTTCCAAATTTTCTTTCTTTGAGCTTTATAACCACTCCATCATATTCTAACTAAATCTAATTAAAATTCCACCAACATTAATAAAATATTCATAAAATAATATTTTATGAATTTTCCATAATCTTTGGAACTATATTTAAAATTTCAATTTGATATGATATACCGATATTCATAAAATACTTCTACTACGATTTTACCTTTCCCAAGCTATTGGATTTATTCTGAAAATTCTATATTTCCATATTCAGGAAATAAATTCTATTTTCCCATAAAAACTTTATTTTCCAAGGACTTAGACTGAATTTTCCTAACTCAGTCTATTATTCCAATAATTATCGAAAATCTTCATAGAATAAAATTTCTCTTAGAATTCCTTTATTGATAATCCATATGAATTTTCTCTACCTTACTGAGTCCAAATATCGATCAAAAACACTTTTATGGGATCTTCCTGGAGGTCACATATCCTAATATTCCCTGGCCTGAGCACGCTTAACAATTTTATTCGATCCAAATTCGAATAATATAAGCCTCGTATAAAAAATCTGGTAACACAGAAATACCACTCTTGGGGTGAACTATCCATTTACGGGGTTAAATTACATAACTTTTTAAAATTTAACTTTGGTCCCTGAAATTTTCCAAAGTTTACACTTTAACCCTAAAACTTTCAAAAATTACATTTTAGTCACTAAGCAAAAATTGGGATATTACAATTCCTCCCCTTAAGAAAATTCATCCTTGAATTTTCAACGTTTACTCGTTTCAACAATTTTATATATATTGCTTATTCATTCTCTCTTCAATTTCCCAAATGACTTTCTTAACTAGTAGAATTTTCTTGTCCCTTAATTCTTTAGCTTTGTATGCTAGGATTTTCACTAGTTCTTCTTTATACGTCAAACCTAGTTGCAATTCATTCTCCTCGAAAGTAATTACATATGAAGAATCCGATCAATACCTCCAAAACATGAATACGCGAAACACATAATGAGTCTTACCCAAATCTAAAGATAAAGCCAATTGGCCCCACTCCTTTTTAGAATCTCATATGGCCCCATAATTTGGGACTAAACTTTCCTTTTCGACTAAAACGTAATCACCATCTTCCAAGGTGAAACCTTTAAAAACACTTTTTCTCTAACTTCATATTCAATATCCTTTGTCTTCTTATTTGCACAAGCCTTTTGTCAATCCACGGCGGCCTTGAAACTTTGCTGAATAATTTTTACTTTATCCTTCATGTCTTATGTTAAATCAACTCCTCCAACGTTTGAGTTATTCTGAACATTTCAATCTTGTAACCCGAACCGATTTAAGAGGAGTTTGGCACTTTCTTCCATATAATTCTTCGAAAAGTGCCATCTTGATACTTGCTTGATAACTATTGTTGTAAGCAAATTCAGCTAAAGGAAAGTACATTTCCCATGATCCCGCAAACTCAAATGCACAAGCTCTTAACATGTCTTATAGAATCTGTTTTATCCTTTCAAAATGCCCATGTGTTTGCAGATGAAAAGTTGTACTAAAATTTAGTCTAGTACCTAAAGCTTCAAATAACATACCCCAATACCTTGAAGTAAACCTTGGATCTCTGTCTGACACTATCGATGCTGAGACACCATGTAGTCTTACTATCTCTCGAACATGAAGTTCTGCATATTTATCCAGCAAATAATCCATTCAAACTGGAATAAAGTGAGCAAACTTGTCAAACAATCAATATAGACTCATATTAATTTTTTTTACTTGGTGTAGCTGACAATTCCGTTTTAAAATCCATCGTTACTCACTCCCATTTCCATTGACGAATAGAGATAGGCCGGAGCAATCCCGAAGGTATCTGGTGTTCAGCTTTTCTCCTCATTTCAAGACATTCTTCATCCATAGACTGCAAATCTTTGAATTGATCCAATAAAGTTGACTTTAACTATCATTCTGCTGTTAAGGAACTATCTCGTCCCACCAACAATTATGCATTCATCATACCCAAGACAGACAATGTCTTTCGGCTAAAAATATATGTCACTACATTAACTTTTCTAGAGGGGTAACCGATAACCACATCATAATCCTTTAAAAGTTCAACCCACCTTCGTTGTCGCAGATTCAGATCCTTTTACGACATCAAACACTTTAAAATCTTATAATCCGTATAAATGTGACAATTTTCACCATACAAATAATATCGCCAGATTTTCTAAGGAAAAATTACAGCTGCCATTTCCAAATCATATGTTGAATAGTTTCTTTCATAAATTTTGAGCTGCCTTGATACATAAACTACTACCTAATCTTCTTACATAGGCAGGCAACTTATACCATAAAGAAATAAATCATTGTACATAGTATATTCTTTTCCTAATTCTAGTTGATTTAGAACTGGTGCCTTAGTCAAAACTTTCTTTTAACCTTTCAAAACTTTTCCTGACAACCATAACTCACATTTAGAAAACTTGGCATAAAGTTACTTATCTTTTAAGATTTACAGTACCACACGAAGATGATAGTCATGTTCAACTTCGGTCTTCGAATAAACCAAAATATTATCTATGAAGACCAAAACAAATTGATCCAGATAAGTTTAGAATACCCTATTTATCAGGTTCATAAATATAGCAGGGCATTCATCAATCCAAAAGGCATTACCAGAAACTCGTAGTGTCCATAACGAGTCCTGAATGTTGTCTTTGGTATATCTTTTTCCTTGACCTTGAGCTAATAATAATCCTGATGAAAGATTTACCTTTGAAAATACCGTTGTATCTTTAAACTAATCAACTAAATCCTCAATCCTTGGTAGGGAATACTTATTCTTAATGGTTACTTTATTCCATTGTCGATAATCTATACATGATCATAGGTAACCATCTTTCTTCTTTACAAATAGCACTGGAGCACCCCATGGTGATACACTCGGTCGAATGTAACCCCGGTCTAACAATTCTTGTAATTGAGCCTTTAGTTCCCTTAACTCCGTAGGCACCATTCTATATGGTGCCATTATTACCGACTCAGTTCTAGGATAAACATCAATCCCAAACTGTATTTCCCTATCCGGAGGTAATACTGATAACTCATCCAGAAATATATCAGGAAATTCCCTTACAGTCGGGATGTCTTCAATCTTTTTAGGTAACTTTTGTGCATCTTCATATAAACCAAACATGTTTCACATCCATTGTATAACAGCCTTTGAGTTGTCATTATAGAAATCACTGACTCTAAACAATTAGTTCTTTTTCCTTCAAAGATTACTTCAAAGCCATCGAGTCCTTGAAGTACCAACTTTTTTCTCTTACACTTCATATATGTATCATATGTAGATAGCCAATCCATTCCAAGAATGACTTCAATTTCATGGAATGGAAGTTTCATTAAATCTGCCAGAAACTTAATTCTTTGAATTTCTAATGAACCTTTCTTGCATATTCTAATTACTTATGCATTATCCAAGAGAATTATTGACAATCACATTACTAAATATTCTCCATAGAAGTCTTTCTTTGTGCTACTATCTTAGTACGAATATTTATTAATCGAACCCGAATCAATTAAAACAATTTCAGGTTCTTTCTATAGCCTTCGCTCTGTTCATAGCCTCTTAAAAATTTGATAAATTCATGCCCAATAGAATCTTCTTGGGCCTTGGATAAAACTTCTCTATAAACCATTCACATCGAAACCTTTTGATCGACATCAATTTAACTGCGTACCGACTCAGTCTATTAAAATCTAACTCGTACTCATAGAAAGTACAAGTACATTGTTTCAAAATTAGGACTTCTGCACATTTCTCTTTTAACTAGTTGCCAACATACTTGGCTTTAAACATTCTTCTTTATTCTCTTGATTCCCATAATTAAACATTTATCGCAATCCATCTATACTTAACATCATCTATTTCTACTGAAACTTATTCATATTATTGAGGAGCATAATCAAGTTACGCAGTAGTACATCAATAACATGACATCCTAGGGGCATGTACCTAACTTTAAATCACATCAATAACCTGTAGCTCTGATACCAATTAAATGTAACACCTTTAACGTATACTCGTAAACCGAATATACACTAAAGATGTTACAGAATTGTTAAGGAAACTTCACTTGATTTTTTTATTTACTGAAGTTTCCTTGTAGTCTAACCCTTTCGGTTTTAAAATTTAAAACTACATCAGTCTATAGCAGCTAGTTATAATCCTGAATTGTTTTATAAAATTCATAAATGTGTCATTAAAATAAAAATATAATTCAGGGAGAAAACTATGTACCTTGGCTAGACCCTTTCTTGATTTTAAAATTACTACACGATTAAGGATAAACTATACTTAACTATATCGAGAATAATATAATTACTTATAGCAAACCATTTTTCTAAATTCATACATTAATAATAATGCATAAGCACATTATAAACTTAAGTTTACGAAATAGTTTGTCTCTTTAAAACTCACATACATACATGTACATGCCCACTAGACATCAACCATAATTTAAGATGTATGTACCGTGATTACTAATGTAACTTGATTTTTCCAATTTAATAGCTCATTCTTGCCATTCTACGCGGGAAAACCTACTTGTGAAATAATACACGCTAAGTCCAAACTTAGTAAGGCAATTAAACTTATTTATTTACACATGAAGTGACGATATATATATTACTTCATAAAAGAGTGCATTTCATATTTCTCTACGACAAGGCAATTATATCACAACGATCATAATTATCATGTATCTAATATTCCATAAATTTCATATATCATTTTCATGATTTTCATCATATATATTAAACTTTCTTAATATCATGTAATCATTTGTATAGCATGTATCATGTATCATATAGATCATGCATCATCAATATCATGTATCATCATTATCATGTGATGCACGTATTATCATTATCATGTATCACCACTATCATGTGATTCATGTATCAACATTATCATATAAATCTTGTATCGTACTATCATATAAATCATGCATCCTCTCTAGCATGTGAATCATGTGTCATATTGACATATGAGTCATGTATTATCTTTGTTATGTAATCATGTCACATTTCTAACGTATGTCATGTACTTCTTACATGTAACTATGTAACATTTGTATCATGTAGATCATATATCACTTTTATCATATAAATCATGTATCATAATGCAGTCATTTGCATGCTCATGATCTACCATGTAATCATCTTGTTATTATTAACATCGTGTCTGGCTAGAGGCCCATGGTAACCCCATAGCCTATCTGCACCGTAGTGCTTTGTAGAGTACGTACTTGGGAGGACGCTCTTCGCTTCTCATATAAGGACGCTCTTTGCTTCTTATGTTAAAAACACCTCGCTAGTGCCATTTGCACCCCAGGGTGCATCCTGTTTCATTTTCCATTTTTCATGTATGCATAATGCATCATCATCTATGCAAACAATAATTCGTACCTGGTATTCCATCAAGCTTGCCAAGTCGAGCAATGTATCATATCAGGTATCATAGAGAAATGCAATGCCATTTTCAATGTAATGCAAACATTTAAAAATGCACTCACTTGGGTCATGTATTAACTTGCCTCACTAAGCTCTATTCGATCTTTTCCTTTATAAAACCTCGAACCTTCTTTTGATTTGAATCCAACTCGATTTAATTTGCTTGATTCTAGTCTTTGATCCTTCCAATTTGACTTGAAAATTGAAAACTCTCCTTCCCCCTTTTCTTTTTGATGTTTCGAACATCCCTCTAAAGGATGAACAAATTTTTGTTCATCTTTTAGATATTTAAGCCACATGTCATAATTAAATGAATATTAAATTCATTTAATTAGTGAATTTACTAACATGCCCTTTTTATCCAATAGCCAAGATTTAATCTTATGAAAAATCAATGGCCAAGATTAAATCCATGTGTAATTCATCTTTCAAAATTGCCCTCAAAGTTCCAAAATATTCCAAAAATGTCATACATGGCAAATGACCAATTTGCCCTCCAACTAGACTTTATTTACAACAAGACTTAAAAATTGCCATTCCATAAAGATGGAACCAAATTGGTTCCATTCTAACCAGCCTCCTTCTCAAAATATCATAAATTTTAATTTATGATATTTATTCGATCCAAATATTTGAATTTCATTCAATACGATTTCTAAATTTTCTTTCTTTGAGCTTTATAGCCACTCCATCATATTCTAACTAAATCTAGTTAGAATCCCACCAACATTAATAAAATATTCATAAAATAGTATTTTATGAATTTTCCATAATCTTTGGAACTGTATTTAAAATTTCAATTTGATCTGATATACTGATATTCATAAAATACTTCTACTGCGATTTTACCTTTTCTGAGCTATTGGATTTATTCCGAAAATTCTATATTTCCACATTCGGGAAATAAATTCTATTTTCCCATAAAACTTCCTTTTTCAAGGACTTAGACTAAATTTTCCTAACTCAGTCTATTATTCCAATAATTATCGAAAATCTTCATAGAATAAAATTTCTCTTAGAATTTCTTGATCAACAACCATACGAATTTTCTCTACTCTTACTGAGTCCAAATATCGACCAAAAACACTTTTATGGGATCTTCCCGGAGGTCACCCATCCTAATATTTCCCTGGACTGAGCACGCTTAATAATTTTATTCGATCCAAATTTGAATAATATAAGCCTCGTATGAAAAATCTGGTAACACAGAAATACCACTCTTGGGGGTGAACTATCCATTTACGGGGTTAAATTACAAAACTTTTTAAAATTTCACTTTGGTCCCTAAACTTTTCCAAAGTTTACACTTTAACCCCTAAACTTTAAAAAATTACATTTAGTCAATAAGCAAAAATTGGGATATTACAATCCGGATGAAAATTGATGTTCAGCCTGAACTCGCTCACATACCATGCACTTGGAAACAAACTCAGCCACATCCTTTTTCAACCCAACCAGTAGTATGCCTCCTTCAAATCACGATACATCTTAACACTACCAGGATGCATAGCAAAAGGACTAGAGTGTGCCTCCGTCAAGATAGTGGGCCTCAACTCCAGATCATCCGACACCACTATTCGACCCTTGAAACACAAAACTCCATCAACATCAAAATAAAATTTCATCGGATTACCATATGCTATATTCTTAACATGCTCCACCAAAGAATAATCATACGGTTTTTTAGCTTTAATCAACTACGATAACGTAGGCATAACTTGCAACTTTGCCAGCAAACCGCCCTCCTGCGTCAAACTTAATCTTACGAAAATAGCTCGAAGCTCAACCGCAACTGTTGCGCGTAATAAGTGCTACGCAATTGTGCAAGTATACATGTTGCAAGTTATAGTATAAAAGATATCGTCTCCACAAGGATTGGTGCCACTTCAAGAATCTAGTCTCTTGCACTGTAAAAAGTAAAAGAAAACACAAATAGAAGATTATAGGAGTTTAACTAATAACTAAACTATAAGGCAAATAAGTAAAAGGCGATGTAATTAAATGAGAGAGATAGGCCAGGTTATCGTGAGTTGAGGTGTGATAGCCGATTGGATCTCTTGGTAAAAGAGTGCACGGGCAACTCAGTTGCAGTGGCAACTTACACAACGGGGTTCCTTGGCAACTAATCAATGGTTGCCTGGGTGACTAGTTGGGCAACTACTTGGGCGTCTGGGCAGCAACCTTCAAGGTTCGGCAGAGCGCTCTTCAATGGTTTCTTCTTATCCCTAAGTCGAAACTCTAGTTACTTGTGCATGCCTTGATAATACATCCCTGCGTTAATCAAGGGTGAACAACAACCAATCTTGCGCTCCTCTTAGCCGTTGAAATCCTTAACTTATTCCTAAGCCGGATTAATCTTCACCATCAATAGATTGAATAAAGATCACATTCATTCGTTTCTTGAATCTAACTCTCCCGATATTAGATAAATAGATGAAGTTACGAGATCCTTTCCCAATTCACTCGCAAACAAGAATAAGAACCAAGAATGAATAAACCTTGAATAGAAAAGTGTAAACTCTTATTACCTAAACAAAATCCAATAGTTTCTCACAACCACAAGGCACAATAACCTTATCCAAATAGATTTAGTTCATGGCTAGGTTCCAAAGAAACACAAGATAAAGAATCCCTAGCATGAACCTAATTGAACAAGAAAGAAAAATATGAATGATGAAGCTTGTCGAAATCCTCCTTGCCCTAGATGCTTGTCGAAAATTGTCTCATCTCTCTCCCCCTTGGAGTTGACGGCATGGCCTCTAATTTATAGGGCTAGGTCATAGTCCTTCTTTGAGGAGGAAGTTAAGTTGGAATTGACGGCATGGCCTCTAATTTATAGGGCTAGATGCAAGTGATCCTGCACATACACACAAAACACACCAAAGCAGCATCTTTTCCCACAAAAACTACCAAGTTATGTAATCAAGCTCAACGATGGAAGGAAACATGGATTAATGCATGAATGGCTAATTATGCAACTAATATGAGCCTAAGTCTAACAATAATATGAGTAAAAAGGGTAAGAAAAATAGTACTTTTGAACACTTATCACACCCCCAAACTCGAACTATTGCTTGTCCTCAAGCAATGCAAACTAATAATTACCTGCCAAGACTTAAATTTTCGCAAACTTAGCTTTGAACTTGATTTCAATTCTCAGAACCGAGGCACAGAGTATGATTGGCTTTTCATTTTTTGGAAAACTTAGGAGTTACTCGGAATCAAACTATAATGCTTGTGAGTGTGTGGGGAGTTGTGTGCAAATTGATTTTTTGGATTCTATGCAAACAAGAGGTTTTCAAATTACTTCATTGGGTTCTTTTTAACAAGTTTTAACTACAGCCAGTTTTGGGCACCTCTAGTGTTTTGTTTTTAGTGTTCTTAAGTTAATTTATTTGACTAGAGCCGGTTTCGGGCACCTCTAGCGATCAATTTTTTAGCACATGCTAGAGCCAATTTCGGGCACCTCTAGCGATCAATTTTTTTAGCACATGCTAGAGCCAATTTCGGGCACCTCTAGCGATCAGTTTTATAGCACATGCTAGAGCCAATTTCGGGCACCTCTAGCATTCATCCAATTTTTATTCTAATCCCCCAATTTGTTTAATTATCCACCTAGGTTCACTAGAATTCCTTAAATCAATCAAACAACAATAGTGTTTCATCAAATTTAGCATCATAGTAAAATTCTAAGTTTTTTCCATGGTTATCCTAGAAAAAAAATTCTATTAATTAAGTGCATTGGCAAAGTCATCATCGGATATTCATCAAATCTAGGCAATTCTTGTTCCAACTAAAGGCATGGCAAGCAATTTATGTATCCTAAGTGCAATACTTAAGATGAATGCAACTAAACATGGTAACTACTAATAACAATCCCCCCCAAACTCAAGTGAGGCATTGTCCTCAATGCATGTATTTAATAAAAATAACGAAAAATGTAAACGAGGACTTACTCTGAGAGTTCGTCGTTGTGGATGATTAGTTTCTTTTTGGTCGGTGTTTTGATTCTCTTGCTTGAACGCGATGGTTGTTTCCTTGTTGCCGGTGGTGGAATCGATCCTCGTACGGGGTTGTCCTCATCGTCCTCTTCATCAATGTCATTGACTTTTCGCTTGGAGGATTCAATTGGTGCGGTCTTTGTTGGTGGAATAGAGGACTCATCCAAATCTAAAAAATCAGACAATGATTCTGTAGGAGTTAATTCGGGCATAGGTGCTTTACCTTTGGCTTTTGCAGTGGTTGCCGGGATGTCATTAGCTTTGGTTGCCGTGGCATCTTCAGGGTTGGTTGTCGTGGCATCTGCTTCATTGGTTGCCAGGGAAAGGATCTCGGCAGGAAAGATTGGGAACGACACGCGATTGTCTGGGTACTTTTCTAGGATGACTTGGGTGATGGCGTTGTTGTGCTCCTTCATGTACCGCATGAACATTAGTTGTCGATCTTCAATTTGCCTTAGGTGGCTCACCAATGGTTACAAGAGTGCTTCAAAGTGTTCCGGGGTTGATGGCCGAGTTGCCCAGGCGTTAGGTGCTTGGGCATTAGGGATTACTGGGGTGGCAGAAGTTGCTGCGGTAATTGGAGGCTTTGAGGATTTTTTCGGTGCCTCTCTCATTAGCTTTCGGATTTGTGCTTGATTCCAACCGGACTTTGGTAGGGCCTTTTCATCGGTTGACTCACTTGGAACATGCATCTCCGCCGTTCCAATGAGTTCCCAGTTGAGTGAGTTCTTGAAGCACCTTGTCGAGTTGCTTGGGCGTGATTTGATCAAAAAAGGCTTGATGCTCGTCCTTCTCAATGTAGAGCCCGTAAAAGGTGTTGACGTTTTCGGGGCTTATGAGTATGGCCTTGTCACGAACAAAAACATAAGGATTATCCGGGTTAGGTGAGTGAGCATAGAATTCTCTTACCCATGAGATATTACCCGATTCCGATTGATGGCAAAAGATTTGCCACTTTTGATGTGCAATCCTCTCGAAGATGAATGGTTCAAGGCCGAAATCTTGATGAGAGTTGGAGTATTCAAAGCCTTGTTCTTTGTAAATCTTCAGGCTTTCGAACTTGGGTGAAATCTTTCTTGAACTACCAGTGTAGCAAACATCTTGTATCTTGGTTCTTTGGAGGAACTTGGATGAACTAAAAATTTAATTTTGGATGCCATAGATGATCTTGGTTGTGAGTTTTGTAAAAAAAAATAAAAGAAACTAAAGAGTTGCAAGATAAAAAGTAGGAATAGGTTAAGGGTGATGCGTTTTATAGAAAAGATAGGTGGTAAATATGGTGGGTGGGATTAATTTTTGGAAAGATGAAAAAGAGGGTTTCGGTTTAGAGGAAGGGTGACGGCATGGGGGTTTAATTAGGGTAAGTTGGAGGCTTTATATAAGCCTTAGATTCAGCCCATTAATTTCCTTGTTGAAGATGTTTTCCGTCTTGGATCAAAATTCCTCTTTATCTTGAACTCTTTTTCTACAATTCAAAGACAAATCAAATAAGGATTAAAATTAAAGATAAACTAGTAAAAGAAAATAAATAAAGATGTGTAAAGGGATTCTTAAACTTAAAGAAAGAAAATAAATCTATCCTAAAAAGAGCAAATAATCGAAAGAAATAAAAAAATAAAAATTAAAATTAAATAGTTCGACAAAATTAAAAAGAAAAAGAAAAATAAAATATCGAAAGGAGAGCATGCTTATGCATCTCCTAAGTTGACCACTTTGTTGTTACGTTCCACATGGGCACCATTGTATTGCTTCAATCTTTGTCCATTAACTTTGAATTCATGTTTGTCAGTAGTGGACTTGATTATCACGGCACCATGGGAGAATGGTTTGACAACTTCGAATGGTCCCAACCATCTTGATTTCATCTTTCCTGGAAAAAGTTTTAGCCGAGAATTGAATAAGAGAACTAGTTGGCCTGGTATGAATTGCTGTGGCAATAGTTTCTTGTCATGCCATTGCTTTGTTTTCTCCTTGTAGATTTTTCTCCTTGTAGATTTGTGCATTGTTATAGGTGAGTGCACAGAATTCTTTTATCTCGTTGAGGTCCAACAAACGCTTTTGTCCAGCACTTTCCCAATCCATATTCACGGTCTTGATTGCCCAATATGCCTTGTGTTCGGTTTCCACTGGTAGATGGCATGTTTTACCATAGACAAGTCGGAAGGGGGACATACCTAAGGGTGTTTTGAATGCAGTGCGATATGACCAAAGTGCGTCATCTAGTCTTAATGATCAATCCTTCCTAGAGGGATTTACAACTTTCTCGAGTATACCCTTCAATTCCCGGTTGGAAATTTTTGCTTGCCTGTTGGCTTGTGGGTGATATGCCATGGTGATCTTGTGTGATACGCCAAAGTGTTGCAACATCTTGGCAATAAGTTTGTTATCAAAATGCTTGCCTTCGTCACTGATAATTGCTCTCGGCATCCCAAACCGTGTAAATATGTTTTTCTGCAAGAATCGTTGCACGGTCTTGGAATTGTTGTTGGGAACTGCAGCTGCCTCAACCCATTTAGACACGTAGTCGACGGCAAGTAGAATGTAGAGGTTGACGAATGAAGATGGGAAAGGTCCCATAAAATCGATCCCCCATACATCAAACAATTCTACCTCGATAATGTTCTGGAGCGGCATCTCATGTCGTCTAGAGATATTGCCCGTCCTCTGGAAATGATCATAGTGCTTGTAAAAGTTTTGGGCATCTTTGTACAATGTTCGCCAATACAACCCGGATTGCAAAACTTTGGCCGCGGTACGAGTTCCTCCAAAATGTCCTGCATAGGGTGAAGAATGGCATTGCCGAAGTACATTTTGTTGCTCTTCTTCAGGGACACATCGGCGTATAACCTGATCTGTACATTGTTTAAACAAAAGAGGCTCGTCCCAAAAGTAATGCTTAGCATCATGGCAGAACCGCTTCTTCCCTTGGTGAGTAAGGCCATGAGGTAAAATACCACAAACAAGGAAATTAACTAAATTCGCATACCAGCGTATTGCCGAGGTATGTGCTGCCGTGGCGACTGCTCCCAAAATTGCCGAGGTGTGCGCCTCAAGAGCTGCTGCGGCGTCGAGAGTTGCCGAGGCGTGCGCGTCCATGGTTGCTGCGATGTCGAGGGTTATCGAAGCATGCTTATCCATGGTTGTCGAGGCAACTAAAAGTTGCTCATCCGAGAATGCATCGCATATCTCTAGATCCGCATCCTCCTCCCTATTGCCTTCTTGTGTAGCATCAACATTTTGATCAGCTTCTTTTCCTGGTCGATTGACTAGCCAATTTGCCTCTTCTTGTTGTTCCTCATTGACCGGTTCTTCATACTCCTCAGGTTCCTCTTGTTCAGCAATGTAGTTGCCGAGGCAACTAAATTCCTCGTCAAAGTTAAACTCTGTCGTGGCATGAAGAAGTTGGCATTCTTCTGGATCATCGGCATGCCTTAGTGTTTGGAACACATCTAGTCTAACTTGCTGGTCATTCACCCTCATTGTGAGTTCTCCCTTTTCAACATCGATGAAGGTTCTCCCTGTTGCTAGGAATGGTCTCCCGAGAATGATAGGTGCATGCTCATCTGCTTCACAATCCAAAATAATAAAGTTAGCGGGAAAAATAAATTTATCAACTTTTACCAGTATGTCTTCGATTTTTCCCTCTGGATGCACATAGGATCTATCGGCTAGTTATAGCATAACTATTGTAGGTCTTGCCTTCCCGATTCCTAGTTTCTGGAAAACCGATTTAGGCATCAAATTTATGCTAGCCCTAAGGTCGCATAATGCTTTCCCGACATAGTGGTTTCCAATGGAACAGGGTATTGTGAAACTTCCGGGATCCTTCAACTTAGGTTGCATACGATTGTGCAACATGGCCATGCATCTCTCTGTTGCGGCAACTGTTTCAAACTCTCCTAGCCTGGTTCTCTTTGACACAATGTCTTTAAGAAACTTGGAATAGTTCGACATTTGTTCAATTTCTTTCACCAATGGAAAGTTGATGTGGACTTGCTTTAGGATATCAAGAAACTTCTTGAATTGATATTCTTGCTTTTGTCGCTTCAACCTTTGTGGGAATGGTGGTGGAAGTCGAATATCTTCGATCCTTTCATTGGTTTGGAACCTGATTGACGGCATTGCCGGGACAATTGGAGTTGCCGAGGTATTATCAACTGGGGTTGCGAGGCATGCTTATCACAAGTTGCTTTGAAGCATCCTTATCGCCGGTTCTCGAGGCATGCTTATTGCCGGTTGCCGCGGCAATTCCTGGTTCAGCATCTGAGGCTTTGCCACTAGGTTTGTCTTGATCTTTTTGTGGAGTTTTGTTTGATGAGCGGGCTTGAGCCTCTTTAAGTTGTTGGCCACTTCTAGTGGTGATCGCCTTACATTGCTCATGACTAGTTCCTCTTGCGACTTGATGATCGCTTAGGTAAACCTCCTTGCGGTCTAGTATTGAGTTTTGCAATCTCATCTCGGTCCTGTTAATAAAAGCATCATTTCTTTTTATAAAGTTACTATTCTCAGCCATATAAGATTCAGTTTTCATCATAAAAGTATTTAGAGAATTTTCCAAAGAACTAGATGTTCTCGGTTGTTGTTGCGGCAGCTGTTGCCGTGGTTTATTCTGCTGGAATCACGATGCTTCTGCATTCTGATTGTTCTAGTTTAGAGCATTGTTGGGATTACTCCATGAAAAATTTGGTGCTTCTTCCAAGCTGGATTGTATGTATTGGACATCACATTGTTGTTCTGATTGTAATTCCCCACATAGAAGTTGGATTCCGGATTCTGCATACATTCAGAAGAATCATGGTTATCACCACATAACCCACAAAAAGAATCCATTACCTTGACCTCATGTGTGTTGTTTGGTGTTTGCATGTTCTGGACCATCTTGGTTAAAGTGGCCAATTGTGCCGAAATTGAATCTAATGATCCTAGTTCATGTATTCTGGCTTGGCGTCTAACTCCTCCTCTTCTAGTAGAGGGGAATTGATAATCATCCTTGGCCAGCCTATTTAGAATTTGCATTGCTTCCTCCAGCGACTTATCTAGGAGTATGCCGTTTGCCGAGGCATCTAGCATCATCCTTGTTGCTGTATTCACAGTGTCGTAAAACATTGTTACTTGAGTCCACACCGAAAATCCGTGTAGGGGGCATTTGTGTAGAAGTTCTCTATATCGCTCCCAAGCCTCGTACATGGATTCATCATCTGCCTGCCGAAAAGAAGTAATGTCGTTACGAAGCTTATCAGTCAAATTTGTAGGATTTAACCGAGCAAGGAAATCACGACAAAGATCGGTCCAAGATCCTATTGATCCGGCAAGAATGGTATTCAACCATGATTTCGCCCTATCCCTCAGTGAATGGAGGAATAATCTTAATCGTAAAACATCGGGGGTGACTTCGTGTATTTTGAAGAAGTTGCAAATCTCGAGGAAAGATGTAAGATGTTGTCGTGGATCTTTAGTTGCTGAGCCATCAAATTGACCAATTGTGTTGATCATATTAAACATTACCAGTTTCAACACAAAGTGGTCAGCTTCAATTTTAGGTACGACAACTCCTGGATTAAGTCCATCAAGATCTTCTTCAAGATAGTCTCGAATAGTTCTGTTTCGTGCAAGAATACTCCTCCTCTTGCTGGAACATCTTGATTCATATTGCCGTCTTGATTAGCCATTGCTACTCTTATCCTTCGTCTATGTCTTTGTAAGGTTCGTTCGATTTCTGGATCAAAGGGATATTCTAGTGTAATCGGTCTCGCCCTGGTCATATACCAATGCAAAACCAAAGTTTGTTAGCCCTTTGAATCTTAAACAAGAAAAGTAAAAAGAAAATTCAAGAAAATAATAACATAGTCGCTATTGCCAATCCCCGGCAACGGCGCCAAAAACTTGTTGCGCGTAATAAGTGCTACGCAATTGTGCAAGTATACACGTTGCAAGTTATAGTATAAAAGATATCATCTCCACAGGGATTGGTGCCACTTCAAGAATCTAGTCTCTTGCACTGTAAAAAGTAAAAGAAAACACAAATAGAAGATTATAGGAGTTTAACTAATAACTAAACTAGAAGGCAAATAAGTAAAATGCGATGTAATTAAATGAGAGAGATAGGACAGGTTATCGTGAGTTGAGGTGTGATAGCCGATTGGATTGTCTTGGTAAAAGAGTGCACGAGCAACTCAGTTGCCGTGGCAACTTGCACAATGGGATTGCCTTGGCAACTAATCGATGGTTGCCTGGACGACTAGTTGGGCAACTACTTGGGCATCTGGGCAGCAACCTTCAAGGTTCGGCAGAGCGTTCTTCAATTGTTTATTCTTATCCCTAAGTCGAAACTCTAGTTACTTTGCATGCCTTGATAATACATCCTGCGTGAATCAAGGGTGAACAACAACCAATCTTGCGCTCCTCTTAGCCGTTGAAATCCTTAACTTATTCCTAAGCCGGATTAATCTTCACCATCAATAGATTGAATAAAGATCATATTCATTCACTTCTTGAATCTAAATCTCCCGATATTAGATAAATAGATGAAGTTACGAGATCCTCTCCCAATTCACTCGCAAACAAGAATAAGAACCAAGAATGAATAAACCTTGAATAGAAAAGTGCAAACTCTTATTACCTAAACAAAATCCAATAGTTTCTCACAACCACAAGACACAATAAACTTAGCCAAATAGATTTAGTTCATGGCTAGGTTCCAAAGAAACACAAGATAAAGAATCCCTAGCATGAACCTAATTGAACAATAAAGAAAAATATGAAGGATGAAGCTTAATTTATTTGACTAGAGCCGGTTTCGGGCACCTCTAGCGATCAATTTTTTAGCACATGCTAGAGCCAATTTCGGGCACCTCTAGCGATCAATTTTTTTAGCACATGCTAGAGCCAATTTCGGGCACCTCTAGCGATCAGTTTTATAGCACATGCTAGAGCCAATTTCGGGCACCTCTAGCATTCATCCAATTTTTATTCTAATCCCCCAATTTGTTTAATTATCCACCTAGGTTCACTAGAATTCCTTAAATCAATCAAACAACAATAGTGTTTCATCAAATTTAGCATCATAGTAAAATTCTAAGTTTTTTCCATGGTTATCCTAGAAAAAAAATTCTATTAATTAAGTGCATTGGCAAAGTCATCATCGGATATTCATCAAATCTAGGCAATTCTTGTTCCAACTAAAGGCATGGCAAGCAATTTATGTATCCTAAGTGCAATACTTAAGATGAATGCAACTAAACATGGTAACTACTAATAACAATCCCCCCCAAACTCAAGTGAGGCATTGTCCTCAATGCATGTATTTAATAAAAATAACGAAAAATGTAAACGAGGACTTACTCTGAGAGTTCGTCGTTGTGGATGATTAGTTTCTTTTTGGTCGGTGTTTTGATTCTCTTGCTTGAACGCGATGGTTGTTTCCTTGTTGCCGGTGGTGGAATCGATCCTCGTACGGGGTTGTCCTCATCGTCCTCTTCATCAATGTCATTGACTTTTCGCTTGGAGGATTCAATTGGTGCGGTCTTTGTTGGTGGAATAGAGGACTCATCCAAATCTAAAAATCGGACAATGATTCTCAGAGGAGTTAATTCGGGCATAGGTGCTTTACCTTTGGCTTTTGCAAAGGGTTGCCGGGATGTCATTAGCTTTGGTTGCCGTGGCATCTTCGTGGTTGGTTGTCGTGGCATCCGCTTCATTGGTTGCCGTGGGAAAAGGATCTCGGCAGAAAGATTGGGAACGACACGCGATTGTCTGGGTACTTTTCTAGGATGACTTGGGTGATGGCGTTGTTGTGCTCCTTCATGTACCGCATGAACATTAGTTGTCGATCTTCAATTTGCCTTAGGTGGCTCACCAATGGTTACAAGAGTGCTTCAAAGTGTTCCGGGGGGTTGATGGCCGAGTTGCCCAGGCGTTAGGTGCTTGGGCATTAGGGATTACTGGGGTGGCAGAAGTTGCTGCGGTAATTGGAGGCTTTGAGGATTTTTTCGGTGCCTCTCTCATTAGCTTTCGGATTTGTGCTTGATTCCAACCGGACTTTGGTAGGGCCTTTTCATCGGTTGACTCACTTGGAACATGCATCTCCGCCGTTCCAATGAGTTCCCAGTTGAGTGAGTTCTTGAAGCACCTTGTCGAGTTGCTTGGGCGTGATTTGATCAAAAAAGGCTTGATGCTCGTCCTTCTCAATGTAGAGCCCGTAAAAGGTGTTGACGTTTTCGGGGCTTATGAGTATGGCCTTGTCACGAACAAAAACATAAGGATTATCCGGGTTAGGTGAGTGAGCATAGAATTCTCTTACCCATGAGATATTACCCGATTCCGATTGATGGCAAAAGATTTGCCACTTTTGATGTGCAATCCTCTCGAAGATGAATGGTTCAAGGCCGAAATCTTGATGAGAGTTGGAGTATTCAAAGCCTTGTTCTTTGTAAATCTTCAGGCTTTCGAACTTGGAGTGAAATCTTTCTTGAACTACCAGTGTAGCAAACATCTTGTATCTTGGTTCTTTGGAGGAACTTGGATGAACTAAAAATTTAATTTTGGATGCCATAGATGATCTTGGTTGTGAGTTTTGTAAAAAAAAATAAAAGAAACTAAAGAGTTGCAAGATAAAAAGTAGGAATAGGTTAAGGGTGATGCGTTTTATAGAAAAGATAGGTGGTAAATATGGTGGGTGGGATTAATTTTTGGAAAGATGAAAAAGAGGGTTTCGGTTTAGAGGAAGGGTGACGGCATGGGGGGTTTAATTAGGGTAAGTTGGAGGCTTTATATAAGCCTTAGATTCAGCCCATTAATTTCCTTGTTGAAGATGTTTTCCGTCTTGGATCAAAATTCCTCTTTATCTTGAACTCTTTTTCTACAATTCAAAGACAAATCAAATAAGGATTAAAATTAAAGATAAACTAGTAAAAGAAAATAAATAAAGATGTGTAAAGGGATTCTTAAACTTAAAGAAAGAAAATAAATCTATCCTAAAAAGAGCAAATAATCGAAAGAAATAAAAAAATAAAAATTAAAATTAAATAGTTCGACAAAATTAAAAAGAAAAAGAAAAATAAAATATCGAAAGGAGAGCATGCTTATGCATCTCCTAAGTTGACCACTTTGTTGTTACGTTCCACATGGGCACCATTGTATTGCTTCAATCTTTGTCCATTAACTTTGAATTCATGTTTGTCAAGAGGGACTTGATTATCACGGCACCATGGGAGAATGGTTTGACAACTTCGAATGGTCCCAACCATCTTGATTTCATCTTTCCTGGAAAAAGTTTTAGCCGAGAATTGAATAAGAGAACTAGTTGGCCTGGTATGAATTGCTGTGGCAATAGTTTCTTGTCATGCCATTGCTTTGTTTTCTCCTTGTAGATTTTTCTCCTTGTAGATTTGTGCATTGTTATAGGTGAGTGCACAGAATTCTTTTATCTCGTTGAGGTCCAACAAACGCTTTTGTCCAAAGACTTTCCCAATCCATATTCACGGTCTTGATTGCCCAATATGCCTTGTGTTCGGTTTCCACTGGTAGATGGCATGTTTTACCATAGACAAGTCGGAAGGGGGACATACCTAAGGGTGTTTTGAATGCAGTGCGATATGACCAAAGTGCGTCATCTAGTCTTAATGATCAATCCTTCCTAGAGGGATTTACAACTTTCTCGAGTATACCCTTCAATTCCCGGTTGGAAATTTTTGCTTGCCTGTTGGCTTGTGGGTGATATGCCATGGTGATCTTGTGTGATACGCCAAAGTGTTGCAACATCTTGGCAATAAGTTTGTTATCAAAATGCTTGCCTTCATCACTGATAATTGCTCTCGGCATCCCAAACCGTAAATATGTTTTTCTCGCAAGAATCGTTGCACGGTCTTGGAATTGTTGTTGGGAACCGCAGCTGCCTCAACCCATTTAGACACGTAGTCGACGGCAAGTAGAATGTAGAGGTTGACGAATGAAGATGGAAAGGTCCCATAAAATCGATCCCCATACATCAAACAATTCTACCTCGATAATGTTCGAGCGGCATCTCATGTCGCCTAGAGATATTGCCCGCCCTCCGAAATGATCATAGTGCTTGTAAAAGTTTTGGGCATCTTTGTACAATGTTCGCCAATACAACCCGGATTGCAAAACTTTGGCATGGTACGAGTTCCTCCAAAATGTCCTGCATAGGGTGAAGAATGGCATTGCCGAAGTACATTTTGTTGCTCTTCTTCAGTGGGACACATCGGCGTATAACCTGATCTGTACATTGTTTAAACAAAAGAGGCTCGTCCCAAAAGTAATGCTTAGCATCATGGCAGAACCGCTTCTTCCCTTGGTGAGTAAGGCCATGAGGTAAAATACCACAAACAAGGAAATTAACTAAATTCGCATACCAGCGTATTGCCGAGGTATGTCTTTGCGTGGCGATCGCTCCCAAAATTGCCGAGGTGTGCGCCTCAAGAGCTGCCGCGGCGTCGAGAGTTGCCGAGGCGTGCGCGTCCATGGTTGCTGCGATGTCGAGGGTTATCGAAGCATGCTTATCCATGGTTGTCGAGGCAACTAAAAGTTGCTCATCCGAGAATGCATCGCATATCTCTAGATCCGCATCCTCCTCCCTATTGCCTTCTTGTGTAGCATCAACATTTTGATCAGCTTCTTTTCCTGGTCGATTGACTAGCCAATTTGCCTCTTCTTGTTGTTCCTCATTGACCGGTTCTTCATACTCCTCGTGTTCCTCTTGTTCAGCAAATGTAGTTGCCGAGGCAACTAAAATTCCTCGTCAAAGTTAAACTCGCCGTGGCATGAAGAAGTTGGCATTCTTCTGGATCATCGGCATGCCTTAGTGTTTGGAACACATCTAGTCTAACTTGCTGGTCATTCACCCTCATTGTGAGTTCTCCTTTTCAACAATCGATGAAGGTTCTCCCTGTTGCTAGGAATGGTCTCCCGAGAATGATAGGTGCATGCTCATCTGCTTCACAATCCAAAATAATAAAGTTAGCGGGAAAAATAAATTTATCAACTTTTACCAGTATGTCTTCGATTTTTCCCTCTGGATGCACATAGGATCTATCGGCTAGTTATAGCATAACTATTGTAGGTCTTGCCTTCCCGATTCCTAGTTTCTGGAAAACCGATTTAGGCATCAAATTTATGCTAGCCCTAAGGTCGCATAATGCTTTCCCGACATAGTGGTTTCCAATGGAACAGGGTATTGTGAAACTTCCGGGATCCTTCAACTTAGGTTGCATACGATTGTGCAACATGGCCATGCATCTCTCTGTTGCGGCAACTGTTTCAAACTCTCCTAGCCTGGTTCTCTTTGACACAATGTCTTTAAGAAACTTGGAATAGTTCGACATTTGTTCAATTTCTTTCACCAATGGAAAGTTGATGTGGACTTGCTTTAGGATATCAAGAAACTTCTTGAATTGATATTCTTGCTTTTGTCGCTTCAACCTTTGTGGGAATGGTGGTGGAAGTCGAATATCTTCGATCCTTTCATTGGTTTGGAACCTGATTGACGGCATTGCCGGGACAATTGGAGTTGCCGAGGTATTATCAACTGGGGTTGCCGAGGCATGCTTATCACAAGTTGCTGAAGCATCCTTATCGTCGGTTGCCGAGGCATGCTTATTGCCGGTTGCCGCGGCAATTCCTGGTTCAGCATCTGAGGCTTTGCCACTAGGTTTGTCTTGATCTTTTTGTGGAGTTTTGTTTGATGAGCGGGCTTGAGCCTCTTTAAGTTGTTGGCCACTTCTAGTGGTGATCGCCTTACATTGCTCATGACTAGTTCCTCTTGCGACTTCAGTATCGCTAGGTAAACCTCCTTGCGGTCTAGTATTCAGGTTTTGCAATCTCATCTCGGTCCTGTTAATAAAAGCATCATTTCTTTTTATGAAGTTACTATTCTCAGCCATATAAGATTCAGTTTTCATCATAAAAGTATTTAGAGAATTTTCCAAAGAACTAGATGTTCTCGGTTGTTGTTGCGGCAGCTGTTGCCGTGGTTTATTCTGCTGGAATCACGATGCTTCTGCATTCTGATTGTTCTAGTTTAGAGCATTGTTGGGATTACTCCATGAAAAATTTGGTGCTTCTTCCAAGCTGGATTGTATGTATTGGACATCACATTGTTGTTCTGATTGTAATTCCCCACATAGAAGTTGGATTCCGGATTCTGCATACATTCAGAAGAATCATGGTTATCACCACATAACCCACAAAAAGAATCCATTACCTTGACCTCATGTGTGTTGTTTGGTGTTTGCATGTTCTGGACCATCTTGGTTAAAGTGGCCAATTGTGCCGAAATTGAATCTAATGATCCTAGTTCATGTATTCTGGCTTGGCGTCTAACTCCTCCTCTTCTAGTAGAGGGGAATTGATAATCATCCTTGGCCAGCCTATTTAGAATTTGCATTGCTTCCTCCAGCGACTTATCTAGGAGTATGCCGTTTGCCGAGGCATCTAGCATCATCCTTGTTGCTGTATTCACAGTGTCGTAAAACATTGTTACTTGAGTCCACACCGAAAATCCGTGTAGGGGGCATTTGTGTAGAAGTTCTCTATATCGCTCCCAAGCCTCGTACATGGATTCATCATCTGCCTGCCGAAAAGAAGTAATGTCGTTACGAAGCTTATCAGTCAAATTTGTAGGATTTAACCGAGCAAGGAAATCACGACAAAGATCGGTCCAAGATCCTATTGATCCGGCAAGAATGGTATTCAACCATGATTTCGCCCTATCCCTCAGTGAATGGAGGAATAATCTTAATCGTAAAACATCGGGGGTGACTTCGTGTATTTTGAAGAAGTTGCAAATCTCGAGGAAAGATGTAAGATGTTGTCGTGGATCTTTAGTTGCTGAGCCATCAAATTGACCAATTGTGTTGATCATATTAAACATTACCAGTTTCAACACAAAGTGGTCAGCTTCAATTTTAGGTACGACAACTCCTGGATTAAGTCCATCAAGATCTTCTTCAAGATAGTCTCGAATAGTTCTGTTTCGTGCAAGAATACTCCTCCTCTTGCTGGAACATCTTGATTCATATTGCCGTCTTGATTAGCCATTGCTACTCTTATCCTTCGTCTATGTCTTTGTAAGGTTCGTTCGATTTCTGGATCAAAGGGATATTCTAGTGTAATCGGTCTCGCCCTGGTCATATACCAATGCAAAACCAAAGTTTGTTAGCCCTTTGAATCTTAAACAAGAAAAGTAAAAAGAAAATTCAAGAAAATAATAACATAGTCGCTATTGCCAATCCCCGGCAACGGCGCCAAAAACTTGTTGCGCGTAATAAGTGCTACGCAATTGTGCAAGTATACACGTTGCAAGTTATAGTATAAAAGATATCATCTCCACAGGGATTGGTGCCACTTCAAGAATCTAGTCTCTTGCACTGTAAAAAGTAAAAGAAAACACAAATAGAAGATTATAGGAGTTTAACTAATAACTAAACTAGAAGGCAAATAAGTAAAATGCGATGTAATTAAATGAGAGAGATAGGACAGGTTATCGTGAGTTGAGGTGTGATAGCCGATTGGATTGTCTTGGTAAAAGAGTGCACGAGCAACTCAGTTGCCGTGGCAACTTGCACAATGGGATTGCCTTGGCAACTAATCGATGGTTGCCTGGACGACTAGTTGGGCAACTACTTGGGCATCTGGGCAGCAACCTTCAAGGTTCGGCAGAGCGTTCTTCAATTGTTTATTCTTATCCCTAAGTCGAAACTCTAGTTACTTTGCATGCCTTGATAATACATCCCTGCGTGAATCAAGGGTGAACAACAACCAATCTTGCGCTCCTCTTAGCCGTTGAAATCCTTAACTTATTCCTAAGCCGGATTAATCTTCACCATCAATAGATTGAATAAAGATCATATTCATTCACTTCTTGAATCTAAATCTCCCGATATTAGATAAATAGATGAAGTTACGAGATCCTCTCCCAATTCACTCGCAAACAAGAATAAGAACCAAGAATGAATAAACCTTGAATAGAAAAGTGCAAACTCTTATTACCTAAACAAAATCCAATAGTTTCTCACAACCACAAGACACAATAAACTTAGCCAAATAGATTTAGTTCATGGCTAGGTTCCAAAGAAACACAAGATAAAGAATCCCTAGCATGAACCTAATTGAACAATAAAGAAAAATATGAAGGATGAAGCTTTTCGAAATCCTCCTTGCCCTAGATGCTTGTCGAAAATTCTCTCTTCTCTCTCCCCCTTGGAGTTGACGGCATGTCCTCTAATTTATAGTGCTAGGTCATAGTCCTTCTTTGAGGAGGATGTTAAGTTGGAATTAAATTATCTTTAAAGAATATAATTCTTTATTATAATTATATTCCTTCTAGAACTTCTCTTATCTTCTTGGAATTTAATTCTTCTTTAATCTCTTCATAGAAATCAAACTCCTTTGGGATTTAGCTTTGCTCCACGTCATCTTGGGCTTGCCTAGTCATCAATTTCGACTACCATATCACCTTATTCTTTATCGACAATTGCCCTGGCAACTGGCTCGACGTCTCCTTCATGCATTGCCCTGGCAACTAGCTCGACATCTCCTTCATGCATTGCTCTGGCAACTAGCTCTAGCCTTGTTTTGGCAAGTGATCCTACACATACACACAAAACACACCAAAGCAGCATCTTTTCCCACAAAAACTACCAAGTTATGTAATCAAGCTCAATGATGGAAGGAAACATGGATTAATGCATGAATGGCGAATTATGCAACTAATATGAGCCTAAGTCTAACAATAATATGAGTAAAAATGGTAAGAAAAATAGTACTTTTGAACACTTATCAGCAACCTTACGACTTAATGCATCCGCCACTACATTGGCTTTACAAGGATGATACTCAATGGTTAAGTTGTAATCCTTAAGCAGCTCTAACCACCTTCGTTGCCTAAGATTCAAATCTTTCAGAGACATCAAATACTTCAAGCTCTTGTGATCCGTAAAGATCACACACTTCTCACCATAGAGGTAATGCCGCCAAATTTTCAAAGCGAACACCACAGCCGCGAGCTCCAAATCATGAGTTGGATAATTGCGCTCATGAACTTTCAACTACCTCGATTCAAAGGCCACAACCTTCCCATCCTGCATCAGCACACATCCCAAACCAACGTGCGACGCATCACTACAAACCGCAAACTCCTTCCTAGATACATGCTGAATTAACATAGGGGCATGTGTCAGGACCTCCTTCAACTTCTCAAAATTGTGCTGTTGCTTCTCCGTCCACACATAAGGAACATTCTTCTGTAATAACTTGGTTAACGGTGCTGCAATATTCAAAAATCCCTCAACAAAAAGGTGATAATAACCAGCCAACACAAGAAAACTACGCACCTCCGATACTGACTTAGGTGGCTTCCAGTTGAGAATAGCCTCAATCTTCTGTGGATCAACGCGGAAACCACATGACCAAGGAATGTCACTTTCTTTAGCCAAAACTCATACTTGCTCAATTTAGAGTATAACTGATTATCCTCCAACACCTGCAACACTATCCGCAAATGCCGAAAACTCTCTTATTTGGTATGGGAGTACACGAGAATATCAACTATGAACACCACAAACTGATCAAGATACTCGTGGAACACTCTATTCATCATGTCTATAAACGCAACCAGGGCATTTGTCAAACCGAAAGGCATGACTAGAAACTCATAATGCCCATACCTCGTAAGGAACGCGGTCTTATGCATATCCACACCCTTAACCTTCAACTGGTAGTACCCCGATCTTAAATCTATGTTGGAAAACACCGCTGCTCTACGAAACTGATCGAACAAGTCATCAATCCGAGGCAACGGCTACCTGTTCTTTACCGTCAACTTGTTCAACTGATGATAATCATTGCACATACATATCGTACCATCCTTCTTTTTCACGAAAAGAATAGGCACACCCCACGGAGAAACACTTGGTCAAATGGAACCATGGTCCAACAACTCCTGAAGCTGTGACTTCAACTCCTTCAATTCTTTCACTACCATCCTATAACGAGCAATGGACACCGGTTTTGTAGCCTCGTACGTCTCAATACGAAACTCTACCTCCCTATCCGAAGGCAAACCCGACAACTTCTCAAGATAAACCTCAGGAAAGTCGCAAACAGTCTGAATGTCCTGCACTCGAACACCCTTGGCTTCTGATTCATAACAATAGCCAAATAAGTTTGGCAGCCATCAAGCATCATTTTCTCTGCACTAAGAGTCGAAACCACATTGGACAGGAACTTAACATTCTATCCCACCACCACAACCTCATAATCGTCGGCCAACCTCAAGAAAATCCACTTGGTTTCACAATCCACAACCGCTCTATGCTCACTCAACCAATCCATGCCCAAAATAACATCAAAACCATGAAATGGCAATTCCATCAGATCTGCGGCAAACTCATGACCTTGTACCACCAAATGACATCACCGATACAACCTTCTTGTTGTAACTGTCTCCCCAAAAGAGTTTGTGACCGACATGCCAACATCTAAGATCTCAACAGGAACATTAAGCATAGATGCATGTTCACTCAAGATATATGAATGCGTAGACCCAAAAACAATTAAAGATAACAATGACAAGGATTGCAAAGTGAAAGTACCTTTGATCACATCCGTGTCATTACGACCCTCACGGTGAGCAAAGACCTGAGCCAGTCCACCACCTTCAGGTCTCACCGCTACAGCATGAGCCATACCCCTCTGACCATCCTCGCGTCTCTGAAAATTACCCCAGCCACGGCCCCGGCCTCGTCCCCTAGCAGGTGCAGCAACCTGTGACGGTACATCTCTCGCAGCCCGAGGATAATCACGCTTCAAGCGATCAAATGAACCACAAATCTAACAAGCTCCAACATTACCCCAGTACATACCCACATGGCGCCTACAGCATCGCTCACACTCCGGTGTAACACGAGCTCCCCGAACACCCTGGCCAACACCACCACCACGCCTATGATTTGGTTTATGCCTCTTGACCCTAAACCTCCTATTCTACCTCCTAGAATAGTTAGAGTCTGTCACTCTTTTACCCAACTTCACACCTGCAGCCTAAACTTGTACACCCAAGGACTGCTCAATATCCTTGGCCCGATTGACCAACACATCGAAATCCATGTAATCTGCAGCCAGGATATACGTCTTAATGTCCTTAACAAGACCATAACGAAACCTGTCACATCTCTACTGGTCATTTGGCACCAACTCTAGAGCATACTTAATCAGCTGGACAAACTTCACCTCGCATTCAGCAACAAACATGCCTCCCTGAGATAGCGACATAAACCCGCACTTCTTCATATCCAAGTACTGAGCACAAAGGTACTTCCTCTTGAAAGCTCTCCGAAAGAACTCTCAAGCAGCAACTGCCTTAGGAACGCCAGCAATAGTGGCCACCTACCAATGGTACGCATCCCCCTGCAGCAGGGATACAGTGCAACCCAGCTTGCGCTCCTCGTTACATCCCATCTGATCCATGATGCAGACCATCTTTTCCAACCAACCTTCGGCCGCCTTAGGGCTTAAACCTTGAAACGCCACACCTCCCAAACTCCTCAAACGCTCCAAGGGTAAACTTTGATTTTCCACCACAGCAGGTGCTGGTGCCTGCGCCTGCACTCCAGCCATTGCTGCTTGAAAAGCTCCCGTTATCGCCTGAACCAATGTAGTCAAATCACCATATACTAGCACTTGGTGACCTTGGGGTGCTTCACCTGCCCCAACGTCAACTGGAGGAACCACTGGAGGAGGAGGAGGTAAAACATGAGTTCTATCTCATTACTCTGCCCAACCCGGCAGTATTAGCCATAGATCGTGTCTCATGTCGAGCCATGCTAACAAAAGTATCAAAACACATTAGAGTTAGGCTAGCATCAGGCAAAGGATCCAAGTTTACTTTAAAACACATTTAAAATCCTCGGTACTAGGCAATGTGTCCCCAATCATACCCTAACAAAACATTAAACAATCACCGAACACATACACAGTCATCGTGCAATTCAAACAACATCAGCTAAACAAACAACAACATCCCAATTTTTTGCAAATCTAGCTCTGATACAAACAAATGTAACCCCCTCGACCCAGCCTAGTCACAAGACCGAACTGGGTAAGCTACATTAGGTTTACTAAAGTAAACTGGAAGATTAAACCTAAAACATGCCCATTTTTTTTCTTTTATCTTATCTCGATGCGTTAATGCTTCCCTACATGAGCACTCATCTCAATCGGGCATCATCACGGTATCCAATTGGCCACGTCACAATCTAGGGACCAAAATGTAAATTCAACCATTTGGAAGGATTTTTCAACTTTTTAAGCTACCAACCTTAAATTAGGTTCATTCCATGCTTATATGTCAAATTTTAGCCTCAAACGATCATCCATGCTTAAATTATTATCAAAGCAAGATTCAGGGACTAAAACGAAAGAAAATAGAACTAGCCTTTTGACATTAATAGAATTAACGACATCTGTATCGACACGCTGGGTCTCGTATCGATACGATTGTGAACTCATCATTTCGATACGGTGAGGCCTGTACTGGTATGCTACCTCGAATTTAGAATATGGTTTAAAACCATTTCATACCCTACCGATATGGTCTATTGGTGTTTCGGTATGTGGGCTCGTCTCCAAAAGGTGAAATTCCAGTGACCTCAAGGCGTACCAAAACGCCCTTGCCTATTTCGATACACTCTGGCTTTGATTGCTTGTATGTACCGAAACACCTCTGCCTGTACCGAAATGCCTCGGCCTAAATTGCCTAGCCGTACTGATATCGTCCCTCGCGTATCGGTACGCCTAGGCCTGTAATGTCAAGTTTAGCTAGTTTTTCACCCAATTCTAGATGCAATTGACCCCTATCAACTTTCAAACAAGCATATCAACACTTCAATATACATAATCTATCATTTACATCAAGATTAGGCAACCATAACAACATCATGCTTTCAAAGAACCACTCTAGAGGCATGTTCCCTATACCACTTTGCCAAACATACCAAAATGCACATTTAAGCCATTCTCAGCATAAGCAACATTCCAACACACCTAACATAGCATACAAAACTCTCTCAAACCATCACAACAAAGCAAACATCAAGAAAGGCTCTCGATTCATACCTAAGCCACCATTCATCCACAATTACAAACTAGTATTAACATCAGGCTTAGCAACTTCAACCATCCTCAAAAATAGCATAGAACATACTCAAAATCCATAAGAAAATAGAATTACATCTCCCAAAAACCTTGGCGAACACATTGCCTTATTAACCAGAAACATAAACCAAGTTCATAATCAAAAGCAGTTTGTCTTTTGGATCCTTGCAAACCTTGGCTTGCTGCCCCAAACTTTAATGCTCTACATCATTAGGAAAAAGGAGAGTGTAAGCACACATGCTTAGTGAAGATGCTCATAAACAATGATCCATTTAAATTCATTTAAAAACACATGCTTACTTCTCCCAAAGCATACTTCTACCAAAGTATTTTCTCATGATTCCAACTGAATCAAAACATAATGATATTCTTATAATCATAATCATTTCATGCTGAAATCCGAAGGCATTTTAATAAAACCAAGCTCAAGTCCCAAAACATTTTGATACAGGATTCAACACATGATCTTTCTCATATATTGGCATTTATAGTGACCCGGATAGACTACCTCTATCCTATACACATCAGATACACGGATATCCCAAACCTTGCCTAGTTAAACCGCATGATATCCCAAACCTTGCCTAGTTAAGCCACGAGATTCCACCCTTTCCTAGTTAAACCGCAAGAGTGCCGACCTTTCCTAGTTAAACTAAAAGATCACCATCCATTTGGGTTGCGTAGTTAAACTACATGCCCCAAATGAGGTCCCAATAGTCTGAGTGGCCTTGTTAAACCGCCATACCTCAAGGGCCCATGGCCATGATCGATTCTGTTCATATTTTATAGTGCAGTTTTAATCCTATGGCATGCAAACTATATCTGATTGCTTTCACCATGCACATAGCCAATATATCATTTACAAAATCATTTACTCACCGTTTTACAATGCATTTCACAGAACACCGCATATGCTAAACTCGTTGCAAATACAATAACACCATTCCCAACCAGAATGAAAACCAATGCTCAATAGCATTTAATATACTTTCAATCCCCTGTATATATGTACTGAAAATCATGCATTTCTAGTAAGTAAATCATACCATGTTTATTACCAAAACATGCAAACAACATGCTCATATCCAAGCTGATATTCAAGAGCAAAATAAGGGAAATTTACTTACGAACTTAGATAAGTGTCTCACACTTATCCTAAACTCCCAACAACCTTTACAAACCTTTGTAAAGCATCTAAAACCGGTTTCCACTCACAGATACGCTTCGCTTCCTTGCCAACGCGAAACAAGCTCCCAACAAGCAACCAAACAACATCAAACTTTGTCTCCTTGATTATCCTCTATTTTAAACATATAAAACTAGAGGATAAATGCATTAAAATGCATTCAAACCATTGCCTGACCGCAATCTCTCGCAACACCCAAGTTGCCAACACAAAAACCATCTGAAACATACCAAAATCATCATCAAACGTTTCTGAAACTTAACCCAGACATAGAACAACAATTCAATCCATCAATCAACACCTAACAACATCCAAAAACCCTTTCCTAACATCCTTTTACCTCCAACAAAGATTAAACTCGATTATCACCTCAATAACTCAAAACTAGCAACCTAACTAATTAGAGATTCAAGAGTTTCGGGATTCTATTGATAAAAATAACTTATCAACATCAAAATACATCCAAAACATATATCAAATCCATCTCAATTACTAGAAATCAAATCCACTTTGAGAATCACCATGTTTCATCAAAATTTCCAACATAACTCAATTAAACATGGATAAAACATTAAAACCACATTACAACTTATAAATCAATGATCAAATACTTGGGAATATCAATAAAGAACCATTTAACAGAGGAGATCACAGACCTTACCCCTGTTATGTGATTTCTCCCTCAATTGGCTTGTTAAAAGCTAAGAAAATGCAAGATTTCAATGAGATTTTGGAAAACAAAGTTAAAGGAACAAATTAAAATCAATAATCTGAGTGAAATGAGTTCTTTACCTCTGGATTTTGATAAAATTTTGAGTGTTTGGAAGAAAATAAGTTGAGAGAAAAGGTTTAGGAAAAAGTTACGTGAATTTCTTTTAAAAGCTAATAACTAACTTTAGATATTTAATCCTTATTAACACCCTTTTAAAACACTTGTTTAAAATGTTTTAATTGAAGAGAGAAACCACCAGCAAACACTTGGTAGATTAGCTCCTTAAGGATTCTAAGGATTTGACCCTTTTGATTTTAGTCACTTTAAAACAGTTTTCAAAAAATCACATTTTGGTCACTACCTGAAATGTCATATTTCCAAATTCCTTTTTCTAAAATTGATTCCACCAAAAATCATTATATATTAAAACATGATTTTTAACTATTTTCCATATTTTTATCTTACCAAAAAATATACAATCTCGAATCTGACTCGAATCTCTAACCCAATCCACTGGAGCGTCTAATAAACCTCAAAACCGCTAAGCCCAAAACTGGAGTTTTATAGATACCATCATGATCATCCGACTATCAATGACACACTCTAAAACGCTAAGCTTCAAATTTGCGTAGAATATTTGACGATCCAAAGTTGCTCTCAAGCGCTCACATAACAACTTCACTTTCTCACTGGTGCCTTTCAACACATCAGACATCAGAGCGTACTTTTCCCTAATTCTAGCCCAACACACGAGCGTACATGTAACACCCTTACCAGTATTTATTACCCAATACTAGTATAAAGTGTCACATGATGTTTAAACTATATTTTATGCTATCCGAACAAGTCAAAAATGATGATTTAATTTTTTTTAATTGCGAAAATTTTATTTCCAATTTTTAATCCATCAGATAGACCTCGATTTCAGGCAGTAACTTGGCAATTTTTAACTATACTATAAAATTAATAAAACTGCCTAAAATAAAAATCATTTTGATTACTCTAAAATTTCATTATTATAATCTTACCCGATTTTTATTACTAGCAATTTCTTTAAACTAGTATCATTTAAATAAAACTCAATATCATATACTAACCACTTATCTAGATATTATTATTACAATCATATCTAGACTAGTTTGAAAGGAGCTACTTTTTATTTATACATGCCAACTAGAAATATCAAAATACATCAAATATGTAATTATCGATACTGCATATATCCCCTTTGATAGTGAGGTATTATAATTATTTAATATAAATCAACATGCTTGAATTATATCAATAACATAATAAACATGCAGTTTGATCACTATTCCTTTAATTCCCTTATGTTAATCAAATATTAACATAATATAATCCGGATTCATAAATCCTATTATTATCCTTGCCATTATCCGAGAATTTACCTACTTTCTAAGTTATTTACCATTTATTATCCGAGAGTTCACTTATTCTCTAACTTATTCACCATTTATTATCATTTTCCGAGAGTTCACTTACTCTCCAATTTATTCATCATTTATTATCATTTTCTGAGAGTTCACTTACTCTCTAATTTATTCATCAATTATTATCATTTTCTGAGAGTTCACTTACTCTCTAATTTATTCACCATTTAGTATCATTTTCCGAGCGTTCACTTCCTCTCTAATTTATTCATCATTTATTATCAAATAAATTATTGACCAACATAGTTTTGAGGACTTGAGTACACGAGTCAAAACCGCACCAAAGTGCTAAGAAACCACACATAAGTGCTAAAGAACCACACCTAAGTGTTAATAAACCGCACCGAAGTGCTAAACCGCTAGACTCTATGGCATGCCAACTATACTCTATACCTCAAATACTTATTTGGGCATACTTTCCAATTTCATATTCAATTCATCCATGGCAATATAATTAAACACTAGGCAGTTCATACCCTAAATATAACATAACCATACATACCTAGTATATTTAGTGATCAAATGCATCATAGTTCTTCCTTTGACAATTCTCAATATGTCAAATATAAGTTCATGATATAAACATATAATTATCAAGTAATTATTAATAAGGCAGACTTATCACAGGTCTTCCAAATGATAATCATAGTATTATCCATGCATAAAAATGCACTCACCTTGACACTTTATGCTTTGTCAATATTCACTAGCCTCAATAAGTTCAATTTTGATCCCGTTCCTTTTCTCAATTGCTAACTCGATCTTGATTTTGTTCACAGTCTACAAGTGTAATAAAATACCATAAGTACATTGCAAATGATATTTTAGTATCTTACTAACACATAAACATAGAGGAATAATTTTCCTATAAACACCCTAATATTTTCCAAATATTAGTTTCATGACATAAGTCATTCCATCCCCAATACTTCGTATTTCTTCCAACCTTTACTCAAAGAATGATTTACAACTCATTCTAATATTTATTCCAGCATAATGCTTCCATAAAAATAAATTTTCAATTAAGTTCTTAATTTCTTCCAAATTGCCGAATTGGTCCCCAATCTTTTCAAAATTTCTGAATTGGTCCCTATGTTTTATAAACTTCCAAAATAGTCCAAATGATATTTTAAAGCTTGTAAAATCATGATTTCAACCTTTCCAAATTTATGGAGAATTTTCCATAATTTCCCCTAATTCTATCAAAATGCCGAAATCACCCTTATAGTTTTCCATGTTTCCAAATTAGTCCACTTAACACTTAGACATCATTTTCAAGCTTCACAATCATTCCTAACTCAAAATCAATCCAATTTCAACTTTTCTACTAAAACCCTAACTTTGAACAATTTAGGGTTTAGCCATTTCCATGTAGTTTCAATCATCATACAAGCTTTAATATGATTCTACAACATCATATTCATCAAAAAATAACCCTAGTTCATCCTAAAACAACACCCCCTTTATCCTTCAAAGTCACAAAACCAAGGTTCTGAGCAAGGAAAGCATGAACAATTGGTACCAAAAGGTAAAGAATTTCATGTAGATTAATTTCATGTTTCATGCCTTCATCAAAATTCCAACTAAATAAGCTTGAAAATCAGGAAGAAAAAATTTTCTTCCTTACCTTGGGGTGTTCGAAACTTGGCTGAAATTGGGGGAGAAATCTTGAAATTTCTTTTCCTTCCAATTTAGCCACTTATACTTAATATATAAAAATGAATTAAAAATTCATTTTTAAAGTCTAATGACCTTTTTACCCTTGCAATCCAATGCTCCATATTAAACCACATGTCTACCTACCAATCCAAGGGCCCAAAATAATCCAAGGAGTTAGTGATTAACAACTTTGCCCTTGCCATCATCAAAAATTACCATCTTGCCATTTTTCATCCAATGGCTAAGATTAAACATGGAAAAGTAACCTTTGATCCAATGGTCCATATTAATTTTTATTAAAATAAGATATGGAAATGACCATTCTATCCTTGCATTATTTTAATAAAATATCTCCTAAATTATCTGATTATCTGAATTTTTCCCAAACTTTAAAACTTTATAGCCCTTAATACAAACCCTGTATCTAAAATCCAGGTAACACGAAAATGCCACTATTGGGGGTGAACTATTCATTTATGAGACTAACTTACATAACTTTTGAAAATTACAACTTAGTCCCTGAACTTTTCAAAATTTACACTTTTGCACCAAACTTTTGAATTTTGACATTTTGGTCACTAACCAAAATTTTGAGGTATTACAATTCTCCCCCCTTAAGAAAATTTGTCCTCGAATTTTTCTAAGTACTAGATTGAAAAAAAAATGCGGATACTGCTTTTTCTTTGATTCCTCAGGTTCCCAAGTAGCTTCCTCTACTTTGTGATTTCTCCATAACACTTTGACTAGATGAATCTTTTTATTTCTTAACTGTTTTTCTCCATGAGCTAATATCCTCACAAGTTCCTCCTCGTTTGTTAGATCTTGTTGAATCTCGATTTCTTCTAGTGTAATGACATGCGAAGGATCTGATCGATACTTCCTCAGCATGGATACATGAAAAACATCATGAATCTTACTCATCTCGGGTGGTAACGCTAATTGATACGCCACTGGACCAACCCTTTTTAAAATCTCATAAGGGCCGATAAATCTTGGACTAAGTTTGCCTTTTCGTCCAAAGCGTAACACTTTCTTCCAGGGTGATACCTTTAAAAAATACTTTATCTCTAACTTCAAACTCAATGTCTTTTCTTTTAAGATCAGAGTAAAATTTTTGTCTGTCTGAGGCAGCTTTGAGATTGTCCTAAATAATTTTTACCTTGTCTTCCATTCTCTGAACAAGATCCGGTCCAATAACCTTTCGATCCTCAAGATCGAACAAATTTAATGGCGTTTTGCACTTCCTCCCATATAATGCTTCGTAAGGAGCCATTTTTATGCTCGATTGATAACTATTGTTATATGTAAATTCTGCCAAGGGGAGATGTTTTTCCCAAGAACTCGTAAAGTTTATTACACACGCTCAAAGCATATCCTCCAATACTTGGATAGTTCTCTCCAACTGCTCGTCCGTCTGGGGATAAAAAGTAGTACTAAAATGTAATTTAGTTCCCAATGCCTCGTGCAAGGCACTCCAAAATCTTGATGTAAACCTAGGATCCCTATCCAATATAATAGACATAGGAATACCATGCAATCTAACAATATCCTTAATATATAGTTCTGCTAACTTATTCAAGTAATAATCCGTGCGAACTGGTATGAAATGTGCTGATTTAGTCAATCGATCCACAATCACCCATATTGCATCCTTTTTACTTGGTGTCATAGACAAGCCCGTTACAAAATCCATAGTAACTCTTTAATTCTCTCTATCAAAGTTGGCTTGATTTGAAATTCCGCCACTAATGCACCATTTTCCTGCATTTTCAACTGGGCACTCATGGCTCTCAAGGCAGAAAATGTTTTCTGGCTAAGTGCATCAGCTACCACATTAGCCTTTCCCGGATGATAATCAATAATTACATCATAATCTTTGATTAATTCTATCCATCTTCTCTGCCTCAAATTGAGCTCCTTTTGGGATAATAAGTACTTCAAACTTTTATGATCAGTGAAAATATAGCATTTTTCACCATATAAGTAGTGTCACCAAATTTTTGGAGCAAACACTGCTGCAGCCAACTCTAAATAATGAGTAGGATATTTTCTCTCATGAGTTTTGAGTTGCCATGAACCATAAGCTACCACCTTTCCTTCTTGCATCAGCACACATCCCAAACCATTATGGGAGGCATCGCTATATATTACAAATTCCTTTCCAGGTTCTGGTTGTACTAGAACGGGAGCTTCTGTCAAAACCTTCTTTAGTTGATCAAAACTTTCTTGACATTCTTTTGTCCGAACGGTACCTCTTTTCTTAACAGCTTGGTTATTGGATAGGCAATCATTGAAAAATGTTTCAAAAACTACCGATAATAACCAGCTAATCCCAAAAAGCTTCTCACTTCGAAAATATTCTTAGGAACTTTCCCCTCAAGGATTGCTTGAACCTTTTTGGGATCAACTAGAATTCCCTCGGCTGAAACACATGCCCAAGGAAATTTACTTCTAATAACCAGAATTCACACTTTGGCAGCTTTGCGTACAACTTCTTTTCTCATAAGATCTGGAGAACTACTCAAAGATGAGTATCGTGCTCCTCCTTGGTTTTAGAATAAACCAATATGTCATCAATAAATACTACCACAAATCGATCCAAATACGGTTGGAAGATTCGATTCATTAAATCCATAAATGTCGTTGGTGCATTTGTAAGTCCAAATGGCATTACTAAAAACTTGTAATGCCCATATCTGGTTCTGAAAGGTGTCTTTGGGATATCCGTCTCCTTAATTTTTAATTGATGATACCCCGATCGAAGATCAATCTTAAAGAACACCGTTGCTCCCTTAAGTTGATCAAAGAGATCATCAATCCTCGGTAAAAGATACTTATTCCTGATCGTCACTACATTAAGTTAACGATAATCTACACATTATCTTATTGATCTGTCCTTCTTCTATATAAATAGAACCGAGGCTCCCCAAGGTGATATACTAGGCTGTATAAAACCTCGGTCTAATAATTCTTGTAACTGAGCTTTCAATTCTCTAAGCTCTGTAGGATTTATCCTATAAGGTGCTATCGATATTGGTGCTATTCCAGGAAGCACATCAATACCGAATTCTTTCTCTCAATCGGGAGGTAATCTCGGTAATTCATCCAGAAAACATCTAGAAATTCTTGTACTGTTGGTACATTTTCCAATTTTTTTTGTTTCTAAGCACTAATCACATTGTTTAGATTATCCGGTCTTTCACCTACAAATACCATCTTTGAACCGTCTGGCTTCTTCAAGATTAACCCTTTTATATTTTCCATAAAACCAACAAGAAATTCTACTATTTGAATCTTTAGAGGACATTTCTTGCATATTCGACTCACTTTGGCACTTTGTCCTATTAGATTGACGGCTACTACTTTATTCGAATTTGGTTCTATTGTAATATTTTTTTCAAGTATTATTTTAGAACTAATGTAAAAATGAATAGAGCCTAAATCAATCATTGCAAAGATAGGTCCGCCAAAGAGTTCGATCATACCTGCTACGATCTCTGCATCATCCTGATCCTCAACAGTTTTGATGTGATATACCCGAGCTATAGCCTTGCTCTCACGATTAGGCGCAAATGCAGATGTTCCCAGGTTACTACCGTTATTTCCTTTACCAGCCTGATGTGCTACAATAGGCTGATTTGGGTGAAGTTCTGGACAATGCTTCTTGATATGACTAGTTTGCCCACGAGAGAAACATGCCCCAGTCAACTTTGATGACATCATCTTTGCCCAAAACAATCCAAGGAGTTAGTGATTACCAACTTTGCCCTTGCCATCATCAAAAATTACCATCTTGCCATTTTTCATCCAATGGCTAAGATTAAACATGGAAAAGTAACCTTTGATCCAATGGTCCATATTAATTTTTATTAAAATAAGATATGGAAATGGCCATTCTATCCTTGCCTTATTTTAATAAAATATCTCCTAAAAATCTCAGAAGAGATTTCTCATTTATTCAATTAAATCCGATTATCCAGATTTTTCCCGAACTTCAAAACTTTATAGCTCTTCATACAAACATTGTATCAAAAATCCAGGTAACACAAAAATGCCACCCTTGGGGGTGAACTATTCATTTATGGGACTAACTTACATAACTTTTAAAAATTACAACTTAGTCCCTAAACTTTTTGAAATTTACACTTTAGCACCAAACTTTTGAAGTTTTACATTTTGGCCACTAACCAAAATTTTGAGGTATTACAGTACGACACCTCCAACCACACAACGCCTCGTACGGTGCCACATGCATACTTGCATGATAACTGCTATTAAAGCAAACTCTACCAAAGGCATTTGCTTTTCACACTTTCCATGGAACTCTATGATACACAACCCAACTTATCTTTCAAAACATGAATTTCATGCTCCAACCGGCCATCCAACTGGGAAAGATATGAAGTACATACACTCAAGCTCAAGCGACAATCCCGAAACCTCGCTGTAACCCACGGATCTCCATCCAAAACTATGGACTCAGGCACACTGTGCAAACGCACTAACTCGGCAATATACAAATCTACCACTTATTCCAACACATACAACACAACCATAGCCAGAAAGGTGCGCATGCTTCGTAACTCAATCAACAACTCAAAAGAAAACTGATGCTCAACTTCCACTCGCTGACATACCACGCATCGAACAACAAAATCAACCATATCTTCATTTAGGCCAACCCAACAGCAATCCCTTTTCAAACCTTGATATATCTTGGTATTATCAGAATGCATATCACAAGAATTGGCATGCGCCTCTATCAAAACCATGAACCTCAACTCAACATCAAGGGACACCACTTTCCGGTCTTTAAAACACAACATCCTACCACCATTAACGTGAAAATCCATCGGATTTCCTTCCCCCAATAACCTGGACATGTGATACTAAATCATCATCACATAGTTACCTTCCTCTACTCAACTGTGACCAGGAAAACTTCACTTGCAACTTGGCCATCAAGCCTCCATCACGCATCACACCTAACCGCGTAAACAACATCCTCAACTCCACCGCAACCCACATAAACAAAGCATCGGCTATAACATTAGCTCGGACGATATTCAACCATCAAACTATAACGCTTAAACAACTCCAACAATCCAAGTTGCCAAAAACACAAATCATCATTCATTTTTTTCTAACCACACATGATCCTTGAACACAACACAGTTCTCATAATAGAATTGGTAACTCTAAAACATTTAAACAACCACCATCGCAGCAAGCTTCACATTATGCATAGGACAAAAGCTCTTATGCACCTTTAACTATCTAGATGCATAAGCCACAACTTCACTTACAAAGCTTCAATCTCAACAGACCTCGATGCTAAGAACTGGATCTAGTAAACCCACAAACTGCCAATCTAACTTTGGTCGCTCAAAAACTAGCACAAACCAAACTCCCAAGAACCATATCACCAAAACCACCTTCATACGCTACCTTACTTACACCATCATTCCATTGATTTCCAATCAGTCATCCGTAAGTGTGAACATATGTATGCATGATTACTTATATGCCCTCAGAGATGTCTATGTGTATGTATGCAAAACCTATAATGTCATGCCCAAATGTATGCATGTACTGACATATTTACATATACATATAAGTGTTTTTGCATTGTGCATGTTAATCTGTTCACACTTACTAATAACACTCTCAGAACCAGAATTCTTAGTAACATACCCAAAACTCGTACTTCCCAAACAAAGAACAACATTCGCTTCTCCCCAAAAATCCACTAAACCAACCATACTTATCGATCAAAACCCTTCTCGGTGTTTCTGTACACGAAAAGACCAACAATAAGCACCACAACCAACTGATCTAAAAACTCAAGGACTACCTGACTCATCATAACTATGAACGCAACCCATGCATCGGTCAACCCAAATGGTATAACCAAAAATGCATACTGTTGCACCCCTTACAAAAGGCAAATCTAAACCCAAACACATCCTCTATCTTCAACAGATAACACTCGAACTCATACTAAACTTTCAAACCACCAAAGCACCTCTAAAAAGATCAACAGAACATCAACTTATTCAGCTACCAAAGCCCCATGAACATCTGCATCATACCATCCTCCTTTTTCCACAACAACACTGATGCAACCCCCGACAAAATACTAAGCCTAATAAACCCTTGGTCAAGCAACTCCCTCGAGCTATGCGCATGGAGCAATAGACACTGGAGCTGCGTTTTCATACAACTCAATGTTAAACTCGATCCCCCAATCCAATGGAAAACCCGACCATTCCCTAGAAAACACCCAGGAACTCACATACCATACAAATATCCTGAGCAAGTACTTTTTTTGACCCTAGATTCATAACATAGGCTAGGAATGCCTTGTAACCACTTGCCTCCAACGTCAAAATAGCACTAGACAAGAATTTAACATTCTCGCTTGTGATTACCACCTCGTAATCATCAGCAAGATCAAGGCAACTCGCTAGGACCCAAAACCAACCACAGCTCCCTATTCCAGCCACTATCCATACCTAGACTACATCAAAAATCATGGAGCAGCAACTCCAACAAATCAACCGCAACCTCAGGACCTTAAATCATCACAGGACATTTTCAAGCATCATTCTCGCCACAACCATTTCACCAGAGGAGCTAGCCACTTGCATTCGTACAACTAATACTTACGAGGCGATCAATCAACCCACAATTCCCACAAACGTTAACAACAACAAGCACAAGAGTTTACACTACACATATCAAACACAAATAATCCCGCCTCATGATATCACATGATCCACATACCCAATACGCATTAAATACTGTTCTAGTCTGGATACTCTGACCCCGCGGTCCTCACCCAGCACTATCATCACCTCGCCTCAACTTAGGGTGACATCTTTTATCATAATTCCTTTTAAACTGAACACTACTGGAACTAGAATCTACAATTCTCTTGCCAGAGCCAGAACCTTCCGCGTGAAACCAATAAACCTAGGTTTTTCTCGATGTGCTTCGCCCATGTACCAACACGTCGATAATGGCATAGTCCAAAACCAACATATACACCTTAACATCTTCTACCAATTCATAACAGAATCAATCACAGTGATACCTCTATATTGGTACCCGTTCAGGAGTATACCGGATCAACTGAACAAATTACACCCTATCTCGGCCAAACACATGCAACCTTGAACTCAAGCCATGAACTCTCATTTCTTGTCATCCAAGTATCTAAACCCTAGATACTTCTTCCAAAAGATAGCATGGAAAGATTGCCAATCCACATCATAGGGTTCCACGCCTGCAGATACAGTTGTCCACCAACTAAAAACATCGTCCTACAATAGGGATTCAACACATCCCAACCTACGGGTACTAATACACCCCATTTGGTCCAAACCTGGATAACATCGACCATCCCTATCTCAGATGCCTCGAGTGACAACCTATGGTACTCAACTCCTACCAAACTATAGGGATATTCCAATGGCAACCTCGTTTGCCCAACCACCGGTGCAAACACATGCACTCCAGTAACAACAGCTTAAAAGCTCAAAATATTGCCTATATCAAGGCATCATATCACCCAACACTGGCTCAATCGGCATAGGTGGTACATGCTTCGGGGTAACAAATCCCCAAGAGACACAACACTCTCCTCAGCTCACTGCCCAAAGGCAACAACATCATGCTAATTCCCATTTCTCCTCTCGGTCGTAATATAACATTTTCTAAGGCATTATAATCATTTCAAAAGAAAAATAACCAGGCCAGCTTCAAGCAAGGATCCAAGACTTCCATTTCAAAATAATAACATTTCAAACTATAATAATAAGGCAATGGGTTTCCCAAATTTTACCCCAACATGGCATAAAGTAATCACTATGCATATTGCAATCATCATGAATACTAAACATTAGATAACAACTCACAATAACTTCACAACAATCAAACCAACTCCTAACTACCGCAAACCTGGCTCTGATACAACAAATGTAACCCCCTCTACCCGGCCTAGTCACAAGACCGAACCGAGTGAGCTATATTAGGTTTACTGAAGTAAATCATTAAGAAGAAAATCAAACCACACCTTTTTTTCCTTTTTATCTTTTCTAGATGCAAATTAAATCCCTACATATACATACTAACAACAGGTGAAACCTCAAATCAATCGAACAACGAATTAAAATCCAATTGAACACAATTGTAATTTAGGGACCAAATTGCAATTTTAGAAAATTACGAGGACTTAGCCAACTTTTAAGTTACAATTCTTTAATTAGACAGTTTACATGCTTATACGCCAAAATTTAGCTAAAAAAGTTCATCCGATCTTATTCAATTGCATCCACAATAATTAGGGACCAAAACGCGAGGAAATAGAATTTCATTCCCATGACATTAACAGAATTAACGCCCATCGATACCGGTACGATCATAGCCGTACCGATACGGAGTAGAAACCCGTACCAGTACACTGTGTACCGTATTGGTACGCCCCGTCAGCTTACAAAATATTAACACCGTACCGATACAAGCCTTTATTGTTTCAAAACACAGGTTTTTCCCAAAAAGCAACTTACCATTAATGAGTTCTCGTACTAATATGCCTTATCTCGTACTGGTATGCTAAGCTTAAATTGGTTATACGTACCGGTACGCACATACCCGTACCGATCCCGGTGCCTAAATTTGCCTAGCAGTACCGATTATCGGTACGCCTGGGCTTGTAATGTCATTTTTAGCTAGTTTAACATGCTTTCAACCTTACCAAAACATTCTAACATGCCCCTAACATACAACCAACATAACCTAAAATCCAACCACAACATTACACCACAGATTCAACATCATTTCATGGCATTTTGCATCAAATATAAATCTATAGGCATGCAACCTAGTTAACCAATCAAGCAAAACCCCAAACTTCATACCATCACCAAAAATAAACCATAAAGGCCATTTACAATTCAAGAGCAACCAAGCAAACTTTCTCAAATAGGGATTTCAACAAAATGTTTCCCAAATAACAACGGAAACCCCTATTGCCCTTATTACTTATAGTCTAGTTCAAAACATACTTTGGTTACCAAGTCTTGTATTGATCCCTTGCTTCCCGCTGCCTTCCAAGCTTTTAATTCTCTACATTGATGGACAAACAGAGCGCAAGCACACTAGGCTCAGTGAGGAATGCTCAAAACAAAACACCATCAATGCATTTAAAACCATTTCTCAACAACACATTGAAATCTCAGTTCAACCATTCTTTAAATATCATTTAAACAAGACCATTGAAATATCATGCCTTGAAAACCAAATACTTTTCATCTTTAAAAACCAGCATATTAAACCATATGCAACATGTATCATTTCCAACAGCAAATTCCATTGCTAGACCTCAATTTAAGCCTTCCCATGCATAACCACCATATGCAAAGCTTAAAGAGTAAAACGTACAACATGTATCATTAACCAACGACAAGTTCTATTGCTAAAACTCAATTTAAGCCTTCCCATGCATAACCACCATATGCAAAGCTTAAATAGTAAATATGTATAAATCACAATATGCAAAATAAACTTTCCAATGATACATCAACAATTATATTGGCTCACAAGTGATCATTAACCAAGTTCATTTACCAAAAGAGTTCATCGGATACACGGATTCAACAAGTGTTTACCGAACACTTCATACATTCTCACCGACAACACAAGGTTCACACACGGGAGTTTTCAGTACACATAAACCCCTCCATCGTTGTGACACCCGTGGTGGAGTATTCGGTACACCACATAAACCCATCAACACCACTCATCGAAAGATGTATAATCCATTAACGGGAGTTTACGATACCATATAACCCCTCGACTATTAGGGTAATGGATAGAGTATTTCGTACACTGTATAAAACTCCTCAACATCCAAGGCGATTTATTATAGTGCACTATCAATCCTATGGCCATCCAATTATATCCGATAACAATTTTAAAACCACATCACTTGCCAATATAATTAACCATTTACCATTTACCTCAATGTTTTTAACAAACATTAAACCAAACCATTTTCCAAAGCAACAACCATTCTTTAAACCACAAGTATACACCATATACTTACAAAGATCACTTACCATGTGCATCCTTCAGCATCTCATGCTTAAAAACAGTATCTCAAATACTTTAAAACATGCTTAAATAGTAGGTAACATGTAATTCAAAACAAGTGCATAAAACCATTTCAAGCTAGCATGATCGAGAGAGAAAAACCACATTTACTTACTCTCGTGTTTAAACCAGCGTATCAAGCTAAGTTTAAACTCCCATAAACCACCTTTAAAACATTCCAAAGCTCCACCGATCACTTCTGAATCCATCTCCCTTATTTTAACCACATTATAACAGAGGATTAATGCATCTCAATGCATTCAAAACACTACAACAAAAAATCCTCACAGACTTCCACAATCCTCTCAAAATTAACCAATCACAACAACCAAAATCATCATATAATCATTTCCAAACACAACCCAGCCACAACCTAACAATCTAGCACTTTCATAATCATCAATTAACACTCAAAAAATAGAATTAACACATCCAAAAACTTCCAGCAACCTTATATCTACCACAAAAATAGACTTCTAGTAACCCAAACAATTAGAGATTCACGAGTTTTGGGATTTCATTGACAAAATTGACTTATCAACATTATTATATATCCAAAATGTGTTTAAACTCAATCCATAACACTGGAAATCAGATTCAATTTGAATCTTTCTCTATTTCATCAATTTCACCCAAATAAATCAATTAATTCAATATAAAACATCGAATCAGATTATAAACCATAAATCAAGGATCAAACCCTTGGGAATATTAATAAAGAACCATTCAATAGAGGAGATCACAAACCTTACCCCTATTATTTGATTTATCCCTCAATTGGCTTGTTCAACGCTCGGAAAACATAAGATTTTAATAAGGTTTTGTAAATCAAAGTTAAATAATCAAGACTAGATCAAGAATTTAAGTAAAATTGATGTCTCGCCTCTGGTTTTTGATGAAAACTTGAGTGTTTGGCAGAAAAGAAGTGGAGAGAAAAGTTACGTCAATTTTCATTAAAACCAAATAACTAACTTTAATATCTAAATCTCTTTTTATTATCCTTTAAAACGCATGTTAAAATGATTTAATTGAAGGGAGAAATCACCAGTAAAAACTTGACAAAATAGCTCCTTAAGGATTCTAAGAATTTGACCCTTTTCATTTTAGTCAACTTTAAAACCAGTTTTCAAATATTGCATTTTGGTCACTAGCCAAAATGTCTCACCTCCAAACCTTATTTTCCAAAATTGATTTCCCCAATATTAATCATATATTAAAAGATGGTTTTTAACCATTTTCCCATATTTTTATCTTACCAAAAAATATATGGTCCCGAATCTGACTTGAATCTCTAACCTGGTCAACCAGATCGTCTAATAAGCCTCAAAACCGCTAGGCCCAAAACGGGGTGTTACAACTCTCCCCCACTTAAGAAATTTCATCCCCGAAATTTACCCAGAGGAAACAAAAGCAGAAACTACTCCAACATCTCTGACTTTCACTCACATATGGCTGCTCATCACTGCAGTATCTCCAGAACACCTTAACAAGCCCAACCATCATACCACGCTGAACCCTACCGCTGGCATCGAGGATCTCCACTGGATCCTTACTACAAGATAAATCTAATCTCAGCACAATGCCTTCCCCGACACAACATGCGAGGAATCCAACTGATACCTTCGCAACATCTTTACATGAACCACATCATGGAACCCTTTCAACACAAGAGATAACTTCAACAAAAGCAACAGGACCCACACGCTCAACAAACTTGTATGGTCCATAAAACCTCGGCTTAGCTTTATTTTTCTTCCAAGGCGATACCATCATGATCATCCGACCATCAATGACACACTCTAAAACACTACGCTTCAAATCCACGTAGAATTTCTGACGATTCGAAGCTACTCTCAAGTGCTCACATAACAACTTCACTTTCTCACTAGTGCCTTTCAACACATCAGACATGAGAACACACTTTTCCTTAATTCCAGCCCAACACACGAGCGTACGACACCTTTAGCCACACAACGCCTCAAACGATGCCACCTGCATACTTGCCTGATAACTGCCATTAAAGTAAGCTCTACCAAAGGCATTTGCTTTTCACACTTTCCCTGGAACTCTATGATACACAACCCAACTTATCTTTCAAAACCTAAATTCCATGCTCTAACCCGCCATCCAACTGGGAAAGATATGAAGTACATACACTCAAGCTCAAGCGACACCTCTGGAACCTTGCTGTAACCCATGAATCTCCGTCCAAAACTATAGAGTCGGGCACACTGTGCAAACGCACTAACCCGGCAATATACAAATCTGCCACTTATTCCAACACATACATCACAAGCATAGCCACAAAGGTGTGCACGCTTCGCAACTCAATCAACAACCCAAAAGAAAACTAATGCTCACCTTCCACTCGCTAACATACCACGCATCGAACAACAAAATCAACCATATCTTCCTTTAGACCAACCCAACAACAATCCCTTTTCAAACCTTGATATATCTTGGTATTATCGGAATGCATATAATAAGAACTAGCATACGTCTCTATCAAAACCATAAACCTCAACTCAACATCAAGGGACACAACTTTCTGATCTTTAAAACATAGCATCCTACCACCATTAACGTGAAAATCCATCAAATTTCCTTCCCCCAATAACCTGGACATGTGATACTAAAGCATCATCACACAGTTACCTTCCTCTACTAAACTGTGACCAGGATGACTTCACTTGCAACTCGGCCATCAAGCTTCCATCACGCATCATACCCAACTGCGTAAACAATATCCTCAACTCCATCTCAACCCTCATAAACAAAGCACCGGCTATAACATTAGCTCGAATGATATTCAACCATCAAACTATAACGCTTAAACAACTCCAACCATCCAAGTTGTCAAAAACTCAAATCATCATTCATTTTTTTTCTAACCACACATGATCCGTGAACACAACACACTTCGCATCATAGAATTGGTATCTCTAAAACATTTAAACAACCACTGTAATGCCCCAGTTTTAGGGTTTAGCGGTTTGGTGGTTTATTAGACGGTTCGGTGGATCGAAGTAGGGATTCGAGTCAGTTTTAGGACCGTATATTTTTTGGTAAGATTAAAATATGGAAAATAGTTAAAAATTATCTTTTAATATATATTGATTTTTGGTGGAATAAATTTTGGTAAATGGAATCTGGAAATGTGACATTGTGGTTAGTGACCAAAATGCAATTTTTGAAAACTATTTTAAAGTGACTAGAATGAAAAGGGTAAAATTCTTAGAATCCTTTAGGAGCTAAATTGCCAAGCTTTTGCTGGTGGTTTCTCCCTTCAATTAAATAATTTTAAACATGTGTTTTAAAGGTGGTTTAAGAGGGATTAAAATATCTAAGTTGGTTATTAGCTTTTAAAGAAAATTTATGTAACTTTTTCCTAAACCTTTTCTCTCAACTTCTTTTCTGCCAAACAATCAAAATTTCATCAAAATCTAGAGGTGAGAGATTCTTTTCACTCAGATTATTGATTTTAACTTGATTCTTTAACTTTGTTTTGCAAAATCTCATTGAAATCTTATGTTTTCTTAGCTTTTCATAAATCAATTGAGGGAGAAACTTCACAATAGGGGTAAGGTCTAAGATCTCCTCTATTGTATGGTTCTTTATTGAAATTCCCAAGCATTTGATCCTTGTTTTTGTGTTTCTAATCTAATTTTGATAATTTTCTAATGTTTAATTGAGTTATTTGGGGAAAATAAGTTAATTCACGGATTGGATCTAATTTCTAGTAATTAAGGATGCTTTGATTTATATTTTGGATGTTTAATAATGTTGATAAGTGATTTTTATTAATGGAATCCCGAAACTTAAGAATCTTTATTTGTTTAGGTTGTTAGTTTTAAGGTTTTGTGGTGTTTCTATGGTTGTAAGGTTGCTGGAGGTGGTAGGCTGATTTGGATATGTTTTTAGATGTGTTTTGATGTTGAAAGTGATGTTAGATTGATAGATGTTAGCTGGGTTGTGAATCGAAGTGTTTTGGTTATGTTTTCAGTTATTGTTAAGGGTTAGTTGTGAAGGTTGTGTAGAAATCTGAGATGGATTGTGGTTGTTGTGTTTAGAATGCATTATGATGCATTAATCCTATGTTATATTGTGGTAAAATAGGGGAGGTTGGTTAGGAGGTGATTGGAGAAGCGTTGGAGGTTTCAAATGCTTGATTTTGCGTCGGTGAATCGAGGTTTCGCATATCGGTGAGTGAAAACATGGTTTAAAGCATTTTGATGTTATGGGAATAGAGTTTTGGGAGTTAAGGTACAGCTTGAAACGCTTACCTAGACTCAGAAGTAAGTATAAAGTGGTTTTACTCTCCTAGTCGTGCTTGTTCAAATAATTTTATGCACTTAGTTTTAATGTTCATGTACCTACTGTTTAAGCATGTTTTAAAGTATTCGATATACTATTTTCAAGCAAGTTTTGCTGAAGGATGCACAAGGTAAGTGATCCTTGTAAGTATGGTTTATACTTGCGCTTTTAAGCATGGTTGTTGCTTTGGAAATGGCATGGTTAATGCTTGGTAAAACAATGAGGTAAATGCTATTTCATTAATTATATTGGCAAGTGATGTGGTTTTAAAATTGTTATCGGATATAGTTGGCTGGCCATAGAATTGCGTGCATTGTAAATAAGTCACCTTAGATGTTGAGGGGTTTATACGGCGTACTGAATACTCCATCCAAGTACCATAACGGTAGAGGGGTTAAACAGTACCAAAAACTCTCGTTAGTGGATTAAGCATCTAACCGATGATTAGGGTGGGTGTCCCTGTGGGTTGATAGCGTACCCGGTTGTTATTGTATCACGATTGTGATTGTATCGCTATTCCGGTTGAGATGGCTTGAAGTGTTGGGTTAACACTTGTTGAATCCGTGTACTAAGAGGTACTGGGCCAGATAGGGTGTACCGATGCTCGTAAGCTGGGCTGTGTTGTTTCCATGTTGCAGGGTGATGCTTATGCATGGTGGACTACCACGATATCCAGTATAGCGGCTGAGGAGGTGTCTTGGGAGTTCTTCTGTGAGGCTTTTAGGAAGAAGTTTTTCGGAGTCCGATATCAGGACCAGAAGAAGTGTGAGTTCGTGGCTTTGGAATAGGGCAATATGTCTGTTGTGAAATACGAGGTGTAGTACGTGAGGTTGAGTCGGTATGTACCTGAGTTGATTCTTGACGAGCGTACCCAATATGATCGTTTATGTTATGGGTTTAGGGTTTTGGATCGTTAAGACAAACATGCTTGCTACTGATTATACCAACTTTAATGTGTTGGTTTCGCGAGTCTAGGATGTGGAGAAAAATTTGGGCATGGCTTTTGGATCGTAAGGCGTTAGCTCGGGTAAGAGGGCTACTAAATCGGGTTATAGCAGTGGTCAGGCCAAGAGACACCGTGACAAGAGGTTTTGCCCAGACCCGAGGCATGGCGGAGGAGTTTTAGGACGTGGAATCCAGGGGTAGGGCGCCCAGGTTAGAGCTCTATTTAGTACCTGTTGGGGCGAGATTCCCCACGGTTGGCCAGGGAAGGTTAGGCACCTGTGCCTGTTGTGGCTAATGCTTGTTGGAGTTGTAGGCCAGGTGATCATTAGAGGCGTGATTGTTCGTTGTTGGCTCGTGGTGGGCAGGGTGCTGCACCTATTATTGCTCTGCTGTGAGGTTGTGGTCGTTGCCGCGGACTATTTTAGCGTTTAGATGTGGGATAGAGGACCGTGGCTTATACTATTGCTATCCAGCCTGAGGGAGGTGGACCAACTAGAGTGTATGCGCACCGTGAAGGTCGCAATGACACTGATGTGATTGTAGGTACTTTTACCCTTCAGTCTCTGTCGTTGAATTTGTTGGTTGATTCTGGTTATACTCATTCATACATTCTGAGTGAGCATGCTGAGTTGCTTGATATACCTATTGAAATTCTTAATGTGGGTGTTAGAGTGACTAGTTCTCCTGGAGAGACAGTCATGGTTAGGAGGTTGTATCATAGGTGTCTGCTGATGGTTCAGCGACATGTGTTTGCTGTAGACTTGATGAAGTTGCCATTCCATGGTTTTGATGTGATTTTGGGTATGTATTGGTTGACTGAACATCGGGATGTGGTGGATTTTGAGACCAAACGAATATCCTTGAGGTTGTCAGATGATTATGAGGTGGTGGTTGTTGGTGAGAATGCCAAGTTTTTTTCTAATGTTGTTTCAGCTTTAGAAGCAAGTCGAATGTTAGATTTGGGATGTCAGGCTTATTTAGCCTATATTATGAATCCTGAATCAAAGGAGTTGAGGGTGCAGGATGTTCACACCGTATGTGAGTTTTCGGGTGTTTTTTCAGAGGAGTTGCTGGGATTGCCACCTAATCGTGAGGTAGAGTTTAGCATTGATGTTTTTGCAGGCATGGTACCAGTATTGATTGCTCCATACCGTATGGCTCTGAAGGAATTGGAGGAGTTGAAGACGTAGTTGCAGGAGTTGTTGGATCGGGGCTTTATTAGACAAAGTATTTCACCGTGGGGAGCGCCGGTGCTATTTGTTAAGAAGAAAGATGGTACGTTGCGGATGTGTATAGATTACCAGCAGCTAAATAAGTTGACAATAATGAACAAGTATCCCTTACCATGGATTGACGATCTGTTTGATCAGTTTAGGGGAGCTTCGGTGTTTTCCAAGATAGATTTGGGGTCAGGGTATTATCAGTTAAAGGTGAAGGAGGTGGATGTTCCCAAAACAGCTTTCCATACAAGATACGGGCATTACGAGTTTCTTGTGATGTCGTTTGGTTTGACCAATGCTCCGGCTACTTTTATGGACATGATGTATCGAGTGTTCCATGAGTTTTTGGATAAGTTTTTGGTGGTGTTTATCGATGATATCCTTGTGTACTCTCGTACCGAGGAGGATCATGATAGCCATTTGCTGTTTGTGCTTCAAAAACTGATGGAGAATCAGTTGTATGCTAAGTTAAGCAAATGTGAGTTTTGGCTTAAGGAAGTTGTGTTTCTTAGGCATGTTGTGTCAGCCGAAGGAATTCATGTTGATTCGCATAAGGTTGAGGCTGTAATGGGTTGGAAGGAGCCCAAGTCTGTGATGGAAGTTAGGAGTTTCCTTAGTTTGGCGGGTTACTACCGGAGGTTTGTGGAAGGGTTCTCCAGTGTGGAAGCTTCGTTAAAAAAGTTGCTATAGAAGAATGTTAGGTTTGAGTGGACAGAGGATAGGGAGTGAGCTTTCGAAAGATTGAAGGAAGCCTTGACGCGAGCTCCGGTCTTGGTTCAACCAGAATCGTGGAAGGAGTTTGTTGTTTACAGTGATGCATCGTATGTCGGGCTTGGTTGTGTGTTGATGCAAGAGGGTAAAGTAGTGGCGTATGCATCTAGGCAGGTGAATATGCATGAACATAACTACTCTACTCATGATCTTGAGCTAGCAGCGATAGTTTTTGCCTTGAAGATCTGGAGGCATTATCTGTTTGGTGAGAAATGTGTGGTTTACACGAATCACAAGAGCTTGAAATATCTGATGTCACAGAAGAAGCTGAATCTTAGGCAACGTAGATGGTTGGAGTTGCTTAAGGATTATGATTTGACCATTTAGTATCATCCGGGGAAAGCCAATGTTGTGACAGATGCTTTGAGTAGGAAAGTGGCTGTGGAGTTGACAGCTATGTTTGCTCGATTGAGTGTGACAAATGACGGAGGTTTGTTGGCTGAGTTGCAAGTGAAGTCATCCCTGTCGTAGTTGATTAAGGAGAAGCAACCGTATGATGGGAGTTTGGTACCTCATGTAGAAGATATCAGGGATGGAAACCCTACAGAATTTAATTTCAACGATGATGAGGTGTTGTGTTTCAAGGGTCGAATAGTGGTGCCTGAGGATGAATAGTTAAGGCGTACTATTTTGATTGAGGAACACACTAGTCCTTTTGCTATGCATCCCGGTAGTACTAAGATGTATCGAGGGTTGAAAGAAGAGTACTATTAGGTTGGACTGAAGAAAGATGTAGCTAATTTTGTAGCTCGGTGCATGGTTTGTCAACGGGTAAAGGGTGAGCATCAGTTTCCTTCTGGGTTGTTGGAACTGTTGAAGATACCGGAATGGAGGTGGGAAACAATCACCATGGATTTTGTGTCTAGGTTACCTTTGACGCCGACCAAAAAGGATTCCATCTGGGTGATCGTAGATCGGTTTACGAAGTGTGCGTATTTTGTGCCAGGGCATACTACGAATACTTTGGACAGGTGGGTTGAGCTGTACATCTCTGAGATTGTACGTTTGCACGGTGTACCCAAATCTATAGTTTCAGATAGAGATCCACAGTTCATCGCAAGGTTTTAGGTGAGTTTGCATCGTGCCTTGGGGACTCGGTTGAGTTTCAGTACCTCGTATCATCTACAGACGAATGGCCAGTCGGAGCGCGTGATTCAGGTTCTTGAGGATATGAGGTGTTGTGTTATTGAGTACCAGGGAACGTGGGAGAAGCATTTGCCGTTGGTGGAGTTTGCTTACAATAACAGTTATCACGCTAAGATACAAATGGCACCTTATGAGGCAATGTATGGCAGTAAATGTCGTACACCCGTGTACTGGACAGAAGCGGGGGAAAAGTTTGTGTCGATGCCCAATGTTCTGAAACGTACCACCGAAAATGTAAAGTTGATATGTGAGCGCTTAAAAGCAGCTACTGATCACCAGAAATCCTATGCAGATTTTAGGCGTAGGGATATAGAATATGTTGTGGGTGATAAAGTGTTTTTAAAGGTGTCGCCTTGGAAGAGGTGTTGCGTTTTGGGCAGAAAGGGAAGCTTTGCCGGAGGTTCATTGGACCATACGAGGTTGTTGAGCGAGTGGGACCTGTTGCGTATCGTTTGAGGTTACCTTCAAAGCTGGGAAAGATTCATGATCTGTTTCATGTTTCGGTGTTGCGGAGGTATAGGTCGGATCCTTCGAACTCCATGCCAGTGGAAAAGATTGAGCTGAGATCGATCTCTCTTATGACAAGGAACCAGTAGAGATTCTTGATACCAGCAATAAAGTGCTCCGTGGCAAAACAGTCGAGTTGGTTAAGGTGTTGTGGAAGCACCGTAGTGTAGAGGAGGCCAGGTGGGAGCATAAGTCGGATATGCTGAACCAGTTTCCGCACCTGTTTCCTCCAGGTAAATTTTGAGGATGAAATTTCTTAAGTGGGGGAGAGTTGTAACGCGCCATTTTTAGGGCTTAGCGGTTTAGTGGGTTATTAGGCGGTTCGGTGGACCGAAGTAGAGATTCGAGTCGATTTTGGGATCGTATATTTTTTGTGTTGGAAAAATTATGGGAAAATGTTTAAAAATCATTATTAATTATATATTTAATAATGGTGGAATCAATTTTGAAAAATTAGTTTTGGAAGGTGGATATTTTGGTTAGTGATCAAAATGAAAGTTTTTAAAACTGTGATTTTCTAGTGACTAAAATGAAAAAGGTCAAATACTTAGAATCTTTAAGGAGCTATTTTACCAATTTGTTTCTGAAGGTTTATCCCTTAATTTAACTAATTTAAACATGTACTTTAATTAATAATTAAAGTGGATTTTGTTAAAAAGGTGGTTATCTTTTCTTAAACAAAAATCACGTCATTTTCTCTTAACTTTTTCTCTATATTCTCTCCTCAGCGAAACAATCATATTTCATCAAAATTCCAAAGGTGAGGTGGTTTCTAACTTTATTTTAATGTTTCAAATTGTTTTACAAAGATTGTTTATACAAAATCTCACAGTAGTCTTGTGATTTCTTAGCTTTTCACAAATCAATTAAGGGAGAAACTTCACAATAGGGGTAAGGTCCGAGATCTCATCTATTGTATGGTTCTTTATTGAAATCCCCAAGCATTTTATCCTTGCTTTTGCATTTCTAATATGATTTTGATGATTTTCTAATGATTTAATGAGATCTTTGGGGAAAATGAGTTGATTCGTGAATTTAACATGATTTCCAGTAAGTAATGGTGATGTGATTCATATTTTGGATGTTTAACAATGTTCATAAGTGATTTTTATCAATGGAATCCCGAAACTTAAGAGTCTCTATTTGTTTAGGTTGTTAGTTTTGAAGTTTTGTGCTGAATCTAAGGTTAAAGGGTTGCTGGAGGTGGTAGGTTGTCTTGGATCTGTTTTTAGATGTGTTTTGGTGTTTAAAATGATGCTAGGATGATAGATGTTGGCTGGGTTGTGAATCAAAGTGTTTTGGTTATGTTTTCGGTTGTTGTGGAGGGTTAATTGTGAGGTTTTGTGGGAGTCCGAGAAGGTTTGTGGTTGATTTGTTTAGAATGCATTATGATGCATTAATCTTCTGTTGTTTTGTGGTAAAAACAGGGGAGGTTGATCCGGAAGTGATTGGAGAAGCGTAGGAGGCTTCAGATACTTGTTTTTGCGTCAGCGAATCGAGTTTCGCGTATCGGTGAGTGAAAACGTGGATTCCAGCTTTGGAATGTTTTAGAGGTGGCTTTTAGGAGTTTAGTTAGAGCTTGAAACGCTTACCTAAGCTCGAAAGTAAGTAAAGTCATTTTACTCTCTCGGTCGTGCTAGTGTTAAATGATTTTATGCATTTGTTTTGATTTACATGTTACCTACTGTATAAGCATGATTTAAAGTATTCGGTATACTATTTTTAAGCATGTTTTGCTGAAGGATGCACATGGTAAGTGATCCTTGTAAGTATGGTTTATACTTGTGGTTTAAAGCATGGTTATTTATTTGGAAAAGGGTCGGGTTAATGCTTGTTAAAAACAGTGAGGTAAATGTTTAAATGGTTAATTATATTGGCAAGTGATGTGGCTTTAAAATTGTTATCGGATATAGTTGGCCGACCATAGGACTGAGTGCACTGTAAAATAAGTTGCCTTGGATGTTGAGGGTTTTATAGGATGTACCGAATACTCTATCTAAGTACCCTAACGGTATAGGGGTTATACAGTACCATATACTCCCGTTAGTCGGTTAAGAATCTAACCGATGAGAGGGATGGGTATCCCTGTGGGTTGAAAGTGTACTCGGTTGATATTGTACACGGTTGTTAATGTACCGCAATTGTGATTGTATCGCTATTTCGGTTGAGATGGCTTGAAGTATTGGGTTAACACTTGTTGAACCCGTGTATCTGATGAACTCTTTTGTTATTGAAATTGTTAATGATCACTTGAAAGCCAATACAATTGTTATGTATCATTGTAATGTTTTAAGTTGTGTAATGTGATTTATACATGTTTCTTCTTAAGCTTTGCATTTGGTAGTAATGCATGGGAAGGGTTAAGTAGAGAGTTAGCAATGTGACTTGTTGTTGATTAATGATACATGCAGCATATGGTTTAAAATGTTGGTTTTAATGATGTAAGTGCATGTTTTAAAATATGATGTTAGATAAATGGTTTAAAATGCATTGATGGTGTTTGTTTTGAGCACTCCTTACTAAGCCTTGTGTGCTTACGCTCTTGTTGTCCATCAATGTAGATAATTGAGGTCTTGGAAGGAAGCAAGAAGCAAGGGGATCTTGGCAAGACTTGTTTCCAAAGTATGTTTTGGTTTAGACTATAATGAATAAGGGAAATGGGGAACTTATTGTGTTTTGGGAGATGTTTTGTGGAGCTCCCTGTTTGAGCATATATCTTTAGTTGCTCTTGGGTTGTAAATGGCCTTTAAAGTTTGTTTTGATGTTGGGTAGGAATGAAGTTGCTACTTGGATTGTGATATGTATAGCATATTGGTATGGTGTTATAAGCATGTTGGAATGGTTTGATAATGTTTTTGAGATGAAAAACTAGCAAATTGTGGCATTACAGGTCTAGGCGTACCGATACGTGGGGTACCGTATTAGTACAGCTAGGCATATTCTGGCCTGAGGGATCGGTATGGGTAAGGGAGTACCGGTACGCCTAGGTGGTTTTTGGCCTAGCGTACCGATACGGGAAATGGTGTATCTATACACGTTCTAGCCTATAGAATTTCACTTTTTCAATCTAAACCCGTGTACCGATACCCGTGTAAGCGTACTGATACGTATGTTAAAGAAATTCAAAAGTTAGGTAAGTTCGTTATGGCGTATCGATACCTGTCGTGGTGTATCGGTATGGGGCATTTTTATGCGTATCGGTACAGTGACAACCGAACTGATACCCAAGGCCGTTTTCTGTAATGTTGGCTTGGCAGTTTTGCATTCTTTGCATTCTAGTCCCTGAATCTTGTCCATGCGATTGTACGAGCTTGAATGATCATTTTGAGATGAAATTTGAGCTGAATAACCAGAACCTGAATAATTAATGATTGATATATTAAAAGTGGCTTAAATCCTACAAATTTCATGTATTTGCAATTTAGTCCCTAAATTGCAAATGTGATCAATTGGATGTCAAAATGATGCCCGATTGAGGTGGGGTTATACCTGAGTGATGCATGTACATGTAAGACTAATACTTGGCATCTAGACAAGAAAAAGGGAAAAAATGGACCGAGTTTTGTTGATCTCTTCAGGTTGATGAGGCAAATCTAATGTAGCTTCCTTGATTCGGTCTGGCAGCTAGACCGGGTCAACAGGGTTACATTAGCAATGTAACTTGATGTTGATTAATGATACATGTAGCATATGGTTTAATATGATGGTTTTAAGGATGTAAAGTGCATGTTTTAAAAAGGGCATGATGTTTTAAAGGATGATGTAAAGAAAATGGTTTAAATGCATTGATGGTGTTTTATTCTGAGTAATCCTCACTAAGCCATATGTGCTTACGCTCTCTTTGTCCATCAATGCAGAGAATTAAAGTCCTGGGAGGCAGCAAGAAGTAAGGGGTACTAGTTGTGTTTTGGGAGATGTTTTGTGGAACTCCCTATTTGAGCATGTTTCTTTAGTTGCTCTTGGGTTCTATATGGCCTTTAAGGATTGATTTTGGTGCTGGTTTATCTTTTGATATGTTGGTTGGATGCATATTAGGAAGCATGCCTATAGATTTCCTTTTTGATGCATGAAGCCTTGTTGTGTTGTTAGAATTGTGATGCTAGTTGGCTTGTGATATGTTTGGCATGTTGGTGTTGTGTTTTAAGCATGTTGGAGTGGTTAGAGTATGCTTTTGGGATGAAAAACCAGTGATTGGGGTGGGTGTCCCCGTGGGTTAAAAGTGTACCCGGTTGTTATTGTGCCGCGATTGTGATTGTATCGCTATTCCAGTTGAGATGGCTTGAAGTGTTGGGTTAACACTTGTTGAATTCGTGTATCCGATGAACTCTTTTGTTATTGGACTTGTTTAATGATCACTTGTAAGCCAATATAATTGTTAACGTATTATTGAAATATTTTATGTTGTATAATGCGATTTATACATGTTTCTCCTTGAGCTTTAGATTTGGTAGTAATGCATGGGAAGGCTTAAGTAGAGGGTTAGCAATGTGACTTGCTGTTGATTAATGATACATGTAGCATATGGTTTAATATGCTGATTTTAAGGATGTAAAGTGCATGTTTTAAAAAAGGCATGTAAAGTGCATGTTTTAAAAAGGGCATGATGTTTTAAAGGATGATATAAAGAAAATGGTTTAAATGCAGTGATGGTGTTTTTTTTCTAAGCAAACCTCACTAAGCCATGTCTGCTTACGTTCTCTTTGTCCATCAATGCAGAATTAAAGTCCCGGAGGCAGCAAGAAGCAAAGGGATCTTGGCAAGACTTGTTTCCAAAGTATGTTAGAGATTAGACTATAATGAATAAGGGCAATGGGGTACTAGTTGTGTTTTGGGAGACGTTTTATGGAATTCCCTGTTTGAGCATGTTTCTTTAGTTGCTCTTGGGTTGTATATGGCCTTTAAGGATTGATTTTGGTTCTGGTTTATCTTTTGATAAGTTGGTTGGATGCACATTAGGAAGCATGCCTATAGATTTCCTTTTTGATGCATGAGGCCTTGTTGTGTTGTTAGAAATGTGATGTTAGTTGCCTTGTGATATGTTTGGCATGTTGGTGTTGTGTTTTAAGCATGTTGGAGTGGCTAGAGTATGCTTCTGGGATGAAAAACCAGCAAAATGTGACATTACACGTCCAGGCATATCTATACGCGGGTGACCGTATCGGTACGGCTATGCACTTTTAGGCTTGAGGGAACGTACAAGGGTTGGTGTTTCGATATGCGTAGGCCACTTTGGTCTTAGCTTACTGGTACAACAAGGGGTGTTTCGATACGGGTCTCAGCTTCTGAAAATCAACTTTTTCGTCCCAATCCTGTGTATCGAAACGCCTGAAGAGCCGTATCGGTACGATCATCAAGGTTTTCAAATGTTTGGTATTTCAATTATGTGTATTGATATGGCATGGAGGTGTACCAAAATGAGGTTTTTCAATCCATATCGATACGGGTTTACTTGTATCAGTACGGATGACCGTTATTTCTGTTATTGTTACTTTGGGCAGTTCTGTTTTCTTTGCAATTTAGTCTCTGAATCTTGTTAATGCAATTGCCTGTGATTGAATAGTTGGATTGAGCTGAAATTTGAGATATATGCATGGAATTCGACTAAATAAAGGATGGTAATATAAAAGTGGATTTTTGACCTGTAATTTTTGTATTTGCAATTTGGTCCCTAAATTGCAAATATGATCAATTGGATGTCAAATTGATGCCTGATTGAGTTGGGGTTGCACCTGATGTCCCTATGAACATGCAGGGTTAATAATTGGCATCTAGATAAGATAAAAAGGGAAAAATGGACTGGGTTTTCTTGTATCTCTTCGGTTTGCTACGGTAAACTAAATGTAGCCTTCTTGGTTCGATTATGCGTATAGGCCAAGTCAAGGGGGTTACATTTGGTGGAATTAGAGCCATGTTTGATTCGTTTGGGAGGTTATTGTGTTGTTGCCATGTTTGATTTGCACGGTGATTGTTGTATGTACGTTGGTTGATAAGCATTGTAATTGATATATGAATATTGGTTGTTGTATGCTATGTTGGGGAGGTTTTGGGGGTACCCATTACCTTATTATTATAGTCTGGAAAGTTTTGATTTTTGAAATGGAAGTCTTGGATCCTTGCTTGAGGCTGGCCTAACTGTTTTTGTTTTGAAATGATTATCATTCCTTAGATATATTTTAGCACAATGGGACTGGGGAGGGAGTTGCGATAGGGTACGATTGTTGCTTCCACTGGACAGGATGCTGAAAGAGAAGTTGTACCTCTTGGAGTGTTGCCACCCCCACCTAATCCACCGGAGGGAGTTGAACAAGTGACACATGCACCGGCTGGGCCAGGGATGGGTGATATGGCACCACTGATATAGGCCGTGACCGGTGCTTTTCAGACAGCAGTTACAGGTGTTTGTGTGCCAGCACCGCCGGTTGAGGGGCAAGGTTTGTCGAATGAGTGTCTTCGTAGTTTGGGTGGAGTTGAGTTTTGAGGTTTGTTACCTGAGGCCTCGAGGGTTGGTTGGCTAGTACTGAGAGGATGCTGGGCCAGATGGGGTGCACTGATGCTCGTAAGCTAGGTCGTATTGTTTTGCTGCGGCAGGGTGATGCTTATGCATGGTGCACTACCACGATATCCGATATGGTGACTGAGGATGCGACCTGGAAGTTCTTCTGCGAGGCATTTCGAAAGAAGTTTTTAGGAGTCCGATATCAGTACGAGAAGAAATACGAGTTTATGGCTCTAGTGCAAGGCAATATGTCTATTGCGGAGTACGAGGTGCAGTTTGTGAGGTTGAGTCAGTATGCATCTGAGTTGGTTCCTGACGATCGTACTCGATGTGATCATTTCCGTTATGGGCTTGTGCAGGATGTTAAGACATACATGCTTCATGCTAATTACATCGACTTTGATGTGTTGGTTATGCGAGCCAAGGATGTGTGGCATCTGGATCGCGAGGTTCTAGCTCGGGTAAGAGAGTTGTTAATTGGGGTTATAGCGGTGGTCAGGCCAAGAGACACCGTGACAAGAGGTTTCGCCCAGAGCCGAGGCATGGTGGAGGTGTTGTGGGATGTGGAGTCCAGTGCAGGGTGCCTAGGTTAGAGCCCCGTTTAGCACTTGCTGGGTTTGTGGATCCTGAGATCATTTGAGGCGAGATTGCCCTCATTTGGCAAGGGAGGGTCAGGCACCTTTGCCTGTGGTGGCTAATGCTTGTTGGAGTTGTGGGTCAGGTGACCATCAGAGGCGTGGTTGTCCGTTTTTAGCTCGAGGTGGGCAGGGTGTTGCACCTGTTGTTACTCCGTAGTGGGGTCATGGTCGCGGACCGTTTTAGCGTCGAGATGGTGAGAAGAGGACTGTGGCTCATACTGTTGCTATCCAACCTGAGGGAGGTGGACTAACTAGGGTGTATGCGCACCGCGAGGCTCGCAATGACACTGATGCGATTGCAGGTACTTTTACTCTACAGTCTTTGTCGTTGTATTCATTGGTTGATTCTGGTTCTACTCATTCATACATTTTGAGTGAGCATGCTGAGTTGCTTGATATATCTGTTGAAATTCTTAATGTGGGTGTTAGAGTGACTAGTTCTCTTGGGGAGACAGTCGTAGTTAGAAGGTTGTATCGTAGGTGTCCGTTGATGGTTCAGAGACATGTGTTTGCTGTGGACTTGATGGAGTTACCATTCCATGGTTTTGATGTGATTTTGGGTATAGATTGGTTAACCGAACATCAGGCTGTGGTGGATTTTGAGACCAAACGGATATCCTTGAGGTTGTCGGATGATTATGAGGTGGTGGTTGTTGGTGAGAATGTCAAGTTTTTGTTGAATGTTGTTTCGGCTTTGGAAGCAAGTTGAATGTTGGATTCGGGATGTCAGGCTTATTTGGCCTATGTTATGAATCCTGGATCAAAGGAGTTGAGGGTGCAGGATGTTCGCACCATATGTGAGTTTTCGGGTGTTTTTTGGAGGAATTACCAGGGTTACCACCTGACCGTAAGGTAGAGTTTGGCATCAAGGTCTTTATGGGTACGGTACTGATATCTATTGCTTCGTACCGCATGGTTCTGAAGGAAGTGAAGGAGTTGAAAACGCAGTTGCAAAAATTACTTGACCGTGGGTTCATTAGACCCAGTATCTCACCATGGGGAGCGTCGGTGCTATTTGTTAAGAAGAAAGATGGTACGTTGCAGATGTGTATGGATTACCGGTAGATGAATAAGTTGACAATAAAGAACAAGTATCCCTTACCATAGATAGATGACCTGTTTGATCAGTTTAGGGGAGCCTCAGTGTTTTTGAAGATAGATTTGAGGTCGGGGTACTACCAGTTAAAGGTGAAGGAGGTGGATGTGCCCAAAACAACCTTCAGTACGAGGACCGTGCATTACGAGTTTCTTGTGATGCCGTTTGGTTTGATAAATGCACCAGCTGCTTTTATGGACATGATGAATCAAGTGTTTCATGAGTTTTTAGAGCAGTTTGTGGTTGTGTTTATCGACGATATCCTTGTGTACTGCCATATCGAGGAGGATCATGATAGGCATTTGAGAATTGTGCTTCAGACGTTGTTGGCTAATCAGCTTTATGCTAAGTTAAGCAAATGTGAGTTCTGGCTTAAGGAAGTTTTGTTCCTTGGGCATGTTTTGTCGTTTGAAGGAATACGTGTCGATCCCATAAGGTTGAGGCTGTAATGAGTTGGAAGGAGCCCAAGTCTGTGATGGAGGTTAGGAGTTTCCTTTGTTTGGTGGGTTACTACCGAAGGTTTGTAGAAGGGTTGTCCAGCTTGGTAGATTCGTTAACAAAGTTTCTATAGAAGAATGTTCAGTTTGAGTGGACAGGAGATAGGCAGCGAGCTTTTGAAATGTTGAAGGAAGCCTTGACACGAGCTCTAGTCTTGGTTCAACCAGAATCGGGGAAGGAGTTCGTTGTTTATAGTGATGTGTCGTATGTTGGGCTTGGTTGTGTGTTGATGCAGGAGGGTAAGGTAGTGGCGTATACATCTAGGCAGTTGAAGGTGGATGAAAATAACTCCCCTACTCACGATCTTGAACTTGTCGCGGTTGTGTTTGCCTTGAAGATATGGAGGCATTATCTTTATGGTGAGAAATGTGTGGTTATACGGATCATAAAAGTTTGAAATATCTGATGACACAGAAGGAACTGAATCTTAGGCAATGTAGATGGTTGGAGTTGCTTAAGGATTATGATCTGACCATTGAGTATCATACGGGGAAAGCCAATGTTGTGGCGGATGCTTTGAGCATAAAAACAGCTGTGGAGTTGAAAGCCATGTTTGCTCGGTTGAGTGTGACGAATGACTGGTGTTTGTTGGCCGAGTTGCAGGTGAAGCGATCCTTGTCGGAGATGATTAAGGAGAAGCAACCATATGATGGGATTTTGGTACCTCATGTGGAAGATATCTGGGATGGAAATCCTACGGATTTTCCTTTCAACGATGATTGGGTGTTGTGTTTCAACGGTTGAATAGTGGTGCTTGAGGATGAAGAGTTGAGGCATACTATTTTGACGGAGGCACATGCTAGTACTTTCGCTATGCATCCCGGTAGTATTAAGATGTATCGAGGTTGAAAGAGGAGTACTATTAGGTTAGACTGAAAAGGGATATGGCTGATTTCGTTGCTCGGTGTATGGTTTGTCAGCGGGTAAAGGCTGAGCATCAATTTCCTTCCGGGTTGTTGCAACCGTTGAGGATACCGAAATGGAAGTGGGAAAGAATCACAATGGATTTTGTGTCTAGGTTGCCTTTGACGCCGACCAAAAAGGACTCCATTTGGGTGATTGTGGATAGGTTTACGAAGTGTACGCACTTTGTGCCAGTACATACTATGTATACCTTGGACAACTGGTTGAACTATATATCTCTGAGATTGTGCGTTTGCACGGGGTGCCCAAATCTATAGTTTCGGATAGAGATATGTGGTTCACCGCAAGGTTTTGGGTGAGTTTGTATCTTGCTTTGGGAACCTAGTTGAGTTCCAGTACCTCGTATCATCCTCAGACGGATGGCCAATCGGAGCGCATGATTCAGGTTCTTGAGGATATGCTGAGGTGTTGTGTTATTGAGTACCAGGGAACGTGGGAGAAGCAGTTGCCGTTGGTGGAGTTTGGTTACAATAACAGTTATCGTTCGAGCAAACATATGGCACCTTATGAGGAGTTGTATGGCAGGAAATGTCGTACGCCCGTGTGTTGGGCAGAAGCGGGGAAAAAGTTTGTGTCGATGCCCAATGTTTTCAGAGGCACAACCAAAAAGGTAAAGTTGATATGTGCGCGCTTAAAAGCAGCTGTAGATCGCCATAAATCCTATGCGGATTTGAAGCCTAGGGATATAGAGTATGTTGTGGGTGATAAAGTGTTTTTGAAAGTGTCGCCCTGGAAAAAGGTGTTGCGGTTTGGGCAGAAGGGGAAGCTTAGCCCGAGGTTCATTGGACCTTACAAGGTTATTGAGCGTGTGGGTCCTGTTGCATATGATTTGAGGCTACCTCTGGAGTTGGGAAAGAGTCATGGTGTGTTCCACGTTTTAGTGTTGCAGAGGTATAGGTCGGATCCATCGCATGTCATGCCGGTGGAGGAGATTGAGTTGAGACCAGACTTATCTTACGATGAGGAACTGGTAGAGGTTCTTGATACCAGCAGTAAGGTGCTACGTGGCAAAATGGTTGAGCTCATTAAGGTGATGTGGAGGCACCGCAGTGTTGAGAAGGCCACGTGGGAACGTAAGTCGGATTGGTGAAACAGTTCCCGTACTTGTTTCCTCCAGCTAAATTTTGGGGACGAAATTTTTTAAGTGGGGGAGAGTTGTAACGCCCCAGTTTTAGGGCTTAGTGGTTTGGTGGTTTATTAGATGGTCTGGTGGACCAGAGTATGGATTCGAGTCAGTTTCGGGACCATATATTTTTTTGTAAGATTAAAATATGGAAAAATAGTTAAAAATCATCTTTTAATATATATTGATTTTTGGTTGAATAAATTTTGGAAAATGGAATTTAGATATGTGACATTTTAGTTAGTGACCAAAATGCGATTTTTGAAAACTATTTTAAAGGACTAAAATGAAAAGGGTCAAATTCTTAGAATCCTTAAGGAGCTAAATTACCAAGTTTTTTCCGGTGGTTTCTCCCTTCAATTAAATCATTTTAAACATGAGTTTTAAAGGTGGTTTAAGAGGGATTAAAATATCTAAGTTGGTTATTAGCTTTTAAAGGAAATTTACGTAACTTTTTCCTAAACCTTTTCTCTCAACTTCTTTTCTGCCAAACAATCAAAATTTCATCAAAATCCAGAGGTGGACGATTCTTTTCACTCACATTATTGATTTTAACTTGATTCTTTAACTTTGTTTTGCAAAATCTCATTGAAATCTTATGTTTTCTCAGCTTTTTCACAAGTCAATTGAAGGAGAAACTTCACAAATCTCCTCTATTGTATGGTTCTTTACTAAAATTCCCAAGCATTTGATCCTTGTTTTTTGTGTTTCTAATATGATTTTGATGATTTTCTAATGTTTAATCGAGTTATTTGGGGAAAATGAGTTAATTCACGGATTGGATCTAATTTCCAGTAATTAAGGATTCTTTGATTTATATTTTAGGTGTTTAATAATGTTGAGCAGTGATTTTTATCATTGGAATCCCGAAACATAAGAATCTCTATTTGTTTAGGTTGTTAGTTTTGTGGTGTTTCTATGGTTGTAAGGTTGCTGGAGATGGTAGGTTGATTTGGATCTATTTTTAGATGTGTTTTGATGTTGAAAGTGATGTTAGATTGATAGATGTTGGTTGGGTTGTGAATCAAAGTGTTTTGGTTATGTTTTCGGTTGTTGTGGTGGTTAGTTGTGAAGGTTTTGTAGAAATTTGAGAAGGATTGTGGTTGTTGTGTTTAAAATGCAATATGATGCATTAATCCTCTATTATTTTGTGGTAAAATAGGGGAGGTTGATCCGGAGGTGATTGGAGAAGCGTTGGAGGTTTCAGATACTTGACTTCATGTCGGTGAATCGAGGTTTCGCGTATTAGTGAGTGAAAACATGGTTTAAAGCGTTTTGATGTTATGGGAACAGAGTTTTGGGAGTTAAGGTAAAGCTTGAAACGCTTACCTAGACTCGAAAGTAAATATAAAATGGTTTTACTCTCCCGGTCGTGCTTGTTCGAATGATTTTATGCACTCGATTTTAATGTTCATGTACCTACTGTTTAAGCATGTTTTAAAGTATTTGATATACTGTTTTCAAGCAAGTTTTGCTGAAGGATGCACAAGGTAAGTGATCCTTGTATGTATGGTTTATACTTGTGCTTTTAAGCATGGTTGTTGCTTTGGAAATGGCATGGTTAATGCTTGGTAAAACAGTGAGGTAAATGTTATTTGGTTAATTATATTGGGAAGTGATGTGGTTTTAAAATTGTTATCGGATATAGTTGGCCGGCCATAGGATTGAGTGCACTGTAAATAAGTCGCCTTGGATGTTGAGGGGTTTATACGGTGTATCGAATACTCCATCCAAGTACCCTAACGGTAGAGGGGTTAAATAGTACCAAAAACTCCCGTTAGTGGATTAACCGTCTAACCAATGATTGGGGTGGGTGTCCCCGTGGGTTAAAAGTGTACCCGGTTGTTATTGTGCCGCGATTGTGATTGTATCGCTATTCCAGTTGAGATGGCTTGAAGTGTTGGGTTAACACTTGTTGAATTCGTGTATCCGATGAACTCTTTTGTTATTGGACTTGTTTAATGATCACTTGTAAGCCAATATAATTGTTAACGTATTATTGAAATATTTTATGTTGTATAATGTGATTTATACATGTTTCTCCTTGAGCTTTAGATTTGGTAGTAATGCATGGGAAGGCTTAAGTAGAGGGTTAGCAATGTGACTTGCTGTTGATTAATGATACATGTAGCATATGGTTTAATATGCTGATTTTAAGGATGTAAAGTGCATGTTTTAAAAAAGGCATGTAAAGTGCATGTTTTAAAAACGGCATGATGTTTTAAAGGATGATATAAAGAAAATGGTTTAAATGCAGTGATGGTGTTTTTTTTCTAAGCAAACCTCACTAAGCCATGTCTGCTTACGTTCTCTTTGTCCATCAATGCAGAGAATTAAAGTCCCGGGAGGCAGCAAGAAGCAAAGGGATCTTGGCAAGACTTGTTTCCAAAGTATGTTAGAGATTAGACTATAATGAATAAGGGCAATGGGGTACTAGTTGTGTTTTGGGAGACGTTTTATGGAATTCCCTGTTTGAGCATGTTTCTTTAGTTGCTCTTGGGTTGTATATGGCCTTTAAGGATTGATTTTGGTTCTGGTTTATCTTTTGATAAGTTGGTTGGATGCACATTAGGAAGCATGCCTATAGATTTCCTTTTTGATGCATGAGGCCTTGTTGTGTTGTTAGAAATGTGATGTTAGTTGCCTTGTGATATGTTTGGCATGTTGGTGTTGTGTTTTAAGCATGTTGGAGTGGCTAGAGTATGCTTCTGGGATGAAAAACCAGCAAAATGTGACATTACAGGTCCAGTCGTACCAATACGCGGGGGACCGTATTGGTACAGCTAGGCATTTTTAGGCTTGAAGGATCGGTACGAGGGTTGGTGTTTCGATACGCCTAGGCCATTTTGGTCTTAGCATACCGGTACAGCAAGGGGTGTTTCAATACGGGTCTCAGCTTCTGGAAATCAACTTTTTCGTTATAATCCCGTGTATCAAAACGCCCAGAGAGCCGTATTGGTACGATCATCAAGGTTTTCAAAACTTCGGTATTTCAGTTAGGCGTATCGATACGACATGGAGGTGTACCAAAACGGGGCGTTTCAATCCGTATCGATATGGGTTTACCTATATCGGTACAGATGATCGTTATTTCTGTTATTGTCACTTTGGGCAGTTTTGTTTTCTTTGCAATTTTGTCCCTGAATCTTGTTAATGCAATTGTTTTTGATTGAATAGTTGGTTTGAGCTAAAATTTGAGATATATGTATGGAATCTGACTAAATAAAGGTTGGTAAAATAAGAGTGGATTTTTGACATGTAATTTTTTGTATTTGCAATTTGGTCCCTAAATTGTAAATGTGATCAATTGGATGTCAAATTGTTAATTAGCATCTTGATAAGATAAAAAGGAAAAAATGGACCGATTTTGGTTGTATCTCTTTGGTTTGCTACGGCAAACCGAATATAGCCTTCTTAGTTCGGTTGGGCATCTAGGCCGGGTCATGGGTGTTACAACCACCATCGTAGCAAGCTTCACATCATGCGTAGGACAAAAGCACTCGTGCACCTTTAACTATCTAGATGCATAAGCCACAACTTCACTTACAAAACTTCAAGCTCAACAAACCTTGATGGTAAAAACTGGATCTAGCAAACCCACAAATTGCCAATTCTAACTTTGGTTGCTCAAAAATTAGCACAAACCAAACTCCCAAGAACCATATCACCAAAGCCACATTCATACGCTACTTTCCTTACACCATCATTCCATTGATTTCCAATCAGTCATCCATAAGTGTGAACATATGTATGCATGATTACTTATTTGCCCTCAAAGATGTGTATGTGTTTGTATGAAAAACCTCTAATGTCATGCCAAAATGTATGCATGTACTGACATATTTACATATACATATAAGTTTTTTTTTGCATTGTGCATGTTTATCTGTTCACAATTACTAATAACATTCTCAGAACCAGAATTCTTAGCAACATACCCAAAACTCGTACTTCCCTAACAAAGAGCAACATTCGCTTCTCCCAAAAAATCCACTAAACCAACCATACTTATCGATCAAAACCCTTCTCAGTGCTTCTGTACACAGAAAGATGAACAATAAGCACTACAACCAACTAATACAAAAACTCAAGGACTACCAGAATCATCATAACTATGAATGCAACCTATGCATCGGTCAATCCAAAAGGCATAACCAAAAATGCATACTGTCGCAGCCCTTATAGAAGGCAAATCTAAACCCAAACACATCCTTTACCTTCAATAGATAACACCCAAACTCATACCAAACTTACAAACCACCAAAACACCTCTAAAAAGATAAAAAGAACATCAACTTATCCATCTACCAAAGACCTATGCACATCTGCATCGTACCATCCTCCTTTTTCCACAACAACACCGACGCAACCCTCGACAAAACACTAAGCCTAATAAACCCTTGGTCAAGCAACTCTCTCGAGCTATGCGCATGGAGAAATAGACATTGGAGCTGTGTTTTCATACGACTCAATGTCAAACTCGACCCCTCAATCCAATGGCAATCCCAACCATTCCCTTGAAAACACCCAGGAACTCACATACCATACGAATATCCTGAGCACGTATTTCCTTTGACCCCAGATTCATAACATAGGCTAGGAATGCCTTGTAACCAAGGATTCATCAAACGATTTACCTCCAACGTCAAAACAGCACTAGACAAGAATTTAACATTCTCGCCCGTGATTACCACCTCGTAATCATCAGCAAGATCAAGGGATCTCGATAGGATCCAAAACAAACCACAGCTCCTTGTTCCAGCCACTATCCATACCCAGATTACATCAAAAACCGTGGAGCAACAACTCTAACAAATCAACCGCAATCTCAGGACCTTAAATCATCACAAGACATTTTCAAGCATCCATCTCGCAACAACTATCTCACCGGAGGAACTAGCCACTTACATTCCTATATCTAACACTTATGAGACGATCGTTCAACCCACAATTCCCACAAGCGTTAGCAACAACAAGCACATGAGTTTACACTCCACATATCAAATACAGATAATCCTGCCTCATGAAATCTCACGATCCACATAACCAATATGCATTAAATATTGTTCTAGCCTGGATACTCTAACCTCGCAGTCCTCACCCAGCACTGTCATCACCTTGCCTCAACTCAGGGCGATATCTTTTATCACAATTCCTTTTAAACTGAACATTACTGGAACTAGAATCTATAATTCTCTTGCCAGAGCCAGAACCTCCCACGCAAAGCCAATAAACCCAGGTTCTGCTCGATGTACTTCACCCTTGTACCAACACGTCGATAATGGCAAAGTCGAAAACCAACATATACACCTTAACATTCTATACCAATTTATAACAGAATTGATCATAGCGATACCTCTCTACTGGTACCTGTTCAGGAGCATACCAGCTCAACCGAACAAATTGCACCCCAACTCAGCAAAACACATGCAACCTTGAACTCAAGCCATGAACTCCCATTTCTTGTCATCCAAGTATCTAAACCCCAGATACTTCTTCCAAAAGATAGCATGGAAAGACTCCCAATCCACATCATGGGGTTCCATGCTTGCAGATACAGTTGTCCACCAACTAAAAACATCATCATGCAACAGGGATTCAACACATCCCAACCTACGGGTACCAATACACCCCATTTGGTCCAAACCTGGACAACATTGGTCATCCCTATCTCGGATGCCTCGAGTGATAACCCAAGATACTCAACTCCTCCCAAGCTGCAGGGATATTCTAATGCAACCTCATTTGCCCAATCGCCGGTGCAAACACACGCACCCTAGCAACAACAGCTTAAAATCTCAAAACATCACCTATATCAAGGCATCATATCACCTAACACTAGCTCAACCGGCATAGGTGGTACATGCTTCAGGGTAAAAAATCCCCAAGAGACACTTTTAAGAAAATTTTCTAACAATTGCAATTTAGGGACCAAATTACAATTTCAAAAAAATTTGAGGACTTAGCCCACTTTTAAGTTACCATTCTTTCGTTAGATAGATTAAATGCTTACACGCCAAAATTTAGCTCAAAACGATCATCCGATCTTATTCAATTGCATCCATAATAATCAGGGACCGAAATGCAAGGAAATAGAACTTCATTCCTATGACATTAACAGAATTAATGGTCACCGGTGCCGGCACGATCACAACCATACCGATATGGAGTAGCAACCCTGTACCAGTACACTATGTACCATATCGGTACGCCACGTCAGCTTACAAAATATTAACACTGTACCGGTACGAGCTTTTTTTGTTCTGGTACACAGGTTTTTCCCAAAAAGCAACTTTCCAGTAATGAGTTCCCGTACTGATACGCCTTATCCCATACCGGTATGCCAAGCTTAAATTGCTTATACGTAGTGGTACGCACCACGTACCGATCCTAGGTGCCTGAATTTGCCTAGCCGTACGAATACGACCCCTTGCGTACCGGTACACCTAGGCCTGTAATGTCATATTTAGCTAGTTTAACATGCTTTCAACCTTACCAAAACATTCTAACATGCCCCTAACATACTGCCAACATAACCTAAAATCCATCCACAACATTACATCACAGATTCAACATCATTTCATGGAATTTTGCATCAAATGTAAATCTATAGGCATGCAACCTAGTTAACCAACCAAACACAACACCAAACTTTATACCATTACCAAAAATAAACTATAAAGGCCATTTACAATTCAAGAGCAACAAAGCAAACTTGCTCAAACAGGGAGTTCAACAAAACTTCTCCCAATAACAATGGAAACCCCCATTGCCCTTATTACTTATAGTCTAGTTCAAAACATACTTTGGTTACCAAGTCTTGTATCGATCCCTTGCTTCTCGCTGCCTTCCAAGCTTTTAATTCTCTGCATTGATGGACAAAGAGAGCGTAAGCACACTAGGCTTAGTGAGGAGTGCTCAAAACAAAACACCATCAATGCATTTAAAACCGTTTCTCAATAATACATTGAAATCTCATTTCAACCATTCTTTAAACATCATTTAAACATGATCATTGAAACATCATGCCTTGAAAACCATGCACTTTTCATCTTTAAAAACCAGCATATTAAACCATATGCAACATGTATCATTTCCAACAGCAAATTCCATTGCTAGACCTCAATTTAAGCCTTCCATGCATAATCACCATATGCAAAGATTAAAGAGTAAACGTACAACATGTATCATTAACCAGCAGCAAGTTCCATTGCTAAACCTCAATTTAAGCCTTCCCATGCATAACCATCATATGCAAAGCTTAAAGAGTAAACATGCATAAATCACACTATGCAAAATAAACTTTCCAATGATACATCAACAATTATATTAGCTCACAAATGATCATTAACCAAGTTCATTTACCAAAAGAGTTCATCGGATACACGGATTCAACAAGTGTTTACCCAACACTTCATACATTCTCACTGACAACACAAGGTTCACACATGGGAGTTTTCGGTACACATAAACCCCTCCACCGTTGTGACACCCATGGTGGAGTATTCGGTACACCACATAAACCCATCAACACCACTCATCGAAAGATGTATGATCCACTAACGAGAGTTTATGGTACCATATAACCCCTCGACTGTTAGGGTACTTGGATGGAGTATTCGGTACACCGTATAAAACCCCTCAACATCTAAGGCAACTTATTATAATGCACTATCAATCTTATGGCCGGCCAACTATATCCGATAATAATTTTAAAACCACATCACTTGCCAATATAATTAACCATTTACCTTACTGTTTTCAACAAGCATTAAACCAAACCATTTTCCAAAGCAACGGCCATGCTTTAAACCACAAGTATAAACCATATACTTATAAGGATCACTTACCATGTGCATCCTTCAGCATCTCATGCTTAAAAACAATATCTCAAATACTTTAAAACATGCTTAAACAGTAGGTAACATGTAATTCAAAACAAGTGCATAAAACCATTTCAAGCAAGCACGACCAAGAGAGAAAAACCAAATTTACTTACTTTCGAGTTTAAACCAGCGTATCAAGCTAAGTTTAAACTCCCATAAACCACCCTTAAAACATTCCAAAGCTGTAATCCATGTTCCACTCACTGATACACGAAACCTCTATTCACCGATGCGAAAATAAGTGTTTGGAGCCTCCAAATGTTCACCGATCACTTCCGGATCCATCTCCCCTATTTTAACCACATTACAACATAGGATTAATGCATCTCAAGGCATTCAAAACACTGCAACAACAAATCCTCACGGACTTCCACAATCCTCTCAAAATTACCCAATCACAACAACTGAAATCATCATCTAATCCATTCCAAACACAACCCAGCCACAACCTAACAATTTAGCACTTCCATAATCATCAATTAGCACTCAAAATAGAATTAACACATCCAAAAACTTCCAGCAACCACAACACCACAAAAACACACTTCTAATAACCCAAATAATTAGAGATTCAAGAGTTTCGGGATTCCATTGACAAAATCAGCTTATAAACATTATTATATATCCAAAATGTGTTTAAACTAAATCCATAACACTGGAAATGAGATTCAATTCGAATCTTTCTCTATTTCATCAATTTCACCCAAGTAAATCAATTAACTCAATATAAAAACATCAAATCAGATTATAAACTATAAATCATGGATCAAACACTTGGTGATATCAATAAAGAACCATTCAATAGAGGATATCACAGACCTGACCCCTATTGTGTGATTTCTCCCTCAATTTGCTTGTTTAAAGCTAAGAAAACATAAGATTTCAATGAGGTTTTGTAAATCAAAGTTAAATAATCAATTGCAGATCAAGAATTTAAGTAAAATTAATCTCTCATCTCTGGTTTTTGATGAAAACTTGAGTACTTGGTCGAAAAGAAGTGGAGAGAAAAGTTACGTCAATTTTCATTAAAACCAAAGAACTAACTTTAATATCTAAATCTCTTTTTATTATCCTTTAAAACACATGTTAAAATGATTTAATTGAAAGGAGAAATTACCAGTAAAACTTTGGTAAAATAGCTCCTTAAGGATTCTAAGAATTTGATCCTTTTTCATTTTATTCACCTTTAAAAACAATTTTCAAAAATTGCATTTTGGTCACTAGCCAAAATGTCACCCCTCCAAACCTTATTTTCCAAAATTGAATTCACCAATATTAATCATATATTAAAAGATGATTTTTAACCATTTTCCATATTTTTATCTTACCAAAAAATATATGGTCCTGAATCTAACTCGAATCTCTAACCCGTTCCACCAGACTGACTAATAAGCCTCAAAACCGCTAGGCCCAAAACTAGGGTGTTACACTCCTCCACAAATTCCTCCTGCTAGTGTTGAAGTAGAGGGTGGTGCGCCTCAGGCACCACAAGGACCTATTTTCGATGATATTACATCGTTAGTTCAGGTGATGACGGGAGCTTTCTAGGCGACCATAGTTGGAGTGCATGTACCAGCACGGGCGCTTGTAGCTAGTAATACCGGGTTACCATTGGAGCATTTGCATAGCCTGGGTAGCATTGAGTTTAGAGGTTTGGCTCCTGAAGCCGTCGAGGAATGGTTTGCTAGCAACGAAAGGATCCTTGGCCAGATGGAGTGTACAGATGTACACAAGTAGGGGTGTATTGTGTCGTTGCTGCAGGGTGATGCTTATAGTTGGTGGACAACTGTGATCGTGGGCATATAACCTACTGATGTTACTTAGGAATTCTTCTGTGTTGCTTTCAAAAAGAAGTATTTGGAAACTCGATTTAAGGATGAGAAGAATAGGGAGTTCATGGACTTGGAATAAGGAAACATGTCTGCTTCTGAGTATGAGATCCAGTTTGTTCAGTTGAGTAAGTATGCTATGAGCTGGTTCCTGATGAGCAATAGAGGTGTGATTGATTTCAATATGAGTTGATAAAGGAGGTGAAGACGTACATGCTGGCTACAGATTACACAGAGTTTGATGTCATGGTTTCTCGAGCTAAGGACATAGAACATAATTTGATGTTGTATGCTTGTTATGGGAGTTCTTCGACGGGGAGGAGGAGTGCAGAGTCTGATGTTGGCAAGAATCGCTATAAGGGAACCAGAGATAGAAGATGCCATCTGGATCAGAGGCGAGGAAGAAATGGTATTGGGCATGGATTTTAGGGGGTCAAAATACCTATGTTGGAGTTCTAGAGTGTATGAGATGTGGTAGGAGGCATTCAAGGGAATGTTGGGGTACTTTGGGCACATGTTGGAGTTGTGGATCGAGGGATGATCTCAGAAGGGATTTTCCGTGTAACCTCCTTGACCCGGTCTAGTTGAAAGACTGAACTGAGCGAGCTACATTAGGGATTACCGAAATAAACCCTAAAAATATTACAGCTAAAACTATCCATTTTTTCCTTTTATCTTATCTAAATGCATTATTAGGTCCTAAAGTGTTCATACGAGTCATGGTTAAAATTATAACTCAATCAGGCGTCATTTTGACATCTAATTTCTCGAAAACACTCTACAGTGACCAAAACATAATTTCCAAAATTTACGAGGAATTTCTTAAAATTAAAGTTACCAATCCTCAATTAGTCTAGTTACATGCTTTCATGTTAAATCTCATCCCAAAATAATCATTCATATACATTTAATTGCACATTCAAGAAAAAAGGACCAAATTGCAAGGATTTCAAACTACAGATGCTCATATAACTAAAATAACGGTATGCGTATTGGTACGAGTACTTAGCGTTTTGATACGGTGCAAAAAGACAAAGGCATACTGTTATGGTTCCTAGGCGTATTGGTACTGGCTTGTATAATTTGAAAATTCATATTCTAGTCGCTAAACATCGTATCGATACTGTAACCCGTGTACCGAAATGAACATTATTTCAACACTATGCGTACCGATATGGTTACCAGGCGTACCGGTACGCCTAGGCTATTTTGAACACTTTGAGCCTGGATGAGTCCCCTCGTACTGAAACCTGAGGGGCATGTATCGGTACGAGGCGACCAGTTCTAACCTCTATGTCCAATATGTGACACTTTGGCTCAATCTAACACTATCCATTCAACCTCTAATAATCATATGACATCATAATCATTCAATCATCAACCATAGCAACATAGATTGAAGCTACACTAAGCATGGCATACTAAAGCAATCACCTACCCAAGCATGCTTAATGTCTCCCAACCACTCGAAACCACATATAAAAGCATCATACCAAACAAAAACATCAATCTAAACTATTACAACAAGGAGTATCTCAAAATACATCTCCCAAAACAACTTGGTCAGATTGTCTTCTTATTACTACTTAACATATATAAAACCATACTTTGAATCGAAATGTTCCTTGGATCCTCCCTTGCTCACGTGCTGCCCGAGAAGCTATTTCTCTGCATTGATGAGGAAGAGTGTAAGCTATACGCTTAGTGAGGGATATCGCAAACACTCATCAATGCAATTAAAACCATTTGATTCAAATCTCATGTATTTATCTATGAAAAAACATCTCATGCTTTTCTCAACATCTCAAATATGCATTTTTAAATCATTTTCAACACATGTATCATGGATTCAATCTCTACCTCAATTTAAGCTTCACACCACAACACCTTCATAACAAGCCTAAAGAGTAACACATGTATAAGTCTCATTATACAAACATAATCCATTTCGCATGATACATTATCTCATATATTGGCTTTCAAGTGACTCAATACCAGCAACCTTTCATTTCTCAAAACTTATCGGATACATGGATTTCTTAAGTGGTTCTCACAACCACTTCACATACATACCTCAACCAGAGTAACGGCACACTGGCCCACCTCAATGGTTCAAACTAGAGTAACGGTACACTTGCTCACCTCTACGATTTGGATGTATAATCCCCCAACGGGAGTAAACATAACGTTTACCCACCTCAACCGCTGCGGTTCTCATGTTGGAGATTACGGACTCTTAACACCCCTCAAAAAACATGAGGCGACTTTTTATAGTGCACTCTAAACCCTATGTGATGCCAACTATATTAGATATCGTTTTAAACAAAGTCACTTGCCAATATATTCAATAAACAACATTACTTCTATGCATTAAATCAATCTTCCACAAATACATTAAACCATGTATTTTCATATTCTCAAAATACTTGCATAAATCATATGCTACTCCCAAAAGTAATCATCAATGATCATTTGCATCATAAATCATTTCTAAACATGCATAATACAGTGAGTAATCAAAACCGTAACATGTGTATGAGATTTCATTTTGCAAAAGCTGAAACGGAGAGAAACTCAACCGATACTTACTTCCGAGCTTAGATAAGTGGGTCAAACTTTATCTGAACTCCCAAAACTCCTTTTCAAACATTTTAACAGTAGTAAAATACTTTTCCACTCACCAACAATCCAACGCTTGCATACCGATGCCGAATCAAGCTTCTAAAGCCTGCGTGCCTTCTTCAAAAGCCAAAGGACTCAACTCCTCTATTTTACCCAACCAAAACTAGAGGATTTAAACACATCTTTGTACCTCAAACCTCCAGCAACCAACAAACACAACATCGCCTCACAAGAATCCACCCAATACCCTCCTAAAACCATCAAGAACACCTTCAAACCTTGCCTAAACAAAGCCCAGTCAACATATAATGATTGTAACACATTAACATCACCAATTAATATCCAAAAACACTTTAAACACGTCCTTATACCTCCAGCAACACTACAACAACAAGATCAAGCCACAAACCTACTATACACAACCTAGAAAATTAACAATTGACATAGTTTCGGGATTAGATGAATTAATCAACTTTTTCAACATCAAAATACATTCAGATAAAGATATTAATCAATTAGATTCATTACCAAAATAGATCCAAATCAATCTTTCATAATTTTCCAATTAAATCTCAATTTAATCAACAAATCCATATTAATAACATAATGTCATATCATAAATCAATAACAAAGGATCAAGAACTTGGGAATTTCAGTAAAGAACCCTTAATTAGAGGAGAGAAACAAAATTCAACTCTAAATGTTGATTTCCCCCTTGTTTGGCAAAGCTTTGATGAAATCCAAGTTGATTTAGTTGAGGAAATCAAAGGAATCAAATGAGAAATCAAAAGGAAATCAAAAGAGATTAATTACTGGAATTTCTAGAGTGGTTTTGATAGTTTGGTTGTTGAGAAAGTAGAATGAAAATTGTAACGCCCTAGTTTTGGGCCTAGGAGTTTTCCTAGTGGGTTAGACGGTCCGATGGACTGGATTAGAGATTCGAGATTAAAGTCGGAACAAATAAATTTGGTGTGAGAAAAATATGGGAAAATATCTACAAATCATTATTTAATATATGGATATTTTTGGTAAAGTCAATTTTGGAAAATGGATTTTGGAAATTGGACATTTTGGCTAGTGACCAAAATGTAAAGATTGAAAACTATTTTTAGTGACTATTTTGAAAAAGGGTCAAAACCTAGAATCTTTAAGGAGCTATTTTACCAAACTTTAATATCAAATTTTCCTCCCAATTAGATTTATTTTAAAAGTGTTTAAGTGGATAATTAAAAGAGAATTAACTAAAAAGTAGTTATTTTCTAACAACCAAAAGTTACGTAACTTTCCTCTCAAACTTTTCTCTCAAAATTCTTCAGCCAAACACCCAATCTTTCATCTAAAATCTGAGGTAATACTCTTGATTTCTTAAGTTTTTGATTCCTAATTGATTCTTTAACTTTGTTTAGCAAAATCTTATTGAATTTCTTTGTTTTCAAGATCTAAAACATCCAATTGTGGGGGAAATTGCTCAATAGAGGCAAGGTTCGTTCTTCTCCTCTAACGAATGGTTTTTACTGAAATTCCCAAGTATTTGATCATTTTTACTATTTTCTAATGAGGTTTGATGAATTAATTGTGGAAATTGCTTTAATCATGGTTTAATTGTTGAGAACAAGAGATTTCTATTTTGGATCTGTTTTGCTGGGTTCTTGATGAGTTATAATCATAATTTTGATGTTTTATAATGTTGATAAGTTGGTTTTAATATTGGAGTCTCGTAGCTATATGAATCTCTAATTTTATAGGTTGCTAATATTGTGATTCTGAGGAGTTGTGGTGGTTAATTGAATGCTGGAGATATAAGGATGTTTGAGAAGTGTTTTTAGATGTTAATTGATGCTAATTGAAGTGTTGAAATGTTTGATTATGGTTGGGTAAATTTTAGAAGAGGTTTGTTGTTAGTTTTGGGAGTTGTAGAGTAGTTTTGGGAAAGTGATGTTGAGGTTTGGTGTTGTTGTGATGTTGATTGCATTTTGATGCAATGTACCTCTGTTTTTGTGTGATTAAAAGTAGGGGAGACTGAACCTCAAGCTTTAACGTGAGTTCCGGAAGCTTTAGAGGTATGTTTACCACATCGGCAAGTGAGGTGTTGCGAGTCGGTGAGTGGAAACGTGTTTTCAACTTTGCAAAGGTTTGAAAGTTGTGTTTGAGAGTTTAGATTGAGCTTGAGATGATGATCTAAGCTCTAAAGTAAGTGAAGGATGAATTCTCTCTCGAAATCGATTTTGGCGATAATTTGATGCACTTGTTTTACTTGTTTTGATTACTCACTGTTTATGCATATATTGAGCATGGTTTAATGCTGGATAATGGTTTCGAAATGATGATAATGCATTTTGGAGTAATCCATGATTTGTTAATGTTCATAAACATTGTTTAATGCAAAGGTTGATGCATTGGTATAATGGTTTTGATTGATGCATATGAAAGCAGTGAGTTGATGATATTAAAATGAATTATATTGGCAAGTGATGTTATGAAATGGTTTGAAAATGAAATAGGATATTGTTGGCCGACCATAGGATTGATAGTGCACTATAATAAGTCGCCTTGGATGTCGAGGGGTTTATATAGTGTAACGAATACTCCATCCAAAGTACCCTAACGGTCGAGGGGTTTATGTGTACATAAGACTCCTGTTAGTGGATTAAACATCGTATCGATGAGTGCTGTTGTGGGGTTTATGAGTACCGAATACTCTACCATGGGTGTCGCATTGGTGGAAGGGTTTATATGTACCGAATACTCCCATGTATAAACCTTGGGCAACTGGTAGATTTGTAACCCCCTCGACCCGGCCTAGAAACTGAATGAGCTACATTAGGTTTGCCGAAGCAAATCTGAGAAAGATTATGAAAATCGGTCCATTTTTTCCTTTTATCTTGTCTAGATGCGTTTTATTAACCCTAAGTGATCATGTTTGCAGCGGATGAATTTACAAAGGAAACGGACCACGGAAAGGCAACCAATTGAATACTATACATTTTAGGGACTAAAATGTAAAACTGGTAAATTAAAAGACCAAAACTGAAATTAGTGTTACCAGTCCTCAATTAGTCAGATTACATGCTTGCATTTCAATTTTAGCTCAATACGACCCTCGAAACTCAAGCAATTGCATTCACAACAATCAGGGACCAAAATGGAACAATCAGAAACTTTCAAACACCTCAATAACTGATTTAACTACAGCCCGTATTGGTACGCGTATAGGTGTTTCGGTACCCCTTGGCCATTTTTCAAAAATCAGATTCCAGTAGCTCAAAACTGTACTGATACGGCCCCGCGTATCGAAACGCTCAGCCAAATTGCTCTTAGCCGTATCGAAACACCTCCTTGTGTATCGAAACGCTAAACCTGAAATAGCCTAGCCATACCGGTATGAGGGGATGCGTTCCAATATGCCTGGACCCAAAATGTCATTCTTAGCTGTTTTTCAATCGAATCTAGATGCATTTGGATCCTAACAACTCATATTCATACATACAACCAACCATCCAACCATATTCCAACATTAGCACAAAGATTTAGCAACCACAACAAAACATATGCTTCCAAAGGATCAAGCTATAGGCATGTTCCCTAGACCACTTTACCAAACATACCAAAACACTCATTTGAACATTCATTAGCATATGACAACCACTCACCTACCCATTGCCTCAAAATCAACATGCTAGAACCAACAAAACATGGTATTCAACCAAGGCTAACTAGATGCATACCTAGGCAGCCACTTAGCATCAACCATAACCAATAATCAACTACATACTTATAAACATCAATCCAACTCCAAAACATAGCATTAAACATGCTCAAGAACCAGGGGAAAGACAGAATTGCAAATCCCAAAAAACATGGCGAACACATTGCCTTCTTAACCGGAAACTTAAACCGAGTTCATACTCAAAATAGTCTTTGCTCTTGGATCATTTTAACCTTGCCTTTGCTGCCCCAAACTTCAATGCTTTGCATCATTAGGAAAAAGAGAGCGTAAGCACACATGCTTAGTGAGGATGCTCATAAAACAATGATACATTTAAAACCTTTGAAAACTAAACACTTGTTTTCAAACCATGCTTACAACCAAAGTATGTTCATTGATTCTAAATCAAAACATATGCATAACCACCTTATGCAAAACATTTACAAATCACATGCTAAAAATCCCAAAGCATTAAATCATCTTATGCTTAAATTCCAAAGAATTAATTCACGTTACCATGTTTAAATCCCAAAGCATTGTCAAATATGTTCAACACATGAAATTTCATATATTGGCAATTATAGTGACCTCGGGTAAACAATCCTCTACCCTTGGATAGACAATCCTCTATCCTTGGATGAACAATCCTCCAACCATACATTAGATACACGAATAACTCGTGATGGACAATCCTCCACCATACTCATACCATGTTAGTCCGCATGATATCTCAAACCTTGCCAATCCGCAAGATTTACCTTAACATAGGCTAGCCAATCCGCATAACCTCTAGTGAGAACCCAATAGTCCGAGTAGCCAATCTGCTATACCTCAGGGATCCATGGACACGATCGATTTTAAACATATATTATAGTGCACTTTATCCTATGGCATGCCAACTATATCTGAATGTTTCCTCACCATGTCACATAGCCAATATATCATTTACAAAACCATTTACTCGTTGTTTTACAATGCATTATACAAATCACCACATATGCAAACCACATTGCCAAAGCACTACCACATTCCCGACCGAAATGAAAACCAATGCTCACTAGCATTTCATATGCTTTAAAATCATTGCACATGTATTCAAAACCATGCATTTACAATAAGTAAATTAAACAATGTTTAAAACCAAAACATGAAATCAAACATGCTCATAACCAAACTAATATTCAAGAGCAAAATGAGGGAAACTTACTTCCGAGCTTTGGTAAATGTTTCAAGCTTATCCTAAACTCCCAACATCATTTGCAAACCCTTCAAAGGCATTTAAAACTAGTTTCCACTCACCGATTTCACCTCGCCTTGCTCACCAATGCCAATCGAGCTCCAGGCTAGCAATAATCCACTTCAAGCTACTTCGCCTTGATTAGCCCCTATTTTGGCCACACAAAACTCGAGAAACATGCATAAAAAATGCATCCAAACCACTGCCTCTAAGCAATTACCCGCAACTCACAAGTTGCCCACTCAAAAACCATCTGAAACTTATTGAAATCAACCTCAAACACTTCCCAACCTTAACCCAGCCACAAAACAACGATTCAATACATCAAACCTCGGCAATTAACATCTAAAAACCCTTTTACAACATCATTTTACTTCCAGCAACAATAAACTCCATTAACCTCACAAAAACCCTTAAGTAACAACCTTTAACATTAAAGATTCAACTAGTTTCGGGATTATTTTGATAAAACCAAGCCTTCAACAATATTAAACACTAAAATCATGATCTAATCTGGTCAAGAACCCAACAAAACATATCCATTTTGATAATATACCAATACCATCAATCAAACCACAATTAAACCAATTTTCCTTAATTAAACTATCAAAACACATTAGAAAACAATCGTAAAGAATCAACTAGGGAATTTCAGTAAAGAACCTTTCATTAGAGGAGAAGAACAAACCTTACCTCTAATGGATGCTTTCTCCCTTAATTGGATGATTTACATGAGAAAACAAATTAAAACAATAAGGTTTTGATAAACAATCAACAAGAAATCATTTGGAAACAAAAGATTTAAGAAAAGAAAGATTTGCCTGAAGATTTAGAAGAAGAGAGTGATGTTTGGTTGGAGAGATTTTGAGAGAAAGTTAGTTACGTGATTTTTGTTTTAAAGATTTAATTATCAAATTAATTCTCCCCAACTTATTTATATTTTCCAAAACACTTTTAAAATAGCAAATTAAGACATAAAGTCTGAGATTAGACTTTTGGGCAATTAGCTCCTTAAAGATTCAAAGTTTTGACTCTTTACAAAACAGTCCTAAAAACAATTTTCAAAGTTTACATTTTGATCACTAGTCTAAAATGTCTGATTTCCAAAACTCATTTTACAAAATTGATTTCACCATAATCATTAATATATTAAATAATGATTTTAGAACACTTTTCTATATTTTTATCACCTTCAAAAATATTCAATCCGATTTAATCCCAAAACTGACTCGAATCCCTAATACCGGTCCATCGAACCCTTAAAACGAACCCCAAAACAACTAAACCCAAAATTGGGGCATTACAACTCTCCCCCATTTAAGAAATTTCATCCTCAAAATTTACCTAGAGGAAAAAAATGCAGAAATTGCTCCAACATATCTGCCTTGCTTTCCCAAGTGGCTTCCTCGACACCACGGTGTTGCCACAAAACCTTAACAAGCTCAATCGTCTTGCCACGAATAACTTTGCTGCTGGAATCAAGGATTTCCTTTTATCTTGTCTAGATGCATTTTATTAACCCTAAGTGATAAAACAATCACCGTACATATTCACATTCACCGTGCATCTCAAACATTAGCAATCAATCAAACAACGACATCCAACCTCTCATAACCTGGCTATGATACCAACAAATGTAACCCCTCAACCTAGCCTAGACTCCCGACCGAACTGAATGAGCTACATTAGGTTTGCCGAAGCAAACCAGAGAATGATTATGAAAATCGGTACATTTTTTCCTTTTATCTTGTCTAGATGCATTTTATTAACCCTAAGTGATCATGCTTACAACGGATGAATTTACAAAGGGAACAGACCACAGAAAGGCAACCAATTGAATACGATACATTTTAGGGACTAAAACGTAAAACTGATAAATTAAAGGACCCAAACTAAAATTAGGGTTACCAATCCTCAATTAGTCAGATTACATGATTGCATGTCAATTTTTATCTCAATACGACCATCCAAACTCAAGCAATTGCATTCATAACAATTAGGGACCAAAATAGAAGAATCATAAACTTTCAAACACCCCAATAACTGATTTAACTGCAGCTCGTATCAGTACGCGTATAGGTGTTTTGGTACACCTTGGCCAATTTTCAAAACTCAGATTCTAGTAGCTCAAAATCGTATCGATACGGCCCCGCATATCGAAACGCTCAGCCAAATTGCTCTTACCCGTATTGAAACACCTCCCTGCGTATCAAAACGTTATGACTGAAAAAGGCTTACCCGTATCGAAAAACACCCCTCTCGCATATCGAAACACTAAGCCTGAAATGGTTTATCAATCAAATCTAGGTGCATTTAGATCCTAACAACTCACATTCATACATACAACCAACCATATTCCAACATTAGAACCAAGATTTTGCAACCACAACAAAACATATGCTTCCAAAGGATCATGCTATAGGCATGCTCCCTAGACCACTTTACCAAATATATCAAAACACTCATTTGAACATTCATTAGAATATGGAAACCACTCACATATTCATTGTCAAAATCAACATGCTAGAACCAACAAAACATGGCATTCAACCAAGGCTACTAGATTCATACCTAGGCATCCACTTAGCATCAACCATAAGCAAGAATCAACTACATACTTATCAACATCAATTAAATCCAAAACACAACATTAAACATGCTCAAGAACTAGGGGAAAGACATAATTGCAATCCCAAAAACATGGCGAACACATTGCCTTATTAACCTAAAACTTAAACCGAGTTCATACTCAAAATAGTCTTTGCTCTTGGATCACTTTATCCTTGCATTTGCTGCCCTAAACATCAATGCTTTGCATCATTAGGAAAAAGAGAGCGTAAGCACACATGCTTAGTGATGATGCTCATAAAACAATGATGCATTTAAAACCTTTAAAAACTAAACACTTGTTTTCAAACCATGCTTACAACCAAAGCATTTTCATTAATTCTAAATCAAAACATATGTATATCCACCTTATGCAAAATATTTACAAATCATATGCTTAAATCCCCAAAGCATTAAATCATCTTATGCTTAAATTCCAAAGCATTAATTCACGTTACCATGCTTAAATCCCAAAGAATTATCAAATGGGTTTAACACATGAACTTTCATATATTGGCAATTATAGTGACCTCGGGTAAACAATCCTCTACCCTTAGATAGATAATCCTCAATCCTTGGATGAACAATCCTCTGACCATACATCGGATACACGGATAACTCATGATGGACAATCGTCCACCATACTCATACCATGCCAATCCACATGATATCTCAAACCTTGCCAATCCATAAGATTTACCCTCACATAGGCTAGCCAATCTGCATAACCTCTAGTGAAAACCTAATTGTCTGAGTAGCCAATCCACTATACCTTAGGGACACATGGACACGATCGATTTTAAACATATATTATAGTGCACTTTATCCTATGGCATGCCAACTATATCCGAATGTTTCCTCATCATGTCACATAGCAAATATATCATTTACAAAACATTTACTCACTGTTTTACACTGCATTATACAAATCACCACATATGCAAACCACATTGCCAAAGCAATACCACATTCCCGACACCAATGAAAACCAATGCTCACTTGCATTTCATATGCTTTAAAACCATTGCATATGTATTCAAAACCATGCATTTACAGTAAGTGAATTAAACCATGTTTAAAACCAAAACATGAAATCCAGCATGCTCATATCCAAATCGATATTTAATAGCAAAATGAGGGAAACTTACTTCTAATCTTAGGTAAGTGTTTCAAGCTTATCCTAAACTCACAACATCATTTGCAAACCCTTTAAAGGCATTTAAAACTACTTTCCACTCACCGATTTCACATCGCATTTCTCGCCAAAGCCAATCGAGCTCTCGGCTAGCAAAAATCCACTTCAAGCTACTTTAACTTGATTATCCCCTATTTTGGCCACACAAAAACCATCGGAACATGCATCAAAAATGCATCCAAAACACTGCCTCCAAGCAATTACCTGCAACTCACAAGTTGCCCACTCAAAAACCACCCGAAACTTATCGAAATCAACCTCAAACACTTCCCAACCTTAACCCAACCACAAAACAATGATTCAATACATCAAACCACGGCAATTAACATCTAAAAACCTTTTTAAAACATCCTTTTACTTCCAACAACAAATAAACTCCATTAACCTAAAAAAAACCCTTAACTAACAACCTTTAACATTAGAGATTCAACTAGTTTCGGCATTATTTTGATAAAACCAAGCCTTCAACAATATTAAACACTAAATCATGATCTAATATGATTAAGAACCCAGAAAAATAGATCCAATTCGAAAGTAGACCAATTACATCAATCAAACCACAATTAAACAAATTTCCTTAATTAAACTATCAAAACACATTAGAAAACAATTGTAAAGAATCAACAATTCGGGAATTTCAATGAAGAACCTTTCATTGGAGGATAAGAACGAACCTTACCTCTAATGGATGCTTTCTCCCTTAATTGGATTATTTATATGAGAAAACAAAGTTAAAACAATAAGGTTTTGATAAACAATCAACAAGAAATCATTTGTAAACAAAAGATTTACGAAAAGAAAGATTTACCTGAAGATTTAGAAGAATAGAATGATGTTTGGCTGGAGAGATTTTGAGAGAAAGTTAGTTACGTGATTTTGTTTTAAAGATTTAATTATCAAATTAATTCTCCCCAACCTATTTATATTTTCCAAAACACTTTTAAAATAGCCAATTAAGGGATCAAGTTTTAGATTAGACTTTTGGGCAATTAGCTCCTTAAAGATTCAAAGTTTGACTCTTTACAAAACAGTCACTAAAAACAGTTTTCAAAGTGTCCGATTTCCAAAACTCATTTTACAAAATTTATTTCACCATAATCATTAATATATTAAATAATGATTTTAGAACATTTTTTATATTTTTCTCACCTTCAAAAATATTTAATCCGATTTAATCCTAAAACTGACTCGAATCCCTAATACTGATCCACCGAACCCTTAAAAAACCCCAAAACAACTAGACCCAAAATTGGGGCGTTACAAGATTGTTTGTTAAGTGTTGAGGGAACACTTGTTGAATCCGTGTATCGGATGTTATGCTTTGGTAAAAGGAACTTGGTAAATGAACACTTGGAAGTCAATATAATTGTTTATGTATCATTAGATGGATTATGTTGTTTAATGTGATTTAAACATGTTTTACTCTTTAAGCCTTGCATTGGTAGTATGCATGGGGAAGCTTAAATTGAGGGTAGAAAATGGGATTTTGTTGTGGGATCCATGATACATGTTGCATATAGTTTAATATGCTGTTTTGAAATGTTAAGTGCATGGTGTTGATAAGGCGTGATAATGAGATGATGATTCAAGAGTGCTTTAAAATGTATTTTACAAATGTTTTGTGAGATGGTTTTTAAATGCATTGGTGATGGTTGTTGTTTGTGCATTCCTCACTAAGCCTAGTGTGCTTACACTCTCTTTTTCCATCAATGCAAAAAACTAAGGTTTGAGGCAGCCAAGAAGCAAGGAAGATAACTCCAAGACTTGAACTCAAATTATGGTTTGGATATTAAAGAGTAGTAATAATGGCAATGTGTCGATTGAGGTTTTAGGAGGGTTTTTGGAAGAACTCCCTGTTGTTGCAAGTTTTAATTATTGTTTTGGACTGGTAACATGTTTTAAGTGTTTGAGATATGGATGGTTTGATGATTTGAATGTGATCTAGGAAGTATGCCTCTAGTTTTGGTGTTTAAGTATGCTAGTCGAGCTAGGTTGGCTTATATGATTGATATATTGATGCTCAAGCATGTTATTGATGTTATATGATGTTTAGCTAAGTGTTAATGTTGTTTGGAGTGAGTGAAAGTGTCATATGTTGGACCTAGAGGTCATTACAAGTCGCCCCATACCGGTACAAGCCCTCAGGTTTCAGTACGCGGGGACTCATCCAGCTTAATATGTTCAAAATAGCCTAGGCCTACTGATACGTCTGGTAACCGTATCGGTACGCATAGCTGTGAAATAGTTCTTGTTCTGGTACAGGGGTTGCCATATCGATACGATGTCTAGCTATTGGAATTCTAATTTTTAAAACACACAAGCCCGTACAGATACGCTTGGGGACCGTATCAGTGCGCCTTTATCTTTTTGAGCCGTATCGAAATGCTATGTACCCATACCGATACGTAGACCGTTAAATCAGTTGTGATGTTGTCTGAAGTTTGAAATCATAGCATTTTGGTCATTATTTCTTAGATGTGCAATTAAATATGTATGAAGGATTATTTTGGGCTGAGATTTAATATGAAGGCATGTAAATGACTAATTGAGGATTGGTAACTTTAATTTCATGAAAGTCCTTATAAAAATTTGGAAATTACGCTTTAGTCCCTAGAATGGGTTTTCGGGGATTTGGATGTCAAAATGACACCCGATTGAGTTGTAATTTAAACCATGACTCGTATGAATACCTTAGGACCTAATAATGCATTTAGACAAGATAAAAGAAAAATATAACATTTTAGTTGTAATCTTTTTGGGGTTTATTTAGGTAAACCCTAATATAGCTCGCTCGGTTCGGTCTTTTGGCTAAGCCAAGCTAAGGGGGTTACATTTGGTGGTATTAGAGCCAGGCTTGTGAAAGTTGGGATGCTGTTGGCATTTGTAACATCATGGTTGCTATGCACGGTGATTGTTTATATGTACAGTGTATGAGTTATGCTATATTGGGGTACCTTAGGGACACATTGCCATATTACTATGTTTAAGAAATGATTTTGGTTTTAAATGGAAGTCTTGGATCCTTGCTTGAAGCTGGCCTGATTGTTTTTGTTTTTGTGTAATTATCATGCCTTAGATACGCTTTAGACTATGCCACCGAGGAGAGAGTTGTGATCTAGCAAAAATGTTGTTGAAGGGCAAAGAGTCGAGGGCGAGCTAGTACACCCTGAGGATTTACCGCCTCCTCTACCTAATCCTCCCGAGGGAGTGGAAAAAGTACCCCCTGTATCACTTGGTCCTGCGATTGGGGACATGACGCTCCTGGTTTAGGCGATGACATGACCATTCAAGGCCGCAATGGCTGGAGCTCATGTACATGCTCCGACACCTGCTACTTTTAATCTGGGTTTACTGTTGGAGCATTTGCATAACCTTGGAGGTGTTGAGTATGGAGGGTTGACACTCGAGGCATCCGAGGAGTAGATAGCCAGTACGGAGCGTATCTTAGTTCAGCTGGGGTGTAATGATCACCGCAAGTTGGGAGGTGTTGTTTCCCTATTGTAAGGGGATGCGTATAGCTGGACCACTGTAAACACGTGCATGGAACCTGGTGATGTGACATGGGAGTTTTTCCAGGCTGTCTTCAAAAAGAAATATCTGGGTGTTAGATATTTGAATGACAAGAAAAGGGGTTTATGGCCTTGTTTTAGGGCAGTATGATTGTGCATGGGTATGAGGTGTAGTTCGTACAACTATGTCAGTACGCACCTGAGCTGGTGCCAGATGAGAGGCACCATTGTGATTGTCTTTGGTATGGTTTGGTACAGAATGTTAAGACGTTCATGTTGTCTCGTCATTCAAGAGGTTTTGTCTCAGGGAAGAGAGCTGTGGAGTATAGTTTTAGGGGTGACCAGGCTAAGAGGCACTATGGCTGGAGGTTCTGACCAGATGCGAGACACAATAGAAGCGGTTCAAGATGAGGCTATCAGGGACAAGGTGCTCAGGTTCGGTCGGAGCATAATAGTTGTTGGGATTGTGGTTCTAGAGAACATTTGAGGTGAGATTGCCTGCGTTTGGCCAGAGAAGGGAAGGCTCTTGCAGTTGTGGTTGCGAACTCTTGTTGGAGTTATGGGTCGAAAAAACATGTCAGACGAGATTGTCCTTTGCTTGCTAGAGGTAGGCAGGAACATGCACCTGTTGCAGCACCACCTAGGGGTCGTGGGCGCGGCCGAAGTACCTTTTAGAGGAGGGAAGAGGGACATAGGACTATGGCGCACACAGTGGTGGTTCAACTGGAGGATGGTGGACCAGCGAGGATCAATGCTTATCGCAAGGGGAGAAATGACACGGACATGATAGCAAGTACCTTTACCTTGCAGTATATGTCATTATTATCTTTGATAGATTCTGGTTCCACACATTCATATGTATTGCATGAGCATGCATATTTGCTTAGTGTACCGGTAGAAATGCTTGATATTGGTATGCAAGTGATGAGTTCTTTTGGAGAAATGGTCGTTACAAGAAAGTTGTATCGGAGGTGTCCTCTGATGGCTCAGGGTCACATGTTTGAGGTTGACCTAATGGAGTTACCGTTCCATGGTTTTGACATGATCTTGGGTATGGACTGGTTGTCCGAGCATCGAGTTTTGGTTGATTTTGAGGCCAAGCGGGTTTCTTTAAGGCTTGCTGATGATTATGAGGTTGTGATTGTGGGCTAAAATGTAATGTTTTTGTCTAATATGGTTTCGTCCATGAAAGCGCATAAGTTGTTGGAATATGAATGTCGCTCGTATCTAGCCTATATGATGAATTCGAATGTGGAGGAAGTGCAGACGAAGGATATCCGTACTATTTGTGACTTTTCGGGTGTGTTTCCAAAAGAGTTACATGGTTTGCCACCAGACAGGGAGGTGAAGTTTTACATCGAGACATATGTTGATTCGGCTCTGGTGCCGATTGCACCATATCGAATGGCACCAAAGGAGTTGAAAGAGTTGAAGACTCAACTTCAGGAGTTGTTGGATCGAAGTTTCATCTAGCCTAGTGTGTCATTGTGGGGAGAACCTGTGTTATTTGTGAAAAAGAAGGACGGTACGTTAAGGGTGTGTATAGATTATCGACAACTGAACAAGTTGACAATTAAGAATAAGTATCCCTTGCCACGAATTGATGATCTGTTTGATCAATTTCGAGGAGCTACAGTGTTTTCCAAGATCGATTTGAGATCTGGATATTATCAGTTGAAGGTGAAGGATAAAGATGTGTTGAATACTATTTTTCGTACGAGGTATGGTCATTATGAGTTCTTGGTGATGCCATTTGGGCTGACGAATGGGCCTGCAGTATTCATGGATGTGATGCACCGTGTGTTCCATGAATTTTGGACCAATTTGTAGTAATGTTTATCGATGATATCTTTGTGTACTCTCGTACCGAAGAGAATCACGATCGACACTTGATGATTGTATTGCAGACTTTGTTGGACAATCAACTTTATGCTAAGTTGAGTAAATGCGAGTTTTGGATTAGGGAGGTGATTTTTCTTGGTTATGTGAATTCAGCTAAGGGTATCCAGGTAGATCCTAAAAATGATGAGGTGGTTGTGAATTGGAAGCAGCCAAAGTTACTGAAAGAAGTCTATAGTTTTCTGGGCTTGACGGGTTATTATCGTCGTTTTGTGGATGGGTTTTGGAGAGTTGTTGCCCCGTTGACCAAATTGTTGCAAAAGGATGAGCGGTTTGTGTGGACGAAAGCTAAACAGTAGTCTTTTGAGAAGTTGAAGGAAGCTCTGACGCAAGCTCCAATCTTGATTTATCCTGAGTCAGGGAAGGAGCTCGTGGTGTATAGTGACGCATCTTACGTCGGGTTAGGGTGTGTTGGTGCAGGATGGAAGGTCGTGGCTTATGCATCGAGCCAGTTGAAATTACATGAACGCAACTACCATACTTATGATCTGGAGCTTGCGGCAGTAGTGTTTGCATTGAAAATTTGGAGACATTACCTTTTATGGTTAAAAATGTGTTGTATACACTGACCATAAGAGTTTGAAGTATTTGATGACTCAGAAGGAGTTCAATCTTTATCAGCGTAGGTGGTTAGAGTTGTTGATGGATTATGATATAACCATTGAGTACCATTCGGGTAAAGCCAATGTACCGATATGGAGCAACCATGCGGACCGGTACACAATGTACCGTATCGGTACGCCATGCCAGCTTGCACAATATTAAAGTCGTACCGGTACGAGCCCTTGATGTTCCGGTACACGGGTTTTTCCCTAAAAAGCAACTTTCCAGTAACGAGTTCCTGTACCGATACACCTTATCCCATACCGGTACACAAAGCTTAAATTGCGTATACGTACCGATACTCAAATACCCATACCGATCCTAAATGCCCTGTTTTGCCTAGCCATACCGATACAGTCCCTTGCGTATCGGTACGCATAGGCCTGTAATGTCATTTTTCTCCAGTTTTTCACTCAATTCTAGATGCATTTAGATCCTAGCAATTTGCATACATGAATATAAACATTCAACAATACATATATCAACACTTGCACCAAGGTTTAGGTACGAAACAAGATTATTCTACCATATGGTTTAATCTAGAGGCATGCTCCCTAAAACACTCCACCAACATACCAAATTGCTCAAATAAATGATTACCAGCACAATCATCATACCAACATACTTTAATACCATATTCAACATGTTAAGCTCATCAAGCATGCCATCCAAGCAAGACCATCTAGATGCATACCGAGGCAACCTCATAACATCAACCATGGGTAACGATGCACAACAAGCTTAACAACATCAATCAAACTCCGAAATCACAACATTACACATACTCAAAACAAGGGAAAACAGAATTACAAATCCCAAAATCTGTGGCAAACACATTGCCTTATTAACCGAAAACGTAAACATAGTTCATACTCAAAATTGCTTTGCCTCTTGGATTACTACGACTTTGCCTTTGCTGCCCCAAGCCTTAATGCCCTACATCATTAGGAAAAAGAGAGAGTAAGCACACTTTCTTAGTGAGGATGCTCTTAAAACAATGATGCATTAAAACCCTTGAAAATCAACACTTGTTTCCAAACCATGCTTACAACCTAAGCAATTTCCAATGATTCCAATTCAAAACATGCACATCGACCATATGCAAAACCATTTATATTCCACATGCTTAAATCCCAAAGCATTAAATACAAAACCATACTTAAATCCCAAAGCATTAAATACAAAACCATGCTTAAATCCCAAAACATTAAATATAGATTCAACAATAGAAATCTCATAAATTGGCAATTATAGTGACCTCGGATAGTCTATCATTATCCTTGATTAGTTGACTGCTAATCTTTAGTTAACCGACTGTTAACTTTACACATCGGATACACGGATCTCCCTTAATGACCGACCATCATCAAGACTACCCCATGCCAACCGCATGACATTACAACCTTGCTGACCGCAAGCTTTACATCAACAAGGGGAACCGGCTGCTTAACCCAAGTTATAACAACATAGTCCGAATAGCCGACCGCTATACCTCAAGGGCTCTTAGCCACGATCGATTTTTAACATATTATAGTGCACTTTATCCTATGGCATGCCAACTATATCTGAATGTTTTCTCACCATGTCACATAGCCAATATATCATTTACAAAACCATTTGCTCGCCGTTTTACAATGCTTTACAAAAAATCCCCATATATGCAAATCACATTGCCATAGCAATATTATATTCCTAACCGGAATCAAAACCAGTGCTCCCTAGCATTTAGCATAATTTTTAAACACTGCATATGTACTTAAAATCATGCATTTCCAGTAAGTAAAAACCAACCATGTTTACAACTAAAACATGAATCACATATGCTCATATCCGAACCGATATTAAAGAGAAAAAGCGGGAAACTTATTTCCATGCTTAGGTAAGTGTTTCAAACTTATCCTAAACTTCCAAAACCAGTTTCAAACCTTTGAAAGACTTTTAAAACTGTTTCCACTCACCGCTTTCACTTCACCTTGCTTGCTACCACGAAACAAGCTCCCTACAAGCTACAAACCACCTCAAGATGTTACGCCTTGATTATCACCTGCTTTAGCCACACAAAACCAGAAGAAACATGCATTAAAGTGCATCCAACTCTCCGTTTCAAACCAAAATCCCGCAACTCTCAAGATGCCCACTCAAAACTCATTCGAAATTTACCGAAATCAACCTCAAACACTTATCAACCATAACCCAGCCATAATATAACGATTCAGTACATCAAACTTCATCAAATAACATCTAAAACCTCTTTTACAACATCCATTTACTTCCAGCAATGATTAAACTCCAAAAACAACCCAAAATCCATTAACTAACAACCTAACAATTAGAAATTCAACCAATTTCGGGATTCCATTCTTAAAAGCAACTTATCTACAATATGACACATCCAAAATAATATTGAAATCAATCCTTAACACTGGAAAAACAAATCCACTTCAAAAATCATAGGATTCCATCACTTAACCCTCAATTAAGAAAATTTCCATAATTAATCAATTAAAATCCATTAAAAAACATATATAAAGAGTCAGGAACTTGGAAATTTCAGTAAAGAACCTTTCATTAGAGGAGAAGAACAAAATTTACCTCCAATGAGTGAGTTTCCCCTTAATTGGATGTTTTCCGCTTGAAAAACAATGAGATTCAATAAGATTTTTGAGAAAACAAGTTAAAGAGTCATTTAGGAAATCAAAGGATAAAAAAATAAGATCTTTACATTGAATCTCTGATAGGAAAAAGAGTGTTTGGCTGAGAGTATTTTAAGAGAAAATACGAGAGAAAGAAAGTTACGTCAAATTGTGATTTGGATAAATAATTACCTTTTTAACTAAATCTTTGTTAATTCAATTAAAACCCTTTTAAAAATAATCCTAATTAAGAGAAATTAGACCAAATGGTAAAATAGTCACCTTTTAAAAACAGTTTTCAAAAATTGCATTTTGGTCACTAGCCAAAATGTCACCCTTCCAAAGCTTATTTTCCAAAATTGCTTTCACCAATATTTTTAATATATTAAAATAGAATTTTTAAATATTTGCCCATATTTTTTATCTTTTAGAAAAATATTTGCTCCTGAATCTGACTCGAATTTCTAACCCGGTCAACTGGACCGTCTAACTAGCCTTAAAACTGCTAGGCCCAAAACCGGGGCTTTACAACTCTCCCCCTCTTAATATATTTTTTCCTCGAAATTTACCTGGAGGAAAAAGATGCGGAAATTGCTCCAACATATCAGCCTTACTCTCCCAAGTGGCTTTCTCGACACCTCGATGTCGCCACAAGACTTTAACCAGTTCTATCGTCTTACCACGTAGGACCTTGCTGCTGGAATCAAGGATTTCCACTGGTCCTCATCAAAGGATAAATCCGGTCTCAACTCAATATGCTCTACTGGCATAACATGCGAAGGATCCGACCGATACCTCTGTAGCATAGATACATGGAACACATCATGAATTTTATCAAGCTCGGGAGGAAACCTCAACTGATAAGCCCAGGACCAACACGCTCCACGATCTCATATGGTCCAATAAACCTCAGACTAAGCTTACCCTTATGTCCGAACCGCATCACCTTCTTCCACGGTGACACTTTCAAGAATACATGATCGCCCACCGCATATTCAATTTCCCTACGCTTCACATCCGCGTAAGATTTTTGCCAATCCACAGCCGCCTTCAAGCGTTCACACACAAGCTTAACTTTCCCATTCGTTTCTTTCAACATATGTGACAAGGAAACATGCTTTTCCCCTACCTCGGCCCAACACAAGGGCGTACGACACCTCCGGCCATACGATGCCTCATATGGTGCCATCTGAATACTCGCTTGATAGCTGTTATTATAAGAAAATTCAACCAATGGTAAATGCTTCTCCCAGGTTCCTTGGAACTCAATAACACAACACCTCAACATATCCTCCAAGACCTGGATAACACGCTCAAATTGCCCTTCCGTCTAAGGATGATACACGGTACTAAAACTCAACCTCGAACCCAAAGACTGATGTAAACATCTCCAAAACCTTGCTGTGAACCTCGGATCCGTATCCGAAACAATAGACTTAGGTACCCCGTGAAAATGCACAATCTCAGCTATATACAAATCTGCTAGCTTGTCCAAAGTGTACGTCGTATGCACTGGCAGAAAATGTGCACACTTTGTAAGCCGATCAACAATCACTCAAATGGAATCCTTTTTGGCCGGCGTTAACGGCAACCCTATCACAAAATCCATGGTGATTCTCTCCCACTTCCACTCCAAAATTCTCAACTGTTGCAACAACCCGGATGGAAACTAATGTTCAGCCTTGACCCGCTAACACACTACACTTGTGTAGCGATGTCCCTTTCGCTAAAAAAATCGAGTTTCGAAGTGTTTGTGATTTTCTGGGTATTAAAATATTTATTCCATAGGGTTTTAAAAATCGCGTTTTATTTAGAAATTTGAGTCGCCACTGGCCACTTAGGTAGGCCAGACACCATAAAACCAGAGATTTGAAAACTATTGATTTCGGGAGTCGGTTACGGATGGGGAAAGATTAGCACCCCCACACCACCCAAAATTGGTACTTTAATAATTATCGCTTTATTAAAATTAAACTTTTCAGATTAAAGTGACGATTAAGTTAAGATTCGGTTATAAGTGCGAGTAAATTTTAAAGGCCCTGTTATCCGAGAGTAAACGCCCAACCACTATCACTACGTCTGATACTGGCCCCGTTTACGCTCGGATAAAAGGGCACCGCATTAGTAATTTATATTCCATTATGCAACCTTAGAGAAATAACTTAGAAACATACATTCGCATTGACATAGTAAAGGACAAAAAAAATAATAAACGGGTGACACGAAAGTAAATAAACATGATAAACAACACGAACATAACACATCATAATAATAACGAGGCATGAATAAAAACATGTGGGAACAAGAACACAAATTTCAAGAAGACATGTGTATTAAAAATAAAGCACAGTGTAACATATGCAAGACATAAATATATTATAATTTCAATTTCACAAATCAGAACAACATACTAATAGAGAAACTAACACCTAGCACATAGCTTACGACATAATTTGCATACGAAAAATAGAAACACGGTATTATGCATGACAAAGGAAACATGCTAACACATGACCTAAGAGCAAAGAGAGCGTACAATACATGCTAAGATACAAAAACATGTCATACACGAGCCAACTAAAACATTAATCGAACATGTATGATACGAACGAGCGAACATGCGTACAAAATACATAATCATCATAAGCTAAACACATGTGAGAATACAAAGTATGTACAAGAAATACGTAAGAATGCAAAAGGGCCATATCAACATATACGATCATAATAAATAAACATGAATATTTAGACATGGAAAGGGACTGAAATGAAAAGAAACGAAAATAGGAAACAAAAATTAAAAGGTAATAAAGAGCGATTTAGGGACGAAATTGCAAATCAAACAAAACCTAAAAGGACTAAATCTGTAGTTGGACCAAAGGGCAAGCTCGGAATGCAAAGTTCAAAAACGCGGAGATCCTTGGGGCGTAATTTAACCATTTGAAAACGGATTTCGAATAGATTTCAGGACGGAATTGAAAAACTTGGAAATATAAGGGGGATTAGGTTCTTAATTTCCCCAAGGGGCGAGACCGTTTCGAAAATTCCCAAAACGCGGGATGATTTATGATGCAATTAGGCCAATTTTAATTAGAGGTTTACTTATAAATTTCCCTAACCGGCCTCCCTCTCCCTTTTCTTCATATTTTTAGCCTTAAGATAATGTTTTCTCCCCACTCTCTCATTTTCTCCCCAGAAACCGGCGACCCTCTGTCGTCCTCTCCACCGTCGGCCGCCGCTAGCCGGCGTCGACGAACCCAAAGAAACACCCAAAACAAACCTCATTTCAAACCGAGCCCAAATCTAAACTTAGATTTACACTAAGACTCTCCCTTTTGTCTAGATCTGAGCAAATACGAAGTAAAAAAATGTTTTTGTTTAACCAAAATGAAACCAAAAGGGACCTCCCTCTCCTTTCAGTTCACCATGTTCAGTTTTGGAAACTGAGACAGCTTGTCACTGGTGAGGGGAGACCCGTTGACGACGATGGTAACGAATCTATATCCCTATCCCTTTCTGTTATCACTTCTTCTTTTTTATTGTACATGCATGTAAGGAAGTAAGAAAAAGAAAGAGATGTTACCACTGAAACTTGATGCTTCTTTTTTATTTTTGGTAACTGATTTCAACTGAACTCTCTGATTTTTGTTTTTTTGTGTGTGTTACATATCCTTTCATTTTCTAGACTAGTACATAAGATATAATCCTTTTTTATCTAATTTTTCTGATGCCTTTCTGTTTTCGTATCCTTGGCGTGCCCGACCATGCTTGGTGGTTGGTACGACCGGCATGGGGAGCGGCGTGGTTGAGGTGACCGTTCGGCTACGTAGACTAGCGTCTCGGGAGACGAGGCGATTATTACTGCCATAATCGTTCCTATCCGTTGGATCAGATCTGATCTAACGGTTAAGATCGCTTGATGATCAGATGGCTGAGATGAGGCCTCGTAAATGATGTAGTGGTCTGGGATCGCGCCACGTGGCCTGAAGAAGATGGCCGGTCTTGCACGTGTCTCACACGCGCGAGTGGAGAATCCCACAGCCCGCGCGTGGACTTCACGCGGTAGATGAGGGGTCTTTATGCCTCAAATCGTGGCCGTTGGATCTAGATCTGATCCAACGACCCTCGTGCAGCTGCGCAAGATAAAAGGATGGCGTCATGGCTCCATTATCTGATGTGGGTTAGGGTTTCTTAGGATGTGGGCTGGCCGGTTTGGGCCTGATTAGGCCTTGTAATAATATTAATATTTTCAGGCCCTGTAATATGTAATGGACTTGGACTGGTAATTATTCATTTTGGGTTTAATATATTTTTTGGATTTCATCTTATATTATCCTAATAATAATAACATTAATATTAGTAATAACAACATCAATAATAATAATACACATACGATAATACATACGTATGTACTTATGTACACATATACGTACAACACACATGCAAACATTAATTAATATAACATACTAGCATACAAGCATATATAATCATACACATAATTAACATAACATCTACACACATTATCCGTAAAAACAATACGCTCGTACTAAATGTAGATACATGCGTGACACACATACACCGTATTACTTATTAATATGTATACATACATATTTTATAATATACATGCACACACTACACACACTTTACATATATTAATAACACTCATGCACATAATATACATATAGCATAATAATATAATACAATGTATACATGCAACACTAATAATTATACTAATATGTATTTACAGACCAGATAAAAATGAGTGATTACAGTTGCCCCTCTTTGCTTGTTCTTGTGGAATGGGAACAAAGCAAAGATTCATAAGCACTCATTTTTATCTGACTTCCCTGTTTGTAGCTTTGGAAACACATGTTCTTCTGGAACTCTCCGTTTTTCCTCGGCTGAATCTTCGGGCTCATAAGTCCTTCCTATATATAACTTCTCCCCCCTCCGATCTTGGAGCTACAGGCTCTTCCTATATAGAACCCTTCACTCTGAAGCCTTAAGTTATGAGTCCCTCCTATATAGAACTTTTCACTCTGAGACGGTAAGGCTTGGAGTCTTTCCTATATAGAACTCTTTGCCTTCAACGCGGCTGGTTTTCCTACATAAAACCTTCTACACCACAGATGGGTTCTTCCGACTGGGAGATCCTCCTGTATAGAACTGATAGTCTTCAAACCCGGGAGTCGCCAGTCCTTCCTATATAGAACCTTTAGCTTCTGAAATCTCAGAGCTATGAGTTCTTCCTATATAAAACCTCTCACTCTAAGACAGTAAAGCTCGGAGCCCTTCCTATATAGGACTCTTCGCTTTCAACACAAGAGGTTTTCCCTATATAAAACCTTGTGTATCATGGGTGAATTCCTTCGGCTGGGAGTTCTTCCTATATAGAACTACTAGTCTTCACCCTGGAGCTACGAGCCCTTCCTATACAAAACTTTTAGCTCCTAGACCCCCGGAGCGACGTATTCTTCCTATATAGAATCTCTCGCTATAGGGGCTTGGAAATATAGGCCCTTCCTATATAGAACCTTCATCTTCACATTTGGGATTCACACCAGGATGGCTACCGATGCTTCTTTGAATCTGTAGATACCTGTCTAGAATAAGACAAAATGCTATGACAAATGAATTAACATGCTCCTAATCCTATGGATGTCTAACTATTCATGATGCATGAGCGTCAATATCTTGGTGGGCCTGCTTTAGTCCTCAGTCAATCTTGACCTTACGTTGCTTACTTTCTCCTTTTTCTTCTAGCGGCGATACCTTATTTTACTGTCAGGTTCAACCATTCCAACCTTTCTTTTTTGGATTTTTGATTTGGGATTCTAAAGTGCCCTTTCAGGTTTTTGCTTTGGAGGTTTCTCATTTTTCTTTTTTTTTCTTTTTTTGAGGTGCCCTTCCAGGTTTTCACCTAGGAGATCTCTCTTGTTGTCTCGCATGCTTTCTCTTAAACAAGCAGGGCGTGCGCCATTGGTCATCTTACCCTGGTGCTTGAAGCCTTCTGCCCGCCCTGTCAATAGACGTTATGTAGGTAGCTAGAGGGAAAAGTTAACATCATTTTCTAATCACCTGCATCTTTAAGATTAGATCACAGTAATGCTCAGAAATCTCTTGTTTACAATAAGCCTATGTTAGCTTATTTGCATGATATTAACAAGAAGGCGAAGAATGGATGCTCAAAAATATGATTTTATTACGATTAAGGGTTTGGGACAACTTTGAGAGAGTCATGACACACATGAGGAAAAGGAAAAAGCCAAAAATGAAATACAAGATCCCTCATTATCTTCAGTATGAATGATACATGATCCCGTCAACCGGCGTAGAATCTTTGCCTGAAGATCCCTCTTCACAGGGTTCATGGGGACGACCCTTCTCTCCGGATATCCAACCTCTCAATTTATCCGAGCTGCCCTTTATGGGTTTTCGACTCGGGTCCTTCCTTTACTTCAGGACACCCTGTTTCGAGTTTTTTCCCCGAGCTCTCCATTTTTTGTTATTCTTCTTTTTTTCTTTTTTCTTCGTTTTTTATTTTTTCCTTTTTTCCCTTTTTTTTATTCTTTTGTTTTTTTCTTTTGTTTTTTTGTGTTTTTTTCTTTTTTCCTCTTTCAAACGTAGTATTTCTTAACAGCATCAGAATTAACAGGGCTTTTCAGCTCGTCTCCATCCATTTCAGTTAAGATTAAGGCTCCTCCTGAGAAGGCCTTTTTTACCACGTATGGCCCTTCCCAGTTGGACATCCACTTTCTTTGAGAATCTTTCTGAATCGGGAGGATTTTCTTGAGCACCAGATCCCCCTCTCTGAATATTCTTTGGTGCACCTTTTTGTTGTATGCCCGCATCATTCATTTTTTGATACATTTGACCATGGCAAATGGCCTTTAGTCTCTTTTCTTCAATGAGATTTAGCTAGTCGAGTCTGGCTTGCACCCATTCGGATTCTTTCAATTTTACTTCAGTTAAGACCCGGAGCGACAGAATCTCCACCTCAATGGGGAGTACTACTTCGGTACCATACACCAAGGAGTAGGGTGTTGCCCCTGTCGATGTGCAAATGGACGTCCTATAGGCGAAAAGGGCAAATGGCAGTTTTTCGTGCCAATCCCTGTAGGTATCTGTCGTCTTCGCTATGATCTTCTTTATGTTCTTGTTTGCTGCTTCCACCGCCCCATTCATTTTAGGACGATAGACTATGGAATTATGGTGTGTTATCTTGAATTGGTTGCACACGTCCGTCATCATTTTGTTATTCAGATTGGAAGCGTTGTCGGTGATGACCCTTTCTGGCAAACCGTATCGACAAATGATCTCCTACTTTAGGAATTTACATACTTTAGTCCTTGTGATGTTGGCATAAGACGCTGGCTCCAACCATTTAGTGAAATAGTCTATAGCGACCAAAATAAAGCGGTGTCCGTTGGAAGCTTTCGGGTGAATCTGCCCGATGACGTCCATACCCCACGCTGCAAAAGGCCACGGAGAATTCATGGTGTGTAAAGGTGATGGGGGAGCGTGAATCTTGTCAGCATAAATTTGGCATTTGTGGCGTAATCGATACAATCTCCCTCCATGGTCGACCAGAAATAGCCATATCTCATAATTTTTCGGGCTATAGACAGCCCGTTGGCGTGCGTCCCACATAGGCCCCCGTGTACCTCAGCTAAAATCTCTTTCGCCTCCCGGGCATCCACAAATCTCAACAATGTCTGATCATGGCCTTTTTTATATAGGATCTCCCCTTCTAGGACATATCCTGTTGCCATTTTTCTGAGTATTTTTCTGTCATTGTCATTTGCCCCTTCGGGATACTTTTGAAGCTGGACGTATTGCAAGATGTCATAGTACCATGGGTTGCCATCAATCTCTTCCTGCACATTACAACAATGAGCAGGCCTTCCAAAACTCTGCATCTTAATGGGCTTCATTTCTACCCATGTGTTCGTTTTGAACATGGAGGCCAAGGTTGCCAAGGCGTCTGCCATCTGATTTTCTTCTCTAGAAAGGTAATTGACGTTGACCTTTTCGAACTCCTTGGCGAGCTCTTGAATTAATTCATAATATTTGACCAACTTCTGGTCCCTGGTTTCCCATTCCCCACGCAACTGGTAAATCACTAAGGATGAATCTCCGAATACTCGAAGTTCCTTAATCTTTCTTTCAATAGCTGAGTTTAGTCCCATAACGCAGGCTTCGTATTCAACTATATTGTTGGTGCAGAAGAATTCTAGTCTACTGGTGAAGGGATAATAGACATTCTCGGGGGAAATTAGCACGGCCCCTATCCCGTGTTCGAGGGCATTAGAGGCCCCATCAAAGTAAAGCTTCCATGAGTTATCATCTGAAACCTCTTCCTCGGTTGTAATGCACATTAAGTCTTCATCCGGGAAATTAAAGTTCAATGCCTCATAATCGTCTGAAGCGCGACTAGCTAGGAAATCCGCTATGATGCTTTCCTTTACGGCTTTCAAGCTTACGTATACAATGTCGAATTCGGATAGGAGCATCTGCCAGTGGGCCATCCTTCCCGTTAGTGTTGGTGCTTCCATTAGGAACTTCAAGGGGTCTAGCTTAGATATTAACCAAGTAGTATGGTACAACATATACTGCCTAAGCCGTTTGGTAGCCCAAACTAAAGCACAACACAGCTTCTGAACTGGCGGGTACCGTGTTTCGCAATCATTGAACTTTCTGCTTAGGTAATAGATGGCTTGCTCACTTTTCCCTGACTCATCGTGTTGCCCCAATACACATCCCATTGAATACTCAAAGACTGTCAGGTAGAGGATTAAAGGCCTGTCTGGTACTGACGCGACTAAAGTCGGAGCATTTGTCAGGTACCTTTTGATCTTTTCTAGGGCTCCTTGACATTCCTCATCCCATACACCGGGATTATTCTTTCTAAGAAGTCTGAAGACTGGGTCACACCGATCAGTTAATTGGGAAATGAAACGAGAGATATAATTCAACCTCCCTAGGAAACCACGAACTTCCTTCTGAGTGTAGGGTAGTGAGAGATGCTTTCACTTTATCTGGATCGATCTCAATCCCTCTTCTGCTTACCACGAACCCCAGGAGTTTTCCAGAAGTAACGGCGAAGGTGCATTTGGCAGGGTTAAGCCTCAGCTGGTATTTTCGTAGTCTTTGGAATAGTTTTCTTAAGTTCTGTATGTGCTCCTCTTCTGTTCGGGACTTGGCGATCATGTCGTCCACGTATACTTCTATTTCTTTGTACATCATGTCATGGAAAAGAGTCACCATTGCTCTTTGGTAAGTTGCCCCTACGTTCTTGAGCCCGAAAGGCATCACCCGGTAGCAAAAAGTGCCCCACATGGTTATGAATGTAGTTTCTCCATATCGTTAGAGTCCATCTTTATCTGGTTGTACCCTGAAAAGCCGTCCATGAATGAAAACCATGAGTGTCCCGTAGTGTTGTCAACTAGCGTGTCAATATGTGGCAGGGGGAAGTTGTCTTTGGGGCTGGCTCGGTTTAGATCCCTATAATCTACACACATACGGACCTTCCCGTCCTTCATCGGTACTGGTACGATGTTTGCAACCCATTCGGGGTATTTGGCTACCTCCAAGAAACCAGCATCAAACTGTTTTTTACCTCTTCTCTGATCTTTAACAACAAGTCTGGTCTCATTCTCCGGAACTTTTGTTGTATTGGTTTGCACTCCGGCTTTGTTGGCAGTTTGTGCACCACTATGTCAGTATTCAAACCTGGCATATCTTGATAAGTCCAGGCGAAAACATCCTTAAATTCCTAGAGTAGGGTTATAAGTTCGTGCCTGGTTTTCGAGGAAAACGTCGTCCCTATTTTTACTTCTTTTTTCTCTTCTTCAGTCCCCAAGTTTACAACTTCTGTTTCTTCTTGGTGGGGCATGATTTGCCTTTCTTCATTGGCCACCATTCTCCTCAACTCTACAGGGACCTCACATTCTATCTCATCATCTTCTTCCTCAATTCCCCTTGAGATCTCAGGGCATTCAAAATTCACTCCGGGATTGGATCCGATATCATTCATATAGTCAATCATGAGAGACCTGCATTAAATGAGAATGAATTGTATTAGGAAGAGAATGGCTTTGTATGAAGTGAATGAACATGAAGAATGAATGAAATAAATGAAATGTTTGCCATTTAAGAAAACGGGGAAGATATTTTCATTTCAATAAAAAGTTAACATAGGTGCCCTATACAAGAGATCCCCATTGTTTATGGGCAAAACAAAAAGTTGATTCGGAGCATTACTCTAATCTAGTGCTAAAAACCACAGGTAGATCAATGTGGCTCCAGTTATCAAGAGTTTCCCCGGGATGGCAGGGGTGAATGTTGGTCAACATTTTGCTGAATTGGCCCTTTCCAGGTATCATGTTGATGGACATCCCTTGAAGTGATTCATTAAACATTTCTTCCTTGTTGAGTACGTCATTTTCCTTAATTGCCTCTTCAACCTCTTGTCCTATTTGGTAGAATCCTCTGGAGACAAAAGTGGTTTTCAAACTAGGGAAGGACATTGGTCTCCATGGAATGTCTTCTCCCTTAAATCTGGCTTTTCTTTGTTCTTCTTTTCTCTTGTATTCTTCTTTTCTTTGTTGGACACTTGGTTTGTAACCCAACCCAAAACGGTCCTTCTTGGTTATCATACTTTTAGCTCGTAGGCTCCCATGCAATCTTTTCCCTAGCCCTCTTCCTGCTTTGGCTCCTCGGCCCAAAGTTTCAGCAACGGTCATCTTGGTACAATTAGATAACCTGGGATAGGGAATCCGACTTCCTTCCGCGGCGAAGGTGGCATGCACTAGTTCTAATGCGCGAAAAGAGCATTCTGCAGCATCCTCATCATTTTGAATGTATGGGGCATCTGATGTCACTGAAGCAATAATTTCCTGCTCGGCCTCTACTGTGACCAATTTGCCTTCGATTACGAATTTTCATTTCTGATGTAATGATGAGGGGACAACTCCTGCTGAGTGGATCCATGGCCTTCCCAATAAGTAGCTGTAAGATGGTTTTATGTCCATTACCACAAAATCAATCACGTACTCAATCGGCCCAATCAATAGAGGCACCTCAATTTTTCCCATTGTTCCTCTTTGTGTGCCGTCAAAGGCTCTCACGGAGTTATGACAGGCTTTAGATGAGAACCATCTATTGGTAGCTTCTGCAAGGTCACCATAGGCAACACGTTCAGTGCTGACCCGTTGTCTATCAGTACCCCCGGTACCACATACCCTTTGTAGTGGGTTGTGATGTTAAGAGCTTTGGTGGACCCCATTCTACCCTCGGGGATCTTGTCGTCACTGAATATTATATGGTTATAGACAGTGGTATGCCCCACTATCCTGTCCAGTTTTGCCACAGAAATGTCCTAGGGCACAAAAGTCCGATTTAGTACTTTTAATAGTGCCTCACGGTGTCTTTCTGAACTCAAGAGCAACTCCAGCACCGTGATCCTAGCAAGTTGCTTTTGTAGTTGTTCCACTACGCTGTACTCGCTATGTCTCAGGAACTTTAGAAATTCTTTGGCCTGAGCCTCGGTTACCGGCTCATTTATCTTTGGAAGAGGTTCTTCACCGAATATTTGCGCGGGGGTAACCGATGTATCCTTTCATTTATCTTCATCCACTTCAGCAGCCCTCAAGGTCTCAGAGGAGTAACATTTGTCGCTCCTCGTGAAATGGCCCACCTCACCGACATTCACATCACTCTTTCTTTGCTCGTCTTTCAGTATAAGCTCTTTTACCTCACCAGATTCTGGCTTTTCTAGCGTGGTCACATTTACAGCATAGTTTCAGAGAGTTTGCCGCATATCCTTGAATGGGAACGGGGATGGTGCTGAGATGATGATCTTGGGATTTATCTTAGTGGTTTCTCCTTGGGAGGCACCTGCACTCTCCAGCCTGGAGGAGATGATAAGAGGTCTATCTCTCCCGTATTTAGCGTTAGGGCTATCCGTCATATGTACGTCTGACCTCTTCTTTCCTGTGGGCTCTTCAAATAATTCTATTTGCTTTTCATTCATCAATTGTTGTACCAATCTTTTAAACTCGTCGCACTTTTGGATGTCGTGCCCTTCGTCCTGATGGAATTCGCAATACACTTCACATCCCTTCTGCCTTATTACCATGCCTTTGTCGATCACATGGGCCATGCACAATTGTTGAAATACCCACCACAACGGAGATTTGATTTCCGACACATCATCCTTAATCTTTCTGGTAAAGCATTCCTCAATAACATTTACTCCTCTGTTCCCATGATTAGACAATGGGTTAGTAGCTACACTTGGTTCTTCAAACTTTAGTATCCCATAATCAATTAAGTTCTGCACAAGTTTTTTGAAAGCAAGGCAATTCTCGGTGGGATGACCAAGGGCACCGCCGTGATAGTCGTAATGCGCGTATACCAGGACGGGAACGGTAGTCTGAACGGAGTAACGTAATATGGACGGACCAGGTCTGCTTCATACAACTGAGAGTAATGCTCTGAGTACGGAACGGGCAGTGGAGTAAAAGCTTGCCTCTCTTTCTCTTTTCTCGATGTTCTCTCCTCTCTTTGATTCGATTTTTGTGCTTTTCCCATAGGTTCTTGTGGCTGTGAGACTGTAAAATTCTTTGGGGCAGTGTAAGTACTCGCGGCGTTTACTTAATTCTTCTTGTTGTACTTTCGAGATCCTTCCCCGCTATCAATTCTACAACTCTTAATTGCCAATTCAAGGGACTCCCCAGTCCTAATCAAATCAGCAAAACTCTGTGTTGTGTTATTAATGAGGCGATCGAACAGTGCCCCCTTTAAGGTATTAACGAATAATGGCGTAATTTCATGTTCCGGGAGGGGTGGCTAAATTTGGGAGGCCACTTCCCGCCACCTCTGAGCATACTGTCGTAGACTTTCGTTGGACTTCTGCCCCATATTTTCCAACATAATTCTACTGGGGGTCATATCTGTTACGTGCTTATATTGCTCGACGAATGCTCTTGAAAGATCTCTCCATGTTTTAACATTTACCCTGCTCAACTGGGTGTACCACCGTAACGCCGCCCCAGTTAGGCTGTCTTGGAAACAATGAATCAGTAGCTTCTCATCCTTAAGGTAGGCCGCCATCTTCCGGCAGTACATTGTTATGTGCGCGGAAGGACACGTGGTTCTGTCGTATTTGTCGAACTCTGGCGTTTTAAATTTTGGTGGCAGGACAAGGTCAGATACCAGACTCAAGTCACTGGCATCATTTCCTGATTCTTCCATAGTTTGCAAAGTTTTAAATTTTTCCTCCATGAGGCGAAACCTCTCCTCCCACTTTTTTTCTACCTCTGTCCTGATCCTTTCGACCAAATTCAGGTCTGGCACCTCCTCTTCATAGAATGCTTTAGTGTCAACGAGTTGAGTCTCAGATGCCCCTACTGGTATATTAGTCGACATCCCTGCAGGGTCGATATATATCTTTCTACTCAGATTCGGCGCGGCAACCTTATTGTGAACCGGGGTACTTTCTAATTCTTGGGCGGTTTCTCCTTCAACTCTCTTTCCGAGACTCTTAGCTAGCAATGCGGTTATGTCGGATACTACTGATGCTTGTGACTGGGCAATCTGGTCACTGAGGCTTCTTTGGGCCTCGTCAAATCTTGCCTTGAGCTCTCTTTGTCCCTTTTCTAGACTGATTATCCTGTCTTCCATGAGCTTGCTTTGTAATCAGGTAAGGTATGGATGATGAATGATTGCGGCTTAACTTCTACTTTCACACTGCCATAATATTTATAACGTTAATATGGTTGCAAGGAAAATAAATGCGTGTATAATGATGCGGATGTCATGATGCAATGCAAGAATGTATGCAGATAAAGGTATTGATTCCACTGGTAATCACCCTTTTGAACTACTTCCACGGGAATTAAAGGGTCTAAATTACAATAGAGTTCATATTACAAAATGAAGGTCCCTAATACAAAAGAGTACTAATTACGATATAGAGCCCTACAGATAAGCCCTAGATCTATCTCCTAATTTTCCAATAGCCCTGAGCAGCTTGATGAACCTGGGAGCTTCTTCCATTTCTTGGACTACGAAAGGTCGAAGTGTTTCAGCTTCAATGGCCAAATCATTCACATGCCTAGCGACTCGCTGTATGTCCACCATCAGGTTGGCGTAATATTGGTCCCTATCCTGCACCATCCAGGCAGCGTCACGCAGTCTCTTTTGCCAATAAATGTCCCCTCCGGCTGCAGCCTCTTCGAATACACTAATTCTTTCCTTATAATCCTCAACAGTCGCTTCAAGGGACTTAATTCGGGTTCGTAACGTCTTCCACCAAATGGCAGCTTTCTATCTCCTTCTCAATTGCTCTCTTGCTGATTTCTCGTTCGTCTTCCACCAAACGGATACCATTCATTCTTTCCTTTTCCACGGCTATGAACTGACTTCGGCCGGCCTTCTGTATCTTTGCTTGGAGTAGGAGGGTATCCTTTTGGTAAAGAGTGTTCTTCTCGCTCAAATCCATATTTAATTTTTTCAACTGCATAATGATCCCATCCTGTTCGTTGACCTCTAAACTTACTTTATAGAGCTCACTCGCATGCTGCTTCTATTGGGTGTCCATTTTCCTCTTAATTTCTTCGAGTTCATTCTGTAATATATCAGTTTCAGATAGTACCACCCTTGTAAGCTCCTCGAGTAGCACAACCGGTCATTGATCGGATTCAGGAATCACATCATTAACCCTCAAACGTCTCCAAAGATTATAGTCTGGAGTGGTCATGTGCTCGGTGTCTCCTTCCATCCTGATCCGGTAACAATGGTCCCAAACCCTCATGTTAGTTTGGACTTTTTCTTTAAACTCACCATTGAAAGGAAATTTAGTTCGGCTTAACCCGGTGGTATTGGGAATGAACTGTCATGATCCGAATTGTCGGGACACCAAAAGCGGAGCACAAGCAATCCCTCCATGTAGTCCCAACATCATCAGCCAGTTGAAATCACCGCAACTGTATAAAAAGTAATTAACTCTACCAATCCATGGGACCCTCCATACTATGTCTTCGTCTTGAATGTTCCTGAAGAAACTAGACCATTTTTTTTTCAAGTTCTCTCGCCACTCTTTTGCTAAGTACTCCCGTAAGGGCGAAAAACCTTGGAAGGATATCCCTAGTAGGACCCTTGTCGGTGTCTTCCACATATGGCTTTAAACCCACACCTGTAACAGCTGTGCACACCCCTTAAAACGTCATTCTTCATGCTTTTGACTGGCATTTAAGGAAATAAAGGTCTCGGCCAAGATTGCTGGTACTGGATTTGCCCGCCATTTTATATGCTCGAACAGGTCTAGAATGGCTACATCAATGTTCCCAAGAGTTCCTGGAAAAATCACCAACCCATATATTCCCAAGGCAAGCATGTCTATCCTTTTCTCCTCATCTGGACGTGCAGGTAGTATGTCTCGAATGTTCTCCCATGCAAATACTATACTGTCTCCTCTGAGTCGGATCAAGCCATTAACCCAATCGTCACTTATCCGGTAAAGGTTTTGAGCTTTGAAGTGTAATTTTGATTCCTCGGAGGTTTTGCGTAAATCCAATCTTCTTGAACATTTTTCTAATTAAGTAAGGCAGTATATTCTTCTACTGTGGGCATCATGTCCTGTCCATTGAGGGTGAAGCAGCAAAAGGCATGATTCCAGAACTAAAAAATGGCTCGGAGTAGGGGCTGGTTGACCCGAACGTATAACAATTGTGCAATGTCGCCATAACTATCACAGAACATGTCTTGTAATCTCTGGTCCCATCCTTCCCAGATACTTTGAAGATCCCATAAGTTGTTCTGTTGAAGACTCACATAGGTGTACCCTGCTATTACGCGCTCGCTTGGTAAACTGTCCCCTTGGGCCTTCTGGTTGACCTCTGACCAATGTCTGACTGACAAGTTAAGCTCTTCTTTCTTAAGACACCTTTTTTCCATGGTGAAAGACTTTCTGATCGGGCAAACCACTTGATCCATTACCTTTATGTAATGCAAATGTAATAATGCATGAAAAAAACATAGCAAAAGAAGACAAGTCAGTACCGGATAGAATTAATAATTACATAAATAAAAGGACGAATTAAATAAGGTAAACAGACAAAACAACCCTATTTATCTAGCTAAGACACCTAAGGTTATCCGCATGGCTCTAATAGGGTGGTTTTCTATGTTCTCTACATGTAGTGTTGGTGCTAGGAGGTACCCGAATTGTCCTTGTTGTCCCCTGCTAAGGGTAGCATGGCCCCCGATCATCACCCATTAGAGGTTTCTTTCAACCGGGTTCAATTCAGGGGGACCCATTCGCTTATGCCTGCACGAAGGAACGATATCCTTACGAAAGCATAAGGTACTCGAGCCCCGAAGGTACTTGCTAGACCTACACGGGAGAACGATATCTCCACGAAAGCATTAACGTTTTCCCCCACTTAAAAAACAGGTTTATATGCCAAATTTTAAATGCGTTAAAATAAACGCGCCATTACAATTGAATATTAATTTAATAGTCACTTTAATCTGGAACTTCTAATATTATTAAAGCGGTAATTATTTAAAAAAGGTTGACTCTCTTTATTTTGTTAAAAAACAAAAAATCTCCCCAACGGAGTCGCCATCTGTAGCGATGTCCCTTTCGCTAAAAAATTGAGTTTCGAAGTGTTTGTGATTTTTTGGGTATTAAAATATTTATTCTGTGGGGTTTTAAAAATCGCGTTTTATTTAGAAATTGGAGTCGCCACCGGCCACTTAGGTAGGCCGGACACCATAAAACCAGAGATTTGAAAACTATTGAGTTCGGGAGTCGATTACGGATGGGTAAGGATTAGCACCCCCACACAGCCCAAAATTGGTACTTTAATAATTACCGCTTTATTAAAATTAAACTTTCCGGATTAAAGTGACGATTAAGTTAAGATTCGGTTATAAGTGCGAGTAAATTTTAAAGGCCCTGTTATCCGAGAGTAAACGCCCAACCACTATCACTATGCCTGATACTGGCCCCGTTTACACTCGGATAAAAGGGCACCGCATTGATAATTTATATTCCATTATGCAACCTTAGAGAAATAACTTGGAAACATACATTCGCATTGACATAGTAAAGGACAAAAAAATAAATAATAATAAACGGGTGACACGAAAGTAAATAAACATGATAAACAACACGAACATAGCACATCATAATAATAACGAGGCATGAATAAAAACATGTGGGAATAAGAACACAAATTTCAAGAAGACATGTGTATTAAAAATAAAGCACAGTGTAACATATGCAAGACATAAATATATTATAATTTCAATTTCACAAATCAAAACAACATACTAATAGAGAAACTAATGCCTAGCACATAGCTTACGACATAATTTGCATACGAAAAATAGAAACACGGTATTATGCATGACAAAGGAAACATGCTAACACATGACCTAAGAGCAAAGAGAGCGTACAATACATGCTAAGATACAAAAACTTGTCATACACGAGTCAACTAAAACATTAATCGAACATGTATGATACGAACGAGCGAACATGCGTACAAAATACATAATCATCATAAGCTAAACACATATGTGAGAATACAAAGTATGTACAAGAAATACGTAAGAACGCAAAAGGGCCATATCAACATATACGATCATAATAAATAAACATGAATATTTAGACATGGAAAGAGACTGAAATGAAAAGAAACGAAAATAGGAAACAGGAATTAAAATGTAATAAAGAGCGATTTAGGGATGAAATTACAAATCAAACAGAACCTAAAAGGACTAAATCTGTAGTTGGACCAAGGGGCAAGCTCGGAATGCAAAGTGCAAAAACGCGGAGATCCTTAGGGCGTAATTTAACCATTTGAAAATGGATTTCGAATAGATTTCAGGACGGAATTGAAAAACTTGGAAATATAAGGGGGATTAGGTTCGTAATTTCCCCAAGGGGTGAGACCGTTTCAAAAATTCCCAAAATGCGGGATGATTTATGATGCAATTAAAATCATAGAAGGTACATCTCATCTTTTTGGATAAACCTGTATTGATGTTGATGGGTCCTAGCTTTACACATTCGTATATAAGTACGAAGTTGAGTGGTGAACGAGATATCCTTTTAGAACCCATTTGAAGTAATATAGTGGTCACGAATTTGTCGGGTTGTAATGTAAGGGCGAGCTGAGCATGTGGAATTGCTCGATAAAAACATAAGAAATAGAGTTCCCGATAAATTTAATGGAATTATCTTTTGAGGAGTTTAAGATGATAGTGGGAATGAATTGGTTACCTTCCTATCAAGTCATGATGAATTGTCTCATAAAGCGATTAGTATTAAAAAAACACGGAAGGTACAAAAATAGTAGTAGTTGATAAAAGGGTAAATCCCTTTTTCCAATGTAATTTCAGTTGTTTTATTAAAGAAATTATCGTTATAAGGTTGTTAAGTTTTTTTAGCAAATATAGTGGAGACTCGGGCTGTTGAAGTTAAATTGAAAAATAACTCAACTGTCCAAAAATATCCGAATGTATTCCCAGATGGGTTACTCGAAATTACCCTAGATTGAGAGGTGAAATTCAAAATAAAGATGTTACCAGGCATTGCGCCTAAATTAATAGCCCCATATAAAATGGCTTCGATCGAACTTCGAGATTTAAAGGTACAAATTGCGAGGAATGTTAGGTTGATGTTTTATAAAGCCAAGTGTGTCATCTTGGGGGCACACCAGTGTTAATTGTGAAAGAGAAAGACTAATTTCCAATAGCTCAAGAAGGTAATTGTAAAGAATGAATATCTTCTTCCGAAGACTGATGATCTTTTGATTAGTTAAAAAAATCAAGGAAGAATAAATTCTAAAGACAGCTTTTTCGGACTCGGTATGAAAACTATGAGTTTGTGATGATACTACGGTATTTATAAGCCTAATGAACCAAGTATTCTAATTTTTCTTGGACCAATTTTTGGCAGAGTTCATTGAGTATATTTTGGTCTATTCAAAGGAAAAAGGAAGAATAAGATGCCCATTTTGCATTGTTCTTCAGACCTTTTGAGAAAAGAATCTATATGCTAAATTGTTAAAGTATGAGATTGGTTGTCAAAAGCTGTTTTATTAGTTATGTGGATTGGGCAATGGGAATAAGAATAGACCTCAAGAAAGTACAAATTATAGTTGAATGGAAACCTCTAAAAAAAGTTTTAGAGGTTCAAAATTTCTTGATGATTGTCTCCTTCAGTCAAACAGATCAATGCTAAGAAATCTTTGAGACATTAAAGGAGATCTTAATAGAAGCCACGGTACCAGTACAACTAGAATCGGGTAAAGATTATGTGGTGTATAGTTATGCTTCTTATAATAGTTTGGGATGCGTACTTATGCAAGAAAGAAAAGTAATGGTCTATGCTTGAGACAACTTAAGATATATGAGAGGAATTATCTTACTTGGAATTTGGAGCTAGCAATGGTTGTATTTGCTTTAAAAGATATAGCATCATTATTTATACAGTGAACGATGCTATATATATATAGGTTATAAAAGGTTAAAGTATATACTTACTAAAGAAGAGCTAAACTTAACGTAAAGAAGTTGGATTGTGCTCTTTAAGAATTAAGATATGGTCATTGACTATCATCCAAAAAAAACTATTGTGATAGCTGACGCTCTCATTCGAAAGACAATTGTTGCCTTAAGAGCTATGAATGCAAGATTGGAATTAAAAGAAGATGGTGTTTTGATTGTCAAGCTAAGAATAAAATTTACCATATTGAATTAAATAAGATATCTTTAAAGAAAGGATGAGAAATGTTGTCAAGGTGCAAACAAGTGGAAAAGAATGAAACTGAAAACTTGGAAGTTAGGTTTGACAGATATTTATATTATCAAGGAAGAATTTCTATCTCAATGATGGAAACTATATATTGACCCTGAAAGAAAAGATATTTAATATGAAGTTAAGGATAAAGTATTCCTTAAAAGTTTCACCTTGGAAGAAAGTGTTATGGTTTGGACAAAAAGAAAGTTCAGTTCAAAATTTATTGGGCTATAAGAAATTATGAAAGGAGTTAGTCTGATAATTAAGCTTAATAGTTAGATTTATCTTTGGAAATGAAGAAGATTCATAATGTATCGATGCTTTGGAAATATTGATTGGACCTATCACTTGTTACTCCGGAGAAAATAGAGATTCAGTCAGATTTAAGCTATGAAAAAGAATTGGTAAAAATCCTAGCACATGGAGTCAAAGAACTAAGAAAACAATACAATCCCATTTGTCAAAGTTCTTTGACAAAAATCACAAGGTTAAAGAAACAATTTGAGAGAAATAAGAAGAAAATATAAGAAAATAGTTTTCTCACTTTTGAATCAGGTGCGTGTTGAAAATTTGAGGACGAATTTTCTTAAGGGGGAGAGAATTGTAATACACCAAAATTTACTAAGTTTATTAAGGGTCATTTAGTACTAAGATAATAGCTTAAAAGCTAACTTAGTGACTAAAATGACAAAAATGCGAAAGTTGGGATTTCTTTAATTATGGGTTTTGGAAAGGAAATTTCTAAGGTTTAAAGGTCTCATGTGATAGATAGTGAATTTAATAAGGTATTCTTAAAGTTTGGTTGAATTCCAAGGAAAATTGGAATGGGAATTGAAGTTTAAAAAGGTAGTGACCAAAATGTAAATTTTGAAATTTTTATGGCTAAAGTATAAACTTTGGAAAAGTTTGGGGACTAAATCTGTAATTTCCAAAAGGTTAAGGGTTTTTATTTCATAAATAAACAGGTCACCTAAGGGTGTGAATCGAATGCGGAATTATTGGTTCGATCTGATACTTCGATTATTGGGAAAATCCCAGTTAAAGTTTAAGTGGAATTCGGATACGCGGACCGAACTGGGAAATTTTGAAATTTTGCCATATGATATATAAAGGTTATAAAAGTCATTTCCAAGTGTTGGAAATATTTTTAGTTCGAATCAAGATGAATCCTACAGTTTATTTCTGAGTAAAGGATTATTTATTCGTATATTGGATCGAATGGAAATTTTGGAGACTGATCCAAAAGCTATGGAAAAGTCATAAAATATTATTTTAAGAATATTTTATTATGGTTGGTTGAATTTTAACTAGATTTAGTTAGATTGCAATGGAATGGCAATTTGGAAACAAACTAGTAAATAAAGACTAGTTGGAGGGCAAATTGATCATTTGGCCCCAATGGCAATTTTGAAATATTTAAAAATTTATAAGGTCAATTTTGGAAAGAGAAAATAGAAGATTAAATCTCGGCCCTTAATTGATGATAAAATCAATCTCAACCATTGGAAAAAAAGGGCAAATTTGTAATTTCACTATTAAATGAATTTAATATTCATTCAATAGATATAGGTGTAAAATAATGGTGAAAATATGAACAAAATGTTCATATTTTCCAGCCTTGAAACGTGGAGAAAGAGGGGAAAGAAGAAGAAAATTTTACAAGCTCGATTTAAGCCCTGAAACTCGGTTTTCAGGTAATCTCTTCAACTACAAAGTTGTTCTACTCTTCAAGCTCTATCTTTTGATATCAATAATTCATGGAATACATGCTTGGTTGATGATAATTTTCATGAGAAATAAATTAGTGTTTATGGATCAAATTGGGGTTTTTGAGATTTTATGATTCCATGATTGAATTCAAGTTGAAATTAAGCTAGTATGATGTTAAAATCATGATATTGAGTTGGGATTTAAGTTTTACATATTTTAATTTTTATGAAGATGATTAGGGTTTATGGATTCAAGTTTAATTTAGGGTTTGTGATGTTGAAATAATGATCTAGTAAGCTTGAATTGTTGTTTGGAAGCAAAACCCTAAGTTAAATTATGTAGGGACCATTTCGGAAAATTGAAAAGTTGAAGGACCAAATCTGAATTTTTAGAATTTGGAGTGTAATTATGTTATTAATGATGTTAGAGACAAGAAAATGAAGTTAGAATGCAAAATTGATGTTGAATTGAATTAGTGGCCATTTTGACAATTTGTTAAAGTTAAGTGACCAAAATGAAATTGAAGTTTTGTATGGGGGCTAAATCTGATTTTTTTTGTAATGATGGGATTAAGGTATTAATGTTTAATTGATGACTAATTTGCAAAGTTAAGAAGCTTGAATCCTTATCTTTGTATTTTAGTGACTATTTCAGTAAAGAAGGAAAATTAAGGAGAATTATTGTGAATAATTATTTGATGAAGAAGGTCATAAGATGGTGGGTTAAAGAAAGTAATTGGACTAAATTGAAAAGTAGAGAAGTAAGGAGAAGTTAGTATAAAAGTTGAAGTTGTTTATGGAAGTTGTGTAGAAAAACTGGTTTATGGACGTAACTTTAAAAATTCACCATAAATTATACAAAAATGGTTAGATGGTGAATTTTATACCAATGTAAAGATTTGTTCGTCTAGTTTCGTGCCCAACAAACAGAAACTGATTTTGAGTTCTGAGTAAAAAGATATGAATTTTTAAGTGGTGAAAGGTCAGAAAATAGTATAGCAGGCTGTTCCGAAATTCAATACTGGAAATTGACTTTGAAAATTCGCCATAAATCGTACAAGTTGAATTTGAGCTATTAATTTATATGGTTCAAAAGCTTATTGAATCTAGTTTCTTTCAGAACAAATGGAGTCAAATTCCGAGTTGTAGATTATTTTATAGAAATATTTCTTTGGAGGTACTGCAAACTGCCAGAGAATGAGAATTGGTACACTTTGTATCTAAGGTTGAATAGTAAGCTTGAAAGGGATTAATGGAAGTTCAAATTGGTCGCTAAGGACCATAATGAATTTTTGAACAATACAAGGAAGAAAGGAAAACATTTGGAGATTTTGTATTTGAATGATTATATTGGATAATATGTCTAAGATATTGTTAGATTGGGATCTAACAAATATTTTACTTATTTGAATTATGAAGTTAAGTTCGAATCAAGGGAGGTTCGAGGTACGATGAAGGAAAGGATCAAAGAGGACTTAGTGAGGCATACTAATAAATGGCCCAGGTGAGTGCAACGCATACATAACATTATACATTGATGTTTCATACATCACCGTAGGACTTGCTATGAGTCTACCTGTTTTATATATTGTCATAATAATTATGTCCTTGATCATATATTTGACATATTTTAAATATGTCAAAGGTTGAAAATAAATGCATTAATCACTAGTTATTGATGATGGTACAATATGAATGTTATTTTGGTTATGAACTGTTAAATGTTGATATATATTGATCTATGTTGCCATTGATGACTAAATGATGAAATAAAGCCCAATGTATGATATATAGGTTCAAAGGTATAGTTGGCTAGCCATAGAGTCATAAATAGCTGTATAAATATTCTAAGCACTTTGGTGCAATATTCATAAATACTCATAGAGGGTATACTCATGCAAGGTTTGGGTATACGAAAGCACTTAGGGTGCTAAGCACTACGGTGCAAATAATATACATACTCAAGAAAGTTTGGGTATGGGGGGATGACTCGTGTACATAGAATCTCTTAATTCGATACCTTGGTCTAAATAAATTGAAAAGAATAAAAAAAGAAACAGGAAGATAAGCTTGAAAGCTTGCAGATAGAAATGGAAAAAGGTATTGGTAAGCATTGAAAGCTTACGGATGGAAATGGCAACGGTATTGGTAAGATCTAATCTTATCACTTTGATATACATATTTATTTATGTTAACGTGCATGTAATAGTAAGGTGATCATATGCATTGTTAATCATTGATATTGATATTATGACTATTGCACTTAAATTTGAATTATTGCCTCACAAGTAAATACTTAGCGTGTAACTGTTTTACAGGTAGGAAGGAAGAAATGGTTGGAGTAAGGAGCATATACGGACATCATCAATTAATAACAGGTACATCAGTATCAGTAAGATATCTTTTGATATTGTTTGATACTTACTAGTTGGCATGTATATTAAAAGGATATGCATGCTCTGATAGAATTTGGATTTTATTGGTATCTGGTTAAATTTTAAATTAGGCAAATTTACTAATTATATAAAGACAAATTAAATTGATAAGTTGCTGCCTGAAAATAAACTCGATTTGAAGATGAAATATTATTTTTAAACCTTACGCGAATAACTAGATTTGTAAGAAAAAAAACTAAATACATTGTAATATTTTTAAAGAAACAAAATTTTACTGAATTACAAATGTAGAGGGTTTTATGAATGTTTTGTGGAATCTCTGTATCGTATTCAATGATGGATACGGGAAAGGGATGTTACAATAACTGTTATTGTAAGCAAACTCCACCAACGACAACTGCTTCTCCCACGTTCCCTGCTACTCAATAACACAACACCTTAGCATATCCTCAAGAACCTGAATCACACGCTTCGACTGGCCATCCGTCTGAGGATGATACGAGGTACTAAAACTCAACCGGGTCCCCAAGGCACGATGCAAACTCACCCAAAACCTTGCGGTGAACCGCGGATCCCTATCTGAAACTATAGATTTGGGCACCCCGTGCAAAAGCACAAACTCAGAGATATACAGCTCAGCCAACCTGTCCAAGGTATACGTAGTATGCACTGGCACAAAATGTGCACACTTCTTAAACCAATCCACAATCACCCAAATGGAATCCTTTTTGGCCGGCGTCAAAGGCAGCCCAGACACAAAATCCATGGTGATTATTTCCCACTTCCATTCTGGTATCCTCAACGGTTGCAACAGTTCGGAAGGAAACTGATGCTCAACCTTTACCCGCTGACAAACCATATACCGAGCAACAAAATCAGCCACATCTTTCTTTAGTCCAACCCAATAGTACTCTTCCTTCAACCCTCGATACATTTTAGTACTACCGGGATGCATAGCAAAAGGACTAGCGTGTGCCTCAGTCAAAATAGTACGCCTCAACTCTTCATCTTCAGGCACCACTATTCGACCTTTGAAACACAACACCCCATCATCATTGAAATAAAAATCCGTAGGATTTCCATCCCTAATATCTTCCACATGAGGACCAAACTCTCATCGTATGATTGCTTTTCCTTGACTAACTGTGACTAGGATGGCTTCACTTGCAACTTAGCCAACAAACCCCCGTCATCCGTCGCACTCAAATGAGAAAACATGGCTCTCAACTGCACAGCCACTTTTCTACTCAAAGCATCTGCCACAACAATGGCTTTCCACGGATGATACTCAATGGTCATGTCATAATCCTTAAGCAAATCCAACCATCTATGTTCCCTAAGATTCAGATCCTTCTGTGACATCAAATATTTCAAACTCTTATGATCCGTATAAACCACACATTTCTCACCATAAAGATAATGCCTCCTGATCTTCAAATCAAACACCACCGTTGTAAGCTCAAGATCGTGAGTAGGGTAGTTACGTTCATGCACTTTCAACTGCCTAGATGCATACGCCACTACCTTACCTCCTTCATCAATACACAACCAAGACCAACATAGGACGTGTAACCCCCTTGTCCCGGCCTAGATGCCCAACCGAACCAAGAAGGCTACATTAGGTTTACCGTAGCAAACCGAAGAGATTCAACCAAACCCGACCCATTTTTTTCTTTTATCTTATCTAGATGCCAATTATTAACCCTACATGTTCATACATACAACAGGTGCAACCCCAACTCAATCGGGCATCAATTTAACATCCAATTGATCACATTTGCAAAATAGGGACCAAATTGCAAATATAGAAAATTTCAGGTTTAAAACTAATTTTTAAGTTACCAATCTTTAATTAGTTAGATTCCAAACCTTCATCTCAAATTTCAGCTCAATCCGATCATTTTATCACATACATTTGCATTGGCAAGATTTAGGGACTAAATTGCAAGAACGCCCAAACTACTCGAAAGACATTTACAGAAAAATTAGCTTTCCGTACCGATACAGGTAAACCCGTATCGATACGGTTTAAAACACCTCATTTTGGTACACCACCTTGCCATATCGATACGCCTAACGGTATTACCTAACTTTTGAAATGTTACAAATCGTACCAATACAGCTCCTTAGGTGTTTCGATACGCGGGTTCAGATTGAAAAAGTGAATTCCAGAGGCTAAAACTCGTACCGAAACACCCAAACCCGTATATGTACGCCTAGCCAAATTTACCTAGGCATATCGAAACACACAGTACTTGTACCGATCCTTCAATCCTGAATTTGCCTAGTCGTATCGATACGGTCCCTGGCGTATCGATACGCCTGGGCCTATAATGCCACCTTTTAGCTGGTTTTACATCCCATTAGTATACTCTCATCAACCCAACATGCTTTAAACACATTACCAACATGCAAGACATATCACAAGCCAACTAGCAGCACAACTTTAACAACACCACAAGGCTTCATGCTTCAAAAGGAAATCTATAGGCATGCTTCCTAACTTGCATCCAAGCAACATTCTCGAAAGATAGACCAGCACCAAAATCAAACTTTAAAGGCCATTTACAACCCAAGAGCAACTAAAGAAACATGCTCAAACAGGGAGTTCCACAAAACATCTAACAAGACACAACAAGTACCCCATTGCCCTTATTCATTATAGTCTAGTCTTTAGCATACGTTTGTAACAAGTCTTGCCAAGATCCCCTTGCTTCTTGTTGCCTTCCAAGACCTCAATTATCTGCATTGATGGACAACGAGAGCGTAAGCACACAAGGCTTACTGAGGAGTGCTCAAAAACAAACACCATCAATGCACTTAAAACCGTTTACATAACATCATCCTTTAAAACGTCGTCATCATGCCCCTTTTAAAACATGCACTTCACATCATTTAAAACCAGCATATTAAACCATATGCTACATGTATCATTAAACAACAACAAATCACATTGCTAACCCTCCACTTAAGCCTTCCCATGCATTACTACCAAATGCAAAGCTTAAGGAGAAACATGTATAAAACACATTATACAACATTAACATTTCAAGGATACATTAACAATTATATTGGCTTTCAAGTGATCATTAACAAGTTCAATAACAAAAAAGTTCATCGGATACACGGATTCAACAAGTGTTAACCCAACACTTCAAGCCATCTCAACTGGAATAGCAATACAATTACAATCGCAGTACATTAACAACCGGGTACAATCAAAACCCACAGGGATACCCATCCCTCTCATCGGTTAGATGCTTAACCCACTAACGGGAGTATTCGGTACCATTAAACCCCTCTACCGTTAGGGTACTTGGATGGAGTATTCGGTACACAATATAAACCCCTCAACATCCAAGGTGACTTATTTACACTACGCTCAATCCTATGGCCGGCCAACTATATCTGATAACAATTTTAAAACCACATCACTTGCCAATATAATTAACCATTTTCCATTTACCTCACTGTTTTAACAAGCATTCACCAAACCATTTTTCCAAAGCAACATCACATTCTTTAAACACAAGTATAAACCACATACTTACAAGGATCGCTTACCATGTGCATCCTTCAGCATTTCATGCTTAAAACCAGTTTATCAAATACTTTAAAAACACGCTTAAACAGTAAGTAACATGTAAATTAAAACAAGTGCATAAAACCATTTCAAACTAGCACGTCCGAGAGAGAAATCCACTTTATACTTACTTCCGTGTCTAAGTAAGCGTTTCAAGCTCTACCATAACTCCCAAAACTTTGTTCTCAAAACATCAAAACGCTTTAAACCACGTTTTCACTCACCGATAAGCAACCCTATTTATCCAGCTAAGACACCTAAGGTTATCCGCATGGCTCTAATAGGGTGGTTTTCTATGTTCTCTACATGTAATGTTGGTGCTAGGAGGTACCCGAATTGTCCTTGCTGTCCCCTGATAAGGGTAGCATGGCCCCCGATCATCACCCATTATAGGCTCCTTTCAACCAGGTTCAATTCAGGGGGACCCATTCGCTTATGCCTGCAAGAAGGAACGATATCCTTACGAAAGCATAAGGTACTCGAGCCCCGAAGGTACTTGCTAGACCTACACGGGAGAACGATATCTCCACGAAAGCATTAACGTTTTCCCCCCACTTAAAAAATAGGTTTATATGCCAAATTTTAAATGCGTTAAAATAAACGCACCATTACAACTGAATATTAATTTAATAGTCACTTTAATCTGGAACTTCTAATATTATTAAAGCGGTAATTATTTAAAAAAGGTTGACTCTCTTTATTTTGTTAAAAAACAAAAAAATCTCCCCAGCGGAGTCGCCATCTGTAGCGATGTCCCTTTCGCTAAAAAATTAAGTTTCGAAGTGTTTGTGATTTTTTGGGTATTAAAATATTTATTCTGTGGGGTTTTAAAAATCGCGTTTTATTTAGAAATTGGAGTCGCCACCGGCCACTTAGGTAGGCCGGACACCATAAAACTAGAGATTTGAAAACTATTGAGTTCGGGAGTCGATTACGGATGGGGAAGGATTAGCACCCCCACACTGCCCAAAATTGGTACTTTAATAATTACCGCTTTATTAAAATTAAACTTTCCGGATTAAAGTGACGATTAAGTTAAGATTCGGTTATAAGTGCGAGTAAATTTTAAAGGCCCTGTTATCCGAGAGTAAACGCCCAACCACTATCACTACGCCTGATACTGGCCCCGTTTACACTCGGATAAAAGGGCACCGCATTGATAATTTATATTCCATTATGCAACCTTAGAGAAATAACTTGGAAACATACATTCGCATTGAGTAAAGGACAAAAAAATAAATAATAATAAACGGGTGACACGAAAGTAAATAAACATGATAAACAACACGAACATAGCACATCATAATAATAACGAGGCATGAATAAAAACATGTGGGAATAAGAACACAAATTTCAAGAAGACATGTGTATTAAAAATAAAGCACAGTGTAACATATGCAAGAAATAAATATATTATAATTTCAATTTCACAAATCAAAACAACATACTAATAGAGAAACTAATGCCTAGCACATAGCTTACGACATAATTTGCATACGAAAAATAGAAACACGGTATTATGCATGACAAAGGAAACATGCTAACACATGACCTAAGAGCAAAGAGAGCGTACAATACATGCTAAGATACAAAAACTTGTCATACACGAGTCAACTAAAACATTAATCGAACATGTATGATACGAACGAGCGAACATGCGTACAAAATGCATAATCATCATAAGCTAAACACATATGTGAGAATACAAAGTATGTACAAGAAATACGTAAGAACGCAAAAGGGCCATATCAACATATACGATCATAATAAATAAACATGAATATTTAGACATGGAAAGAGACTGAAATGAAAAGAAACGAAAATAGGAAACAGAAATTAAAAGGTAATAAAGAGCGATTTAGGGATGAAATTACAAATCAAACAGAACCTAAAAGGACTAAATCTGTAGTTGGACCAAAGGGCAAGCTCGGAATGCAAAGTTCAAAAACGTGGAGATCCTTGGGGCATAACTTAACCATTTGAAAATGGATTTCGAATAGATTTCAGGACGGAATTGAAAAACTTGGAAATATAAGGGGGATTAGGTTCGTAATTTCCCCAAGGGGTGAGACCGTTTCAAAAATTCCCAAAATGCGGGATGATTTATGATGCAATTAAAATCATAGAAGGTACATCTCATCTTTTTGGATAAACTTGTATTGATGTTGATGGGTCCTAGCTTTACACATTCATATATAAGTACGAAGTTGAGTGGTGAACGAGATATCCTTTTAGAACCCATTTGAAGTAATATAGTGGTCACGAATTTGTCGGGTTGTAATGTAAGGGCGAGCTGAGCATGTGGAATTGCTCGATAAAAACATAAGAAATAGAGTTCCCGATAAATTTAATGGAATTATCTTTTGAGGAGTTTAAGATGATGGTGGGCATGAATTGGTTACCTTCCTATCAAGTCATGATGAATTGTCTCATAAAGCGATTAGTATTAAAAAACACGGAAGGTACAAAAATAGTAGTAGTTGATAAAAGGGTAAATCCCTTTTTCCAATGTAATTTCAGTTGTTTTATTAAAGAAATTATCGTTATAAGGTTCTTAAGTTTTTTTAGCAAATATAGTGGAGACTCGGGCTGTTGAAGTTAAATTGAAAAATAACTCAACTGTCCAAAAATATCCGAATGTATTCCCAGATGGGTTACTCGAAATTACCCTAGATTGAGAGGTGAAATTCAAAATAAAGATGTTACCAGGCATTGCGCCTAAATTAATAGCCCCGTAAAAAATGGCTTCGACCGAACTTCAAGATTTAAAGGTACAAATTGCGAGGAATGTTAGGTTGATGTTTTATAAAGCCAAGTGTGTCATCTTGGGGGCACACCAATGTTAATTGTGAAAGAGAAAGACTAATTTCCATTAGCTCAAGAAGGTAATAGTAAAGAATGAATATCTTCTTCCGAAGACTGATGATCTTTTGATTAGTTAAAAAAATCAAAGAAGAATAAATTCTAAAGACAGCTTTTTCGGACTCGGTATGAAAACTATGAGTTTGTGATGATACTACGGTATTTATAAGCCTAATGAACCAAGTATTCTAATTTTTCTTGGACCAATTTTTGGCAGAGTTCATTGAGTATATTTTGGTCTATTCAAAGGAAAAAGGAAGAATAAGATGCCCGTTTTGCATTGTTCTTTAGACCTTTTGAGAAAAGAATCTATATGCTAAATTGTTAAAGTATGAGATTGGTTGTCAAAAGTTGTTTTATTAGTTATGTGGATTGGGCAATGGGAATAAGAATAGACCTCAAGAAAGTACAAATTATAGTTGAATGGAAACCTCTAAAAAAAGTTTTAGAGGTTCAAAATTTCTTGATGATTGTCTCCTTATTGACCACGCTATTGAGGAAAGAAATGTCGTTCAGTCAAACAGATCAATGCTAAGAAATCTTTGAGACATTAAAGGAGATCTTAATAGAAGCCACGGTACCAGTACAACTAGAATCGGGTAAAGATTATGTGGTGTATAGTTATGCTTCTTATAATAGTTTGGGATGCGTACTTATGCAAGAAAGAAAAGTAATGGTCTATGCTTGAGACAACTTAAGATATATGAGAGGAATTATCTTACTTGGAATTTGGAGCTAGCAATGGTTGTATTTGCTTTAAAAGATATAGCATTATTATTTATACAGTGAACGATGCTATATATATATAGGTTATAAAAGGTTAAAGTATATGCTTACTAAAGAAGAGTTAAACTTAACGTAAAGAAGTTGGATTGAGCTCTTTAAGAATTATGATATGGTCATTGACTATCATCCAAAAAAAAGCTATTGTGATAGCTGACGCTCTCATTCGAAAGACAATTGTTGCCTTAAGAGCTATGAATGCAAGATTGGAATTAAAAGAAGATGGTGTTTTGATTGTCAAGTTAAGAATAAAATTTACCATATTGAATTAAATAAGATATCTTTATAGAAAGGATGAGAAATGTTGTCAAGGTGCAAACAAGTGGAAAAGAATGAAACTGAAAACTTGGAAGTTAGGTTTGATAGATATTTGTATTATTAAGTAAGAATTTCTATCTCAATGATGGAAACTATATATTGACCCTAAAAGAAAAGATATTTAATATGAAGTTAAGGATAAAGTATTCCTTAAAAGTTTCACCTTGGAAGAAAGTGTTATGGTTTGGATAAAAAGAAAGTTCAGTTCAAAATTTATTGGGCTATAAGAAATTATGAAAGTAGTTAGTCTGATAATTAAGCTTAATAGTTAGATTTATCTTTGGAAAAGCATCGATTCATAATGTATCGATGCTTTGGAAATATTGATTGGACCTATCACTTGTTACTCCGGAGAAAATAGAGATTCAGTCAGATTTAAGCTATGAAAAAGAATTGGTAAAGATCCTAGCATATGGAGTCAAAGAACTAAGAAAACAATACAATCCCATTTTTCAAAGTTCTTTGACAAAAATCACAAGGTTAAAGAAACAATTTGAGAGAAATAAGAAGAAAATATAAGAAAATAGTTTTCTCACTTTTGAATCAGGTGCGTGTTGAAAATTTGAGGACGAATTTTCTTAAGAGGGAGAGAATTGTAATACACCAAAAAAATTTTACTAAGTTGATTAAGGGTCATTTAGTACTAAGATAATAGCTTAAAAGCTAACTTAGTGACTAAAATGACAAAAATGTGAAAGTTGGGATTTCTTTAATTATGGGTTTTGGAAAGGAAATTTCTAAGGTTTAAAGGTCTCATGTGATAGATAGTGAATTTAATAAGGTATTCTTAAAGTTTGGTTGAATTCCAAGGAAAATTGGAATGGGAATTGAAGTTTAAAAAGGTAGTGACCAAAATGTAAATTTTGAAATTTTTATGGCTAAATTATAAACTTTGGAAAAGTTTGGGGACTAAATCTGTAATTTCCCAAAGGTTAAGGGTTTTTATTTCATAAATAAACAGGTCACCTAAGGGTGTGAATCGAATGCGGAATTATTGGTTCGATCTGATACTTCGATTATTGGGAAAATCGCAATTAAAATTTAAGTGGAATTCAGATACGCGGACCGAACTGGAAAATTTTGAAATTTTGCCATATGATATATAAAGGTTATAAAAGTCATTTCCAAGTGTTGGAAATATTTTTAGTTCGAATCAAGATGAATCCTACAGTTTATTTCTGAGTAAAGGATTATTTATTCGTATATTGGATCGAATGGAAATTTTGGAGACTGATCCAAAAGCTATGGAAAAGTCATAAAATATTATTTTAAGAATATTTTATTATGGTTGGTTGAATTTTAACTAGATTTAGTTATATTGCAATGGAATGGCAATTTGGAAACAAACTAGTAAATAAAGACTAGTTGGAGGGCAAATTGATCATTTGGCCCCAATGGCAATTTTGAAATATTTAAAAATTTATAAGGTCAATTTTGGAAAGAGAAAATAGAAGATTAAATCTCGGCCCTTAATTGATGATAAAATCAATCTCAACCATTGGATAAAAAGGGCAAATTTGTAATTTGACTATTAAATGAATTTAATATTCATTCAATAGATATAGGTGTAAAATAATGGTGAAAAGATGAACAAAATGTTCATATTTTCCAGCCTTGAAACGTGGAGAAAGAGGGGAAAGAAGAAGAAAATTTTACAAGCTCGATTTAAGCCCTGAAACTCGGTTTTCAGGTAATCTCTTCAACTACAAAGTTGTTCTACTCTTCAAGCTCTATCTTTTGATATCAATAATTCATGGAATACATGATTGGTTGATGATAATTTTCATGAGAAATAAATTAGTGTTTATGGATCAAATTGGGGCTTTTGAGATTTTATGATTCCATGATTGAATTCAAGTTGAAATTAAGCTAGTATGATGTTAAAATCATGATATTGAGTTGGGATTTAAGTTTTACATATTTTAATTTTTATGAAGATGATTAGGGTTTATGGATTCAAGTTTAATTTAGGGTTTGTGATGTTGAAATAATGATCTAGTAAGCTTGAATTGTTGTTTGGAAGCAAAACCCTAAGTTAAATTATGTAGGGACCATTTCGGAAAATTGAAAAGTTGAAGGACCAAATCTGAATTTTTAGAATTTGGAGTGTAATTATGTTATTAATGAAGTTAGAGACAAGAAAATGAAGTTAGAATGCAAAATTGATGTTGAATTGAATTAGTGGCCATTTTGACAATTTGTTAAAGTTAAGTGACCAAAATGAAATTGAAGTTTTGTATGGGGGCTAAATCTGATTTTTTTTTGTAATGATGGGATTAAGGTAGTAATGTTTAATTGATGACTAATTTGCAAAGTTAAGAAGCTTGAATCCTTATCTTTGTATTTTAGTGACTATTTCAGTAAAGAAGGAAAATTAAGGAGAATTATTGTAAATAATTATTTGATGAAGAAGGTCATAAGATGGTGGGTTAAAGAAAGTAATTGGACTAAATTGAAAAGTAGAGAAGTAAGGAGAAGTTAGTATAAAAGTTGAAGTTGTTTATGGAAGTTGTGTAGAAAAACTGGTTTATGGAAGTAACTTTAAAAATTCACCATAAATTATACAAAAATGGTTAGATGGTGAATTTTATACCAATGTAAAGATTTGTTTGTCTAGTTTCGTGCCCAACAAACAGAAACTGATTTTGAGTTCTGAGTAAAAATATATGAATTTTTAAGTGGTGAAAGGTCAGAAAATAGTATAGCAGGCTGTTCCGAAATTCAATACTGGAAATTGACTTTGAAAATTCTCCATAAATCGTACAAGTTGAATTTGAGCTATTAATTTATATGGTTCAAAAGCTTATTGAATCTAGTTTCTTTCAGAACAAATGGAGTCAAATTCTGAGTTGTAGATTATTTTATAGAAATATTTCTTTGGAGGTACTGCAAACTGCCAAAGAATGAGAATTGGTACACTTTGTATCTAAGGTTGAATAGTAAGCTTGAAAGGGATTAATGGAAGTTCAAATTGGTCGCTAAGGACCATAATGAATTTTTGAACAATACAAGGAAGAAAGGAAAACATTTGGAGATTTTGTATTTGAATGATTATATTGGATAATATGTCTAAGATATTGTTAGATTGGGATCTAACAAATATTTTACTTATTTGAATTATGAAGTTAAGTTCGAATCAAGGGAGGTTCGAGGTACGATGAAGGAAAGGATCAAAGAGGACTTAGTGAGGCATACTAATAAATGGCCCAGGTGAGTGCAACGCATACATAACATTATACATTGATGTTTCATACATCACCGGTAGGACTTGCTATGAGTCTACCTGGTTTATATATTGTCATAATAATTATGTCCTTGATCATATATTTGACATATTTTAAATATGTCAAAGGTTGAAAATAAATGCATTAATCACTAGTTATTGATGATGGTACAATATGAATGTTATTTTGGTTATGAACTGTTAAATGTTGATATATATTGATATATGTTGCCATTGATGACTAAATGATGAAATAAAGCCCAATGTATGATATATAGGTTCAAAGGTATAGTTGGCTAGCCATAGAGTCATAAATAGCTGTATAAATATTCTAAGCACTTTGGTGCAATATTCATAAATACTCATAGAGGGTATACTCATGCAAGGTTTGGGTATACGAAAGCACTTAGGGTGCTAAGCACTACGGTGCAAATAATATACATACTCAAGAAAGTTTGGGTATGGGGGGATGACTCGTGTACATAGAATCTCTTAATTCGATACCTTGGGCTAAATAAATTGAAAAGAATAAAAAAAGAAACAGGAAGATAAGCTTGAAAGCTTGCAGATAGAAATGGAAAAAGGTATTGGTAAGCATTGAAAGCTTACGGATGGAAATGACAACGGTATTGGTAAGATCTAATCTTATCACTTTGATATACATATTTATTTATGTTAACGTGCATGTAATAGTAAGGTGATCATATGCATTGTTAATCATTAATATTGATATTATGACTATTGCACTTAAATTTGAATTATTGCCTCACAAGTAAATACTTAGCGTGTAACTGTTTTACACGTAGGAAGGAAGAAATGGTTGGAGTAAGGAGCATATACGGACATCATCAATTAATAACAGGTACATCAGTATCAGTAAGATATCTTTTCATATTGTTTGATACTTACTAGTTGGCATGTATATTAAAAGGATATGCATGCTCTGATAGAATTTGGATTTTATTGGTATCTGGTTGAATTTTAAATTAGGCTGTTTTACTAATTATATAAAGACAAATTAAATTGATAAGTTGCTGCCTGAAAATAAACTCGATTTGAAGATGAAATATTATTTTTAAACCTTACGCGAATAACTAGATTTGTAAGAAAAAAACTAAATACATTGTAATATTTTTAAAGAAACAAAATTTTACTGAATTACAAATGTAGAGGGTTTTATGAATGTTTTGTGGAATCTCTGTCTCGTATTCAATGATGGATACGGGAAAGGGATGTTACAATAACTGTTATTGTAAGAAAACTCCACCAACGACAACTGCTTATCCCACGTTCCCTGGTACTCAATAACACAACACCTTAGCATATCCTCAAGAACCTGAATCACGCGCTTCGACTGGCCATCCGTCTGAGGATGATACGAGGTACTAAAACTCAACTGGGTCCCCAAGGCACGATGCAAACTCACCCAAGACCTTGCGGTGAACCGCGGATCCCTATCCGAAACTATAGATTTGGGCACCCCGTGCAAAAGCACAAACTCAGAGATATACAGCTCAGCCAACCTGTCCAAGGTATACGTAGTATGCACTGGCACAAAATGTGCACACTTCTTAAACCAATCCATAATCACCCAAATGGAATCCTTTTTGGCCGTCGTCAAAGGCAACCCAGACACAAAATCCAAGGTGATTCTTTCCCACTTCCATTCTGGTATCCTCAACGGTTGTAGCAGTTCGGAAGGAAACTGTGAGAAAGGGGCCATGGTGGCCGGAGAAGATGAATGCCGGTGAACAATGAACAATAAAATATAAAAGCTAGAATTTAACGATAGAACAAAAATAGTATTTTTAACAGAGAACAATGTGTTTCTCTGTATTTTCTCTTATTCTTCTTATTATTCTTGTTAATCAAATGTGTATGAGATAAGCCTTTAAATAGGCTGATACAGAGTTTCAGTATAACTAAAATTATACTTTTATCTATAATTTAAATAATATTTATCCCTAATTTAAATAAGATTTCTAGTAAATCTAAACTATTGACTTAGAAATAAACTCTAATTACAGATTAAATTAAACTCTAACACTTCTTGTCAACTTACACTCCCCCTCAAGCTCTAACACTTCTTGGATAATTTACACTCCCCCTCAAGCAGGTGAGAAAGTGTAGTAGAGCACCAGCTTGGATCTTGGATGTGATGCCCTACTCATATTACTTTGCTGTTTTTTAGGGAAAAAATCTCCCCTTTTTTGGGACCCATTGAGTTGAACAGCTAGGACATACTCATGCTATTCTTTGAACGGCCATTGTTGAAAATTTACAAATGATGTTGCTGGTTTTTGCATCCTTCTTGAGATGTCTACCAACTTTTCTGTTGTTATTGGTTTTTGCACCCTCCTTAGATGTCTTCCAGCTTTCCTCTGTCAGTGATGATCTTTTTCAGGTTTTTGCATCTTCTGAGATGTCTTTTAGCTTTTTCTGTCATTCACGGACTAATTAAATGCTTCCATTCAACAATGATCACAGGAATCTACACTCCTCTCAAGCTGGTAGTTGCACAAACTAGAATTCCAGCTTGGATCTTTGATGTAGAATCCCTTAAAAAATATTATCTAGTTTTTAAGGCTAAACTAGAACCTCTTCTCCTATCTTTTATAATTGATGGCTGAGATAGAACCAGATAGTTTTTAATGCTAAACTATAACCTTTCCCTATCTTTTACAATGGATGGCTAAGATAGAACCAAATAGTTTTTAAGGCTAAACTATAACCTTTTCATATTTCTTTTTGATTGGCTAAGATAGAACCATTAAATAGAGAACAAGATAACAAAATTAAACGAGTAGAAATTTCACCATAGATGTAAGATTCCAACGAGAGAGAAGCCAAGGAACGAGCGTGGCCTAATGACAACGAAAAAAAATGATATGCATCTAAAAAAATCAGATCGCCAATTTGATTCAGATCAGAGATGGCAGCAGTGGTGAAGACATCAGGACCATTGTTGGCTCATGATACCATGTGAGAAAGGGGCCATGGTGGCCGGAGAAGATGAATGCCGGTGAACAATGAACAATAAAATATAAAAGCTAGAATTTAACGATAGAACAAAAATAGTATTTTTAACAGAGAACAATGTGTTTCTCTGTATTTTCTCTTATTCTTCTTATTATTCTTGTTAATCAAATGTGTATGAGATAAGCCTTTAAATAGGCTGATACAGAGTTTCAGTATAACTAAAATTATACTTTTATCTATAATTTAAATAATATTTATCCCTAATTTAAATAAGATTTCTAGTAAATCTAAACTATTGACTTAGAAATAAACTCTAATTACAGATTAAATTAAACTCTAACACTTCTTGTCAACTTACACTCCCCCTCAAGCTCTAACACTTCTTGGATAACTTACAGAAACTGATGCTCAGCCTTTACCCGCTGACAAACCATATACCGAGCAACAAAATCAGCCACATCTTTCTTTAGTCAACCCAATAGTACTCTTCCTTCAACCCTCGATACATTTTAGTACTACCGGGATGCATAGCAAAAGGACTAGCGTGTGCCTCAGTCAAAATAGTACGCCTCAACTCTTCATCTTCAGGCACCACTATTCGACCTTTGAAACACAACACCCCATCATCATTGAAATAAAAATCCGTAGGATTTCCATCCCTGATATCTTCTACATGAGGACCAAACTCTCATCATATGATTGCTTTTCCTTGACTAACTGTGACTAGGATAGCTTCACATGCAACTTAGCCAACAAACCCCCGTCATCCGTCGGACTCAAAAGAGAAAACATGGCTCTCAACTCCACAAGCACTTTTCTACTCAAAGCATCTGCCACAACAATGGCTTTCCCCGGATGATACTCAATGGTCATGTCATAATCCTTAAGCAAATCCAACCATCTATGTTCCCTAAGATTCAGCTCCTTTTGTGACATCAAATATTTCAAACTCTTATGATCCGTATAAACCACACATTTCTCACCATAAAGATAATGCCTCCAGATCTTCAAATCAAACACCACCGCTGTAAGCTCAAGATCGTGAGTAGGGTAGTTACGTTCGTGCACCTTCAACTGCCTAGATGCATACGCCACTACCTTACCTCCTTCATGAATACACAACCAAGACCAACATAGGACGTGTAACCCCCTTGTCCCGACCTAGATGCCCAACCGAACCAAGAAGGCTACATTAGGTTTACCGTGGCCAACCGAAGAGATTCAACCAAACCCGACCCATTTTTTTCTTTTATCTTATCTAGATGCCAATTATTAACCCTACATGTTCATACATACAACAGGTGCAACCCCAACTCAATCGGGCATCAATTTAACATCCAATTGATCGCATTTGCAAAATAGGGACCAAATTGAAAATATAGAAAATTTCAGGTTTAAAACTAATTTTTAAGTTACCAATCTTTAATTAGTCAGATTCCAAACCTTCATCTCAAATTTCAGCTCAATCCGATCATTTTATCACATACATTTGCATTGGCAAGATTTAGGGACTAAATTGCAAGAACGCCAAAACTACTCGAAAGACATTTACAGAAAAATTAGCTTTCCGTACCGATACAGGTAAACCCGTATCGATACGGTTTAAAACACCTCATTTTGGTACACCACCTTGCCATATTGATACGCCTAACGGTATTACCTAACTTTTTAATGTTACAAACCGTACCAATACGGCTCCTTAGGTGTTTCGATATGCGGGTTCAGATTGAAAAGTGAATTCCAGAGGCTAAAACTCGTACCGAAACACCCAAACCCGTATCGGTACGCCTAGCCAAATTTACCTAGGCATATCGAAACACACAGTACCTGTACCGATCCTTCAATCCTGAATTTGCCTAGTCGTATCGATACGGTCCCTGGCGTATTGATACGCCTGGGCCTATAATGCCACCTTTTAGCTGGTTTTACATCCCATTAGTATACTCTCATCAACCCAACATGCTTTCAACACATTACCAACATGCAAGACATATCACAAGCCAACTAGCAACACAACTTTAACAACACCACAAGGCTTCATGCTTCAAAAGGAAATCTATAGGCACGCTTCCTAACTTGCATCCAAGCAACACACCCGAAAGATAGACCAGCACCAAAATCAAACTTTAAAGGCCATTTACAACTCAAGAGCAACTAAAGAAACATGCTCAAACAGGGAGTTCCACAAAACATCTCCCAAGACACAACAAGTACCCCGTTGCCCTTATTCATTATAGTCTAGTCTTTAACATATGTTTGTAACAAGTCTTGCGAAGATCCCCTTGCTTCTTGTTGCCTTCCAAGACCTCAATTATCTGCATTGATGGACAACGAGAGCATAAGCACACAAGGCTTACTGAGGAGTGCTCAAAAACAAACACCATCAATGCACTTAAAACCGTTTACATAACATCATCCTTTAAAACATCGTCATCATGCCCCTTTTAAAACATGCACTTCACATCATTTAAAACCAGCATATTAAACCATATGCTACATGTATCATTAAACAACAACAAATCACATTGCTAACCCTCCACTTAAGCCTTCCCATGCATTACTACCAAATGCAAAGCTTAAGGAGAAACATGTATAAAACACATTATACAACATTAACATTTCAAGGATACATTAACAATTATATTGGCTTTCAAGTGATCATTAACAAGTTCAATAACAAAAAAGTTCATCGGATACACGGATTCAACAAGTGTTAACCCAACACTTCAAGCCATCTCAACCGGAATAGCGATACAATTACAATCGCGGTACATTAACAACCGGGTACAATCAAAACCCACAGGGATACCCATCCCTCTCATCGGTTAGATGCTTAACCCACTAACGGGAGTATTCGGTACCATTAAACCCCTCTACCGTTAGGTTGCTTGGATGGAGTATTCGGTACACAATATAAACCCCTCAACATCCAAGGTGACTTATTTACACTGCGCTCAATCCTATGGCCGGCCAACTATATCTGATAACAATTTTAAAACCACATCACTTGCCAATATAATTAACCATTTTCCATTTACCTCACTGTTTTAACAAGCATTCACCAAACCATTTTTCCAAAGCAACATCACATTCTTTAAACACAAGTATAAACCACATACTTACAAGGATCACTTACCATGTGCATCCTTCAGCATTTCATGCTTAAAACCAGTATATCAAATACTTTAAAAACACGCTTAAACAGTAAGTAACATGTAAATTAAAACAAGTGCATAAAACCATTTCAAACTAGCACGTCCGAGAGAGAAATCCACTTTATACTTACTTCCGTGTCTAAGTAAGCGTTTCAAGCTCTACCATAACTCCCAAAACTTTGTTCTCAAAACATCAAAACGCTTTAAACCACGTTTTCACTCACCGATAAGCAAAACCTTGATTTACCGACGCGAAATCAAGTATCTGAAGCCTCTTATGCTTCTCCAATCACTTCCGAATCAACCTCATCTGTTTTTATCACAAAACAACATAGGATTAATGCATCATAATGCATTCCAAACACAGTAACCAAAATCCTTCTCGGATTCTCACAATTAACCCTCCACAACAACCGAAATCATAACCAAAACACTTCGATTCACATTCCAGCCAACAACTATCAACTTAGCATCATTTCTAACATCAAAACACAGATCCAAAACAAGCTACTACCTCCAGCAACCCTACAACCACAAAATAAACACCACAAAACCTCAAAACTAACAGCCTAAACAAATAGAGATTCTTAAGTTTCAGGATTCCATTGATAAAAATCACTTATCAACATTATTAAACATCCAAAATATGAATCAACGCAACCTTACTTACTGGAAATCAGATCCAATTAATGAATCAACTCATTTTCCCCAAATAACTCAATTAAACATTGGAAAATCTTCAAAATCAGATTAGAAACACAAAAACAAGGATCAAATGCTTGGGAATTTCAATAAAGAACCATACAATAGAGGAGATCTCGGACCTTACCCCTATTGTGAAGTTTCTCCTTCAATTGATCTGTGAAAAGCTAAGAAAACACAAGATTATTGTAAGATTTTGTATAAATAATCTTTAAAAAACAATTTGAAACAATAAAATCAAGTTAGAATCCACCTCACCTCTGGAAATTTGATGAAAAACTGAGTGTTTGGCTGAGGAGAGAATGGAGAGAAAAAGTGGAGAGAAAATGACGTAATTTTTGTTTTAGAAAAGATAACTAACTTTTTAACAAAATCCACTTTAAATATTAATTAAATCACATGTTAAAATCAGTTAAATCAAGGGAGAAATCATCAGAAACTGATTGGTAAAATAGCTCCTTAAAGATTCTAAGTATTTTACCCTTTTCATTTTAGTCACTAGAAAATCACAGTTTTCAAAACTTTCATTTTGGTCACTAACCAAAATGTCCACCTTCCAAAACTCGTTTTTCAAAATTGATTCCTCCATTATTAATTATATAATTAATAATGTTTTTAAGCATTTTTCCATAATTTTTCCAACACCAAAAATATACGATCCCGAAATTGACTCAAATCTCTACTCTGGTCCATCGGACCCTCTAATAAACCTTCTAAACCGCTAAGCCCTAAAACCAGGGCATTACAACTCTCCCCCACTTAAGAAATTTCTTCATCGAAATTTACCAGGAGGAAACAAGTGCGGAAACTGTTTCAACATGTCTGACTTACGCTCCCACTTGGTCTCCTCAACACCGCGGTGCTTCCACAACACCTTAACTAGCTCGACTGTTCTGCCACGGAGCACCTTATTGCTGGTATCAAGAATCTCTACTGATTCCTCATCATAAGATAGGTCTGGTCTCAACTCGATCTCTTCCACCGCATGGCATGCGATGGATACGACCTATACCTCAGCAACACCGAAACGTGGAACACATCATGAATCTTTCCCAACTCCGGAGATAACCTCAAATGGTACGCAACAGGACCCACACGCTCAACAACCTCGTATGATCCGATGAACCTCGAGATAAGCTTCCATTTCCGTAACAAAACACAATACCTTTTTCCAGGGTACACTTTCAAAAACACTTTATCACCCACAGTGTACTCTATATCCCTACACTTCAAATCCACATAGGATTTCAGGCGATCTGCAGCCACTTTTAAGCGCTCACATATCAACTTTACCTTTTCGGTCGTGCCTTTCAACTTTACCAACACACGGGCGTACGACACTTCCTGCCATACAACGCCTCATAAGGGGGCATCTGTATGCTAGCATGATAAATGTTATTGTAGGCAAACTCCACCAACGGCAATTGTTTCTCCCACGTTCCCTGATACTCAATAACACAACACCTTAGCATATCCTCGAGAACCTGAATCACGCACTCTGACTGGCCATTCGACTGAGGATAGTACGAGGTACTGAAACTCAACCGGGTTCCCAAAGCACAATGTAAACTCACCCAAAACCTTGAGGTGAACCGCGGATCCCTATCTGAAACTATAGATTTGGGCACCCCATGCAAACGCACTATCTCAAAGATGTACAACTCAGCCAACCTGTCCAAGGTATACGTACTATGCACAAGCACAAAATGTGTGCACTTCGTAAAGCAATCCACAATCACTCAGATGGAATCCTTTTTGTTCGGCGTCAAAGGCAGCCCAGACACAAAATCCATGGTGATTCTTTCCCACTTCCATTCTGGTATCCTCAACGGTTGCAACAACCCGAAAGGAAACTGATGCTCAGCCTTTACCCGCTGACAAACCATATATCGTGCAACAAAATCAGCCACATCCCTCTTCAGTCCAACCCAATAGTATTCCTCCTTCAACCCTCGATACATTTTAGTACTACCAGGATGCATAGCAAAAGGACTAGCGTGTGCCTTAGTCAAAATAGTACGCCTCAACTCTTTGTCCTCAGGCACCACTATTCGACCTTTGAAACACAACACCCCGTCATCGTTGAAATGAAAATCCGTAGGATTTCCATCCCTGATATCTTCCACATGAGATACCAAACTCCCATCATACGGTTGTTTTTCCTTAATCATCCGCGACAAGGACGGCTTCACTTGTAACTCAGGCAACAAACCTTCGTCATTCGTCACACTCAACCTAGCAAACATGGCTCTCAACTCCACAGTTGCTTTCCTACTCAAAGCATCCACTACAACATTGGCTTTCCCCGGATGATACTCAATGGCCAGATCATAATCCTTAAGCAACTCCACCCATCTATGTTGCCTAAGATTCAGCTCCTTCTGTGACATCAGATATTTCAAACTCTTATGATCCGTATAAACCACACATTTCTCACCATAAAGATAATGCCTCCAAATCTTCAAGGCAAACACAACCACGGCCAACTCAAGATCGTGAGTAGGGTAGTTACGTTCATGCACCTTCAACTGCCTAGATGCATACGCCACTACCTTACCCACCTGCATCAACACACAACCAAGCCCTACATACGATGCATCACTATAAACAATAAACTCATTTCCTAATTCTGGTTGAACCAAAACCGGAGCTCACGTCAAAGCTTCCTTCAACCTCTCAAAAGCTCACTGTTTATACTCTGTCCATTCAAACCGAACATTCTTCTGCAACAACTTTGTTAACGGATCAACACGGAAACTCCTGACCTCCGTCACAGACTTAGGCTCCTTCCAACTCATAACAACCTCAACCTTATACGGATCAACACGGATTCCTTCAGCCGACACCACATGTCCGAGAAACAAACTTCCTTGAGCCAGAACTCACATTTGCTTAACTTAGCATAAAGCTGATTAGCCAACAGCGTCTGAAGCACAATTCTCAAATGTATAGCATGATCCTCCTCGGTACGAGAGTACACAAGGATATCATCGATGAACACAACCACAAACTGATCCAAAAACTCATGAAACACATGGTTTATCATGTCCATAAAAGCAGCTGGAGCATTGGTCAATCCAAATGGCATCACAAGAAACTCGTAATGCCCGTACCTCATACGGAAGGCTGTTTTGGGCACATCCACCTCTTCACCCTTAACTAGTAGTACCCTAACCTCAAATCTATTTTGGAAAACACCGAAGCTCCCCTGAACTGATCAAACAAGTCATCTATCCGCGGTAAGGGATACTTGTTCCTTATTGTCAACTTATTCAGTTGCCGGTAATCTATACACATCCGCAACGTACCATCTTTCTTCTTAAGAAACAGCACTGGCGCTCCCCACGGTGAAATACTAGGTCTAATGAACCTACGATCAAGTAACTCCTGCAACTGCATTTTCAGCTCCTTCAACTCCTTTGGAGCCATGCAGTACGGAGCAATGGATACTGGTACCATACTCGCAAAGACCTCGATGCCAAACTCTACCTCACGGTCAGGTGGCAACCCTGGCAATTCCTCCGAAAAAACACTCGGGAACTCACATACGGTGCGAACATCCTGCACCCTCAACTCCTTTGATCCAGGATTCACAACGTAGGCCAAATAAGCCTGACATCCCGAATCCAACATTCGTCTTGCTTCCAAAGCTGAAACAGCACTAGACAAAAACTTGGCATTCTCGCCAACAACCACCACCTTATAATCATCCGACAACCTCAAAGATACCCATTTGGTCTCAAAATCCACCACAGCCCGATGTTCGGTCAACCAATCCATACCCAAAATCACATCTAAACCATGGAATGGTAACTCCATCAAGTCCATGATAAACCCATGTCCCTAAACCATCAGCGGACACCTACGATACAACCTCCTAACCACGACTGTCTCCCCAAGAGAACTAGTCACTCTATCATCCACATTAAGAATTTCAACGGATATATCAAGCAGCTGGATAGCAACACCCTAGCCGGTACCTCGTACGAAAGGCTGTTTTGGGCACATCCACCTCCTTCACCCTTAACTGGTAGTACCCTAACCTTAAATCTATTTTGGAAAAAACCGAGGCTCCCCTAAACTGATCAAACAGGTCATCTATCCGCGGCAAAGGATACTTTTTCTTTACCGTCAACTTATTCAGCTGCCGGTAATCTATACATATTAGCAATGTACCATATTTCTTCTTAACAAACAGCACTGGTGCTCCCTACGGTGAGATACTGGGTTTAATAAAACCCCAATCCAGCAACTCCTGTAACTACGTCTTCAATTCCTCCAATTCCTTCGGAGCCATACTGTACGGAGCAATGGATATCGGTACTATACCCTCAAAGACCTCGATACCAAACTCTACCTCACGGTCAGGTGGCAACCCTGGTAACTCTTTCGGAAAAACATCTGGAAACTCACATACGGTGCGAACATCTTGTACCCTCAACTCCTTTGATCTAGGATTCACATACGGTGCGAACATCTTGTACCCTCAACTCCTTTCATCTAGGATTCATAACATAGGTCAAATAAGCCTGACATCCCGAAACCAAAATCTGACTCGCTTCCAAAGCCAAAACAACATTAGACAAAAACTTGGCATTCTCACAAACAACCACCACCTCACAATCATCCGACAACCTCAAGGATATCTGTTTGGTCTCAAAATCCACCACACCTCTATGTTCGGTCAACCAATCCATACCCAAAATCACATCAAAACCATCGAATGGCAACACCATCAAGTCCACAGCAAACACATGTCCCTGAACCATCAGCAGACACCTACGGTACAACCTCCTAACCACGACTGTCTATCTAAGAGAACTAGTCACTCTAACACCCACATTAAGAATTTCAGTAGATATATCAAGAAACTCAGCATGCTCACTCAAAATGTATGAATGAGTAAAACCGAAATCAACTAATGAATACAACGACAGAGACTAGAGGGTAAAAGTACCTGCAATCACATCAGTGTTATTGCGACCCTCACGATGCGCATACACCCTAGCCGGTGCACCTTCCTCAGGCTGGATAGCAACAGTATGAGCCACATTCCTCTGTCCCACATCTCGACGCTGAAACGGTCTGTGGCCACGACCTCGCTGCAGAGAAACAATAGGTGCGGCACCCTGCCCACCTCGAGCCAACAACGGACAATCACGCCTCTGGTGGTCATCTGACCCACAACTCCAACAAGCATTAGCCACAACAGGCGCATGTGCCTAACCTTCCCTGGCCAAACGCGGGCAATCTTGCCTCAAATGATCTCGAGATCCATAAACCCAGTAGGTGCTAAACAGGGCTCTAACCTGGGCACCCTGCCCCTGGACTTCACGTCCCACAACGCCTCCGCCATGCCTCACCTCTGGGCGAAACCTCCTGTTACGATATCTCTTGCCTAACCACTGCTATAACTTGAATCAGCAGCTCTCTTACCCAAGCTAAAACCTCGCGATCCAAAGCCAAGCCCAAATTTTGCTCTACATATTTGGCTCGCGAAACCAACACATCAATGTTGGTATAATCAGCAGCAAGAATATATGTCTTAACATCCTGCACAAGCCCATATCGGAAATGATCACATCGGGTAAGCTCGTTAGGAACCAACTCAGGTGCATACCGACTCAACCTCACAAACTGTACCTCGTACTCCGCAACAGACATACTGCCCTACACCAAAGCCATAAATTCACGCTTCTTCTCATCCTGATATCTGACTCCCAAAAACTTCTTCCTGAAAACCTCATAGAAGAACTCCCAAGACACATCATCGGTCGCTATATCGGATATCGTGGTAGTCCACCATGTATAAGCATCACCCTGTAGCAAGGAAACAACACAGCCCAGCTTACGAGCATCGGTACACCCCATCTGGCCCAGTATCTTCTCAGTACTGGCCAACCAACCCTCAGAGACCTTAGAAGACAACCCTCGAAACTCAACTCCGCCTAAACTACGAAGACGCTCAAACGGCAAACCTTGCCCCTCAACCGGTGGTGCTGGCACACGAACACCCACAATTGCTGCCTGAAACACATCGGTCATAGCCTGAATCAACGGTGCCATCTCACCCATCCCTGGCCCAACCGGCACAGGTGGTACTTGCTCTACTCCCTCAGGTGGATTAGGTGGGGGCGGTGGCAACCCTCTAGGAGGCACAACCTCTCCTTCATCATCCTGCCCAGCGGCAACTGCAATCGCGCTAGATCGCAACTCTCTCCTCAGTCTCATCGTGCTAAAATATATCTAAGCCATGATAATCATTTCAAAACAAAAGCAGTCAGGCCAGCCTCAAGCAAGGATCCAAGACTTTCATTTCAAAAATCAAAACTTTCCAGACTATAATAATAAGGCAATAGGTACCCCAAAAACTTTCCCAGCATGGCATTTACAACCAACATACATATATCAATTACCATACATATCAACCAGCGTACATACAACAATTACCATACAAATCAAACAACAGGGCATAACTCACGGCAACAACACAACCACCTCCCAAACGAACCAAACCTATCTCTGAAACCACCAAATATAACCCCCTTAACCCGGTCTAGCCACCAGACCAAATCGAGGAAGCTACATTAGGTTTACCATAGCAAACCGAAGAGATTCAACAAAATCTAGTCCATTTTTTTCCTTTTTATCTTCTCTAAATGCCAGTTATTAATCCTACATGTTCATGCAGATAACAAGTGTAACCCCAACTCAATCGGGCATCAATTGACATCTAATTGATCATGTTTACCATTTATGGACCAAATTGTAATTCGACGAGGTTGCAAGCCAAAACCCACTTTTAAGTTACCAACCATAGATTAGTCATGTTTCATGCATATGTCTCAAATTCCAACTCAAACCAATCACTTTATCGCATACAATTGCATTGGCAAGATTCAGGGACTAAATTGCAAGGAAAGCAAAACAGCTCAAGGTGACATTAACAGAATAAACGGTCATCCGTACCGATACGGGTAAGCCCATATTGATACGGTTTGAAACACACTATTTCGGTACACTTCTGTACTATATCGATACGCCTAACTGAATTACCTAACTTTTGAAATATTTTAAACTGTACCGATACGGCTTCTCAGGTGTTTCGATACGTGAGTTCATTATGAAAAAGTGAATTCCGGAGACTAAAACTTGTATCGATACGCCCATACCCGTATCAGTATGCCAAGCCAAATTCGCCTAGGCATATCAAAACGCACAAGGCCTGTACCAATCCCACAAGCCTGAAATTGCCTAGCCGTATCGATATGGTCCCCCACGTACCGATATGCATGGGCCTGTAATGTCACATTTTGTTGGTTTTTCACTCTAAATGCATACTCTAATCAAACCAACATGCTTAAAACACAATACCAACATACAAGGCATACCTCAAGCATCCAAGCTACACAAACTTATCATTCTAACATGGCATCTTTGCATCAAAGACAATCTATAGGCATGCATTCCTACTTTCCATCCAAGCAACATATCAAAAAGGTAAACCAGCATCAAAACAATCTTTAGAGGCAATTTACAATCCAAGAGCAACTAAAGAAATATGCTCAAGCAGGGAGTTCCACAAAACATATCCCAAAACATAACAAGTACCCCATTTCCCTTATTCATTATAGTCTAGTCTCTAACATACTTTGGAAACAAGTCTTGTCAAGATCCCCTTGATTCTTGCTACCTTCCGGGACTTTAATTCTCTGCATTGATGGACAAAGAGAGCGTAAGCACGCAAGGCTTAGTGAGGAAAGCTTAGAACAAGACACCATCAATGCATTTAAAACCATTTACTCAACATCATCCTTTAAAACATCATGCCTCTTTTAAAACATGCACTTTACATCATTAAAACCAGCATATTAAACCATATGCTACATGTATCATTAATCAACAGCAAGTTACATTGCTAACCTCTATATAAGCCTTCCCATGCATTACTGCCAAATGCAAAGCTTAAGGAGAAACATGTATAAATCACATTATACAACATAAAACATTTCAATGATACGTTAACAATTATATTGGCTTTCAAGTGATTATTAACAAGTTCAATAACAAAAGAGTTCATCGGATACACGGATTCAACAAGTGTTAACCCAACACTTAAAGCCATCTCAACCGAAATAGCGATACAATCACAATCACGGTATATTAACAACCGGGTACAATATCAACCAGGTACACTTTCAACCCGCAGGGATACCCATCCCTCTCATCGGTTAGATGGTTAACCCACTAATAGGAGTATTCGGTACCGTTTAACCCCTCTACCGTTAGGGTACTTGGATGGAGTATTCGGTACGCAGTATAAACCCCTCAACATCCAAGGCGACTTATTTTACAGTGCACTCAATCCTATGGCTGGCCAACTATATCTGATAACAATTTTAAAACCACATCACTTGCCAATATAATTAACCAAATAACATTTACCTCACTATTTTTAACAAGCATTAAACCATGCCATTTCCAAAGCAACAACCATGCTTTAAACTACAAGTATAAACCATACTTACAAGGATCACTTACCATGTGCATCCTTCAGCAAATCATGCTTGAAAACAGTATATCAAATACTTTAAATCATGCTTAAACAGTAGGTAACATGTAAATAAAAATAAGTGCATAAAACCATATAACACTAGCACGACCGAGAGAGTAAAACCACTTTACTTACTTCCGAGCTTAGGTAAGCATTTCAAGCTCTACCTAAACTCCCAAAAACCACCCTTCAAACATTCCAAAGCTGGAATCCACGTTTCACTCACCGATACGCGAAACACGATTCATCGACGCGAAAATAAGTATCCAAAGCCTTCTACGCTTCTCCAATCACTCTCGGATCAACCTCTCCTATTTTTACCACAAAACGATAGAGGATTAATGCATCATAATGCATTCTAAACACAACAACCACAATCCTCCTCAGATTTCCACAACACCCTCACAATTAACCTTCCACAACAACCGAAAACATAACCAAAACACTTCAATTCATAACCCAGCCAACATCTATCAACCTAGCATCACTTTCAACATCAAAACACATCTAGAAACAGATCTGAAACAACCTACCACCTCCAGCAACCTTACAACCATAGAAACACCACAAAACCTCAAAACTAACAACCTAAACAAATAGAGATTCTTAAGTCTCGGGATTCCATTGATAAAAATCTCTTATCAACATTATGAAACATCCAAAATATAGATCAAAGCATCATTACTTACTGGAAAATAGATCCAATCTGCGAATCAACTCATTTTCCCCAAATAACTCAATTAAACATTAGAAAATCATCAAAATCAGATTAGAAACACAAAAGCAAGGATCAAATGCTTGGGAATTTCAGTAAAGAACCATACAATAGAGGAGACTCGGACCTTACCCCTATTGTGAAGTTTCTCCCTCAATTGATTTGTGAAAAGCTAAGAAAACACAAGATTATTGTAAGATTTTGTACAAACAATCTTTATAAAACAATTTGAAACAATAAAATCAAGTTAGAAACCACCTCACCTCTGGAAATTTGATGAAAACCTAAGTTTTTGGCTGAGGAGAGAATGGAGAGAAAAAGTTGAGAGAAAATGACGTGATTTTTGTTTTAGAAAAGATAACCAACTTTTTAACAAAATCCCCTTTAATTACTAATTAAAACACATTTTAAAATCAGTTAAATTAAGGAAGAAATCATCAGAAACCAATTGGTAAAATAGCTCCTTAAAGATTCTAAGTATTTGACCCTTTTCATTTTAGTTACTAGAAAATCTCAGTTTTCAAAACTTTCATTTTGGTCACTAACCAAAATTTCCATCTTCCAAAAACTCAATTTTCAAAATTGATTCTACATAATTAATAATGATTTTTAAGCATTTTTCCATAATTTTTTCAACACAAAAAATATACGATCCCAAAACCGACTCAAATCTCTACTCTGTTCTACCAGACCTTCTAATAAACCGCTAAGCCCTAAAATCGAGGAGTTACAAGTATGTCAAGTAAACATGATGAACTTAATACAAGTAATTTATCAGTTATACTTAGATAAGGTAGATATAAAAATAAGCCTTGAATTATGTTCATGTGAGTTATTTGATAACCTTATATGCTTTGCCTCACTAAGTGAATACTTAGCGTGTGTTGTTTCACATGTAGGTTATTGGAAACTTACCGGAAGAGGAATCAAACATGTTGATCAAGCTGCAATCTATCAAACATCAGTAAGACATTCTAATTTATGATATTCTCTAGTGGGCATGTATCAATTTATTCGTTAGTTGTTTTAAAGGTATATGTTTGATTATAGTCAAATAAATATGAATTATTTGTATGGTTAAAGAATTACCGGTAATGATATTTAATCGGGTAAATTTTTATTTATCGTTTATCGCGTAATTATTTTAAATTCAAGAAAGGGCCTAGGCAGTGTACCTAGTTTTCACCTTGAGTTACATACTTATTTTAATAACTGACTAACATGTTTTATAAACTAATTTAGGGTCAAAACTAGCAATTCTCAAATAGGCTATGAATACTTCGAAAGTCGAGAAAGGGTTATTTTATAAATTAGTTTTATGTCAGATGTTTAAAAAATTACAAGTCTAGAACTTTGTTAAATAATATTGTGACATCCTTAATGTGTATTCGTACTATAAGTATACGTTAAGGGTGTTACACGAGTACCGTATCATTACGAGTTTTAGCTACTGGAGTCCTATGATTTTGAAATGTGCAACGGGGATCGATACTCAAATAACTGTACCGATACATGCCACGTTGACTCATACCGATACGGTGCAAGCCTATAACGGTACGGGGTTAGTTATTTCTGGTATTTTCATGATGTATTTTGGATTCTTTGCAAAGTGGTCACAGTTTTTGTAATGCTCAATCAATGATGGTATTGCCAAATTTGATGCAAATTTGCACAGAGGCATGTAATGAACCTAATTGAAGGTTGGTAACATAAATTTGTAATTTAGTCCTTTAATTAATAAAAATTACATTTTGGTCCCTAAAGTGTTAAGTCTTGCAAATCGAATGCTTGTTTCATTTTCCATTGTTTTACATCATACCTTAGGGTTAATTAAGCATCTAAACAAGATAAAAAGAAAAAATGGACCAGTTTAAGTTATTAGTTCAGGTTTGCTTCGGAAAACCTAATGTGACGTCCTTTATTCGGTCTTGGCGGCTAGGCCAAGTCAAGGAGGTTACATTTACTATGCCAACTTACTATGGAAGTGGCTAGGGAACTATTGTCTTTCGGTCGCTTTACTATGCCAACTTACTGTGAAAATGGCTAGCAAACCTTTGTCTTCAATTCGCGCGCTTACTTGGAAGCGAGATTGGTAACAAATTGAAGTATTTATTTGCTAACATGTAGCGGCATTGCTAACTCATTCGCTAGCTCATTCATTAATTCATTCGTCGTTCATTAATTCATTCGCCGTTCATTAATTCATTCGCTAACGTGTTTCCTATTTTCTTGTATGTTCGCATTTTCATATTTACAAACGTCATCATTCTCTTAGAGCAGATTATATGTATGCTTGCCCCCATGTTGTTGATAGTTTTGTAAACTTTAGATTCATGAGTTTGGGGATGAAATTTTGGTGAAGAAAATATGTATTTTTTGCATCTCTAGTTTGGAGCGGATAAGAGAGTTCGCTAACTATGAGCGACATCGCTAATCTGGAGCGGCTTTGCTGACTTGGAGCGAATTATTACTTTCTTTATGCTCACTCACTTTTGAGTGGCGATCGTCAGACGGTGTCTATTTGCACACTTCTTAAAAGTGACGGAGGTCTAGGCGACCATTCTTTCTTTATGCTCACTCACTTGGGAGTGGCAATCGTCAGGCGGTGTCCATTTGCACACTTCTTAGAAGTGGCGGAGGCCTAGGCGACCATTCTTTTCTCTATGCTTACTCGCTTGGGAGTGGCAATCGTCAGGCCTTTCATCTTTTGCGATCTTTTGGAGATTTTATATGGACCTTCTCATGGAGATTTCGTATGGAGCTTTCGCAGCTGATAAATCAAGAAGTTTTGCTCTTTGTCGATCAGCATTTGTTCCCCATTGAATGGATTAATATTTGAAGTAGCTGAAACCCATGAACTGGTATAGTCTGCATGGTCTCAAAAGCAATATTGGGAGGCTCAAAAACCAACAGCAAAAATTTGGATGAACTCACTGTTTTATACAACATAAAGCTCAGGCAACTCCTGATTACAGAAGCATTATAGTCACAACCATTATGTCCTGCACTGTAAGGTTTATAGTTACACAATATATGCTTCAAGCATTATGACCACCATAAGAGATTATGGAACGTACATCCAACAAGATAGGAATTAGGAATGAACCTATACTAGTCAAGTGGAATTTGGGTAAAGAACTAAGAGTTAAGAAATATATCAGTGATTGTAAAACCAGCATGTTAACCATCCAAGAAATGTAAGCCCAATACGGAAAATAAAAGGAATTTATCAAATACCATATATGCGAGTGCATCAGCCAAACTTTGAATACGATCAATGCGCACACTTTTTCCAAATAGCCTTTGTGTTGAATGCAGATATTGGACAGTGCTTTCATCGCTCCAATGTCCTTTACCTTCTCCATATCCAGATTTTAAGATCTTGGTTCTTCCTTACATGTCAAATGGAAGTTTAGATAGCCGTTCTTTATCCGCACTCTGAATCCGGCTCTTTAGATTTGTTTCGTTTCTTAAGCATGGCAAATAGTCATGGCGGACCATCCATTTATGAACCGGCATATTCCACATTCTTCAATATTTCTCAACAGTTTTTGCATTCCATCAATCTTTATAGAACTGAACGCTGCAAAATTCTTTCTATGACATAAAAAAAGTTTGCCTTCAATAGAGAAGCATGCAATATATTTAAGAAATTTTGTAAGAAATTTTGCAAGCAAAGACAGTGGCTACTTACCAGCTTCTCAACATAACATTGCAATAGATTTACTTATCATATTCCATAGTTATCTTTATTTTCCGCAACTTATCAAAGCTTCATACACTCCATTTATTACAGACTCGTGTATCTTAACTTATCATGACGACTTTATATGTAGCTTATCATTCTATTTTGTTTTACCTTAGCATCGTTTTTTATAGATTTAAACTTTTGAATTTCTTTCAGTTTTCGGCTTCGCATTTAACAAAACCAACTAAATTCCAATTTACCACAATTTTGAAAGCATATAACAGCTCTAGCTTACTTAGCACTGAATCAAGAATAGCAATCATAACAAAGTGAGATAGCACTGAAATAAATTTGGCAAATTAGAGAATACACATCACCTTTGAAGATAAACAGAATTATGTTCTATTTATTCGAATAATGAGTAAGAATTACTCTTACTTTGATTTACATACACTACATCCTTTTATAGAAAAGGACTTTGATTTACAATAGAAGTCCTACTGGCTATTAATTAGGAGTCCTACTAACTATTAACTTCTAACTCTAGGTTTCAGTACAAGGCTTAAATAATAACTCTAACATTATAATTTAATTACAATAATACTTCTAATAAACCGACTAAACCTATACTCCCCCTCAATCTGGAGAGTATACATTGTATAATCCTAGATTGGATAAAAAAAATTCAAAAAAAACTTTTGATAAAGCTTTTGTGAAAATATCTGCTATTTGTTCTTCTGCTGGTACATACTCAATGAAGCAACTCCACTTGTCAATTTCTCTGCTATGAAGTGTCTGTCTATTTCAACATGTTTCGTTCTGTCATGTTGAATAGGATTCTTGGCAATTTGAATGGTTGACTGGTTATCGCAAAGAACTTGGAAATTTTCTCCCTGAGTCATTCCCAGTTCTTTAAGTAATTTTACTAACCAGATACCTTCACACATTCCCAAGGCCAGTGCTCTATATTTAGCTTCTGCACTACTTCTGGAGATCACGGTTTGTTTCTTGCTTTTCCAAGTTACCAAATTACCCCAGACGAAAGAACAGTAACTGCTAGTTGATCATCTGTCTGTTAGTTCACTGGCCCAGCTTGCATCTGTAAAGACTTTTACAGTTCTATCAGTGCTCTTCTTGAACAATAATCCATGTCCTGGTGTTCCTTTCAAATATCGCAAAATCCTCTTTGCTGCTTCCATATGTTCCTGTCTTGGGTCTGTCATGTGTTGACTCACAATGTTTACTGGAAAAGCTATATCAGGTCTTGTTAGTGATAGATAAATAAGTTTACCAACCAATCTCCGATATAGACCCTTATCTGCCTTAGGGCTATGATCATCTTTGCTGAATTTCAAACCTGCCTCCATGGGTGTATCTACTAGTTTGCATCCAAGTAACCCTGTTTCAGTGAGTAAATCCAGAACATACTTCCTTTGATTGATGACCAAACCCTTGTTTGACCTTGCTACCTCCATGCCTAGAAAGTATCTGAGTTTCCCTAGGTCTTTAGTTTCGAATTCTCTACTCAACAGAGCCTTTAATCGATTCAGCTCTTCTTTATCATCACCTGTTAGGATTATATCGTCCACATAAACAATCAAAATAACCCTTTTATTCGATGAAGTTACCTTAGAGAACAAGGTATGATCTGCAAGAGACTGTTTGTATCTATTCTCCAAAATAACCCTTGTAAATCTGTCAAACCATGCTCTAGGAGACTATTTTAGGCCATAAAGTGCCTTGTCAAGCTTACAAATTTGTTGTTTTTATCCTGCACCTTCTAGCCCTGGTGGAATCTACAATAGACCTCTTCCTCAAGGTTACCATTAAGGAAAGCATTTTTAATATCAAGTTGGTGTAATTTCCAATCACAATTTACTGCAAGGCTCAATAAAACTATAATAGAATTTAGTTTGGCAACAGGAGCAAAAGTTTCCTTATAATCAATGCCATAAGTTTGTGTAAAACCCTTAGCAACCAACCTTGCTTTATATCTCTGTATAATGCCATCTGAATTATACTTAATTGCGAACACCCATTTGCATCCAACAGGTTTCTTACCTTGGGGAAGATCTGTGACAGTCCAAGTACCATTTTTCTCAAGTGCCTCAACTTCTTCTTCAATGGCTTTCTTCCATTCTGGAATCCGTAGAGCTTCCTCAACTGTTTTAGGAATTTGTACAACATCTAAGGATGTTGTAAAAGCTTTAAAAGAAGGCATCAAATTTCCATATGCAGCATATCTCTGGATAGGATATTGAGTACATTATCTTACCCCTTTTCTTTTAGCAATGGGTAAATAATCAAACTCGAGAAGATGAGGAGGAATACTAGTAGAATCATTACCTCCATTGTTTTCACAAGCAGCTGAACTAAAGGCCAATTCTTGACAAGTAATGGATTGCAGAATGGTTTCTAGAATGATTCTCCTTTTTCTAGTATAAACCTGCAGTTGTTTAGAAGGCCGAGAAGAGGATTTGGTTGAAGTTTGAATTCCTGTAGACATAGGTTGACGAGAAAAGTGTGTTGTAGATAAAGTGATAGGGGAAGAGATAGGTAAATTATTGGAGGGTGTCAAAGAAGTCTGAGGCTCAAGAGGTATTAAAGGGAAAGAAGAAAGAGGAACCTGTTTGTGAGAAGGCTGAAAGTCATCGAAATTCTCCCCCTGAATTGCAACCGTCGAAAAATATGGTTCTGTTCAAAGAAATTAAGGTCCAAAGAAACAAAAAATTTATGAGTAGGTGGATGGTAACATTTGTAGCCCTTCTTTAGTGAAGAATATCCTATGAAGACACACTTGAGAGATTTCGGATCAAGTTTAGACCTAGAAGGATCTAAGTTTTTAACAAACACAATACATCCAAATACTTTTAAGGGAAGAGATGATGAGAAAGGTTTAAAATTAGGGAATGAGGATAAAAGAACATCTCTAGGTGTTTGAAAGTTTAGGACTCGACTAGGCATACGATTAATAAGAAAAGTAGAAGTTAACAAGGCTTCTCCCCATAGATATTTAGGAACATTTTGGGTAAATAAAAGAGCTCGGGTAACTTCAAGTAGATGCCTATTTTTCTTTCGGCTATCCCATTTTGTTGGGGTGTATCAACACAAGAACTGATTGCACTATTCCTTTTTCTAGAAAAAATCACCTAAAGACTTAGTAAAGAATTCCCCTCCATTATCTGATTTAAATATTTGAATTTTAGAATGAAATTGGGTCTCGACCATGTTGTAAAATCTTTCAAAAACACTAGCCACTTCAGATTTTTCTTTCAAGAGGTAAGTCCAAGTGGGTCTACTATGGTCATCAATAAAGGTCACAAACCATCTACTACTAGTAATATTCTTCACTTTAGAAGGACCCCAAAAATCACTGTGGATAAGAGAAAAAGGATTAAAGGGTTTGTAAGTAGAGGGTAAGTAAGATTTTCTTGTTTGTTTTGCAAGTTGACAGATATGGCATTTAAAGGAAGAAGGTTTTTGGTTAACAAATAATTGAGGGAAAAATTTTGCAAGATAGAAAAAATTTGGGTGGCCTAACCTAAAATGCCATAACATAACATCAGATTGTCCTAGGGAATTAAAACAAGATTTAGAAGGTGAAAGTTTAAAAGTTCTTGTGCTTTGAAGAACATATAAACCATTCTGCAAGCGAGCATTGCCAATCCTCTTTTTTTAAGTTTAGTGCCTGTAAAAACACTGAGAATCAGTGAACTGGAAAACACAATTTGAATCTTTGCATAGCTTGACAAATTACTCTTTAGACTAGGTACAAAGAGCACGTCTCGAAGGGCCAAGTCATTAGTAAGAAAAACAGAACCACTGCCTTTAATTGAGGATAACGAACCATCAGCTAATTTGATAGAATTCTGAGAGGAATAATTTCTAAATTGAAAAAAAAAAATCTCTGTTACCAGTCATGTGGTCAGAAGCACCAGAGTCCACAATCCATTCTGATTTATTCGTAGTAGAAAGAAGTGCAGTGGAAAAAAATTGGTCTATGAATCATCATTGTCTACGAAAGCCAGATTTCTTGCACTGCTCCCAGTAAATCTGTCGAACAGTTGCTGCATTTGTACCATTTGTTGTTTGGTGAAGCCTCTAGATGAAGTCGGATTATCCATTGAAGAGGGAAAAAAATTGTGATAGGATCGAATTAGACTGATACCATGAAGATAAACAGAATTTTGTTCTATTTATTCGAATAATGAGTAAGAATTACTCTTACTTTGATTTACATACACTACATCCTTTTATAGAAAAGGACTTTGATTTACAATAGAAGTCCTACTGGCTATTAATTAGGAGTCCTACTAACTATTAACTTCTAACTCTAGGTTTCAGTAGAAGGCTTAAATAATAACTCTAACAGTACAATTTAATTACAATAATACTTCTAATAAACCGACTAAAAGTGTAGAAATCCATACCCCTGTTCTTCAAATCTCAACAGCAGTTCGGCCCCTTAGAATTCGTTCCTTATCAATTCCCATGAGAGGCTTTCGGTGCTTCTTCCTCATTTATCTGTGAAAGATATGTCAGGATTGCTTCTACCGATTTCTACCTCGTATATGCAACTCGAACAAAAGCTCACTGCTGAAGCATGGGGGTAGTACGTAGTTTATTGCATGCATGGGTAGTGCTTGCCATACTCTATAGGTAATGCAACCATACTCTAGACTAATACCTATGATAATCAACCCTATCACAATGCAATTAAGCAGGGGATGGTAGGAAATAATCCTTGAGCAGAAACATATTTGCATGACTACTTCACTGAAAACCATTAGTTTCGAGAGACCTCAACATCCGGAATCTTCCAATCTAAACTAGCATTTTTGTTAATAACATGATCAATACATATCTTGTGCAAGAAAGAATAAGCGATAGAAACATGGTGAACTTTCAAGATAGATTCATTTAAGAATGAATTTGGACAGAGAAAGATGCTTCGGATAATCACAGTGGCACAAAATAACAGGTCTTGTTGCTCTGTATGTTTGAAAATTTACACATTTGACAGAAGCTTTCAAAGTTAGTTCCATTATATATACATGGAGAGTAAGAGCTATCGACCAAGGTTTCTTGGGATTTAGCTTAATCCCGACAGTCAAGATATTAGCCCAAAAGACTTATTTGGTAGACGTGCTCCCTGGGTTTGATTGTTTCAACAAGGCCACAAGAGCATATAATGGTGATATTCAATCAGATCTTCACAGAAGAGCTTAGCAAATACCTATCTAACATGAACCCAACTTTATAATGGCAGAATTCTAATTTCATGGCCAAATTAAGGCATGCGATCTTAAAACCAACAATTCCATTTATCATGCACTTTAATAACAATAATTGCTAGAAAAAGTTATTCACGAAATGACATTTTCAAAACTTGAGAGACACCTAACTAATTTTGATGGCAGAAACATGATTCCAATGCTCAAACAATAAATTCAGGTATCTCAAACAGTTGAGTAACTGAAATCTTAACTTTGTGAGGACCATGCCATAAGTAACTCTACAAGAAAAATTAGAAGCTTACCTTGTATCCAGTCAAGTATGGCTAGCTCATTTTTAAAAATTGCTTTCGTTCTCATGTCTTCTGCACAAGACTCCAAAAAGGCGTTGAAAACAAAATTCAAAATAGCAAAGGAAATAATGGAAGGGATCCTTATTTCTTAATTTATCCAATAACATCTCAATCTTTTGTTCTGTAAGCTTTTAGTGCATGTACATATACCGTTGATTCTGTTTGTTATGCAGACTTAAGCATATTCAAGTGATCAAATAGAGTTAATTGCACCACACGCCCCCAAACTATGACATCATTTTAAATTGGTCCCTAAACTTTAAAATATTCCAATTTTATCCTCAAACTATGACCTTCACTCTAAATTTGTCCCCAAACTTTTGAGCATTCCAATTTCTTTCTCAAACTATAGCTCTCATTCTAAATTGGTCCTCAAACTTTTTGAATGTTCTAATTTCATCCTCAAATCAACGTTTATACCACATCATATTATTACATAATACACATTAGTGTTTCATGAAACTTAACAATTTTATAACAGTTTTAATAATATAAGATATGATTAGCCTATATTGATAATTTGGGGATGAAATTTGAACGCTCAAAAGTTTGAGGACCAATTTACAATGAGAGTCATAGTTTGAGGATGAAACTGAAATGCTCAAAAGTTTGGGGACCAATTTAGAATGAAGGTAATAGTTTAAGGATAAAATTTGAATGTTTTAAAGTGTAGGGGCCAATTTAAAATCAGAGTCATAGTTTGAGGACGTGTGGTGCAATTAACTCGATCAAATAATTTAACTACATTTCAGCCCAATAATAGCAAGTGAATGCTCTCTCTTTTTTTAATGAGCTGCTTGCTTCCATAAACATATCTCTAATATTGTTAATAAGAAAAGAATAGTTTATGCTAGAGTATAGAAAACCATAAGGATGAAGAGCAGAAAAGGAAATAGAACATTCATAAATAATTGCAATAAGTACCAAAAGACGGCTGAATCCTTGTGCTGCCAAAATCTCAGGCGAGGTTATTGCAAATATTTCAGTAATAAGTGTACAAGATGAGCATTCCTGCCTCATGCCCCACTGCGGTTTTCTCAACTGAAGGGTACACAGATTCATCTTTTTTGCAGTTAAAGATATCGATGACCGATTCTTCTAGTGCCTCTTGTTTACTTGGAAGCTAGGAACCATTTAATAGAATTAGCTGAAGACTCCCAAGCAAGTCATAGTATGATAGATCAATCTGCTCGGCATTTCACATCAAGAAGAAGTGTTCCATTAAAGCTGAGAATTGAACTTAAATTGTATTTTGAAATTTTAGAAACAAGGTATCTCTGACATGATATGTAGATGGGAGAACAGAACCATAATGCTCAGATTTGATCTTGGACATAACTGTTGGAATTTGATAAGAGTTTCATGTATTCCTTTTCGGCAAGTTATAGGAATTCCATAAACCAAATGATAGATATGATTACCTTATCCAACTGAATGTCTGAATCAGATATTAAGAGTTGACATTTGTGATGAGGCATTCAAAAAGCCATCAAATTGCATGCGTAGAAAATTAGCTTTATAAAATTTAAAGCGGCATGAATAATACAGGAAACCCAAATACCGTCCCCCAAATCTTGCCTCGATGTAACATGCAGGATGTTATGAACCAAAGTAATTCATGGTAATCAGAGAACAAGAAATAGGGGAGAAGTAGTAGATAGGAACAGAAGGAAAGATATTTGTTTTCACAATAAGCATAACCCTGTACAAGTCTAATGTTCCTATATTTATAAGCTAAACGGTTACACTACAAACAAATAAAACTATTCGGACCCTTTGGCTCTTTCATCTCTCGCCACGTGAGCTGGCATTTCTTGGTGATAGTTTGTTCCTCTTTGATCTTCATTTATGACATTACCCTCCTCTAGTAAAAGAACCTTGTCCTCAAGGTTCCAATAAGGAAATTCACGCAACCATTCAGCTTTATTTTTCCAAGTTTGATCATTACCATTCAATTTCTCGGCAAGTTTGACGTACGGTTTTGACTCATTTAGAACATCAGCAGGACCCATTGGTGCATTGACCGCAGTTGCAGCAACTTCCTGAGCCTCCATTGTACTAGCACCGAGATGTGGAGTGTTAGTAACCTTCTCATGCTGCACCAATTTGTTATCCTTAATGAGTGGCTCGTCAGTGAAAACATCAAGAGCAGCCTGTGCTACGATCTCGCCATTTAATGCCCTCCAAAGAGTGTCTTCGCCAATCACTCCCCCACAAGCCACGTTGACACTACGAACACCTTTCTTCATCTTAGCAAAAGCCTTGACATTGGCATCACTGCTGAAGTACTCACGTACCGGCTGTAGTATCTTGTTTAAGGCTTTAGAAAGAGCCGACTTCAAATCACTAGGATGTAACTGCCCATTCTTATAGTAAGAAACAAGCTCCTCAAAATCTTTATAAGTCTTGTCACCACCATTGTCCGCACTGCGCTCCACCTTGAATTCATTAAACCACGAGAATATCATATATTTGATATATTCCAAACATGGGTTTCCCTCAACAACTTTAGGGGGGCAGTACGCCTTCTTTATTTTCACATTCACTTCTGCCTCCTCATCTTCCATGAATATTGATGTTGATGGATCACTTTTGGACATTTTCTCTTGTCCTTGCTGGAGACCAGGAAGCATATGATGGGACAAAAAGGTTGGTTGAGTTTTTCTCTTTATGTCATCACAATACTCTCTTGAAAGCACATTAACCTTCCTTTGATCCATGCCTAGCTGGCAAATATCCGCCTTAAGGAAAAAATATATCAGCGCACTGCATACACGGGTAATGAATTTGGGCGGCTAACAACTCATCTTTCTCACTACGGCCCATAATTTGACAACACCTCATTATCCTAGGAAGCTTGTTTTTGCGAGCTATATCCATCACTTGCGCCCAGTACTCTGATTTTCTAGAGTTAATTTCATCTAAAGACCACAAGAATTCAATGTTTCCATTCAGGTCCTTGTCGACTGCCTTCCAGATTTCGATCAAATACTGTCCAACTACTTTGGTTTTCTTCAAGTCACCATCCATTTTATTGTATAGCTGTGCAAACCAATCTGCAATCCTGACTTTCACCATACACCCAGCAAAGGTCAGGTTGTTGACATGTATCACCTTCATAACTCCCTAAGCAATGTGAATTCTGCCAGAAGGCTCGAAGCCACCGTAGTAAATGGGTCCAGATCCCCTTGCTACTTTGGAAACATCTCTCAAAACACAACAAGTACCCCATTGCCCTTATTCATTGTAGTCTAGTCTCTAACATACTTTGGAAACAAGTCTTGCCAAGATCCCCTTGCTACTTGCTGCCTTTCAAGACCTCAATTATCTGCATTGATGGACAATGAGAGCGTAAGCACACACGGCTTAGTGAGGAATGCTAAAAAACAAACACCATCAATGCATTCAAAACCATTTACTTAACATCATCCTTTATAACATCATTATGCCCCTTTTTAAACATGCACTTTACAACATTTAAACCAGCATATTAAACCATATGCTACATATATCATTAATCAACAGCAAGTCACATTGCTAACCCTCTACTTAAGCCTTCCCATGCATTACTACCAAATGCAAAGCTTAAGGAGAAACATGTATAAATCACATTATACAACATAAAACATTTCAATGATACATTAACAATTATATTGGCTTTCACGTGATCATTACAACTCCATTAACAAAAGAGTTCATCGGATACACGAATTCAACAAGTGTTAACCCAACAGTTCAAGCCATCTCAACCGGAAATAGCGATACAATTACAATCGCGGTACAATAACAACCGGGTACAATATCAACCGAGTACACTTCCAACCCACAGGGACACCAATCCCTCTCATCGGTTAAATGCTTAACCCACTAACGGGAGTATTCGGTACCGTTTAACCCCTCTACCGTTAGGGTACTTGGATGGAGTATTCGGTGCGCCCGTATAAACCCCTCAACATCCAAGGCGACTTATTTTACAGTACACTCAATCCTATGGCCGGCCAACTATATTCGATAACAATTTTAAAACCACATCACTTGCCAATATAATTAACCAAATAACATTTACCTCACTATTTTTAACAAGCATTAAACCATGCCCTTTCCAAAGCAACAACCATGCTTTAAAACACAAGTATAAACCATACTTACAAGGATCACTTACCATGTGCATCCTTCAGCAAAACATGCTTAAAAAGAGTATATCACATACCTTAAATCACGCTTAAATAGAAGGTAACATGTAATCAAAACAAGTGTATAAAACCATTCGAACAAGTACGACTGAGAGAGTAAAACCACTTTATACTAACTTTCGAGTCTAGGTAAGCATATCAAGCTTTACCTTAACTCCCAAACCTCTGTTCCAAAACATCAAAATGCTTTAAACCACATTTTCACTCATAGATACGCGAAACCTCGATTCACGACACAAAAACAAGTATCCAAGCCTCCTACGCTTCTCCAATCACTTCCGGATCAACCTCCCATGTTTTTAGCACAAAAAAACAGAGGATTAATTCATCATAAACACAGCAACCACAATCCTTCTCGGATTTCTACAAAACCCTCACAATTAACCCTCCAAAACAACCGAAAACCTAACCAAAACACTTCGATTCAAAACCCAGCCAACATCTATCAACCTAGCGTCATTTTCAACATCAAAACACACCTAAAAATAGATCCAAAATGATCTACCACCTCCAGCAACCTTACAACCACAGAAACACCACAAAACCTCATAACTAACAACCTAAACAAATAGAGATTCTTAAGTTTCGGGATTCCATTGATAAAAATTACTTATCAACATTATTAAACATCCAAAATATAGATCAGAGCATCATTACTTACTGGAAAACAGATCCAATACGCGAATCAACTCATTTTCCCCAAATAACTCAACTAAACATTAGAAATTCATCAAAATCAGATTAGAAACACAAAAGCAAGGATTAAATGCTTGGGAATTTCAGTAAAGAACCATATAATAGAGGAGATCTCGGACCTTACGCCTATTGTGAAGTTTCTCCCTCAATTAATTTTTGAAAAGCTAAGAAAACACAAGATTATTGTAAGATTTTGTGTAAACAATCTTTATAAAACAATTTGAAACAATAAAATCAAGAGACATATTTGCATGACTAATACCTATGATAATCAACCCTATCACAATGCAATTAAGCAGGGGATGGTAGGAAATAATCCTTGAGCAGAAACATATTTGCATGACTACTTCACTGAAAACCATTAGTTTCGAGAGACCTCGACATCCGGAATCTTCCAATCTAAACTAGCATTTTTGTTAATAACATGATCAATACATATCTTGTGCAAGAAAGAATAAGCGATAGAAACATGGTGAACTTTCAAGATAGATTCATTTAAGAATGAATTTGGACAGAGAAAGATGCTTCGGATAATCACAGTGGCACAAAATAACAGGTCTTGTTGCTCTGTATGTTTGAAAATTTACACATTTGACAGAAGCTTTCAAAGTTAGTTCCATTATATATACATGGAGAGTAAGAGCTATCGACCAAGGTTTCTTGGGATTTAGCTTAATCCCGACAGTCAAGATATTAGCCCAAAAGACTTATTTGGTAGACGTGCTCCCTGGGTTTGATTGTTTCAACAAGGCCACAAGAGCATATAATGGTGATATTCAATCAGATCTTCACAGAAGAGCTTAGCAAATACCTATCTAACATGAACCCAACTTTATAATGGCAGAATTCTAATTTCATGGCCAAATTAAGGCATGCGATCTTAAAACCAACAATTCCATTTATCATGCACTTTAATAACAATAATTGCTAGAAAAAGTTATTCACGAAATGATTCAAGTGATCAAATAATTTAATTACATTTCATCCCAATAATGTCAAGACTCAAGAGTTCATTAAAAAATTTCAGTTCTAGCAATTTAGCTCTTAATTTTTTACTTTCAGATTTTAGTTTTATTAAAAAGTAAAGTAAAATATTTACTGCTAAACACGTTAATCACAAAGAACAAGCAACCTTTGATTTAATTACTTGCAAAGTGCAAGTGAATGCTCTTTTAAATGAGCTGCTTGCTTCCATAAACGTATAACCACTCTTGATTAATTTAAAAGATAAATAAGAAAAGAATAGATAATGCTAGAATATAGAAAATCATAAGGACAAAGAGCAGAAAAGGAAGTAGAAAATTCATAAGTAATTGCAATATTTACCAAAAGTCGGCTGAATCCTTGTGCTGCCAAAATCTCAGGCGAGGTCATTGCAAACATTTCAGCAATAAGTGTACAAGATGAACATTCCTGCATACATGTATGCTGTTAAAACAAGAAGATGAAAATATGAATAGATAATAATTGAATAATATAAAATAACACAATGTGAACCCTCATGTCAGACCTGCCCCACTGTGACTTTCTCAACTGAAGGGTACACAGATTCACCCTGTAAATAAAAAGTGAATATCTGTTATTCTTATTTACTCAGGCCAAAAAAAATCTGTTATTCATATTTTCACATTCACAAACACACAAAAACAAGCATGAAGTCAGCCATATTCTGTTGTCTATGTACCTTTTTGCAGTTAAAGATTTCGATGACCGATTCTTTTAGTGCCTGTACAAAGGAAACTACATACATCATTTCTGATGGTCAACAAGTAAAATTCAAATCTTGGTCAAAATATTACCTCTTGTTTACTTGGAAGCTTGGAACCATTTAATAGAACTAGCTTAAGACTCCCAAACAAGTCATAATATGATAGATCAATCTGCCCAGCATTTCACATCAAGAAGAAATGTCCCATTAAAGCTGAGAATTGAACTTAAATTGTATTTTGAAATTTTACAAACAAGGTATCTCTGACATGATATGCAGATGAAAGAATAGGACCATAATGCTCAGATTTGAACCTAGACATAGCTGTTAGAACTTGATAAATGTTTCATGTATTCTCTTTTCAGCAAGTTATAGGAATTACATAAACCAAATGATAGATATGATTATTTTATCCAACTGAATCGGATGATGTTAAGAAAGAATTGATTCATTACCCTCCTAATAAGGCCCTTCAAAAAAGCCATCAAATTGCATGTTATAGTAAGAAACAAGCTCCTCAAAATCTTTATAAGTCTTGTCACCACCATTGTCCGCACTGCGCTCCACCTTGAATTCATTAAACCACGAGAATATCATATATTTGATATATTCCAAACATGGGTTTCCCTCAACAACTTTAGGGGGGCAGTACGCCTTCTTTATTTTCACATTCACTTCTGCCTCCTCATCTTCCATGAATATTGATGTTGATGGATCACTTTTGGACATTTTCTCTTGTCCTTGCTGGAGACCAGGAAGCATATGATGGGACAAAAAGGTTGGTTGAGTTTTTCTCTTTATGTCATCACAATACTCTCTTGAAAGCACATTAACCTTCCTTTGATCCATGCCTAGCTGGCAAATATCCGCCTTAAGGAAAAATATATCAGCGCACTGCATACACGGGTAATGAATTTGGGCGGCTAACAACTCATCTTTCTCACTACGGCCCATAATTTGACAACACCTCATTATCCTAGGAAGCTTGTTTTTGCGAGCTATATCCATCACTTGCGCCCAGTACTCTGATTTTCTAGAGTTAATTTCATCTAAAGACCACAAGAATTCAATGTTTCCATTCAGGTCCTTGTCGACTGCCTTCCAGATTTCGATCAAATACTGTCCAACTACTTTGGTTTTCTTCAAGTCACCATCCATTTTATTGTATAGCTGTGCAAACCAATCTGCAATCCTGACTTTCACCATACACCCAGCAAAGGTCAGGTTGTTGACATGTATCACCTTCATAACTCCCTAAGCAATGTGAATTCTGCCAGAAGGCTCGAAGCCACCGTAGTAAATGGGTCCAGATCCCCTTGCTACTTTGGAAACATCTCTCAAAACACAACAAGTACCCCATTGCCCTTATTCATTGTAGTCTAGTCTCTAACATACTTTGGAAACAAGTCTTGCCAAGATCCCCTTGCTACTTGCTGCCTTTCAAGACCTCAATTATCTGCATTGATGGACAATGAGAGCGTAAGCACACACGGCTTAGTGAGGAATGCTAAAAACAAACACCATCAATGCATTCAAAACCATTTACTTAACATCATCCTTTATAACATCATTATGCCCCTTTTTAAACATGCACTTTACAACATTTAAACCAGCATATTAAACCATATGCTACATATATCATTAATCAACAGCAAGTCACATTGCTAACCCTCTACTTAAGCCTTCCCATGCATTACTACCAAATGCAAAGCTTAAGGAGAAACATGTATAAATCACATTATACAACATAAAACATTTCAATGATACATTAACAATTATATTGGCTTTCACGTGATCATTACAACTCCATTAACAAAAGAGTTCATCGGATACACGAATTCAACAAGTGTTAACCCAACAGTTCAAGCCATCTCAACCGGAAATAGCGATACAATTACAATCGCGGTACAATAACAACCGGGTACAATATCAACCGAGTACACTTCCAACCCACAGGGACACCAATCCCTCTCATCGGTTAAATGCTTAACCCACTAACGGGAGTATTCGGTACCGTTTAACCCCTCTACCGTTAGGGTACTTGGATGGAGTATTCGGTGCGCCGTATAAACCCCTCAACATCCAAGGCGACTTATTTTACAGTACACTCAATCCTATGGCCGGCCAACTATATTCGATAACAATTTTAAAACCACATCACTTGCCAATATAATTAACCAAATAACATTTACCTCACTATTTTTAACAAGCATTAAACCATGCCCTTTCCAAAGCAACAACCATGCTTTAAAACACAAGTATAAACCATACTTACAAGGATCACTTACCATGTGCATCCTTCAGCAAAACATGCTTAAAAAGAGTATATCATATACCTTAAATCACGCTTAAATAGAAGGTAACATGTAATCAAAACAAGTGTATAAAACCATTCGAACAAGTACGACTGAGAGAGTAAAACCACTTTATACTAACTTTCGAGTCTAGGTAAGCATATCAAGCTTTACCTTAACTCCCAAACCTCTGTTCCAAAACATCAAAATGCTTTAAACCACATTTTCACTCATAGATACGCGAAACCTCGATTCGCCGACACAAAAACAAGTATCCGAAGCCTCCTACGCTTCTCCAATCACTTCCGGATCAACCTCCCATGTTTTTAGCACAAAAAAACAGAGGATTAATTCATCATAAACACAGCAACCACAATCCTTCTCGGATTTCTACAAAACCCTCACAATTAACCCTCCAAAACAACCGAAAACCTAACCAAAACACTTCGATTCAAAACCCAGCCAACATCTATCAACCTAGCGTCATTTTCAACATCAAAACACACCTAAAAATAGATCCAAAATGATCTACCACCTCCAGCAACCTTACAACCACAGAAACACCACAAAACCTCATAACTAACAACCTAAACAAATAGAGATTCTTAAGTTTCGGGATTCCATTGATAAAAATCACTTATCAACATTATTAAACATCCAAAATATAGATCAGAGCATCATTACTTACTGGAAAACAGATCCAATCCGCGAATCAACTCATTTTCCCCAAATAACTCAACTAAACATTAGAAATTCATCAAAATCAGATTAGAAACACAAAAGCAAGGATTAAATGCTTGGGAATTTCAGTAAAGAACCATATAATAGAGGAGATCTCGGACCTTACGCCTATTGTGAAGTTTCTCCCTCAATTAATTTTTGAAAAGCTAAGAAAACACAAGATTATTGTAAGATTTTGTGTAAACAATCTTTATAAAACAATTTGAAACAATAAAATCAAGTTAGAAACCTCCTCACCTCTGGAAATTTGATGAAAACATGACTGTTTGGCTGAGGAGAGAATGGAGAGAAAAAGTTGAGAGAAAATGACGTGATTTTTGTTTTAGAAAAGATAACTAACTTTTTAACAAAATCCTCTTTAATTACTAATTAAAACGCATGTTAAAATCACTTAAATTAAGGGAGAAATCATCAGAAACCAATTGGTAAAATAGATCCTTAAAGATTCTAAGTATTTGACCCTTTTTATTTTAGTCACTAGAAAATCACAGTTTTCAAAACTTTCATTTTGGTCACTAACCAAAATGTCAATCTTCCAAAACTCATTTTTCAAAATTGATTCCGCCATTATTAAATACATAATTAATAATGATTTTTGACCATTTTCCATGATTTTTTCCAACACCAAAAATATTCGATCCCAAAACCGACTTGAACCTCTACTCCGGTCCACCAGACCGTCTAATAAACCACCAAAATGCTAAGCCCTAAAACCGAGGTGTTACATCAGGGACTAGGCAAAGCTCCCTTGTATTGAAAACATTCATTTTTTTCTTGAGCTCTCTCTTAACTCTATCATCTAATTGGCCAAGTCTTTGTTCCATTCTTTCATTCAACTGGTTCTTGAACACTATCATCGAACCCATAAATTGTATTATTATTTAATTAATGCTTGAAATGCACTATGAACTATCAAAATGAATGCAAATGAAGTGATTGAATGTAAATGAAATGTTGATTCACTAATAGTCCTTTAAGAGGATTTTTATAAAAGAAAGACGTCTGTGTACAAAAAATTGACAATATTCTACAGGCATCTGTTAGCCACTCTTCTTGGAGCGGAATACATACTCGATGCCCCACTTTTGTTTTTCTCTATCTACTTCATGCTCAAATTATTTTCAACCGTAGTATTATCAAACTCTATACATTACAGAACATCTTTTCTTTTTAGAAAAAAATCCCCTAATATGGAATGTTTTTGAATCAACAAAATGCAAATGTGAATGCAATAAGGTACTAGTCACAAAATGATCATCGTAGAAAGGCTTTCATTAAACAAAAAGGCTTATTACATCATATATCAGTCTTGTAAACTTTACAAATATTGATGAGCCCTAACGCCTAACTTTTGGACCTCTTCCAACAAGCAAGCCATCTTCCCTTCATGGTCTAGTGTGGGATTCATATTCTGTCTCAACGGCATAGCTGCATCGGCAACATCTGCCACTTCTTGAACCACTCTGCGTACCTGAGCGATGACACTCTTCATGTCATTGTCTCTCTCTCTTGTATTTCTCGCTCAGCTTTTTATAGCTGAAGAGTTACCTTTTCGACACTTTCATAGCCGGCTTACTTGTAGGCTTTAGCACAGATCTCGTTTGTACACAAGGAAGTCTTAAGCTCACCTATTTGTTCCCTGAGCATTGCGTTCTCTGTTTGAAATGTGCGAAATTCATTCCCACTTTGATGTTGACTTGATTTCAGAATCTCATTCATATGTAAACTGCCTTCTAACTCATTCCTAAGGATGTTGCACTGACTCTCGGCTTCCTTCAATTTTTGTGACAACTATCGGGCTCTATTTTTATTGGCCTGACCTTTCTACTTCCAATGCCCCAAATCATTCTTTAGTTGTAGGATGCCATTATTCCATTCTTCAAAAGTGTCACTGAAACCAGCATTATGGAACATCTAGTGAAGCTTCTGATGCTCATCTTGTAGACTCTTCAGTTTCTCGCTTAACTCTTCTCTTTCTTGCCTGAGTTGATTATGATCAGATGAATGCCCCTATTCTGGGATGCCCCTATCTTCAGTCTCTAAATTTGACTCACTTTCATTCAACCCTTGCACTGGGTCCTGCCTTTTCTTCAACTTTGCCCATCGTGCGATCGTCGACTTACTGTAAAATCTGGGCCTTCCATCTTCAAAAGTCAGTGCTCCCATAATGACAAGATCCTTAACTCAGTTTTTCAAAGCCCCACAATTCTCTGTAGTGTGGCCCAAACTTTCTAAGTGGTAACCGCACCTGGCTCGACTGTTGTAACCTTTCGGGTAAGGTGGGTTTTTTTTGGAATAGACTTAACAGGGGTGATAAGGTTTCTATCAATACGCATCGGGAGCAACTCAGTGCACCTCACGTGGATCGGGACGTTCTTTCTCATATTACTGGTTTCTTGGGTTTCTTCTGGACCTTCTTTTATTTTCTGGGAGTTTAACTCAGATGTACCTCCCACTGATTTGTTGATGTGAATCACAAAAGGATTCAACTTGTCGTATTTACAGATGTTAATTTGCTTGGGAGTGGGATTCTGACCATTAAATTCTTTATTCTAACTCTTGACTGGCTCTTCGGACCCATTGCCTTTGGCCATAGCAGTCATCAAATTCATCATCTCGGCCATTTGTTTCTTCAATTCTTGCACTTTATCCCGCTCATCCCCAATACGAGTATCAACTACCCTACCTTGTTCGAACTCTTCAGATAATTCACCCTCCTAACTCTTCTGGCAATGCTCGAGATTTATTCGTCTTATCTGAATACGAGACCTCTTGTCCATTATGATTGCCTTCTACAATGACGGTCACTTGCGAAATAAATACCTTTATGTTTATGAAAATGTGATGCACAAAGTAAAAAGAAAAGGGCAAACACGAAAAAAAATTGTGTCAGTTTGAAAAGAATAATCTAAATTAATGGTCAATAAACAAAGGCAATTAAAACACTCAAACCAAGCAGTTAAAATATACATGAGCGAAAAAATGCGAACAAAAACTTAAACAGGTTATCCGCTAAACGAACAGAGTACCGGCATAACTCTAATGGGTAGGCTCTATGTCTCACTATATGCAGTTGAATTCTAAAGTAAACGGTACTCGAACTGCCGCTTGGACATCGATTGGAGGAAATATGACCCTTATACCATACGGAGGTGAAAACCTTACGAAATATAAGGATCGAATTCTTGAAGTGAATTACAACACTATATGGAGGTGAAAACCCCACGAAGCGAAGTAATCACTCCCCTTAAAGGTTCTAAGACTATTATATGATGACAAAAAGGTAAACAAACAAGACCTAGGAATTAAAAATTAAATTAAGTCGAATTTAAATTTTTTCTGAATAATTACGATACAAATCTAACTATGGCTTAACTCTTTTTTTTTAAAAAAAACAAAAAATTTGGTCCCCAGCATAGTCGCCATGCTATAGCAACTATTTTTTCCTAGTCGAAGGCCGCTACGAAAAATTAAAAAAGTCGTATTTTGATGGATTCCCACTTTTATTAAAAAATTATTTAAAAAGGGGAAATTCTTTAAAAACTCGTATTTAAAAAAATGGAGTCGCCACCGGTAACTTGGATTAGGTAGACCGGACATCGAAAACAAAAAACCAGAGATCTTCTAAAAATTGGGTTCGGGAGTTAGTTACGGATGGGGAAGGGTTAGCACCCCCACACCGCCCAAAATTGGTACCAAATAGGTTCGTATCGTATTTATAAAGAAAAATAAAAATTCGTTTTAATTTAATAACTAATCCCTAAAAGGCAAGTTTCGAATATTAATTTTTGTTTTGCCTTAATCCACGGTACCAAAGGAGATGACACCTGGAAACCGAGATGACACTCCCACTAGAATACCGGGATAAGAGGCTTACACTACAGGTGACAAAAATAAACAAGGTAAATTATAAATACATGGGCAATTAATCATACATAAATATATCAACATGAGCAAATAATGATATAATTTATATAGAATACAACATAACTAAATGATACAATATATATAGATAACATATGATATATTATATACATATATTTTTACTTATGATTTAATAATAAATAAAAGTTTAAAGTTATACTCTATACATATAAAACTACCTTATGTATAAATATGATGAGTAGTATAATAAATAAAAAACGTATAAAGTAAATAAATAATATATGTAAGTATATACACGTAAAAATATATATATATATATATATATTCTCTCTCTCTCTTTTAAAATATACATATATATATATATATATACATAATATGAAACTTTAATACATCATATAAATAACAAATATTAACAATAATTAATATGATATTATATACAAGTACATAAATATATTTATATAACTCAAAACATGCGTATAAAGAAGCAAAATACAAGGGAAATACACTATTATACCGTATATTTACATATATATCTATACTATCAATAATAACAACAAAAAGCAATCGAGCATGGAATAAATATTATGCAATAAAAGGAATAAAAACATGTAAACAAACTTTAAAAAAGAACAACGTATCTAACGTGTATCGAACAAATAACTAAAGCGCATAAACACTTGTAAGCATAATAGAGGATAAAAATTAAAAGAGATAAAAAAAACAGTATTAAAATTAAATTACATGTGAAACTGGAATTAAATAATGCATGAAGACATGGACAAAATGGAGAAATATACCACTAAATTAGGGACTTAATTGAAAGTAGATTAAAACTTTTGAGGACCGACAAAGAACTTAAACCATTCATTTTTAATTAAATAAGACTGGGGACTAGATTGAAAACTTTGGGGCAGAAGGACTAATTGGGACATTTTCCCCTTAGAAATCTGAATAAAATATAAAATCGGGATGAAATTGGAAGGATTTTGAAAGTTTCAAGGGCTTATTAAGTGATTTAGAAAAGCGAAAGGGCCCTAGATGAGAAATCCAAAATGCGGAGGGACCCTTTTGCCATTATCCCAATTTTAAAACAAAAAATTTCTATTTAAATACCCATCCGGCTCTTATTTTAAACCTTTGGCCATTTTAAATTTCAACCCTAAAAATCCTTCTTTTCTCCGATTGCTTTGAAGCCGGCTCCCCACATCCTTCAAACATTTTCCAAAAAACACCCTAAATCCCAGATGCCGGTCATGAACCGCCGCACCTTCCGCCGCCAAACATCGTCGGCTGCCGATTGCCAGCGCCGGCGAACATCGAAACCAGACCCAAAATCACACTCTTTTTATCCCAAAATCATATCCAATCCATTTTTTAAAAAATTAAAACCTTTAGCCCTTTTTCGTAAAAACCGAACCCAAAAACTTTTCTAGACCACTCCTCCTTTAAAGAAACGGTTGAAACCTTCACTGGTTCACCCAACTCGACCATAAGCGAGGGCTTATCACCGGCGAAGGACCAATCAATGGCGAGGGTAACCTCTTCTCCCTTTTGACCCATTTTTTAATTTATTTCATGATATTAGAATGCATGCAAGATTAAAAAAAAAGGATACTTTTTCTCTTTGAAATCTTTTTTTGTTTATTTTATTCTGGTAACTGAGTATACAATGGTGGATCTTACTTATATTTATCCTCCGATTTCTTGGTTTGATTCTGATTTTTTTTTTTTGCTTTACAAGTTACAATAAATGCAATCACTGTAGTTGATTTTAAATCTGACATGCCCCTAATTTTTCTGTTTCTTTGCATGTCCAGTTGTTGAGGGAGAGCCGGTGAGATTGTACGACGGTAGCGGGCGGAGCAACCACCAGTTGGTGAAGATGAAAGGGCTTAATGCCAGGATTAATCTCAGCCGTTGGATCAGATCTGATCCAACGACTGAGATCGCTTGAAGATCGGACATCTGGGATAACGACACGCGGCGCATGGGGATCTAAAGAGTCTCTCGTGTGTATTGCACGCGCGCGTTGGATACAGTTGGACAGCGATTGGTTCATGTGCGGCAGATGAAAGGTCCTAGAGCTTCAATCGTGGTTGTTGGATCTGGATTTGATCCAACGGCTCTACCGTGACTACGCATAAAATAAAGGGAATTAGGGTTCTTTTTTATCATATGCAAATTAGGGTTTTATCAAGTGGGCTTGGCCGGATTTGGCCTATGTAATATTATTACATAGGTTTTTAATTGTAAATTGGACTAGACTTTAATGTATATGGGTCTTTATTATATTTGTTTTTTACTTTATAATATATAGCCCGTTAGCACATATAATATATATACGTACATACATACAAACATTAATATTCATGACATTAATAATAATACACATACATACGTACATATAATAGATGATACATGCAATATCCATACTCACATGCATACATACACCCAAATATTAATAAGAATAAATACATATAATACTTACATGTATATATATACACATATATATCACACATAAACATATAAACATACATACTTTTACGTACATTCATATTACACGTATATTATATTCAAGCATATAATTTACATACATAATAACCCTATATGCATGCACACATTAATATTAATAATAAATACATACATGCCACATATATATAATATTGATATGCATCACATATATTCATATACCACTCTAATACATACACATGCAATACATTAATATACATATATAACACACATACACGAACATTTATACATGCATGATAAACGCTTATATTCAAATACATATTACCACATGTACATATAGGTATTAATACATACTAACATATATAATAATTACTATAACTAATTAATATTATTATAATATTTACAACCCAGACAAAAATGAATGATTACAAATAGAGGGGTTCACTTTCCCTAAGACATTCATGCATTGTAGCCTATTGGCCTTGTACACAAGTGCATCCACTCGCAGAACACAGTTATTGCTAATATATAAGGATTTTGTATTGATTTATCCGTGCATGTCAAAACTAGTTGCGCTTAGTATTCAAACGTCAATAGTATTCCTTGAAAAGTAGAAATGTCAGTTATCTAAAGCATATATAATTGTAACTAAAGGAACCCTGTCCATGTATATTTCAATATGAAATTGTACTATGATTTTAATGAAGGTATTAACTATGAACTGCGGTTAACTTAGATGCATGATTGTTACATCAAATGAACAGTGAACAAGCTAATTCTTAATCAAACTTTAGGCAATTTGATTTTACCACAGTTTCTTCTCCTTCAAATTCCAGAATTTCCTCGATAAATAAATACTAACTTAACAAAATCATGTTTAAATTCAATACAAAATAGCTGGACATCAGACAAACTACTAAGTAATAAGCAAAAGAATTGGAATAACAAAAGAATTCACCGGTGGGGGTTTTGGACAGGCGCGATACGAGCGACCGCACAGGGCCCCGAGAGAGGGGCCCAAAAATAGAGAACTTAAGTTAAGTAGTTGTAAAAAAATTATAAATTTGTACATGTAATTCTATAACAATTATCTAAAACTTTAAACATGCAAAAAGAATGACACATTTTAAGTGAAAATGTTTAATTTTTAGATGTTTATAAGTCAATTTTTTGTTGCTCAAGAGGATAATATAATAATATTTTTTTATTAAGGTAATTTTTTGGAAGAAAAAATTTATATCTCTTGCCGATTATAAATTAAGGGCAGCATTTTAAAAATTGCACAGGACCCCAAAATCTTTGAACCGCCCGTGGAATTCACCATATAACCGAATCATTCACTGCTTGCTATAACCATGTATAGTGATGGACAAGGTATCGAAAAGAATTCACCATATAGCGTGTACCTGGAGCAAGATTCTTTTCTCTGCAAAGGTGCTTAAAGCTTTCCAAAGGATTGAGTTTAGTCTATATAGCTCTGCAAAACAAAAAAGTTGCTCACCTACAACAGAGAAAGCACGAAAATCTGAAAAGCTCTACTCTGCTTCACCATCAATACAAAGTTGCATTGGTTAAACTATTGCTGGCAACCTCAATCAGAAAGGCAGCCATTAGCTGGATCAATGAAGCATACAACTTATTTATTAACAATCATACCCAGCAATGCAAAAAGAAGATGAAGCAGTCCTCTATAATTTACAACAGACCAATCACCGCTTTTCATGAAACAAAAGACAACAAGACACAATTCAGTTAAGTTTCACCAAAAGATCCCAACCTTATATTGATTGCATGCCCATAATTTACAGGGGATATCATCGAATTTGCTAATCCTATTAAACAGAAGATTTGCAAGTTTAAAAGACGTAAACACAACTGTCAAATGGAGATAGATGATCGTATTAAATAATTGGTATAGAATCAAAACCAGGAAAAAGAAATAGTGTTACATAACATAACATTGGACATTTTCAATTAAAATTTTAATGAAGCAATATACCTTCTTAGTTGCAGCTGAAATCATAGAAATCCTCCTGCATGCAAAATCCATTTCCAGCTAATATTTAGCTAAATTAACACACAAAAAACTACCTGCTTGCAAAATCCATTTCCAGACAGAAGTTGAGAAGTGCCATTGCAGCAGAAGATGAACCTTAAAACCCATATCAAAACACCCGTTCTAGTCCAATATTTCTGAACCCCCTCAACAACCGAGCAAAACCCAGACTGAAAAGCGCTTATCAGGAGGTTATGTGTTTGCCGCCCATGCTCAACGCACCAATTGTTGACCACCTAAGTGTTCAACAGCTCTTGATCATGGAGAACATGGAATTCTCCTGAAGTTTTTAGAATTTAGGTCTGGTTATGGGGAGCCTGACCCTTACTTGGGGATGCATGGCTTCTTATAAGGGGTTGGATGAGGTGAGGACACGTGTCAATCGAGGAAGACAAGTGTCTTGAGGAGTTGTCGTGGCTCGAGTGTTGATATGAATCACATACGTCATCACGTGGTCTGGAATAGCGTTGCATGTCGAGTTCTTAAATAGTTGTGATTAGTCTTTTGCACGGTCGTAATCTACTAATATGTTTGCAGAAGATAATAATAGGGTGTTCGCGTGGTTACAATTTGCGGGTACTAATATATATATATATATATATATAAATAAGTACTTATAATTACAACTAAAAAGTGGAAAAATGCATACGGCTGATAACTTTGAACACAAAATCAAACAGACAAAAACACAAGCCTTACTCACCCAAATCACATGACATAATTTAAAATCATAGTATTTTTAAAAGTATGTTTTGTTAAAAAATAAATTTTCCCATGTAGCCAATTTTGATGCTATTTTTGTAAATAAATATCAATGATGTTATTTCTGAAATTAATTTTGGAAGAGTGATATTGGAAAATTCCCACTTCATAAATTGATATATATATATATAATTTTTTAATTAATAACTTTTATTTTAGATTTTTTCAATTCATTTTTAGAAGAAAAAACTTTGAGCAGCTGTCTAAACTTTGTTTACACGAGTCTTTTAGTTTTAAGGATTAGAGGTTTAGTTTATGGTTTAAAGTTTAGAGATTTAGGTTTTAGGATTTAGAATCTAAGGATAATGTTTAGAATTTAGGGTATATGGTTTAGAGTTTAAGTTTAAGAATTTAAGGTTTAAATTTTATAGGGTAAATATATATACTTGTGTAAATATTACACATTTTGTATATTAAAATTTTATCCTTCTTAAAATACAGTTGAGTTGATAATACATTTATATATATATATTAAAAACTAGGAAACTCCATTAGATAAATAACGATTCTCTTTTTCTTAATTGAATTTTGAGTTTTTTTCCCCTCAAATTTCCTATATTACATAATCATGTTTTATAAAACATGTAGACGGAAATTTTTTATGTAAGAACATGTTTATAAATTATTGGTATAACAAACAATTGTAAACAATAAAGATGGAGGAGAGCCATTGTCAAGAGGAGAGCCATCGTCAACAAGTACGAACGATGTTCGTTGGGAATCTGTCTTCAACGTTGCATTGGAAGGGTTTGTGGCAGGTCTTTGACAGACATGGTGTGGTGGTGGATGCTTTCATTCTACTGAAGACAGTGGCTGATGGATCGCGATTTGGCTGTCTGGATGAGTTCAATAGAGGACGCAAATCGAGTGATTGAGCGCCTAAATGGATCTTGGATTTATGGGTCACGAATCAGAGTATCATTAGCACAACGGGGGGAGAGGGATTCTTTCTGGAGGCACAAGCGGATGGGTATAAAATGACTGGTAAGGTCGTTGTAACAACCAAATCCGGGAGCATAGAAGAAAATATGGTGGATCCTGTTAGTCTAGGAAATGGGGTGAGTAAGCTATGAGTTGTGTTGGGTATTGTAGATAAGTCAAAGGATGAGATTTTAAGTAATTGTGTTGTGGGCTGGTGTTCACAGCCACAGAGTATTAAGGAATTGGATTTAAAATTGAATGTGGCACAGCAGAAAGGTTTCTCAATCTTACGAATGATAGGAGAGATGATATTATTGATGTTTGTGGATTCATCTATCAGAGATGAAGTTTTGAACTCCGGGGTTTTGCAGAATTGTTTTTCCAAAGTGGAGTTGTGGTCAGAAAAGATTCGAATGGAGTCGAGACGAGTATGGATGTCGATAGGTGGATTACAAATACATATGTGGGCACATGAATCATTTGAGAACATCGTAAAATCATGAGGAACGCTTGTTCGAGTTGATGATGCAACAATAGCGCCTTCATTGTTTGAGCGAGGGTGGATTTTGATTGAAACGAATGTGCTAACGCATATTGAGGAAGATGTTGAATTGCAGGTGGGAGAGTTCAAATATCAACTTCGTGTGTCAGAATCGGAATTGTGTGGACCGATGCTTGAATGCGAATGTGGTAAGGAGGAGGATACAAGTTCAGACTCCTACGTGTCGAACTTCATAGACTGTGAGTCTGGATTGGAGTCGGGATCATTGATAGGGGTGAATTCATATGAGGCGATAAAGAATCCTAGGGGTTCTTTTGTTCCAAGCTCGGGTGGTCCTGATGAACCGACCGACTGGTGGTTGAATCAGTTATGGGAGGATAACCGACGGAAAAACTTGAGGGTGGTGAGTGATCATTCGAATACTCTGTGCACTTTGAATTACGGGGCAAGTTTTCAGTGAGAAAATCAAGGATATTCGAATAAAGATCAAAATTTAGTTGAAGAATCGAAGAATCCTGGTCCAAGTGAAATTGAGGAGTGCGCTCCACGAGTGCATCAAAGGGTAGAGGATAAGGAGTAAAGTTCAATTAGGACTATTCTTAATGCTCAACCGTTTGAACAAAATAAAGACAACCGACTTGGTGGGGTATGTGCAATAGAATCAACTTCTGACTGTGTGAATTTGGTCCAAGTTAGGAAGGATAACACAGTTGAGAGTCCAAACGATAGCCTACAGGTGAATGGAATTTTGCGTAAGGTGAGACAGATAAAATACATTGTTGGGTAACACAGCGAAAGTCAAAAGGTGATGGGGTCGACCAAGGAAGAGTACTAGACAGTCAAATACAACAATCGCTGACGCATCACTTACTACTTCTAATATTTAGAACAGTCAGCAAAATTTACATCGTGAGATTGAGAATACAATGAAATTGGGTGAACTTGTAGGTGTAAAGTTGATAGGCCGGGAAGAGGATATTATAGAAGATATCTCTCAGGTGATAACCGAGGGTGGTGGAGGTTTTTGAATATGCGGATTATGTCTTGGAACATTCGGGGGCTGGGAAAACAATGAAAAGACAATGTTTGCGTGATGTTCTAAAGTAGAAACGAGTTGGTATGGTGTTGATTCAGGAATCAAAAATGGAGGACTTTAATTCTTTGGTGATTGCAACTATGTGGATATCAGATAGCTTTGAATACACATTCTCACCGTCGATAGGGGCATCAGGAGGTATATTGGTTATTTGAGAGGGTACAAAATTTAAGATGGAATCGATGGAAATTGATAGGCACTTTTTATTGGTGCAAAGGAGATGGGTACAAGAAGACATAGGATGCTGCATTATGACAGTTTACGCACCTTGTGAACGTAGGGACAAGCTTTTCTATGGATATATATTTTATTGAGGGTGGACAGTTTTCGGGGACCATGGTGCATGTGGCAGGCTATTTCAATGCAGTTTTACAGCCTTCGGAGAGAACCGGCTGCGGTGTGATACAACAAGGGATGGCTGAGTTCACAACTTTCGTTGATAACACGAGGCTGGTTGATCTACCTCTCATAGGGAAACAATATACATGGTTCGACAATGATAATAGCTGAAGTAGGTTAACATATTCTTAGTTTCAAGTGCATGGGTGGATTGTTTTAGTTATATGCAACAACTAACATTACAAAGAGGTGTTTCGGATCACTGTCCAGTGATGTTAATGTGTGACGACCTTTTAAGTTTCTTAATTGTTGGTTAGATAGTAAGAGTAATGTGGCTCGTATTGTTGATGAATGGTGTCGATTATCTGAGGTTGGGATCGACAATGAGAATATCCTGGTTAAATTGAGGCACATGAAGAAAATTTTAAAGATATGGAATAAGTAAGAGTTTGGTGATATAGAGAAAGCAATTGAGTCATTACAGAAGCGAATTGATGGGGTTGATGCTTCGGGTCTGATTGAAGTAGATGAAGCCTTGATCGAGCAAAGGAGAGGGCGATTACAAAACTTATGGCTAGCTATGAAACGAAAGGAATCCCTATGGCGTCAAAAATCTCGGGCTACTTGGCTGAGGTTAAGGGAAAAAATACTGCATTTTCCCATAGAACTACGAAATTACATGCAACTTGAAATTGTATTGTAGGTAAAAAGATTGGAGGTAGATGGGAAACGGATCCGCGGAGACTTCGACAGTTTGTAGTGAAGGAATTCTAGAAAAATTATCATGCAGATGTCCAGTTGTGTTCTTGGGTTGTGGATGGTTCATTTAAGAAGCTCACCGAGCAGGATAGTGCGATGTTCACACAACCATTCACAGTTGAGGATGCGTGCGAGATTATATGAAGATGTGAAGGTGCTAGAGCGCTGGGGCTGGATGGGTTTAGCTTTGATTTTTACAAGAAAAGTTGGGATATTGTGTATGTTGATATCATGAGATTTCTACATCAATTTCATGATACTGCTAAGTTACAGAGTGGTGCAAATTGCACATTTTTGGTGTTGCGATCTTAAGTGGACTCGTTGTTGACTTTGAGTGATTTCCGGCCAATTAGTCTGGTGAATTCTATCTATAAAATCCTAGCAAAAATTTTGTCAAGACGGTTACAAAAGGTGTTGAGGATTTGATCAGGGACTCACAAACAACTTTTGTAAAGGGGCAACAAACAGTGGATGGCATACTTCTCTCGAATGCGGTCATACCCTCCTTGCGTGGTCATTTTGGTAGTAGAAGTGGATTTGTGCTTAAGCTCAATTTTGCAAAAGCGTATGATTGCGTACGCTGGGAATTTTTTGATCATATTTTGCAGCGTATGGGGTTCAATTCGACTTGGCAAGCTTGGGTCTTGGAGTGTATTACCACAGTTCATATATCAGTATTGTTTAACGGTAGTACGACGAAGGAATTTAAGATGGGTAGGGGGATTCGACAAGGTTGTCCATTGTCACTTCTGTTATTTTTCATTGTCATGGAAGCATTGCATCAGATGTTGGAGTCGAGCTCTGGTCTTGGGGTGATTCATGGGATAGAGGTTGTGGGCGTGTCAATCTCGCACTTGCAATTTGCAGACGATACAATTCTATTTTTTGAAGCATCATAAGATTTTGCTCAAAATGTACAATGGTTGTTGAATTGTTTTCAAGTTTGTTCAGGATTGAAGATCATTTTTCGCAAATCATCTATGTTCACTTTTGGTGTTGATAATGTTGTTTTTGAATCGGTAGCACAGATTTTGGGATGTCAAAAGGGTGCATTGCCTTTCAAGTACTTGGGAATGCTATTGGGAGTTAATCCGTGGTATATGGCAGTGTGGGAACCGGTGATTGCTAGCGTCCGGAGTAAGTTGGCTGGGTGGAAGAGAACATTGATTTTTCGCAGCTTGCTTGGTTCTGGTTAATTCCGTGCTCTCTTTTTTTGCCTGTATATTATATGGGATTGTTCCTGGTTCCGAAAGGTGTTATAACTTCTATAGATAAAATTCGTCGTGCTTTTCTATGGGGTGGTGTTGGGATGCAACGAAGGCTAAGTCGTGTTAGTTGGGAGGTTGTGTGTCGGCCGCGATGTCTTGGGGGTCTTAGGATGGCAGATTTAAGGGTTCAAATCTTGGCGATGTTATCCAAATGGACTTAGAGATATGCTACGGAGAAGGACTCGCTGTGGAGGTCATTAATTGTAGGTAAGTATGGTGCGAATGTGCAGTGGTGGTGTTTCAACACCACTAATGAGGTTCAATGTCAACGGTTTAGAAGCAGATTATAAATTCTGCTTGTAGCGAGGGGAAGGATGCACATATGGATATGTTGAATTTCCTTTGAAAGATTGGTGATGGGGGTAGCATTTTGTTTTGGTTCGACCCTTGGTGTGTCGAACAGCCTTTAAAGGATGTATATCCGTGACTACTTTCAATCACGGTGAATAAAGTGGCATTGGTGCGTGCAGTGCAGCTTCAGAATGATCATCGTGATGTCTTGATATGGAAGCCTGATGCGCATGGGAGGTTTTCTATTTGAGCTGCGTCGAGGGTGCTTATGTTGGACAAGGTGGGGATGGTGACTTTGTGGGCTGTTTTGCTTGGAAAATTCTTGTTCCTTCTAAGGTTCAAGCTTTTTTATGGTTTGTTTGGATTCTTCGTTTGTCTACGTTTGTTTTCTTGAAGGCGCGCGGGAGTCTCTCGTGCTTTACTTTTCCAAGCATGTACGTGACATGAGGTGTCAGTCTTGTTGGTGAAAGGGCATGGTAGCCTGCTGGGCGTGACATTGTGTAAGGCGTGGTATGTGCACTAGGGTGTGATGTCGGTCTTGTCAAGTTAAGGGCATGGTAGTGTTGGGCGTAGCACTGTGCAGGCAGTGGTTAGAGCATTAGGGTCTGTTGTTTGGGGTTTGTTATTTTATGCTTGTTAGCATGGCGTACTCTTTTCCTTAATCTAGGTTTCTTTCATCTAATTTTTTAATAAGGCGCACGCTAACATTCACCTGTATGATTCCCTTTTAATAAAATCATACGGCTTTGATCGAGCAAAAAAAAAACATGTAAGTTCTATAGTAAACTTATTAATTAAAAATAAGAAGACTATTTTATGATATTAATTTGTAAATATGATGTAATGTATTTAAACTTTTATATATAATACTGACTAATCTTTTCACGAGATTATTATTCTCCATTTACAAGAAACCACACAGATATAGTACATAAGCGATATACATAATGCGAATAATAAAAAGCCAATATTAAGTTATAATTTATTAAAATGATTGTGTGATAATCGAGTGTGGAATAACTGAAAACGGTAAGGATCTAAATCGACGAGATGAGAATAATCGAAATCTTCATCCATGAGAACAGATATGGAGAAAATCTTATCTTTGAAGCTCAAATGGGAATGGAGATTACTATATCCGCATTGTCCCAAACTGTACCCGTATAAATCTCAATGGGTATCCCAAAGAATATCCGTAGAAATCTTCGATATTTTATATTTTTTTAAAAATATACTTACATCCCATTTACCATATATATATATATATATATATATATATATATATATATATATATATATATATATATATATGACAGTTCCAGTTTTTAAATGTTCTGTTAATTGTTGGCAAGTTAAATTTATCATTTATGTTAATTTTGAAGATTTAATGTTAAATATTTAATTTAATGTATTAGGATTTCGATAATTTGAAGTGTAATGAATATATGACTTGTAAATTGAAATTGACCATATATTTTGACTAGGAGAGTAGTATTTTGTTTTTTTACGGAAATTCTCTAAATCCATAGGGATCTATGCGGGGAGGATATGAGGACAAAAAAATCCCTGAAGTATTTAATAAGGATTCTCCAAAACCGTCCCCAGAAGTGTTGGGGACAGAGTGGGAAATGCAAAATTGTCCCCACCCCACCCTTTTGTCACCCCTAAAAATGATGCCCACAGTTTTAAAGAAATTAAATGTTTAGTATTAATTTGTTGTATATGTGGTAGATTGACTTTTGAATAAGAACTAGTCTAACAAAGCTTAAAATTTATGAAGTACAACACCATTTTGCTTTTTATATGTGTTTTATCTTTAGTCCAAAACTAATATTTTATTTTTGGTATAATGCCAAAAAATTCTCCTAACATTTGACTGGATAGCCATTTTGGCCTCTATCTTTTTTGAAGCATTTTAAGACCCAGCGCTTCATTTTGGGTCAAAATGGCCCATCTGTGGATGAAAAATGCTAGTCAACTGACGATAATCAACTTTAAATGACTTGACATAATGGAACGTCATAAGAAAAAATAAGTTTATATTTATACAATTTTATAAAATTTTGACTGATGTGTCGTTCTGTAAAGTTAGCACATTTGTCTATATGGCACTGCTATGTCAGGGTGCAGTGCCTTGTAGGTTTGCCACGTTCTTTTAAGACATTTAATGTTAGTTGACTAATAGTTTTCATCCACTGAGGGGCCATTTTGACCCAAAATGTAACGTTGAGGGTTAAAATGCTTTAAAAAATAGGGCCAAAATGACAATTCAGTCAAATATTAGGGGCATTTTTTGACATTATGCCTTTATTTTTTCGTTGCAAGTATTTGACTTACTCCATTTTGGGCTCTCCATTTCTTGAAAGCCATGTGTGGTCAATCGTGCATGTCCAAAATCACTCATTTTTTAATAATATGTTGATTAAATTTTATTAGAAATCAAAATAGCGAAACAATCTAAAAGAAATGAAAATGTAGCAGAAAAATAACAAAACACGAAAAATCTAAATTGAAAAAAAATGAGAAATCGAAATATCAAACTAGCAAAACACGTCCAGTGGGCTGTAATACAAAGATAAAGATAAAACATTGGAAAAATAAAAGCATGGAGTAAGACTTTTTGTCTCTATCCACCTACTCCCTTCAAGATTGAAGTAGGAGTAGTAAACAAAATCATCGATATATTATTACGGTGGTGAGTACTGGAGAATGAGGGATATCTTTGCGCAAATTCAACTCATATGCAACCATCCACTTCCATTATTCTGATTCATTCAACTTTTAAATAAGAATTAGAAGTTTATCTTCAAGTCTTGTCATTTTGCCCACTATACCAAAGCATGCTAATTTTATTCCAAATTCTGCACTTATTAGAAACCCGCACCATTCTTTATAATGTGGGAGCAATTAATTTTATTATTTGCAACTTGCAAGCCACCACTAATATCAATTTTCAATCATTTTGACATATTTTCATTGTCAAAATGCAATTAATAATATCACTAATTTAACTCAAGAATTTGCATTTGAATCGAAAGCTATTAAGGCTACGGCTACTACTTTTCATAAGGGTATTGATTCTAAAATCTAAATAGTGTATATTTTGATTCCCAATTCAATTCCTTTTAATATCTTATATAAATCACATTAAGAGAATAGGGCAAAAAAATTGAAAGCCGAGATAAAAAGAAGGTAATTGTAACACCCTAGACCGGTACGACCGATCATCCCGATTTGAGATGCCACATTAGGATCACAAGAGCGACCCGTAAATACAAATACAATTAAATTTAAAATTTTGTTAAACCAATGCAATTTAAAAACCAAGTTCAGAAACCGAACACAAAAATTAGGCTCAAATATATAGGCAAGGTAATGTGACCTACATGTCCACTAAAATTAAAATACCGTACTCCGCAAATAATGCTACTAGAACTCTCAGAACGGATGTCGATGTCTTGAACAAAGCTCAAACCTACTAACATGCGAGGATGAAATAACTTAATGAGCTTGAGATCCTGGTAATACAAATCAACCAAAATGAATAAATATAAAGCAAACCAGAACTAATGACATAATATAAATAGAGCATTAGTATAGTACAAAATAATTAAATAATCCAAGTCAGAAAAGAACAAAATTATACTCACAAAACTCATCAAAATATCAAAACGTAAAACAAACCTAAATCGCAGGTTAATTGCAAAATGTCCAAATTGTACGCGAGTCGTAGAATGCCTGAATCGCATGCTATATAATAAGCGCTAAATTCACATGTGTGGATCATCAGTATACTAGAACAAAATATATATAGCGCACGCCATTGCGTGGGCTTTGAAACAAATCGCATACGTATGTACGTTGTATATCAAATATATAAATATCGAACCACAGAACTTACATACACAGAATATCAAAACTGCAGAACTCACATTTTGTCATATGTCGAATTTCAAAATCTCAGAACTTACCAAGTTAATTATACGGAGTTTCACAATTTTGGAACTTAGTAAGTCTCCAATGGAAACCACTCAAGTCAAACCATGGCTGCTAAGCCTTTCAAAGGATCCAAAGATCCTCGAATTTCACATCTTCTTTGAGCAGGTTCCGATATGGGCCTTCGCGTACCAATATCCACAGTTTTCAGACAATATTTATTGTGGAAAAAACACCTCCCAACAGTTATATTCAAAACCACCTAAAGGTTGAAAATCATTTAGAGGGTATAAAAACAAGTCTCTAAACCTTCTTCAACAACAAGACAACTATCCAAAGTATTCAAGCAATATCCAAAGGCTACTAGTGCTTTATTTCATTTATTTTCTTGTAAAAACTTGAGTGTTCGTGTTGTACCAATTTTTTTATCAAGTGTTTGGGGGTTTGAGAGAGAGCTTAAATATTGTAAACACCTACCTAGTGATGTTTCTTGAAATTGCCTAATTATTTTGTAACTTTGGGAAAGGGTCTCACAAGACTTTGGGTATAAATCTTGGTGAGTGTTGTAAGGTTACTCCTTTTCCTCAAAGGAGACAAATTGAGTGAATTTGTGAAATTATTAGTGTGGTAGCTAAGGCAGTGGATGTAGACTCCATTGATGGAGTTGGACTACTATAAATATCTCTTGCAAATTTTCATTCTTGCAGTTTCCTTCTAATTCTCTTTAAATTTCCAATTCACCCTCTCTTGGCCAATTGCGATTGTTCGATCAACTAAACAATTGGTATTCGAGCTTGGCTCAATTGAAGGTCTTACAACCCTTTGAGAATATCCTAGAAGAGTTGAATCGACATCAAATTCATCTATGGCTTCGTCGTCAAATTTTGAGTATTGGAGCGACTTTCAACCAACCAACAAGCCTCCATTCTTCAATGGAGCAAATTATGCTTATTGGAAGCATAGAATGAAACTATTCATCCAAGCTTTTGATTTTGGTGCTTGGAAGAGAATCATGAAAGGCTACACTACTCTTTCTACCGAGATGAGGACGTGGAGCGATAAAAAGAACAAGATGTTCCAAACCAACGCTAAAGCCATGAACATATCATTTTGTGCACTTGGTCTGGATGAATACAGAAGGGTTTCATCTTGCTCCAATGCCAACGAAATATGGGACAAACTTGAAGTGACTCACGAGGGAACGAATGAAGTAAAAGAGGCCAAGATCGGCCTGCTCAATCTTAGCTATGAGAACTTCAAGATGGATCCGAATGAAGATATCATGTTCATGTTCGATTGATTCTACATTATTGTAAATGGACTGAAGAGTTATGGAGAAGTGATTTCGGAAGAGAAGCTTATAAGAAATCTCATATACTCTCTTCCCGAATCATGGGAATCGAAGAAGACGACCATTATTGAAGCCAAAAATCTCAAGGTCCTTAAGCTAGATGAACTCATTGATTCCTTTGTCACTCATGAGTTAATGGGGCAAGGAAAGAAAGAAGAGAAGAAGAAGAATGCGGAAAAGAAGGATTTTGAGAAAAAGAAAGTAGGAATCACTCTCAAATCTACCGTAGAAGAGAGTGATTCCAGTGAAGATGAAGATGAAGATGAATAAATGACTATACTTGCCAATAAATTCACAAGTTTCATGAAGTCCAATAGAGGAAGAAGGTTTCAAAGAAAAGAAGGCTTCAAAAGTGAACCTAAATAGAAGAACAAAAACCAAATCATTTGGTATGAGTGTAAGAAGCTGGGGCACATCAAATGCAAGTGTCCCCAATTAAATAAGAAAAGCTTTGGGAAGAAGAAGGTCAAAGCTCACATGGCTTTGGAGTAATGAAGACTCATCCAATGAAGAAGAACAAGAAGTAGCCAACTCATAAAACTTGAGGAGGATTCTAAGGTAACCTCTAAATCATCTTTATTTCAATTTACATTTGATGAGCTTCAAGAAGCATATGATAAATTACAAGAGGTATATGATGAGTTAGTTTTGGAATTTAAAGAGTCCATTTAAAAAAATAAGAAAATCATTTTGGATTTGAAAAATGAAAATGACTCTTTATCCCAAACTAAAATGGAACTTGAAAGAAAGTTTGAGGAGATGCAAGCAAAAGCAAAAGATTTTGAAAATAAAAAAAATAAGAATTGCATAACCTACTTTCAAGAGTCCATGATGATCATTGAAAAGAGGTTGATGATCTTAAGGTTTCTTTAAACAAAGTTAGGGCTAAATGTTTTGAAAAAGGATAAAATTTCAAGCCCAACTATGTGAAGAGGAACTTTAATAGTTACAAACATAGAGGCCCCCATTGAACCTCTGATGCAAAAGTAATTAGGAGTTTTTGGGTTCTAAGGAACTCATTGTCACTAAAAATAATGACCTAATTGCTAAATGGATCTCTAAAGGGATGAAGATTTGGGGGGAGCTAATACTCATGAACCCAAAAAAAATTAGTACCAAAAATCAAGACGTAATTCTATGTTTGTACGAAGAGCATTGATACAAGGCACAAAATGCAAGTTTAAATTCTTGGTACCTTGATAGTGGATGCTTGAGACACATGATCTGTGATAAGAGCCGGTTCATAGAGCTAAAGCCAAAAAGCTGAGGAGTGGTGACATTTGGTGACAACTCCAAATGCCACATTGAAGGAATTGGTTCTATTGGTAATCACCCTTCTATACTCATTGAAAATGTTTTATATGTTAACGGTCTAAAACATAATTTTTTAAGCATAAGTTAACTATTTGATAAAGGATACAATGTCATATTTGAATCAAATGGCTGTAAAATTGTTGACGCTACATCTAACTTGATTATGCTTGTAGGTCATAGATAGGAAATATCTACATGGTGCATCTAGATGATATTAATGTCTCTAATTTATGCTTAGTTGCTAAAGATGAGCACGATTCTTGGTTATGGCATAGAATACTATGACATGCTAGCATGAGTGTTTTAGAAAAATTAATTTCTATTAATCTAAGAGGTTTGCCTAAGATTATATTTTCTTTAGACAAAGTTTGTGATGCATGTGCTAAAGACAAACACAAAAAATTTTCTTTTAAATCCATTAATGATATATCAACTAGTAAAATATTATAATTGATCTATATAGATATTTTTGGCCCTATTAGAACTATAAGATTGGATGAAAAACAATATGCATTTGTTTTAGTTGATGATTACTCTTGATTTACGTGGGTTCTATTTAATTACTAAGGATGAAGCTTTAGAAAAATTCATCACATTTTCTAAAGAAAACCAAAATGATGTTGGTTACTTTATTTCACATTGTTGGGATGATCAATCAATGTGTTTGGCCAAGAGGGGGTGAATTGGCAATTAAAAAAATTGGTGGAGCTAAAGAAAAATATGAAAATTTGAGACACAAGAATTTATAGTGGTTCAAGCTTCTAAACAAGCTCTACGTCCACTACCTTAACACCACACTAAGGATTTTCAACAAAATCACTAAAGAATTTCTTCCCCTTTTCTAGACTTAGGAGGAAACCGTTACACAATCAAAGCTTTATACCCAAAGCTTTGATGAACTCACTCTTTTACAAGAAAATATTGACAAATGATAAAATCCTCTCAAAGGTAATTAATTTGGCCCAATACAAGTTCACTCAACCCAATCTTGAAAATAAAGATTACAATTTTGCTCACTCAAGAGGGTTACAAGGATTTGACTCTAATAGGCTCAACGACTCTAATAGACTCAAAGGTTTACTCATTAGAATCCTAATTGCTCGAGAATCAAAACCAATATTGACACGACTATAAACGTATTAGTACGCTATAACAGATTTTCAAAGTTTGTGATTCCAATAAACTGACATGGCAACGGTTGAGTATTAAATGCAAAAGATTTAGAAAATCTAACACCCCATATTGGTATGAGTAGAAATCGTACCGATACTCACATAGTCGCTATCTCCCAGGTTGAATGGCGTATCGAAGCAGACATATGCGTATCGAACATTCATACCAACACGGCTTGTGCGCGTATCAGTACTCGATAGCCATTTGTGTAAAAACAATTTCTAGTAGCTAAAAATCGTATCGATACGGGAAAGGGTGTATCGATACGCCTGGACAAATTTCGGTTATTTGAGTACACAAACACGTAGAAAAATATTTGGGGTTTTAGTTTTTGACTAAGAACCACTTTTAAGTTCAAATCCTTGTCATTTTGTGAGTATTTTTGTGTACTTAAAAATGTATCTTATTTTACAAATTGGTCCTTGAAATTACTTGTTATATCAAAATCAAATATTAGTTTTACACACATATTAGGAGTGACTATGGAATCGAATTTCAAAATCTTGATTTTGAAGAGTTTTGTAACTCTAGTGGGATTACACATAATTTTTGGCACCTCGTACCCCTCAACAAAATAGGGTTGTTGAGAGGAAAAATTGAATTTATAAGAAATGTCTAGGACCATACTTTGTGAAAACAATTTTCCAAAATATTTTTTGCAGAAGCCACAACACCGCTTGTTACATTATAAATCGTGTAATGATTAAGCATCTTTTAAAGAAGACCCGATATGAGCTTTTCTAAAATGAAAAGCCTAACAATAGCTATTTTCATCCTTTTGAATGCAAGTGTTTTGTTTTAAATAATAGAAAGGATAATATTGTCAAATTTGATGCTAAAAGTGATTAAGGTATATTTCTAGGATATTCTTTAAACTCTAAATCTTATCGAGTATTTCATAAAATATTTTTGGGCGAAAGCCATAAGTGCTGCTTGTTACATTATAAACCGTATAATGATTAGGCATTTTTAAAGAAGACCCCTATGGTTTTTTCAAAAATAAAAAGCCTAATATTAGCTATTTTCATCCTTTTGGATGCAAGTGTTTTGTTTTAAATAATGGAAAAGATAATATTAGCAAATTTGATGCTAAAAGTGATGAAAGAATTTTTATATGATATTTTTTAAACTCTAAATCTTATCAAGTATTTAATAAAAGAACTTTAGTAGTTGAAGAGTCAATACATGTTTTTGATGATAATCCCCTTCCGAGAAAGATTCTTGTGATGATGATGTAGAAATTTTAAATGCAAATAATAGTGAAGGACAATCATCAAAGGTAGATCAAGTATCATCAAAGGTTGGACCACAAGATCCACCTCAAAAAGCCTTAAAGAAGCTATCTCTATAGGAAGGGAGATCTCATACTCAAGGAAGTTCATCTATGTCAAAGGTGGTGAGATGTGATAATCCATCCAAAGGGGTAACCACTAGATTTTCTCTTATAAATACATGTAATTATGTAGCATTTATCTCATGCATAGAGCCTAAAAATATCAAAGAAGCATTAAATGATGATTATTGGATTATGGCAATGCAAGAAGAGGTAAATCAACTTGAGAGGAGTAAAGTTTGGACATTAGTTGATAGGCCTAGTAATAAATATACTATAGATACTAAATGGGTCTTTAGAAACAAACTGGATGAGAGTGATAACATAGTAAAAAAACAAGGCTAGACTTGTTGATCAAGGTTACACTCAAGAAGAGGGAATTGATTTTGATGAAACCTATGCACCTGTAGCTACAATAGAAGCTATTATGATGTTACTTGCTTTTGCATGCATTCATGAATTCAATATTTTTCAAATGAATGTAAAAAAGGCTTTTTCAAATGGTTTTATGAATGAAGAAGTGTATGTTGAACAACCTCTCGGTTTTAAAGATCCAAAATTTTCAAACCATGTTTTTAAACTTTTAAAAGCTTTATATGGTTTGAAACAAGCTCCTAGAGCTTGGTACGAAAGACTATCAAGTTTTCTTATTGAAAAAGGGTTTTTAACAAAGGGAAGATATATACAAAATTTTTTTATTAAAAGAAAAGATAAATAGTTTAGTAGTTTAAATATACGTTGAGGATATCATTTTTTGTTATACTAATGAATATCTTTGTCAAGAATTTTTAAGTTAATGCAAGGTGAGTTTGAGATAAGCATGATGAGAGAGCTCTCATTCTTTTTGGGGCTACAAATCAATCAAAGGAAGATGTCATCTTCATCAATCAAGCAACTAACATTAAATATATTCTCAAGAAGTTTGGGCTAGAGAATGTGAAGCTTCAAGCCACTTCTACAGAGCTTGGCAAAGATGAAGGAGGTAAGTGTGTTAATATTAAGCTTTATATATGTAATATCCAAATTCTTGCTTAGCGACTAAAATGTATTTTTTTAAAATTTAGGGGTTAAAGTGTAAACTTTAGAAAATTTTAGGGACCCAAGTGTAATTTCAAAAAAGTTATGTAATTTAACCCCGTAAATGGATAGTTCACCCCAAGAGTGGTATTTCTATGTTATCAGATTTTTCATACGAGGCTTATATTATTCGAATTTGGATCGAATAAAATTGTTAAGGGTGCTTAGGCTAAGGAAATATTAGGATGGGTGACCTATGAGAAGGTCCCATAAAAGTGTTTCTGATCGATATTTTGAACTTAATAAGAGTAGAGAAAATTTGTATGGATTATCGATAAAGGAATTCTAAGAGAAATTTTATTCTATGAAGATTTTTGATAATTATTGGAATAATAGACTGAGTTAGGAAAAATTTAGTCTAAGTCCTTGAAAATAAAGTTTTTATGGGAAAATAGAGTTTATTTTCCGAATATGGAAATATAGAATTTTCGGAATAAATCCAATAGCTCGGAAAAAGGTAAAATAACAGTAGAAGTATGTTATGGATATCAGTATATCGGATCGAATTGAAATTTTAAAGACAGTTCCCAGGATTATGAAAAATTCATAAAATAATATTTTATGAATATTTTATTACATTTGGTTGTATTTTAACTATATTTAGTTAGATGGTGATGGAATGGCAATTCGCAAGTCTTGTTAGTAAATAAAGTCTAGTTGGAGGGCAAATTGGACATTTGCCATGGATGGAATTTTCGAAATATTTTGAAACTTTAAGGGTAATTTTGGAAGAATATTTACACATGGATTAAATCATGGCCATTGATTTTAATGAGATTAAGTCATGGCCATTATAATAAAAGGGAAAATGGTAAATTCACTAATTAAATGAATTTTAAATTCATTTAATTAGACACGTGGATTAAATAGGTTAAAAGATGATAAAAAAAACCATCTCCATCTTCAGCTTGCTGTTCGAATACAAGAAAAACAAAAGGGGAAAGAATTTTTCAAACTTTCAAGCCAAATTTTGAAAAATTCAAGACTAGTTTCAAGCAAAGTTTATTTAGGTAATTTGTTCTACACTTAATTCTCTTCAATTTGATAGTATTTTTGCATGATAAAAGTCAAGTATGAGTTATGTTATGGATGAAGAGTGATTGTGGAAATTAAAGTTGATGATGGAATTAGACTAGTAGATAGTTGAATTGATGATTTAAACATGGAATTAAGGTTGGAATTGGATAAATCCCATGTTAGAGATCATAAACCCTAACCCTAAAATTTGGGGGTTTTGGTTAGAAAGCTAAATTAAGGATGGAATTGATTTAATTATGATGTTAGGAGACCTATTTTGATCATATGTTGAATAATTTCCCAAGTTGTAAAGTTAGGGACCATTTCAAAAATTGGAAAAATTTAAGGGAAATTATTGTAAATTTTATTTTTAGCATGGGAATCATTGAATTATGGTGAAAATAGCTTGAATTGGTGATTAGGGACCAAAATGAAAATTTTTGAAAATTCAAGGACTAATTCGACAATTTAGTAAAAGTTAGGCATTGGTCTTGAATTTATGGAACATATATAGAATTGAAGATTTAAGCATGTAATGAAAGTTGAAGGATTGAAATATCAGGAAAGGAAACATAAGGGACCAAATTTGAAAAGAAAGATTGATTAGGGACTAAATTGAATAAAGTTTGGAAGTTAAGGGAAAATGCATAAGGATGTTAGAATTAAGTGAAAGGTTTAATTGTACATTAATTTAATGTACAAAAGCCGTGTAGTGACCAAAATGTCACTTTTATAAAGTTTGATGACTAAAAAGGTAATAGTCCAAAATGAGTACTAAGTTATGGAAATTGTTCAAAAATGGGTTTGAACAATTGCTTAATGTCCACATTGGTCACTAAGGACCTAGAGACTAATTCGGCAACTTTGAAGAATATTGGGGAAATTTTCAGAAAAATTTTATATTCGAATAGTTATGTTTAAGAATCAAGTTAACAATGTTAGATTTAAGTCGAATACGAGAATGATAATGTATATGTTCGATTGGTCTTACACAGTTCTAAAAGAGATCGAAAGAGAACCAATGATAAAAAGAAAGATAAGAACCTCGAGTAAGCTTAGTGAGGCATACTATTCATGGCCCATGTGAGTGCATTTATATGTTTTAAAATGCAATTAGGAAGGCTTGCAAGTAGTCGACCTTAAATTAAAATGATATTGCATTTCTATAAGATTTCATTATGTTGAAAAAGGCATTGTATCTCTCTATAATACGTGGTATATTACATTGCTCGACATGGCAAGATTGATGGAATACCAGGTACGAATGATTATTTGCATAAATGATGATGATCTATGTTTGCCATGACTATTTATGATGGAACATGAAATATGAAATGTCTATTTATATGATTAATTATGATATTGAGTTGATGAAGAAAGTAATGACCAAGTATTGAGTATGAGAATCCATGGTATAGTTGGCATGCCATAGAGTCCTTAGCAGGTGCACCCTCATGTTCATGTTATCAAAAAGATATCGTGACAAAATGATTGTGTCACATGCACCCTGGGGATCCACGCCCACTGTGCCCGAGTGCACTGTCGATGTGCTTCATGTTTATGGGGAGAAAAGAGTGTCCCCGAGTACGTACTCATCTTCATATTCACGTTTGACACTACGGTGTCATTTCAAGATGACTCGCATACCTCGATCTCATATAGGATACTTTGGGAAATGATAAAAGAATCATGTTACGTAAATGAATCATGTCACGTAAATGAATCATGTCATGTAAATGAATCATGTTACGTATATGAAACATGTCATGAATTTAAATCATGCTATGTATATGGAATAAGTCAAGTATACGAATCATGCCACGTATATGAATCATGACATGTATATGAATTATGCCAAGTATATGAATCATGCCAAGTACATGAATTATGCCAAGTATACGACGTATGCCACATGTATACATGAATTATGCCATGCATATGAATTATGCCATGTACACGTATCATGTTATGTATATGAATTTAAGTCATGTATATGAATGAAAACATATATATGAATCATGCCATGTATGAAATCATGTCATGCAAATGAAATATGCCACACATAAGAATCATGTTATATAAATGGATCATATCATGTATACGAATCATGTTATGTATATGAATCATGTCATGTATGTGTATCATGTTACTTAGGTGAATTATACCATGTATGTGAATTATGTTATGTATACGAAACATATCATGTATATGACTTATTTATGATGATAGAGTATTGGAACCATGAGTAAGTTAGGAACTTATGACATGCACATGAAAATCTAGTGACTATGGAAACCTTGATAGAACTGCTCTATTTTAGGTAAAGAACTTGTTATGATATCATATGATAAGTAATATTTTACTTTATGTTTATTAAATAAGATTATTGCCTCACTAAGTTCGTACTTAGCGTGTGTTATTTCACACGTAGGTTCTCCCACGTAGAATGGCAAGAAGGAGCTGTTAAGTTGGAAATCAAGTTACATCAGTAATCACGGTATGTACATCTTAAATTATGGTTGATGCCTAGTGGGCATGTACATGTATGTATGTGAGTTTTAAAGAAACTAACTGTTTTGTACGCTTAAGATTACAATGCGTTTATGTAGTATTACAAATGTATGAATCTAGAAAATGGTTGTTATAAATAGTTATATTTTTCGATATAGTTAAATATAGTTTAACCCTAATCACGTAATAAATTTAAAATCAAGAAAGGGTCTAGGCATGGTACATAGTTTTCTCCCTGAATTATATTTTTAATTCAATATCACATTCATAAATTTTATAAAACAATTCAGGGTCGAAACTAGCTGCTATAGACTGACGTAGTTTTTAATTCAAAACCGAGAAGGGGTTAAACCATAAGATATGGCTTGGTAAAAAAAAATCAAGTCAAGTTTTTCCTTAACAACTCTGTAACATCTTTAATGTATATTCGGTCTACGAGTATACATTAAGGGTGTTACAATATATCTATGATAAGTTCTTTGCTTTATCTTACTGCAAGTAGACTGCATATTATGTTTAATGTTTGCTTGTGTGCTAGATTTTAAACTAGTCCTAAGGAATCACATTTACATGCCATTAAAAGAATCTTTAGATACCTTAAAGATACTAGCATAAGAGCCAATAAAAGACAACAACCATGGTGAGAGAGGTAAAGATTAATACAAGTCATGTAATTGGGCAATCACCATAACAGCTGAACAATGGGCATCCTTTCTCAATTTGTTGAACACGTGCAAGTCGAGTACTAGTGAAAATGTGAATGGTAATAATAATATGAATTGGATCACTGATTTAGGTGCTTCCCGACATATGGCAGGTACTTTAGAATTTTTAACAAATGTAAAAGATATTGTAACATGTCCAATTGGATTGCCTAATGGTGAGATAATGACAGCATTGAAGGAGGGATCGTTTTGTTTGAAAAACATGTCAAACTGGACTATGTACTCTATGTTCTAAATTTGAAATGCAATATGATATCTGTGTCACAATTGATTGATGATTCTAATTGTGATATCTGATTTACTAATAAAATTTGTATTATACAGGATCACACCTCGAGGACAGTGATTGGAGCGGGTGAACAATTATGGCATAAAGGATGAGGCATTCGTCTGCAAAAATAGTAGAATTTCCCCTCATGTTAAACTTAGAATTAGATTAGTGAAGAATAAACCATGTGATATTTGCTCGAGAGCTTAGCAAACAAGAGAAGCTTTTGTTTCCAGTGACACTAAAGCTAGTGAAAATTTTGAATTAGCTCATTATGATTTGTAGGGATCTTATCATGTTAAAGCATCTTGTGGTGCCTCATATTTTCTTACCATTGTCAATATTTCTCTAGAGGATTATGTATTTATTTGTTGAATGAAAAAACAAAAGTGAATCTTGCCATGCATAACTTTTTTGCTATGATTAAAAGAAAATTTCATAAAGATGTGAAAGTAGCTTTAAGTGATAATGGGACTAGATTTGCATGTTTAAGAATTATTTTTCTGAAAGTAGAATTTTGTATCAGACTTCATGTGTAGGAACACTGCAATAGAATGGTTGTGTTGAGAGGAAGCATTGTCATATTTTAAATGTGACTAGAACTTTAAGATTTCAAGGTAATCTTCCCATCAAGTTTTGAGGAGAATGTGTCTTGACGGCTAGATATTTGATCAATCGAACACCTTCTAAACTATTAGGAGGAAAGACTTCTTATGAGATCTTGTTTAATAGACCTCCTAGCTATAATCATATTCGAACTTTTGGGAGCCCTTGTTATGTTCAGAACTTGAATAGAGAAGGTCAAGTTTGCTAGCAGAAGTCAACGTTGTTTGATTGTCGGGTATCCTTTTGAGAAAAAAAAGATGGCGAATCTATGATCTTGATACAAAGTATTTTATCTCGAGAGATGTTTGTGTTCTCTGAATATGATTTTCCATTTGTTGATGCTCGTAAAAAGGACACACAACTGAATATCGTACAAAAAATACTTCTTTTGATAACATCGACAGGAGGTGTCACTAAAGCCTTGGGTGAACTTGTTCAAGAACAACTTGAGTGCGGCCAAAGAATAAAAGAAGTTTCTATTCGACTGCAAGACTTTGTGATATTATTGCGCAACAAATAAGCCACTTTGTATATTCTTCCCTTCTGACTTTGCCCTCAGGTACCTCCAATCTATAGCACATTATGTAAATTGTGACAAATTTTCTCCAAAACATCGTTGTTTCTTCGCAACTATGGCAACAGAAAGGGAGCCGACTTCATATTTCAGGCTATAAAGGATAATCGATGGAAAGAAGCTATGAAAAAAAGAAATTGAGGCACTTGAGCTTACTACCGGGAAAATGAGATGTAAGGAGTAAATGGGTTTACAATATTAAATAAAATTCAGATGGATCAGTTGAACGTTATAAAGCTCGATTGGTGATTCTTAGCAATAATCAAATTGAAGGAATTGATTATAATGAAATCTTTGCTCCTGTTGTAAAAATGGTAATCGTTCGTACTTTTCTTTCGGTGGAAGCAACAAAGAGATGGAAACTTCATCAAATGGATGTTCACAACGCATTTTTACATGGAGATTTAGAAGAAAAATTGTACATGAAGTTGCCTTCTGGTTTCGTCACTCAACAACCTGTCAAAGTCTATCGTTTATGTAAATCACTTTATGGGTTACGACAGGCTCCCCGATGTTATTTTCTAAAGTTGACAACTACATTAAAACGGTATGGGTTTCTTCAATATCAATCCAATTATTCATTGTTTACTTTGTATAAGGATAAGATACAATTGAGCATTTTGGTGATGTTATTCATCAATTTAAAGATTATTTATCCCAATGTTTCCACATGAAAGATTTGGGAGCATTAAAATATTTTTTGGGCGTAGAGGTGGCACGAAATAACGAAGGAATTTTTCTTTGCCAACAAAAATAATCTTTGGATATTGTTAGTTAAGTTGGGCTATTGGGCGCTAAACCATTTAGTTTTCCATCGAACAAACTCATCATTTAGCCTTGGCAGAAAATGCATTATTGGCAGACTTAGAAACGTATCAAAGATTGGTGGGAAGACTGATTCACTTGACTTTTACTCGACCTAAGTTGTCCTATAGTGTTTATATTTTGGCATAATTTATGCATCAACCAAGGGAATCTTATTGGGACATATCTTTGCGTGTGGTTCGTTATTTGAAGGGAAGTCCTGGACAAGGAATACTTCTACGAGCTGATTATATGATCTACGATTATCTGACTATTATGACTCAGATTGGGGGAGCTGTCTTTAACAAGATGATCTCTCACTGGATACTTTATTATGCTCGACGCATCTCCTATTTTTTTGGAAGACTAAAAAGCAACATACAATGTCGATATCCTTTGCTGAAGCAGAGTATCGTTCTATGGCTACAACTGTGTGTGGATTGAAATGGTTGAAGGGTATATTGTTGTGTCTCAGTGTTGTTCATTCAGATCTTATGTTGTTGTACTGTGATAATCAAGCAGCCTTACATATTTGTGCAAATCATGTGTTTCATGAGCTAACAAAACACATCAAAATTGATAGTCATTTTATTCATGATGAGATTCAACACTGGCAAGTTTAGACTACTTATATAAGCAGTTCTGAACAACTCATTGATATCTTTACTAACGCTTTGAGGATACGACAATTTTAGTATCTTCTAAGCAAGTTAGGGGTTCGTAATCTTCACGCAAGAATTAGAAAATAAATTAATGATTATCTTAAGATATGCAATTATGTGGCAAATATATCAATAATTATTTAACACATTTATTTCTCCTAAAAGTTAGGTTTTACATATATTTAACATGTAAATTATCTTCATAGGTTTATCATGTAATTTATTCTCATAAATTTATCATATAATTTATGTTCAAGTCTATCATGTATTTATATGAGTCCTTTTGACCAATTGAATATACAGAGAAAAAAATTCTTTTTAAAGATTCTTTCACAAAGCCATAAATCCACTCTTCAACTGCATGTCATTTTAGGGGACACAAGGACATAAAAGCATTGGAGAAATGCAGAGTAGAAATCAATGGAGCTTCATCACATTAAAAGATCAATGAATCGTCGATGAAAGATGGTCTGAAAAAGAAGATACACTATCGAAAAACCTAGCCCATGGTCATCCGCTGACGAAGGAGCTGGAAACCTACCAAACGAAATCCAAAACAATAAAATTCAACCGAAATCAGACAGGAGAAAAAAAGAAAGAAAAGAGACAAATTTGTCCTCTCGCTTGCATTCACCTTTCATCACGCAAGAGAGGTCCGAGCCAAGTTTTTTTAAAAGCGTTTCATGAGAGACGTATAACGACCCACCATATGTGATACAATATAGGGTAAATATATATTTTGGTAACTTAATTTATTCTTTGTGTAATTTGGTATTTAAATTTTTTAGTTTAATAGTGATTTTAAGGTTCAATTTGATACCTGAACTTGATTTTTTGGATTAAATTAATACATAAGCTTCACTTTTTTGTCCAAATCGGTACTTACGGTAAATAATTTATTGGAGCCATGAAACTCAGTTTAGTTGCCCATTTAACCTAAAATCCAAATTCAGGTGTCTAATTGAATTAAATAAATAGGTACTAAATTGAATAAGTTCGAATATGTAATTGAACTAAAATAAATAAAATTTAAATTTCATGTTAAAAATAAATCTAAATACCAACATATATATTTACCCTTTTTTAATACTTTGCCGAACCACCTAAAGCCAATTCCCATCTCTTTTACTAGCGGGCAAAACTCGACTCAATTCGAGAAAATTGAATTATTCGTCTCGACTTGACGCGGAAAAATCCTATTCATTTTGACTTGACTTGAAAAAAAATTCAAATCAAGTTGAGTTATAAAATAAAAATTCGTATAACTCGAAATTTTTAGTAATTAGTTTATCAGTTTTCAAGTTTGAGTTGAGTCTCTCAATTATGTATGATATATTATGTATATCACATGTGAAAATATAAAGAAATATATATTGTATATTGATATAGACAGCCATTTAAATTGGATATGTATTGTAACATTATAAATAATTATAATTAAATTTGTACAGAAACTCGTAAACTCGACTAACTCAAAATATTTTGACTTGATTCGACTCGATCGAACGCTAAGTATTTGTTCATCCCTTTATATGCTTTCACAAACTCGTAGATGTCTCATCCGCTTTTGTTCTACGCTGAAATTGTCCATATAAAACGTAGGACCCCTTTTCTCTTTCGCTCTATCTCCATTCTTTTTCTTCTTCTTCTTATTGCCTCCATACCTCATCCCTTTTCAATTCAGTCATGGTCTCTTACCTACTCAACACTATCCGAAATGTAGTTGGCATCATCGATATGTTAGTTTATCTCTTATATATATATATATTACTTACATAGTGTAAAACTCATTTAGTTTATTTCTCTTTATATATATATATCTCAGAACTTAAAAAACTAACTGATATGTGTTATTCTTCTTCTTCTCATGGTGTTAAGGATAAAGATAAGATGAGATAAATTTTATCTCATTAAAATTCATGAGATAACTATTAGTCAAATCTCATTCAAATCATATCTTATCCTGTCTCTATCCAATCTTATCTTGTATTTAAATATTTAATTTGTATTAAATATTTGATTTCCCTTATCCTTGTATATTCATTTGTAAACCTATATATAGGTCAATCGTAAACATTATCAATTATCAAATAGACAAATCCTTTACATGGTAATCAGAGCCAAGTAGAATTTCTCTACTCATTTTTTTCCTCTCATTTACGCTCTTCTTTAAACCAGATCTCCTTTCATGGCTCCGTCTTCTACTTCCAATGATCTTGTGCATCTTAATGCACCAACCAACTTTCCAATCAAACTTATGTCTGCCAACTTTCCTGTTTGGCGTCGCCAAGTGGAGGCTACTCTCATTGGTTTTGGGCTACTCGGTTATATTGATGGTTCGCAGCCTTCCCCATCTCAGTTTACCGATGACTCGGCAACAAATGCAAATCCTGAATATCTACGATGGTATCATCAAGGTCAAATTCTTATTAGTGCTCTTCTTGGTAGTTGTGATGATCAAATTCAACCACTTATTTCACCGATGTCACCGCCAAAATTTCCTGGGATACTCTAGTTGCAAGTTATGTCCGAGCATCTCCTGGTCGAATCCTTGCTCTCAAATTCAAATTGGCTCGCAATCTGCGTGGCTCTAGGTCTATCACCGAGTACATGAAGGACATGCAGGATATTGCCTCTAATCTTGCCTTGGCAAATTGTCCCGTCTCCGATGCTGATCTCTTCATTTCTATTGTAAATCAATTAGGCAATGATTATCGTCTAATAGTTGTTGCCCTTCGTGTGCGTAACACATCGACGACCATGCTTGAGTTGTCTGAGATCTTAACTGATCATGAGAGACTTCTTCAGAAAATGAACAAACCACACTTTTTGCTACGACATATTCTATGTAGCGGGCAAATTTAAATCATGGTTATTCCAACAATCACTCTCGAGGGAAGGGTGGTCGCTTTGGTCATTCGGTTTCTGGTGGCGGTCGTAGTCCTGTTCCTCAATCCAGCCATTCTAGATGACATGATGTTGGGTATAAGTTCTGCAATTTGCCAAGGCATATTGTTCGAGATTGCCGTAATCTTGTTTGATTTCTTCATAATAACAACTTTTATCAGCAGCCACCATTTGATTCACCGGTTGTCAACACTGCTATTGATCTTTCTCTATCAGATCATGTTCTTTGGATGTTTGATAGTGGTGCCTCGCATCACACCACAATGACCACTGCACCACTTCAGGATATCTCCTCTTATGATGGTCTTGATACAGTTCATTTGGGTAATGGTAACTCCCTATCTATATCTCATATTGGCCGATGCACTTTTCCGATGGCTACCAAGCCCATTTCTCTCACAAATGTCTTATGTGTTCCTCAGTTGAATACAAAATTGGTGTCAGTTTCTAAATTATGTCAAACTAATCATGTGTCTATTGAATTCTTTGATTCTTAATTTTTTGTTAAGGATCGACTCACGGGAACCCTTCTTCTTCGAGGCAGTAAAATCGGCGATGTCTACTATGCTCTAATATCCTTTTATCCCAACGTCAACTCCATCCATTGCTTGTCCGTACATCATCTGCATCATAAATTTGGTCATGCATCCAATAAAATTTTAGCTTCTATATTACGCACTTGTAATATATCTTATGACTCATCTAGTTTGACAAAATTTCATTGTTCTTCCTGTCTTGTTCATAAAAGTCATAAATTGCCATTTGGTCAAAACACTATGTCAAGCTCTCGTCCTCTTGAATTACTTTATTATGATGTTTGGAGCACTAAACATATGTCTTATGATGGATATTCCTATTATGTGGTGTTTGTTGATCATTTTACCAAGTATGTTTGGTTATACCCGATGAAGAAGAAATATGATGTTGCGGCCATATTTCCTCAGTTTAAAAGGCTTGTTGAATGCTTTTTCCATCAGACCATTATACTTCTATTCTCTGACAATGGGGGTGAGTTTGTTAAGCTCTTGCCCACTTTGAATTTGGAAGGTATTTCCCACTTTACTTCACCGCCTCATACTCCAGAATACAACGAGACTGCTAAACGGAGACATCGTCACATAGTGGAAACTGGACTTTCTCTACTTCACTTTGCATCTCTGCCCACAGAGTAATGACCTCATGCTTTTTCAGGCAGCTGTCTATCTCATTAATCGGATGCCAACACCGGTATTGGATAATATGTCGCCTTACTTTCTGCTTCATCAACAAGCACCGAATTATGACAAGCTTCAACCATTCGGGTGTTTGTGTTTCCCTCAACTGAGACCATACGCGACACATAAACTCGAGCCACGATCCGTTGAATTTGTTTTCCTTGGATACTCTGTGACGCAGTCTACTTATAAATTCATGGAGGCGTCCACTAATAGAATCTATGTCTCTCGCCATGTTCGGTTTGTTCCTCACATCTTCCCTTTCGCTACATGACGTATCCTTCCTATGCCACGACAACCCAATGCTTCATTACCTACTACGCCATGGTAACTCAATGCTTCATTGTCTCCTATGCGTTGGTAACCTGATGCTTCATTATCTAATATGCCACGACAACTTGATGATTCCATTGCCACACCAATTATCTTGGGTAACCTGCCACGACAACCTGATGATTCAGTTGCCACACCAGTTCCCTTGGCTAATCTGCCATAGCAAGATGTCGTCTCTGACTTGCCACAACAAGCTGTCTCCTCTGACATGCCACAACATGATCCTCCGTAACAGCAGATTTGCTGGCCAAATTTGAGGTACTTTGGTCCTTCATTTGTTAATGCTACTACATGTTATCCTTTGCCTTTCACAATATAGCCAAAGACTGTTACTCAAGCTCTCAAAGACCCACTATAGAGACAAGCCATGGATGATGAGTTTAATGCCTTGCTACGCAACCAAACATGGTATCTTGTTCCACAATCTGTCGTAGGGTGCAAATGGGTATTTCGTGTGAAACGACGTGCTGATGGCTCTGTTGATTGATACAAGACTCGACTGGTAGCGAAAGGGTATTCTCAAGAAGTTGGTTGTGACTACTTTGAGACTTTTAGTCCTGTGATGAAACCTGTTATCGTGTGTATTATTTTTACTCTTGCTTTCCATCATGCATGGCCCATCAAGCAACTTGACATTAATAATGCCTTATTAAATGGCACCTTACATGAGGAAGTCTATCTAGAACAACCTCCAGGGTATGTTGATTCTACTCACCCATCTCATATTTTTCGATTGCGTAAAGCCTTGTATGGACTCAAGCAAGCCCCGAGGGCATGGTATGTTGAACTCTCTCAATTTCTCATTCACATTGGTTTTAGGAAATCAAAGGTTGATGCCTCTCTCTTCATCTATAATGCAAATGGAGATATTTTATACTTCCTATTCTACGTGGATGATATTGTGCTTATTGGTAATAAAACTGATTTTATTTCTCATTTCACCAACATATTATCTACGAAGTTTGCTTTGAAGGATATGGGCTTGCTCAGCCATTTTCTTGGCATTGAGGCTATTTCTACTCCTGTTGGGTTGTTTTTTATCTCAGGCGCAATATATTTCTGACATCTTGACTCAGTTTTAGATGGAAAATGTCAAGTCAATTTCCTCACCTATGTCCTCTTCTAACAAGCTACCTCTGCCAGAGCCATCCACGACACTTGATATTTATGGGTATCGTCGACTACTTGGTCTCCTTCAGTATCTCATACTTACTCATCCAGATATTTCTTTTGTCGTGAATCGTCTGTCACAATACATCCATGGTCCTTCACTTGCACATTGTAAAACATCTAAGCGCATCCTACATTATCTCAAAGGAACATTATGCCATGTCATTCTTTTTTGTTTGGCATCTTCCCTTCATCTCACCGCCTTTGCCGATGCGGACTGGGGAAGATCCTCTACGGACGGTCGATCCCCTACTGGATATGCTATTTATCTTGGATCTAATCTTATTTCTTGGAAGTTAGTTCGTCAGAAAATTGTTTCTCGTTCCTCCACAGAAGCTGAATATCGTGTTGTGGCAAATGCAACTGCTGAAGTGTTTGGGTCCAACATCTTCTTCAAGATATTGTCGTGGCATTACCAAAACCACCATCTCTCTTCTACGACAATCTCAGTGCCACATATGTTTGCAAAAATTTGGTTTTTCATTTTTGTATGAAGCATCTTGCCTTTGATTGCTTCTTTGTTCGTGACTTAGTTGCTGCGGGTTCCCTACTTGTTCAACATATTCCCTCCAAAGCTCAGATTGCGGACACACTCACCAAACCGCTTGGTCATAATCTCTTCATTCATTTTTGCTCCAAGATTGGAGTCTCCGATGGATCCTCTATCTTGCGGGGGCGTGTTAAGGATAAAGATAAGATGAGATAACTTTTATCTCATTCAAATCCATGAGATAACTCATAGTCAAATCTCATTCAAATCCTATCTTATCCTATCTCTATCTCTATCTTATCCTGTATTTAAATATTTGATTTGTATTTAATATTTGATTTCCTTTATCCTTGTATATTCATTTGTAAGCCTATATATAGGTCAATTGTAAACATTATCAATTATTAAATGTACAAATCCTTTACACAGAGAATGTTATTGCACTCTCCCTGTTCCTGTCTCCTGTGAAAGCTTCTTCTCTGGGCTTTAGCACCATCTTTTCATACCACACTCCTTTGTTTTTTATTTTTATTTTTATTTTTGATACAATGTTTAAATTACTCTGATCACTCTCCATCCCTTAGTAAGAGGATGTTGCACACTTAGGAATACTCAAACTCATGATTGATCTTATATATTATAGCAATAACGATATCAATCGAACGAATATTCAATCAGTTTAACGTATTTATTAAAGTTATTATTATTAAGGATATTAGTTTTCCTATCTTATAAAAATGAAAAACAGTTCAAACACAACTGATTATTTATATGTGCTAAATTTTGAATGAAATTAAGTAAAATTAAATAATATATTTGATAAATATATTTTAAGCGATGATCCTTGTTTACTGATGTTAGTTACAATGGATTAAATTGATTTTTTGAGACTTAATTCCCTAATAGTACATAATTAATTATTGCTGGCCAACTTTTATTTGAATTTGGAATAAAGGGTCAGTGGAGCAGTTCTCCCCAGTACCATACCTAAAAACCTTAATCAATTGCATGGTTTGGGTGATCTACGGGCTGCCGATGGTGCACACCAACAACGCCCTGCGGTTGACCATCAACGGCGCAGGCACCGCCATTGAAGCCGTCTTCCAAACCTTCTTCCTCGTTTTCTGCCATGACAAGAAAAGGTGACTCACCATTCTGCTAATTGTCATGGTCGAGCTCATGTCAGTGGCCGCTCTTGCCACTCTCGCTCTTACTGTGGTTCAAACCACTCAACGCCGATCTATGGTCGTCGGAATTATAGGCATGTTGTCCAATATCATGATGTATGCTGAGCCTTTATCCGTCATAGTAAGTATTATAGAATCTAGCTACTCCGTGTATAAGGTAGGAGAGTGTGACCGTAGGTATCGTTTTTTAATTACCTACTAAATAAATGCATGAGCATGCACTTATTTTACTAATGAATTTACGTGGACCATAATATACCTAATTTGATAAGTATTTTATTTGACTTTTAAAAATAAATATATACTAATATAAAAATAATTTTAAATAGTAAAACATATAGACTTGGGATTTTGGTTAAAGTCTATTAGGAGTCGTTGTACGAGAGTGTAGATTAATTAACTTTGAAATGAATAGGTCTTAAAAATAATTAAACCATAAAAATGAGGGATCAAGTTTTAATTTTATTAATTTAATTGACATGGTCCTAAAAACAATAAACCATAAAATTTTAGGAGGGAAAAGAGCTTAATTGCAGTAGTTTTAAAAATCTTAGGGCCTAAAATACAATTAACCCTTCAAATTTGGGAGGGGGCAATTGCTCGTCCCACCTACAAGGTGGCTCCGTCCCTGACTATACCTAAACGTTTATTTTAGTTTCTCTATTATAAAAAGGAAAATTTTAGACTCTTTACTATATCTAAATGTTCATTTTAGTCTATCTACTATAAAAAGAAACAATTTAGTTCATATACGTTTGAAAAGTAAATACTTTGATCCAAAATTTTGAAGTTATAATTAGTTGGCTTAAATAATTTGGTTTAAGCACTCTTTAAATCTTTATCAATTTTGAAATTGAGCAAATTGATCTAAACCCAAAAAGATCATTAAAAGAGGTAATCAAAAGAATAACACCAAACCCAGAAGTCTGTCAACTTCAAGAAGCCAACCACTGCTAAAGCTCAAGGAAAGCCTATCACCTGCTACGTGTACGAACAAGCTAAACACAAAGCCTACCAGTGCCAACACCGGTTAGACTGCCAGAACGACAACAGACCACAACTGAATGTTACCGAGAACGCCGATGGCATCATTTGCTACAGTGATTTCAGAAGTCAATATGGTGGAGAATACTACTAAGTAGGTTGTCGACACTGGTGCTTCCAGGCATTTCTACGTCAAAAGGGAGTTGTTCGCTGAGTTCGAGGATGGGAACAAAGGTGAACAAGTGTACATGGGGAATTCTAGCAGTTTAGAAGTTATAGGCAAAGGCAAGATCTTACTCAAGCTAACTTCTAATAAAACCTTATCTTTAAATAATGTTCTGTATGTACCTGCCCTGCGTAAACATTTGATTAGTGGTAGTTTATTAAATAAGGCATACATTAAACTCTTTTTCGAGGCAGATAAATTTGTACTTTCCTGTAATGGTAATTATGTAGGGAAAGGATATTTAAATGGGGCTTTATTTGCAATCGAGACCGAGTTTAATGAAAATAAAGTCACCACTTTTGCTTATATTATAGAAAACTATGACATGTGACATGCTAGATTAGGTCATGTGAATATACAATCACTAAAGAAACTCATTAAAATGAAGTTATTGCCTAATTTAGATGAGAATAGCTTTAACAAATGTGAAATTTGTGTAGAAGCAAAGCATGCATGACCTTCCTTTAAAATGCTTCTAAGAGAAAAACTGAATTGTTAAAACTTATTCACACAGATTTAGTAGACTTTAGAAACTCTGACAGTAAGGGAGAGAAACACTATTATATCACCTTTGTAGATGGCTGTTCTAGATATACAAAGGTTTATTTTCTTAAAACTAAAGACGAAGCTAAGAACTTATTTCTTATTTATAAGGCAGAAGTTGAGAATCGGGTTGAAAGGAAGATAAAATGTGTTGGGTCCAATAAATGTAGTGAATACGGGTCTAATTTTCTTAAAAAGGTGTGTGAGAAGAATGGCATAATTCATGAGATCTCTGCCCTATATATTCCTCAACAAAACAACATAGCCGGGAGGAAAAATAGAACTTTAAAAGAGATGATGAATTCATTGTTGATAAGTTCTGGATTATCTGATAACATGTGGAGGGAAGCCATTCTATCGATCAATCATATTTTGAACCGAGTACCTCATAAGAATTTATATTCTACCCCATACGAGTTATAGAAAAGATATGCACCTAATTTGGAATACCTTAAAGTGTGGGGATGTCTGGCTAAATTAGGTTTGCCTAACTTTAAAAAATCCACCATCGGTCCCAAAACCGTTGATGCAATGTTTATAGGGTATGCTACTAATAGTGCCACATACAGGTTCATGTATTTACATGATTTTTCTATATGTGAATCTAGAGATACAATTTTATTTGAAGAAAATTTTCCTCTAAAGAAACCTAGATTAAATGCAAAACACGTCTAGAAAATAATTGTAACACCCTAAAAATCGGTATAGCAGGAATTAGGTTCCGGTGATCAGAAATTTTATATCGGAATGGTCCAGTCAATGTATTGACTCCTTTATTGTACTCAATTGTAATGAAATGAACTTCAATTGGGTTTAATTATTGACTTTGGACCTTTTTGAAAGAATTGAAAATCATTTAGTGACTAAATTGTGAGAATTGAAAGTTTTGGGGTAAAAGTGCAAACTTTTGGAAGTTGAGGGTCCACCTTCAGAATTATCCCAATTTCTTGGGTGATTCGTGATTCACCACCTTGCTTAGCATAATCACGTGAATTGAACATGGGAATTATGAAAGATGACATATAGTCATCATCCTTTAATAAATCAAGAAAATAATTTATTATAAATTAAAACTGACCGTTGTAGGTAGGAAATCTTATGAATGGTTATTGAAAGGGTGGAAAAGATGATAGCTATCCTATGGCCAAGGAGAGCATTGAATAAGTAAGCTTTGAAAGGGAAGTAAAAGCATTTCTTTACAACCAAGACCAAGCTCCCAATTTTCTTCATCTTTTTCCATCAAAGCTAAGCAAACACCACCATTGTCATCTTCTTCCCTAAGCTCAAGCAAGCACCTCACTTCAATCCTTGGAGTTTCTTTGATTTCAAAATTCCAAATTAAAGCTCTTGGATTGGTGAGTTAAACCCCTAAACAATTTATTGATTCCATGGATATTTGAAGTTTAATTTTAAGATTAGGCCTTGAAAATTTGAGGTTTGGACCCATATGCTATAGGCTTAATTCCATGGAACTAATGTTTTCTACAAGCTTTATTAATCTTGAATATTGATTTTGAATCAATAGTTTTGATTCTAACTATTTCTCCTAAATTATGCCTATCTCAAGTGTTGGAGGAAGTTCCATCATCTCCATCGAAGGCTAGGAACAAATGAATCGTTATCCTAGAGCATTGAAAGCTTCAGAATTAAGGTGAATGTAGTCGGAGTCTCGGGACTAGGCTAAGAGCCTTTCCTGGTTTCATTTTCATTGGACATCTTATTGCTAACATGATCATAAGGTCAATTCATCAAACCCTCTTGAAGGTATGTCGGTAAGCTTCCTTATGGAAACATTGATCATTGAATATTGTCATTGAACCATGGAGCATCAAACATTGTCATAAAACTATCAAGTATTGAACATTGCAATCGAATCATTGCATATTGATCATTGGAAATAGACCATTGAACTATAGACATTGTTATTGAATTATTGAATCTATTGTTATTGGCTAATCATGGCTATCTAAATCATCGGATCTTTGAAAAGGACCTAAGGGTTAATTTATTGTCATTGAAGTTATAGAACTTGTCGTCATTGATACTATGTTGAATATGGCTCAAATTACTTAACCTTGGATTCGAGTGGACTTTGGATACAATCGGCATGCCATAGGATTTATGAGCTCATTGGTACGGGTGGACTAAGGTCCTTGGGCTACGACCTTTATATTGGCGAGGTGGAGGGATGTTGTGTTGGTCATTTGGCAAGTTAGAGGGATTAGACCATTATTGATTTGGCAAGGCGTAGGAATCTGCGTATCAACTATCTTGATCGATCCAATGATTGCTGTTAAATTACTTGAATTATTGATAATGAGTAAATGAACAATGGAAGGTGAAAGTGATGCATTGATAATGAACATTGATGAAATGCCATGAAAATTATTGCCTACTCATGCATTGGGTTTCTTATTGCATCTTCTTATATTGTAGTGACTACCTCACTAGGCAAAACATGCCTAATGCATTTCATCTTATGCCTTTTAGGTTGAAAAAGTCTTTGGTCCGAGATCGGAGCTAGTTGGAAGTTTTGGCAAGTCACCATTAAACTAAAGTAATGTATTTTGCCCTTATAATCTCCTAGAATGGTGGCAAAGTAGTTGAAATAGTCGCTTATAGTCCTGTGGTTGTGTACATTTTGTTTGTGGCATGTATAAGCCTTAATGGCTCTAAATGACTCCTAATGTTTTGCTAAAAAGGACTAAATATGTATATTTGGCTGAAAAAGTTGAAATCATAGTAAATGGACTCATATGATCATGAAATTTGACATGCTAGTAGAATTTGTTGATATTAGGTTGTTGGTAAAATTTCATTGCATTTGGACATTGTTTGATAGGCCAATTTCTATTGAAACCAGAGCAAATCTGTCATTTTAGTGCAGGGCGTATCGATACGGGTGATCGCGTATCGATACGGGTATGCATATTTGGGCGTAGTCAACACTGGTCAACATGGTGTATCGATACAAAAAGTCAACACAGGAATCTAGAAAATTAATTGCATCGATACGGTTACTAGGGTGTACCGATACGGCCTCCCGAGTATTGGTACGGTTTTTGGTAAGTTAATAATTCTGGAAACTTATGAAATGGTCACTGTTTATTAGAAAGATTAATTGTGCTAGTAAATGAACCCCGATTAACATGGAAATTTGCATGATCATGGCAAACACGTTGAATTTCAGTATAGTAAGGTTAATTTTAGAAAAGCACCTCTAAAATACTAAAATTATAGATTAGTCCCTAAAACTTGTAAAACTTTTAAATTGGTCCCAATTGGATAATCACAGCCTGTTTTGGATTAACTGAACTTGTAGTATCGCTCGACATTTTTTGTTAATATGTTGAAATTAATTTATCAAATATTGATTGTACCAGTCACCGTTTTGTTCATCAGTAGTGCCCTTCGACCCGGTTCTCTACCAGGCCAGGAAGGGGTGTTACTTTTGTGGTATCAGAGCTAGAGTTTAGTCGATTCTGGACTAAACCGAAGTCTATTGCATTACCTTGGCACCTAGGAGTTATCTATTGTGTATAAAGTGACTTGTCGACTAACCCGATCTCTTTCTTATAGATGTCTGACTCTAATAAAGCTCGTATAGATGAACGTGTTACCGGCTCCTATACCTATGGTGAGGAGATTAGAGGTGGAGATCCTCAACCATAGTAGAACCCTCTAGCACAAAACCTTGAGCCAGAGGTAACGACTGCTCAGACTGAATGTTATCGAAACATGGCTGACATGCTCAAACAGTTTATGTCTTCAATGAGAGCTGAGCAGGTTGTGTAACCTACAACACCAGTTATCCAATATGTTCGAGTCCCTATTGATAAGCTATCTCAACTTCAGGCTTATACCTTTATTGGTCAGGATGATGACAATCTTGAGGTTTCTGATTACTGGTTGGATAGTACACTACAAATCCTGAATAAGCGGCTACAGTGCTCGGATGAACACAAGCTAGAATGCGCCCTCGCATCATTGGTAGACGAGGCACTCCAATGGTGGGAGACTACTGTTCTCACGGCACCTGAAGAAGCTATAACCTGGGAGTTCTTTCTTCAAGAATTCTACAATAGGTACATCAGTGAGTACTACCTCGCAGAGAGGCGTAACATTTTCCTCTATCTTAAACAAGGTGGACGACCTGTGGAGCAGTATATCCATGATTTTTGTAAGTACTGCCGACATGGAGTTGAATATATCAAGAAGGAGGAGGAGAAATGCATGATGTATATCGCTGGGCTCAGTGATGAGCTATGCCCTATGTTCACAGCATTGGGCACTACAAACTTTTAGGACCTGGTGAATCGAGTCAAGGCCACTGAAGCTGCTCAGAAAGCACAGAGGTTTGGAGGATCTATCTGATCTAAGAAGAGGCAATATGATGATTCTCGTCCTCCAAAGCCTAACAAGAAAGGAAAGTATCGAGATTCGAAGTAGAATGTTTACCCTTAGCCTTCTCGATTTGGGAATATTACTAAGCCGAAGACGATGACCCAGTCGTTTGCTAAGGCTGCTTCAGTTGAGAGTACTGGAGGTTCAGGGGAGCTGTACAACATCCATCGTGTAACTATTGCTAGAACAAACATCCGACGGGACAATGTTGCAAGCAGTCTAGGGCTTGCTATTTCTGTTGTGAACAAGGCCATTTTATTCGAGACTGTCCACTGAATACCAGTAAGCCTGTTGCCGCATCGAATGCTACATAATCACCGGCTCAATCTTATCATGGTAGGGGATCAAAGTAGGGTTCATCGAGAGCTGAGGGGAGACCCAACGACTTAGTTAGGGCGTCAAACAGACAAGATTCAAAAGTCCCTGCCTAGATGTACCATGTGAGGAGCCATGAAGAAGAGGATGATCCTGACATCATTGCAGGTATCGTTGAGTTGCATTCTCATTCTATTTATGCATTGATTGACGCTAGCTCCACACATTCTTTCATTAGTACGATGTTAGATAAGAAGCATAAGATGTGTTTTGAACCCGTAGTATCTAAGATCTCTGTAACCAACCCATTGGGTGATTGTGTCACCATAAGCCTGGTATATAAGAATTGTCCCTTAATAATCCAAGGGATTTCTTTTTCGGCTAACCTATTTGCATTACCGATTCACGAATTCGATGTTATACTGGGATTGGCTCAGTGAACATTAAGCTTAGGTAGATTGCTCTAAACATAAGTTGTACCTCCGAGGCCTTGGCAAAGAGAGCATCACCTTGATGAGTTTGAGAAATCCATCATTGTATGCTTTGACCTCGAAAACCAAGGATGAACCTCAAATGCTTGATATTGATACTGTATGTGAATTTCCTAATGTCTTTCCTGATGAACTTCTAGTTTTACCTCCAACCCGTGAGGTGGAATTCGACATTGAAGTACAACCTAGAACGACCCTAGTTTCCATTGCACCTTACCGTATGGCTATAGTCGAGCTTAAGAAGCCAAAGGCTCAGATTCAAGATCTACTCGACAAAGGATTCATTCGACCAAGTTCTTCACCTTGGGGAGCTCCGGTCCTCTTAAAAAAGAAAAAGGATGGATCTATGAGGTTGTGTATCGACTACCGGTAATTAAACAAGGTGACCATCAAGAACAAGTACCCTCTACCGAGAATTGATAACCTGTTCGATCAGCTTAAGGATGCCACCATGTTTTCCATGATCGATCTAAGGTTAGGGTACTATTAAATGAGAGTTAGGGAATGCAATGTACCCAAAACTGCCTTTCATACTAGGTATGGGCACTACGAATTCCTGGTGATGCCATTTGGGCTAACCAATGCACCGGCAACCTTTATTATAGACTTGATGAACCAGGTTTTTAGACCATATCTGGATAAATTCATTGTGGTGTTTATTGATGACATACTAATCTATTCCAAGAATACTACCGAACACTGAGATCACCTTTGCATCGTGTTGTGAACCCTCTGGGAGAAGCAACTGTTTGCTAAATTCTACAAGTGTCAGTTTTGGCTCACCGAGGTTGCCTTTCTTGTGCACATTGTATCGGTTTTAGGCATCCAAGTAGATTCGAAGAAAATCCAAGCTATCTTAGATTGAAAACCACCAAAGAACCTCAGAGAAATAATAAGCTTCCTTGGTCTGGCTGGCTATTACTGGAGATTCGTGAAAGGATTTTCCATGATAGCAAATCCATTGACAAAGTTATTGAGAAAAGATGCTCCTTTTGTTTAGACCGGGGAACAACAAAGAAGCTTTGACTAGCTAAAATAAGTTTTGACTCATGCACTCGTTCTAACCCAACCTGAGTTTGGCAATGACTACACGATCTATAGTGATGCATCACATCTTGTGTTAGGATGTTTTCTTATGCAAGAATACAAGGTCATAGCTTATGCATCTCGACAACTTAAGCCACATGAGTTGAACTGCCCTACACACGATTTAGAATTGGCTGCAGTTGTCTTTGCATTGAAAATCTGGAGGCATTATCTCTATGGGGAGAAGTGCTACCTCTTTACTGACCATAAAAGTCTCAAGTATCTTCTGACTCAAAAGGAGTTGAAAATCTTCGGCAACAGAGATGGAAGGAACTCCTTAAATACTATAACCTAGTCATTGACTATCATCCGGGCAAGGTCAACGTTGTAGCTGATGCACTCAACCGCAAACCTCAGCTTGGTAGGTTTTGTCATTAACAATTGAACCCACTATTGTAATTGTATAGAACTCATTGAATGATCATTGTATTGTAGCCCCTCGTGCTATTAATGCACACTTTCGTCTTCAGAAGCACCGTTGTCTCATAGCTGAACTCCAGGTTCAGTCTACCATCATATTGAGAATCAATGCTTTACAGGATCAAGACCCTCAGTTGCAATCCATTTCTTCTAAGCTGCAAGGTGATGATGAATCCAAATTCAAAATAAATTCTGAAGGTCCCTTGTGCTATCATGACTGAATCTGTGTACCCAACGATAAAGCTCTTTGTACTAATATTTTGAAAGAATCTCACTCAAGCTCATTCTCTGTGCACCCGGGTTCTGTTAAGATGTACAAGGATCTCTGAGAACTCTATTGGTGGCAAGACATGAAACAAGCCATAGTTGATTTCGTGTCTAAGTGCCTTACATGCCAGCGTGTCAAAGCTGAGCATAGTGTTCCTATCGGCCTATTGCAACCCATCAACCTTCCATAATAGATGTAGGAGAAGATTACCATGACTTTATTTGGGGTTTGCCTTTAACTCCCACCAAACAAGATGCTATATGGGTCATTGTAGACCGCTTCACCAAGTCAGCACACTTCTTACTAGTTAGAATAAACTATGGTCTGCCAAATCTAGCTGACTTATACATTAAAGAAGTTGTGAGATTTTATGGAGTACCTAAGTCTATCATCTTCGATCGAGACCCATGGTTTGCATATCGATTCTGGAGAACATTGCAGGATGCTATGGGTACCAGAGTTAACCTTAGTACCGTATTTCACCCTTAGTTTAACGGCCAGTCGAAAAGGGTAATTCCGGTAAATATCGAAAACTCCTTTCCATTAACCAATAGAAACAAGCATTGTTATTGAAATTCTCCATTATAAATTCTGGAAGACATGCTTCGAGCATGTATAATCGATTTGGTAGATCTTGGGAAAAATCCCTATCTCTTATCGAGTTTGCCTACAATAATAGTTATCAAGCTTCCATCGAGATGGCACCATATGAGGCGTTATATGGTAGACGTTGCAGAAATCCACTCTGTTGGTCTGAACTCAAAGAAGGCAAGATGTTGGGCCCTGACCTACTTCAGAAACTGAAGAACATGTTACCGTCATTAAGATCGCTTGAAGGCAGCCTTTAATCGACAAAAGCCTATGCTGGCCTTAAACGAAGGGATATTCAATACGAGGTTGGTGAGAAATCCTTCCTCAAAGTATCACCGTGGAAAAATATTATGAGGTTTGGAAAGAAAGGGAAACTGAGTCCCCGATTTATTGGACCCTTTGAAGTTGCTGAAAAAGTTGGCCTGATTGCATATCGGTTGGCATTACCCTCGGAATTAAGCAGGATTCATGATGTCTTTCATGTTTCCATGCTTCGCATGTACCGATCCAATCCTTCACATTTCATTGAACCAAAATCTGTGCAGATCCAACCAGATTTGACCCACGGGGAAGAACCGATGCAGATTCTTGCAAGAGAAGTCAAGAGGCTTTGTAATAAGTCAGTGCCATTAGTCAAAGTTCTCTAGAGGAGTCATTCAGTGGAAAAAGCCACTTGGGAACCGGAAGAGACGATGAAGAAGTAGTGCCCTCATCTTTTTTGTTTAGATGAAAATTCGAGGATGAATTTTTCGTAAGGGGGAGAGTTGTAACACCCCAAAAACCGGTCTAGCCAAAATTATGTTTCGGTGATCAAAAATTTTGTATCAGAATGGTCCAATAAATGTATTGACTCCTTTATTGTACTAAATTGTAATGAAATAAACTTCAATTGAGTTTAATTATTGATTTTGGACCTTTTTGAAAGAATTGAAAGTCATTTAGTGACTAAATTGTGAGAATTGAAAGTTTTGGGGTAAAAGTGTAAACTTTTGGAAGTTGAGGGACCACCTTCATAATTAACCCAATTTCTTGGGTGATTAAGCACCTTGCTTAGCATAATCATGTGAATTGAACATGGGAATTATGAAAGATGATATATAGTTATCATCCTTTGATAAATCAAGAAAAGAATTTATTATAAATTAAAGCTTAACCTTGTTTGTAGGAAATCTTATGATTGGTTCTTGAAAGGGTGGAAAAGATGATAGCTATCCTATGTCCAAGGAGAGCATCGGATAAGCTTTGAAAGGGAAGTAAAAGCATTTATTTAGAACCGATACCAAGCTCCCAATTTTCTTCATCTTTTTCCATTAAAGCTAAGCAAGCACCACCATTGTCATCCTCTTCCCTAAGATTAAGCAAGCACCTCACTTCAATCCTTGGAGTTTCTTTGATTTCAAAAATACCAAATTAAAGCTCTTGGATTGGTGCTTTAAACCCCTCAAACAATTTATTGATTCCATGGATATTTGAAGTTTAATTTCAAGATTAGGCCTTGAAAAGTTGAGGTTTGGATCCATATGCTATAGGCTTAATTCCATGGAACTAATGTTGTCTACAAGCTTTACTAAGCTTGAATATTGATTTTGAATCAATAGTTTTGATTCTAACTATTTCTCTTAAATTATGCCTAGCTAAAAGTGTTGGAGGAAGTTCCATTATCTCCATCGAAGGCTAGGAACAAAGGAATCATTATCCTATAGCATTGAAAGCTTCAAAATTGAGGTGAGTGTAGTCGGAGTCTCGGGACTAGGCTAGGAGCCTTTCCCAGTTTCATTTTCATTGAATATCTTATTGCTAACATGATCATAAGGTCAATTCATCGAACCCTCTTGAAGGTGTGTCAGTAAGCTTCCTTATGGAAACATTGAGCATTGAATATTATCATTGAACCATGGAGCATCGAACATTGTCATAGAACTATCGAGTATTGAACATTGCCATCGAATCATTGCATATTGTTTATTGGAAATAGACCATTGAACTATGGACATTGTCATTGAATTATTGAATCTATTGTTATTGGCTAATCATGGCTATCGAACTCATCGGATCATTGAAATGGACCTAAGGGTCAATTTATTGTCATTGAAGTTATTGAACTTATCGTCATTGATACTATGTGGAATATGGCTTAAATTACTGAACCTTGGATTCGAGTGGACTTTGGATACAAATGGCATGCCATAGGATTTATGAGCTCATTGGTACAGGTAGACTACGGTCCTTGGGCTACGACCTTTATATTGGCGAGGCGAAGGGATTAGACCATTATTAATTTGGCGAGGCGTAGGAATCCGCGTATCCACTATCTTGATCGATCCAAGGATTGTTTTTAAATTACTTGAATTATTGATAATGAGTAAATGAACCATGGAAGTTGAAAGTGATACATTGATAATGAACATTGATGAAATGCCATGAAAATTATTTCCTACTCATGCATTGGATTTAATATTGCATCTGCTTATATTGTAGTGACTACCTCACTAGGCAAAGCATGCCTAATGCATTTCATCTCATGCCTTTCAGGTTGAAAAAGTCTTTGGTCCAAGATCAGAGCTAGTTGGAAGTTTTGGGAAGTCACCATCAAACTAAAGTAATGTATTTTACCCGTATAAACTCCTAGAATGGTGGCAAAGTAGTTGAAATAGTCGTTTATAGTCCTGTGGTTGTGTACGTTCTGTTTGTGGCATGTATAAGCCTTAATGGCTCTAAATGACTCCTAATGTTTTGCAAAAAGGACTAAATATGCATATTTGGCTTAAAAAGGTAAAATCATAGTACATGGACTCATATGATCGTGAAATTTGACATGCTAGTAGAATATGTTGATATTAGGTTGCTGGTAAAATTTCTTTGCATTTGGACATTGTTTGATAGGCCAATTTGGATTGAAACCATAGCAAATCTGCCATTTTAGTGCAGGGCGTATCAATACGGGTGATGGCGTATCGATACGGGTATGCATATTTGGGCGGAGTCAACACTGGTCAACATGGCATATCGGTACGTCAAAGGTCGTATCGATACAAAAAGTCAACACTAGAATCTGGAAAATTAGTTGCATTGGTACGGTCACTAGGGCGTACCAAAACTATCAACCTTGGTGAACTCGTACCAGTACTGTTCCTTAGCTGTACCGATACGAGCCTTGCTCAGTGAATTCTAATAATTATTAAATGCTTAGAGTATCGATACGGGTATACACCATATTGATACGGGCTCATTAAATCATAACTGATTTAACGGTCTTAACATAGGCATACCGATACGGCCTCCCGAGTATCGATACGATTTTTGGTAAGTTAGTTAATAATTCTGGAAACTTATGAAATAATCACTGTTTAGTGGAAAGATTAATTGTGCTAGTAAATGAACCCCGATTAACATGAAAATTTTCATGATCACGACAAACAAGTTGAATTTCAGTATAGTAAGGTTAATTTTAGAAAACGGCCTCTAAAATACTAAAATTATAGATTAGTCCCTAAAACTTGTAAAGTTTTAAGTTTGTCCTAATTGGATAATCACAGTCTGTTTTGGATTAACTGAACTCGTAGTATCGCTCGACATTGTTTGATAATATGTTAACATTAGTCTATCGAATATTGATTGTACAGTCACCATTTTGTTCATCGATAGTGCCCTTCGACCCGGTTCTCTACCAGGCTGAGAAGGGGGTGTTACAATAATCCATCTACTTCTTCTAATGTACTTGCCAGGAATTCTCTAGAGTTTGAGTTAGAGCCTAGAAGAAGTAGGAGGCAAAGAATAGAAACCTCTTTTGGACCAAACTTTGTCACTTCTTTTTTTTCTGAGATATTTGACTTAGAAACCATATCAAATCTTATAGCTCAAGTCTTTCTGTTAGATGAGGATCCTAAAACTTATAAAGAAGCAATAAGATCTATTGACTCTAGTTTTTGGAGAAGCGCTATTAATGATGAACTAGAGGCAATAATGTCTAATTATAATTGGGAATTGGTAGATTTGTCTATAGGATTTAAACCTATCAGTAATAAATGGGTTTTCAGAAAGAAACTCACGCCGGATGGGTCAATCTAAAGAAATAAATCAAGGCTAGTAGTCAAAACAATTACTCAAAAATTTGGAACATAATTTTTTTATACATACTCTCCTATAACAAAAATCTCAACGATACTTGAATTATTTGCACTAGCCTCCATTCATTAGTTGCAAGTACATCAAATGGATGTAAAGACTACATTTTTGAATGGAGATCTTGTTAGATTATGCCCAAAGACCAATCATAAGATGATTGTAAATAACATTTGTTTTCACCTTGTTTATTCATAAAGAGGCATTTCCATTATTATTTCCAGTTACAAATTATGCGTGCATAAATAAACTGAATTATAATAAAGTCCTTAGAATAATATGGTTATTCTTAAATGTCCTTACTCAAGTATTATTGTGGGCATGGACAACAATAATGCATTAAGACTAATATGTAGTGGATTTATGACAAAGTGTTGCCATTGACATGGAGATGTCAAAATCAATACATAAGTATGTGTTAGAGAACGACATATTGGACTGACCCACTATGAGCATGTTTATTGGATTATTATGTGGCAGTCACAACATTGCTTATAGTGATAACTACATGTATGATACTTGGACTTGAGATCATCATTATTTTAACATCGTGAGTGACATATTTTGAAACATTCAAACATGTGTCTAACTGACTACACTATAAAGACTGATATTGGATATGTCACAATCTATGTAGTGGGATATAGTTGATCAAGATAGGATTTGTCCCTTCTACATAATAGGAGTAATATCGTAGGCCACTTGATTGAGTGAGACTAGAAATGCATGGCCATGCTCAAATAAGTTGATATGAGATATCATAGTTATTCGTTTATAATAGTCTTCTCAAGATATCAAGAAATATTAGATGGATTATACAAGTGTGACTATTCCATGACTTGTGTCCAATCTAGATATAAAGACAAAAGGATATAATACAGGAAAAGAGTTAATCAGGAAGAGGTTATGTTGAATCATGATTTCTTGTAACTTAGGAATGTCACTAATTGTTTGTAATATTAGAAATATTCTAATATTTACTACTAACGTTACAAAGAACCTACAAGGTCACACCCATGATTGAAATGAGTATATATTAAACGAATTATATATGTACAACTTTGTTGTACACGAATTTAGTTAAATTAATATATATTTGATATATATAATTAAACTATTGGATAAATATTAAAAGAAAATAATATTGTAATTATGACTCTTTTAATATAGAAATAATATACTTCGATTTAAATTAATATATATTGAAATCCTAATTAAAGTTAAATTGGGATTATATATATTAATATATATTGAAATCTTAATTAATTTGAATTGGGATTATATATATTTAATATATATATTGAAATCTTAATTAAGTTGAATTAGGATTATATATATATATTGAAATCCTAATATATGTTGAATTAGGATTACAAAGGCTATAAAAGGCATGAGAGATCTAGCAGTCATTAATGCTTTTGGAAAAACCCTCTAAATAGTTTAGAGAGTTTTATATGCTTGTTTCAACTGGGTGAACTAAGTAGAGGCCAGAGCGTTATCGTTGCAGCTTAGGAATCGACATCGTGGAATCGTGATTGGATATCTATCTTCTCTAAATTCAGAACTCTAGATTTTAAAAGGGTAATTCTCCACCCTTATTCACCCTGATTTGTTCTTCGAACATGGATCTCTAGTGGTGATCGTCGGATTTTTTTAACAGTGGTATCAGAACCACTTGTACAATACGAATTCGAGTTTTAATTACTTGGGTGATGTAATTGTATAAGATACATGTTATTTTTGATTTATTTAGTGAATATATGATATTTTTACAAGCAAATCGATTCAAACACGGTTAATCTATTAATTCAGTTAAAAGATGTTCCTAAGATCAATGATTAATAGTTAATCACCATAATCTTTGTCAATAAGGTTTGAAATATTATATGTTAATTGTTAACATATTCAATATGGATTTTTAGGGTTTTAGATGTTAAGTATTAACATACATAGGTTATAGTTATACATTAGATTAATGGTTAGTCTATAGATTTCGTGTGGGGAAAGTAACAAGAGTTGTTTCAGTAAAAACCTCGTGAATTTAAAATCCTAAAAACACAATAATGTTAATAAAAGTTATCAAATCATGAGGTTTTTACATAGCAATTAAGATGTTAATCTTTAAAAATTTCCCCGTCGATGGCCCCACAGCCGTAGGACCCTCGCAAGGGGCTCCTTCCTCTTAAACCCATGCAAAGGGCTTCGCCCCTTAACCCCTGCGTAGGAACAATCTAGTAAGACCTTAATAACAAACTGCGTCGTTATTATGTTTGATATGCACGGTGTTTGGAATGCATGGTTATAACCCAATAGCCCATTTAGTTTTATTTATAAGGTATTATAAATACGGCCTGCGTGTCATGACTTTCTCTACTTCTATTGTAATTCTCTTCTCATCTTACCCCTCGTATGTAAAATGAGTTTATGAAATTGTAATCTATACGAAGAAGTATGGACTGGAGGAACATAAGTATGGACCGACAGAAAGATGCTTGAGAAGTGATTTTATCCTTAGAATAATTTGGTTCCCCCATTGGCTTGGGACGAGCCACCTTAAGATATAGGCTATAACCATAGCATTCATATTTACTGCTTTTCATGTATATGATAAAATGGATGTATGAGATGTATGCTAGTTAATTGATAAGATCAAATGTTAAATGGTGAGATAATATTCACAAAACCCCTCAATAAAATATTAAGTATTTTATTGCTTCCCAATGTTAACCCTCGTTAAAGTCTAGATCAATACAACGTAGGTTATGCTCAAGCGAGGTACTTGTATCTATCTTGGCCAAACGTGAAGAATAAGCAAGTGATATTAGTTGGTTGTAATATTGGTTAAAGAATTAACTGGGTTACTCTAATAGGATTAGAAACCTAAAGGCTAGTTATTTGGATAATCATAAGATAATTATGAACAAGAGTTGTTCACCAAATGAATGAGTTATATGAGATGTAATTAGCAAATGTTGCTTACCTAGATAAACCATAATCTTAAGAGAAAAGCCAAAGCTAACTTAAGATAATGTGAATTTTGGATCCTTACCCTATAGAAAAAATTTACAGAAAGGATTTTCGACATTAATATTTGAGGGTTATTAATTTTAATAAAAGTAGTGGGAGTATAAAGTCTTTTTATAATCAAAATTGGTAAATATACTCAAAAAATCATATTTTATTATTGTAGACTTATTATGGCAAATACAAATTCGTTATCATTGCGATCGGTCCTTGAGAAGGAAAAGTTGAACGAAGTGAACATCCTTGACATGTCACTGAAAGAAAAATGTTTTCATTGCAATTAGACATGCCATTGGAAGAAGGACTTCCCCATTTATCTTGAGAAACTCAAGAAGGAAAATGAAAGAGGAGCATTTACGTCAGATATTTGTGTTACTGATATTAATTTTTCAACACTTGCTTCTTGGGTATTGGATACCAGTTGTGATTCTCATATTTATACATCTGTACAAGGACTACAAAAGAGTAGAAATCTGAGCAAAAAAGAAGTGGACCTACGGGTTGGTAATGGAGCAAGAGTTGTTGCATTAGCTACAGGAACACATACTTTATCGTTGCCCAGTGGACTTAATTTATGTTTAGAGGGTTGTTATTTTCTGCCTAGTTTGACTAAAAACATCATTTCGATTTCTTGGTTAGACAAGATTGGTTTTGAGATAATTATTAAGAATAATTGTTGTTCTTTTATCTCGATAATGTTTTCTATAATGTGGCAAAATTAATAAAAGACCATTATATTTTAGATCAAGAGAATTCCATTAACAGCATAAATGTGAAAGGATCAAAAACAAATGACTTTAATCATACTTATCTTTGGCATTGTCGCTTGGGTCACATAAGTGAAAAACGCATTTCAAAACTTCATAAATATGGATTTTTGGATTCATTTATTTTCAAAAAAATTGATGTATGTGAGCCTCGCTTATTTGGAAAGATGACCAAAGCTCTTTTTAATGGTAAAAGAGAGCGAGCAAGTGATTTATTCGGATTAATAGATAGTGATGTATGTGGACCAATGAATACACAAGCCAGATGAGGGTTTCAATACTTCATTACTTTCACGGATGGCTTCAATAGATATGGGTACATTTGCCTAAACCATTATAAATCTAAAGCCCTTGAAAATTCAAAAATTTTAAAAATAAAGTACAAAACCAACTAGGAAAAAGCATTAAGGCTCTTCGATCAGATCGAGAAGAAGAATACTTATGTTTAGAGTTTGGTGACCTTCTTAAGGAATGTGGGATTGTCTCACAACTTACACCTCCTGGTACTCCACAATGGAATAGAGTTTTCGAAAGAAGAAATCAAACACTGTTGGACATGGTTCGATCAATGACGAGACACATTGTTCTTCTAGTTTCTTTTGGGGACATGCACTATAAACAACGACTTTCACACTAAATCGTGTTCCATCTAAATTAGTTCAAAAGACACCATATGAGATATGGACTGAGAAACGTCCTAGTATGTCTTTTATGAGAATTTAGGGATGCAAAGCTTATGTTAAATATCTTATGGATACAAAGCTCAAACCCAAATCTCATAAATGTAATTTTGTATGTTATCCTAAAGAAACTAAAGGATATCATTTCTTCAATCTTACTGAGAATAAAGTATTTATTGCTCGAACAGGAATCTTCCTAGAAAGAGAATTTGTTTTTAGAAAAGGAAGTAGGAGAAATATTGAACTCAATGAAATTCGAGTTCAACCACAAATCTTTTAACTAGTGATTGAACAACAACAAGTTCCACAACTTGTTGAGGAACTTTCAACTGTTTTGGAAACACAATTACTGCGAAGATCCTTGAGAGAATGCAATGCGACTGAGAAACATGGATTTCTTGTCATATTGCATGGTGATGTTCTCTTCATGGATCAAGATGAACCTAGAAATTATCAAGAAGCAGTGACAGGCCCAGACTCTAAGAAATGGCTAGAGGCCATAAAATTCGAGATGGATTCCATGTTAGAAAACCAAGTTTGAACCTTGGTTGACCCACCTCTAGGGGTTACGCCCATATGGTGCAAGTGGGTTTTCAAAAATAAAACCGACATGGATTGTAATGTAAAAACATACAAAGGGCGATTACTCGCTAAGGGTTTTTTTATCAAATTCATGGTATAGATTATGATGAAACCTTTTCTCTTGTTGCTATGTTTAAATCCATCCGGATCTTACTTGTGATAGCTACATTTTATGATTATTAGATATGGCAAATGGGTGTTAAAACCGCTTTCCTTAATGGAAAACTAGATGAAGATGTATACATGACACAATCTAAAGGTTTTGTCGATCAAAAAGATGTCAGAAAAATATGCAAGCTACAAATATCCATTTATGGATTGGAGCAAGCTTCTCGAAGTTGGAATCTTTGTTTTAACGATCCAATCAAAGAGTTTGATTTAATCAAAAAAGAAGATGAGCCATGTGTTTTCAAGAAAATTAGTGGGGGCACTGTCATATTCTTGGTATTGTATGCGGATGACATACTGATAATAGAAAATGACTTACCTAGCTTACAATATGTAAAAAAATTGGTTAGGAAAATGTTTTTCCATGAAAGATTTGAATGAGGCAACATATATATTAGGAGTCAAGATCTATAGAGATAGATCGAGACGTCTCCTAGGACTGAGTCAAAATACATATATAGATAAAGTACTGAAAAGATTCAATATGGAAGAATCTAAAAGGGGGTTCTTACCTATAAGACATGGTATTTCACTCTCGAAGGAAATGTTTCCTTCAATACCTCAAGAAAGAGAGAGCAGTAGTAAGATTTCATATGCTTTAGCAATTGGATCTATCATTTATGCCATGCTATGTACTCATCCAGATGTATCATACGCTTTAAGTATGACAAGTCGGTACTAGGTAGATCCCAGTAAAGGTTACTGACTCGCAGTTAAAAACATCCTTAAGTACTAAAGAAGAACTAAGGGTATATTCCTTATATATGGAGGTGAGAAAGAGCTAAGTATAAAAGGTTATACTAATGCCAGCTTTTAAACCGATAAGGATGATCCACGATCACAATCGGGTTTTGTTTTCTTCCTTAATGGAGGCATTGTGAGCTAGAAAGGTTCAAAGCAAGATATTATAGCTGATTCTACAACAGAAGCCGAGTATATTATAGCATGTTATGCTGCAAAAGAGGGTGTTTGGATCAAGAAGTTCATATCTTAACTAGGGGTTGTGTCGAGCATATTGAATGTTGTAGATCTACGTTGTGATAACAATAGAGCCATCACGCAAGCAAAAAAAAAAACAGATCTCACCAACGATCCAAACACATACTTAGGCGTTACCATCTCATTTGAGAAATCATAGATCGAGGAGATGTGGAAATATGTAGAGTACCAACAGATGATAACATTGTCGATCCACTGACAAAGCCTTTGATGCAGCAGAAGCATGATCGTCACACTAAGTCACTTGGTATTAGATACATGAGTGATTGGTCTTAGTACTAGTGGGAGATTGTTAGAGTATGCCCAAGACCAATCATAAGATGATTGTAAATTACATTTGTTTTTACCTTGTTTATTCATAAAGAGGCATTGCAATTATTATTTTCAGTTACAAACTATGCGTGCATAAATAAACTGAATTATAATAAATTCCTTAGAATAATATGGTTATTCTTAAATGTCCTTAGTTGAGTATTATTGTGGGCATAGACAACAATAATGCATTAAGACTAATATATAGTTGATTGATGACAAAGTGATGTCATTGACATGGAGATGTCAAAATTAATACATAAGTATGTGTTAGAGAAATACATACTGGACTGACCCACTATGAGCATGTTTCTTGGATTATTATGTGACAGTCACAATATTGCTCATAGTGATAACTACATGTATGATCCTTAGAATTGAGATCATTATTATTTCAAAATCGTGATTGACATATTTTGATACAATCAAACGTGTATTATAACTGACTACACTATAAAGACTAATATTGGATATGGCACAATATATGTAGTGGGATATGGTTGATCAAGATAGGATTTGTCCCTCCTACATAATAGGAGTAATATCGTAGCCCACTTGATTGTGTGAGACTAGAAATGCATGGACATGCTCGAATAAGTTGGTATGAGATATCATAGTTATTCTTTTATAATAATATACTCAAGATATCAAGAAATATTAGATGGACTATACAAGTGTGACTATTCCATAAATTGTGTCCAATCTAGATATAAGGACAAAAGGACGTAATACATGAAAAGAGTTAATCACGAAGAGGTTATGTCGAATCACGATTTCTTGTAACTTAGGTGACAATGACATAGTGCTAGATGTCATTCATTGTTTGTAATATTAGAAATGTTCTAATATTTACTACTAACGTTACAAAGAACCTACAGGGTTACACCCAAGGTTGAAATAAACATATATTAAACAAATTATATATGTACAAATTTATTGTACACGAATTTAGTTAAATTAATATATATTTGATATATATAATTTAACTATTGGATAAATATTAAAAGAAAATAATTATTGTAATTATGACTCATTTAATATATAAATAATTTAATTCGATTTAAATTAATATATATGTATATTTAAATCCTACTTAAATTTGAATTGGGATTATATATATTTAATATATATATTGAAATCTTAATTAAGTTGAATTAGGATTATATATTAATATATATATATATATATATATTAAAATCCTAATATGAGTTGAATTAGGATTACAAATGCTATATAAAGGCATGAGAGATCTAGCAGTCATTAATGCTTTTGGAAAAACCCTCTAAATAGTTTAGAGAGTTTAAAATAAATCATTTCAATGTAAATAATCATATAAAATAAACTTATCAAAGTCATTCCCTTGTCATTTAACAGTGCTATACATTTCCTACAAAATGGCAAGTGATTTCCAATTGCAGTTGATAACATTTTATCATGCATAGAACTACCTTACATGTATAGTTCATTAAACCAATATAATATTCAAATCATAGGATTCGATCTATCTTACTAGTCTTGCGTACGATAAGTTTTTTTAGCTTAACTACCTACATAAATGCATTTCAAGTTTTATAGCCCAAAATACAAAATCATGTGATGCCATGGTACGCGAGTCATCACGACACCGTAGTGTCTACGACGTCGTAACGTCTGCATCGCCGAAGCGAATGAGATGAGTACGTACTCGAGGACGCTCTTTGCTCCTTATTATAGCACTTTTTGTGCTAACAACACCGAAGTGTCTGAACAACGCCGTAGCGTCTAAGTCAACACCGAAGTATCTAAACATCACCAAAATGACTGAACGCATCGTAGTGCTAGGACGTAGCTGCTAAGACCCTATAGATATCCAACTATACCAAGGATTCTCATCTGAACCTATGGTATATGAGTCATCATAACGACATCGTAGTGTCTGCAACGCCATAGCGTCTGATGGTAAGTACGTACTCGAGATGCCCTTTGCTCCTCATTTCACATATATAATAAATAAGTAAAAATGCACTCACCTTGGCCACTTAACATGATGCCTCACTAAGACCTAGTTTGATCCTTTCTTTCACAGTACCTCGAACCTTCTCTGATTCGAACTTGAATACATTACTCATATAAATACAAGAAAATATTTGTTAGACTCAAATCTAACAATACCCTAAACTTGCTTTTTAACATAATTATTCAAAAATAAAATTTCCAATTGTTTTCCTTTCTTCCCAATACTTTTTGAAAACTCATTATGGTCCTTAGTGACTAGTTTGAACTTCCATTAACTCTTTCGAGCTTGCTAACTAACATTTAAATACAAAATGTTTCAAATTATATTTTCTAATAGCTTGCGCTACCTTCAAAGATTTACTTGTGCAGGGCAGAATACATACTGAATCTTAATTTCCTTTATACTAGAGAAACTAGATTAGATAACTGATCTAAGGGTACAAGCCAAATAAATCAATAAAATCTACAAAAATTATGAAAAATCACTGAATCCACGTCACAGACTATCCAGGCAAAAAACTGCTCTGTAATTTTTTTACCTTTATTCGAATAAAAATTCATATCTTTTAACACGAAACTCGGAATTAGTTTTCGTTTGTTGGAAATAAAACTAGACTGACATACCTTTATATCGGTATAAAATTCACCATCTAACCATTTTTATAGAATTTATGGCGAATTTCTAAACTTACTGCCATAATTTAAATTCAACCTAACTTCCCATATTTAGTTTCTAAATTTACCATAACTTCTCCTATTTCTTTACTTAGCAATTTAGTCCTATCATTTTACTTCAATAACTAAATGAAGCTTGTATTCATAAGTTCTCTTTACATCCTTCATCAAAATAGGCTTAAACAATTATTTAACCAAAATCAAAATTAGTCTTCATCAAGAACTACATTGCCGGATTGGTCCCTAAACTTTCATACTGGGCCGAATTAGTCCTTTAAGTAATTAAGCTACTATTCCCTTCCTTTATTCAATTCAAGTGCTTAAATCAATAATCTAAATTAAGTACTCATAAATTTTCAGTATCATACTTCAATCCCTAAACTTCTTCATGCTTGCCATTTTGGTCCTTCTATCATTCAAGAACTTTATTTTGATCCAAACATCAAAATTAAACTTTCTATATTCGATTCAATGAAATATACTCAAACTATATTTTTCTCATAAATTTTCCCCTTCATTTGAGCCAAATCCGAATTGGTCCTTCAATTTTTCCTACTTGGCCGAAATGGTCACTTAAAGATACAAGCTCCCAACTCTTAAATTTAAGCAATTTAAGCATGCTTTTCATCAATTCAATCTAAGTTCATATCATTTCCAGCCATAACAGATCAGCCCCCAACTTTACATAATTTTCGTTTTGGTCACTTAATGCAATTCAACATAATTCTTCAATCCAATCAATAAATCAAGCATGTACAAGCCTTAATCTTTCATAAACATCCTTTAATTTCAATTCCCTAAATAAATCCCCAAATTTTGGGGTTAGGGTTCTTAACTTCATCATGAAATTAAACACAATCCAAGCTTAATTTCATCAAAATAACATTGAATTCATGTAATTCAAGTCCTAACTTCAACTTAGCACATCAATTCCCTAATTCTTTCTCATTAATAACTCAAGTAGTTCTTCACAACACCATGCAACATTACTACCAAAATGTAGAGAATTGAATGTAGAATAAATTTTTCTAAAGCATCATACCTTGAATTTTTCTTAAAAGCCTTCGAAATTGCCAAAAAATATTTGTATATTCTTTCTCCCATGGTTTCCTATAGCTCACGGTTGGCATGAGAAAGATGAACAAAAGTTTCTTCATCTTTTTGACTAAAATACTTTAAATTTGTCTTATTTTTTCCACTTGTAAAATTAAATGAATTTTAAATTCATTTAAATAGTGAAATTACCAACTTAGCCTTTAAATCCAATGGCTAATTTAATCTCATCTAAAATCAAGAGAAAAGATTAAATCCTTTTATATTTCATCTTCCAAAAACGTCCCTAACATTTTAAAAGTATTTCAAAATTGCCATCATTTCCAAATGACCAATTTGCCCTCTAACTAGTCTATGTTTACTAGTTTGTTTCAAAAATTGACATTCCATTACAATCTAACTAAATTAGTTATTTCCCAACCGGCCACTATTCCATAAATATTATTTTATGATTTTATATGGCTTATGGAACAATCTTTGAAATTTCTATTCGATCCGATTTCTCGATATTCACAAAACACTTCTACTACGATTTTACCTTTACCGAGCTATCGAATTTATTCAAAAAATTTTATATTTCCATATTCAAAAAATTAATATTATTATCTCATAAAAACTTTCTTTCCTAAAGACTTAGACTGAATTTTCGTAACTTAGTACATTATTCTGATAATTATCGAAAATCCTCATCAAGTAAAATTTCTCTTAGAAATCCTTTATCGAAAATCCATATGAATATTCTCTACGCTTAATGAGTCCAAAATATCGATCAGAAACACTTTTATGGGACCTTCCCGAAGGTCACTCATCCTAGTGTGTTTTCCTGGTCTGAGCACACTTCATTATTTTATTCGATCCAAATTCGATACCTTATATTGCATTTTCGTTCCCGGGACCTATATCAGATTTTACTCACTGATCGAATTTATCCATCAACAGGATAAAATTAGTTATTGAGAAAATCCTTTATTATGGATTTAAACTTTTCCTTCTTTATGATTTAGCAACCAACTTTTGAAAATTGTCATTTTGGTCACTAAACTTTAACCTTCAATTCCCCTTTCCAATTTTATCGGATTTCAACCAAATTTTGCATGTGCCCAGATTTGTTCGTCCTCTATCTCATGATACCTTTAAACCTCAGAAATTCCTTATCTAAAGTTTCTAATTAAAAAATCCTAACTTTTCCAATTTTGTCATTTTAGTCACTAAGTTAGTTTTTAAGCTACTAACTTAGTACCAAAGACCTTAATACTATTTAACAAAATTTTGGGTATTACAACACGTTTCAACTGGGTGAACTAAGTAGAGGCCGAAGCGTTATTGTTGCAGCTTAGAAATCGACATCATGGAATCGTGATTTGATATTTATCTTCTCTAAATTCATAATTCCAAATTTTAAATAGGTAATTCTCCACCCTTATTCACCCTGATTCATTCTTTGTACATGGATATCTGGTGGTGATCGTCGGATATTTTTTCGTTGCTCCATGGGGTGTGCCAGCGTGACCCAACATCTCTTTGGGTGTACAAAGTTTTGGAGCGACCATGTTAACCTTAGGGGACAACTACCAAACGCAACGATTACACACATCGGGCGAAATTGTTTCTAAGGTAGTGGTCTTCACCACGACACAATTTAATCAAAATTTCCCCTTATTATTGTTTAAACTGTCCTGTCAGTACTAACGATCTACTTTTTCAATACTCATTTCTTACCAACAATTTATTCAAAGTACATTTTTGAAATGTAAGTAAATAAGAATGATCTATTATTCAGTGTAGCAGGATTGATCATTTCTTGATTTCACCGGGTTGGCTAGATCGATTTCAGACATTACAACACATAAGTTTACCCCGCTTTACTTTGGATCATACCCTTTTACTACTTATTAGTGATAACTGCGATGGGGGGCCTAGGCCTTTTTGATTCTTAAACTGCTTGCTAGATTGTGCATGAAATATTAGGTGTTTTGCACGAGAGAGGTTGCGTCCGTCAGAGGAGGGAATTGCAATGATAATATTCTTGTAAAGTTTTGACATTTAAAGAAGTTTTTGAGGCATTGGAATCGGTCTATTTTTGGCAATATGGATAAGACAATTGAGTCATTACAGTTGGATATAAGGGTTGGATGAGTCAGTGGCGGCCTGGAATGTGTCTGAGGAGGTATTGGTGCAACGTCGTATGTGGATGCAGGCTTTATGGGGGGCAATTAGTCAGAAAGAGTCAGTTTGGAGGAAAAAGTTTCGGGCTTCGTGGTTGAGATTAGGTGATCATAATATTGTGTTCTTTCACAGAGCAACAAAAGTACGGACAACTAGAAATTGTATCGCTGGATTGAATATATATGGTCATTGGGAAGTAGATGAGAGCCAACTTCGAGGACATGTTGTGCGAGAGTTTCAGAAAAACTTTGTCGGGGTACCTCAGTTGGTCGAGTGGTCAGTATCTAGAAACTTTAAATGCATATCAGTTGATGAGGTTAATATGTTGAGGCTACTATTCTCTAAATAGGAGGTTCAACTTACGGTATTTAACTGTGATGGGTCTCGGTCACCGGTCTGGATGGCTTTAGCTTTTATTTTTTAAGAAATGTTAGGATTTTGTTAAGGAATATATGCTTGGTTTTATGAATTGCTTTTATGATACAGGTCAGTTGTCGAGGGGTTTGAATTCTTCATTCTTGGTTTTAATTCCCAAGAAGGAGGTGCCATTGTCTTTAGCGGATTATAGGCCAATTAGCTTGTTGAACTCAGTGTATAAGGTGTTGTCTAAGGTATTGGCAGGTCGATTGCAGTGTGAGTTGGGGTTGGTTATTAGTGATACGCAGTCAGCTTTTGTTAAAGGAAGGCAGATTGTTAACGGAGTATTGCTTGCGAATGAAGTTATTCACTCATTGCGGAGGGGGCATTGGTCATCTGGAGGATTTATTTTGAAATTGGACTTCGCTAAGGCCTATGATTGAGTTTGATGGTCATTTTTAGATGATGTAATGGCTCGAATGGGTTTCGAATCAGTTTGGCAGGGTTGGATGCGTTAATGCATTAGTACAACAAGGATGTCAGTTCTCTTTAATGGTTCAGCTACAAAAGAATTTGGAGTTTATCGGGGGTTGAGACAAGGGGATTCGCTCTCTCCTATGCTGTTCGTGATGGTGGCAGAAGCCCTTCATGTTTTGTTGGAAAATGCAAAGACCAGTTGGTTTTTTACGGGTGTGGTGGTGGCCGAGGGGGTCAATTTTTCACATCTTCAGTTTGCGGATGATACGGTGTTATTTTTTGAAGCTTCAGTAGATCTAGTGAGGAGCCTTCAACGTCTTTTGAATTGCTTTGAGGTGTGTTCGGGGTTGATGATCAATTTCAGTAAATCTTCGTTGTATGCGTTTGGGGATGCGGAGGCCTTGCTCGGGGAGGTGGCGATAGTGTTTAACTGTGGTACGGGGGAATTTCCATGTATCTATTTAGGACTGTCGTTGGGTGTAAATCCAAAAAGTAAAGCCATGTGGGATCCAATGATTGCTAGATTTCGTCTAAAATTAGCAGGTTGGAAGCGCTCATCTCTTTCATTTACTGCTCGAACGATATTGGTTAACGCAGTTCTATCGTCACTACCAATGTATTATATGGTTTATTTGAGGTACCAAAGAGGTTGATTGCGAAGATTGATCGAATTCGTCGGTAATTTCTTTGGGGTGGCATTAAGATGCGTTGGACGTTGAGTAGAGTTAGTTGGGATACTATTTATCGACCGTGACGTTATGGTGGATTAGGTATCGTAGATTTGAGGATACAAATAAAGCTCTGCTAGCTTGTTGGGTTTGGCGTTATGCAACGGGTGAATCCTCATTGTGGCGATCCGTCATTATAGCAAAGTATGTGCTGGTGTTCCTGCATGGCAATTAAATTCTCATGGTGCACAACATATGTTGCATGTTTGGAGGAGTATCGTGACGATGTCTTGTAGTAGTGAGGTAGGATCTTTATTGGACATCACATGTTTTGTCTAGGAGATTGGGTTGGGGGAAGATGTTTTATTTTGGTTTGATCCTTGGTTCATTGACGAATCGTTGAAGGTGGTGTTCCCACGATTGTACTCTATTGTAGTGAATAAGTTGGCTTTGGTTAGGGACTATACAGTGCAGGGTTCGTTCGGGCATGAGTTGTGGCAATCGTTTTTTTGACGTTCCCTGCACTCTTTTGAGGTACGAATGCTCAAGGATTTGTGGTCATTGGTGCTCCCGGTGGTGGTGTGGGAAGGGATGCGTGTTACACTAATTTGGAAGCCGAATCCGAATGGCTATTTCTCGGTGAAGGCCTCGACTGAGTGGTTGCTCTTGTAGGTTATGAGGGATTATTCAACTGGGATATGTTTCGTTTGGAAGGTGTTGGTACCACCAAAGGTACAAGCTTTTCTCTAATTTGTTTGTCTTGACAGTGTGCCTACTTTGTCATTTTTACGGGGTCGTGGTATTCCTCTTCTAGAGGGACAAGGGTCATGTGTGTGGTGTGGGGTGGGTCTGGATGAGACGGATCATATTCTTTTCTCGTGTCCAGCGATGCGTGTTTTGTGGACGTGGTTTGTTGGGTGGTGGGATGTCTGTTTGTCGTTGCTTGGGTCTTTACAAGAGCTGATGTGTCCGAATTTGTATTGTTAGTTTGAGGTTGAGGTTCGACAATGGTGGCTCTCATGTGGGGGCGCTTCTTTGGTCCCTTTTGGTTAGCACAGAACGAGTTGGTGTTTAATTCAAAATGGATTGTGATGGCAGAGGTTTTCTTCTTGATTAAACTTCGGGTGTTTTATTGGATACACGTTGTGCATGTGATTGTTGAAGCACAATGTGGAGTTGTCCTCGTTTGTGTGCTCCATCATTTGGGGCTGCTTGTGTGTGGGTGAATATTTGTTGGTGTCCGCCACGCCCGGGTTGTGTGAAGTTTAATGTGGATGGGTCTACCCGGAGGAAATTGGGCTTGGCTGGTTATGGGAGAGTGTTGCGTGATGAGGCTGGGAAGATCTTGGCAGTCATTTTTGGTATTTGGGGATTATGGAGTCCAATGAGGCGGAGGTCTGTGCCATTGAGTTTGCCTTGTCGCTGTTTGCTCGGTCTCGTTGGGCGTTAGATGTGAATTTGGTTGTGGAGTCCGATTCTCAGGTTACTTTGGGTTGAGTTTCGTGTCGTCGTCCGTGGAGGTTTTGGGAGGTGTTCGTTAGTATTGATTCGATTTGCGCTTCATTGCGTGAGGTTTGTTTTGTGTTGTGTTTCGTGAGGCGAATAGCCTAGCAGATGCTTTAGCTAAGGAGGGGGTGGGTCGGGTGTTGGTTTTCCAAGCTTTCTTGTAATCTTTTAGGGTTGGTTGTTTCCCCGTTTTTGGGTTGCGAGTGTACTCTTTTTCCTCCATTTAGTTTTAGGGGGGATTTTTAACGAGGCACTCGTTACCTTTCCTTTATGATTTTACATCTAATAAAATCGTACGTATTGAGCAAAAAAATGATCTATTATGGTGTTGACATTTTCGTCAATATATCACATATATCCACTATAATTGAATATTTTTTAATTAAATAAAAACAAATATATATATATATATATATAGTTTTATAATATTTTCATAATTTTTAAAATTTTAATAAAATTTTAAATATTTTATAATTTTTATATCATGTTTTTTTTATTAAACTCTTATGTTAAAACTAAAGTTTCTAAAAACATTCAACATACATTTTTTCAATTAAAAATTTTAAATTTTTTTTATGTATTGACTTGTAATTGCAATATTATTGTAAGTGAAGACCAAGAATTTTAGAGTTAGAATAAGAATTAATTTTGCACTTAGATTTCGTCGGTGTTTAGAAACTTTATGTAAAAAATCACACAAAAAAAACGTTTTGAGAGATTAATTTGCCCGAGATTAAAACTGAAAGAACTAAAGAGTGTTTAAACCTAAATATTTAAGTCGACCACTGACGGAGCTAGCTTATACAATAGGTATCAGTTGACACCCAAAAATTTTAAGAATTTTTTAAAATATATACTTTATAGGAAAAATATATAAAGAAGAAGAAATTGAAACGGATTTAAAAAATAACTGAGATCTTTTAAAGGAAATTGACACTTATCATTTAACTTCATGTGCTTTTAATAAAATACGAGTTAACATAAAAAAATTTGACAATGCAATCTAAATTTTCTAACTCTGCCCTTGAAGTCAACTAACAATATATTTAGCATTTTGGACCAAAATATTAACTTTTCAAACTTAAAAACACTAAAATATACCTTTTATAGTAGAAGATTTGAAATAAACTTTCAGATGTAATACATAAAACTTTTTAACTTATAACTTGAAAAGGCCAAGAACATTTTCTAAATGATAGTTTTTGGTGGGTTGGATATTCCTATAGTAATTATATAATGAGTAGAATATAGTTATTGTTGTAGCTAGCATATATTCTCTTCCTCAATCCGACAAGCCTGTTTGCCAAGCTCTATTCTATAATATATAAAAAATGAGGATGGTGCAGAAACTGGTGATTAGGAACAAAAGTGTGGACTATATGCCTTTTTCCCTCTCACTGGCTTCCTTCGTCAACGTTGTCTTTTGGACTGCTTACGCTTTCCTCCCTTTCGACCCTTTTCTGGCTGTAAGTTTCACTTTCACAGATTTTCTTTTTCATATTATTTAGATTTGAAAATAACATCAAAATAGGGATTTAAATCTCGGTTGCGGTTGCATTTTCAGTCGCGTCGCGGTTATATCCTTTTCAGATATAACAGAGGCTATTGTGGTCATTGCGGGTGTCGTGGTCGTGATTTTTTTAAAATTTTGCACAATTTATTGTAAAACATACTAATTATGATTATAATTATAAAAAGTCAATTTCAATGTTTTTAGAGTATTTTTTAACACTTAACTTTTATTAATATGAAATTGAAAGTGAAAGTAATTTTGTTTAAAGAATTCTAGATTGTATTGTGATTTTGTCTAGCTTAGTTTGGATAATAAAATCATATGAATATCCTAAATTAACAATGTGCACCAATAAAAGGACTAAACATGTGAATAAACCTAAACACAAATAAAAAATATTAGTACAATAAAAATAATTAATAATATTAATAAATAATAAAAAAATAAACATATTATAAAAACTAATAATAAACAATAAACATATTATAAAAAATTAAATAACTATAAATATTATTAATAAACAATTATACCACATTAAATATAAGTCTTTATTCTCATTTATTTGATTTTCTTTTCCAATATTTATATTCAATATATATTCTAATTTTATTATTAAGTAAAAGGAAAATAAAATTAATATAATGTTTAAGGACTAGATTTAACAAAAAATCAAATCTTTAAGGACTTAATTGAGATAAAATAGAAATTTAAAGGCTTAATCCTGAGGCCCATTGCCCACTCGAGACCTATTATTTATATTGTTAAGATATTAAGGTGCAATAAACACACTATGCCAACTGTCGTATGGCAAAGGATTTGGGAAAATTGAGTACTAGCAAATAGAAAATAATGCCAAGGCAATTTAAATTATTAAAAACCAAACATAAATTTAGCGTTCATCTCAAACACCCCCAACCAACTATAAAAGCTTAGTTCATGGTTAGGGGGTCCATCCACAAAATATTATCGTATCTCAACATCACCATTCAAATAAAATTAAAACTAAGAGAATAGGCACGAAAGAGATTCGTCGATGCAGCCCTTCGGTTGCTCTAAAGCTCTCGGTTTTAGCTGATCAGACCACGTCGCCTCTTCATTTATTATGGTGCTGCCTCCTTCGATTTTGATCCCCTTAAGTGATGACTTGAGCTTCTTTAAATAGGCTTGAGTGGAAACCCTAGAATAAGCTTTTTGAGTTTAAAATTTGAACGTGTAAAGGGATAAGATACGATATCCTCTTATCCTGATTTGAATCCTAGAGATGACGTGTACAAGGTCCAACGGCTACCTTGATCGGTCAACGGGCATCAATCCTTTGCCAGCAAAGATTTGGCATTGCCTGGTCCATCCATGCCAACTGTTACTCGGCAATCTCTTGCTTCCTTTTCAGCGTTCATCACCATCGCCTCTCTATCGTGCCTGCCTGCCTGTGCCTTGCACCAAAACCATCAAAACAACTCTTCATCCTGGCAACACAATAACTCCCCACTCCTTATGCAAATGCATGGATTCTAACAACTAAATGCGAACATATTTACTTAAAAGACAAGAAAAAGTATTGTTAAATAAGCATAAAAATCAGTATTTTTGAGGAGTTAACACACCCCAAACCTAGCTCATTTCTGTCCCCAAGTAATGCAACTAAAAATCTAGAAAAACAAAAAAAATGTACCTCGACAAGAATTGTCCTGGTTCCCAACACCTACCAGCTAGACAAGTATTATCATAGGCCTGTCCTCAGATATTCAGTGTATCAATGCCAGGCAGATTAACAACTCTAACTGCAAAAATTAAGTTCTAGTCTAGGGGCATCTAGTGTATAGAATGTTCAGGCAATATGCATCAAGTTTACGTGACTCCCTTATATATCTCTACTATCTAAACTCGTAATTTCACTTATTTGCCAAGGGTTTTTTTATATAAGCTGGTATTTGATTAGGGTTGTGTCATGCACTGTTTGGCCTGATATATAAGAGGGAGTAAACCACAAATACTCACATTAGTCCAGATTACATCACTAAGCTAACCCATTACACTCATACCCTAGAGTTATGTTGGCTTGCGAACTAAGAGGGAGGAAACCACGAAGACCCAAGTTAATTATTTTCTTAAGGCATTGAAGTGTTCTAACGTTTCTTCAGCTTTTGGCAAAACATTGTTGCCTTATTCATTCTTTTTACACTGGCTATTTTTTTGAGCTTAGATTCAAGTAGACCTAAGTTTGCTTCGAAGACTAGATACATACCACGTGTGAAGTGAAACTAAAGTTCCCTAAACTAGAGTTCAATTGCCAAGCTACTTGGCAATGCTAACCTGGTGGCATAGAGGTTCTATATTCTTGTTTTCTCCATCAGACAAATGATCTAGCACAACTTCTCCTAACCTAGCAGTGTTGGTAACAAGTATAAAATTGACCGAGGCAAAAAAATTTACGGTTTGGTATGCATGTGTTAAATTCTACATGGCAACCAAAATAAAACTGAAATATAAACATGAATGTAATGAAAATAGATGTAAGGCAACCCACACCCTAAACCTAAGGTGTACATTATCCTCAATGCATAGAAACAACACATATATACAAATAGAATTTAAAATGCATGAACATGTGAATGAGAATGAAATGAAATGCAAGGAATTTAAGAGGATGAGGACTCCCTTTCAGAGGGTTCTTGCCGGGATACGCGTGTTTTTCTTTTGATGAAGCTCCCTCGACTAGGGGCCATATTTTTTTCGCTTTTAAGGTTGGGTTTTGATGAGGTTGTGGAGGCTCCAAGGTCATGAAGAACTTTCTCAACGAACTTCACCGGCTCAGAGGCTACCGGGACATCAATGGCATCAAATGAGGCAGGTTATGTAGATGTGGCAGCAGTCTTGGCATGACTTTGAATTCCTTCCTCGTCGAATTCAAGTGGTGTATCAGTTCAGACAGATTCAACTTCTACTGAAGAGACTGAGACGGTTGTATTAGATTGTGTCAGAGTGTGGACAAAGTGAGGACTAGCTGGCATGTCATCCTTGGCAAGGAGGTTGGCAGGGAACTCAAGGAATGCTGGCAATGTTTGCGTGGATATGCCTTCAAGGGTTATATTCATGGCATTGTCCCAGGCATACACATATTTCCAGAACATGGAGTTCTGCTCCTCAACTTTCTTAAATTTTTGGAGAATGATCTCCTAGCGTTGGTAGATCTCAAAAAGTATTGCCACTGATCCAACTGGCGTTGGATCACAGGTTCTGCCTTTGGCACCTTTTCCTTTGATATAGACTCTGCAATCTTTTGTTTGCCCTTGTCCCTTACCTCCGTGGTAGTCAATTGTCTCCATATAGCAGGAGTTATGGTGGTCCTCTTACTCTTTTGAATGTTATCTGAGTAAAGTTGTGGCACGTCGTGCTACATGCAAATTGTAGAAATTAGAGAAGGAAAAAACTAAACTCCAATTTCTCTTACCATCACGTTTAAAAGTCTCTTCGATGATAAGCCATCCGACATTAATCTTGCAGTCAGTCATGATAGAGTGCAACAGTGCCAATCTTTCCTTCGTTTCATTATGAGTAGTCGGCATCAAGTTGGCCTTCAAGAAGTGATTCCAGCCCTGTGGCTGAGGTTTTAATGTCAACCATTTCATCGTCTGATATCCTTTCGATGAGATATTCCATTGAGTACCGACTTCACACAACTCCTTCAATATCATCTTTCTCTTAGCATCATCCAAAGATTACACAAACTTGGTGTGTTCGTCCTCTGTTTCATCCAAAGAAAACATATCATTTATATACCCTTCATCAAAACGAACACACTTACCTCGCACCATCAAGAACTGTGAATCCTTAGTTGTGAGATGAGCATAGAATTCCCGAACAACGTTGGCATGTACTTCCCCTGGTGGTTGAAATTTTTTCCCACTTTTGTGTCTTTATCACTTTGACAAATTCTAGGGAGTAACCCAAGTTGGCATGTACTTCCCCTGATGTGAAATTCTCCTCATACTTCTTGTGGATTTCTTCATTGAAAAAGATTTTCAAAGGCATTGAAGATGCTGCCATGAAGATTTCTTGAGTGATCTTTTCGACGACAGGGATTTATGAGAAGGAAAAAAGAATAGAAAGGCCCAGCTAAGAGTCAGTTAGGGTCTAAGTAGATAAAGGGGTAGAACGGCTGAGTATTTTAAATAGTATTCCTAATGTGGCCAGATGACTAGGAATAGTGATGAGGGTTAGCATGTTTGGGGGAAATAAATTATGATGTGATAAGAGCTAATATGATAGGACGATGCGAGAAGAGAATATGGGATAAGATTAAAATTTGAATTTTAACATTTACCTTGGGCGGCTACTGTAAAATTCAACATGTAGCGCAAAAAGTTTCCTCATTTCTTGGGCCGATCTCAACAACCCTTGGGCTGCTATATTAAAAACTATTCTCTAAGTTTTTTTCTTTTATCGCCCCCTGCCAGTCCTCTTCCTTGGCATTCTTCTTGGCAATGCTTCATGTATCCACTCAACAAAACCTTTCAACGCAGCAAAAGAGGAATAAAACAAAAGAAAAGAAAATAAATAAATAAATAAATAAATAAGAAATACCATAAAATAAAACATCTAACCTAGTATATACAAAAATCACACCATGATGATGATGTTCACAGAACCTCTTCCAAGTTGACAACATCATTGGCATCATTGCGAGTGCCTTACAAGTAGTGCTTTAATCTTTGGCCGTTTACTTTGAAAATTGTTCTCGTTTTCATATCCTTGATATCAACTTCTACATAAGCATATGGTTTCACAACTTCAAAGGGTCCTGACCATCTGGACTTGAGCTTACCCAGAAACAACTTTAGCCTCGAGTTAAATAACAAGACACGTTGGCCCATTTTGAATTATCTCGGGAATATCATGTTCTCATGCCATAGTTTTGTTTTTTCTTTGTAGAGTCTGGCATTCTCATAAGCTTGCGTTCTAAACTCCTCTAATTCATTTATGTCTAATAAACGTTTTGTAGTCGTAGCTCTCCACTCCATGTTAAGCTTTTTGATTGTCCAATAAGCTCTATGCTCTAATTCCACTGGAAAGTGGCATGCCTTCCCAAACACGAGCCTGTAAGGAGATGTTCCCAATAGATTCTTAAAGGATTTTCTGTAAGCCCACAAGGAATCATCTAGCCTCAAAGACCAATCTCTTCTTGTCAGATTCATTATCTTTTCCAGAATGTTCTTGCTCTCTTTATTGGAGATCTTGGCCTGGCCATTTGCTTATGGGTGGTAGACTATGGCAATATGTTGCTGGATCCCGTACCTGTAGCTATTGAGATTAAGTTACACTTAAAATGTGTTCCTTCATCATGAATGATGGCTCTGGGGACACCAAATTTAGGAAAGATGTGCTTGTGAAGGAATTTGGCAACACCCTTGGCATCGTTTGTTGGCAAAGCTAATGCCTCTACCCATTTTGAAACGTAGTCAACAGCCACAAGGATATATAGGTTCCCAAATGATGGAGGAAAGGGACCCATGAAGTCTATTCCCCATACGTCAAACAGCTCCACTAGTATAATATTCTGAAGCGGCAATTGATGTCTGCTAGAAATGTTACCTGTCTGCTGGTATCGATCACATGCCTTGGCAAAGTAATGACCATCTTTAAACAGTGTAGGCCAAAAGAACCTGGACTACAACACCTTGGCAGCAGTCTTCATTCCAGCAAAGTATCCTCCATACGGTGTTGCATGGCATAACTGCAAAATATTGTGCTCCTCCTCCTCTGGCACACATCGGTGAATCATTTGGTCGGCAAATTACTTGAACAAAATTGGATCATCCCAATAATATTGTCGAACATCGCGTAGAAATTGTTTGTTGGCACTACTTGTGCCAGATTCGGTGGCAAAATTTTGCTTACCAAAAAGTTGACTATGTCAGCGTACCATGACAAAGAATTGACTGCAAGTAAATATTCATCAGGGAATTCATCTCTAATGGTTGGGGCTCTCCCTTCCTCAAGGTGATGCTCTAACCGTGAAAAATTGTCAACTACCAAAATTTCACTCCCCTCTTATCTCTAATCTCGAAATCAAATTCTTATAGCAAAAGCGTCCATCGAATCAATACCGAGTGATATGTATACACCACAACCTTGTTACCTACCAAGTGATATGTATATTTATCAAATGCAAATACAACTACGAGAAACTCCTTCTCAGTAGTGGTATAGTTGAGTTGGGCTTCATTCAACATTCGGATGGCATAGTAAATGGTATGGAAAACCTTGCTACGCCTTTATCCTAGTACGGCTCCAAGGGCATAATCATTGGCATCACACATGAGCTCGAAAGACTCACTCCAATCTGGTACCACGACGATAGTGGCATTGATCAATCTATCCTTAAGTTCCTGAAATACTTTTAGACAAGAATCATCAAACGTAAAAATGGCATTTTGTTCAAAAAGCAAGCATAAAGGTTTAGAAATTTTTGAAAAATCTTTAATGAACTGGCGATAAAAGTCGAAAAAACTTTTGATACCTTTTACACTTGTGGGTGGTGGCAATTGTTTGATTACCTCAACCTTTTCCTTGTCCACTTCCAGGCCTCTCTTGGTTACTTTGTGACCGAGAACTATGCCTTCCTTCACCATGAAATGGCATTTTTCCCAGTTCAAAACCAGGTTAGTCTCAATACATCTCCTCAAAACAAGCTCTAGACTCTGAAGACATTCCTCGAATGTTTTGCCAAACACTGAGAAATCATCCATGAAATCTTCTAGGTTGTTCTTAATCATGTCAGAGAAAATAGACATCATACATCGTTGGAATGTTACCGACGCATTACACAGTCCAAAGAGCATTCTTAGAAAAGCAAATATCCCATATGGACAAGTGAATGTGGATTTCTCCTGATCTTCTAGAGCGATGACAATCTGATTATACCCTGAATAACAGTCTAGTAAGCAATAGTATGCTTTGCCTGCCAGCCTATCCAACATTTGGTCGATAAAGGGTAGGGGAAAGTGACCTTTCTTGGTGGTATTATTCAGCTTCCTATAGTCCATGCATACTCTCCATCCAGTAATAGTCCTGGAAGGAATCAACTCATCCTTGCTATTTTAAACTACGGTCATGCCACATTTCTTTGGCACACATTGCACCGGGCTGACCAATGAGCTGTCTAAAATGGGATAGATTATCCCAGCATCTAGCCACTTGATAATTTCTTTCTTTACTACTTCTTTCTTGCTCGGATTCAGTCTTATCTGGCCCTCAATTGTTTTGCCATGATATTTCTCCAAAATTATTTTGTGCATGCAAATAGTGGGGCTTACACCTCGGATATCAGCCAAGATCCATCCCATAGCTTGCTTATATTTGCTTAAGATTTCCAACAATCTTTCCTCTTGATCATTAGATAGATCAACAGTAATGATTGCTGGAAAAGAAGAGTGTTTACCTAAGTAAGCGTAATTGAGGCGGTCTAGCAATGGTTCCAGTTCCAGCTCTAGTGGCTCTTAGACCGAAGGCTTAGGTGTCTTGATTTCTCTACTCACCAGTTTCAATGGCTCTAGATGCCAAAGTAACTAGTGTAACCCCCTCAACCCAGCCTAGACGCCCGACCGAACCGAGCGAGCTATATTAGGTTTGCCGAAGCAAACCGAAGAAATATTACAAAAACTGGTCTATTTTTTCCTTTTATCTTGTCTAGATGCATATTATTAATCCTAATTGATCATGCTTGCAGCAGGTGAAGTTACAAAGGAAACGGACTTCGAAAAGGCAACCAATTGCATACAATACATTTTAGGGACCAAAATGTAAAATTGTTAAATTACAAGGCCTTTAGAGAAACTTGGGTTACCAATCCTCAATTAGTCAGATTACATGCTTACTTGCCATATCTTAGCTCCAACCGACCATTCAAACCCATTTAATTGCATGTACAACATTTAGGCACTAAAATGTAAGAAAATAAAACCTTTAAAACACACTTTAACTGAATTAAAAGCTACCCGTATCGATACACGGGCAATTGTATCAGTACACCTGTGCATTTTCAAAATTCCAAATTCCAGTAGTTCAAACTCGTATTGATACTCTTCTTCGAGTATCAATACGCTCTGCTTGGAAACACCGACCCGTGTCGATAGGGACTCACGCATATCGATATGCTATGCCTGAAAACACTGATCCATACCGATACGGTCTTACATGTATCAATACACTATGCTTGAAAACACTAACCCGTATCAATACGGTCTTACACGTATCAATACACTATGCCTGAAAACACTTAAACATGCTTCTAACATTCATACAACATTATCAAGGATCGATCCTAATCATAATATCACAGTTTCATCAGCATATCATGGCAATCTACTCGAATCTCAAGTCTAGAGGCACGCTCCCTAAAATCAAGCAACTCACATTCCAAAATCCAAACACAAGGAAAATAACCAAATGATCAACAAACCAATACCTCCCTAGCATCGATCAAAACATTATAGCATTATGAAAGCATTGTAACAAACGAACACAAGCTAGATGCAATCCAAGGTATCTCCTAGCAACATCATATACTAGCATGGCTCAACCAGCATGCTTTTTATCCATCAAATGATCATCAAACCACAACAAAAACCATGGTAATACATCATTACAAATCCCCCAAAATACGGCAAACACATTGCCTTATTAACCGAAAGTAGAACCGAGTTCATACTCAAAAGTAGTATTTGCTCTTAGATCACTTTAAGCCTTGCCTTTGTTGTCCCAAACCTCAAGGCTCTGCGTCATTAGGAAAAAGAGAGCGTAAGCACACATGCTTCGTGAGGATGCTCATAAAACAATGATGCACTTAAAATCCATTGAAAACTAAACACTTGTTTTCAAACCATGCTTACGACCAATGCATTTTCATTAATTCCAAGTCATAACATACATATCGACCATATGCAAAAACATTTACAAATCACATGCTTAAATCCCAAAGCATTAAACCATCTAATGCTTAAATCCCAAAGCATTAAATCATATTACCATGCTTAAATCCCAAAGCATTATAAAATAGGTTCAACCCACGAACTTTCATATATTGGCATTTATAGAGACCCCGAATAGACGACCTCTATCCTCAGATAGCTGACCGCTATCTTTGATTAGCCGATCGCTAATCATTGGTTAACCGACCACTAACCATATGTATCGGATACACGGATCTCCCATGATGACCGACGCCATCAAACCCATACCATGCCGACCGCATGATATGACAACCTTGTCAACCGCAAGATCAACATCAACAAGGGGAACCGACCGCTCAACCCAAGTGATAACAATAGAGTCCGAGTAGCCGACCGCTATACCTCCAGGACCTTTAACCATGATCGATTTTTAACATATTATAGTGCACTTCATCCTAAGGCATGCCAACTATATCCGAATCTTTTCTCATCATTTCACATAGCCAATATATTATTTACAAAACCATTTACTCACTGTTCCACAATGCATTACAACAAATTACCACATATGCAAGCCATATTGCCAAAGCAATGCCACATTCCCGACCGGAATGAAAACCAATGCTCAGAAGCATTTCGTATACTTTAAAACCACTGCATATATATTCAAAACCGTGCATTTACAGTAAGTAAATCAAACCATGTTTACGACCCAAAACATGAATTACACATGCCCATATCCGAACTGATATTAAAGAGTAAAAGAGGGAAACTTACTTTCGAGCTTAGGTAAGTGTTTCAAGCTTAGCCTAAACTCCGAAAAACACTTTCAAACCTTTGAAAGACTTTTAAAACCGTTTTCACTCACCGATACACCTCACCTTGCTCGCTAACGCGAATCGAGCTCCTGACAAGCAACGTACAACGTTATGCAACTTTGTCTTGATCGTCCGCTCTTTTAACCACATAAAACCAGAGGGAAAATGAATCATTATGCATCCAAACCATTGCCTACAAGTAATTACCCGCAACTCACAAGTTGCCCACTTAAAAACCATCCAAAATTTACGAAATCAACTTCAAACACCTCCCGCTCTTAACCCAGGCAAAATACCACGATTAGATACATCAAACCTCATCAATTATCATCTAAAAACACCTTTACAAACATCATTTTACTTCCAGTAATGATTAAACTCCATTAACATCACAAAACCCTTAACTATCAATCTTAAACATTAGATACTCAACTAGTTTCGAGATTACAATATTAAAACCCTTCCATTAACATTAATACACGTCAAAATCATGACCTAATCTGATCAACTCAGCAAAATAGATCCAATTAAAAAATCTATCAATTTCACCATTAAATCACAATTAAATCAATTTTCCATAATCAAACTATCAAAACACATTAGAAAACAATTGTAAAGGATCAATAACTTGGGAATTTTAGTAAAGAACCTTTCATTAGAGGAGAAGGATGAACATTACCTCTAATGGATGTTTTCTCCCTTAATTGGATGATTTTACATGAGAAAAAAAAGTTAAAACAATAAGGTTTTGATAAACAATCAACAAGAAATCATTTGAAATCAAAGGATTAAAGAAAACATGATTTTACCTTAAGATTTAGAAGAAGAGATGGTGTTTGGCTGGAGAGATTTTGAGAGAAAATACTTTGAAAGAAAGTTAGTTGCGTGATTTTTGTTTAAAGAATTAATTATCAAATTAATTCTCTCCAACCTATTTATATTTTCCAAAACTACTTTAAAAATAGCTAATTAAGGGATAAATTCTGAGATTAGACTTTGGGCAAATAGCTCCTTAAAGATTCAAAGTTTTGACCCTTTTACAAAACAGTCACTAAAAATAGTTTTCAAAGTTTACATTTTGGTCACTAGTCCAAAATGTCCGATTTCCAAAACTCATTTTACAAAATTGATTTCACCATAATCATTAATATATTAAATAATAATTTTAAAACATTTTTCTAAATTCTTATCACCTTCAAAAATATTTAATCCGATTTAATCCCAAAACTGACTCGAATCTCTAATGCCAGTCCACCAGACCCTCAAAACGAACCCCAGAACATCTAGACCCAAAACCGAGGCGTTACAACTCTCCCCCGCTTAAGAAATTTCGTCCTTGAAATTTACCTGGAGGAAACAAATGCGGAAATTGCTCCAACATGTCCGCCTTGCTTTCCCAAGTGGCTTCCTCGACACCACGGTGTCGCCACAAAACCTTAACAAGCTCAATTGTCTTGCCACGAATAACTTTGCTGCTGGAATCAAGGATTTCCACCAGCTCCTCATCATAGGATAAATCTGGCCTCAACTCAATATGCTCCACCAGCATAGCATGCGAGGGATCCGACCAATACCTCCGCAACATAGATTATTCAAACACATCATGTATTTTCTCTAGCTCGGGAGGCAACCTCAACTGATAAGCCATAGGACCACACGCTCCACAACCTCATATGGTCTAATAAACCTTGGACTAAGCTTACCATTACGTCCATACCGCATCACCTTCTTCCACGGTGACACTTTCAAGAACACACGATCATCAACCACAAATTCAATCTCCCTACGCTTCAAATTCGCGTAAGATTTCTACTAATCCAAAGCCGTTTTCAAGCAATCACACACAAGCTTTAACTTTTCATCTGTGTCTTTCAACACATCCAGCAAGGAAACATGCTTTTTCCCCCAAGCTTCGCCCAACACAAGGGCGTACGACACCTCCGGCCATACAAAGCCTCATACGGTGCCAGCTGTATACTCGCTTGATAACTATTGTTATAAGCACACTCAACCAAGGGTAAATGCTTCTCATAGGTTCCTTGGAACTCAATGATGCAAGACCTCAACATATCCTCTAAAACATGGATAACACGCTCAGGCTGTCCATCCGTCTGAGGATGATACGCGGTACTGAATCTCAACCTCGTACCTCAAAGCCTGATGCAAACATTCCCAAAACCTCACTGTAAACCTCGAATCTCTATCTGAAACAATGGACTTAGGTACCCCATGCAAACACACAATCTCAACGATATACAAATCTGCCAACTTGTCCAACGTATACGGCCTATGCACTGGCACAAAATGCGCATATTTCGCAAAGCGATCAACAATCACCCAAATGGAATCCTTTTTAGCCAGTGTCAACAACAACCCTGACACAAAATCCATGGTGATTCTCCCCATTTCTAATCCAGAATCTTCAACGGTTGCAACAACCCTGATCAAAACTGATGTTCAGCCTTAACCCACTGACACACCATGCACTTAGAAAAAATTCTGCAACATCTTTTTTCAAACCAACCCAATAGTACACTTCTTTCAACCTACGATACATTTGGGTACTATCGGGATACATAGCACAAAGACTAGAACGTGCCTCCGTCCACATAGTGTGCCTCAACTCTGAATCATCTGGCACCACTATTCGACCCTTAAAACGCAAAACCCCATCACTATCAAAATGAAAATCCGTCGAATTACCATCCGATATGTCCTTAACATACAAAACTAGAGAATTATCATACGGTTGCTTAGCTTTAATCACTTGTGACAACGTAGGCTTAACTTGCAACTCAGCCAACAACCCACATTCTCGTGTCACACTCAACCTTGCAAACATTGTCCTAAGCTCAACTGTAACCTTATGACTTAACACACCCGCAACCACATTAGCCTTTCTAGGATGATACTCGATCGATAAGTCATAATCTTTAAGTTACTCCAACCATCTACGTTGTCTAAGATTTAAATCCTTTTGAGACATCAAATACTTCAAACTCTTGTGATCTGTAAAAACAACACACTTCTCTCCAAAAAGATAGTGTCTCCAAATCTTCAAGGTAAACACCACAGCCGCAAGTTCCAAAACGCGAGTCAGGAAATTTTGCTCATGAACTTTCAGCTGTCTCGATGCATAGGCCACTACCTTACCATCTTGCTTCAGCACACAACCCAAACCAACATAAGACACATCACTATAAACCACAACTCCTTTCCGGACTCAGGTTGAATCAACATAGAAGCATGAGCCAAAACCTCTTTTAACTTCTCAAACTATGTTGTTGCTTCTCTGTCCACACATAGAGAACATTCTTTTGCAACAACTTCGTTAACGGTGCCGCAATACTAGAAAACCCATCTACAAAGCGACGATAATAACCAGCCAACCCAAGGAAACTACTAAACTCCGATACAAACTTAGGTTGATTCTAATTGAGAATAGCCTCAATTTTCTGTAGATCAACACGAATACCCTCTGCGAAAACCACATGACCAAGGAACATCACTTCCTTCAGCCAAAACACACACTTACTCAGTTTCGCATACAACTAATTATCCTTAAACACTTGTAATACCACCCACAGATGCCGATCATGTTCTTCCTCGATACGAGAGTACACGAGAATATCATCTATAAACACCATGACAAACTGATCAAGATATTCAAGAAACACCCTATTCATCATATCCATGAACGCAGCTGGAGCATTCGTCAAACCAAACGGTATCACCAAGAACTCATAATGCTCGTACCTTGTACGAAACGTGGTCTTATGCACATCCCCATCCTTAACCTTCAACTAATAATAACCTGGCTTTATTACTTATAGTCTAGTCCAACATACTTTGGTAAACAAGTCTTGCGATGATCCCTTGCTCCTTGCTGCCTTCAAAGCTCTCAATTCTCTGCATTGATGGACAATAAGAGCGTAAGCACACAAGGCTTAGTGAGGAGCGCTCACAAACGAAACACCACCAATGCATTTAAAACCATTTCTCAACTTTACATTGAAACTTATTTCAAACAACCTTTAGAACATTATCATGCCCTTAAAACCATGCATTTAACATCTTTAAAACCAGCATATTGACCATATGCAACATGTATCATTAACCAACAACAAGTCTCATTGCTCAACCTCAATTTAAGCCTTTCCATGCATAAATACCATATGCAAAGCTTAAAGAGTAAACATGTATAAATCACATCATACAACATACCCCTTTCAATGATACATTAACAATTATATTGGCTTACAAGTGGTCATTAAACAAGTCTATTAACAAAAGAGTTCAACGGATACACAAATTCAACAAGTGTTCAACCAAAACTTCAAGCCATCTCAACCGGAATAGCGATACAATAACAATTCTGGTACATTACCAACCGGGTACACCTTTCAACCCACGGGGACACCAACCCCAAACATCAGTTAGACGTTTAATCCTCTAACGGGAGTCTATGATACTGTTTAACCCCTCTACCATTTGAGTACTCGGATGGAGTTTTCAATACACGAAACTAAACCCCTCAACATCCAAGGCAGCTTATTATAGTGCACTCAATCCTATGGCTGGCCAACTATATTCGATAACAATTTTAAAACCACATCACTTGCCAATATAATTAACCATTTGACATTTACCTCATTGTTTTTAACAAGCATTAACCAACCCATTTTTTCCGAAGTAACAAACATTCTTTAAACCACCAGTATAAACCATACTTACAAGGATCACTTACCATGTGCATCCTTCAGCATTTCATGCTTATAAATAGTATATCAAATACATTAAAACATGCTTAAATAGTAGGTAACATGTAAATCAAAACAAGTGCATAAAACCATTTAACACTAGCATGATTGAGAGAGAATATCCATTTTACTTACTTCCGATTTTAAAATAGCATATCAAGCTAAGTTTAAACTCCCATAAACCTCCTTAAAACATTCCAAAGCTGGAATCCACTTTCTCACTCACCGATACGCGAAGCCTTGATTTGCTGACGCAAAATCAATCGTCCGAAGCCTCCAATGCTATATCGTTCACTTCCAAAACAACCTCCCCTGTTTAAACCACATAACAATAGAGGATTAATGCATCTCTATGCATTTACAACACTGCAACAACAGATCCTCACGGATTCTTGCATTCACCTCACAATTACCCAACCACAACAACCGAAAACTTCATCTAATCCTTCCCAAACTCAACCCAGCCACAACCTAACAATCTAACACCAATTTTATCATCAATTAACATCTAGAAACATAATCAAATCAACCTAACACCGTCAGCAACCACACAACCACCATCACACTTCAAAAACACAAATCTAACAACCTAAACAATTAGAGACTCAAGAGTTTCGGGATTCCATTGATAAAATCAACTTTTCAACATCATTCCACATCCAAAATATGTTCAAAAATAATTCATAACACTATAAATCAGATTCAATTTGAATCTTTCATCATTTCATCAATTTTACCCATTTAACTCTATATAAAAACATAAAATCAGATTATAAACCATAAATCAAGGACCAAATACTTGGGACTATCAATAAAGAACCATTTAAAAGAGGAGATCATGGACCTTACCCCTGTTATGTGATTTCTCCCTCAATTTTCTTGTTTAAAGCTAAGATAACATAAAATTTCAAATGAGATTTTGTAAAACAAAGTTAAAGAATCAAGTTAAAATCAATAATCTGAGTGAAAAGAATCCCACACCTCTGGATTTTGATGAAATTCTGAGTGTTTGGCAGAAAAGAAGTTGAGAGAAAAGGTTTAGGAAAAAGTTATGCAAATTTCCTTTAAAAGAAAATAACTAACTTAGATATTTTAATCCCTCTTAAACCACCTTTAAAATACATGTTTAAAATCATTTAATTGAAGGGAGAAACCACCAGCAAAAACTTGGTAATTTAGCTCCTTAAGGATTCTAAGAATTTAACCATTTTCATTTTAGTCACTTTTAAACAGTTTTCAAAAATCGTATTTTGGTCACTAACCAAAATATCACATTTCTAAAGTCCATTTTACAAAATTGATTCCACCGAAAACAAATATATATTAAAAGATGATTTTTAACTATTTTCCACATTTTTATCTTACCAAAAAATATACAGTCCCGAACCCGACTAGAATTTTTAATCTAGTCCACCGGACCGTCTAATAAACCTCAAAACCGCTAGGCCCAAAACTGGGGCGTTACAACCCTCCCCCACTTAAGAAATTTTGTCCTCGAAATTACCTGGATGAAACAGATATGGAAACTGCTCCAGCATCTCCGACTTACGTTCTCACGTGGCTTCCTCAACTCCGCAGTGCCTCCACATCACCTTAACTAGCTCAATTGTCTTGCCACGAAGAACTTTACTGCTGGTATCAAGAACCTCTACTGGTTCTTCATCATAAGATAGGTCCAGCCTCAACTCAATATCTTCTACTGGCATAACATGCAAGGGATCTGACCGATACCTCCGCAACTTCGAAACATGAAACACATCATGAATCTTCTCCAACTCAGGAGGTAACCTCAAACGGTAAGCGATAGGACCTATACGCTCGACAACCTTATACGGTCCAATAAACCTCGGGCTAAGCTTCTCTTTTTGCCCAAAACACATCACCTTCTTCCAAGGCAATACCTTCAAAAACACTCGGTCACCAACAACATACATTATATCTTTACGCCTTAAATCTGTGTAAGATTTCTGACAGTCCAAAGCCACTTTCAAGCGCTCACAAAACAATTTTACTTTCTTATTCGTGTCTTTTAAAACATCAGGCAAGGAAAAATGCTTCTCCTTAACCTCAGCCCAACATATGGGCGTACGGCACCTCCTTCCATACAAAGCCTCATACGGTGCCATTTGTATACTAGCCTGATAACTGTTATTATAAGAAAACTCCACCAATGGCAGTTGCTTCTTCCATGTTCCCTGGAACTCAATAATGTAGCATCTCAACATATCTTCGAGAACCTGAATCACACGCTCTGACTGACCATCTGACTGAGGATGATACGAAGTGCTAAAATTCAATCTTGTTCCCAGAGCACGATGTAAGCACATCCAAAACCTTGTCGTGAAACGTGGATCTCTATACGACACCATGGATTTAAGAACCCCATGCAAACGCACAACCTCAGAGATGTACAGATCGACCAACCTATCTAGGGTATACGTAGTATGCACTGGCAAAAAATGCGCACACTTCGTAAACTGATCAACAATCACCAAAATGAAATCCTTCTTGGTTGGTGTCAAAGGCAATCCAGACACAAAATCCATGGTGATCCTTTCCCACTTCCATTTTGGTATCCTCAACGGTTGCAACAACCCGGAAGGAAACTGATGCTTAGCTTTTACCTGCTGACATAGCATGCAACGAGAAACAAAATCAGGCACATCTTTCTTCAGCCCAACCCAATAATACTCTTCTTTCAACCCATGATACATCTTAGTACTACCGGGATGCATAGCAAAAGGACTAGCATGTGCTTCGGTCAGAATGGTACACCTCAACTCTTCATCTTCAGGCACCACAATTCAACCTTTGAAACACAACACCCCATCGTCATTGAAATGAAAATCTGTAGGATTTTCATCCATGATATCCTTCACATGCGGTACCAAACTCTCATCATGCGGTTGCGTCTCCTTGATCAACTGCGACAAGGACGGCTTCACTTGCCACTCAGCCAACAAACCACTATTACCCGTCAGACTCAAACGAGCAAACATAGCTCTCAACTCCGCAGTTGCTTTCCTACTCAAAGCATCCGCCACAAAGTTGACTTTTCCCGGATGATATTCAATGGTCAGCTCATAATCTTTAAGCAACTCAAGCCACCTCCGTTGCCTAAGATTCAGCTCCTTCTGGGACATCAAATATTTCAAGCTCTTATGATCCGTATAAAATACACACTTCTCGCCATAAAGGTAATACCTCCAGATTTTAAGGCAAACACAACCACGGCAAGCTCAATATCATGAGTAGGGTAATTACGCTCATGCACCTTTAATTGCTTAGATGCATAAGCAACTACCTTACCTTCTTGCATCAACACACAACCAAGCCCAACATATGATGCATCACTATAAACAATGAACTCCTTTCCTGATTCAGGTTGAACCAAGACTAGAGCTCGCATCAAAGCTTCCTTCCACCTTTTGAAAGCTCGTTACCTATCCTCCGTACTCAAACTGAACATTCTTCTGAACAACTTGGTTAAGGGAGCAGCCAAACTGGAGAACACTTCCACAAACCTATGGTAATAACCAGCCAAACCAAGAAAACTCTGGACTTCTGTTACCGACTTAGGCACCTTTCAACTCATCACAACCTCAACCTTATGCGGATCAACACGTATTCCCTCGGCTGACACAACATGCCCAAGAAAAACAACCTCCCTAAGACAAAACTCACACTTGCTTAACTTGGCATACAATTGATTAGCCAACTACGTCTGAAGCACAATCCGCAAATGTCTATCATGATCCTTCTCATTACGAGAGTACACTAGGATATCATCGATAAACACCACCACAAACTGATCCAAAAACTCATGGAACACCCGGTTCATCATTTCAATAAAAGCAGCCAGTGAATTGGTCAAACCAAACGGCATCACAAGAAACTTATAATGCTCATACCTCATACAAAAAGCTATCTTGGGTACATCCACATCCTTGACCTTTAACTGGTAGTACCCAGACCTCAAATCGATCTTAGAAAACACCGAGGCACCCCTGAACTAATCAAATAGATCATCTATCTACTGGAATGGATATTTGTTCTTTATCGTCAACTTGTTCAACTACCGATAATCTATACACATCCGTAACGTACCATCATTCTTCTTTACAAACAACACTGGCATACCCACGATGAAGTACTTGGTCTAATGAACCCACGATCAAGCTACTCCTGCAATTGCGTCTTCAACTCCTTCGGGGTCATGCAGTACAGAGCAATAGACACCGGTACCGTATCAGCATAGGTTTCAATGCCAAACTCTACCTCACGGTCAGGTGTCAACCCTAGGAATTCTTCTAGAAAAACACCCGAAAACTTGCATACGGTGCGAATATCTTGCACCCTCAACTCCTTTGAACCAGGATTCATCACATAGGCCAAGAAAACCTGACTTCCGGAACCCAACATCTGACTCGCTTCCAAAGCCGAAATAGTATTAGGCAAGAACTTGGCATTCTTGCCAACAACCACCACTTCGAAATTATCCGACAACCTCAAAAATATTTGTTTGGTCTCAAAATCCACCACGGCTCGATGCTCGATCAACCAATCCATGCCCAAAATAACATCAAAGCCATGGAATGGAAACTCCATCAGATCCACAGCAAAAACATGGCCTTGAACCAATAACGGGCACCTACGATACAACTTCCTAACTACAACTGTCTCCCCAAGAGAACTGGTCACTCTAACACCCACATTTAGAATTTCAACATATATATCAAGCAACTAGGCATGCTCACACAATATGAATGAATGAGTAAAACCAGAATCAACGAACGAATACAATGGCGAAGACTGTAAAGAGAAAGTACTTGCAATCACATCAGTGTGATTGTGACCCTCGCAAATGCGCATACACCCTAGCCGGTCCACCTTCCTTAGGCTGGATAGCAACAGTATGAGCCACAGTCTGCTACCCACCCTATTGACGCTAAAATAGCCCACAACCACGACCACGACCTCGCTGCGGAGCAACAACAGGTGCAACACCCTACCCCCTCAAGACAACAATGGACAATCATGTCTCTAATGGTCGCCAGACCCACAATTCCAACAAGCATTGGTCACAATAGGCGCAGGTGCCTGACCCTCCCTGGCCAGACGCGAACAATCTCGCCTCAAATGATCTTAGGATCCATAAACCCAACAGGTGTTAAATGGCGCTCTAACGTGGGCAGCCTGCCCCTAGGCTCCATGTCCCACAATACCTCATACATGCCTCGGCTCCAGGAAAAACCTCCGGTCACGGTGTCTCTTAGCCTGACCACCGCTAGACCAGAATTAGTAGCTCTCTTACCCGAGATAAAGCTTCGTGACCCAGAAGCCAAACTAAGATTCTACTCTATATCCTTGGCTCGCAAAACCAACACATCAGTGTAATTAGTAGCAAGCATGTATGTCTTAACCTCCTGCACAAGCCCGTAGTGGAAACGATCATATTGCTAGCACTCGTCAGGGACCAACTCATGTGCGTACTAACTCAGCCTCACAAACTGTACCTCATACTCTGCCACAAACATACTGCCCTGTACCAAGGCCATGACCTCCCACTTCCTATCGTCCTGATATCGGACTCCCAGATACTTCTTTCGGAAAGCACTACAAAAGAACTCCAAGTAACATCATCGGTCGTCATACCGGAAGTTGTGGTAGTCCACCATGTATAAGTATCACCCTATAACAGGGAAACCGCACAGCCCAGCTTACGAGCATCGGTACACCCCATCTGGCCTAGTATCCTCTCAGTACTAGCCAACCAGTCCTCAGAAGCCTTAGGCGACAAACCTCAGAATTCAACCCTGCCCAAACTACAAAGACGCTCTAACGGTAAACCCTGCCCAACTACTTGTGGTGCTGGCACATGAACACCAGCAACTATTTCCTGAAAAGTACCGGTCATGGCCTGAATTGGTGGTGCCATATCACTCATCCCTGGCCCAACTGGCACAAGTGGTACTTGCTCCATTTTCTCAAGTGGAATAGGTGGGGGCGGCGGAAACCCTCTAGAAGGTACAACATCCTGCCCAGTGGCAGCAACAATCGTACCAGATAGTAACTCTCTCCTCGATTCCATCGTGCTAAAATATATCTACGGTATAATAATCATTTCAAAACAAAACAGTCAGGCCAGCTTCAAGCAATGATCCAAGACTTCCATTTCAAAAATTAAAACTTTATAGACTATAATAATAAGGCAATGGGTTTCCCAAAATTCCCCCCCAACATAGCACAATGCAATCACCGTGCATATTACAATCACTGTGCATATTAAACATCAAATAACCACTCACAATCACATATCAAACCAACTCCCAACTATCGCAAACCTAGCTCTGATACTACCAAATGTAACCCCATCGACCCGGCCTAATTGCAAGACTGAACCGAGCGAGCTATATTAGGTTTACCGAGGTAAACCGTAAAGGAAGAAAACTGAAATGTGACCATTTTTTCTTTTATCTTGTCTAAATGCAAAATCATTAACCTATATGTTCATAATGACATCAGGTGAAAACTCAACTCAATCGGGCATCGATTTGACATCCAATTGGCTTAATTACAAATTAGGGACCAAATTGCAATTTGATCAATATACAGGGACTTGGCACATTTTTAAGTTACCAACCTTTAATTAAGCAGGTTTAATGTTCTCATGTAAAAAATTAGCTCGATTTGAACATTCAAACTCATTCGATTGCATCCATAACATTCAGGGACCAAAACGCAAGAAAACAAAACTCCACTTCTATGACATCAACTGAATTAACAGACAATCATACCGATACGCATGCCACCGTATATATATGGTGCCTTACACAAGCTTGCACTGTTTCAATACACTGCAACCCGTTTTGGTACGCCTAGCTGGCAGTTCGAAAATGTTTGACAACCGTCCTAATACGGTATGGTAGTGTTTTGGTACGCGAGTTTTGTCCCAAAAAGCATATTCCAATAAAGAAAATCCGTATCGATACACCCAAGCCCATATCGAAACAACATACTTATTTTTGCCTAGTCGTACCGATACACACAAGCTCGTATCGAAACAACATTCTTGATTTTGCCTAACCGTACCGTTATGGCCCCTGCGTATCGGTACGCCTGGGCCTGTAATGTCATATATAGCTGGTTTAACAAGCTCTTAGCCTATCTAAAACACTCTAACATACTTCTAACATACATCCAACATATTCAGCATATAATTCACAGCATATCATCACAGATTCAACACCAATTCATGGCATTTTGCATCAGCCGTAAATCTATTGGCATGCAACCTAGAAACCATTCAAGTAAAGCATGAAATTCCAAACCATCACCAAAACCAAACCATAATGGCCATTTCCCTTAGAGCAACGAAATAAACTTGCTCAAACAGGGAGTTTATCAAATCATCTCCCAAAACCAAAACGAGTACCCCATCATTGCCTTTATTACTTATAGTCTAGCCCAACATACTTTGGTAAACAAGTCTTGCGATGATCCCTTGCTCCTTGCTGCCTCCAAAGCTCTCAATTCTCTGCATTGATGGACAATAAAAGCGTAAGCACCAAGGCTTAGTGAGGAGCGCTCACAAACGAAACACCACCAATGCATTTAAAACCATTTCTCAACATTACATTGAAACTTATTTCAAACAATCTTTAAAACATTATCATGCCCTTAAAACCATGCACTTAACATCTTTAAAACCAGCATATTGACCATATGCAACATGTATCATTAACCAACAGCAAGTCCCATTGCTCAACCTCAATTTAAGCCTTCCCATGCATAACTACCATATGCAAAGCTTAAAGAGTAAACATGTATAAATCGCATCATACAACATACCCCTTTCAATGATACATTAACAATTATATTGGCTTACAAGTGATCATTAAACTAGTCCATTAACAAAAGAGTTCATCGGATACACGGAGTCAACAAGTGTTCAACCAACACTTCAAGCCATCTCAACCAGAATAGTGATACAATAACAATCACGGTACATTACCAACCGGGTACATCTTTCAACCCACGAGGACACCAACCCCAAATATCAGTTAGACGCTTAATCCTCTAACGGGAGTCTACGGTACCAAAAGCACTTATTATTCTCCTACTTCCCTGTCTGTGGCCTTGGGATCATGAGTTATTCTGAAACCTTTCGCTCTTCCTTGGCCAAATTCTAAGATACAAGCGCCAAAATATTAGCCTCAAATAGACATTCTTATGAAAGGATTGTATTAAGAAAATTTTCATTTAAGAAAAATATCTTCATGAAATGACTAAATTAAGCGATCGAATATCCTTATGAAAGGATCAAATTAAAAATTTGAATTTTAAGAAACATATCCTTATGAAAGGATAACATTACGATATTTGTTTTTTTAGAAAAATGCCCTTACGGAAGATGAAATTAAGAAATTGATTTTTTAGGAAAAATACCCTTATAGAAGAGTCAAATTAAGAAATTCAAGTCTTAAGAAAAGAATCCTTATGAAAGGATAAAATTAAGAAATTAGAGATTTAAGAAAATCATCCTTATGGAAGGATAAAATCGGGAAATTTAAGTTTTAATAAAAATGACATCTCGCTTTGAGACTACCAAAAGGAGAAAATATCCTTATGAAAGGATCAAATTAAGAAATTCGAGTTTTCAGCAAAATATCCTTACGAAAGGATTACATTTAAGAAATTGATTTTAAGAAAAATATCGTTTAAAATGATGCCTCGGTTCTATCTATCTTGACCTCAAAATAAATCCATCAAAGGTGATGGCTCAGAAATCTAAAATAGTGAAATCTTGATTTGGAACTGTCAGATAATTTGTCTTTCTTTTTCTTTCTTTTTTCTTTTTCTCTTCTATTTCCTTTTTCGAAGCAATCAAGACAAGTGACACTCAAGCGCGTGTCTTCTTGATCGGTGCAAAGGTGCACAAAGTCCTTGTCGAATTCATCCTCTTGAAAACTACCTGTTTGAATTCCTGTACAAATACTTTCCAATTAACGGTGAAAAAGATGATGCGTGAGCATATTTCATAATGCAAAGATGCACATGTAGAATGGGGATGCAAAGATGCATGTAATTCTTGTTAAAACTTTTCTTTTTGTCATCTTAATATTCATGTGATCATTTTTTGATTAGGTGGGCCTCGTCTTGGAACTACAACCATTCATCCTCGTACACCAACAGACTTTGCCCCCAAAATTCTGTTGCTCATTCGTTGTTCAACCTCTCAATTCAAGTGACTTCGGTCGAGATCATTTCTTTATTCAAGGAAGCCCTTTAGCCTTTTTCGAATTCTATCAAGATTGCGCCATCTCTCGTCCATCTTGATCTGAACTCCTATGTACAGAAGACCTTTTTTGATTTATGGACAATGATGCCCAGTTGATCATTTGCATCAACCTTGCATTTAGAAATCCGTCTTTGAAGCAATACAAAGAAATCCTTTTGCTTAAAAATGTTTGTTTACTAATCGGCATTTTAAGAAAAGGTGCCTTTTTTAATTAACATTCAGGACCTTGAAACCAAGATCTATATAAGAAAAACAGAATAAAATCTCTGGATATCAAGTGCAAAAGCGTCTCAGATTCAACCTTTCGGTGACCATCTTGTGTCTATAAAGACTTTGAATGCGGTGGCAATTTGAAGTCATAAAATCTCCCAAGATGACTCAGTTCATCCACATGATTATCGCATTGCTACAGAAGACTACTCCTTCTCAATTCTTATTTTTCGCTCTGCCCAAAAAGATGGGCTTGTTTAACCGTTAGAATGCAAAAATATCATTCTAAGAATAACATTCTGGGTGCAAATGTGTGCTTCCGATCACTGTTGGGTAATAATAATAATATTAATAATAATAATAATCATATCTTCAAGGATTCAACTCTGATGCTAGGGTCTTGAACAGGTGGAGCAAAGCTTTCTTATTAGATTTGTCAATCTCACGGCTCATCGGAGTGATCCGAGATTTATTTATTTTGTAATTCATTTCTTTTTCTTTCTTTATATATATACAAATATATTTCTAGCCATTAATTACAATTCGTTAGGGCGCAGAAGACTACGCTTAGAATTTCAATTTCAAGCAACTCTTATGGTTAAATTTAGAGCTTTTCATCATCGAATATCATCAAAAGAGTAGTAGTCTTGTTTTGCCGACCAGAGCTATTAGGGAAAAATCATGCCTCATCATTATCACAACATTCGACTGATGTCAGAATCGATGTCACATCTTGCAATTGATATCCAGTGACCTACGAAGATAAGGAGAGATATACATATATATGCTTTCAAGGTCATTGTATGTTATGCACAATGCATTTTTCATTGGAGTAGAAATCACCAAACATGACACATGCCCTTTACAAAGGTTCTCTGTTACATTCGGGCCAAAGGTAGCAGAGTTGGTTCCATGCATTACTTCAAAAAGAAAACTCAAATGCAGATATGTCCTGACAAGCTAACATGTAGCTAAAACATGAACATGACAAAAGATGGGTCTTCTTAGGGACAAAGATTCATCAGCCTTATCATTTTCTCCTTTTCAACTGCTGAAATAATTTACTCTTTATGCTATTGCATCCACTGTTTCACCATCTCTTATGTCAACATTCCATCATGCACCAGCTTCTTGATCTCATCTAATAATGCCCTACACTTCTTGGTGGCATGTCTGGTGCCCTAATGTGAAAATTGCAAGTACTACCCTAATCGCAACTGTGGGAAGATGAATCAGGTGTAATCTTCATCGGTCTGAGGGTGAGATAGCGACCCTCTAATAAATGGGGAAATATATCTGCAATAGGGACCCTGAATATTTCTAAATTTGTGCCTATCCGAGGAACTTTTCGTGGCAACTCAAGAAAAGTAATGTGCCTTCTTCTCTTATGATTGTGAGTGCTTTGGAGACGACACTCATTTACTCATATGTCTTCTTCTGCCTCTTCCTTAGTTTGGTCTTTAGGCTTAGACCCCAACTTTCCTTCTTGGATTGCATACTCTATCCTTTCTCCAATCAACATGAAACCCTCAAATCTATTTCTTGACTTTTCGAGCATTATATCGAAGAAAGGAATGGGAGGCTGAACTTGGGCTACCAAACACCGCCATCTTAGAGCGTAATCTCTAAAGCTCTCATTTGACCTCATTTTCATGCTCTGAAAGAATTGACGACTCGGCGCTAGGTCTAAAGCATATCTATATTGGCGCAAAAAGGAATTGACTAGGTCACCCCATGACCGAATCTAATTTCTGCTTAAATGGTTATACCATATCGCAGCAGGTCCATCAAACTACCGTGGAAATAGTGGATCAACAGCTTTTCATTCTTTAAGTGGCCCTTTATCTTTCTACAAAACATGGTCAAGTACACTTTCGGACAATTGGTACCGTTATACTGCACGAATCTGGGAGTCTTGAAATCCGAAGGAAAAACCAGATCAAGGACTAGACAAAGCTCTCTTGTATTGAAAACATCCATTTTTTCTTTCTTCTTGAGCTCTCTCTTAACTCTATCTTCTAATTGGTCAAGTTTTTGTTCCATTCTTTTTTCCAATGGTTCTCAAATACTGCCATTGAGCCCGTAAAATTTATTATTATTTAACTAATGCATGGAATGCATAATAAACATCTAAAATGTAAAAAAAAACAATAAGTATGAACTATCAAAATGGATACAAATAAAGTGAATGAATGCAATTGAATTGTTGATTCACTAATAGCCCTTTATGAGGATTTTTATAAAGGAAAGGTATATGTGTACAAAAGATTGACAATATTCTATATGTGTCTGTTGGCCACTCTTCTTGGAGCGAAATGCGTACTCGGTGCCCCAATTCTATATTTTCTCAATTTGCTTCATGCACAGATTATTTCCAACCATAGTATTGTCAATCTTTGTACATTATAGAACATACTCCCTTTTATATAAAAATCCATAATATGAAATATTTTTGAATCAACAAAATGCAAACATGAATGCAATAAGGTATTAGTCGCAAAGTGATCATCGTAGAAAGACTTTCATTGAACAAAAAGGCTTATTACATCAGATTTTAGTCTTATAAACTTTACAAATACTGATGAGCCCTAGCCCCTAACTTTTGGACTTCTTGTAGCAAACGAGCAATTTTCCCTTCATGGTCTAGTGCAGGATTTATGTTCTGGCTCAACGGCATAGCTGCATCGGCCACATCTACCACTTGTTGAGCCACTTTACGCACTTGAGCGATGACTCTCTTCATATCCTTATCCTTTTCTTGTATTTCTAACTCGGCTCTTCGTAGCTGAAGAGTTATTTTTTCAACACTTTCATAGCCAGCTTACTTGTAAGCTTCGGCATGAATCTCACTCATACGCAATGAATTCCTAAGCTCATCTGTTTGTTCCCTAAGCGTCGTATTCTCTGTTTGAAATGTGCGGGATTCATTCTCACTCTGCTGCATACATGATTTCAGAATCTCGTTCATAGCTAGATTATCTCGTAACTCTTTTCGGAGGGTATCGCACTATTCTTCCTTTTCTTTCAATTATTGTGACAGTAGTCGGCCACTATTTTCACTAGTCCTGCCTCTCTGTTTGCCATTCCTCCATTATTCCATTCTTCTATAGTGTTGCCATTCCAACATTTTTGAATACGCAATAGAGCTTATGATGATCATCTTGCAAACTTTGTAGTTTCTCACTCAAATCATTTCGTTCTTGTCTGAGTTGGTTATACTCGAACAAATGCCCCTCTTTTGGGATGCCCTCATCTTCGGTCTCACAACTTGACTCGCTTTCATTCAAACCTTACCCCGGGTCTTGGCTTTTTTTCACTTTACCCCTCATATAATTGTCGGTTCATTGTAAAATCTGGGTTTTCCATCTTCAAAAGTCAGTGCTCCCATAATGATAAGATCCCTAACTCGGTTCTTCAAAGCCCCACAATTCTCTGTAGTGTGTCCCGAACCTCCTAAGTGGTAACCGCATCTGGCTCAACTGTTATAACCTTTCGGGTAAGGTGGCTCCTTTGGAACAGAGCGAACTGGGGTGATAAGTGTTGCGCGTAATAAGTGCTACGCAATTGTGCAAGTATACACGTCGCAAGTTATAGTATAAAAGATATCGTCACCACAGGGATTGGTGCCACTTCAAGAATCTAGTCTCTTGCACTGTAAAAAGTAAAAACACAAGTAAAGGATTATAGAAGTTTTAACTAATAACTAATCTAGAAAACAATTAAGTAAATGAAAAGATGAATTCAATTGAGAGAGATAGGCTAGGTTATCGTGAGTTGAGGTGTGATAGCCGATTGGATTGTCTTGGTAAAAGAGTGCACGGGCAACTCAGTTGCCGTGGCAACTTGCACGACGGGGTTGCCGTAGCAACTAATTGATGGTTGCTTGGGCGACTAGTTGGGCAACTACTTGGGCGATCGGGCAGCAACTTCAAGGTTCGGCGGAGCGTTCTTCAATGGTTTCTTCTTATCCCTAAGTCGAAACTCTAGCTATTTGTGCATGCCTTGATAATACATCCTGCGTGAATCAAGGGTGAACAACAACCAATCTTGCGCTCCTCTTAGCCGTTGAAATCCTTAACTTATTCCTAAGCCGGATTAATCTTCACCATCATTGGATTGAATAAAGATCATATTCATTCGTTTCTTGAATCTAACTCTCCCGATATTAGATAAATGGATGAAATCACGAGATCCTCTCCCAATTCACTGCAAAAACAATAATAAGAATCAAGAATGAATAAACCTTGAAATAGAAAAGTGCAAACTCTTATTACCTAAACAAAAACCAATAGTTTCTCACAACCACAAAACACAATAACCATAGCCAAGTAAATTTAGTTCATGGCTAGGTTCCAAAGAAACACAAGATAAACAATCCCTAGCATGAACCCAATCGAACAAGGAAGAAAAGATGAAGCTTGTCGAAAATTCCTTGCCCTAGATGCTTGCCGAAAATTCCTCTTGCTTCCTCTCTTGGAGTTGTCGAAATTCCCTCTTGCTCTCCCTCTTGATCTTGTCGAAATCTCCTTGGTATTTATAGGGCTAGGCCAAAGTCCTTCTTTGAGGAGGAGTTTGAGTTGGAATTAAATTATCTTTAAAGAATATAATTCTTTATTATAATTTTATTCCTATTAGAACTTCTCCTATCCTCTTGGAATTTAATTCTTCTTTAATCTCTGCATGGCAATCAAATTCCTTTGGGCTTGGGCCTTGCTCCATGTCATCTTGGGCTTGTAAAGTCATGAATTTCGACATCCATATTGCTTTTAGTCTTTGTCGACAAATGCCATGGCAACTGGCTCGGCGTCTCCTTCATGCACTGCCCTGGCAACTAGCTCGGCATTGCTTTGGCAAGTGATCCTGCACATACACACACAAAAACACACCAAAGCAGCATCTATTTCCACAAAAATCACCAAGTTATGTAATCAAGTTCAACGTTTGAAGGAAACATGGATTAATGCATGAATGGCTAACTATGCGACTAATATGAGCCTAAGTCTAACAATAATATGAGTAAAAAGGGTAAGAAAAATAGTACTTTTGAACACTTATCACACCCCCAAACTCGAACTATTGCTTGTCCTCAAGCAATGCAAACTCATAATTACCTGCCAAGACTTAAAATTTTCACAAACTTAGCTTTGAGCTTGATTTCAATTCTCTGAACCGGGGCACAAAGTATGATTGGCTTTTTATTTTTCGGAAAACTGAGGAGTTACTCGGAATCAAACTATAATGCTTGTGCGTGTGTGCGGAGTTGTGTGCGAGTTGATTTTTCGGATTCTATGCAAACAATAGGTTTTCAAATTACTTCTTTGGGTTCTTTTTAACATGTTTTAACTAGAGCCAATTTCGGGCACCTCTAGTGTTTTATTTTTAGTTTTCTTAAGTTAATTTAATCGACTAGAGCCGGTTTCGGGCACCTCTAGTAAAAAAACAAATTTTAACGCCTCCTAGAGCCAGTTTCGGGCACCTCTAGTGATCAATTTTTAGCACATGCTAGAGCCAATTTCGGGCACCTCTAGCATTCATCCAATTTTATTCTAATACCCCAATTAGTTAATTATCAACCTAAGTTTACTAGAACTCCTTAAATCAATCAAACCACAACCGTGTTTCATCAAATTTAGCATCATAGTAAAATTCTAAGTTTTTCATGGTTATCCTAGAATAAAAATTCTATCAATTAAGTGCATTGGTAAAGTCATCATTGAATATTCATCAAATCTAAGCAATTCTTGTTCCAATTAAAGGCATGGCAAGCAATTTATGTATCCTAAATGTAATGCTTAAGATTAATGTAACTAAACATGGTAATTACTAGTAACAATCCCCCCCAAACTCGAGTGAGGCATTGTCCTCAATGCATGCATAAAAATAACGAAAAATAAAAATAAAAATAAAATGCATACGAGGACTTACTCCGAGAGTTCGTCATCGTAGATGATTAGTTTCCTTCTAGTTGGCGTCTTGATTTTCTTGCTTGAACGTGATGGTTGTTTTCTTGTTGCCGGATGTCTTCACTTTGGTTGTCGTGGCATCAGCTTGTGCATGCATGAAGTAAGTTGCCGCGCATCTTCTTCATTGGTTGCCGGGCAAGGATCTTAGCAATAAATTTCCTTAGCATAGTAGTTGTGAGTCTTGTTGTGAAAAAGAAAATAAAGAAAACCTGAAAACTAAAGATAATGAAGAAAAAATAAAATATCTCCTAAAAATAAAAAAAAAAGAAAAAAAAAAGGAAATACTGAGAGGAGAGCATGCTCATGCATCTCCTAAGTTGACCACTTCCTTGTTACGTTCCACATGGGCACCATTGTAGTGCTTCAATCTTTGTCCATTAACTTTGAATTCATGGTTGTCAGAGATGGACTTGATTATCACAGCACCATGGGAGAATGGTTTGACGACTTCAAATGGTCCCGACCATCTTGATTTCAGCTTTCCCGGGAAAAGTTTTAGCCGAGAATTGAATAGGAGAACTAGTTGCCCTGGCGTGAATTGCCGTGGCAATAGTTTCTTGTCGTGCCATCGCTTTGTTTTCTCCTTGTAGATTCGTGCATTGTTATAGGCGAGTGCACGAAATTCTTCTATCTCATTGAGATCCATCAAGCGCTTTTGTCCGCACTTTCCCAATCCATATTCACGGTCTTGATTGCCCAAGACGCCTTGTGCTCGATTTCCACCGGTAGATGACGTGTTTTACCATAGACAAGCCGAAAGGGGATATACCTAATGGTGTTTTGAATGCGGTGCGATATGCCCAAAGTCGTCATCTAGTCTTAATGACCAATCCTTCCTTGAGGGATTTACAACTTTCTCGAGTATTCCCTTCAACTCCCGTTGGAAATTTCTGCTTGCCCGTTGGTTTGTGGGTGATATGCCGTGGCGATCTTGTGTGATATGCCGAGCGTTGCAACATCTTGGCAATTAGTCTGTTGTCAAAATGCTTGCCCCGTCGCTGATAATTGCTCTCGGTATCCCAAACCGTAAAATATGTTTTTCTGCAGAATCGTTGCACGGTCTTGGAATCGTCGTTGGGAACTGCAGCTGCCTCTACCCATTTAGACACATAGTCGACGGCGAGTAAGATGATGTAGAGGTTGCCGAATGAAGATGGGAAAGGTCCCATAAAATCGATCCCCATACATCGAACAGTTCTACCTCGATGATGTTCGAGTGGCATCTCATGTCGCCTAGAGATATTGCCCGTCCTCGCAACGATCACATTGCTTGTAAAAGTCTTGGGCATCTTTGTACAATGTTGGCCAATACAAACCGGATTGCAAGACTTTGGCCATGTGATGCGAGTTCCTCCAAAATGTCCTCCATAGGGTGAAGAATGGCATTGCCGAGTACATTTTGTTGCTCTTCTTCAGGGACACATCGGCGTATAACCTGATCTGCACATTGTTTAAACAAAAGAGGCTCGTCCCAAAAGTAATGCTTAGCATCATGGCGGAACCGCTTCTTCCCTTGGTGAGTAATGCCATACGGAAAAATACCACAAACAAGGAAGTTAACTAAATCTGCGTACCAGGGTATTGCCGAGGCATGTGCTTTGCCGTAGTATCTGCTCCCAAAATTGCCGAGGCGTGTGCGTCAAAGACTGCTGCGGCGTCGAGATGCCGAGGCGTGTGCATCCATGGTTGCCGAGGCGTCATGGGTTGCCGAGGCGTTGAGGGTTGCCGAGGCAATTAGAATTTGTTCATCCGGGAATGCATCGCATATCTCTAGATCCGCGTCTTTCTCCCTATTGCGTTCCAAACGTGATAAGTGATCGGCCACTTGATTTTCTGTTCCTTTCCTGTCCTTAATTTCAATATCAAATTCTTGTAAAAGTAATATCCAACGAATCAAACGAGGTTTAGCATCCTTTTTAGCAAATAAGTATTTGATTGCCGAATGGTCCGTATGAACAATTACCTTTGTACCAATTAAATAGGATCGGAACTTGTCAATGTGAAAACTACAGGCTAGTAACTCTTTCTCCGTTGTTGTGTAATTCACTTGAGCATCATTAAGAGTTTTACTAGCGTAGTATATCACATGGAAGGTCTTACCTGTGCGTTGGCCTAGGACTGCTCCTACCGCGAAATCACTTGCATCACACATGAGCTCAAAAGGTAGCGTCAAACTGGTGGAACGACAATGGGTGCCGAGGCAAGCTTTTTCTTTAGGGTTTTGAATGCTTGAGTGCAAGAATCATCAAAATCGAAGACTTTATCCTGTTCAAGCAGATTACACAAAGGTTTAGTGATTTTAGAAAAATTATGAATGAACCTCCCGTAAAAACCTGCATGTCCGAGAAAAAACTTGAATTCCTTTAACCGAATTTGGTGGGGTAATCTCTCGATCACGTCCACCTTGGCTTTGTCTACTTCAATTCCCTTGGATGAAATCTTATGGCCGAGCACTATTCCTTCATCTACCATAAAGTGGCATTTCTCCCAATTGAGGACTAAATCCGTTTCTTCGCATCTTGCCAACACCCTCTCTAAATTGCCGAGACAGCCGTCGAAGTCATTACCAAAAACCGAAAAATCATCCATGAAGATCTCAAGGAAGTCTTCGACCATGTCCGAAAAGAGCGCCATCATGCATCTTTGGAAGGTTGCCGGGCGTTACATAATCCGAACGGCATCCTTCGGAAGGCATAAGTACCGTATGGGCATGTGAAGGTTGTCTTTTCTTGATCTTCTCGTGCTATGGCAATCTGATTGTAACCTGAATAACCATCAAGAAAATAGTAAAAGGGTTTACCGCAAGACGGTCAAGCATTTGATCAATAAAGGGTAATGGGAAGTGATCTTTCCTAGTGGCTTTGTTTAGCTTTCGATAGTCCATACAAACCCTCCAACCGGTCACAGTCCTGGTTGGGATAAGTTCATTATTTTCATTGCTTACCACTGTTATACCTCCCTTTTCGGCACACATTGTACCGGACTTACCCACGTACTATCGGAGATAGGTATATAATGCGGCGTCAAGCCACTTGATGATTTCTTTCATTACAACCCCTTTCATGGCATGATTCAGTCTCCTCTGGGCCTCAATTGAAGGTTTGTGATCATCTTCCAACAAGATCTTGTGCATGCACACCGCCGGGCTAATTCCCTTCAAGTCGGCAATTGTCCACCCTATTGCCTTTTTATGTAGCTTCAACATGTTGATCAGCTTCTTTTCCTCGCTCAGTCTGTAACTTAGAAGAAATAATTACAGGTAATGTATTATCGGTCCCTAAGTATACATATTTGATTTGCTCGCAAATTGTTTCAACTCAAGAATTGGTGGATTTTCGATAGAGGGTTTTTCGATCTTACCTTCCTTACCTGAGTAGTCCAGTGGTTCAAAGTATGTACCTGGTCGATTGACTAGCCAATTTGCCTCTTCTGGTTGTTCCTCATCGACCGGTTCTTCATACTCCTCATGTTCCTCGTGTTCGCAATGTAGTTGCTTTGAGGCAACTAAATTCTTCATCGGTTAAACTCTGCCGTGGCATGAAGTAGTTGGCATTCTTCCGGATCATCTGCATACCTTAGTGTTTGGAACACATTTAGTTTTACTCGCTGGTCATTCACCCTCATTGTGAGTTCTCCCTTTTCAACATCAATCAAAGTTCTCCCTGTCGCTAGGAATGGTCTCCCGAGAATGATAGGTGCATGCTCATCTGCTTCACAATCCAAAATAATAAAGTCAGCGGGAAAAATGAATTTATCAACTTTTACCAAGATATGTCCTCGATTTTTCCCTCTCGATGCACATAGGATCTGGCTCGGCTAGCTGCAGCATAATCATTGTAGGTCTTGCCTTCCCGATTCCTAGTTTCGAAAAACCGATTTAGGCATCAAGTTTATGCTAGCCCCTAGGTCGCATAGTGCTTTCCCGACATAGTGATTTCCAATAGAACAGGGTATTGTGAAACTTCCGGGATCCTTCAACTTGGGCGGCATACGATTGTGCAACATTGCCATGCATCCCTCTGTTGCGGCAATTGTTTCAAACTCTCCTAGCCTTGTTCTATTGGACACAATGTCTTTAAGAAACTTGGCATAGTTTGGCATTTGTTCAATTGCTTCCACCAATGGCAAGTTGATGTGGACTTGCTTTAGGATATCAAGAAACTTCTTGAATTGGTATTCTTGCTTTTGTCGCTTCAACCTTTGTGGGAATGGTGGTGGAAGTCGGATATCTTCTATCCTTTCATTGGTTTGAAACCTGATTGACGGCATTGCTGGGACATCTGGAGTTGTCGATGCGTTACCAACTGGGGTTGCCGAGGCGTGCTTATCGCAAGTTGCCGAGGCGTCATCGGTTGTCGAGGCATGCTTATTGCCGGTTGCCGCAGTAATTCCTGGTTCAGCATCTGAGACTTTGCCGCTAGGTTCGTCTTGATCTTTTTGTGGAGTTTTGTTTGACGAGCGGGTTTGAACCTCTCTAAGTTGTTGGCCACTTGTGGTGGTGATTGCCTTACATTGCTCATGGCCAGTTCCTCTTGCGACTTCAGTATCGCTAGGTAAACCTCCTTGTGGTCTAGTGTTCAGATTTTGAGCAAACTGTCCGACTTGATTTTCCAATGATTTGATTGTCGCCTCTTGGTTTTGCAATCTCATCTCGGTCCTGTTAATAAAAGCATCAGTTCTTTTTATGAAATTACTATTCTCAGCCATATAAGATTCAGTTTTCATCATAAAAGCATTTAGAGAATTTTCCAAAGAACTAGATGTTGTCGGTTGTTGCCGCGCATCTGTTGCCGTGGCATATTCTCTTTGAATCCCGATGCTTGTGCATTCTGATTGTTCTGGTTTAGAGCATTGTTGGGATTACTCCATGAAAAATTTGGGTGCTTCTTCCAAGCTGGATTGTATGTATTTGACATCATGTTGTTGCTCCGATTGTAATTCCCCACATAGAAGCTAGATTCCAGATTCTGCATACATTCAGAAGAATTATGGTTATCACCACATAACTCACAAAAAGAATCCATTACCTTGACTTCATGTGTGTTGTTTGGTTTTTGCATGTTCTGGACCATCTTGGTCAAAGTGGCCAATTGTGCCGAAATTGAATCTGATGATCCTAGTTCATGTATTGTGGCTTAGCGTCTAACTCCTCCTCTTCTAGTGGATGGGAATTGATAATCATTCTTGGCCAGCCTGTTTAAGATTTGCATTGCTTCTTCCGGCGACTTATCTAGGAGTATGCCGTTTGCCGAGGCGTCTAGCATCATCCTTGTTGGTGTATTCACGGCGTTGTAAAACATTGTTACTTGAGTCCACACCGGGAATCCGTGTAGAGGGCATTTGTGTAGAAGTTCTCTATATCGCTCCCAAGCCTCGTACATGGATTCATCATCTGCCTGCCGAAAAGAAGTAATGCCGTTCTGAAGCTTATCGATTAAATTTGTAGGATTAAATCTAGCAAGGAAATCACGACAAAGATCAGTCCAAGATGCTATGGATCCGCAGAAATACTATTTAGCCATGCTTTCGCCTATCCCTCGGTGAATAGGGGAATAATCTTAATCGTAAGACATCGGGGTGACTCGTGTATCTTGAACGAGTTGCAAATCTCGAGGAAAGATTTCAGATGTTGTCGTGCATCTTCATTGTTGAGCCGCCAAATTGACCTATTGTGTTGATCATATTAAACATTACGGTTTCAACTCAAAGTGGTCGGCTTCAATTTCGGGTGCGACAACTCCTCGGTTAAGTCCATCAAGATCTTCTTCAAGATAGTCTCGAATAGTTCTGTTTCGCAAGAATCACTCCTCCTCCCGCTCGAACATCTTGATTAATATTGCCGCCTTGATTTGCCATTGCTTCTCTTATCCTTCGTCTAAGTCTTTGTAAGGTTCGTTCGATTTCTGGATCAAAGGGATATTCTGGTGAAGTCGGTCTCGCCCTGGTCATATACCAATGCAAAACCAAAGTTTGTTAGCCCTTTGAATTTTAAACAAGAAAAATAAAAAGAAAGTGCAAGAAAGTAAAAACAAAGTCGCTATTGCCAATCCCGACAACGGGCGCAAAAAACTTGTTGCGTAAATAAGTGCTACGCAATTGTACAAGTATACACGCCGCAAGTTATAGTATAAAAGATATCGTCTCCACGAGGATTGGTGCCACTTCAAGAATCTAGTCTCTTGCAATCGTAAAAAGTAAAAACACAAGTAAAGGATTATAGAAGTTTTAACTAATAACTAATCTAGAAAGCAATTAAGTAAATGAAAAGATGAATTCAATTGAGAGAGATAGGCTAGGTTATCGTGAGTTGAGGTGTGATAGCCGATTGGATTGTCTTGGTAAAAGAGTGCACGGGCAACTCAGTTGCCGTGGCAACTTGCACGACGGGGTTGCCGTAGCAACTAATTGATGGTTGCTTGGGCGACTAGTTGGGCAACTACTTGGGCGACTCAGCAGCAACTTCAAGGTTCGGCGGAGCGTTCTTCAATGGTTTCTTCTTATCCCTAAGTTGAAACTCTAGCTATTTGTGCATGCCTTGATAATACATCCTCACGTGAATCAAGGGTGAACAACAACCAATCTTGCGCTCCTCTTAGCCGTTGAAATCCTTAACTTATTCCTAAGCCGGATTAATCTTCACCATCATTGGATTGAATAAAGATCATATTCATTCGTTTCTTGAATCTAACTCTCCCGATATTAGATAAATGGATGAAATCACGAGATCCTCTCCCAATTCACTCGCAAACAATAATAAGAATCAAGAATGAATAAACCTTGAAATAGAAAAGTGCAAACTCTTATTACCTAAACAAAAACCAATAGTTTCTCACAACCACAAAACACAATAACCATAGCCAAGTAAATTTAGTTCATGGCTAGGTTCCAAAGAAACACAAGATAAACAATCCCTAGCATGAACCCAATCGAACAAGGAAGAAAAGATGAAGCTTGTCGAAAATTCCTTGCCCTAGATGCTTGCCGAAAATTCCCCTTGCTTCCTCTCTTGGAGTTGTCGAAATTCCCTCTTGCTCTCCCTCTTGATCTTGTCGAAATCTCCTTGGTATTTATAGGGCTAGACCAAAGTCCTTCTTTGAGGAGGAGTTTGAGTTGGAATTAAATTATCTTTAAAGAATATAATTCTTTATTATAATTTTATTCCTATTAGAACTTCTCCTATCCTCTTGGAATTTAATTCTTCTTTAATCTCTGCATGGCAATCAAATTCCTTTGGGCTTGGGCCTTGCTCCATGTCATCTTGGGCTTGTAAAGTCATGAATTTCGACATCCATATTGCTTTTAGTCTTTGTCGACAAATGCCATGGCAACTGGCTCGGCGTCTCCTTCATGCACTGCCCTGGCAACTAGCTCGGCATTGCTTTGGCAAGTGATCCTGCACATACACACACAAAAACACACCAAAGCAGCATCTATTTCCACAAAAATCACCAAGTTATGTAATCAAGTTCAACGTTTGAAGGAAACATGGATTAATGCATGAATGGCTAACTATGCGACTAATATGAGCCTAAGTCTAACAATAATATGAGTAAAAAGGGTAAGAAAAATAGTACTTTTGAACACTTATCAATAAGGTTTCTCTCAATAAGCATTGGGAGCAGGTCGATTTATCTTACAGGATTGGGACATTCTTCTTCACATCACTTTCTTTTCGTGTTTCTTCTAGACCTGCCTCTATTTGCCAAGAGCTTGATTTATATGTACTTCCACTGGTTTGTTGATGCGAATCACAAAAGGGTTTGACTTATCGTATTTGCTGATGTTACTTTGCTTGGAAATGGGATTCTGATCGTTGAACTCTTTATTTCGACTCTTGATTGGCTCTTCTTTTGACTCTACGAACCCCTTGCCTTTAGCCATAATAGTCATCAGATTCATCATCTTGGCCATTTGCTTTTTCAACTCTTGTACTTCATCCCACTTATCTCCAATATGAGTATAAGCTACCCTATCTTGCTCGAACTCTTCAGATGATTTGCCCTCTCAATTCTTCTGACAATGCTCAGGATTTGCTCGCTCTATCTGGATACGAGACCATTTGTCTATTATGGCTGCCTTCTGTAGTGACGGTCACTTGCGAAATAAATGCCTTTAGATATGAAAATGCGATGCACAGAAGAATGCAAAAGACAAACACAAAAAAATTGTGTTAGTTTGAAAAGAATGATCTACATAAATGATTAATAAATAGAAACAATTAAAACACTCAAAACAAATAGTCAAAATATACAAACAAACAAAAATGTAAATAAAACTTAAACAGGTTATCCGATAAACGGACAAAGTACCGGTATGACTCTAATAGCTCTATGTTTCACTATATGCGGTTGAATTCTAAAGTAAACGGTACTCGAACTGTCGCTTGGACATCGATTTGAGGGAATACGACCCTTATACCATACGGAGGTGAAAACCTCACGAAATATAAGGACCGAATTCCTGAAGTGAATTACGATACTATACGGAGGTGAAAACCCCACGAAGCGAAGTAATCACTCATCCTAAAGGTTCTAAGACCACTATATGATGTAAAAATGTAAACAAACAAAACTTAGGAATTAAAAATTAAATTAAATCAAATTTTAAATTTTTCTGAATAATTACGATGCGAATCTAAAACTATGGCTTAACTCTTTTTTATTTGTTGAAAACAAAAACAAAAAAAATTGGTCCCCAGCAAAGTCGCCATGCTGTAACGACTATTTTTTTATGGTGAATAAAAAAGGGTTTTCCATTTTTTAAAACTAATTAAAAAAGAGGGATTTTTAGAAAAACTCAGTATTTTGAAAAACATGGAGTCGCCACCGGTCACTTGGATAAGGTAGACCGAAAACCATAAAAAATAACCATAGATTTTTCAAAAGTTGGGTCCGAGAGTCGGTTACGTACGGGGAAGGGTTAGCACCCCCGCTACGCCCAAAATTGGTACCTATAGAGTTCGTATCATAAATAAAAAATGGTTTAAAAATTAATTCCTAAAATGCATGTTTTGAATATTAATTACCTCGATCCACGATACCAAAGGAGATGACACCTGGAGACCGGGATGACACTCCCACTAGAATACCGGGATAAAAGGCCTAAAACTATACGACAAATGAAACACAATACTAACATGAAATAAAATATATGAATATTAACAAAAATAAATAAATACATAAATAATGATAAATTGCATGGAAAGATTATAATACCAAATAGATCCAACATATAATAACATCATAAATATATATAACATGATAAGTAATATAACTTAGTAATAATAAAAAAGGATATATATGTTTTTCTTCTTTTTTTAATATAAATATAAACATTATACAATCATAATACTTAGAAACATAATATACATATATTTGCATACAAGGAAGGCAAAATATACATGGCTTAAAATAATAAAACATAATATTCGGTGAAACAATATATAAATGAACAAGTTAATAATAAAAACAAATAAAATATATATACATATATATGCATTAAAATCGTAATCTAACATAAATAAAATATATGACATACGCAATACGTATTTAAATGATATATTATTGTACTTATGTATTATATACTATTCATACATATTTAATGTACATAATACACATTACATAAAAATAAAAAAAACACAACAATGAAGAACATATATCAAGCACGTAAATAAATATACGGACAAAATCAAGCTAATGTAACACAAAATACGAATAAAAAGAAACAAGAATATATAACAACATATATAAACAAATAAAGGACTGAAATTTTGAGGAAGATAATAAATGGTGATGAAATTAAAATGTACATGAAGAACATGGGTTAAATTGTGAAATATAATACTGCATTTAGGATTGAATTGAAAGGAAACCAAAATTTTGGAGGACTAAATCGGTGATTGTACCACTGGAAACTCGGCTAGAATTGAAGAAGGGGCCAAATTGAAATATTTTAAAAACTCCAGAGATCACGGGACAAATTTTAAAAGGCGGAAGGGTACTGGATCAAACTTCAAAACACGGAGGGACCATTTGGGTATTAACCCATTTTTAAAATCTAAATCCAGTTCAATTTAGGGGGCGAAATAATGAATATTTGAAAACTTAGGGGGACTGAAGATGTTAATTACCCATGCGGAAGCCCTGTTTTTGTTATCAAACTGGGGCAGAAGGACTAAACTTGAGATTTTACCATTTTAGAAATAAAATAAGCCTATAAAATACCCTCACGGGCTATAGATTTAAAATTTTTGGCCATTTTTTAGTCCCTTGAAAGATTTAAACCCATTTCTCTCTATTTTTTATATCCAAAACAAAACCCCAAAGTTCTCCCCCACTATTCAAACTCTTTCCAGAAACCAGTCGAACCCCTCCGTGTCGTCCGCCGTCAAATGTCAACGGCCGCCACACATCGGCGCCAGCAAACACCAAAACCAAAACAAAACTACCTTTTTTCTTTTGAAATCCGTCTTTAATTTTAAAACCCTAGGTCTAAACTGTTTTCTGAAAACCCAACCATGAAATCCCCTGTTTTTAAATATCCGGACCCCTTTATGTTAGAAAAATGTTTGAATCCTCACCAGTTCACCCCTTTTGGTTCTGTAACCAAGGGCTTGTCACCGGCCAGGGATAAATGCAACGAAAAAGGTAAAAAAAAAACTAACCATTTTATTCTTTCTTTTTTTATTTACTTGTTTGAAAATAAAATGCATGTAGAAAAATATACCTCAGAAGGTTTTTTTTATTTCACTTGAATCTGCCTGAGTACAATATTTGGTTTGCCTCCCATATATATTTGGTTGGCTTGCTTACATGTTGAGTAAAAATTAATGCATGCACTGTGGCTAGATTACAGATCTATCATCTTTTCATTTCATATATATTTTTTATTTAAATTTAAGTACACTAGTCTACTATTTGTGATGATGACCTAACTGATTCCCCTTTTTTATTATTTTTTCCGTGCATGTTCGGTGGTTGAGGGAAGCTGGCATGATTTTCGATGGCAGCAGACTCCCCGGCGGGACGGCCACGTGGTCGGGAGCAGAAACGTCGGGCGCGTGGGTACGTGGGCAAGCCAACAGTTTTAGCAGTGTGCTGCACACCCGCTTCGGGAATCCAAGGGACATGACATGCTTGATCAGGACCGTCAGATCAAGATCTGATCGAACGGTCCAGGATGTGTTGTGCACAAGGATAAAAGATAGGGATCAGATTAGGGTTTATCGATATTTGGGCTAAACGGGCCATTTATTATGTAATATATATTTGGGTTATAAAACTGTAATTGGACTTGGACTATTAAATTCAATTGGGTTTTATTTTAAGTCTTTTTTATACATAATAATAATAATAATATGGCCCATTAATAATAATAATAATAATAATAATGCAATACACACATGCGACATACATACATTATATATATCAGTATTAACGTACATAATATATATATATATATATATATATATATATATATATATATATATGATATATTCATTCACACATATAATAAAATATACATGCAAAATATAGATGCTCATACATACATGATACATTCACATATACATTTATATACTTATGTACATACAAACAAATAATAGCAACAATTAAAATATCATATACATGCAAACATAAATGATAAATATACACACATATTAAACACATAATAACAACAGGCATATGTTATACGTACACAACATACATACATATAAACATATACATGCACATATATAATTATGCATACATATATACATATTTAGTAAATATTAGACGCCTATATTAATATTAATACTAAGTAATAATATTATATATTGTCGGATAAAAATGAGTGATTAGAAATAATAAAATAAAGATACTACAAAAGCAAAAAAAAAAACATCTTTTCCGTTAAAAAAGATCAAGACTTACCAACCAAATGAATACAATAAAATCAAATATGCATAAACAAAGAATTAAAGAGATGAAAAAGAAAAAGAAAATAAAAGAAGAACATAGTAAGAGTCGTGACAAATTTTTCTTCATTTCAAGAATTTCTTACCAAAGAAACATAATTTAATTGAAATGAAATTACACATTTAAGGTTTAGAGCGAAGCGAGTAATTTGGTTAGATCGAAGTTTTTGAGATTTTAATTGTCCAATTTTATACTAACGAATCAGAAGAATAGATTCTACAAGAAATATACAGAAAATTTATTCAAATTAGTAACCACAAAACTTATTGCTAAAATTTTCGATGCTAAATCGTTCAATTTTATCAATTTTAAAAATTAAGAATAATTGAATTTAAAAAATGATTTCAGTCGGGGTGGACCGAGAGGTATTGAAGTGGATAGTCGCCCCTCTTAAAAGTTTTAAAATTATCTTTTTGAAAAAAATTAGTTTAAGCTTCTAATTTCATTTGTATTTTCTACTGACAATATAATTTGCATTTCAGAAATTTTGTAATTTCGCACCACCTACCTTTCTAATATAACTTTCTAATCGTTTGTAACTTTTACATAAAATTATGTATTCATCTATGATATTAATAAAATAGATAATAATATTATTCTTTTTAAAAATTCGGATTCGATCAACTATATATATATATGTACAACGTACATGAATTTATGACTTAAAAATAGATATTACGCTCAACCACATTAAAATAAAAAAATAAATAGATAGACGTTGGTGATGTGTGCTTTTATTATGAAAAAGTAAGATGCGAGGAAACTTCATGATGCATAATGGTCTCTCTTGTCATTAACCCATTTAAATACACGATAATATAAAAATGTTTCTTACATCGTCAATATCTTACTAAAAGTGGAAACTTTTTCGAAAGCTTTCCTTCTAATTTTGGAAAGTCTTCAACCCCCACCCAATGGGTAATGGGAGACTAAAACAAAGTGATTAACGACTCATCACCAAAAATAAAAACATCTTAAAGCAAAGGTTAATGCGGCATTACACAAATAAATCGCAATTAACTAAATCTTAATCGAACTTAACAAGTAGTCTCAATAGAAAAGAGAATGATGTTTATTATAAAAGACCCGAGTTTAAATCACTTTGTTACAAGGTGTATTTATGTATTGTTAAATAACTAAAAATAAACATAAACATATATTATTTTATAATAAACGAACTATAAAAAAACTAAATCTTAATCTCGTTTTAAATATTGGATTACATGAGCCCACTCAAATAATTTATATTAATTACACCACTACTTTTGTTTTTTTATTATTTTTTAGGCTTAAAGGTTCAATAAGCCCTTAAACTTTTGTAAAAAAATTAATTAAACCCCTAATTTTTTTTTACTTAATTAAGCCCTCAAACTCAAGAAAAAAATCAATTTGGACCTTTGACCAAAGTTGACTGTTAACTTTAATATTTTTTAAAAAAATATTTTTGACACATGTCGCAACATGATAATGCTACTTGTCGTTTCTAGGAATTTTTAAATTTATTTTTAAATTTTAACTTTTAAAAATATATTAAAAAATAAGAAAAATTTTCAAATTTCTTAAAATTATTTTAAAAATATATAAAGATATTTTTTAATTTTGAAATTTATTTAAAAATAATAAATAATAAATTTTCAAATGATTAAAATGTTTTAAAAATTAAAAAATAAAAAAATTATAAAAAATATTATGTAATTATAAAAAATAATTTTCAAAATAACTTTTATTTTTTTTATATTTTTTTAAAAAATTAAATATTTTTAAAATACATTTTAAAATATAATTTAAAAATAAAAAATATTGTTTTATATATTTTTTCAAATTATATTTTATACTTGTATAAATATTTAATTTTTTTATTTTTTAATATTTGAACTTTTTCAAATATTTTAATATTTTGAAAGTTATTATTTTAAATAAATTTTGAAATTAAAAAAAATATTTTTCTATTCTCAAAATATTTTTTAGAATTTTCTAGAATTTTTGAAAAAATAGATTTTTTGTTGTTTATATATATATATATATATATATATATATTAAAAAATAAAATTTAAAAATTCCTAGAGATGACAAGTAGCATTATCCTATTGCAACATGTCTCAAATTTTTTGTTTAAAAAAACTGCTAAAGTTAACGATCAACGTTGGTCAATGGGTCAAATTGTTTTTTTTCTCTCGGGTTTGAAGGCTTAATTAGGTGCAAAAAAGGTTTAAGAGCTTAATTGGGTGCAAAAAAAGTTTAGAGGCTTAATTGATTTTTTACAAAAGTTTAAGGACTTATTGAACCCTTAAGCTTTTTATTATCATACATTGCTTTTGTTTTATATAGCAACGATGATGAACCCCTAGAAGAACTAATTAAGGATAAATACATAAATAGTCACTAAACTATCTCAAAAAATAAAAAATGATCATTAAACTTTCAAATATTACTTAATGAGCATTAAATTTTAGTTTTTGTTACAAAATGGTCATTGAGCTGTTAACTGTTGTTAACTGGGTGACTTGCCAGTTACGAAAATTTGTATAACAACGTATTTATTCCTCAATATTTACATGTTCACTTAATTTAGACACTAATAATGAGGGTTAAATTAGGAATAAATTGATTGAATGTGTAAATATGGAGGATTAAATGTGTTATTATTCAAATTTTTAACCATCACGTCATTCACTTAACGATAGTTAACGGCTCAATAACCATTTCTGTAGCCCCCTAGACCATCCTATGCATTACACCTAAATCTAGAAGGTCACATTAGGGTCAAAAGAGCGACCCACGGTAAAAACCCAAATAAATTCTTTTCTTTCTAGTACATTTAAAACCATAAAATAAAAATCTTTGTCAAAACATCATTACAAAAAATCATAAAACAGAAATCTAAAAGCATATTATAGACTCTGGCATAAAATAAGACACGACATACATGCCCACTAATTCTTTTAACCTGCGATGGTAAAGAACAACATGAGCTTGGAAAAGCTCAGTAATACAGAACTACCAAGAGATGCTAAAGGCACAAGCAGATATATGACAAGCAAAACACTGTCATGATGTTCTGGGCAACAACAGACTCCAATTATGATTCGATATTTTAGTGAAACGTTATATATGAAAATAACATAATTGTTCTTTATTCAATCACTGAGTGTCAGGCGAGAAACCTATAGTCCAAAGAATCAGAAGAGTGATGGATTAAGGAAATTAAACCAATGAGTTTAGTGTTTTCCATTGAGTGCAGATTGGAAGCATTCAGAATGGTTCCAACTTTGGTAAATCAATTCAGTATGGTAATTTTTTTAAAAGGAACAAGAAAGTTATATTTTAAATTACCCAACTACCCTCAAACTAAACTCTAGTATGCAATTCCCCAGAACTGCATCGATAAAGGGGTTAACCCAGGCCCATTAGGCGTATCCTAAGTGGATACCTTAGGTCTAGTAGGAATCACCCTAACCGAAGCATAGGAACCTGATACAGGATGAATCACCCTAGCCAAAGCATAGGAACTTGATACAGTAGGAATCACCAGCCGAATTAGGGCTGAACCTGTAGTCACTTCATATCATATCCCAAGTACCCTAGTAAAACATTACATGCAGTAATAATAGTAATCGGTAGTAAACAGTAGTAACAGTAGATATAAAGTAGACAATTATTTTTAGTAAAACAGTAACCAGAGAGCATGTTTTTTAGATCAGATACAGAGGTATATTTCAGACAGATAAAAGTCATGATTCAAATCAAGAGATATTATTGGGTTCACATCGGAGAGAATATTCATGTGAACATGGAACAGATAGATGGAACAATTTTTTATTACTCAAAGGTCCTTGATAATCACAGAAAATAGACACTGAACTATAGTCCATTCTAGACTGATTTTGAAATCAAGAACCTTATTCGAAGGAATTTGATAGATATCGACTTCATCCAGGTACTCAGGAATTATACCTCAGGATCATTCAGAATTTTTGGTAAATCATAGTTATGTAAGAATTCAAATATATATCAGGATAGATTTTGGGAAGTCGGGTAGATCATGATCAATCAAGATTCTGAATATATCAAGAGGGTTCCAGTCAATTTTGCTTATAATTGCATTTTGGTCATTATAATACCTCAAAGTCATTTTAACACTTAGGGGCAATGTAACATTTTGATCATTTTAACACTTAGGGGCAATTCGGAGTTCGTTTGTGCCCTGAATTAAGCATTAAAAACATTCAGTGACCAAATTACATCATTTAAAGACTTCTTTAATTTCTTTTAACTAACTTACCTGCCCTGTACCGATACTCGGAGAGGCCATATCGATACACCTATGTCATGTTCGTTAAATTAGTTAAAATCATTAGGGATCGTACTGGTATGGGTCTAACCATATCGGTACACTAAGCTAGACTTAGATTCCATAACTGACCAACTGTACAGAAACGCCTAGGGCCTTATCGGTACGTATAACTTGACCGTTAAAATAGTTATCTTCTTCAAATCTGTATAGATACTGAGTATCGATATGCAACCAATATTTATTTAATTATCTTTGGGTTTCGATAAGGCGTATCGATACCGTATTAGTATCGATCTATAGCAATTTTACATATTCAAAAACCCGTACCGGTACAGCTATATATGTATCGGTACGCCTTTTTATCTGATTCCAATAATGCAAGCTCGTGCCGATACGCCATCACCCATATTGGTACGGTAGGGTCTGTAATGTATATTTTTATTTGGTTTATTAGAAATTTTCCCAATCAAACCATGTCCAAATTCAATGAAACTTTACCAGCACGTTTATTTTGCTTAAAACTAATATCATGTCAAATTTTAGGGTCGAATGAATTCGTTTTCTATACTTTCCTTAATTTAGGCCAAATATGCATTTAAAGTCATTTTTAACCATTTTAAAAAGGTCAAGTTTAAGCCCTTAAACTTACACAAGCCAACTACATTACATACATGTCAAAAGATGTAGAAATGACTTGTGCAACACTTATGCCACCATACTAGGAGTCTATAGAGGTGATATACTTTAATTTATCAACGTAGTGACTTGTCAAAAACCTTCTCCGACTCCGATCTCGTTCTAACCAACTTCTTACACTAAAATGCATGAAAGATGAATGCATTAGGCATACTTTGCCTAGTGAGGTAGTCACAAACAAAGTAATAAACAAGAATTATGCTCTAGTACATTTAACATTATCAATGACAATAATGGCATGGACATGTATTCCAATGGTGAGTTTTCACAATATCATGGACCAATGTAACAACAATCATTAATGCAATAGCAATGTTCAATAGAAATATTCAATAGGTTTCCTTGGACCGATTTAAGGTATATGGATACGCGAATTCCTACGCCGCACCAAAAACAATAGTGGTTTAGTCCCTCCGCCGCACCAATTTGACCAATACAGATCATACATCCCCCGAACCATAATAAAGGCCGCAACCTAAGGACCGCAGTCTACCCGTAACTAATGAGCTCATAAATTCTATGGCATGCCAATTGTATCCAATCCTACTTGAATCCAAGGTTCAATAACAATAGTCCAATAACAATAATTTCAATAGCAATGATTCAATACAATGAGTCAATAACATTATTTCCATAACGATAGGTCAATAGCAATATCTCAATACAATATCCAATGCTTAATAATCAATAATTCTGTATTCAACACTTCAATGATTCCAGTGACAATAACAATGATGCTATGAACAATGAGTCGATGAAATACTTACCAATACTTACCATTATGGTAACCAACAATGCTTTTATGCAATATCCCCAATATACCAAGTTAGCAATGCAAAAATCAATATTCAATAATTCGAGAAAGGTACCTAGCCTACTCCCGAGACTCTAAATACACTCACCTTGACTTTTGAAGCTTCTACAGCTCTCGGATTTCCACTCTTTTGTTCCTAGCTTTAGATGGAGGTGGTGTCATTTCCTTCTCCAACTCTTAAGATAGGGAAGAATAATAGAGAGTGTTAAAACCGATACGAAGACAACAAAGTCAATGCTTAAATTTAAGATAGCCATTAACTTATTAGGTATCCATGGATTTAAGCCTTGAATAAACATGAGCTTAAATCAATGGCCTGATAATTTTAACTTCAAATTGATCATCGATCGCCCATGGAATTTAACAATTGATTGAGGGTTTATCCTTACCCAATCAATAGCTATTCAAAAGTATCAATGAATCAAAGGAAGCTTGAGTTTAGGAGGTTCAATAAGTGAGGTGTTAGCTTGAGCTTAAGGTGGAAGATAATAATGGTGGTGCTTGCTTGCTCATAAGCGAAAAAGGATTATAAAGAGAGAAAGGGATTTCAATGAGAGCTATATGAGTTCCTAATTGTAAAAGCACCCAACAAGCTTAGGATATTCAACCGGTTAAGGTTTCCTTCAAAGATAGGTAAGCTATAATTAATAGTTTATATCTTTTCATTCTTTTTCATAAATCATTATCGTCCATCAATTGTCATCTTTTCTCATGCTAGGGAACCAATAGTCACGTGGGATGGAGGCAAGCAAGGATGTGGCTCACCTCAAAATGGAATAAATACAGATAAAGTCCCTCAACTTTCCAAACTTCATACTTTTACCCCTAAACTTTCAATTTTCACATTTTGGTCTCTAAATTGTTTTCAGAGTGTTCAATTAGGTCCAAGGTTAATAAATTGACTCAATTAGAGACCAATACGGTATAATTAGCTACACAATTTAAAGTTAATGCAAAATTGAACTTTTTGGTTTAAATTTTCCGATCATCGGAACCTAATTTCGACTAGATCGGTTTTTGGGGTGTTACAATTCTCCCCATTAAGAAAAATTCATCCTCGAAATTTACCTGAACCGAAGAGATGAGGGTATTGCTACTTTATTGTTTCCTCATGTTCCCAAGTAGCTTCTTCAACAGAATGACTTCTCTGGAGAACTTTCACCAACGATACAAATTTGTTGCGAAGTCTTTTGACTTCTTTTGCAAGAATTTGATCCAGTTCTTCCTCGTAGGTTAAATCCGGTTGGATCTGCACAGATTATGGCTCGATAATGTGGGAAGGATCAAAGCGGTATTTTTGGAGCATTGAAACATGGAATACATTATGGATTTTACTCAATTCTGAAGGTAAAGCCAAACGATATGCCACAGGGCCAACTCTTTCGATAATTTCAAAGGGGCCAATGAATTGGGGACTCAACTTCCCCTTTTTACCAAAACTCATAATCTTCTTCCACAGATAAACTTTAAGGAATGCTCTTTCGCCAACTTTGTACTGAATATCTCTTTTTCTAAGATCAACATAGGACTTTTGACGGTCGAAGATAGCCTTCAAACGATCATGGATGATAGCAACCCGTTCTTCAATTTCCCAAAGCAAATCAGGGGCCAACATTTTGCCTTCACCGAGTTTGAACCAGTATAAAGGAGTTCTACATCGTCTGCCATACAATGCCTCATACGGGGCCATTTTGATGGAAGCTTGGTAGCTATTGTTGTAGGAAAACTCGATAAGAGGTAGGGATTTCTCCCAAGACCCTTTGAAATCAATAATGCATTCACACAACATGTCTTCCAAATTTTGAATTACTCTTTCTGACTGGTTGTCAGATTGAGGGTGAAAAGTCGTACTAAGATTAACTTTAGTACCCAAAGCCTCTTGCAAAGTCCTCCAGAACTGAGGGTCTCGATCGGAGATGATAGACTTCGGTACTTCATGGAGTCGAATAACTTCCCTGATGTACAAGCTAGTTAATTTAGGAAGCCCATAATTTACTCTGACTAGTAAGAAATGCGCTGACTTGGTGAACCGGTCTATAATGACCCAAATAGCATTGTGTTTTGCAGGAGTTAGAGGTAGACCACTAAAAATATTCATGGTGATCCTCTCCCACTTCTATTGCGGTAAATCGATTGGTTGCAATAACCCAGTGGGGCTACGATGCTCAGCTTTGACACGTTGACATGTGAGGCATTTAGACACAAAGTCAACTATGGCTTGTTTTATGCCTAGCCACCAATATAGCTCCCAAAGATCTTTGTACATCTTTACAGAGCTCGTGTGTACAGAGAATGGACTTGAATGAGCTTCTTTTAAAATATTAAGACGAAGGGATTCATCACTAGGTACACATATCCGGCCACGAAAAAACAACAGCCCTTCAGGATCCACCCTGAAGTCAGAATTTTTATCATCATGCAATTTGGAAACAATAGATTAAAGCTCAGAATCTTGATTCTGCGGTGTCTTAATTCTCAATAAGATGGTAGACTGAACATGGAGTTCAGCTACTAGACACTGATGTTTTCTTAAACGGAGATGAGCATTAATGGCTCGAGGGGTTACAATGCAAAAATTTTACGTTGAGTTCGAAAGAGCGAAAGACATCATCTTATTTTTATAATGATGAAGTATCTTATAAGCGAAAATAATGTTGTCTGTTATAAGTTGCGCGGGAACAAAAGCACTCTGGGCCTCATCGATACACCCATCAATGTAAAACTTCAATATATTGGCATCATCTTAGTGATGATTTAAGGACATTGTATAACGATATGGGGCGAAATTGACTCATTGAGTGGGTTGTAGGTACCTTAGGAATCAACACGATATGGGTGATGTTTATTTTAGCAATTGAGAATTTTCCTTCAAGGACTTCAATACAGTAAGTGGCAACCTCATCTCCTATTAAACCCCAATATCTCTGATAAAAGACAGCCCCTAACCCATCAGCCCCACATGCTTTAAGAGGACTCATAAGAGTGAAGGGCAGTGAAGACCTCGTCTTTGGTGAATTCACGCATAAGTGGATGGTTCATTTTATCATTAATGACACAGTTTATACCCTCTAGAATAACTCCCGGATCACTAGTGCCAACCGAGGTAAAGAGATTAGCAAAGTAATTAACCGCAATTTCTTTAACTTCTTCATTGTCATCGTAAAAAGCCCCATCATCAGAAACAAGCTCCTCAATGCAATTCTGTCTACGTCTTTGACTGGCATAATGATGGAAAAAACTTGTGTTACGATCCCTATTTCGTAGGCAGTTAGCTCTGGCTCGTTGTTCCGGTAAATTTCTTCCTTATCCAGCTCTAAATTCAGTGCCACTTTTGTATCAAGTAAATGACCCAGAATATCATCACTAGGATACTGTAAATTTAGATTATCAATGCGCTTTTGAAGGTCTTTGATACTAATCTTCCTTTCCTTCTTAATTCCCTTAAACCACTGATCAAAACCAGTACTAACAACCTATAATTTCTCCGGGACAGTCCCCATTGAAGATTGCCATAGATGTCAAACTTCTTCTTCACAAGAACTCTCTAGTAACCAGGTAGCTTCAAATCTAAAGTGACATATTTTTTCTGATTGTGTAAGTTGAGATCATTGGTAAGCACAATTGGGCAGTGCTTAGAGAAAAACTGAGGTAAATGATCAATATGATAGTTTGGGAATAAGTCTTCTCAATCTGTTGTAGCGACACCTCGATCAAGGTGGACTCAGATATTATTGGTTGCTGTTCCACCTCATTCCCATGTAAACCAACTTCCTTTGTAACCTAGATCCGACAGATTACAGTCAACAAATGCACTGCTGAAGTTTGTAATCTGTCATTTATTTCATAATAAGCCTCCTTGTTTTTTATTAGAATTCAGAATTTCATTGAAATTGCCAATCACATACCACAGAATATGAGGGCTATCGTTTACTCGACGCAAAAGCTGTCATGAATGTATTCTATTTTGAACTTCGGGAGTACCATAAAACCCAGTCAGCTTCTATTGTTACGAGCCATTATTCTCGGTAATGAAAACATCAATATGGTGGGTTGAGAAAGAGCGCAAAGAAACCAAGACACCATCTTTCCAGCTAAAAGAGAGACCACCACTTCTACCATTAGAGCTAACTTTAATTCCATTAGAGAAACCCCAAAGCTTCCGAATCCTCTCCATCTTAAAAGCTTGTAGTTTTGTTTCCACAAGAAAGAGAACAGAGGGGCAAAGATCGCGCATCATAGCACGAAAATGATGAACTGTCTGAGGCATCCTTAGACCTCAGACGTTCCAACTGATGATTTTCATTGTGTCCGGCTGACCTCATGCTCGAGGCCTGCCAATGGAAAAATCTTATCACTAGTCGAATCCTCTTTAGAAGAAACCACATGTGTAATTGTCTGAACTCGAGGTCATTTGGTGGACTCACAATTTTCAATTGGGATGTCCTCTTCAAAAAGGGCCCATCATCGTATCAAAGGCTGCATTATAACCCACTCGGTCAAAGCTCAGAGGGCTGGGATTACTACCATATCAGTTCTTTGACCCATTTGCATTAATTCTAAATCATTATTTGCCATATCTGTAGGATACTATTGATTCATGTGAGTTGGCCAGTTAGATCCCCCCAATAGGGCAGATTCCTTATTTGTTGAGCTTGATTGACCCCGAAATAAAGGGCCAGATTTGGGCAATAATGACTCACCTTGTCTAGTTTGTGCAGGAATTATGGGAGGAAATTGGGTTCTATCCATACCTTCCTCAATTAAATATTTGCATGGCGCCGGATTTGCGTGACGAGATGGAGCATAGAGGGAAGCATCCCATCCCGAAACAAGGTCCATACCATCTTCTGCAAATCTAAGTAGGTAGAAACTTTCACTATGGCCAAGAATCTCGCATAGAAAACAAAATAATGTCTATTTTTCATATTCTAATCGGACGTAATGATCTTTCCCATTTGCTATAAGCAACTTCTTTCTCCTCTTTAAAGGTTCTCTGATATCAACCTTTGTGCGAATTTTCATAATACATTTGTAGCCAAGTGAGATCGCCTTTGATTCATATTTAAGAAAACTACCTATGAAATTGCCCAGGACTTTGGCCACTTTATCGAACATGAATCCCAAAGGGATGTTGTGAATATAAACCCAGTAGTCCACGAAATGAAGGGGGGCCAATAGGAGATCCTCTCCTTTTAACCGATGTATTATTAAAAGATGAGTATTGAAGGACCAGGGTCCTCCGTTCTCGATACGCTCAACATCTAGCACATGGTATAGACGAAACAGAAACCGACCTTCTCCTATATTTGAAATGGAGATGCCACCGGGAGGATGCCACACGGTTACCATGGTTGATTTCATTAACTGAAAATTAATGATACTATTAGTAAGGAACGATCCAACAAAATAGAAAACAAAGGACGGTGGGGAATCAGTCTCCTCTAAGTCAATCTGAACTCCATTGTCTTCTCCCCCCTCAATCGAGAGATTTGTTATGACATCTTCTACGCCAGCCATGATTCGAAAAGAGGCAGAGAAAACGTGGAACATGACCAGAGAAAGGAAAAGAGTAAACGTACCATTAAGAGCAGAGAGAACATGCCACTAAATGAAGAGATTAATTGGTAGAATATATTAATAAAGAAGATTAAATCAATCATGAATTAACGATGCGTTGGGGATGTTGGAGATGGATGGGAATCTTATGACTCAAACTATGCCCTTTTAGTGCGCCCACTTAAAAAAGTGGATTTAGGGTTTAAAGTTACATTTTAGAAAATTAAAGGTAGAGTGTAGGGTTTAGGATGTGAAATTTAAGGTTAGGTTTTAGAATTTATTTTTTAGTATTTTTTAGTGTGGAACATAGAAAGTGGCATAATTAGGGGCATATGAGTTTTGTTCGTTGGAGATGCACTCAATTTTGAACAAAAATCTGTTCGGCCTCTTTTATGATTTATGTATGTCCCAACATTAAAAAAATTAAATTTTATACTTTAGTTATAAATTCTTTACATTTAAAACTAAACCATATAAAGCCAATACATTTGACTGGTTGGGCAAGCTCTTCATCTTTATTCCCCATATTTCTTTAGGTCATGGGTTCTAGACCCACTAGGAGCACTCTCTTTTCTTCCCCTAGAGTCCCTCTTCCCCTCATTTCTAGATAGGATTAAAAATATATTTAGGATTTATCCAAAAAACATTAAACTATCCACTTTAAATCTTAAACTCTAAATATTAAACTTATTTTTTAATATTGAACCATATACAAAACACAAAAAAAAAAATAGAGTATTTCTATTCTCATTCTTTGCCTAACTGGTGTCGATTCTTTTGATATGATGCATCGGTGCCACTGCAATGTAGTCCAAATTGTTTAAACTTATCCAGAAGAAAGGAAACCGAGTACTTGTCAACCAATGTAAGTACATCGGATATTCTGCCAATATTTGAAGAACACGGTTCCAACTTCCAAGAATATTGAACGTTAAGCTATGTTGCATTGATACGAATATAGAGATGAGAAACGATCATTTTTAAATTATAAGGTACGGGTAAAATAAGAGTACGAAAAATATAAAATAAATTCTAATATAATAATAATAAAACATTAAAATTAAAAATAAAATTCATAATTCCAAAAAATTGTCTACTACATAACATGCTTATATGGCTGAGTTATAAAATTAATTTACATCATAATTAACATTAAAATTAGTATTATAATTAAACTTCCAGATCTAAATTAAGTTTCAAAATTAATAATGTATTTGTTTTTAATAATAATAATAATAATAATAAAACCCTAATAAAAAACTTAAAGTAAAAAACCGTAATTTATTTAATAAAGTGCTGATAATCAATTAAAGCATGGATGGATAATGTCATTAATGTATTTTTTGGGCCCTAAAAAAGCTAATTAACGAGAAATAAAATAAAGGGAAAACTACACGGGTGGTCACCAAACTACCACATTTTTCTTGTTGTTCATCCAACTATTTTTTTGTCAAAATCGTCCCTCATGTTATATACTTTTTCTCTTTTGGTCCCCGTCCGTTAAAAACCCAACGGAATCGCTGACTTGCCTTTTTTTTGGTCACCTAACTATTACCATTTTCATGTTTTGGTCCCCTCCTGGTTGGTCGAATAAAAAAAATACTATAGTATATCATTAAGTTTGACGAGAGAGACCAAAAAAAAATTATAAAAGATAAAAAATGCCAAGTCAGCGATTCCGTTAGATTTTTAACGGAGAGGGACCAAAACAGGAAAGGTATCTAACGGGAGGGATGATTTTGACAAAAAAAATTATTTAGGTGACCAAAATAAGAAAAAGGTTATAGTTTGGTGACCACCCGTGTAGTTTTCCCTAAAATAAAATAAAGAAACTTTTCTTCTTCTTTCAACTGGATAGGTTATTTCTTCTACAACTCTTCTTCTTCAAAAACTCTTCTTCAACTTTTCTGCAACTCTTCTTTAACTCTGGTAGGAGCTTCAATTTCTTTTTTTTAAAACTAAGTGAAGCACATAATCAGGAGCTTACTATACCCAAAACTGATCTCAGCACTCTTTCGAGAGCTTTGAGCTGCCATTGAAGGTTAGGTATGCGCGTGGAATCCCACCACCGTCCTCGAAACATCCCCTTCAATTTCTAAACGTACCCAAGTAATTTTCAGTCATACCCCATAAATATAGAACGTCCCTGGTACGTATCCCAGTCGTACCCAACTCGTACCTGTCCCGGGGATGTATCGGGTACGCGAGACAACTTTCAACTGCCATACCCGTGCTTCATAGATGTTAAGAACCATTATTTGTCTACCAACATAAGTATATCGGATAACCTGTTGTACGTTAGACTCCAAGTCGATTGAAACAATGAAAGATTTGTGTTCCAATTAATATTTATTTTGAGTTTGACCTTGGGATAATTCTTACCCTTATTTCTTATTAAAATCGAATGAATCAATTGCTGAACTTGGGTAAAAACATTTCAAAACTCATTCAATCTTGTTTACATTTTGATTGCTTGTTTTTTGAGTGCCTAATGGTATGTAAATACTGACATTTTGGCTCAAGTATGAAGATGGTTGAGGTTGTAACTTTGTTCATTGGGTGTCAATGTGGGTCGACGCAGGGACGGAGTCACCTTATAGGTGGGCGGGTCAATTGCCCCTCCAAAAATTTGATGGGTTAATTGTATTTCAGGTCCTAAGAGTTTTGGAACTACTACAAACATTCTTCTCACTCCCAAAATTTTACGGTTTATTATTTTTTTAGGACCATGTCAACTAAAATTAAACCTTGATCCTCATTTTTTTGTTTTAATACTTTTGAAGACCTTTAAATTTTGTAAAATTAAACATAACTCCCTTATTTTTTTGGGTTTAATTACTTTTTAAGACTTATTCATTTCAAAGTTAATCAGTCTATCCCTCATAATTCAATCCTGGCTTTTTCTCTGGGTCGATGATATTGTTTGGAAGTGTCTATTCCCTAATAACCCATTGTGTTCAAGTTCAACCTAAATCATCCATCCTATTCAAACTAAAAGCTAAACAAGTAGTACAATAGTAATGTTAAACTGAGTAGCAATCAGCAACGTCTCCCAAGTACTATCACCACTTCCTCAAAGTTGGTTCCTCCATGACATATTCTAGGAAATCTTGGTCAACACAAGAATTATTATAAGAGAAATCATGGGCCAAAATCTGTAGCTAAGACTTAATGGCCATCTCACTGTACGAGTTCCAAAAGTTATGGGAGAAACCCATTTCAAGTAGCCCAACGCCCCATCTCTCGCATTGGTCGGTGCATTTTCTAGAATTGCAGCTCGTTCAGGATCACAAAATATGGACCTTCATCCTTCATACTGTAACCAATAACCTCTGAATTAAGTCCTTAACTTCCTAAACCCCATCTGCATGTGCATTTTGATAATTAGAACTATTGATGCCTAAAAGTAGTAACATCGTATAAGAGAGGTGGATAATAGAACCAAGGTGGTTGATGGTGGTTTCAGGCAATTCATCCTGGTTGACTTGGGAATTCAAAGACGATATATGGTCGAAGTAAGGAAAGAGAAAGATAGGAGAAAGGGAAAGACGCCGTCCCTCTTTTTTACCCTTTTCTTTATAGGTTACGGAGTATTTATAGCCCTGGTACGATTAATGAAGGAATGGTGTCAAGCCTAGAGACGCCTATGGAAGAGTTGACAAAGATAGGTCCAACTTCCAATTGCTAGGTTACGTAGTCCAACCACGTGGGTAGAGCGTTGTGGCTTCTGATAATATTTGTTCCCAAGGTCGGGCAGGTCTCCAACATTCTAATATTTGGTGTTGCTCTCGTCCGGAGGGGTTTCTGCCATGGAACCACTTTCAGAGTTGTCAGATGCAGAAATGTTGAGGATCGTTTCCAAAATTTAGAGAGATAGAGACACCATACATAACAAGAACCAAGGTTCCCAAAGTTGAGAGATGTTAGAGTAGTCAAATGGATTAACAAAATTTAACTATTTTAACTAACTCAATCAATCAATTCTTTCATTCATTTTTAAGATACGAGATTTGAAGTTCAAATGCCCAACATTCTTAATCATTTCCTTATTAAAAAGCTCACCTTGGTACCCCATTTGGACTAATTTTCGTTAATTGCAACTTGCTACACTAACATAGAATTTAATGGGTTTTTTCACAACATAGTTCGTGCTGAGTTCAGAAATTCTCGTTTCTACACAACTTGATGGATCACCAAATAAAGACCATCAACACCCCGAGGACACAACCAAACAATATGTTTGAGCTCATATCCATAGTTTTCATCTTTGTTCATTCCTTGACATCATTGAGGAAATTGCATGACCCTAGAGTTGCTCGAATCAGATACAAGTGACTATATTAAAAACTTAATTGGGTAATTGTTACGCCTAGTATTTTTGCACCTGGAAACGACCCTAGTGCCTCTACAATTGGTAACTCCGGATGTGGCCCTTGGAGCTTCATAATACCGGAAGCGATAAAACCAGAGGTCTATACGATCTTGGGAATAGACACTGCCAGGTGTTACAACACTCTACCCACGTGACTAGAGTGCAGAGCCTAATACTTAGAAGTTGGGCCTATCTCTATCAACTCGTCCATAGGCTGTCACTAATCCTGACACCATCCAATCACCAATAGTTCCCGGGGTTATAAATTCCTATGCAACTAAAGAAAGACAGGCTGAAATTACCTAGAAATAACTCTCATCTCTCTCCGCCCATCTCGTGTTTGTTCTGACCACTATATTATCTGTAGCTCTTTGCGATTGACGACACTTATGGGCAAATTAACGACAACGACAAAATTTGAAAGCACCACAGTCCACATATAAGGTTTTTTTGGATTCCGGCCAAGAGGAAGTAAAGAAAATATGATGGTAACTTCTCTCCACACACATGTAACACCCTGGCTTTGGTCCTAGCGGTTTTGAGGTTTATTAGACCATCTGGTGGATAGGGTTAGAGATTCGAGTCGGATTCTGGACCGTATATTTTTTGGTAAGATAAAAATATGGAAAAATAGTGAAAATCATCTTTTAATATATATTGATTTTTGGTGGAATCAATTTTGGGAAAAGGAATTTAGAAATATGACATTTGGGTAGTGACCAAAATGTAATTTTTGGAAAACTGTTTTAGGTGACTAAAATCAAAAGGGTCAAATCCTTATAATCCTTAAGGAGCTAATCTACCAAGTGTTTGTCGGTGGTTTCTCCCTTCAATTAAATCATTTTAAACATGTGTTTTAAAAGAGTTTTAATAAGGATTAAATATATAAAGTTAGTTATTAGCTTTTAAAAGAAATTTAATTTGATTTCTTAACTTTGTTTTGCAAAATCTCATTGGAATTTTATGTTTTCTTAGCTTTAAACAAGCCAATTGAGGGAGAAATCACATAACAGGGGTAAGGTCCATGATCTCCTCTATTAAATGGTTCTTTATTGATATTCCCAAGTATTTGATCCTTGATTTATAAGTTGTAATGTGATTTTAATGTTTTATCTATGTTTAATTGAGTTATTTTGGAAATATTGATGAAACATGGTGATTTTCGAAGTGGATTTGATTTCTTGTAATTGAGATTGATTTAATATAGGTTTTGGATGTGTTTTGATGTTGATAAGTTGTTTTTATCAATAGAGTCCCGAAACTCTTGAATCTCTAATTATTTAGGTTGCTAGTTTTGAGTTGTTGTGGAGATAATCGAGTTTAATCTTTGCTGGAGATAAAAGGATGTTAGTAAAGGGTTTTTGGATGTTATTAGATGTTGGTTGATGGTTTGAATGGTTGTTTTATGGCTGGGTTAAGTTTCAGAAATGTTTGAGGACGATTTCGGTATGTTTCAGATGGTTTTTGAGTGGGCAACTTGGGAGTTACGGGAGATTGATGTTAGGCAATGGTTTGAATGCATTTTAATGCATTTATCCTTTGGTTTTATGTGTTTAAAACAGGGGATAATCTAGGCGACGAAGTTTGAAGTTGTTTGGTTGCTTGTCGGGAGCTTGTTTCGCGTTGGCAAGGAAGACGAGGCTTATCGGTGAGTGGAAACTGGGTTTTAATGCTTTACAAAGGTTTGTAAGGGTTTTTGGGTGTTTAGGGTAAGTGTGAGACACTTACCTAAGCTCGGAAGTAAGTTTCTCTTATTTTGCTCTTAAATATCAGCTTAGATATGAGCATGTTGTTTGCGTGTTTTGGTGATAAACATAGTATGATTTACTTACTGGTACTGCATGATTTTGAGTACATATGCAGGGGTTTGAAAGTATATTAATTGCTATTGAGTATTGGTTTTAATTCCGGTTGGGAATGGTGTTATTTCATTGGCAATGAGATTTGCATATGTGGTGCTTTATGAAAAGCATTGTAAAACAGTAAGTAAATGGTTTTGTAAATGATATATTGGCTATGTGACAAGATGAGAAAAAATAGGATATAGTTGGCATGCCATAGGATTAAAAGTGCACTATAAAATATAAACAAAATCGGTCGTAGCCATAGGTCCTTGAGGTATGGCGGTGTAACGAGGCCACTCGGACTGTTGGGAACCTCATTTGGGAATTTACGGTTTAACTAGGCAACCCAAATTGATGGCGACCTTGCGGATTAACTAGGCAAGGTCGGTATACTTGCGGTTTAACTAGGCAATGGTGAGATATCGCGGTTTAACTAGGCGAGGGTGTCAAATCTTGTGGTTTAACTAGGCAAGGTTTAGGATATCATGCGGTCTAACTAGGCATGGTATGAGAGATCAGTGTATCCGATATGTGTATAGGATAGATGTAGTCTATCCGGGTCACTATAAATGCCAATATATGAGAAAGATCATGTGTTGAATCTTGTATTAAATGCTTTGGGATTTAAGCGTGGTTTGATTAAAATTCTTTGGTATTTAAGCATGAAATATTTATGATGTTATATGGAGATTATTATATTTTGATTCGGTTGGAATCATGGGAAAATGCTTTGATAGTAAGCAAGTATTGGGAAAAGCAAGCATGTGGTTTTTAAATGAATCTTAATGCATCATTGTTTATGAGCCTCCTCACTAAGCATGTGTGCTTACGCTCTCTTTTTCCTAATGATGCAGAGCATTAAAGTATGGGCTGCAAAGGCAAGGTTTGCAAGGATTCAAGGGATAAACTACTTTTGAGTATGAACTCGATTTATGTTTTTGGTTAATAAGGCAATGTGTTCGCCAAGGTTTTTGGGAGTTGTAACTCTGTTTTCTTATGGATTTTGAGTATGTTTCTATGCTGGATTTTGTGGATGGTTGATGTTGCCGAGCTTGATGTTAATACTTGTTTGTAGTTGTAGATGATTGGTGGCTTAGGTATGCCTCTAGATCTTCCTTGATGATTGCCTTGTTGAGATGGTTTGAGCAAGTTTATTATGCGGTGTGGGATGTGTTGTTATGATGCTTATGCTGAGAATGATTTATTTGTGTAGTTTGGGATGTTTGGCAAAGTGTTTTTAGGAAGCATGCCTTTAGAATATCATGGGATGCATGAATGCCAATTGGTTTTTGAGCTTATGATGTTTAGGTTGCTATTGCATATAGGTAGAGTTGTATGAGAGTTTTTGGCATGATGTAATGGTTTAGTTTTGAAATTAGCTTGTTAAATCATCCATTTGTGACCATTCAAGTCTAGGAGTATCGGTACGCGTGTTCACGTATCAGTACGGGAAGCCATTTCGGACTTGTGGTACCGGTACGCGGCTAGGCATTGTGATATGGTAATGTATCTTTAGAGTAGCGTACCGATACACGAGTTTGCGTATCGGTACGGGAAGGTTGAGTTTGGCTTGAGGGTTCGGTACACGGGTTTGAAGATCGGTACGAGCCTTTTGTTTTGGTAAGGCGTATCGGTACGCAGGGTCGTACCGGTACAGAAGTTGGCTATTAGAATTTTTGGAATTCAAAATGGAAAGGGCGTACCGATACCCAAGTGAGCTTACCAATACCCGTGGCAATTAAGTTGGTTAATGGTCTTACTGAAGTTCTGTTTTCTTTTGTTTTAGTCCCTGAATCTTGCTTTGTCAATTATTTAAGCATGGATGATCATTTGAGGCTGATATTTGACATAGAAGCATGAAATGAACCTAATTAAAGGTTGGTAACTTAAAAAGTGGAAAAGTCCTTTTATTTTGCAAAAATTACGTTTTGGTCCCCAACCCGTGTTTGTGGCCAATTGGATATCGTTATGATGACCGATTGAGTTGAGTGCTCACCTATGAACAGTATGACCATGTAGGAAAGTACAAATGCATCTAGATGAGATAAAAGAAAAAATGGATGTGTCTTAGGTTTAATCTTTCTGGTTTACTTCGGTAAACCTACTGTAGCTTGTTCGGTTTGATCTTGTGGCTAGGCCGGGTCAGGGGGTTATATTTGTTGGTATCAAAGCCAGGTTTGCGAAAGGTTTGGATGTTATTGTTTGGTTTGTTGGTGTTGTTTGAACTGTAGAGTGATTGTGTATATGTTCGGTGATTGTTTAGTGTTCTGTTGGGGTATGTTTGGGAACACATTGCCTATTACCGAGGATTTTAAATGCTTTTTAAAGTTGACTTGGATGCTTTGCCTGACGCTAGCCCAACTCTAATGTGTTTTGATGCTTTTGTTAGCATGGCTTGACGCGAGACACGATCTATGGCTAATATTGCCGGAGTTGGGTAGAATAATGAGACTGAGGAGAATCTCCATCATGTTTTACCTCCTCCTCCTCTAATGGTTCCTCCAGTTGACGTTGGGGTAGGTGAAGCACCCCAGGCTCACCAAGTGCCAGTATATGGTGATTTAACTCCGTTAGTTTAGGCGATAACATGAGCTTTTCAAGCAGCGATGGCTAGGGTGCAGGCACTGGCACCTACTGTGGTGGCAAATCAAGGTTTACCCTTGGAGCGTTTGAGGAGTTTAGGAGGTGAGGAGTTTCAAGGTTTGAGCCCTGAGGAAGCCGAAGGTTGGCTGGAAAAGACGGTTCGTATCATGAATCAGATGGGATGTAACGAGGAGCGCAAGTTGGGTTGCACTGTATCTCTGTTGCAGGGGGATGCATATCGTTGGTGGGTGACCACAATTGCTGGTTTTCTTGAGGTAGATGTTACTTGGGAGTTCTTTTGGAGAGCTTTCAAGAGGAAGTATCTTGGTACCCAGTACTTGGATATGAGGAAGCGCGAGTTTATGTCGCTATCTCAGAGAGGTATGTCTGTTGCTGGTTACGAGGTGAAGTTTGTCCAGCTGAGTCAGTATGCTCTAGAGTTGGTTCCAGATGACAAGCAGAGATGTGATAGGTTTTGTTATTGTCTTGTTAAGGACATTAAAATGTACCTCATAGCTGAATTTTACACAGATTTTGATGTGTTGGTCAATCGGGCCAAGGATATCGAGCAGTCCTTGGGTGCTCCAGTTCAGGCCGCAGGTGTGAACTTGGGTAAAAGAGTGCCAAACTCTAGCTATTATGGGAGGTAGAATAGGAAGTTCAGGGACAAGAGGCATAATCTAGATTATAGGCATGGTGGTGGAGTTGGCCAGGGTGTTCAGGGAGCTCGTGTTACACCGGAGTGTGAGCGATGTGGTAGGTGCCACTCGGGTATATGTTGGGGTAATATTGGAGCTTGTTGGATTTGTGGTTTATCTGATCATTTGAAGCGTGATTGTCCTCGGGCTATGAGAGATGTACCAACATAGGTTGTTGCACCTGCTAGGGGCCAAGGTCGTGGTAGGTGTAATTTTTAGAGGCGCAAGGATGGTCAGAAGGGTATGGCTCATGCTGCAGTGGTGAGACCTGAAGGTGGTGGACCGGATCGAGTCTTTGCTCACTGTGAGGGTTATAATGACACGGATATAATCGCAGGTACTTTCACTTTGCAATCCTTTTCACTGTTATCTTTGATTGATTCGGGGTCTACACATTCATATATCTTAAATGAACATGCATCTATGCTGAATATTCCTGTTAAGATCTTAGAAGTTGGCTTGTCAGTCACAAGTTCTTTTGGGGAGATAGTTACAACAAGAAGGTTGTATCGGCCTTGTCCTTTGGTCGTATTGAGACATATGAGGGTACAAAACCGGTGTCCATTGCTCCTTATAGGATGGCACTGAAAGAATTGAAGGAGTTGAAGTCACAGCTTCAGGAGTTGTTGGACCATGGGTTCATTCGACCAAGTGTTTCTCTGTGGGGTGCTCCTATTCTCTTCGCAAAAAAAAGATGGTACGATGCGTATATGCATCGATTATCGTTAGTTGAATAAGTTTACGGTAAAGAATAGGTACCCGTTATCACGGATTGATGACTTGGTTGATCAGTTTCATGGAGCAGCGTGTTTTCCAAGATAGATTTAAGATTAGGGTATTATCAGTTGAAGGTTAAGAATGTGGATGTGCATAAGACTTCATTCCGTACAAGGTATGGGCATTATGAGTTTTTGGTTATGCCTTTCGGTTTGACGAGTGCCCCGACTGCGTTTATGGACATGATAAATAGAGTGTTCCATGAGTATCTTGATCAGTTCGTGGTGGTGTTCATAGATGATATTCTCGTGTACTCCCTGACTAAGGAATAATATGTTCGGCATTTGCGGATAGTGTTGCAAGTGTTGAGGGATAGTCAGTTGTACGCTAAGTTGAGCAAGTGCGAGTTTTGGCTTAAGGAAGTGACATTCCTTGGTCATGTGGTTTCCGCGGAGGGTATTCACATTGATCCATAGAAAATTGAGGCTATTCTCAATTGGAAGCCACCTAAGTCTGTATCGAAGGTACGTAGTTTTCTTGGGTTGGCTGGTTATTATCACCGTTTTGTTGAGGGGTTCTCGAGTATTACAGCATTGTTGACCTAGTTGTCACAGAAGAATGTTTCTTATGAGTGGACGGAGAAGCAGAAACATAGTTTTGAGAGGTTGAAGGAAGTTCTGACACATGCTCATGTGTTGATTCAGCCTGAATCTGGGAAGGAGTTTGTGGTTTATAGTGATACGTCGTATGTTGGTTTAGGTTGTATACTGATGCAGGATGGGAAGGTTGTGGCATTTGCATCGAGGCAGTTGAAAGTTCATGAGCGCAATTATCCAACTCATGATTTGGAGCTTGCGGCTGTGGTCTTCGCTTTGAAAATTTGGCGACATTACCTCTATGGTGAGAAGTGCGTGATCTTTACGGATCACAAGAGCTTGAAGTATTTGATGTCCTAGAAAGATTTGAATCTTAGGCAACATAGGTGGTTAGAGTTGCTTAAGGATTACGACTTGACCATTGAGTATCATCTTGGTAAAGTCAATGTAACGACAGATGCATTAAGTCGTAAAGTTGTGGTTGAGCTTCGAGCTATGTTTGCAAGGTTGAGTGTGATACGGGAGGGCGGTTTGTTGGCTGAGTTGCAAGTTAAGCCTACGTTATCTCAGTTGATTAAAGCTGAGTAACCGTATGATGATTCGTTGGTTGAGCATGTTAAGGACATAGCAGATGGTAATCCAATAGAATTTCATTTTGATGATGATGAAGTATTGTGTTTCAAGGGTCGAATAGTAGCGCCAGATGATCCGGAGTTGAGGCACACTACTTGTCGGAGGTGTAGCGATGCCCCTCTCGCTAAAAAACGAGTTTTCGAGGTCTTTATTGTCTTTTGGGTATTAAAATATTTATTCCGTGGGGTTTTAAAAATACCGTGTTTTATTTAAAAAGGAGGAGTCGCCACCGGCCACTTAGGTAGGCCGGGCACCATAAAACCAGAGATTTGAAAATTGTTGGGTTCGGGAGTCGGTTATGGATGGGGAAGGATTAGCATCCCCAAACCGCCCAAAATTGGTACTTTAATAATTACCGCTTTATTAATATTAAACTTTCCGGATTAAAGTGACGATTAATTTAAAATTTGATTATAAGTGCGGGTAAATTTTAAAGGCCTTGTTATCCGAAAGTAAACGCCCAACCACCATCACTACGCCTGATACTGGCCCCGTTTACGCTCGGATAAAAGGACACCGCATTGACAATTTATATTCCATTATGCAACCTTAAAAAGCAAAATAAATACAAAGCAATAAAAATATAAATAAATACTAATATAATAAATTACTAATCTAACATAAATAAAATACTAATCCGAAACATACATACATAAATATTAATCTAACACATAAAACGAATCTAACATAAATAAAACATTAATCTAAAACACAAATAAATATTAATCTAACACATAAATAAAAACAAATCTAACATAAATAAAATATTAATCTAAAACATAAATAAATACTAATCTAAAACATACATACATAAATACTAATCTAACTCATAAATAAAAACAAATCTAACATAGATAAAATACTAACATTCATAAATATTAATCTAACACATAAATAAAAAACAAATTTAACATAAATAAAATATTAATATAAAACATAAATTTAAAACATAATAAATACTAATCTAAAGCATAAATAAACATACAAAGTAAAAAAGAACACAATTTTAAATTAACTAATACTTCATTAAATCATAAAAATTACAATACAAATAAAAAGAGAAGAAAATATACCTAACTAGGAGCTCGAATAACGAACCCCGACTGAACCCCACCGGGATCTACCACGACCTCTCCAAAATTATTAACTAGATCGGACCTAAAATAGGATCCCGATCGAACCGACTAAGACCGAGGGCACTGCCCCGGTCCTTGGCTAGCCGGGAGCTGATGCCCCCTTATTTGGCCTTGCCATGGCCGGCTCCCCTCAATTCCCCCTGCCCCCTGCCTTTATATAGGCAATTGGGGTGGGTTTAAAGGTGACATGGTCATCCCAAAACCACCCATTTTCTTTTTTTTTGCTTTTTAATTTTTTATATTATATTATTATTATTATTTTTGACTTTTTATTAATTTTATATTAATAATGTTATTATTAAAATAATACTAATAACAGTAAAACCCGGTCAAAAATGAGTGATTACAGTTGCCCCTCTTTGCTTGTTCTTGTGAAACGAGGACAAAGCAAAGATCAAAAGCACTCATTTTTGACCTACTTCCTTGTCTTTGGCTTCGGAACCATGTGTTCTTCTGGAACTCTCCGCTCTTCCATAGCTGAATCTTCAGGCTTGTAAGCTCTTCCTATATAGAACTTCGTCACCTTCCGATCTTGGAGCTATAGGCTCTTCCTACATAGAACCCTTCACTCTGAAGCCTCGAGTTATGAGTTCCTCCTATATAGAACTTTTCATTCTGAGACAGTAAAGCTTGGAGTCCTTCCTATATAGAACTCTTTGCCTTCAACGCTGGTTTCTCCTATATAAAACATTCTGCGTCACTGACGGATTCTTTCGACTGGGAGTTCTTCCTATATAGAACTGTTAGTCTTCAAACCCTGGAGCCGCAAGTCCTTCCTATATAGAACTCATAGCTTCTGAAATCTCAGAGTTACAGGTTCTTCCTATATAGAACCTTTCACTCTAAGACAGTAAAGCTCGGAGCCCTTCCTATATAGGACTCTTTGCCTTCAACACAGCGGGTTTTCCGTACATAAAACCTTTTGTGTCATGGGTGAATTCCTTCAGCTAGGAGTTCTTCCTATATAGAACTGCTAGTCTTCACCCTAGAGCCGCAAGCTCTTCCTATATAAAACTTTTAGCTTCTGAAACGTCGGAGCGGTGGATTCTTCCTATATAGAACCTCTCGTTATGGGGACTTGAAAATACAGGCCCTTTCTATATAGAACCTTTATCTTCAAATTTTTCTTTTCTCTTTTTTCCTTTCTATATAGAACCTCTCATTTTCATTCTCTCTCTTTTTTTACAAGGTTGTTGATATCTTTGGACTTACGCTACTAAGGCTGTCGCATCATGCCCAAAGGACTTACTAATGTCCCGAAGGACTTATCACGATGCTCGAAATACTTATTGGTGGCCCGAAAGACTTAACACCATGCTCGAAAGACTTATCGATGACCCAAAGGATTTAACATCTGGGCCTCACGCTGCTATAGCTGCTGATCTTTCTGGACTCACGCTACTAAGGCTGCCGCATCATGCCCAAAGGACTTACTAATGGCCCGAAGGACTTATCACCATGCTCGAAAGACTTATTGGTGGCCCGAAGGACTTAACATCGTGCTCGAAGGGCTTACCGATGACCCGAAGGATTTAACGTCTGAGCCTCACTCCGCTATGGCTGTCGATCTTTCTTTTCTTTAGTAAATTCTTTGACAATTCTTTAAATATCTGTCTAAAAATAAGCAAAAATTGACATGTCTCTATCTATATGATGCATGCAATGTCGTGCTTTCTTTTTGTTCTTCTTCTTTCCTTCTTTTTCTTTTTTTTTATTTCTTCTTCTCTCTTTTCTCTCTTTTACCTCTTTCTTCTTCTTCTTCTTTTATCATTGTTTTCTCTCACTTTCTTTTCTTTCTTTTTCTTATTTCTTCTTTTTTTTCTTCTCTTTTTCTGTTCACCTCTCTTTTTGTTCTAAAGTCTTACACCCTAAAAGGTCGTTCCTCAGATTTCTTCATCTATTTACTTCTTCACTAAATGCTTTTAAATCCTCATTTGATCAATCACTTTGAATCTAGATTAACATGCTTTCAAACCTTTTGTGCGGAAGGCTTTCTTGTCTTCAGGGTTATCACCCGTCTTCATAAATGATCTTCTGGTTCTTATATTATTCTTATAAGAACCCTTGTCATCTTCTTCACTTGGCATTGCCCCATACAAGCATGGGCTCCACTGCTTTGAATTTTCTGGCCCATCATACAGAGCCTTGATCTATTTCTAGTCACCAGGGTGAGCCCAAATGCTTCCATCCTCTGAGCTCATCCTTGACCTTCTCGTAGCATTTCGACGGGAACTAACTCTCGGTCCCTATGCTTTAAATCTCATCATCATTCATTTTTAAAGTAATGCAAAAGGCAATTTACTTGTGTATATTTCAAAAAAATAATGATTGTTTGAAAAGATAACAGTCATTTTGAAAATCACAACTTGGAGGGGATACCAAACATTTTGAAAATATTGTTTGGAACAAATGGAAAACATCATCTTTTTTTAAGGACCAAACACTTTTTAATGTTTGGAGAATGGTAAACAAAATTCGAAGTATATTGCCTAACATTTTTAAAAACTAATGTTTGGGGGAAATGGTAAACATCAAAACTTTGGGAGAAAATGTGAAACCTTTTAAAACTTGTTTGCCCCCGAAATATCAAACACCATAGCGCATCTGCTTCAAGTTGCCAGAGATCGACTCTAATGAAGCGCGTATTTAGGAGATCTCGACCATTGTGGAGATATATGTAAATGTAGTTTCTTTTGGTCTAATAGGCTCTTGAGAGGAACAACCCTACCTAGTTTCTACCCCGTTTAAGGTGGCTCTCTTAATCTCACTCTCTCTCCATGCCCCATTCGTCCCTTATTTGGGTGTCGATCAAGCACTTCGAAGTTTGACGTTCCTTGAAGCAAAGTTAACCCTTATAGGCGGAATGAAATCTGAAGACATTCTCATTCAACTTGGATATCTATGGATGACCAGAATGGTCTTTGGGGGCTTGTAATGTAGGCCTTTGGTTTATGGTTAAGTGAAACAGTATTTCTGTACTTGTGTAACTCGGATATGCCCACTATTCCTTCCTTTTTTGGATCACTCTAGACTGCCCGTTTTCGGGTTTTCACCCTAGAGTTCATTTCCTTTCTTTTTACTGTAGGCTGCCTTGCATTCTGGCTATATACTCATGTTCGTTTCCTGTTCAAGAATGTTTGATCCTCCAAAACTCCTCGAAACTGAGATTTCTTGAATGAAGGACTACGAATACATTTCTAGGAATTCTTGTGATTGGCATGCCCGGATGAAATGTTATTCTTTCTTTCTTCTTTTCTCTTTTTTTTCTTTTCTTCTTTTTCACTTTTTCTCTTGGATCGCTCTAGACTGCCCATTTTTAGGTTTTCACCCTAGAGGTCACTTTCTTCTTCTGTACCTTTAGATCAGTGTATTTTGGTTGGATATTGATGCCAGCATGCTCAGGCAGACTACTCTTTTTCTTCATTTTTAGGATCACTCTAGACTGCCCATTTTTGGGTTTTCACCCTAGATGTCATTTCCTTTTTCAAAATTGGCAATCTTCAGGCCGACTTGTCTTGACTTGGCTTCAATTCGAGCTTCTATACTAATATTCAAAACTGATATTTACTTGAAATGTGGATTCCTTGTGTCTCTTTCTCATAGTTGAAGTCTCATTCTTGTATTGTTTATACAATATTATTTCTTTCTTTTTCTTTTTTCTTTTTTCCTTTTTCTTTTTTTCTTTCTCTCATTTTCTTCTTCTTTTTATTTTATTTTTTCTTTTCTTCTCTTTTTCGCTTCGGCCTTCTGATTACCATTTCTCTTCTTTTCTTTGGTTTTTCGTTTGGACATATCCTTGTTTTCAACCACTTTCTTCTGATGAGTTTTTGATCTTTGTATCCAATCTGTCTGGTATCATCTCTGTCTTCTGGTAAAGTAAAAGAATAACATTCGTCGTCACATTCGCATATGTCCTGAAAAAGCCTTCAGGGGGTAGAGGTTTAGGGTCAACTCTCATTTCAAGGATCTTAAACGACAAGTGACTGAGAAGATAAATTCCTAAAATGGGAACTGCCCATTGTCTAAACACTCGTTTTGTTCCTCTGTTGGCCTAAGTAAACTAGTAGATACTCGCATTTACAGTATCCCCACAACATTCAATCTCTTCTAAATATATGCAACTTAGATTTGATCTTTGGATCTGAAGCAAATGTATTGTTGCGTTCAAAATTCGAGGTCCTGGTATAGAAATGATATACACATATGTCCATTCAAAAATGCGTGTTTATGCATATGGGAGAACAAAAACTACCCCATAAAAATAAAATGTTTAAAGAATCAAGAATGTAAAAATACTTTTCTAAATGGAAATGTGATTTTTAATTCTAAAAAATATCTGTTTGGGAGTTTTTTTCTTTCAAAGCATTGAGAATTTCTTTATGAACTGATGGGAAAACCATAGGGACCTCCGGACTACATCTCGAGTACTAACTCATTCCAGTCCTTTGTAGTGTAGGCTTGCCTCTTCTCTTGTTTTTCCATCGCTGGATCAACTCTCTCGTCATGACTCCCTCGTCGACCAGCTTCTTGATTTTTCTATTAACGACCCCAAATTTCTTAGTGTCATGCCCAGCGCCTCAATGTAGAACTCACATATACCTTGACCAGATAAGGCCATATGTCCGAGATGGAATACTCCGAATATCTCTAACTATGAACTTATTCGAGGAATTTTTCTCGGTGATTCGGAGGAATCTGCCCGTCTTCTTCTCTTACGATCACGAGAACCTTCGAAAGTGGTACCCATTTATCTCTTCCTTTCCTTCTGCTCCTAGGCAGGTCTGGTCTTTAAACTTAGGTCCCAGAGTGCATGTTCGTTTCTCTCTCCGACTGTCATGAAGTCCTCAAAGCTGACCTTTATTTTCTCGAGCATCTTATTAAAGAAGAATTATGAAAGGTGGCATGAAACATGGAAGTCACTTTCTTCTTCATCTATGGGAGGCTATACCTAGGTCGCTAAACGCAGCCACCTCAAAGCACGTTACTTGAAGCCTTCATCAGGTTTCATCCTCGTACCCTAGAGAACTGACGACTTGGTGTTAGGTCTAAAGCATATCTGTATTGCCCATAAAGACGTCGGTTAGGTCTCCGCATGACTCGAAAGAATCCATCCCTAAAAGTTTCATTTTTTAAGTAAGTTAAAACTTTTTGATAATAAAAAAGGGGAAATTTTTAAACCAAATGATCTTTGAGAATTTTAATTTAAACCCTAAAAATTTTAAAGTACTCTTCTAGGACCGATAGAATCCATCCCTGTTTAGACGTATTATTCATTTGCACCCAGATCTACAGAAGAAAAGATCTTGTCTGCATTATGCATGCACTTGTTGATGTCCTTTTCAGAAGCCATAAAAATAAACATCATGACGTCATGAGTCCATGGAATAGAATAAAAGGAGAAGACGAAGTCATCCATCATCCTGAAGACGACGTCGAGACGTGGAGCACAGGTTTTGCTTTCCGAAGTCAAGGTCTCCATAATAAATCCAACTGTTACCTGTAATGCTTTATTAAGTTCTGGCAAATAGACATTTTCTCTATTGAAAGTTTTTTAAAGACTGTTCGAGAATCAACATCGCATTTGCATGCATTCTCGCATTTATACGGTATTGATTCCCGAAGTGGTTCCTCAAATCTCAGAAATCGTTCATAATTGGCAAAGGGTCGTATGGTCAGATATTAGAGGGAACGAATCCAGGGTTTTGTTCCAGAGTAAGATCGGAGACAATTGAAGATGAACCATATTAAGACTTCAGGTTAGACACAGTAAGGAGACACAGTACTTGTAATGAGCAAAGTAAAGTGCAAGAGTTGAAAAAGCAGAGGGAAAAAGTGATCATTATGCAAATTCAATTTTATCCAAGTTATCTCTCTCTTATCTGAGTTGGCTGAACTCGAAAGAATATCCCTCTCCTGGGGTGCCCCTATCTCCAATCTTCAAATTTAACTCGCTTGAGTGACCCACTTCGACATTACTTGAACTTTATCCTGGATATCGATTCTTCCTCGACTTTGCCCCTTGGGTGATTGTTAGATTACTATCGAATTGGGGAACTCCGTCTTTGAAACCCAAAATTCTCGTCGTGATAAGATCTTGAGCTTGTTCCTCAAGGCCCCACAATCCTCAATATTGTGACCGAAACTTCATAAACGGTGTCGTAATCTCTCAGATAAGACTGTCTCTTCGCTAGATACTTTACCAAGGTAATAAGGCTCTTCACGATGAACATTAGGAGTAGTTCACTGTACCTCACAGGAATTGAGATGTACTTCTTTTCATTACTTGTTTCTCGGGTTTCTTCTAGATCGAGCTCTACTTTTTTGAAAGCCCAACTCAGACATACCTTTCGCCTGTTTATTGATGCGAATCACAAAAGGGTTCAATTTGTCGTATTTAGCTGGCTTACAGGTATAATTCTAAATATCCCGCTTTCTATTATGATCCTTAATCAGTTATTCTTTCGATTCAATAGATCGCTTACCTTTCGTCAGAGTATTCATCTGATTCATCACTTTTTCCCTCTGCTTCTTTCAACTCTTGCACTTTACTTTGCTCATTACTAGTACCGTGTCTCCTTACTGTGTCTGGCCTGAAGTCTTCATATGGTTCCTCTTCTATTGTCTCCGATCTTACTCTGGGACAAAACCCTGGATCCGTGCCCTCTAATATCTGACCAGACGACCCTTTGCCAATTATGAACGATTTCTGAGATTTGAGGAACCACTTCGGGAATCAATACCCTATAAATGCGAGAATGCATGTAAATGCAATGTTGATTCTCGAACAGTCTTTAAAAAACTTTCAATAGAGAAAATGTCTGTTTGCCAGAACTTAATAATGAATTACAGGTAACAGTTGGATTTATTCTGGAGACCTTGACTTCGGAAAGCAAAACCTGTGCTACACGTCTCGACGTCGTCTTTAGGATGATGGATGACTTCGTCTTCTCCTTTTATTCTATTCCATGGACTCGTGACGTCATGATCTTTATTTTTGTGGCTTCTGAAAAGGACATCAACAAGTGCAGGCATAATGCAGACAAGATCTTTTCTTCTGTAGATCTGGGTGCAAACGAATAATACGTCTAAACAAGGATGGATTCTATCGGTCCTATGGGAGTACTTTAAAATTTTTAGGGTTTAAATTAAAATTCTCAAAGATCATTTGGTTTAAAAATTTCCCCCTTTTTTATTATCAAAAAGTTTTAACTTACTTAAAAAATGAAACTTTTAGGTTTCTTTTTGCTATTATTATTATTCTGAAAGTTTTATGAGGGAAAAAGATTCAAAGCAAAATAATAATATATTCAAAATTTTTAAATGAGTTAAATTAGAATCTGAGATTTTTACAAAATGGTCAAATGTGAAGATTTAAAATTGGGGTTCTGCGGCCCTGACTAAATCTTCTGCGTCGCACGTGCCTTACTATCGTACCGTCTTTTTTTCTCGATTGGTCTTTGCTCGGCCTAACTTGATACTGTAATATTATCGTTTATGGCAAAGCATACTTTTTCTGTTTTGAAATCCTTTTAATGAATTGTTCTTGAATCAACACCATGTCATGATATGCAACATGAATGCAAATAAAGGCGTTGATTCCGCTGGTAATCACCTTTTCGAACAACTTTCATGGGAATTAAAGGGTCCAGATTACAAAAAAGGTCCATATTACAAAAGGAATCCCTATTACAAAAAGAGTCCCTATTACAAAAAGTTTTAATTACAAAACAAAGTTCTACACGTAAGCCCTAGCTCTACCTCCTAGCTCCTCGACAGCTCTGAGCAACTTGATAAACCTTGGTGCTTCTTCCATGTTCGGGGTTACGAAAGGTCAGAGAGTCGCAGCTTCGGTAGCTAAGCCATTCACACACCTTGTAGCTCGTTGTATGTCCACCATCAGGGTCTCGTGTGTATACTTTGGCACTATATGCATGCTTGGCAAATTGTTAGCTCAGATCTGTTGATTAATCTCTAACCAATGTCGCACGAATGGATCGATGTCGTCCTTCTTAAGACACATTTTTTCCATGATGAAAGATTTTCTAATCGGGCAAACCACTTGAATCAACGCCTCTATATAATGTGGATGCAATGATAATGCAACAAAGTATGTGTAAAATAAAAATAAAAATAAAACACAAAAAGAAATGAGTTAGTACCGAATAAATACATAAATAAAAGGACAAATTAAATAAGGTAAACAAACAAAACAACCCTATTTTTCCAGTCTAAAACACCTAAGGTTATCTGCATGGCTCTAACAGGGTGGGTTTCTATGTTCTCTACATGCAGTGTTGGTGCTAGGAGGTACCCGAATTGTCCTTGCTGTCCCCTACTAAGGGTAGCAAGGCCCCCGATTATCACCCATTGTAGGCTCCTTTCAACCGGGTTCAATTCAGGGGGGCCCATTCGTTTATGCCTGCACGAAGGAACGATATCCTTACGAAAGCATAAGGTACTCGAGCCCCAAAGGTACTTGCTAGGCCTACAAGGGAGAACGATATCTCCACGAAAGCATTAGCGTTTTCCCCCACTTAAAAAACGGGTTTATATGCCATATTTTTAAATGCGTTAAAATAAACGCGCAATTATAATCGAATGTTAATTTAATAGTCACTTTAATCCTGAACTTCTAATATTAGTAAAGTGGTAATTATTTAAAAAAGCTTGACTCTCTTTTTTGTTTTTGAAAAACAAAAAATGTCCCCAACGGAGTCGCCATCTATAGAGATGCCCCTCTCGCTAAAAAACCGAGTTTTTGAGGTGTTTATTGTCTTTCGGGTATTAAAATATTTATTCCGTGGGGTTTTAAAAAGACCGTATTTTATTTAAAAAGGAGGATTCACCATCGGCCACTTAGGTAGGTCGGGCACCATAAAACCAGAGATTTGAAAACTGTTGGGTTCGGGAGTCGGTTACGGATGGGGAAGGATTAGCACCCCCACACCGCCCAAAATTGGTATTTAATAATTACCGCTTTATTAATATTAAAATTTCCGGATTAAAGTGACGATTAATTTAAATTTTTGATTGTAAGTGCGGGTAAATTTTAAAGGTCCCGTTATCCGAGAGTAAAATCCCAACAACCATCACTACGCCTAATACTGGCCCCGTTTATGCTCGGATAAAAGGACACCGCATTGACAATTTATATTCCATTATGCAACCTTAAAAAGCAAAATAAATAAAAAGCGATAAAAATATAAATAAATACTAATATAATAAAATACTAATCTAACATAAAAAAATACTAATCCGAAACAAACATACATAAATATTAATCTAACACATAAAACGAATCTAACATAAATAAAACATTAATCTAAAACACAAATAAATATTAATCTAACACATAAATAAAAACAAATCTAACATAAATAAAATATTAATCTAAAACATAAATTTAAAACATAAATAAATACTAATCTAAAACATACATACATAAATACTAATCTAACTCATAAATAAAAACAAATCTAACATAGATAAAATACTAACATTCATAAATATTAATCTAACACATAAATAAAAAACAAATTTAACATAAATAAAATATTAATATAAAACATAAATTTAAAACATAATAAATACTAATATAAAGCATAAATAAACATACAAAGTAAAAAAGAACACAATTCTAAATTAACTAATACTTCATTAAATCATAAAAATTACAATACAAATAAAAAGAGAAGAAAATATACCTAACTAGGAGCTCGAATAACGAACCCCGACTGAACCCCACCGGGATCTACCACGACCTCTCCAAAATTATTAACTAGATCAGACCTAAAATAGGATCCCGATCGAACCGACTAAGACCGAGGGCACTGCCCCGGTCCTTGGCTAGTCGGGAGCTGATGCCCCCTTATTTGGCCTTGCCATGGCCGGCTCCCCTCAATTCTTGCCTCCATTCCCCCTGCCCCCATGCCTTTATATAGGCAATTAGGGTGGGTTTAAGGGTGACGTGGTCATCCCAAAACCACCCATTTTTTTTTGCTTTTTTATTTTTTATATTATATTTTATAATTATTTTTTTGACTTTTTATTAATTTTATATTAATAATATTAAAATAATACTAATAACACTAAAACCTAGTCAAAAATGAGTGATTACGGTTGCCCCTCTTTGCTTGTTTTTGTGAAACGAGGACAAAGCAAAGATCAAAAGCACTCATTTTTGACCTACTTCCTTGTCTTTGGCTTCAGAATCACGTGTTCTTCTGGAACTCTCCGCTCTTCCTTACTTGAATCTTCAGGCTTGTAAGCTCTTCCTATATAGAATTTCGTCACCTTCCGATCTTGGAGCTATAGACTCTTCCTACATAGAACCCTTCACTCTGAAGCCTCGAGTTATGAGTTCCTCCTATATAGAACTTTTCATTCTGAGACGGTAAAGCTTGGAGTCCTTCCTATATAGAACTCTTCGCCTTCAACGCTGGTTTCTCCTATATAAAACCTTCTGCGTCACTGACGGATTATTTCGACTGGGAGTTCTTCCTATATAGAACTGTTAGTCTTCAAACCCTGGAGCCTCAAGTCCTTCCTATATAGAACTCATAGCTTCTGAAATCTCAGAGTTACAGGTTCTTCCTATATAGAACCTTTCACTCTAAGACAGTAAAGCTCGGAGCCCTTCCTATATAGGACTCTTTGCCTTCAACACAGCGGGTTTTCCCTACATAAAACCTTTTGTGTCATGGGTGAATTCCTTCAGCTGGGAGTTCTTCCTATATAGAACTGCTAGTCTTCACCCTAGAGCCGCAAGCTCTTCCTATATAAAACTTTTAGCTTCTGAAACCTCAGAGCGGTGGATTCTTCCTATATAGAACCTCTCGTTGCGGGGACTTGAAAATACAGGCCCTTCCTATATAGAACCTTTATCTTCAAATTTTTCTTTTCACTTTTTCCTTTTTTTCCTTTTTTCTTTTTCCCTCTTTTTCTGCTCCTTTTTCTTTTTCTCTTCTCTTTTTTTCTATCTCATTTTCATTCTCTCTCTTTTTTTACAAGGCTGTTGATATCTTTGGACTTACGCTACTAAGGCTGCCGCATCATGCCCAAAGGACTTACTAATGGCCCGAAGGACTTATCACCATGCTCGAAAGACTTACTGGTGGCCTGAAGGACTTAACACCATGCTCGAAGGACTTATCGATGACCCAAAGGATTTAACATCTGGGCCTCACGCTTCTATGGCTGCCGATCTTTCTAGACTCACGCTACTAAGGCTGCCGCATCATGCCCAAATGACTTACTAAGGGCCCGAAGGACTTATCACCATGCTCGAAAGACTTATTGGTGGCCCGAAGGACTTACCGATGACCCGAAGGATTTAACGTCTGAGCCTCACGCCACTATGGTTGTCGATCTTTCTTTTCTTTAGTAATTTCTTTGACAATTCTTCAAATATCTGTCTAAAAACAAACAAAATTGACATGTCTCTATCTATATGATGCATGCAATGTCGTGCTTTCTTTTTCTTCTTCTCCTTTCCTTCTTTTTCTTTTCTTCTTTTTTTTATTTCTTCTTCTCTCTTTTCTCTCTTTTACCTCTTTCTTCTTCTTCTTTTTTATCATCATTTTTCTCTCACTTTTTTTTCTTTCTTTTTCTTGTTTCTTCTTCTTTTTATTTCTTCTTCTCTCTTTTCTCTCTTTTACCTCTTTCTTCTTCTTCTTTTTTATCATCATTTTTCTCGCACTTTCTTTTCTTTCTTTTTCTTGTTTCTTCTTTTTTTCTTCTCTTTTTCTGTTCCCTCTCTTTTTGTTCTAAAGTCTTACACCCTGAAAGGTCGTTCCTCAGATTTCTTCATCTATTTACTTCTTCACTGAATGCTTTTAAATCCTCATTTGATCAATCACTTCGAATCTAGATTAACATGCTTTCCAACCTTTTGTGCGAAAGGCTTTCTTGTCTTCAGGGTTATCATCCGTCTTCATAAATGATCTTCTGGTTCTTATATTATTCTTATAAGAACCCTTGTCATCTTCTTCGCTTGGCGTTGCCCCATACAACCATGGGCTCCACTGCTTTGAATTTTTTGGCCCATCATACAGAGCCTTGATATATTTCTAGTCACCAAGGTGAGCCAAAATGCTTCCATCCCCTGAGCTCATCCTTGACCTTCTCGTAGCATTTCGACGGGAACTAACTCTTGGTCCCTATGCTTTAAATCTCATCATCATTCATTTTTAAAGTAATGCAAAAGGCAATTTACTTGTGTAAATTTCAAAAAAATAATGATTGTTTGAAAAGATAATAGTCATTTTGAAAATCACAACTTGGAGGGGATACCAAATATTTTGAAAACATTGTTTGGAACAAATGGCAAACATCATCTTTTTTTAAGGACCAAACACTTTTTAATGTTTGGAGAATGGTAAACAAAATTCGAAGTATATTGCCAAACATTTTTAAAAACTAATGTTTGGGGGAAATGGTAAACATCAAAACTTTGGGAGAAAATGTCAAACCTTTTAAAACATGTTTGCCCCCGAAATATCAAACACCATAGCGCATCTGCTTCAAGTTGCCAGAGATCAACTCTAATGAAGCACGTATTTAGGAGATCTCGACCATTGTGGAGATATATGCAAATGTAGTTTCTTCTAGTCTAATAGGCCCTTGAGAGGAACAGCCCTACCTAGTTTCTACCCCGTTTAAGGTGGCTCTCTTAATCTCACTATCTCACCATGGCCCAACCTTCCCTTATTTGGGTGTCGATCAAGCACTTCGAAGTTTGATGTTCCTTGAAGCAAAGTTAACCCTTATAGGCGGAATGAAATCTGAAGACATTCTTATTCAACTTGGATATCTATGGATGACTAGAATGGTCTTTGGGGGCTTGTAATGTAGGCCTTTGGTTTATGGTTAAGTGAAATAGTATTTCTATACTTGTGCAACTTGGATATGCCCATTATTCCTTCCCTTTTTTGGATCACTCTAGACTATCCGTTTTCGAGTTTTCACCCTAGAGTTCATTTCCTTTCTTTTTACTGTAGGCTGCCTTGCATTCTGGATATATACTGATGTTCGTTTTCTGTTCAAGAATGTTTGATCCTCTAAAACTCTTCGAAACTGAGATTTCTTGAATGAAGGACTACGAATACATTTCTGGGAATTCTTGTGACTGGCACGCCCAGATGAAATGTTATTCTTTCTTTCTTCTTTTCTCTTTTTTTTTCTTTTCTTCTTTTTCACTTTTTCTCTTGGATCGCTCTAGACTGCCCATTTTTAGGTTTTCACCCTAGAGGTCACTTCCTTCTTCTGTACCTTCAGATCAGTGTATTTTGGTTGGATATTGATGCCAGCATGCTCAGGTAGACTACTCTTTTTCTTCATTTTCAGGATCGCTCTAGACTGCCCATTTTTGGGTTTTCACCCTAGAGGTCATTTCCTTTTTCAAAATTGGCAATCTTCGGGCTGACTTGTCTTGACTTGGCTTCAATTCGAGCTTCTATACTAATTTTCAGAACTAATATTTACTTGAAATGTGGATTCCTTGTTTCTCTTGCTCATAGTTGAAGTCTCGTTCTTGTATTGTTTATACAGTATTATTTCTTTCTTTTTCTTTTTTCTTTTTTCCCTTTTCTTTTTTTCTTTCTTTTTCTTTCTCTCATTTTTTTCTTCTTTTTATTTTATTTTTTCTTTTCTTTTCTTCTTTTCTTCTCTTTTTCGTTTTGTTTTCTTTTTTCTTTTAGACTGCCCATTTTGGGTTTTTAGCCTTGAATCTCTTTCTTCTTATTCGTGTCTATAAATGTATCCTCGAATCAACACATATCTACACTGGGTATTGATGATATCTTCTGCTCGAAGTTACTTGCCTCTCTGCAGCTCTTCTGATATTTACTCGATATGGATTGCTTCGGCCTTCTGATTACCATTTCTCTTCTTTTCTTTGGTTTTTCGTTTGGACATATCCTTGTTTTCAACCACTTTCTTCTGATGATTTTTTGATCTTTGTATCCAATCTGTCTGGTATCATCTCTGTCTTCTGGTAAAGTAAAAGAATAACATTCGTCGTCACATTCGCAGATGTCCTGAAAAAGCCTTCAGGGGCTAGAGGTTTAGGGTCAACACTCGTTTCAAGGATCTTAAACGACAAGTGCCTGAGAAGATAAATTCCTAAAATGGGAACTACCCATTGTCTAAACACTTGATTTGTTCTCTGTTAGCCTAAGTAAACTAGCAGATACTCACATTTACAGTATCCCCACAACATTCAATATCTTCTAAATATATGCAACTTAGAGTTGATCTTTGGATCTGAAGCAAATGTACTGTTGCATTCAAAATTCGAGGACCTGGTATAGAAATGATATATACATATGTCCAGTCAAAAATGCGTGTATATACATAGGGGAGAACAAAAACTACCCCATAAAAATAAAATGTTTAAATAATCAAGAATGTAAAAATGCTTTTCTAAATGGAAATGTGATTTTTAATTCTAAAAAATATCTGTTTGGGAGTTTTTTTCTTTCAAAGCATTGAGAATTTCTTTATGAACTGATGGAAAAACCATAGGGACCTCCGGACTACATCTCGAGTACTAACTCATTCCAGTCCTTTGTAGTGCAGGCTTGCCTCTTCTCTTATTTTTCCATCGCTGGATCAACTCTCTCGTCATGACTCCCTCGTCGACCAGCTTCTTGATTTTTTCTATTAACGACCCCAAATTTCTTAGTGTCATGCCCCAGCGCCTCAATGTAGAACTCGCATATACCTTGACTAGATAAGGCCATATATCCGAGATGGAATACTCTGAATATCTCTAAATATGTACTTGTTCGAGGAATTTTTCTCTGTGATTTGGAGGAATTTGCCTGTCTTCTTCTCTTACGATCACGAGAACCTTCGAAAGTGGTACCCATTTATCTCTTCATTTCCTTCTGCTCCTAGGCAGGTCTGGTCTTTAAACTTAGGTCCCGGAGTGCATGTTCGTTTCTCTCTCCAACTGTCATGAAGTCCTCAAAAACTGGCCTTCATTTTCTCGAGCATCTTATTAAAGAAGAAATATGAAAGGTGGCATGAAACATGGAAGTCATTTTCCTCTTCATCTACGAGAGGCTATACCTAGGTCGCTAAACGCAGCCACCTTAAAGCACGTTCCTTGAAGCCTTCATCCGGTTTCATCCTCGTACCCTGGAGATACTAACGACTTGGTGCTAGGTCTAAAGCATATCTGTATTGCCCATAAAGACGTCGGTTAAGTCTCTGCATGACTACACTTGGTCTCTACTCAAATAGTTGTACCATATCACGGTAGGTCCTGTTAGACTGTCGTAGAAGTAGTGGATCAGCAATTTTTCATTCTCGATGTAGCCCTCTATCTTTCTGCAGGACGTGGTCAGGTGAATCTTGGGGCAGCTTGTTTCGTCATCATGCGTAAATCTGGGAATCTTTGAAATCTAGAGGAATGACCAAATCAGGGTTCAAATAGAGTTTTCTTGCATCGAAGGCATCAAACTTCTTTTTTTTTCTTTTTTCTTCTCGAGCCCATCTTTTAACTGCTCGAATCTTGATTTTTGAGTGTCTTCAATTCTTTTATCCATGATAAAACCCTAATTGGTCTTTGAATTACTCCTCATAAAATTTATGCAAGGTAATAATAATGCAAGGTAACGATAATGTCATCTAAAACATGCCAGGATCGTGCAAAGAAATGCAATGCAATCCTAAAATATAAACATGAATGCAATAAGGTATTGATTCCAAAAGTGATCCCATAGAACGACGTTCATTGAGGCCAAAAGGTTTCATTATATCATATATTAGATATTTACAGTTACTGATAAGCTTCAGTGACTACTTTCTTAACTTCATCCAGTAGTCCGGTCAGCTTGCCTCTGTAGTCCAACACTTGGTCCATGTTCTGACTATGCTTGCCACCTTGTTGAGCCGCCTTACCTGCTTGAGTAATATCGATCTTCGGGTCTTCATCTATCCCCTGCTTAGTCTTCCGTACCTTGGAAGTTTCCCTTTCCAACTGAAGAGTGTTGAATTGTCATTGCTCTGTCGTAAACTTGTTTCCAAAACTCTTGTTAATGGCTAAGTTATAATGTAGCTCATCTCTGGAGACTGTCGTACCTATTCCTAATTTCCTCAAACTTACCTAATAACGGCCTGACTTGATTCTTGCTTGACTAGCTTCTCTTCTTCCAATATTCTGAGTCGTCCTTTAATTGGACAACACCGTTCATTTATTCTTTAAAGGTGACCCAATCTGATATTCTTAAACACTTAGTAAAGCTTCTGGTGATCATTCTGCAAATTCAATTTTATCCAAGTTATCTCTCTCTTATCTGAGTTGGCTGAACTCAAAAGAATATCCCTCTCCTGGGGTGCCCCTATCTCCGATCTTCAAATTTAACTCGCTTGAGTGACCCACTTCGGCATTACTTGAACTTTGTACTGGATATCGATTCTTCCTCGACTTTGCCCCTCGGGTGATTGTTAGATTACTATAGAATTGGGGAACTCTGTCTTTGAAACCCAAAATTCTCATCGTGATAAGATCTTGAACTTGTTCCTCAGGGCCCCACAATCCTCAATACTGTGACCCAAACTTCCTAAATGGAGTCGTAATCTCTTGGATAAGACCGTGTCTTCGCTAGAGACTTTACTGAGGTAATAAGGCTCTTCACGATGAACATTAGGAGTAGTTCACTGTACCTCACAGGAATCGAGATGTACTTCTTTTCATTACTTGTTTCTCGGGTTTCTTCTAGACCGAGCTCTACATTTTTGAAAGCCCAACTCAGACATACCTTCTGCCTGTTTATTGATGTGGATCACAAAAGGGTTCAATTTGTCGTATTTAGCTGGCTTAGAGGTAGAAATCTGAATATCCCGCTTTCTATTCTGATCCTTAATTAGTTCTTCTTTCGATTCGATAGATCGCTTACCTTTCGTAGAGTATTCATCCGATTCATCACTTTTTCCCTCTGCTTCTTTCAACTCTTGCACTTTACTTTGCTCATTACCAGTACCGTGTCTCCTTTCTGTGTCTGACCTGAATTCTTCATATGGTTCCTCTTCTATTGACTCTGATCTTACTCTGGGACAAAACCCTGGATCCGTGCCCTCTAATATCTGACCAGACGACCCTTTGCCAATTATGAACGATTTCTGAGATTTGAGGAACCACTTCGGGAATCAATACCCTATAAATGCGAGAATGCATGCAAATGAAATGTTGATTCTCGAACAGCCTTTAAAAAACTTTCAATAGAGAAAATGTCTGTTTGCCAGAACTTAATAATGAATTACAGGTAACAGTTGGATTTATTATGGAGACTTTGACTTCGGAAAGAAAAACCTGTGCTCCACGTCTCGACGTCGTCTTCAGGATGATGGATGACTTCGTCTTCTCCTTTTATTCTATTCCATGGACTCGTGACGTCATGATCTTTATTTTTGTGGCTTCTGAAAATGACATCAACAAGTGCAGGCATAATGCAGACAAGATCTTTTCTTCTGTAGATCTGGGTGCAAACGAATAATAAGTCTAAACAGGGATGGATTCTATCGGTCCTAGGGGAGTACTTTAAAATTTTTAGGGTTTAAATTAAATTTCTCAAAGATCATTTGGTTTAAAAATTTCCCCCTTTTTTATTATCAAAAAGTTTTAACTTACTTAAAAAATGAAACTTTTAGGTTTCTTTTTGTTATTATTATTATTCTGAAAGTTTTATGAGGGAAAAAGATTCAAAGCAAAATAATAATATTTTCAATTTTTTTAAATGAGTTAAATTAAAATATGAGATTTTTACAAAATGGTCAAATGTGAAGATTTAAAATTGGGGTTTTGCGACCCTGACTAAATCTTCTGCGTCGCACGTGCCTTACTATACCGTCTTCTTTCTCGATTGGTCGTTGCTCGGCCTAACTTGATACTGTAATATTATTGTTTCTGGCAAAGCAGACTTTTTCTATTTTGAAAGCCTTTTAATGAACTGTTCTTGAATCAAAACCTTGTCATGATATGCAACATGAATGCAAATAAAGGCGTTGATTCCGCTGGTAATCACCCTTTCGAACAACTTTCATGGGAATTAAAGGGTCCAGATTACAAAAGAGGTCCATATTACAAAAGGGTCCCTATTACAAAAAGAGTCCCTATTACAAAAAGTCTTAATTACAAAACAAAGTTCTACACGTAAGCCCTAGCTCTACCTCCTAGCTCGTCGACAGCTCTGAGCAACTTGATAAACCTTGGTGCTTCTTCGATGTTCGGGGTTACAAAAGGTCGGAGAGTCGCTGCTTCGGTAGCTAAGTCATTCACACACCTTGTAGCTCGTTGTATGTCTGCCATCAGGGTCTCGTGTGTATACTTTGGCACTATACGCATGCTTGGCAAATTGTTAGCTCGGATCTATTGATTAATCTCTGACCAATGTCGCACGAATGGATCGATGCCATCCTTCTTAAGACACCTTTTTCCATGATGAAAGATTTTCTAATCCGGCAAACCACTTGAATCAACACCTCTACATAATGTGGATGCAATGATAATGCAACAAAGTATGTGTAAAATAAAAATAAAACACAAAAAGAAATAAGTTAGTACCGGATAAATACATAAATAAAAGGACAAATTAAATAAGGTAAACAAACAAAACAACCCTATTTTTCCAGTCTAAAACACCTAAGGTTATCTGCATGGCTCTAACAGGGCGGGTTTATATGTTCTCTAATGCAGTGTTGGTGCTAGGAGGTACCCGAATTGTCCTTGTTGTCCTCTACTAAGGGTAGCAAGGCCCCCAATCATCACCCATTATAGGCTCTTTTCAACTGGGTTCAATTCAGGGGGACCCATTCGCTTATGCCTGCACAAAAGAACGATATCCTTACGAAAGCATAAGGTACTCGAGCCCCGAAAGTACTTGCTAGTCCTACACTGGTGAACGATATCTCCACAAAAGCATAGCATTTTCTTCCCACTTAAAAAACGGTTTATATGCCATATTTTAAATGCGTTAAAATAAACGTTCAATTATAACCGAATGTTAATTTAATAGTCACTTTAATCCGGAACTTCTAATATTAGTAAAGTGGTAATTATTTGAAAAAGCTTAACTCTCTTTTTTATTTTTGAAAAACAAAAAATGTCCCCAGCGGAGTCGCCATCTGTAGCGATGCCCCTCTCGCTAAAAAACCGAGTTTTCAAGGTGTTTATTGTCTTTCGGGTATTAAAATATTTATTCCGTGGGGTTTTAAAAATACCGTATTTTATTTGAAAAGGAGGAGTCACCACCGGCCACTTAGGTAGGCTGGGCACCATAAAACCAGAGATTTGAAAACTATTGGGTTCGGGAGTCGGTTACGGATGGGGAAGGATTAGCACCCCCACACCGCCCAAAATTGGTTCTTTAATAATTACCGCTTTATTAATATTAAACTTTTCGGATTAAAGTGACGATTAATTTAAAATTTGATTATAACTGCGGGTAAATTTTAAAGGCCCTGTTATCCAAGAGTAAACGCCCAACCACCATCACTACGCCTGATACTGGCCCCGTTTACGCTCGGATAAAAGGACACCACATTGACAATTTATATTCCATTATGCAACCTTAAAAAGCAAAATAAATACAAAGCGATAAAAATATAAATAAATACTAATCTAACATAAATAAAATACTAATCCGAAGCATACATACATAAATATTAATCTAACACATAAAACGAATCTAACATAAATAAAACATTAATCTAAAACACAAATAAATATTAATCTAACACAAATAAAAACAAATCTAACATAAATAAAATATTAATCTAAAACATAAATAAATACTAATCTAAAACATACATACATAAATACTAATCTAACTCATAAATAAAAACAAATCTAACATAGATAAAATACTAACATTCATAAATATTAATCTAACACATAAATAAAAAACAAATTTAACATAAATAAAATATTAATATAAAACATAAATTTAAAACATAATAAATACTAATCTAAAGCATAAATAAACATACAAAGTAAAAAAGAAAACAATTTTAAATTAACTAATACTTCATTAAATCATAAAAATTACAATACAAATAAAAAGAGAAGAAAATATACCTAACTAGGAGCTCGAATAACGAACCCCGATTGAACCCCACCGAGATCTACCACGACCTCTCCAAAATTATTAACTAGATCAGACCTAAAATAGGACCCCGATCGAACCGACTAAGACCGAGGGCACTGCCCCGGTCCTTGGCTAGCCGGGAGTTGATGCCCCCTTATTTGGCCTTGCCATGGCCGGCTCCCCTCAATTCTGGCCTCCATTCCCCCTGCCCCTATGCCTTTATATAGGCAATTGGGGTGGTTTTAAGGGTGACGTGGTCATCCCAAATCCACCCATTTTTCTTTTTTTTCCTTTTTAATATTTTTATATTATATTATTATTATTATTTTTTGACTTTTTATTAATTTTATATTAATATTATTATTATTAAAATAATACTAATAACACTAAAACCTGGTAAAAAAATGAGTGATTACAGGAGGCACACTCTAGTTTTTTTTCTATGTATCCTGGTAGTGTTAAAATGTATCGTGATTTGAAAGAGGTATACTACTGGTTGGGTTGAAAAAGGATGTGCCTGAGTTTGTTTCCAAGTGCATGGTGTGTCAGTTGGTTAAGGCTGAACATCAATTTCCATTCGGGTTGTTGCAACTGCTAAAAATTCCAGAGTTGAAATATGAGAGAATTACCATGGATTTTGTAACAAGTTTGTCGTTGATGCCGGTTAAGAAGGATTTCGTTTGGGTGATTGTTGACCGGCTCAGAAAGTGTGCACATTTCCTGCCTGTGCATACAACGTACACCTTGGACAAATTGGTAGATTTGTATATAGCGAAGTTTGTGCGCTTGCATGGTGTACCTAAATCCATCTTTTAGGATAGGGATCCGAGGTTTACGGCAAGGTTTTGAAGGAGTTTACACCATGCCTTGGGTTCGAGTTTAAGTTTTAGCATTGCGTATCATCCTCAGTCAGATGGGCAGTCTGAGCGAGTTATCCAGGTTTTGGAGGATATGCTGAGATGCTGTATTATAGAGTTCCAAGGAACCTGGGAGAAGCATTTGCCTTTAGTTTAGTTTGCTTACAACAACAGTTATCAGGCAAGTATACAAACGGCTCCTTATAAGGCGTTATATGGTCAGAGATGTCGTACGCCCTTATGTTGGGCTGAGGTGGGGGAAAAGCATGTTACCCTACCGGAGGTGTTGAAAGACACATATAAGAAGGTTAAGCTTGTATGCGACCGGTTTAAAGTGGCTGCGGATCTGTAGAAATCTTACGCAGATTTGAGGCGTAAGGAGATTGAATATGCGGTGGGCGATCGAGTATTCTTGAAAGTGTCACCATGGAAAATGGTAATGAGATTCGGATGTAAGGGTAAGCTTAGTCCGAGGTTCATTGGACCATACGACTTTATTGAGAGTGTGGGTCCTGTGGCATATCGGTTGAGGTTGCCTCCCGAGTTAGAGAAATTCATAATGTGTTCCATGTTTCGATGTTGAGGAGATATCGATCAGATCCATCGCATGTTATGCCGGTGGAGAATGTGGAGTTGAGGCTGGATCTATCCTATGATGAGGAACCTGTGGAGGTCCTCGACACTAGCAAGAAAGTTCTGCGTGGTAAGACGATAGAGCTCGTGAAAGTCTTGTGGCGACACCGAGGTGTTGAAGAAGCTACTTGGGAAAACATGGCGGATATGAAGGGGCAATTTCCGCATCTGTTTCCTCTAGGTAATTTCCAAGACAAAATTTCTTAAGTGGGGGAGAGTTGTCACAACCCGGTTTTGGGCCTAGCGGTTTTGAGGTTTATTAGACGGTCTGGTGGATCGGGTTAGAGTTTCGAGTCAGATTCGGGACCGTATATTTTTTGGTAAGATAAAAATATGGAAAAATAGTGAAAATCATCTTTTAATATATATTTATTTTTGGTGGAATCAATTTTGGGAAAAGGAATTTGGAAATATGACATTTTGGGTTAGTGACCAAAATGTGATTTTTGGAAAACTATTTTAGGTGACTAAAATCAAAAGCGTCAAATCCTTAGAATCCTTAAGGAGCTAATATACCAAGTGTTTTTTGGTGGTTTCTGCCTTCAATTAAATCATTTTAAAAATGCGTTGTAAAAGAGTTTTAGTAAACATTAAATATCTGAAGTTAGTTATTAGCTTTTAAAAGAAATTCACGTAACTTTTTCATAAACCTTTTCTCTCAACTTCTTTTCTTCCAAACACTCAGAATTTCATCAAATCTAGAGGTAAGGAGCTCTTTTCACTCAGGTTATTGATTTTAATTTGATTTCTTAACTTTGTTTTCTTAGCTTTAAACAAGCCAATTGAGTGAGAAATCACATAACAAGGGTAAGGTCTGTGATCTCCTCTATTAAATGGTTATTTATTGATATTCCCAAGTATTTGATCCTTGATTTATAAGTTGTAATGTGATTTTAATGTTTTATCCATGTTTGATTGAGTTATTTTAGAAATATTGATGAAACATGGTGATTTTCGAAGTGGATTTGATTTCTAGTAATTGAGATTGATTTAATATAGGTTTTGGATGTGTTTTGATGTTGATAAGTTGTTTTTATCAATAGAATCCCGAAACTCTTGAATCTCTAATTAATTAGGTTGCTAGTTTTGAGTTGTTGTGGTGATAATCGAGTTTAATCTTTGCTAGAGATAAAAGGATGTTAGGAAAGGGTTTTTAGATGTTATTAGATGTTGGTTGATGGCTTGAATGGTTGTTTTATGGTTTTTGTGTGGGCAACTTGGGAGTTTCGGAGATTGCTGTTAGGCAATGGTTTGAATGCATTTTAATGCATTTATCCTCTTGTTTTATGTGTTTAAAATAGGGGATAACCAAGGCGACGAAGTTTGAAGTTGTTTGGTTGCTTGCCGGGAGCTTTTTTCACGTTGGCAAGGAAAGCAAAGCTTATGGATGAGTAGAATCTGGGTTTTAATGTTTTACAAAGGTTTGTAAAGGTTGTTGGGAGTTTAGGGTAAGCGTGAGACACTTACCTAAGCTCAGAAGTAAGTTTCCATTATTTTGTTCTTGAATATTGGCATAGATATGAGCATGTTTTTTGCATGTTTTGGTGATAAACATGGTATGATTTACTTACTGGTAATGCATGATTTTGAGTACATATGCAGGGGTTTGAAAGTATATTAATTGCTATTGAGTATTGGTTTTCATTCCGGTTGGGAATGGTGTTATTGCATTGGCAATGAGATCTACATATGTGGTGTTTTATGAAAATCATTGTAAAACAGTAAGTAAATGGTTTTGTAAATGATATATTGGCTATGTGACAAGATGAGAAAACAATCGGATATAGTTGACATGCCATAGGATTAAAAGTGCACTATAAAATATAAACAAAATCGATAGTGGCCATAGGTCCTTGAGGTATGGCGGTGTAACGAGGCCACTCGGACTGTTGGGAACCTCATTTGGGGATTTGCAGTTTAACTAGGCAACCCAAATTGATGGTGATCTTGCGGATTAACTAGGCAAGGGTGAGATCTCACGGTTTAACTAGGCAAGGGTGTTAAATCTTGATGTTTAACTATACAAGGTTTGGGATATCATGCGGTCTAACTAGGCATGGTATGAGAGATCCGTGTATCTGATATGTGTATAGGATAGAGGTAGTCTATGCGGGTCACTATAAATGCCAATATATGAGAAAAATCATGTGTTGAATCTTGTATGAATGTTTTGGGATTTAAGCATGGTTTGATTAAAATGCTCTGGGATTTAAGCATGAAATGTTTATGATGTTATATGGAGATTATTATATTTTGATTCGGTTGGAATCATGAGGAAATGCTTTGATAGTAAGCATGTATTGGGAAAAGCAAGCATGTGGTTTTTAAATGAATCTTACTGCATCATTGTTTATATGCCTCCTCACTAAACATGTGTGCTTATGCTCTCTTTTTCCTAATGATGCAGAGCATTAAAGTATGGGCTACAAAGGCAAGGTTTGCAAGGATCCAAGGGATAAACTACTTTTGAGTTTGAACTCGGTTTATGTTTTTGGTTAATAAGGCAATATGTTCACCAAGGTTTTTGAGAGTTGTAACTCTATTTTCTTATGGATTTTGAGTATGTTTCTATGCTGGATTTTTTGGATGGTTGATGTTACTGAGCTTGATGTTAATACTTGTTTGTAGTTGTAGATGATTGGTGGCTTAGGTATGCCTCTAGAGCTTCCTTGGTGATTGCCTTGTTGAGATGGTTTGAGCAAGTTTATTATGCGGTATGGGTTGTGTTGTTATGATGCTTATGCTGAGAATGGATTATTTGTGTAGTTTGGGATGTTTGGCAAAGTGTTTTTAGGAAGCATGCCTTTAGAATATCATGAGATGCATGAATGCCAATTGGTTGCTGAACTTATGATGTTTAGGTTGCTATTGCATCTAGGTAGAGTTGTATGAGAGTTTGTGGCATGATGTAATGGTTTAGTTTTGAAATATGCTTGTTAAATTAGCCATTTGTGATCATTTAGGTCCAGGCGTATCGGTACGCGTGTTCACGAATCAGTACGGGAAGCCAGTTCGAGCTTGTGGTACAGGTACGTGGGCTAGGAGTGGCAATACGGTAATGTATCTTTAGAGTAGCGTACCGATACACGGGTTTGCGTATCGGTACGGGAAGGCTGACATTTGCTTGGGGGTTCGGTACACGGGTTTGAGGATCGATACGGGCCTTTGGTTTTGGTAAGGCATATCGGTATGCATGGTCGTACCGATACAGAATTTGGCTATTGGAATTTTTGGAATTCTAAATAGAAAGGGCATACCGATACCCAAGTGAGCGTACCGATACCCGTGGTAGTTAAGTTGGTTAATGGTCTTAGTAAAGTTATGTTTTCTTTCATTTTAGTCCCTGAATCTTGCTTTGTCAATTATTTAAGCATGGATGATCGTTTGAGGCTGATATTTGACATACAAGCATGAAATGAACCTAATTAAAGGTTGGTAACTTAAAAAGTGGAAAAGCCCTTTTATTTTGCAAAAATTATGTTTGGGTCCCTAGCCCGTGTTTGTGGCCAATTGGATATCGTTATGATGCCCGATTGAGTTGAGTGCTCACCTATGAACAGTATGACGATGTAGGAAAGTATAAATGCATATAGATAAGATAAAAGGAAAAAATGGATGTGTCTTAGGTTTAATCTTTTCGGTTTACTTCGGTAAACCTAATGTAGCTTGTTCGATTCGTTCTTTCGACTAGGCTGGGTCGAAGGGGTTACAACACATCTGAGGGTCAAGCCATGAGAACGATGTGGCAACAATTTCTTTCCAAATCTGCTGGTGAAGATGTGTTAGCCGATGAAATTTTGAGACTGTAAGTGAAGCGTGAAATATAGTATGTGCAATTAGAGCAAGTATACTCGTCGCATAAGTAATATAATTGATGCGATCCTAATTTACTCACAACTCATTTTCACTATACTTTCAAATTGTTTTACAAGGATGAAAGTCAAGGGAGTTTTTACTTACCTTCTGTACATTTATTTTAACTATATACATATAATACTTCTAGTCATTGATGCACTTATACTTACCATTTATGTTTACATCATGTTTATGTTTAATATAATGCTTAGTGTATTCGGGTACCATAACACCTTTTCGTACATCATACCCAACACTTGGCCTATTAAGTAAGGTTTTCATGCATCCATACTAAGTAGAATCACATCGTTACTTAGCATATTATCTTAATTCCTATTATAAGCGTTACTTAAATTTGTTTACTTTGATTGTAGGTCATCACAGCTAAAGGTACAAGGGATGCATTGAAGGGCAGCTCGTTTAATTAAATTCCAGCTCAAGCTAGTCCTGTAACACCCTAACCAATATTATATATCCATTACCAATATCACATAATGAATATACCAATGTATTCCATTAGTATTTACAAGAAAAAATATAAATTATCCATTTTACCATTTATCGCGTAAAATCATATTTCAAAATTTTCTTCCATCGAATAAAGTCTGATTTCAGGCAGTAACTTAACAGTTCTTATCTATGATATTTAGGGAATATAACTGACTAAAAAATGCCTAAAAAATATACCCGGTTACTCTGTTTAACCTTTTATACTCATTACCCGATTTTAAAAATAATATAACTATTCATCATTCACTATAAACATTAACTAGTTTATATGTTATCACAAACCATGTGTAAACTAGTATAAAACATACTAACTTTAACATATACATGCCATCTAGTATTGTCAAAACACATCAAAAGATGTTATTACTGATACCGTTATTATATTCCTGATAAGTAGGATGCCAGCTCCTTACTCCGGTTTTTTCTTTTTACCTACGCATGAAAACCATCACACGCTAGGTATATACTTAGTGAGGAAATAATAATATCCAGTGCAATATAACATAACTATGACCAATAACATGTAACAACACTCGTGCATTGTGAATCACTAGATATGTATTACCATCATGTTAATCCTATATCAACATAAAATAAACCGGATATAAATTTCTTACCATTATACTTGTCATAAGGTTTAGAGTTTATAAACTCTTTCACCTGTTTATCAATTATTTACCAATAAATCATCTATGAGGACCTTGGGTACTCGAGTCAAATATGCACCGAAGTATCCTTTATATACACTACAATGCTAAACCGAGTATGCAGCGTGCTGCTGGACTCTATGGCATGCCAAATATACCCTGTCCCTCAATGACATACTTGGTATATATTCCATATTTATTTCATCCATGGCAATGTATATCAACATAATTTAACATTGGGCAGTTCATACCCGAAATAACATTCATAATATAACATCATATATAACTAGTGATCCATGCATTCATATTCAATCTTTGACATATTTAAAACATGTCAATATATGATCAATGACATAAATATCATGCCAATATATAAACTAGGTAGACTCATCGCAAGTCTTCCTAATGATGTATAAAACATCCTTGTATCATGCTATGTATGCATTGCACTCACCTGGTGCCTCACTAGTAACCTTACTGTCGATTTAACTTTACTCTTGAACTTTTTCCATATATTTAAAATTTCACATAATACGATCTTGATCACGATAACGATCTTGAGTGGTGTTCGAACAAGAGGAGAAAGATGGAGAATTGTCTTGAAATTTCAATTCTCTTGAATCCATTTGTCATATTTTATAAAGAATTTAATAAAAATTAATTTTATGACAAAATGACCATTTTACCCTTGTAATCAAATGTCCTACATCTTGCCACATGTCAATCTACTCATCTAAGGGTTAAAAATAAACCAAGGAGTTAGTGATTACCAACTTTGCCCTTGTAATTTTCCAAAATTACAATCTTGCCATTTTTCATCCAATGGCTCATATTTAACATGGAAAGCTTACTTTAATCCAATGGTCCATGTTAAATCCTACCATTTTAAGATATGGAAATGACAGTTTTAACCTTGCCTTATCATCCTTTAAAATATCTTGAATATCTGATTCGATCCAATTATCAGAATATCTTTCTAAACTTTATCACTTTATAGCCAATAATACAATCTCTGTACAAAAAATTCAGGTAACACAAAAACATCACTCATGGGGGTAAACTATTCATTTACGGGACTAAAATGCATAACTTTTGAAAATTATGATTTTGTCCCTGAACTTTTCCAAAGTTTTTACTTTAGCCATAAAACTTTCAAAATTTTCATTTTAGTCACTAGCCAAAATTTGGTATATTACAATTCTTCCCCCTTAAAAAAATTCATCCTCGAATTTTTTCTTACATACTTGGTTCAAAAAGGTACGGATACTACTTTTTCATTGCTTCCTCTGTTTCCCAAGTAGCTTATTCTACTTTACGATTTCTCCACAGGACTTTAACTAGAGGAATCTTTTTGTTCCTTAATTGCTTTTCTCCTCGAGCTAAAATTTTTATAGGTTCTTCATCATAGGTCAAATCCGATTGAATTTCGATCTCTTCTGGTGTAATAACATGTGAAGGATCTGATTGATATCTTCGAAGCATAGACACATGAAATACATCATGGACCTTACTCAACTCCGGTGGTAAAGCTAGTTGATATGCCACTGGACCAACCATTTTCAAGATTTCATAAGGACCAATGAATCTTGGAATAAGTTTACCCTTTCGTCCAAAGCGTAATATCTTTTTCCAGAGTGAAACCTTTAAAAATACTTTGTCTCCAACTTCGAACTCAATATCCTTTCTTTTAAGATCTGAATATGACTTTTGTCTGTCAGAAGTGGCCTTAAGATTATCTTGAATTATCTTTACCTTGTTCTCCATTTCTTGAACAAGATATGGTCCGATGATTTTTCGATCCTCTAACTTGAACCAATTCAATGGTGTTCGACATTTTCTTCCATATAATGCCTCATAAGGTGCCATCTTTATACTTGATTGATAACTGTTGTTGTAGGCAAACTCAACTAATGGAAGATATTCTTCCCATGAACCTATAAAACTTATTATACATGCTCTGAACATATCTTTGATTATTTGAATAGTTCTCTCTGATAGTCCATATGTTTAAGGGTGGAAGGTAGTGATGAAATGTAGCCGAGTTCCCAATGCTTCATGTAATGCACTCTAAAACCTTGAAGTGAACCTTGGATCTCTATCAGAAATAATAGACATAGGAAGACCATGCAATCTAACAATTTCCTTAATACATAACTCCACCAACTTGTTCAAGGAATAATCTGTTCGAACTGGTATAAAATGTGCCGTTTTAGTCAATCAATCCACAATCACCCAAATCGAATCTTTCTTACTTGGCATTTGGGGTAAAATTGCTGACATGTTAAGCATCTAGCAACAAATTCAGTGATTTCTCTTTTCATGTCAGGCCACCAAAATCGACTTTATATCTTGATACATTTTGTTGCCCACTGGATGCATAGTTAAATGACTATAATGTGCCTCCAAAAGTATTTCTCTCTTTAGCCCGACATCGTCAGGAATGTATACACGTCCCTTATAACATAAGCATCCATTTGATTTTACTTCAAAGTCTTTAGATTCACCACGTTCAACTTGCTTCTTCTTTTACAAGCATTCTTTATCATTTGCTTGTAAGTCTTTAATCCTTTATATCGAAGTAGGTTTAATTTGAAGCTCAACCATTATTACACCATTTTCCTGTAACTTTAACTAAGCATTCAATTTTCTCAAAGAAGAAAATGTTTTCCAGCTGAGTGCATCTGCTACCACATTAGCCTTTCCCGGATGGTAATCAATAATTACATCATAAGCTTTAATCAGTTCTATCCATCTTCTTTGCCTCAAATTAAGCTCCTTTTGAGACAACAAATATTTCAAACTTTTATGATCCGTGAAGATGTAGCACTTTTCACCATATAAGTAGTGACACCAAATCTTCAAAGCAAACACTATTGCAGCCAACTCTAAATCACGAGTAGGATAATTTATTTCATGAGTTTTAAGTTGTCAAGAAGCGTGTGCTACCACATTTCTTTCTTGCATCAATACACACCCCAAACCATTATGGGATGCATCATCGTATACTGTAAAATCCTTCCCGGATTCTGGTTGTACCAAGATAGGAGCTTCTGTTAATATCTTTTTCAATCTATCAAAGCTTTCCTGACATTTTTCTGTCCAAACAAATGGCACATCCTTTCTTAATAGCTTAGTTATTAGAGAGGTAATCATTGAAAAATCTTTCACGAACCACCGATAATAACCAGCTAATCCCAAGAAACTTCTCACTTTAGAGACATTTTGAGGAACTTTCCATTCTAGTATTGCTTGAACCTTCTTAAGATCAACTCGAATCCCTTCAGCTAAAACTATATGTCCAAGGAGAGCTACTTCAGACAACCAGAATTAACACTTTGATAGCATTGCATATAATTTCTTCTCTCGGAGGATCTAGAAAACTACTTGAAGATGAGTATCATGATCCTCTTTGGTTTTTGAATAAACCAATATATCATCTATGAATACCACCACAAATTGATCTAAATATGGCTAAAATATCTGATTCATCAAATCCATAAAAGCTACCGGTGCATTTGTAAGTCCAAAAGGCATTACCACAAACTCATAATGCCCGTATATAGTTCTAAAAGCTGTCTTTGGTATATCTGCTTCTTTGATCTTCAATTGATGATACCCCGATTGAAGATTAATTTTGGAAAAAACTGTTGCTCCCTTAAGCTGATCAAAGAGGTCATCAATCCTTGGTAAAGGATATTTATTCTTCACCGTCACTTTATTATGTTGACGGTAATCCACACATAACCTCATTGAACCATTTTTCTTTTTCAAAAATAAGACAGGAGCTCCCCAAGGTGATATACTAGGTCGTATGAAACCTTGATCTAGTAATTATTGTAATTGAGCCTTCAGCTCTCTAAGTTCTATAGGAGCCATACTGTAAGGTGCCATTGATATTGGTGCTGTTCTAGGAAGCATATCAATACCAAATTCCACCTCTCGATCTGGAGGTAATCCCAATAATTCATCTGGGAAACATTTGGAAATTCTCGTACCGTTGGTATCTTTTCTAGATCTGTCTTTGTTTTTGAAGTATTTATCACATGAGCTAAATATGATTCATACTCATGTGATAATAACTTTCCAACAATTATAGTTGCAATCTCATTGCTTAAATAATTCTGCCTTTCTCCCACAAATATTATTTCTGAGCCATCTGGTCCTTTTAAAACTAACCTTTTCAATCGGCATTGAACCTTAGCATTATATTCCGATAACCAATCCATTCCAAGAATAACTTCAAACTCTTGGAAGGGTAATTCTATAAGGTCAGCTGGAAATTCTATTCCTTAAATCCTTATAGGACACTTTTTACATATTCGAACTACTTTGGCGCTTTGTCTAAGGGATTAATAACAACTACCTCACTCGAAATTAGTTCTACCAGGATATTTCTTTCAAGTATTACTTTAGAACTAATATAAGAATGAGCAGAGCCTCGATCAATCAATGCAAAAATAGGTTTGCCAAAGAGTTCGATCGTACCTACTACGATCTCTGAATCATCTCAATCATTAATAGTCTTGATATTATACACTTGAGCTGCAGTCTTACTATCTCGATTTGATGTAGCTGCAGGTGCTCCCGTTTGCCACTTTGATTTCCTCTGGTTTTCTGAGGTGCCGCTGCATACTGATCAAGATGAAGCTCTGGACAATTCTTTTTGAAATGACCAGCTTGTCCACAATGATAACATGCCCCACCAGCAAACCAGCATTGACCAAAATGCCTATTTCCACAATGTTCACATTCCGAAATAGGATGAAATCTAGAACCTCGAGTACTTGGAGTAGAAGTCTAAGCTTGTTTTGACTTCCCTCTATGATATCCCTTTTTAGCTGAAGAAGCTGATGCTACTGGATTTTGCTGCAAAAATCCCTTGCTGCGTTTATAAGACGATGCAGTATAAGAACTACAAACCTTTTTCTGGTTTGAGTCTATTTCTATGCTTTATCTTCGAGATCTACTTTTTCCATAGCCTTTGTCGATTTACCACTTCTTGAAAAGTAGTGAAGTGGTAAGAAACCAATATCCTTTTATATTGAGAATCCAATTCGGCTATGAATCTGTCAATTCAAGATTTTTTGGTTAGGAAGAACTCTGCTACAAATTGACTCAATCTATTGAACTCATATTCGTATTCATAGACCGATATGCCAGACTATTTTAAATTCAAAACTACTGTCTCATCTCATCGATGAATACGTCTCCAATATATTTTTTCCTTGAATTCCTTTAGAAAGAATTCCCAAGTAACCTGCTCTGGAGGTACTTGTGCAGTGATTACCTTCCACCATATACTCGCTTGCTCCATTAGAAGGGATACTACTCCTTCTAACTTTCCTTGATCATCGCATAGAATCCTACCCAACATGATTTTAATATCATTCAACCAGAAATCAGCATCCATTGGATCTGCATCAGTATCACCTCAAAATTTTGGTGCTTTCATCTTTCTTAATTCCATTGGAACTGATACTGGTGCTCGCCAGTTTATAATTGCATCCAATGCCTGAAGAAATAAGCCTTGATCTTGAACAGACATATTTCGTTGTTCCTGAGCGGGTACCTCTACATTTTGCTGAGTAAGAGGCGGATTCTGATTCACCTTATTACTCCCGCTTTGTGCAATAATATCACACATAGCTCCTTGATGGGTTTCTTAATGTTCTGGCATCTATTAATGTCACAATCGTCCCTTATAAGTAAGGAGCACATTACTAATTAATAGGCATCAAAATAATTTTCACACAAATATCAGTAATCTTGACATCCTAGTGGCATGTATATAATTCCGACTCTTAATAGACCCAATTCGTATCAAGAACTGGCTAAACCTGTAGCTCTAATACCAATAAATGTAACACCCTAACCAGTATTCAATATCCATTACCAATTAGAGTATCACATAATGAATATACCAATGTATTCCATTAGTATTTACAAGAAAAATTATAAATTATCCATTTTACCATTTATCGCGTAAAATCATATTTCAAATTTTTATTCCATCGAATAAAGTCCAATTTCAGGCAGCAACTTAACAGTTCTTATCTATGATATATAGGGAATATAACTGTCTAAAACCTGCCAAAAACAAAAATCTACCCGATTACTCTTTTTAACCTTTTCTACTCATTACCCGATTTTAAATATAATATAACTATTCATCATTCACTGTAAACATTAACTAGTTTATATGTTATCATAAACCATGTGTAAACTAGTATAAAATATACTAACTTTAACATATACATGCCATCTAGTATTATCAAAACACATCAAAAGATGTTTTTAATAATATCGTGATTATATTCCTGATAAGTCGGATGACAGCTCCTTACTCCGATTTCTACTTTTTACCTACGTGTGAAAACCATTACACGCTAAGTATATACTTACTGAGGAAATAATAATATCCATTGCAATATAACATAACTATAACCAATAACATGTAACAATACTTATGCATTGTGAATCACTAGATATGTATTACCATCATGTTAATCCTATATCAACATAATATAAACCAGATATAAATTTCTTACCAATGTACTTTCCATAACTTTTAGAGTTTATAAATATTTCACATGTTTATCAATTATTTACCAATAAATCATAGCCCAAATATAAACCTATAAGGACCCTGGGAACTCGAGTCAAATATGCACCGAAGTACTAATACACATAAGGTCGTGCCCACCATCCGCACATTATAAGGCTATGATAACCATATACACTAAGTGTCCTTTATATACACTATAGTGCTAAACTGAGTATGTAGCGTGCTGCTGGACTCCATGGCATGCCAAATATACCCTGTCCCTCAATGACATACTTGGGCATATATTCCATATTTATTTCATCCGTGGCAAAGTATATCAACATAATTTAACATTGGATAGTTCATACCCGAAATAACATCATAATATAACATCATATATAGCTAGTATTCCATGCATTTATATTCAATCTTTGACATATTTAAAACAAGTCAATATATGATCAATGACATAAATATCATGCCTATATATAAACTAGGTAGACTCATCGCAAGTCTTCCTAATGATGTATAAAACATTCATGTACCATGTTATGTATGAATTGCACTCACCTGGTACCTCACTAGTAACCTTACTGTCGATTTAACTTTACTCTTGAACTTTTTCCTTATCTTTAAACTTGCCCGTAATACGATATTGATCACGATCACGATCTTCATTGGTGTTCGAACAAGAGGAGAAAGATGGAGAATTGTCTTGAAATTTCAATTCTCTTTAATAAAGCTATTTGTCATATTTTATAAAGAATTTAATAAAAATTCATTTTATGACAAAATAACCATTTTGCCCTTGTAATCCAATGTCCCACATCTTGCCACATGTCAATCTACTTATCCAAGGGTCAAAAATAAACCAAGGAGTTAGTGATTACCAACTTTGCCCTTGTAATTTTCCAAAATTACAATCTTGCCATTTTTCATCCAATAACTCATATTTAACATGTAAAACTTACTTTAATCCAATGGTCCATGTTAAATCCTACCATTTTAAGACTTGGAAATGACATTTTTAACCTTGCCTTATCATCTTTTAAAATATCTTAAATATCCGATTCGATCCAATTGTGCGAATATTTTTGTAAACTTTATCACTTTATATCCAATAATACAAACTCCGTATGAAAAATCCGGGCAACACGAAAACATCACTCTTGGGGGTAAACTATTCATTTACGGGACTAAAATACATAAATTTTGAAAATTACAATTAGTCCTGAACTTTTCCAAAGTTTTTACTTTAGCCACAAAACTTTCAAAATTTTCATTTTAGTCACTAACCAAAATTTGGGATATTACAAGTTCAGCCAATGCGTCAAGATAATGTAAGCTCCTAGACAACTCTTAACATCTCCAAATAGCTCAAGATAGCTCAAGGACACCTAATGACAAGCGCACCTAGCTAAGGGAAGCTTCTATTAGCTCAAATCAACTCCAACATTCAGTGAAGCTCGTCCAGCTCAATGATGAGCTCATGCTCAGCTCAAGGAGCTCATCTCAGCTCAAGCTATCACCCCTAGCTCAACCCCCGAAGGGACATGTCCCTCTCCAAGGGACACAACTGACCAAGCCTTGGAGGGAACATGCTTCACGCCAACATTTTGAGGGAGGCAGAATTTACTTGGAGGGAGACGCCAACCAAGCAGAAGCATCACCAGCCTTTGTTGAACCATCCCAAGGCCCCTACATGCCTATTCAACCAACTATTCCCCTTGTAACATGCCTATTCGTTAGCCTCTTTGAAATCCTATAAATAGGGACATTCAACCACTTTGTAAACACACAACTCAGATTAATATATTTCTTTGTTTGTGAGGTTTCTCTCAATCTTTGTTCTTTTCAAGAACATTATCGACTTATCATGTATTTTATACTTGTGACATCTTCCCTTTTCATCATATACTTCGGGTTCTAGGTTCATCTAACCTACGAGTCCAAGTCTCTTTACCACCCTTAAAGTCATTCTCTTAAGAAATGAGATTATATTTTGTTAGTATAGTTTCTTTCTTTGAATCCTTTGAATACTACTGCCACCATATTCATCCATATCCATAACCTTTGCCATATCATTCTTATCCCTTTCTTTCCATATTCTTTCTTTCATTATCCAAACCTTCACATACCCCACACCATTCTTATCACCCCTTTCACAATTTCATTAAACACCATGCATCCATACTTTCGCACCCTTTCTATTCTTCACCTTTCCTTCAACATTTCATCTTCAAAGCATTCAGATTACAAGGTTTACTTGCATTCACGGTTGGGACAATCAAATCTTCTTTCTACATTAATAATTAGAGAGTTAGAGCGTATCATATGGTAATCAGAGCATGTGGAAGAATCAAGTAAGCCCCTATCTTTTGTTGTAACACCCCAAAAATTGGCCTAGTCATAAATTAGATTCCGACCATCAGAAATCCAGCACCAGTGAGTCAAACTGTAGCATTAAATTTTGAACAAATGATCAATTGTGTGACCATTTGGATACAATTAAGGCCAATTCATTGATTAAGGACCTCATTGTAAAGATTGAAGGCTAGCTTAGTGTCTAAAATGTGAAAATTGGAAGTTTTGAGGCAAGAGTTTAAAGCGCCAAAAAATGAGTGATTATGGCCTTGAATTGACCAATTTGAGGTGTGAATCACCTCCTTGCTTAGCTATCTTCATGTGGTGAATACATGGACTTGGGTAAATTGCCATTAAGATGACATAAGGTTGGATAAGAAGTGTCATAGCCATTACGGCTTTTAACTAAGGGAATTAATAATTAAAAAATAGGTTTCCCTTAATGGAAAGAAAGCCATCAGATTAAATTGGAGTTTAAGGAATGTTTTAAACCTTGTTTTCATTCCTTATTTCTTTAACTGAGACTTCACTCTTAACCAATCTCCATCTTTTTTCATTAGAAAGCAAGCACCTCTCAATCTTCAACCTAAGCTAGCACCTCCATTGACATCCCTTGAAAGCTTGAGTTTTCTCAAGTTTCTTGATACTAAGTCATAGTTCTCTCGTGGGTAAGACAAAGCCTCTATCAATGTTGAAATTCCATGGCTAGTTTATGAGGAATTTCTTATGGAAAGTTTAAGGAAAATAAAAAATATCCTCCATAGTTTCCTAGCTCTTTCTTTTGTTATTTTCATAGCTAAAGTTCTCTATGAAGCTAGAAAATATCATTGAAACCATTGAAATCATTGTAACCAATTTCCGTTGATTTTTGTCTAGTTCAAAAATGGGAGATTGAGGTTCCATCGTCTACTCTAAGAGATAGCAACAAAGGAATTGTCATCAAGGAACCAAGAAACCCCTAAAATGGGCTAGGTGAGTGTAGTTGAGTCATAAAAATGGCTAGGCATCTTCCCTATGTCTTTTTTCATTGATTTTTACATTAACAAGTACTTCTTCAAGGCATGACTATGTGGAGATTTCATGGAAACCAAATATGGTAAGGTTGGTAAGTTTATAGCATTGAAAAACATGATCATTGAACTCATTGATATGCCTTTGAACATTGACCAAGTCATTGATCTCATAGAAAGTATCATAGACCCTTGGAGATATCATTTGACATCATTAAAATGAATATTTGTTGTTGAACTAGCTAATGACTTTATAGAATATGTGCATGGACCATTAAACTTGTCATTGATCATTGAAGTATTGTACATTGGAACATTAGACTATTGAATCATTAGGCCTTGGATACAAATGAACATTGGATACAATGGCATACCATAAAATTCATGATCTCATCGGTACGGGTAGGCATTGGTCCTAGGCTACGACCTTTATTGGAGAGGAGGATCGATGTTTGTGTTATGGTCTTTTGGTGAGGAGGAGGAATACAACCATTTATTTATTTCATGGACTTGGCGAGAAGGTGGAATTCGTGTATCCATTATCGCATATTGATCCAAGGGATTAAATTATTGATCAAACATGAACTACATTGATCTCTTGAACTTCATGGATATATTGTGAAATTGAGTTGCATATACATTGAACATATGTTTAGCATGCTATTGACATTGTTGACTTGACCATTTTATTCATTTCATAGTTTATTAACTACCTCACAAGGCAAATTATGCCTAATGCATCTCATTTGCCATGCATTTCAAGTGAAAAGGGTTAAGGTTCGAGGGTCGGGACAAGTGAAGATTTTTGAAACTCACTAAGCCATTTTGTAATGTACTTATTGCCCTTGAACTCCTAGATTGGTGGCATAGTACTCTATAAGTCCTAAATGCTCTTTTGGTGTGTAATATGGTATTAGCATTTAGGTAAGCATGTTATGGCTTAAAATGAACTTGTAAGTGCTTGTAAGAAGTGGTTAAAATGGCATCCATGGCATGTTAAAGACAAAACATGGTAAATGGATTTTAAATGCATTGAAAATTGGCATGCATCAAGATTGATAGTTATATAAGTTGCCTGTAAATTTTCATAGACTTTGGACCACATTTAGTAGGTCAAAATGCTAATAAACCAGATAAAATCTGTTATTACAGACCCTGTCATACCGATATAGGTAGTGGCATATCGGTACAGCTATACATAATTGGACACAGGACAAGGGGCGTACCAATACTGTACAGTACATATCGGCACAGAACTTGGTTACTGGAATTTGGTTTTGGGGAAGGTTTTGGTACGTGTTGGGTAGCTTGGTCGTACCAATACTGCTAAGGTTGTATGGGTTTGGATTTCTTAACAGCAATAATGGTATTGGCCTAGGTGTATCGATACAATGTTAACAGTACCGATACCGAGGTAGGTAATTTGTAAAATATTGGAATAAGTCTGGAAATTTACAGAACAATCACTGCATGTTGAAAGGGCTTATTGAATGGGTAAACGAACTTGTAATGAACTAAAATTTGACCCAGGTGACATTCATACATGGAATTTCATTATAACATGGGTAATTATGGTTATGTACCCTTAGATTAAAAGTTTTACATTTATTCCTTAAATGTTCAAGGATCAAATTGGGCTGAGAAATGACGTCGAATTATGTTAAAAATTTACCCATAAATTCGTGACGTTGCATTGAATCAATGTACATTAAGAACTGTATCAAATTTCAAGAATCACCAGAATAATTAAATTGATCATGCATCGGTCATCGCTAGCACACCAGACCTGATTTTCTACAGACTGGGGAAGGGGTGTTACATTTGTTCACATCAGAGCTAGAGTTTAGTTGATTCTAGGACTAAACCTAGACCCCTCATGAGTATTGTATTAACTATGCCACCTAGGAGTTGTTATTTTTTATTGTGACCTGCAATTGACCCGATCCTCTTTTCTTTTATAGCATAAAATGTCGGACTCACGCGAACCCTGTGTCGAACTTAATCATGCTATAGGATCCTTGACTCATGGTGAGGAAGTAAGAAGGGGAGACCCTTTGAATCCCTACCAACCGCAACATGATGAACCAGACACCGACCCACTGATCTAGCCCTCTGAGATTGAGTGCTATAAGAACATGACTGACATGTTTAAGCAATTCATGACTTCCATGAGAGCTGAGCAGACTGCACAGACCTCTATGGCTGCTACCTCGACACCTAGAGCTCCTATTGACAAGTTAGCCCAGCATTGGGCTTATACCTTTTATGGAAAGAGTAATGATGATCCCGAGGTTGCTGAATACTAGCTACACAGCACCTTGAAAATCTTGACGAAGCAACTTTAGTGCTCGAATAAGCATAACTCGAGTGTGCTTTAGCTTTGATTGTTGACGAGGCACAACACTGGTGGGAGACTACTATACTCATAGTCCTTGAAGAGGCAGTGACGTGGGACTTTTTTCTTCGAGAATTTTGTAAGAAATATATTAATGAATTCTACTTAGCAGAGAGACGAAACATCTTTCTACACCTAAAGCAAGACGCCCATTGAACAGTACATCTACGATTTTTGCAAGTACTGTAAATATGGAGCTAAGTATATCAGGAAGGAAGAGGAAAAATGAAAAAAGTTATTGCTGGACTTAATGATGACTTACGTCCTTTGTTTCCTGCCTTGGGCATCACAGATTTTCAAAAATTTGTTAATCGAGCTATTGCCACTAAGGCTACCTAGACACCTTTGAAGTCTAGCAGACAGTCTCGGCCTGATATGAGGCCCCGATTTGATTCTCGTCCTCCCTTACCTTTCAAAAAGGGAAGACAACAAGGACCGAGGCAACAATATCACCAATAGCCTCCTTGATCTGGCGATTTATTAAAGCCACAGTATGTATCTCAGTCTATTACAAGAACTACTTTAGTGAAGAGCACTAGAGGCTCGAGAAAGGAAACACAGTATCCCATTTGCAATTATTGTAGCCTTGCTCGAGCCTCCAGTGCTCGAAAAAAATCTGGTTAATGCCGAAAGAACTACTTCAGTGAAGAGCACTAGAGGCTCGAGAAAGGAAACACAGTATGTATCTCCTTCTGGTGAATGCCGAAAGAAATCTGGAGCTTGTTATTTTTGTGGCGAGCAAGGCCACTTCATTATCAATTGCCCTGAGAATCCATCCAGGAACACTTTAGCATCAGTAAACCCTTCGCCACCTGCCCAGCCTTTTAAGGGTAAGGGACCAAGACCTGTTACATTGGGAACCACTGAAAAGTCTCACGGCTCCAACAGTGCATCCAACCGTATAAATTCTAAGGCCCCTGCCCATGTGTATCCTGTGTAGAGTAGAAAGGAGGATGATGACCCAAACATCATTGCAGGTACCATTGAGTTATTTTCTCATCCCATTTATGCATTGATAGATCCTGGATCCACTCATTCTTTCATTAGCAATGTGTTAATAAGAGATTCAAGTTAACCTTCGAACCATTGATGTCCAAGATTCATGTAACCAATCCTTTAGTAGATAGTGTCACCATCAGTTCAATATGTAAGAATTTTCCTTTGATGATTCAAGGAATCCCATTTTCGCCCAATTTGATGGCCCTCCCAATTCATGAATTTGATGCCATCCTACGAATATATTGGCTTGGAGAGCATCAAGCCTGGGTTGATTGTAGCAAGAAGAGGTTGCACCTCCGAGGCCTTGGTAAAGAAAGTATAACCTCATTGAAAATCAAATTAAGAACCTTTCCTTAAATATCATTGTAGATGAACCTTAGTTACAAGACATCGACACAGAGAGTGAATTTTTTGATGTCTTTCTTGATGGACTCCCGAGATTTCCACGTACTCGTAAAGTGTAATTTGGAATTGATTTGCAACCGAGAACCACTCCAGTTTCCATTGCACCATATAGAATAGCCCCTATTGAACTTAAGGAACTCAAGTCTCAAATCAAAGAACTTTTTGATAAATGTTTTATCTGGCCGAGTTCTTCACCCTGGGGAGCATCGGTCCTCTTTGTTAAAAAGAAAGATGGTTCTATGCGTCTATGTATTGATTAGCGACAATTAAACAAAGTGACCATAAAGAATAAATACACTCTCCCAAGAATTGACGACCCCTTCGATCAAATCAAGGATGCTTCTGTGTTTTCCAAGATTGATTTGAGGTCTAGGTACTACCAAATGACGGTGAAGGAATGTGATGTGCCTAAAACAGCTTTTCGTACTAGATATGACCACTACGAATTCTTGGTGATGCCCTTTGGGCTAACCAATGCACTAGTAACTTTCATGGACCTTATGAATCGAGTTTTTTGACCTTACCTTGATAAGTTCATAGTGGTATTTATTGATGACATCTTGATTATTTTAAGAATCGAGCCAAGCATCAAGAACACTTACGCATTATGCTTCAAACCTCTAGGAGAAGCAGCTTTATGCTAAGTTCAACAAATGTGAATTCTGGCTTACTGAACTCTCTTTTTAGGTCACATAATTTCATCTACGGGCATCCAAGTAGACCCAAAGAAAATCCAAACCAACTTAGATTGGAGACCACCGAAGAATGTTGGTGAAATAAGGAGTTTCCTTCGTTTTGCATACTATTATAGAAGATTTGTCAAAGGATTTTCTATATTAGTTTCCCCATTGACAAAGTTGTTACATAAAGAAACTCCTTTCATATGAACCAAAAATCAACAGAGATGTTTTGATCAGCTTAAACAAGTTCTAACTCATGCACCGGTTCTGACCCAACCTGAATCTAGAAAGTACTACACTGTTTATAGTGTGCATCTCACCTTGGATTAGGGTGTGTTTTGATGCAAGAAGGAAAGGTTATAGCTTATACTTCCTGACAACTATAGCCATATGAATTAATTTATCCTACTCATGATCTTGAGTTGGCTGTAGTTGTCTTTGCATTGAAAATTTGGCAGCATTATCTATATAGGGAGAAATGCTATTTATTCACCGATCATAAAAGTCTTAAGTATCTCTTGACTCAGAAAGAGTTAAATCTTCGACAACAGAGATGGATAGAACTCCTAAAAGATTATGATCTTATCGTTGATTACCATTCGGGCAAGGCCAATGTTGTGGCTGATGTACTCAGCCGCAAACCTTCGCCTGGTAAGTATTGTCATTGAATCATCAAAATCTAATCCTTTGAACTTGTATTGAATTCTTAAAATGAATCGTTGTAAGCCCTCGAGCTATTAATGCTCATCTTAGACTCAAAAAATATCACCGACTTGTAGCTGAACTTCAAGTTCAGTCTACAATCATATCAAAAATTAAGTCGTTGTAGGATTGTGATCCTGAATTACAAGCTATTATGTCTAAGCTCCATGAAAATTCTGACTCCGACTTCAAAGTTAATCCAAAAAGACTTCTATGTTTCCATGACCAGGTTTGTGTACCCAACAATAAATCCCTTTGTAATAAAATTCTCAAGGAATCCCATTCTAGCAAATTCTTCGTTCACCCGAGATCGGTAAAGATGTACAAGGATCTCTGGGAATTATATTGGTGGACTGGCTTAAAGCAAGCTATCATTGACTTCGTGGCTAAGTGTTTAACATGCCAATGAGTTAAAGCTGAACATCATGTACCCACTAGACTCCTCTAGCCCATTGAACTTCCAAAATGGAAATAGGAAAGAATAACCATGGATTTCATCAGTGGTTTGCCATTGACTCCAAGGAAGAATGATGCCATCTAGGTCATCGTTGACCGTTTAACCAATCTACCCATTTTTTACCTATAAGAATAGACTTCAGCCTACCTAAGTTAACAGACTTGTATATCAAGGAAATAATTAGATTATATGGTGTTCCTAAGTTCATTGTCTCTGATCGAGACCCACAGTTTGTATCTCGATTCTGGAGAACAATGCAAGAAGCTTTGGGAACCAAACTACATCTTAGCATTGTCTTTTATCCTCAGCCTGACGGTCAGTCAGAAAGGGTGATTCAGATTTTAGAAGACATGTTGCGAGCATGAATCATTGACTTTAAAGGCACTTGGGAGAAATCTTTACCGCTCATCAAGTTTTCTTACAACAACGGCTACCAGGCATCGATTTAAATGGCCCCTTATAAGGCATTATATGGTAGGAAATGACGTACTCCCTTGTGTTGGTTTGAACTTGGTGAATGCAAGGTGTTGGGCCCGCCCTGACTTACTTTGGGAAACCAAAGAACAGGTTGCAATTATCCATAATCGTCTCAAGGCTGCCTTTAACCAACAGAAGGCCTATACCGATCTTAGAAGAAGGGATATTCAGTACTCTGTAGGAGAGCACGCTTTCCTAAATGTATCCTCATGGAGGAAGATTCTTAGATTTGGCAAGAAAGGAAAGATAAGTCCTCGATTCATAGGACCTTTTGAAGTCATTGAAATAATTGGCCCCATGGCTTATCAGATATCTTTGCCTCCAGAGTTGAGTAAGATTCATGATGTCATTCATGTATCGATTCTCCGTAAGTATCGCTCTAATCCCTCACATGTTATTGAACCTGAGTCTATAGAGATTCAGCCAAATCTTTCATATGAAGAAGAACCAGTTCAGATCCTTGCAAGTGAAGCCAAGAGACTTCGTAGTAAGACAGTTCCATTGGTCAAAGTACTCTGTAGAAATCATAAGGCGGAAGAAGCCATGTGGGAACCAAAGGAGAAAATGAAGGAGCAATACCCTCACCGCTTCCATTCAGGTAAAATTCAAGGATGAATTATTTTTTTAAGGAGGAAGAGTTTTAACACCCCAAAAACTGACCTAGTCATAAATCAGATTCCGACCATTAGAAATCCAACATCGGTGAGTTAAACCTTAGCATTGACTTTTGAACAAATGGTTAATTGTGTGACCATTGGATACAATTTAGGCCAATTCATTGATTAAGGACCTCATTATAAAGATTGAAGGCTAGCTTAGTGTCTAAAATGTGAAAATTGGAAGTTTTGAGCCAATAGTTTAAAGAGCACTAAAGGGAGTGATTATAGCCTTGAATTGACCAATTTGAGGTGTGAACCACCTCCTTGCTTAGCTATCTTCACGAGGGGAATACATGGCCTTGGATAAATTGTCATTAATATGACATAAGGTTGGATAAGAAGTGTCAAGCCATTATGGTTTTTGACTAAGGGAATTAATAATTAAAAAAATAGGTCCCCTTAATGGAATGAAAGCCATCGGATTAAGTTTAAGTTTAAGTTTAAGGAATGTTTTAAACCTTGTTCTCATTCCTTATTTCTTTAACCGATACTTCACTCTCAACCTATATCCTTCATTTTTCTTTAGAAAGCAAGCACCTCTCCACGTTCAACCTAAGCTAGCACCTCTATTGACATCTCTTGAAAGCTTGAGTTTTCTCAAGTTTCTTGTTCTAAGTCATAGTTCTCTTGTGGGTAAGACAAAGCCCTCTATCAATTTTGAAATTCCATGGCTAGTTTATGAGGAATTTCTTATGGAAAGTTTATGGAAAATAAAAAATATGCTCCATTGTTTCCTAGGTATTTCTTTTGTTATTTTCATAGCTAAAGTTTGCTATGAAGCTAGAAAATATCATTGAAATCATTGTAACAATTTCCTTTGATTTTTGTCTAGTTCAAGAAAGGGAGATTGAGGTTCCATAATCTCCTCCAAGAGCTAGCAACAAAGGAATTGTCATCAAGGAACCAAGAAACCCCTAAAATGGGCTAGGTGAGTGTAGTTAAGTCATGCAAATGGCTAGATATCTTCCCTGTGTCATTTTCATTGATTTTTACATTAACAAATACTTCTTCAAGGCATGACTATATAGAGATTTCAGGGAAACCAAATATGGTAAGGTTGGTAAGTTTATAGCATTGAAAAACATGATAATTGAACTCATTGATATGCCTTTGAACATTGACCAAGTCATTGATTTTATAGAAAGTATCATGGACCCCTTGGAGATATCATTTGTCATCATTAAAATGAATATTTATTGTTAAACTAGCTAATGACTTTATAGAATATGTGCATGGACCATTGAACTTGTCATTGATACATTGAAATATTGAACATTAGAACATTGGACTATTGAATCATTGCACATTGGATACGAATGGACATTGGATACAATTGGCATGCCATATAATTCATAAGCTCATTGGTACGGGTGGACATTAGTCTCAGGTTACAGCCTTTATTGGCAAGGAGGACGGATGTTTGTGCTTTGGTCTTTTGGTGAAGAGGAATTATATGACCATCCATTTATTTCATGGACTTGGCGAGGAGGTGGAATTCGTGTATCCGTTATCGTATATCGATCCAAAGGATTAAATTATTGATGAAACATGAACTACATTGATCTCTTGAACTTCATGGATATATTGTGAAATCGAGTTGCATATACATTGAACATATTTTTAGCATGCTATTGACATTGTTGACTTGACCATGTTATTCATTTCATAGTTTATTGACTACCTCACTAGGCAAATTATGCCTAATGCATTTTAGGTGAAAAGGGATAAGATTCGAGGGTCAGGACAAGTGAAGATTTTTGAAAGTTACTAAGCCATTTTGTAATGTACTTATAGCCCTTGAACTCCTAGCTTGGTGGCATAGTACTCTATAAGTCCTAAATGCTCTTTTGGTGTGTAATATGGTATTAGCATTTAGGTATGCATGTTATGGCTTAAAATGGACTTGTAAGTGCATGCAAAAAGTGGTTAAAATGGCATCTATGGCATGTTAAAGACAAAACACGGTAAATGGATTTGAAATGCCTTGAAAATTGGCATGCATCAAGATTGATAGTTATATAAGTTTCCTGTAAATTTTCATAGACTTTGGACCACATTTGATAGGTCAAAATGCTAATAAACCAGATAAAATTTGTCATTACAGACCATGTCATACGGGTAGTGGCGTATCGATACAGCTATACATAATTGGACACAGGACAAGGGGCGTACCGATACTACACAGTATGTATCGGTGCATAAATTGGTTATTGGAATTTGGTTTTGGGGAAGGTTTCAACACGGGTTAATAGTGTACCGATACCCACATTGGTTAGCTTGGTCATACCAATACTGCTAAGGCTGTACCGGTACGCTCCATAATTATTAAATGTTTAGTCATTCGAAATGAACCACGCGTACTGATACGCATATACCCAGTATCAGTATAGGTTTGGATTTATCAGCGGTAATAATGGTATTGGCCTAGGCATATAGGTAGGATGTTAACAGTACCGATACCGAGGTAGGTAATCTGTAAAATATTAGAATAAGTTTGGAAATTTACAGAACAGTCACTGCATGTTGAAAGGGCTTATTGAATGGGTAAACGAACTTGTAATGAACTAAAATTTGACCTAGGTGACATTCACACATGTAATTCCATTATAACATGGATAATTACAGTTATGGACCCTTGGATTAAAAGTTTTACATTTTAGTCCTTAAATGTTCAAGGATCAAATTGGGTTGAGAAACGACGTCAGATTAAGTTAAAAATTTACCCATAAATTCATGACGTTGCATTGAATCAATATATATTAAGAACTGCATCGAATTTCAAGAATCACCAAAATAATTGAATTGATCATTGCATCGGTTGTCGGCAGGACATCGGACCCGATTTTCTACCAGACTATGGAAGGGGTATTACATTTGTGATTTCATTTTAGTCATAAAAAAGTACAAAAAATAAGCAAAATTATAATTCCTTCTTTATACATCTAAAGAATTCAAAATAGTACAAAAAAAGAAAAAAAGAGAAATTAGTGAAACACAAAGGTAATGAAGGCAAAGCAAACAAGCAACCCGCTCGAAAAAGACATCAAGTTTGATTGTTCTTGAACGAGTTGTAAGTTTTGTGGTGCGAATCTTTTACCTTATTCTAGTCTATTTCACTTAACTTCTTTTCTTCTAACATACCCTTTCAATTCTTTTCATTTCCTTTCATTTCTTTTCATATATTTTCTGTATCTTTAGGCTAACCTTATTTTGCAGCCCAAACACTATACAGTTATAATTTCTTGACAAGTTTTGAGTAAGTTCTTTTAAAGAGCTTAGTGCGAGAGATTGAGTGGAAAAAGGCAGAGAGTTGTGCGAATAGAAGGGGAAACAAAAGCCTAAAATTCTCGAGAGTGAAACACGAGTGCTAAGTGATTAAGTGATATCTAACTTTTCCTTTAAGTGATTGTGAAGCTTTGTGTGTGATTGGTAAGGTTTAATTTAATTTTGTTTATTGCTAACCATGTCACAGCATTCTGAATCTTCAAACTAAGAAGGTAGGCAACAACCCCAAAACCTCCAAACACAAGCATTGATTCGAGAAATGCAAAGGTTGTTACGTGCTGAACTTGAACCTATACATGAAAGGATGGACCATATTGAAGGTTCGCAAAGCAACCGAGGCAATGGAAGTCAGAATCGAGTACACCAAGATGAAGAACTTGTGGTAGACAATGAGGATGAAGACGTCGAACAAATGCCACAAAGGACAACCCCTAGATGCCAAGGAGGGTGTAGCCAATATGATGACAACCTCAATAACATCAAAGTCACTATTCCACTATTTCAAGGCAAAACTGATCCAAAATCATACTTAGATTGGGAAAGTATGGTGGAACATGTTTTCGATTGCCATAATTACTCAGAAGAAAAAAGGTACGTTTGGCAGCCATGGAATTCATAGACTATGTTCTTATATGGTGGGATCAATTAACCATGTCCAGGAAATGGGGAAAGACCAATTAGAACTTGGCATGAAAAGAAGAGCATCATGCGAAGGAGATTCATTCCAACACACTATCACCGAGACCTATTCCATAAGTTGCAAACTTTAAAGCAAGGGAATCAAAGTGTAAATGACTACTATAAGGAGATAGAAGTTGTTATGATTCGTGCAACATAGACCAAGGCCGAGAAGCAACTATGGCCAGAATTCTTACTGGATTGAACCGAGAAATTACCAATGTTGTAGAATTGCAACACTATGTTGAGATTGAAGATATGGTGCACATTGCCATGAAAGTTTAGCGGCAACGACGTAGAAGAACCATGACAAGATGCAACAACACCGCTGCCCCTAAATGGAACCAAAGCAACACTCAGAATGCTATACCTTTACAGATCTGAGAACCAGTCGAGACTTTAAAACCAAAGGCAACCATGGTGGAAACAGGCTGAGGCAAGCAAGTGGAGAACATGGAATGCACAAGTGATATTAAATGCTTCAAATGCTTAGGACGAGGCCATATAGATAATAAATGTCCAAATTGCAATAGTATTCTGCTTTTGGATAATAGTGATATCACATCAGACCATGAAGATGAGATTGAAGAAGAAATCAAGCCCGAGGAAGAAGAAATTGAACCGACCGTTGATGGAGAACTCCTAGTGGTTAAAAGGCTTTTGAATACACAAATGGCCGAAGAAGAACAACAACGAGAGAACATATTTCACACTCATTGCCATGTGAATAACAAGGTGTGTTTTATGATCATAGATGGTGGAAGTTGCACGAACGTGGTAAGTACAATCATGGTGGAAAAATTGGGTTTGAAAACGTTGAAACATCTTACACCGTACAAGCTTTAATTGTTAAATGATGGAGGCGAATTAAAAGTCACCAAACAGGTTCTATTTCCCTTCTCAATTGGCAATTATAAAGATGAAGTTATGTGCGATGTTGTACCGATGCATGCCAGTCATATTATACTTGGGAGGCCATGGCAATATGACAAGAAGACCATACACGACTGTTTCACTAATCGTTATTCTCTCAAGCACGAAAGAATGAAGTTTGTTCTTACAACGCTTACTCCAAAACAAGTGCAGAACGATCAGAATCTGGTGAAAAAGAGTGTTGAATCTTGGAAGAATAAATGGGCCAAAGCAAAACCTAAGGAGGAGGAAACAAAGAAGATCAATGCTTATACTAGCATTGAAATAAAAGGGAATGTCTTTTGACAAGCCCTATGATCGAGGCAGATTTCTCTAACCATCCACAAGAAAATTTATTTTCATTTGATTTTCAGATTAGCAATGAAGGGAAGCAAACCAGGGAAGGATGTATATAGGGATTTGGTTATCCCAACAGTAAAGGATTTTTCAAAAATGAGAGACATCGATTGAGGACAAATCACCTAAAAGAAGGGGGGATGATGCGATCCTAAGGGGGGATGATGCGATCCTACTTTACTCACTACTCATTTTCACTATACTTTCAACTTGTTTTACAAGGATGAAAGTCAAGGGAGTTTTTACTTACCTTCTGCACATTTATTTTAACTATATACATATAATACTTCTAGTCATGCATGCACTTATACTTACCATTTATGTTTACATCATGTTTATGTTTAATATAATGCTTAGTGTATTCGGGCACCATAAAACCTTTACGTACATTATACCCTACACTTGGCATATTAAGTAAGGTTTTCATGCATGCATACTAAGTAGAACCACATCGTTACTTAGCATATTATCTTAATTCCTATTATAAGCGTTACTTTTATTTGTTTACTTTGATTGTAGGTCATACAACTAAAGGAATAAGGGATGCATTAAAGGGTAGCTCATTATTAGCTCCTTTAGATCATTATTAGATCAAACTAGTTTAGCCAATGCTTCAAGATAATGCAAGCTCCTAGACAGCTCCAAATAGCTCGAGATAGCTCAAGGACACCTGAGGACAAGCTTACCTAGCTAAGGGAAGCTCCTATTAGCTCAAATCAGCTCCAACACTCAGTGAAGCTCGTCTAACTCAACGATCAGATCAAGGAGCTCATCTCAGCTTAAGCTATCACTCCTAGCTCAACCCCTAAAGGGACATGTTCCTCCCCAAGGCACACAACCGACCAAGCCTTGGAGGGAACATGCTTGGCGCCAACATTTGGAGGGAGAAATGGGCAACATTTGCTTGGAGAGACACACCAACCAAGCCGAAGTATCAACAGCGTTTGCCAAACCATCACATGTCCCCTCCATGCCTATTCGGCCAACTATTCCCCTTATAACATGCCCATTCGGCATCCCCCTTGAAATTCTATAAATAGGGCCATTCAGACACTTTGTAAACACACAACTCGGATTAATATATTTTTTTCTTTGTGAGGTTTCTCTCAATCTTTATTCTTTTCAAGAACTTTATCGACTTATCAAGTATTTTATACTTGTGGCGTCTTTCTCTTCCATCCTATACTTCGGGTTCTAGGTTTATCTAACCTACGGGGCCAAGTCCTTTTACCATCCTCAAAGTTATTCTCTTAAGAAACAAGATTATACTTTTTTAGTATAGTTTCATTCTTTGAATCCTTTGAATACTACCACCACCCTATTCATCCATATCCATAACCTTTAGCATATCATTATCATTCCTTTCTTTCCATATCATTTCTTTCATTACCCGAGCCTTCACATACCCTACACCATTCTTGTCATCCCTTTCACAATTTCCTTAAATACCACGCATTCATACTTCCGCACCCTTTCTATTATTCACCTTTCCTTAAACATTTCATCTTCAAAGCATTTAGATTACAAGGATTACCTGCATTCACAGTTGGTACAATCAAAGCTTCTCTCTACAATAATAATTGGAAAGTTGGAGCGTATCAATAATGATGAGTTTCGAGTATCGTATCATATCGACAGGGATTAAAGTGATAAACTCAAAGTAATCATACAAAAAGAATATAGATAATAAATAGTAAGACGTGATGGTGAAAATAATCAAGCAACGTTGTAGCGAAAAAGTAAATTGAAGCTATTATTGAAGAAAAACAAACTGATGCGGTCTCACAAAGGTTTCTAATATGAATGGATGTATGGGTTTATTACTAAGTACGATGCAAATTACTACTCAAATGCTATAGCAGTGAAACAATACTTATATATTCCACAGGGTTTTCATAAAAACTCCTAAACTATGCCTAGGTATAAGTTGATAAAAGAATGTTACGAAGATACATGTCTGCGTTAACCCTAACAAACTTATCATCTATTTAAGTTTTCCATATTAGTTATGTCTAAGAAGGATTAGAACTCAGGTTAACAAATTGAGTTCCACTGTTCACACGGTCTAACTTAACTCTCACGATATTAAGTCACAATTCATAATAAAAGGATATTCTCGTTAGCTCTTACAAGATTAAGCTTTAATATCAAATAAACAGTATAGATAAGCAAAATGATGATATAGAATTAAATAATTATTAAACAAAGTATTCAAATAATAAACCCAACCAAAGATTATTTAGCTCATGTCTAAGCAATAATCATTCATCCAAATAAAATAGAAATTTATGACAGTCAAATAAAGAAACAAATAAAAGAATCAAAGCATCCTAAGAATCCCCCTTTGTGTCTGTGAGTTATTTTGCAGTGCTCCTAACTCCTAAAGCCTCTCTCGGTAGCTTGTGATGCTTAGAGACTTCTCTTTACCTTCGGTAATGGTGGTTCTCTGATGTTGAAGACAAGAGATTGTTTTCTCCAATAAAGCTTTTTTGCTAGTTTTTGCGTTAAGTGCAGCACTCTTTTCTAAGGGTATTCTCCTTGCCTTTTATAATAAGTAGAAACCCTAGGGTTTTCTACTTTTGGCCTATTAAATGTCAACCCTAGAAAATAAAGGAATATCTTGCCACATGCTTTTAATAAAGGGAATAGGGGACCCATGTACTGTTGTCCATACTTTTCACATGCTTCAATAAATTTGAGAAGGAACCACACATTAAATGATGTCAAAGGATAGAGATTTAGTCTCCAGCTTCCTAGTAATTTTGTAGCATCTGTAATCCAGCGTTTCTGCTTCCTTCAATCCCTAATTCCTGTACAAACACAACCAAAAACACTACTTTTCCTATTAAAGGTATCAATATATATAAATCAATTAAGCTCAACAATAAACTCCTCAAATATATGCAAAATAGTCCTAAATGAAAATATATAAGCTCAATTACATACAATAAATTAAGTAAAAAGGCATAAAATATGGGTTTTCCACAGATTTATCAGTAAGCCAACAGTTGCACCCTACCAAAGGGACCTACGAACTCATGTCACCATCACGGGATATCTCTACGGTGGTTGTAATAAGAACACTCCACATACTTTGCTCACCCATAATTTATGTTACACATATGTGAGGTGTGGCACTAGAAGAGTCCCGACCCTAGAACACCGATGATAGAAGCCTTCAGACTTTTTCTTGTGAATGCTACTAGAGAAACAACAATAGAAGCAATCGCAGAAGCCTTGGATGCAGTGGAGATCTACCTGGATTCCACAAACTTTGCTGTCTCGAAGACCTAGCATGCATGATAGACATCACCAACCCAAGCTTGAGGTAGTCTCTGAGGATATCTATCTCCAATAACTTTTGTCTACAAGCCCTCAGATATATGGGAATAGCTCCTAGTGCTTAGAGCTCCCTAGAAAGTTGATACACACCCTAGAAAGTTACTTTACATGCTAGGAAGTTGCTTTGTACCTTTGGAAGATTTGCATGGACTACTCTATAACTGAGTAAATGTAAAATTTTTAATAAATAGATGAATGAATGTATAAAATTTCCAAATTCTTGTGTCTCTCCAATGTTTTCAATACATTCATAAGTCTCCATTCATCAGCAAGTATTATTCAATGCTTTTGCCAGTGAGTTTTCCTCTAAGGGCGTGGAGATGTCTGGACTTTTGTGTCCTTAGAGGCATTTGATCTTCAAAAGTATAGATGTCTACGCCCATTTATTTCTACCGATGACATCGGCTCTACAAGGACGCAGAAGATAGCATATAACAATTCAATTCCTCTGCATTGTGTTTTTTCAAAGGTTTCGAGATGCATGCACTCATGTGTCTTGAGCGACACCTGATCTGCAAGAGTTTGGATACCTTTCCCAGTAGAGGTTTGCCTCCGCTTATTCAATGCCTATGACATTTTGTTTTTCTCCCAAAGGTGCGGTGATGCATGTGTTCATTTGTGTCTACCAATGGCACTGGCTCTACAAGAACACATACGACGTCTTCACATACACAATAACCCCCGACATTGTTGCTTTAAAACAAGTGAGAGATGCATGTACCTATTTATGCTCTGAGAACATCAGCTCTACAGAGATGTAGATGACATTGCTCTGAACGTCTTTGGGTATCCAATGCCACATGCAATGTTAATCTAAATAATCCAAAGATGTCTGGATCCATTCATGCTATGACAACACCAGCTCTACAAGGATGCAAATGTTATTGATATTTGAACGCCTCCGCTATTCAATGCCATGAGCATTGTGGATCTAAACAAGCTAGAGATATATGTACCCATTCATGCTCTGACAGCACCCGATCTATATGGATATAGATGTCTTCCTAAGTAGAAGATTCTTATGTGTATCTAGTGCTAAATGTACTATTGATTTAAACAAACTGGAGATGCATGTACAAAGGTACAAATTCTATTGCTCCAAGCGTCTCCGTCTATCCAATGCCAAGAGCATTGTTGGTCTACACAAACATGTAATGCCTTCACATGTCCATTGCCCAGAGCATTGTTAACTTAAAATGTGAACAAAAATTCCTTTACCCATTTGTTGCTAAGACAATATCGGCTCTACAACGGTACGGATGACATTCATGATCAAGGCCTGTAGCCTCATCTCACGTAGAGTACCAAACTATTTAAATGCCTTTGACAACACCATTACAATCATTCATTACTTTTGCATAGTCTAATGCTCGGTTTATTGTTGATTTACATAAGATTGGAGACGACCGCATCCATTTTGTTCTTTGACAGCATCGAATTTGCAAAAGTACAAATGCATTTGCCCACTATAGACTCTAATGACCACTACTTTTCAAAAGACACAAAGGCTACTCCACTCATGTTTCCAAAGCATAGAGATAACATAACGATACCCAGCTAATAACTACCTTTGCACTGCAATAGTCTCTGGTATTATCATCTCAAAGCGTAGAGGTATCTATTTCCCCACAGAGACATCTATATACAAGAATGGACTCGACCAATCAAGATTGACATATCTACTTTATTTTGTTGGCATGACATTGACCCATATAACTCTAGAAACTTCCCAAAATTTGTGGGAAGACATATTGAGCCTCTAATGACTAAATATCGGGGATGCTTACTTCTAAGGACAAAATACCAAGCATTGGTTATTGGAAAATCACACCCGCTACACTCTTAAAGGTTATCACAATATCCCAAAAAAACAATAGCAGATGGTATAAAGAAACCATCATATTGCCTTAGCCCGAACCTAAAAGGAGGACAAGCCCGAGTGTACAAGATCATCAAAACAAGATTGAAGCAAAAAGTTATGGTTTCATTAATGAGCGGTAGATGCACAATATTCAAGTTACAACAATTGCCTAAATCACTAACTAAGCAGAGGATCATTATAAGGCTCCTCAGCAATGACCGTCGTAACAAGAGTACTATAACACCCTACATTGGTACTGACAACCTGACCCGATCCAAGGTGTCACATTCATATCACAAGAACGTCCTACAAATATAAAATACGATTAGAATACAAATTTATAAAAAAAATCCGATTGAAAATCGAGTTTCAAAAACTAAAAACAATATTCAAATTCAATATATATACTAGATGTTGTGACCTACGTGCCCACTAAAATCCAAGTATCGTACTCTGCAAATAATGTTGCTAGAACTCTCAAATCTGATGTTGATGACCCAAACAAAGCCTAAACTTGCTGACCTGCTAGGATTAATAATTTAATGAGCTTGAGAGCCAGTAATACAGAGCTACCAAAAAAGTCTGCATAACGCAGACAATATGATAATTGAGCATAAAACATGACATAATAGTTCATGCCATTTACATGTTCAAAATATAATTCATAAATCATTTATAGCGAGACATGTCATAAACAAGACTAAATGTAAATCAAGATTTACTCAAACCACACATTAACTTGAATGATGTGCAAACGAAGAATAATCTCAAGTAGGTCATTTAAATCAAGAGCGCACTACATTCAAGTAGCAATCTGTTCAAATCGGGCCTTAGATTATGCTATATGTTTGAGAGCCCAAATCAAGAATATTTAAATTTGGGCTTGTGGTAAAAAAAGAAGGTTGTGTGTGTTTATTTATTGTTTAATAAAAAAATAATCATATGGTATTTTACATAAAAAGGTGGCGGATGGGATGGGGAAAGAGAAAAAATGGGAGAAAAGATATTTTGGGAGAGAGAAAAAGGAGGAAAAAGAGAGAAAAGTAAGGGGAAAGTTTCCAACCTCAATCTACGGCCATCAAAGTTATCATAGATTACACTGCCACCATCATCGTCTTTACCTCGACGAGATGATTCAGTCGGTGGTCTTGTCATCGCCTCAGAGTTGTCATTCGCTAGATTGAGGATGAGGAAGTTTTGGAGGAGCTAGACCATAGGGTACTGGCTGTCACCGCCACAAACTGACACCACCAGTGGACTCACTGGCCAAAGAAATATAGCACTGGAGCTCGTCGCCGCCAGCCAGCGATCGAAAGGCCTCCCACGCACCACCACGCGCTACCCCTGCGAGTGGGCTTGCATTTGCTAAGTGGGTGCACCATAATCTAGTGCACCGCACTACACTAGATCTCGTACCCGGATGCACCTGCTCTCTATCATATTGGATCATAGCCTACGGGTGCACCGCTGTTACCTTACACCACGTCGCACCGAATATCTAAACCTGGCCAACCATTGGCTAAGCATTAATCGGCTGTTGACTTTTTTCAAAGGACCCTATTCGGGGGTTTCTCGACATTTTGAGTTTGTTGCCGCATTCTATTTAACCAAATTTGGACCTGATAAGCCATTTTTACCCATTTGACCTTGTGAATTGAATAGGGGATGCATAAAATTAATGTATTTTCGTATCTATTTTTATATAAAGATTATTCAAGATTGGATATCAGACCAAATGGAGTATCGAGAATCTTAGATGAGGATTTGTTGATTATCGCTTAAGGTTAGTACACCTCAAACTCCTATCGCTTTATGAGCATCATAAATGTGATTACTTTGCGTGTTAGTATCTGCAAACTAGGTAGACGTTGAATAAGCATGAGTAGAGACCGGTATTATGAGACTCGATATTTATGAGATGCATGATGATGTTACGAATATGTTGGGAATCATGGAGGATTTAGAGACCGAGTAGGGTCATTTGAGATGCTCGTATGATTCTTTGATGATTGTTTGATTGGTTGAAATAATTGTGATGCCTTGTATACTTGTTTGAATAGATTGATGAGATTTGATGGGAATTATACTTAAGGGTTAAATACTCGATTAAATGCTTTAGTAAACAAACCTTAATGACTTTCATAAGCTCTAGTGATCGAATAAGGCATTATAAAATAGTAATTCAAAAGAATGGTACGAAACCATGTGTAGGGTATCAGTATGGGCTTCAACTGAACTGGTATGCGATTGAGGGGCGTATCGGTATGGGTTAACCCGATACTTGTGGAAATTGAGGATTTCTAGTAAGTTATATTAGTATCAGTATGTTGTGAGTATCGGTACCCAGGGGTACCATATCGATAATCGTATTCAAGTACCGGTACCCATTGAATGGAATAATCTATTATACTAATAAAAAGATAGAAACTAACGTGGAATGTTAATGAGATAATATGGATTAATGAGATAATTAGTGAAGATATTAATGTACACTTCCATAATGTATTAACAAGTTGGTAAAGTTAAATTGGGTGACTTGTTGTAATAGAAACCATAGGAGATCCTTGGTGGATCGAGTCATGATGTGTGTTGTATGGTAATCGTGTCGATGCTGTGTGTAGTTTGGACACTTGGTTGATTGAGTCACCTTTGATTGTTGGGATCCGAATGCCCAAAGAAAGAGTGTTGCAACACCATGGTTATAGATACTGAATGTACATTCCCGACGCTGTATGACACCTAGCCTTATTCAAAGATACTAGAGGAGAGATGTCGAGTATGAGTGTACTTCCTGAGACTGTGTGACACTAGGCCTCACCCAAAGAGAGGGTGTATGTTCCTGAGGCTATGTGACACCGGGCCTTACTTAGAATATACGTTCTTGAGGCTGTGTAACACCAGGCCTCACTCCAGGTTTATGGTATAACTTTGTTTAATTTTGCTTGGTTGATCTGGTGAGATCCAGAGTATGGTTAGGCCTTGTATGCCATGTATGATGTATTGCTATGATGAGAGCATGTGTTTAGGCGACTAGTGGTAGTGCCACATGTTTATTTATCTATCCTTATTGCTCGTACTAGCTTGCATGCTTATGTTTATGATTAGTATGAAGTATAGTAGAGTAGATGTGTACCACTGAGCTTTATAAGCTCATCGCTCAGAATCGTTGTTTTTGTGTATAGATTGATCGTCAGATCATGGGTTCGAGGAGCACTATCAGTTCGAGATTTTAGCATGTGGTGATTTCCAGAGTATCGTACATGGGTTTTGTAGGCTATGAATTCATAGGACCTTACGTGGTCAAGTCTGTAATTTTTACTTTTGAAATTGTATTAATCAAATCGAATATTTAAATGTGTTAAATTAAAGTGGAGCTCTTTCGTAATGTTTTAAATTGTTTATCTATGTTTTCAACTATTGAATCTAAATGTTTCAGAAAATAACTTGTTTGGGCTTGTAATATCCCAATTTTTGGCTAGTGACCAAAATGTAAATTTTGAAAGTTTTGTGGATAAAGTATAAACTTAGGAAAAGTTTAGGGACTAAATTGTAATTTTCAAAAGTTATGTATTTTAGTCCCGTAAATAAATAGTTTACCCCCAAGAATGATGTTTTCGTGTTACCCAGATTTTTCGTACGGAGTTTAGGGTTTAAGTTCATAAAAATATTTAGATAATCGGATCGAATCGAATATCCAAGATATTTTGAAGGATGATAAGGCAAGGTTAATTATGTCATTTTACATGTCTAAGATATTTTGTTTGTGTTGGAAGAATACGAACCCTTGGATTTAAGTTGATTTTCCATGTTAAATATGAGCCGTTGGATGAAAAATAGCAAGATAGTAATTTTGGAAAATTATAAGGGCAAGGTTGGTAACTACTAGCTCAAGATTAAATCTAGGCCATTGGATGAAGGATGATGACATGAGGTACACTACGGAAATATAGAATTTTCAGAATAGATCCGATAGCTCGGTAAAGGTAAAATCGTAGTAGAATTATTTAGTGAATATCGGGAAATTGAATTGAATTGAAATTTCAGAGATTGTTCCATAAGCCATGAAAAATCATAAAATGATATTTATGGAATAGTGGTCAGTTGAGAAGGAACCAATTTAGTTAGATTATAATGGAATTGCAATTTTGAAACAAATTAGTAAATAAAGACTAGTTGGAGGGCAAATTGGTCATTTGGAAAGGATGACAATTTTGAAATATTTTTTAAATGTTGAGGATGTTTTTGGAAGATTAAATATATATGTATTTCATCTTGGCCCTTGATTTTGGATGAGATTAAATTAACCATTGGATTTAAAGGCTAAATTGGTAATTTCACTATTTAAATGAATTTAAAATTCATTTAATAGTTACAAGTGTAATTTAATAGTAAAAAGATGAAAAAAATGTTCATCTTTTACATCCATAAACCATGGAGAAAGAGGAGAAAGAAGAGGGAAATTTCCAAGCTCGATTTAAGCCCAAATCTCAGCTTTTAGGTAATTTTTCGAACTGCAAAATTGTTCTACTCTTCGAGCTCTATCTTTTGATGTAAATAATTTATAGAATACTTGCTTGGTTGATGAAATTTGATATGTGGAATAAATTATGGTTTATGAACAAATTGGAGCTTTTATGATTTTATGAATCCATGGTTGATTTTAAATTAGGATCACCCTTGTATGATGTTGGAATCATGTAATTGAGTTGGGATTTAAACCCTACATATTTCGGTTTGCGTAGAGAAGATTAGGGTTTATGGATTCAAGTCTAACTTAGGGTTTGTGATGTAGGATTAATGATCTAGTAAGCTTAATTTGTTGTTTGGAAGCAAAACCATAAGTTAAATGTAGAGGGACCATTTCGGCAAGCTTCAAAATTAAGGGACCAAATCTGATTTTTTATTGAATTTGATGTGTATTTATATTATTAATAATGTTAGAGACTTAAAAATGAAGTTAGAATGCTAAACCGACGATTAATCACATTAGTGACCATTTTGACAAATTGTCAAACTTGAATGGTCTATTCGGCAAAGAGGATATGTAGAAGGAGTAAATATGTTTTTTAGTTAAAGTGATGGAATTAAGGTAGTAATGTTGATTGGAGGACTAATTTGCAAAGTTAAGAAGCTTGAATCCTTATATTTGAAATTTGGTGACCATCTCGACAAATCAAGAGAAATTAGAGAAGTAAAGGTTTGAGCCTATTTTGATGAAGGGTGTAAATAGAACATATGAATACAAACTTTATTCTGGTCATTTGAATTAAAGTGATGGGACTAAATTGACAAGTAGAGAAATAGGGAGAAGTTGGTGTAAATTAGAAGTTATTTATGGAAAGTTATGTTGGAATTGAATTATGGCAGTAAGTTTAAAATTTCGCCATAAATTCTACAAAAATGGTTAGATGATGAATTTTATACCGTTGGAAAGAATTGTTAGTCTAGTTTTGTTTCCAACAAACAGAAACTGATTTCGAATTCCGAGTGAAAAGATATGAATTTTTATTCGAATGAAGGTTAAAAAAATTATAGAGCAGTTTTCTGCCTGGACAGTATGTGACGTGAATTCAGTGATTTTTCATAATTTTTGTAGATTTTATTCATTTATGTGGCTTATACCGTTAGAACCGTTATTGAATTTAGTTTCTCAAGTATAAAGGAAATTAAGATCCAGTATGTATTCTGCTCTGTATAAGTAAATCTTTGAAGGTAGCGCAAACTGTCAGAAAATGAAAATTGAAACATTTGGTATTCAAATGTTAGTTAGCAAGCTCGGAAAAATTAATGGAAGTTCAAATTGGTCACTAAGGACCATAATGAGTTTTTGAACAGTACAAGGAGAAAGGAAAAATATTTGGAAATTTTATATTCGAATGATTATACTAGACAACATGTTTAAGGTATTGTTAGATTTAAATCTAACAAATATCTTATTTTATTCATGTGATTAATGAAGTCAAGTCTGAATCAAAGAAGGTTCGAGGTACTATGAAAGAAAGGATAAAGCTAGGAATCAGTGAGGCATTGTGTTAAGTGGCCAAGGTGAGTGCAATTGCATACATATCATGACATATTGATGTTTTATACATTATTGGGATGGCTTGCGATGAGCCTACCCAAATTTTATTGTCATTATATTTATGTCATGGAGCATATGATTGACATATTTTAAATATGTTAAAAGTTGAATATAAATGCATGGATCACTAGTTATATATGATGTTATATCATTAATGTTATTCGGGTATGAACTACCCAATGTTAAATTATGTTGATATACATTGCCATGGATGAAATAAATATAGAAAATATGCCCAAGTAAGTCATTGAGGGACAAGGTATAGTTGGCATGCTATAGAGTCCAGCAGCATGCTGCATACTCGGTTTAGCACTATAGTGTATATAAAAGACACTTAGTGTATATGGTTAGCACGGCCTTATAAATGTATAATGGTTAGCACTGCCTTATAAATGTGCGGATGGTGGGCACGACCTTATGTGTATTAGCACTTCGGTGCATATTTGACTCGTGTACCCAGGGTCCTCATAGGCTTATATTTGGGCTATGCTTTATTGGTTATAAAAGATAAACATGTGAACAAGCTTATGAGCTTTTGGAATAAATGGCAAGTATATTGGTAAGAAATTTATATCCGGATTATATTATGTTAATATATGATTAACATGATGGTAATACATGTCTAGTGATCATGATGCATTTATGCATATATGGCATATTATGACAAATGGACAAGCATGAAAGTCTTATGACATTAGCATGTAGTAAATCATTACTAATGCAACATGAAAGTTGATGCTTTGGCATATATATATCATGTTATATAAACATAGCCATGAAGTCGAATAAAGTTTAAATTATTGTTATTAATTTCCTTTATTGCCTCATTAAGTTCTTACTTAGCGTGTGTTTGATTGTGCACACGTAGGTAAATCAAGATAAGAGTGAGAAGAGCATTGCATCAATATTGGAAAGCTTAACAGGTAATCACTGTAATGACATCCTAATTGAGGTTTGATTATTATAGTGGCATGTAAACTTGCTAAACCTATTTGAGTTGTGATTGACCTTTAAAGTTCGATAGGGTTTCATGATAATTGGCGTTTCTGGAAAGATACAAAGTTAAGAGTAAACTCAGGTGATGAGTTGTATGCTAAGAAAATTGATTTATGATTGGATATCGAATAAATAATTTATTTTGGTTTTAAATAAAGTTAAGCGTACTTGGGCTAGAGAAATTTTAGGATGGGTGACCATTGAGAAGTTTTCTTAAAAAATATTTAAATTACCCCAATTTTTGATTAAAGAAGTTGTAATATTTCTGACTCGTACCCGGTGTACGGATACGGGAAGGGGATGTTACAGGGTTAAACTAAATTTGAGGAATTTTATGGTTTTTGGTTTGGACTTGAGGCCCAAATGTGACATTCGGGTCGAGGGTGTTACACAATCAATCCAACCTAATTCAAGCATACCATACTATGGGTAGACATGCACATATATGAGTACAATGTACTAGTCTAGGGCACATGTGTGACGTTGATCGATCAGAATCCAAGTATAAGCCAGTTGGTGCTATTCTGTGGGGGTATAAATATATATTTGCAGCTATACGTATAGTTAAGCCAAGTCAAGTACGAGTATTCAAACACAAGTTCAGGTACAAGTATTCAGGCGTCCAAGATCGCATAAACAATCAAGTTCACTATACATATCATACCATGCACAAACCATTAATCAAGGGTCAAATAAACTTACCAGGCATCCAATCCATTACTTTCCTACATGTCGCATCATACGAAAAATTTCGTCACAAATATTATGAGTTACCTTATTACAATTCAAACTCATGTATTAACCAATTAATTATTATGAATTCTACAACACATTTATCACCTTTAACAAGTTGTACTAATAATGAATTTAAAGCAATCACTCTATACTTAAAATATAATAAAACACCAATTTTTATTATAGGACAACATGTATTTGTAGGAAAAACTACTGTTGTAAAACAAACATATTACAAAAACTACTACTGTAAAACAAACATATTAGCAATGACTAGCTAAATTAAATAAACGAATAAAATGCATAAAATAAATTGATTATTGCATCGTGGTAAAAACCACTGCCTTAAAAGTAATTTCATCGGGACTGGTGTAATTATACTGATGGACGTTGTCCCCTCAAGGTTAAAACAATATTTTAAACACCATACACTTAAAATAAGGATGTGGAACTCGCTCGGTGTTGCTCTCTTCAAAGAAACACGAAGAACTGAAATGTTTTCAGTGTGTAAAATAATGAAATTGAATTATCTATTTATAAGAAAATTGTAGGGGCAAATCAGTAAATAAAATGAAATTAGATATTATAAAAATCTCAATCGCCCCTCTAATATTTACTATATTTAGAAATAAAATCTTATTTAAAATAAATAAGATTATATGTTTTATTTGCATTATCCAACAATACCCCACTAATGCAAAGAAATAGAGAATTAAAAGGCGAGAAAAGAGCAACAAATGCTTAAGTAATGTGAACGTATCTTAAACTAATACATAGTGGAATGGGTAATTCTTCTCTTAACAAGTGAACGAATCTGAAACTTGTTAAAATTGGAGCAAACTTACAATACACAACTAATTTCTTCTCCAAAAGAGTTCCTCGATAAATCAACAATCTAACTGTTAAGTGTTAAAAAGTACTATCTTTATTACCCTTTTTACTTATATTATTGTTAGATTTAGGCTCATATTAGTTGGATAATTATTCATTCATGCATTAATTCATGTTTCTTTCCACCGTTAAGCTTGATTACATAACTTGGTGATTTTTGTGGAAAAGATACTACTTTGGTGTGTTTTTGTGTGTGCAGAATCAGTTTCCAAAGCAAGGCTGGAACCAGTAGCCAGGGCAATACAAGAAGGAGATGCCGACGCAGTTACCAGGGCAGTGCATGAAGGAGATGTCGGCGTAGTTGCCAGGGCAGTGCATGAAGGTTATGACGAGCTAGTTGTCAGGGCAATTGTCGACAATGGAAAAATATGATGTGGCACTCTAATTGATGACTAGATAAAACCCAATATGACATGGAAGAAGATAAATCCTAGAAGAATTGGAGATTCAAAGAGAGATTAAATCCCAAAAGAAGATAAGAGAATATCTAGAAGGAATTTAAATATAATAAAGAATTGTGTTCTTTTAAAGTATTTAATTCAACTTAACTTCCTCCTTAAGAAAGACTTTGACCTAACCATCTCTTATATAAAGAACCCCTAGCCGCCTATTTCAACAAGTTTGGAGGGAGAGTTCGATTGAGAGAATTTCCAAAGAGGGCTGATCAATTTCTTCATCTTCTTATTCTTTATTCTATTAGATTCATGTTTGGGGATTATTCTTTGTATATCTTTTGAAACCCAACCATGAATTGATGTGAATTCGCTTGGGTTATTTTGGGTTTGTGGTTGTGAGAACGATTGGATTTTGTTTAGGTAATAAAAGTTTGCACTTTCAATTCAAGGTTTACTCATTCTTGGTTTTTATTCTTGTTTGCGAGTGAATTGGGAGAGGATCTCGTAATTCTATCTATTTATCTAATATCAGGAGAGTTAGATTCAAGAAACAAATGAGTATGGTTTTTATTCAATCTATCGATGATGAAGACTAATCCGGCTTAGGAATAAGTTTAGGATTTCAACGGCTAAGAGGAGCGCAAGATCGGTTTTGTCCATCCTTGATTCACGAAGGGATGTATTGTCAAGGCATGCATAATTAGCTAGAGTTTCGACTTAGGGATAAGAAGAAACCATTGATGAACACTCTGCCAAACCTTGAAGTTGCTGCCCAGTCGCCCAAACAGTTGACCAACCAGTTACCCAGGCAACCGTTCTACTAGTTGCCATTGCACTCTTTTACCAAGACAATCCATTTGGCTATCACACCTCAACTCACGACAACCCAACCTAATCTCTCTCATTTGTTTACATCTTTGTTTTATTTACTTGCTCTTTTACTTTACTCGTTAAAATCAACTCGTACTATCAATTGTGTTTTTACTTTTACAGTGCTATAACTAAAGCAAAATTGCCCAAACCAATCCCTGTGGAGACGTACTTGATACTCGTATCACTTTATTACTTGCGATGTGTATACTTGCACCGTTTGCGTAGCACTCAATACGCGCAACAAGTTTTTGGCGCTGTTGTAGGGGATTGGCAATTGGTGTTAGTTGTTTTTGTTATTGCATTTTTCTTATTAGTTTTACTAACTATTCCTTTTGTTTCTTCTATCAAAAAAAATTCAGGTGCGCTACAAGTTAAGGGACATCAACATGTCGGGAAATAAAAGCCGATCTATTCTAGAGTTGATGTGAGAAGATAGGAATCAATCCAATCAAGAGTTTCTTGCACCCTTCGATGATTACCTATACCAACCGAGAAAAGCATGTACGGTGGAAAACTCGTGCACTTGTTGTAGAGAACATCATGTGTTTTCAAATTGCCCTCACATTTTTGGTGCACATGACTACATGGAGGACCATAGAGGGAACCAACAACAAAATCCTTCATGGTATGATCAAAAAGCTCAAAATTTTTTTTACCATAACAATTTTGCTGCAGCAACAGACATGCCTCGGCAATGTAGTCCTTATCAGCAGCCTAGTGTCACGGCAACATATATTCCATGGCAATGTAGTCCTTTTCAAGAACATTCCAATTCCTTGGAGGAAACGTTGCTAGCTTCCTTGGCTAAACTTGACAGATCAATTGAAGAGATTCGAGAGCTATCAAAGAAAATGGATGCAAGGATAGCTCAGTGGGATGCAACCTTGGGGAATTGAGAAGATCAATTGAGGAGATCCACATGTGCCTTGGATAACATGCACCAACAATCCATTCCTGGGGATAATGACGTCCCAAGGCAAGAGGATAAGGAGCAATGCGAAGAGAGGTCCCTGATGTGTGGGGAAAAACTAGAACCTCCAAGTCAAGAGGATGCCAATGAGAAAGACTGCCCAACACATGATGAGCCTGAGAAACAAATTGCCTCGGCAATGATTGAGGAGCCTGAACAGAGCAATGCCGCGGCAAAAATCAGTGAAGCTGAGAACAACAATACTACAGCAAATTTTGAGGAACCTGATGCCCAAAAGGTTACAACGTTGATGTTGAAGCAGTAATATGTAGATTGCTCTCATCTACAGTTGCCACAGCAATTGCACGACCACATGCAAGATCAACGAGATGATAATACTTTACCAATGGAATATGAGCAGGTAATGGTTGAAACTTTCGAATTCTTTAAAAACTCACCTCGTCCATTGTAGGTATGTCTTGAGGAACCGATGTTAGTAGATTTGAAGCCATCGAAATCTCTAATAATAGGGATGTTTGAGAGGCCAAAAGAAAAAGGTGTTTGGATTCGTAAAGCTTTTCAGAAAATTGGTTCTTCCCTTGACTTACAGCAAATTTTGGCAACTGATTGCCTCGACAATTGGCTAGAGCAAAAATTGCCACGACAACGAAGCCTACATCCAACCATGATGGAGCCCGACGAGAATGAGGTAATTAAATGGTTGGATATTGATATAATTTATCCTAATAATAAATTCATACCTTCAGGAACAGTAGCAAGGTGGAAGATGTGCATGGACTACAAGGGAACACGAAAGAAAGACACATCCACCATGGTAGCGCAAAGGGGAGTGGCTGCGAGGACATTGGCCTAGCTCATTTTGGGCAATATTGTCACTCGATAGAGGGTGCAAATGGACTATAAGAAGTATCAGAAATGACCCTCCTCAAGTTTTCCGAGATATGCAGTAACATTAGAAGATGCATGAAAAATGCTCTTTCTAAGAATCTTTAATTTTTGTTTTTAATTTTTTGGAACTTTATTTTATTTTCGGTTATTTTTTTCTTTATTTACTTTTGGAATTTTTAGGAGATATTTTATTTTATTTGTATTCATTATCTTTACTTTTTAGGTTTTCCTTTTTTCTTTTCTTTTCCACAACAAGACTCACAACCACCATGCTAAGGAAATTCCCTGCCGACTACTTGCCACGGCAACCGCAACAGAGGATGCCCCGACAACCACCCGGCAACTACCTCAGCAGTTGCCACGGCAACAGAAACTGGTGATGCCCAGGCAACAACAATGGCAACAGAAACTACTAATGCCCAGGAAACTGAACCTGCCTCGGCAAACATGGATCAAATAAAAGCAATGCTATTCTTGCGATACCAGCCACAAGCATTCAACCACTGACCAAAATATGAATCAAGCAAACGGCATGAAGGAAACTTATCACTCGAGGTGACGACCTCTCCGACTAACTCATTTCATTTAGTTTCTTTTAAATTTTGTTTCACTTTTACATGCATTGAAGACAATGCTTTTCTCGAGTTTGGGGGGTGTTGGTTTCTAGTTAGTTTCATGTTTAGTTGCATTCATCTTTAGCAATCACATATAGGTTGCATATGTTGCTTACCATGCCTTTGATTGGATTTAATGGCTTAAGACTTGTTTAATATCCAATGATGAATTTTTGCCCTGCACTTAATTGAAAGAACCTTTAATTTTAGGATTGCATGAAAAGAACTTAGAATTTTACTATGATGCTGAAATGTTTTTCATAGTTGTGGCTTGTTGATTAAAAGAAAATTAGTGAACTTAGGTTGCTTAAAATTTGGGTAAATTTGAAAATTAAAAGTTAATTTCTTAGTAGAGGTGCCCGAAACTGGATCTAGTAGTTAATGCACATTAAAGAATCGCTAAGGTGTCCGAAATCGGCTCTAGTCGACTAAAATAAAATGAGAAATTGCTTACTTCACTAGAGGTGCCCGAAATTGGCTCTAGTGAAAATAAAAATAAATGCCCCGGTAATTAAATTGATAAAAGCCTATTGTTCACATAGAATCTTGAAAATCAACTTGTACAAAACTACGCACACACTTGTCACGAGCATAGTTTGGTTCCAGGTATTTTTTGTGCTATCCGAAAAGTTAAAAGGTGATCATACTTTGTGTCATGGTTCTGAGGTTTGAATTCAAGTTTGAAGCATGTCTTTGATGATTAAAGTCTTGGCAGGTAATTTTTAGTTTTGCATTGCTTGAGGACAAGCAATAGTTCATGTTTGGGGTGTGTTAAGTGTTCAAAAGTACTATTTTCATTACCCTTTTTACTCATATTATTTTTTAGACTTAGGCTCATATCAGTTGCATAATTAGTCATTCATGCATTAATTCATGTTTCTTTCCACCGTTAAGCTTGATTACATAACTTGGTGATTTTTGTGGAAAAAGATACTACTTTGGTGTGTTTTTGTGTGTGCAAAATTAGTTGCCAAAGCAAGGCTGGAACCAGTAGCCTGGGCAATACAAGAAGGAGATACCGATGCAGTTGCCAGGGCAGTGCATGAAGGAGATGTCGACGCAGTTGCCAGGGCAGTGCATGAAGGTTATGCCGAGCTAGTTGCCAGGGCAATTGTCGACAATGGAAAAAGATGATGTGGCACTCTAATTGATGACTAGATAAAACCCAATATGACATGGAAGAAGATAAATCCTAGAAGAGTTGGGGATTCAAAGAGAGATTAAATCCCAAAAGAAGATAGGAGAATATCTAGAAGGAATTTAAATATAATAAAGAATTTTGTTCTTTTAAAGTATTTAATTCCAACTTAACTTCCTCCTCAAGAAAGACTTTGACCTAACCATCTCTTATATAAAGAACCCCTAGCCGCCTATTTCAACAAGTTTGGAGGGAGAGTTCGATTGAGAGAGTTTCAAAAGAGGGTTGATCGATTTCTTCAAATTCTTATTCTTTATTCTATTTGATTCATGTTTAGGGATTATTCTTTGTATATCTTTCGAAACCCAACCATGAATTGATATGAATTGGCTTGGGTTATTTTGGGTTCATGGTTGTGAGAACGATTGGATTTTGTTTAGGTAATAAGAGTTTGCACTTTCAATTCAAGGTTTACTCATTCTTGGTTTTTATTATTGTTTGCGAGTGAATTTGGAGAGGATCTCGCAATTCTATCTATTTATCTAATATCGGGAGAGTTAGATTCAAGAAACAAACGAGTATGGTTTTTATTCAATCTATCGATGATGAAGACTATCCATCTTAGGAATAAGTTTAGGATTTCAACGGCTAAGAGGAGTGCAAGATCGGTTGTTGTCCACCCTTGATTCACGCATGGATGTATTGTTAAGGTATGCACAATTAGCTAGAGTTTTGACTTAGGGATAAGAAGAAACCACTGAAGAACGCTCTGCCAAACCTTGAAGTTGTTGCCCAGTCGCCCAAACAGTTTCCCAGCCAGTTGCCCAGGCAATCGTTCTACTAGTTGCCAAGGCAACCCAACTGTGCAAGTTGCCACGGCAACTGAGTTGCCATTGCACTCTATTACCAAGACAATCCATTCGGCTATCACACCTCAACTCATGATAACCCAGCCTACTCTCTCTCATTTGTTTACATCTTTATTTTATTTACTTGCCCTTTTACTTTACTCGTTATAATCAACTCCTACTATCAATTGTGTTTTTACTTTTACAGTGCGATAACTAAAGCAAAGTGGCCCAAACCAAACCCTGTGGAGAGGATACTCGATACTCGTATCACTTTATTACTTGCGACGTGTATACTTGCACCGTTTGCGTAGCACTCAATACGCACAACACTAACCAATATACCTCAGGATGCTAAGTGCTTTGGAAAGACAGCCCAAAGTCTTTCATAGAAGGTGGGTAGTTCTTCACACTTATGTAGGTGATTTCATCATGTCTATCTCAATAAAGACCACCCGAATCAGGGCTACGAAATCATTAAGAGCATTTAATAAACTTATCCTCTCGAATATTAAAGATTCGGTGAATTCATCAAGTTCATCTCTGAAGAACCACCCAGAACGTGGGATTTGAAATCATTAAGAGCATAAAAACTCATCATTTCATGTTAGTGAATTCATCAAGTCCTTCTCATTAGGACTACTCAAAACCTAGGTTATGAATCCATTAAGAGAAAAAGCTCAACCTTTATGCATGTATATTGTTCGCCATAGGGATAAGTAGAAATGTACAGTATAAGTCTTTTCATGGCTTCGTTTGACCACATGGAACTTAGAAAACTAAGTTTGGTATCCACCATAAATTCTTCAACCAATGGGCCTAAGCGACATCCCCCTCAGCAAATCATCAACAACTTTTCTTTCTTTAAGTAAAGGAATCAACAAGGTGTCTCTTTCTCCTCATGTACTCTGCAATGCCTAGTTTATCTTTATCAAATATTTCATGGACTTACATCTAATTTGCTTGAGCATTCCACTCAATATGTTAGACCTTATTTTTAACTACACAAATTGTAGCTTGTGAGTCACATGAAAAACAAAAAGGGTATAGAATTTTCCCCATAAGGAATCTCAACAAGTCAATTCAGAAAGTCACTCGACTTCTTGTTTGGCCAAGTCTCAAGATATAAACTCAAACTACACAATATATCTACTAGTAAAAGATATCTCATCATTACTGGTTACCCAATAGTTTTTTCCTAAGTTTATAGGATATTTGACACATTATAACTCCCAATTTATTAAGAACTTTAAATGAACATTTCAATGTTCATCGCTAGGGTTGTGGGTACTGTAATCACTAATTTCGTCCGGGCTTTATTTTGTTTCATTTCTATTTCAATAATGAGCTTTTGTTATTATATATATTATTATTTGTAATGACCCAGATTTTATAATTTGAGGATCGGGTCAAGCCGAAATGCAAGCTTCTTGTATGGGCCGAGTCTATTTGCTTTTAGGAGCCTTTTTTGGTCTAGCCTAGTGTTGTTGGGCTTGCCTTGATAGTTTTAGATTGGTTTGGGATGGATATTGTGAGGGTTAAAATGGTAAAAATAGTTTGGATCAATGAGAGAGCTGGTGGGGGTTTAATTTTCTGCAAAAAAATAGAGTTAATGAGATCATTCTTGTCCCCTTGCCTCTTCTTTCTCATACTCTCATTTATTTTTTCAAATATTATAGTTCAAGGCTTAATCTTTGGGGTTTTAAGAGTGAATCTCATATTGCCGTTGGAGGGAAAGTTGTTCAGCTTCGAGAGATCTATCAATCAAGGTAAAGATCACCAAGCTGGTGGAGGAAGGTGTTTGGTGAGGGTTTGAAGGGGGAGAACAGGAATGGATCTTTGATGGCTTTCTTCTCAGCTTTAATTCAAGGTTAGTACACTACTAACTTCTATAGTTTCCTGGAAATCATGAAAATAGACATTGTTGCATGTTTATGGTGTTTTTGGTTGAGAGTAAACATTGGTTGCTCTTTAATGGCAAAAGTTATAATTGTTGTTAATAATTTGTAAAATTGGAAGAAACCGACCCTAAACACCTCCCATAAGTTGTAGGTTAAGTTTTAGGGGTTATCAAGCTAGTTTGCAAGTAAATGGTGTGAAATTCAAAACCCAAACCTGGAGATATGGGTTCGCGTATCGGTAGAGGGTAGTTCGGTACCAGTACCCCTCTCTTAGAGATGAGTCGAGTTATGAAAGGCATACTAGTACGGGTCCTCGAGTTTCGTTACCCCTTGCTTGTTAGCAATTCCAGTAGCTTGTTCACGTACCGGTGCGCTGTAGGGCGTATTGTACCACTATTCCTTTGTCTGTAGGAGGCTTTCACGTAGCGGTACAAGTAGGTAAGGGTACCAGTACGGGTGGTTTAAGTACTATTACCGAGTACCGATACGAAGGCAAGCATATCGATACGGCTTAAGGGGTATCGATACTCATAGAGGAGTACCAATACCCATAGAGGAGTACCAGTACCCATAGGGGAGTACTGATACCCACATAGAAGTAACGGTACTTGCTGGGCAATCTGCCCAAGAAATTTGAGTTTGCATTCAAGGGTTCCATAATTTAGGACAAAGTGCCTTAAGGGACTTTTAAGGTGTAAAATGAATATTAAAACTGAGAAACAGAGTTACCTTGAGTAATAAGACAGTGTGGACTAACGAGTCAAATAAGGGATTAATTGAATATTGCTCTATAATGTACTAGCAACTCAGTAATGTAAAATATTGATGTGTCGTGCCATATGGGCACTTTATTGATGGGATATGGATACCCAGTGAAAAGTGTTACAACACCATAGTTTGAGATGCCGAATGGAGGTTGCCAATGCTATGTGACTCGGGTCTCATTCGAAGATACTCGAAGGAGTATTCCGAGTATAGGTGTATGTTTCGATGCTTTGTGACCCAGCCTCACCTAGATAGTAGACGCTCGAGGGATGATTTTGAGCAAGGGTGTATGATCCAATGCTACGTGACCCGGCCTCACCCAGAGTGTATGCCCCGATGCTACATGACCTGGCCTCACTCCAGAGTTGTTATTGATGTTTTTTTCATAGGTGATCTGTTGAGATCTCGGGCTTGGTTGGGCCTTGTGCGCCATGTTTGATGATTGTTTTGTTGAGGTATGTGTTTAGGCGACTAGTGGTAGCGCCATTGTTATCTTGCCATGATATCATATCTGTAGCATTATTCTTATTTATGATTTTCATGAAGCATGGTTGAGTGGTTGTGTACCCACTGAGCTTTGTTAGCTCAGCGTTCGGAATCGTTGTTTCTGTTCGCATGTTAGTAGGTTTGGCTAGTTCTTGGAGGAACACCATAAGTGGAGGATTCCAGCGCCTCATCTCTACAGAGTATAATACTTAGGACATTGGGCTATGTATCCGTAGGAACCTATTGTATATTGTAAATTGTTTTTGGATTTTTAAATGATCGAGTCAAAGGTTTATAATGTAATTTTAAAAGGGCTCCATTGTATATGTTCACGAATATTTATTATGTTTTATTGGATTGTAATTAAATGGATTTTCATAATAGAATTGTGGATTGAGCTAAACTAGGACAAAACTTTAATGGTTGAGTTTCAGGGGTGAGGCCCAAATGTGACATTCGGGTCGAGGGTGTTACATTTAGTGGTATCACAGCCTAGGTTTAGTCGGTTCTAGGAAAATCCTGGGGTGGTTAGGAGTCGTGGATAGGTGTCTAGCGAATACGAGCCCTTGTGTCTAAGTTGTACTCTTTCAAGACTGGAATTTGGATGGTGTGCCCCGTGTTTGCGTGTGTCACTGGTTGTGACATTAAGATAGAATTGATCGAGGTCGTGAGGGCTATAATGTTGGTTGAATTCTTTGGGATTAATTATGAGATTAGAGTTATCTCAGACGTTAAGCTTGGGTTCGTGAAGAATAGAAGAGTGAGGGCGTGCTCTCCTCCTATCACCCGAGTAGTAATTATGGTTATGTGCCGTAAGCTACTTTGAAGTCTTTAGTTCATAGTGAGAACCTCCAGTGGCGAGATTCCACGAGTAGGTGGGCGACCCTTGTAAAGTAGATAAGAGGACTTATTTTCGACCGACTAGTGGCAGAGTGTTAATCGGGGTCCCTTCATTCGTAGTAAGTGATCCCTGATGGTGCGGTACCATGTGATGGAGATGTGGCGCACTTGGCAGATATGCATTTCCATCTAATGTGGAAAGGTACATAATGGTTGTGAGGTCTCAAGTACTCTTTTAATAAGATGAATGCCCTGAGGTCTCGAGTGAGGTATGCTTGCAGCGGTTGTTTATAGTAATGGCCAAAGGACATCATGGGTTTGGTACGAGGTGACGCTTGAGTAAGTCTTGAGAATACGTGGTTGACAGATATAATGGAGTTATCTTTTAAATGAATTGATATGATCTTGGCCACAGGTTGTTGTCCGGTCATGAGCCAGCTTGAGATGACAAGTGTAGTGATGGAAGCTTCGAGGTTCTGGGGGAACAAAACCCATGGTAATGAGAAAAACGACTATAGTTTAGGTTGACAGCGCGAGAATTGACCAAGGGACGTCTTGAAGGGAGCCATGTTCCTTTAATGGGAGAAACATTATTGTTACGAATCTAACTATAGTAAAATGTTAAGAAAGAATGGCATGATCAATCGGATTGATGGTTAAGAAACACTCAGAGGGATCTGAGGATGACGTGGAATAGTCTTAAGAGAATCCTGACTGTATCGTCTTCTTCATAAAGGTAATATATATGAATGGTGAGAGACCGTAGGGTTAGGACCACAGCATGTTTTTTCAACATGGGATGTTTTCTTGTATGAGTCAAGAAAAGTACGTCAGTGAAGCTCTTATGAAGTAAATGAGAGATCAGTTCTTGCAGTCGGTTCAAGGTGTCAAAATAGTGTCGAGTACGAGTAAGATTTTCTACAGTTGAGTTGTTATGCCCAGAGTTTGTTGCTATTGAAGGGTAAAGGTGTTAGGGTCTAGGCTTGGATTCAAGGTTGACATATTGATGCACAGGACAACAGTTTTACATGGGATATTCTTTGACTTAGTCATCAGTACGAAGTACTAGAATGACCTTGGAGCCAACATTGTTAGTTGAGGATTCTCTAGACCGTGTTGTGGGGAATCAGAACATTATAAGATTCTTCTCAAGCCCTGATGAGGGGAGGGTTTGTGCTTTGAAGAGGTCAAAAAGAGTTGCTTTAGATAAACTAAGGGTTGGTCGGAAATCTAATTGAGGGTTTCATAGGGGGCTTCTCGATTTCTGCTATAACAGAGAGCGTTGATGGTTCAGCCCTAGCATCTTTCCCACCAGTTCATGAGCCTTGTGGTTGACATCACCTTGGGGTATGTTTCTTGCTTGGGGAATTTGTTCTGTGTGCCAGACATCGAGTCACATGGCAAAGGACTGCCCAATCGTAGATGAGTATTTACCGGTTCAGTCTTTAAGGTTGACTTTTTCTGGGCATAGTCAGGTTTCTTCGAGAGGTGGTGTTGGGTCATTGTTGAAGAATCAGGGTCGAGGTCATGCAAGATCTACCGTTAGAGTCATCGCGCGAACTTTTGTTAGAAACTATGATGTTCATGCCATAAATAACAAGATTGTACCGAGAATATGTTAAATGATTCGGTCTCATTGTTGTTTTCAGTTTCTTGATAGCAGTTCGATTTCCTGTTCTTACATTGGCAAAGATTTTATTGAGCAGGCTCTATGATAAGTTTTCTCGAGGTTGATATTGGTTTGGTAAATTAATGGATTGGTAAGTGTTGGTAAGTTGGTGTGTATGGTTTGGATTAATAGTCCTTGTGGACTTATTATACCTACCCTTGGTATGGGTTAGTCGCGTGAGTGCGAGGGGTGCCTTGGTTTCCAAGCAAGAATCTTAAGGTTGGGGTTGGAATGAACCAATTTGTCGATAATGTGCGTGAAGAAATTTTCTCTTTGTCTTGCATGTGCTCATGTGATGTTAGTTGAAGATGACCTTGTAGGCTGCAAAATGTTATTGGTTCGCATAGTTGATGCAAGGTTGAGAGTCAATAGTTTTAGAGCGGTGGACGTGTAAGTGAATTTTAAGGTGCTCTTCTAGAATTGAGCGGGCTATCCTATTGATCATAGATTAGAAACCCATGCTAAGGGATGTGTTGAGTTCAGTATTAGCATCTATCACCTTGTGGTCTAGCATTTACCAAACCCCTCATGGGAGAACTCCTTGATATAGGAGTGGATGCGGGAGACGTCGCCAAAGATTTCACCTTGGGACGTGCTTGTGTTGGTATAGTAAGAGGTAATGATGTTAGCTGTTGTGGGTGGATGTAGACGGTGGAGGACCAATATCTATTTGTCAGGGTTGATGATTTTGTTAAGATTGAAGAGTTTTGAGATTTTTGTGAGATCGTTCAGAAGTTGGATCTCGTAAGTTGAAGGTTAAGGAGAATCAATGTTAAGATTTGGGGTTCGAGGTGATGGTTGGGCTCTAAGGACAAGTAGAAGAGTGTTTTGGACTTATGCATGCATCGAGATAATCTTAAGTTCGATGAATTGAGGGTTGCTATCTGGGTTTGAGATGGGTTGTTTTCATGCATGGTAACAGTTTAAAGATTTTTGAATGGCTTAGTAGAAACATGGGTTTTCGGCTAAAGTTGTGTGGAATCGAATTCTTAGGCTGTAATAAGTTGCCTTGGGATAACTATTAGGAATCTTTGAGGACTTGCTAAAGTTCTGGAATACTTGTTATTTAGGATTCGGTGGTTGGAAGAGAATAGGGTGTTGGACCTTTGAGGATAGTTTGGTGGGTTTGATCTCTAGTAGAGCTGGTTAGTGGTAACAATTTTTTCTTCAGAACCAAAGTGGCTTGGCTAGTGGAATCGCTTGATCGTGGATTCGTATCTTATTATATTGTAATGGGTTCAAGTAAATGAGGTGTTAAGCCATGTCTTAGTTGACCAAGTCAAAAGAGAAGGTTATGATTTTATGATAGTTTAGCGGTAGAGCTTAATTGAAATAGTTTGATTATTCTTAAACACGTGGATCATGATGTTGTAAATAGACGAAGAAGTGCCCATAAAGTGTACCTTTGAAGAAATGTCGTGTTCTGGGCATAAAAAGAGGTTGATGACCTAGAGGTGAGTCACCCAAAGTGAGTTCAACGGGTTGATGTTTGACAACGGTGTTGAGGTTATCCTTTGTTGATCTACTTTTTGATCCGAGGTGACTATTGTTTTAGACAATATGTATTTCTGGAGAGAGAAGTGGATTAGTGGGTTATTGTTTAGCCTCACCTCCGAATATGGGATATATCTATGATGTCTTCCATGTGCCTATGTTGAGACTGTATCTTTCTGATCCATCGTGTGTGATCTCGCGAAGGGGGTTGATATCAATACCGGTTTAAAGTGTGAAGAAGAGCCAATTAAGATGCTTGACAAGGAATTCAAGAACTTCACAAAAAGTTAATACTCTTGTGAAAGTGTAGTAGAGGAGCTCCGGATGTCGAATATGTCATTGGTGGGGGTCTAGTTGTATCTATTCCCATCAGGTAAATTTCGAGGACGAAATTTTCTTTAAGGAGGGGAGAGTTGTAACGACTCAGATTTTATAATTTGAGGATCGGGTCAAGCTAAAACACGAGCTTTGTGTATGGGCTGAGTCTATTGGGCTTATAGGAGCCTTTTGGGGCTAGCCTAGTGTTGTTGGGCTTGCCTTGATGGTTTTAGATTGGTTTGGGATGGATATTGTGAGGGTTAAAACGGTAAAAAATAATTTGGATGAAAGAGAGAACTGGTGGGGGGTTTAATTTTTTACAAAAAAGAGTGTTAATGAGATCATTCTTGTCCTCTTGCCTCTTCTTTCTCATACCCTCATTTCTTGTTTCAAATCTTATAGTTCAAGGCTTAATCTTTGGGGTTTTGACAGTGAATCTCAGATTTTCGTTGGAGGGAAAGTTATACAACTTCAAGAGATCTATCAATCAAGGTAAAGATCACTAAGTTGGTGGAGGAAGGTGTTTGGTGAAGGTTTGCAGGGGGAGAACGGGAATGGATCTTTGAGGGCTTTCTTCTCAGCTTTAATTCAAGGTTAGTACACTACTACTTCTATAGTTTCCTGGAAATCATGAAAATAAATCTTGTTGCGTGTTTATGGTGTTTTTGGTTAAGAGTAAACATTGGTTGCTCTTTAATGGCAAAAGTTATAATTGTTGTTAATAATTCGTAAAATTGGTAGAAACTGACCCTAAACACCTCACATAAGTTGTAGGTTAAGTTTTAGGGGTTATCAAGCTAGTTTGGGGGTTAATGGTGTGAAATTCAAAACCCAAACCTGGAGATTTGGGTTCGCGTACCGATACAGGGTAGTTTGGTACCGGTACCCCTCTCTTAGAGATGAGTCAAGTCATGGAAGGCGTATCGATACGGGTCCTCGAGTATTGGTACCCCTTGCTTGTTAGGAATTCCAGTAGCGTGTTCACGCACCAGTGCACTATGTGGCTTATCGGTACCACTGCTCCTTTGCCTTTAGGAGGCTTTCGCGTACCGGTACAAGTAGGTAAGGGTACCGATACGGATGAGGATCAGTACAAGTGGTTTAAGTACTATTACTGGGTACAAATACGGAGGCAGGCATATCGGTACGGCTTGAGGGTTTGTTTCTTTCGAACCTAATTTGAGTATCGATCGTGGAGGAGTACCAGTACCCATAGGGGAGTACCGATACTCACATAGGAGTACCTATACACGCTGGGCAATCTGCCCAAGAAATTTGAGTTTGCGTCCAGGGGTTCCATAATTCGAGACAAAGGGCCCTGGGGGTCTTTTAAGGTATAAAATGAATATTAAAACTGAGAAACGGAGTTTTAAACCCGTATGTGAAATAAATGGCTAATAACTTGGTAAATATTTGGGGAGTTACCTTGAGTAATAAGACAGTGCGGACTAACGATTCAAATAAGGGATTAATTGAATACTACTCCATAATGTACTAGCAACTCAGTAATGTAAAATATTGATGTGTCGTGCCATGTGGGCACTTGATTGATGGGATCCAGATACCTAGTGAAGAGTGTTGCAACACCACAGTTTGAGATGCTGAATGGAGGTTACCGATGCTATGTGACCCGGGCCTCATTCGAAGATACTCGAGGGAGTATTCCGAGTATGAGAGTATGTTCCGATGCTAGGTGACCCAACCTCACCCAGAGAGTAGACTCTCGAGGGATGATTCCGAACAAGGGTGTATGATCTGATGCTATGTGACTCGGCCTCACCCAGGGTGTATGATCTGATGCTACGTGACCGGCCTCACCAGGAGTGTATGTCCTGATGATACGAGACCCAACCTCACTCCAGAGTTGTTGTTGATGTTGTTTTTTCCTAGGTGATTTGTTGAGATCTCGGGCTTGGTTGGGCCTTGTACGCCATGTTTGATGATTGTTTTGTTGAGGCATGTGTTTAAGCGACTAGTGGTAGTGCCATTGTTATCTTGCCAAGATATTGTATCTGTAGCATTGTTCTTATTTATGTTTTGCATGAAGCATGGTTGAGTGATTGTGTATCCACTGAGCTTTGTTAGCTCAGCGTTCGGAATCATTGTTTTTGTTCGCAGGTTAGTAGGTTTAGCTAGTTCTTGGAGGAACACCATCAGTGGAGGATTCCAACGCCTCATCTCTTCAGAGTACAATACTTAGGTCATTGGGCTATGTATCTGTAAGAACCTATTGTATATTGTAAATTGTATTTGGATTTTCAAATGACCGAATCAAAGGTTTATAATGTAATTTTAAAAGGAGCTCCACTTTATATGTTTTCGAATATTTATTATGTTTTGTTGGATTGTAATTAAATGGATTTTCATAATGGAATTGTGGATTGGGCTAAACTAGGTCAAAACTGTAATGGTTAGGTTTCAGGCTAATGCCCAAATGTGACATCCGGGTCGACGGTGTTACATTATTAATCATCTTTTTATTTTTCTTTAACTATGCCTAATATTTATAATTAATATTACTATTATTATTTTATTATTTTTTATACATCTTATTGTCATTATTCATTACTAAGCTTTTTTATAAATATATATTATCTTTTTTTCGATTCTACTATATTATTATTATATCATTATCTTATTATTATTATGTTATTATTATGTAATTATTTTTTATCATTATTATATTATTATATTGTTATACTATTATTATTATTATTTCTATTATATTATTATTATTACATTATTATTATTAAAAAACAAATAAATAACTAAGCCCAAAGTTTTATTCAATAGTCCATTACATATAAAAAACCCAAAAAATTATACATATCATCTCGGCCAGTTTAGAGCCCAACAACTAAACCCTAACTACACTGCCCTAACCCATTCTTTTTTGCGCAACCAGCTCTCTACCATCAGATCGGATTTGATGATCCAGGATTAGGGCGGAAGAACCTTCCAGAGTCCTACAGGTAGCCCGCGCGCCCGCTCAGCTCTCCTCCACGCGCCCACGTGTGGCTTATTGGCTCCACAAGCGCGCGTGGAGCTCACGCCCCTATCTTTCCAAATCCTCACTTGCCCACGCGCCTAACTCGTGTGCTGCTAATGTTGTCCTCCTCTGTGCAACATGCATCCGGCCAACATTGTTCTCCCCCGTACGAGCAACCTGCAAAACCAAACAAGAAATACAACAACAACCAACACCAGACCTAGCTTTCTTTTTTGTTTTTACCTTGCAACAATCGACTATAAAAGCCGAACCAACAATTGCATTTAACCCCAGACGGGGATTTCGAGAAAAATCAATACAAAGGCAACAAAGTTCAGAGACATATATTTTCCTTTTTTCGTTTCGAATAATAAATAAAAAATGAAGTAAAAGGGGAGTTTACCTTAGGGGAGGTTGGTTCCCTTCGTCTTTTTTAAAAACCAAGTTCATTTGTAAAAAGGGGAGGGCTAAGTTTTAATTTCTTTTTTTACTTCGGCTTTTGGAGATTCGAGTGAAATGAGGCTTTTTTGTGGAAAATCAGAGCCTGGTTTTGGGCTAGGGTTAAGAAAAGGAACATTTTGGCGGTTTTGGAAGTTTTTCGGCGCCAATCTACGACAGTCGGTGGTGGTTAGTGCATTAGAACGCCGTCGAAATATGAAAATTTGGGTGGTTTTGGGTTTGGAGTATGAACGCACGGCGAAGTTCATCCTAGTTTCAGAGAAAAAGAAAGGGTTTGGGGAAAAGGGTTTTTATTGAAAATTGAAAATGGCAAAAGGGGGCGAAATTTCGGCCGAAAATGGTGTTTTATAACCTTTTTTAAATACAAAATGGTGTTATTGCAATTTTAGTCCCTCTGCCCCTGCGTTATTACGCGTGGAAGCCATTCTGCAATCCTAAATTCCAGCCTCAGTCCCTCCTAATTTTTAAAAACTTTCAATCTCACAACTAATCAAAACTGGTTCAAATTTCAAAAATTGTTTTATTCATTTTTAACCCTTCCGTTTTTTCAATTTGTTTTAAAGGTCATTCCGCATTTGTAAAATACCTCTGCAGTCCCTCATGTTTTTAATTGTTTTTTTTAATTTTGTCCCCTATTTTAATTAGTTTGTTTCATATGCGTTAATATCCTATTTGGTCCTTGTTATTTTGGTTTCTTTTCAATTTGGTCCATTTTCCCAGTGTTGAAGTTACCTTTTAGCCCCTTTTAATTTTGTTTTTGTTTCGGATTCACCCCTTTTATTTATGTTTTTCTTCAATTTCTATCCTAAATTCCTACATATTATTTTTGTGTATCACTATGTTATATATATGTATATATATTATATTATTCTATATACCAAATACTATATATATTACATATCATATATGTTGTACTGTTATGTAAAGTATATATTTGTAACACCCCCTTCCCATGACCGTATACCAGACACGAGTCAGAAATGTCACGACCTTTTAAAACAGTCTTTTAATCAAACACCGGGGTAATTTAAAATTTTCAGAAAACTTCCCAATGGTCACCCATCTTGAAATATCCTTAGCTCAAGCACGCTTAACTTTAATCAATTCAGAAATAAAATATTAACTATAGATCCGATAATAAAACTTTTTACATAAATAATACAATCATATTAAGACAAATCATTTTATTAAAAATGATTCTATTTAATATTATTCGGATCTAGCCTCATATATGATATGCCAAATCAGGTTATATAATAATTAAATTGTAAACATACTTACCGTCTATAAATGATTTATAAAATATTTACTGACCTAGTTAAGTAACTTTAATAAAATAGACCGGTTTATATAGTACATGCCACTATTAAACATATATAAAAAAATACGAATGTCATGATTACCGAAATACATGTCGATTATCTTCTATACTTAATGATGATGCAAAAGTTGTCATCTACTAATCCTAATCACCTGCGTGTATAACATAAATACACGCCAAGTATATCTCAGTGAGGCATAAGATGAGTGACATATAATACACTAATGCATGATAATTTATAAAACATGATAGTCATTAAATTACATATTCGGTAATGCAAGAATTTCTGTACTGTAAAATCATGTACCTGTACTGTAATAATTCTGTAATGTACAATCATATGCATGTACTGTAAAGTTATATATCTGTACTATATAATTATACAGTTATCATGTGAAATCATATAGCCCAAGGTAAATATCAAGTGACTAATATACGAGTCGCGTACATTTTAGTACTATCCTTTCTATCGACACAATGGAGTATCCGAAACTATCAACACAATGAAGTATTGCATCATATCAACAAAATAAAGTGTTGCCATATCAACACAATGAAGTGTTGCAAACTATCAACAATGAAGTGTTGCAAACTATCGACGTCGCATACTGTCGACACAATGAAGTGTCAGATACAGTGTGACTCTTATGGTATACCACTATATTGTCCAACTCAATATTATATTACCAAGGGCAACTTTAAAATCAATTCCTGCAAAATGGCAAGCAACCCATATACAATTCATATCATGTAAAACATCTTCATACTCAGTAGTTCATACTCAAATATGCTCAATAACATTCATGGTATACTGCCATTTAAAAACTATATCAAATAACTTTTCATCTGAATATCATGCTATAAAACATTTGTAAGCATAAAAATATGCCATATAATATAATCTATCGTGCAAAAACTATGTTATACTATATAAAACATTTATCTTTTAGGTTGACTTATCACAAGTCTCCCTGTAAAACATGTATGCACACACCTTAGTCTTGTAATGAGGTTGCCTTTACTATTCAATATCACTCCCGATCTTTTTCTTTTTCGTTTCTACTGATACGACCTCGATTTATATCGGAATCTACATTAATATGACATATACCATTTAAAGTATATGTTAGTACATATTCATTCCATATACAATAATGGAAAGTAAATAAAATAACCATCCATTACATAGAAAATTGATCCGATAAAGCTTTCTATATTCGAATCATAACTTCTCATATTTTTCTTTAAATCTTCAAATTTTCCAAAAATATCTATTTTAGTCCCTAAGGACTCTTTTAAAAATTTTCAAGTCTAGTCCTTACATTTCTCATCCTTTACACTTTAGGACCTAAACTTTAAAAATTTGTACTTCGGTCCCTAAAGTAGCCGAATACTCAATTTAACCCAAAATGTTGAATTAAACTTCAAAATAAACATTTAAATCACTAGAATTAATTTTCCAACATAATATTCCTCAAATACAAGCTTAACAATCAAGTCCCTTAATTCTTCAAAATTGTCGAATGGTCACTAATTCAATTTAACATCGGTATAGCATTCTAACATCAATTTCACATCTCCAACATCCTTAATAACATAAATACACACCAATTCCATACAAATTCAGATTTGGTCCTCTAACATTTAAGATTGCTGAATTGGTCCCTATCAAATTAACTTAGGGTCTTGCTTCCAAACAACAAATCAATCTTACTAAACCATTGATTCAACATCACAAACCCTAAATTAAACTTGAATCAATAAACCCTAATCATCTTCATAATAATCAAAACATGTAGAACTTAAATCCCAACTTAATATCATGATTTTCACATCATACTAGCTTGATTTCAACTTGAATTCAATCATAGAATCATAAAATTCCAAAAGGCCCAAACTTTTTCCATAAACCCTAATTTCTTCTTATGAAAAATTATCATCATTCAAACATGTTTTCCATGAATTATTTACACCAAAAGATAGAGCTTGAAGAGTAGAACAACTTTGTAGTTGATGAGATTACCTGAAAATCGAGTTTCGGGCTTGAATCGAACTTGTAAAATTTTTATCCATTTTTCTTTCTTTCTCCCCCTCATAATTCAAAATTTGAGAATGAAGAATGGTCTTCATCTTTTGTTTTTCATCCAATTTGGCCACTTGTCTTGTATAAATGAATTTTAAATTCATTTAGATAGTAAATTACTAAAATGCCCTTTTAATCCAATGGTTGAGATTGATCTTATCATCAATCAAGGGCCAAGATTAAATCTTCCACTTCCTTCTAAAAATGCCCTTGTAAATTTTTAAATATTTCAAAAATGCCATTGCGGCAAAATGACCAATTTGCCCTCAAACTAGTTTTTATTTACTAGTTTATTTAAAAATTACCATTTTGTAAAATTCTAACTAAATCTAGTTAGAATCCAACCAAATACAATAAAATATTCATAAAATAGTATTTTATGAATTTTCCATGTCTTTTGGATCAGTCTCTAAAATTTCCTTTCGATCCAATATACCGATAAATAATCCTTTACTCAGAAATAAACTGTAGGATTCATCTTGAAACAAACTAAAAATATTTCCAACACTTGGAAATGACTTTTATAACCTTTATCTATCATATGGCAAAATTTCATAAATTTCCAGTTCGACCCAGGTATCCGAATTCCACTTAAACTTTAACTACGATTTTCCCAATAATCGAAATATCAGATCGAACCAATAATTCCAAATTCGATTCACATCCTTAGATTCTCTATTTATTTACAAGATAAAAACTCCTAACTTTTAAGTAATTACAACTCTGTTCCTTTAACTTTTCATTTTTTTGACTTGTACCGTACAAGTTTTGAAAACTTATCATTTTGGTCACTAAAATTTAACCTTGAATTCCAATTTCAATTTTTCTTAGATTTTTACCAAATTTTGCGAGTACTCTATTTTACTTGCTCTCTATCACATAACACCTTAAAACCTCAGAATTTTCTTTTCTACAGTCCATAATTGAGAAAATCATAACTTTTGCATTTTTGTCATTTTAGTCACTAAGCAAATATTGGGGTATTACAATTCACTCCCCTTAAGAAAATTCATCCTTGAATTTTCAAAATGTACCTGTTTTAAAAAGGTGCGGATATTATTTTTCCACTGCATCCTTAGCTACCCATGTTGCTTCTTTTACTTTGTGATTGCGCCACAGGACTTTCACCATAGGTATTTGCATGTTCCTTAATTCTTTGACACCATGTGCTAGTATCTTTACTGGTTCTTCTTCATATGTCAGATCTGATTGCTACTCAATTTCCTTCGGTACAATCACACGTGATGGATCTAATCTATATCTCTAGAGCATCGAAACATGGAAAACAACATGAATTTTACTCATTTCCGGTGGAAGAGCTAACTGATAAGCCACATGCCCAACTTTCCTTAAGATTTCGTATGGTTCAATATGCCCGGGACTTAATTTTCCTTTACACCCGAAACACATTATTTTCTTCCGATGAGAGACTTTCAAACATACTTCTTCTCCAACTTCAAATTGAATGTCCTTTCTTTTCAAGTCTTCATAAGACTTTTATCTATCAGCAGCCTTTTTAAGATTTTCTTGTACAATCTTAACTTTTTCCTCCATTTCTTGTAACATATTTGGCTTAATCAGCTTGCGATCATGTAATTCAAACCAATTTAATGGCAGTCTGCACTTTCGACCATAGAGGGCTTCATTGGGTGCCATCTGTATACTTGCTTGATAACTGTTGTTGTAAGCAAATTCTGCTAGCGGTAAATACTTTTCCCATGATCCTTCAAATTTGATTATTCTAGCTCTTAACATATCTTCTAGTACTTGAATTATTCTTTCAAACTAACCATCTATTTGAAGATGAAATACAGTACTGAAATTCAATCATGTCCCCAAAGCTCTATGCATTGCATTCCAAAATCTTGATATAAACTTTGGATTTTGATCCGATACTATAGATATTAACACTCCATATAATCAAATTATCATCGAAAATTTTTTCACAAACCTCCGATAATATCCAGCAAGTCCCAAGAAACTACGAACCTCGGTAACATTCTTGGGAATTTTCCATTCAACGATAGACTGTATCTTTTTATAATCCACTTTGATTCCTTCAGCTGAAACAATGTGACCCAAAAAAAGCCACTTCAGACAACCAGAACTCACATTTTGAGAGTTTGACATATAACTTCCTTCCTCACAAAATCTATAACACTATCCTCAAATGTGCATCACGATCTTCTTTAGTCTTCGAATATACCAAAATATCATCAATGAAGACTACAATAAACTGATCAAAATACAGCTGAAATACTCGGTTCATTATCGGGGATTACATCAATACCGAGATGTCGAAATTGTACTTATGTTCTCATTATTCATCTTAATATTCACTACGAAGACTAATTAAGCCTTCAACCCTACCTTTTACATTTTTGTCATTTTAGTCACTATGCAAATATTGGGGTATTACAATATTATATTATACTATATAGTTTCTATATATCGTGTATTATCATATATTATATTATAGATTATATATTTTCCATGTTATCTATTTGTTTATTATATATATTATTGTTTAAATTTGATGTTCTAATCGGCCTTACGGTGACCCACGGCGGGCTATGATCCGTATTATTCATGGCACGCTCAATTTAACCAACTAATTAATCTTACCTCTAACCATTAATTCTCGTATTTAAATTTCGCAATTTAATTTCTCCCATTTTATTTTCCTGCAATTTAATTTATGCTTTTCTTTTTATGTTAGATTCGGTCCTTTTTTCCGGATTTCTTTTCGTTTTGAGCCCTTTTGTTAGATCCGGTCATTTTTTTGGATTGCCTTTTTCAGATTCTCCTTAATTCCGCCTTTTACTTTCCGCATTTATTTTACGCATCTTTACCTTTTTGTTCGGTACTATCCTTTTTCTAGGTTTCTTTTTGCTCGATCCGGTCATTTTCTGAATTTTTAAACTTTCTTATTTATTTGTTTTATTTGAGCTTTTATTTCCCACGCTTATCTTTTTGTTCCTTTTTATTTATTTGCCTCATAAATGACATACATATTCTTGACATTCATTTAACTTTTAATTTATTTAACTTGTTAATTCCACATTGTTAATTAATCAATCTTAATCAAAAAAGAAGGTATTTATTAATTCTGATATTTGCGTCTTAACAGTTCGGGCTTAATAGATGTTGACCAAATATTCAAGTTAATTCTTACTGTTCGAAGGTAAACTTTAATCTGAACTAAAATTTGACAACTCATAACATCATTTCTAACTGTCTGCATCATGCATAAAGGTGATGTATTCGATTCGAACTGTAAATTAACATGACAGTCGGTCTTATTCGATGTCAGTTTAATCTACGGTCCGATGTACAATCACCCATATTAATTATATGTCTAATTAATTCAAGCCCACCAATTTGACAAAAAGCCCGTCTAATTAAAGATCATATCCAATTAAGACCATTTAATTAAATTTAATCAGAATTTCAGTAATTTCCATCAATTAAAAGCAACCTATATTTTGGTCCCGATTTTTGGGCGTGATGGGGATGCTAATTCTTCCCCACACGTAACCAACTCCCGAACCTATTTTCAAATAAATCTCTGGTTTTATGGTGTCCAGCCTACCTTAGTAGCCGGTGGTGACTCCAACCCTCATTTTATTTTCGAAAACTCTGAGATTTTCCAAAACCTCATTTTTTTCCAAAAGTCCCATATTTTGAAAAAAATTTCAAAAACATTTGGTGAAATCTTTTAAAAACCTTAAATCCTTTAACTGTAATACCTCAAAAATTTGGTTAATGACCAAAATGAATAAAATGAAAGTTTGGTTACTAAAGTATAAACTTAGGAAAAGTTCGAGGTCTAAATTGTAATTTTTGAAAGTTATGTATTTTAGTCCCACAAATGAATAGTTTACCCCCAAGAATTACTTTTTCATTTTACTCAGATTTTTGGTACAGAAATTGTGTTAAAAGCTATAAAGAGTTAAGTTCGGAAAAATATTCGGATAATCGGATCGAATCAAATATTCAGGATATTTTGAGGGATGATAAGGCAAGGTTAAATATGTCATTTTACATTTATAAGATATTTTATTTGTGTTGGAAGAATATGAACCCTTAGATTTAAGTTCATTTTCTATGTTAAATATGAGTCGTTGATGAAAAATGGAAAGATCGCAATTTTAGAAAATTACAAGGGTAAAGTTGGTAACTACTAATTTATTGGTTTAGTTTTGACCATTGGATAAATATATTGACAAGTGGCATGGTTTGGAGCTTTGGATTCAAGGGTAAAATGGTAATATCCCTTTTAGGAGGATATTTTTATAATTTATTTAAATAAAAGATGCCAAATGGCATAAATAAAAAAATAAAGAAATGTCTTCAACTTTCTTCATGCTTCACGTAAAGAAGAAGAGAACAAGAAGGAAAGTAAGGTAAGTTTCGGGTTTTGCATTTTTAATCCCTAAATACTAGAATTTAGTGTTAGTTTATGAAATATGAAGTTGGTCTTCATCAAATTGTCTTTCAATTGGTATAAAAATTTCATGGAATTGTTGCAGGATACTCTTGAATTTTGAAGAGAGATAATTTAGGGTTTATAGATCCAAATGAACTAGGATTGAATCATGGAAGATATGTGATGTTTTATTATTTCCATGCTTGATTGAAGTTGAAATTGATGTATTCTTGATAGAATGCCATTTGATTAGTTTGGGTTTAATTTGGGGTTTAAGGATTAAAGTTGAATTTGGAGTTTTCATGAAAGGAAAATGTTGTAATAACCTAATTGAAGGATAATTTGAGGTGTTGGAATGGTTAAAGGATGCTAAAGATGTGAATTATGAAATCTGCCCAGAATTTTTGTCGTTGCCAGTAAGTTCAGAAATTCACCATAAATTCTACAAAAAATAATTGGAAATTGATCCTTAAACCATTATTTCCTGATTTAGTCTAGTTTCGTTTAAAACAAACGGTGACTGATTTCGATTTGTATATCAATAGATATGAATTTTTAAGTAATGAAAGGTCAGAAAATAGAATACCAATTTGCTTTTTAAATTCAACACTAGAATTCGACTTTGAAAATTCATCATAAATTGTACGAGATGAATTTGGGCTATTAGTTTATATGGTTGAACAGCTTATCGAATCTAGTTTCTCTCAAAACAAACGAAATTGAATTTCGAGTTGTATATTATTTTATATAAATATTTCTTTGAAGGTAGCGCAGACTGACAGATTATAAAATGAGTACCTTATTGGTGTTATTAATTTGTGCATGTAAGGGATGAATATGAAGCATTCAAGTAAACCCGAGAAACCAAAAATTTAGTAGATAAAGCAATGACCAAGCTTGAAGTTCTCTTAAGTTATTCAATTTAGTTTGGGATAAGAAGTGTCAAGGTGAGTGCAATTGAATACATAACATGACACATTGATGTTTTATACATCATTGGGATGGCTTGAGATGAGCTTACCCAATTTTCTTTATCATTATATTTATTTCATGGAGCACATGATTGACTTATTTTAAATATGTCAAAAGTTGAATATAAATGCATGGATCACTAGTTATATATGATGTTATATTATGAATGTTATTTCGGGTATGAACTGCCCAATGTTAAATTATGTTGATATACATTGCGATGGATGAAATAAATATGGAATATATGCCCAAGTATGTCCATTGAGGGACAAGGTATAGTTGGCATGCCATAGAGTCCAGTAGCACACTGCATATGGTGGGCACGACCTTATGTGTATTATGGTGGGCACGACCTTATGTGTATTATGGTGGGCACGACCTTATGTGTATTAGCACTTCGGCACATATTTGACTCGTGTACCCAGGGTCCTCACAGGCTTATATTTGGGCTATGGTTTATTGATTAATAAATGATAAACATGTGAATAAGCTTATAAGCTTTTGGAATAAATGGCAAGTATATTGTTAAGAAATTTATATGTGATTTATATCATGTTAATAAGTGAATAACATGATGGATTTACATGTCTAGTGATCATGATGCATTTATGCATATATGGCATATTATTACAAATGGACAAGCATGAAAGTCTTATGACTTTAGCATACAGTAAATCATTACTAATGCAATGTGAAAGTTGATGCATTGGCATATATTATGTTATATAAACGTCGTCATGAAGTCGAATAAGTTTTAAATTAATGTTATTAACTTCGTTTATTGCCTCACTAAGTTCGTACTGAGCATGTGTTGATTGTGCATATGTAGGTGGTTCGAATCATTGGACGAAGCAAAGAGTTGCATCAAGTTCAGAAATTTTCATCAAGCTGCCGCAGTAATGACATCCTACTTGAGGTTTTTAATTTATTTTAGTGGCATGTATAAAAGGGACTAATTTGTCTATTTTAGTTTACCGTCCGATATTTTTTGAACAGTCAAATTTATTTTTTTTAAGTAAAGGAGCTCCAATTTTGTGTATTAGTCGATATAAATATTTTCAAAGGTTTTAAATTATGGAATTTTTGAATATAAATTATGTTATTTTTCTGTGATATCTCTAACTCATATTCGGTAATCGAATACGAGAATGAGGTGTTACATTTATTGGTATCAGAGCGTTAGGTTTAGCCGGTTCTGGATCCAAACCGAGCTTGTTATCAGTCAGTAAGTGTATGCATGCCACTAGGATGTCATTATTACTGTATTGATGCTTGAGTGACTTGATGCAACTGCTTATTGAATTGATTGTATAAAGTTATAGATGTTCGAAGTTGAGAGATCGCGGCGAGCGATCAAATAGTTGGGTAAAAAGAAATGAGGCCATAAAAGTAGTAACAAGGTTAATTATTAACCGTTTTCCGCTTAATATGATGTTAGTGTGCTAGTGTAGTTGGAAATGCCTAGCTAAACCAAGGTTTATTATTTCGAACCTTGTATAGGATTTTAAATGAAATTCAACCCCAAGTTCTTTAAACTTTTATTGCTAGAGAGTTGGGAAGTCTTGAAGTGTGAGACTTTAGGTGGGTTATTGATAGAAAGCAATGGTTCTAGACTATTGAGATAAAAAAGAGAGGTACAAAAAGCACTTTATTGTGATGATCAAGGAAAGCTCGATGTGATAGTAACTTATCTCTTGGGACATAGCACAAGAGTAAGTTAAATCTGTAAGAATTACTCGATAGTAATTCAAAGAAATTGAATTTTAGTAAGCTTAATGGAATTTCTTCTATGGATTTTTTTCAGGAAATGAATAGTTCTGAAAGGAACTACAAAGTTTGGAAATTGTAATGATGAGGGAAAAATCAGATTTTGCTAATTAATGTGGTTCAGTAGTATTTTTTTTTTGGATACTGCTATCACAAGGATGTAAGAACTTTCTAGCTTATTTTGTGAACATATAAGTATTCAAAGGTGAACTTGGAAAGTATCTCAACTATTAATGAATAATAGGATGTGTTTTCTCAGGAATTGTCAGGGTTACCATCTGATCGTGAAGTGAAATTCAGGATCTAGGTTTTCTCTGGCATTGAACTTATATCAAAGGTACTGTACAAAATATCTCTTACAGAGATAAGAGAGTTAAAGGTTCAGATACATCAAATATGGGATCGAGGTTTTATACGACCTAGTATATCACCTTGGGGAGCTCCAGTCCTGTTTTTGAAAAAGAAAGATGGATCAATGAGGTTATGTGTGGATTATCGTTAACTTAATAAAGTGACGGTGAAGAATAAATATCCTCTGCCAAGTATTGATGATCTCTTTGATCAACTTAAAGGAGTAACAATGTTTTCTAAAATTGATCTTCGATCGGGGTATCATCAATTGAAGAACAAAAAAAGAAGATATACCAAAGACAACTTTCAGAACTAGATACGGGCATTATGAGTTTGTAGCAATGCCTTTTAGACTTGCAAATGCACCAACAACTTTTATGGATCTAATAAATTGGGTATTTCAACCATATTTAGACCATTGTGTGGTGGTATTCATAGATGATATATTGGTTTATTCTAAAACCAAAGAGGATCATGATACTCACCTCCGAGTAGTTCTTTAGATATTCCGAGGAAAAAATTATATGCAAAGCTGTCAAAGTGTGAATTTTGGTTGTCTGAAGTAGCTTGCCTTGGACATATAGTTTCAGCTGAAGGGATCCGAGTCGATACTAAAAATGTTCAAGCAATCCTAGAATAGAAAATTCCTCAGAATGTCTCGGGGGTGAGAAGTTTCTTGGGATTAGCTGGTTATTATCGGCGGTTCGTGAAAGAATTTTCAATGATTGCCGCTCCAATAACTAAGCTATTAAGAAAGGATGTGCCATTTGTTTGGACAGATAAATGTCAGGAAAGCTTTAACAAATTAATGAGGATATTAACAAAAGATCATGTTTTGGTACAACCAGAATCTGGGAAGGATTTTATAATATATAGTGATGCATCCCATAATGGTTGAGGTGTGTATTGATACAAGAAGGGAAGGTTGTAGCATATGCTTCTCGACAACTCAAAACTCATGAAAGAAATTATCCTACCCATGATTTAGAGTTGGTTGCAGTAGTGTTTGCTTTAAAGATTTAGCATCACTATTTATGTGGTGAAAAGTGCTACATCTTCACAGATCATAAAAGTCTGAAATATTTGTTATCCCAAAAGGAGCTTAAGTTGAGGCAAAAAAGGTGGATAAAATTGATCAAGGACTATGATGTAATTATTGATTATTATCCGGGGAAGGCTAATGTAGTAGCAGACGCACTTAGCCGAAAAACATTTTTTGCTTTGAGAGCATTGAATGCTCAGTTGAACTTCAAATTAGGTCTACCTTGATAGGAAGAATTAAAGAGTTACAAGCAAAGGATGAGAAATGCTTGGAAAAGAATAAGCAAGTTGAACATGCGAATCTAAAGACTTTGAAATAAAATCAAATTGATGCTTATACTACAAGGGATGTGTATACGTTCCTAAAGATGATGAACTAAATAAGGAAATACTTTCGGAGGCACATTACAGTACTTTAACTATACATCTAGGAGGCAACAAAATGTATCAAGATATAAAGAGTCGATTTTGGTGACCTGCTATGAAACGAGCTATCATCGAGTCTGTTGCTAAATGTTTAACTTGCCAACAAATAAAGGCAGAACATCAAGTTCCATCAGGATTACTTCAACCAATTTCAATTCCACAATGGAAGTGAGAAAAGGTTACTATGGATTTTGTGATAGGCTTACCACTGATGCAAAGTAAGAAGGAATCGATTTGGGTGATTGTGGATCGATTGACTAAAACGGAACATTTCATATTAGTTTGAAACTACTCCTTGAATAAGTTAGCGGAGTTATATATTAAGGAAATTGTTAGATTACATGGTGTTCCTATGTCAATTATATCCGATAGAGATCCAAAGTTCACTTCAAGGTTTTGGAGTCATTACATGAAACTTTAGGAACTCGACTACACTTTCGTACTGTTTTACATCCTCAAACAGATGGACAATCAGAAAAGACTATTCAAATATTCGAAGATATGCTCAGAGCGTGTATAATGAATTTTGCAGGCTCATGGGAAAATGTCTTCCATTAGATGTTGCCTATAACATCAATTACCAATCAAGTATAAATATCACCTTATGAGGCATTATACGGAAGAAAATGTCGAACACCATTGAATTGGTTTGAACTAGAGGAATCATTGGACCAGATCTTGTTCAAGAAGTGGAGAACATGGTAAAGATAATTCAAGATAATCTCAAGGCCACTTATGACAAACAAAAGTCGTACTCAGATCTTAAAAGAAAATATATTGAGTTTAAAGTTGGAGCCAAAGTATTTTTAAAGGTTTCACCTTGGAAAAAGATATTACGATTTGGACGAAAAGGTAAACTTAGTCCAAGATTCATTGGTCCTTATGAAATTTTGAAAAGGGTTGGTCCTGTAATACCCCAAATTTTACTAAGTTGATTAAGGATCATTTAGTACTAAGATAATAGCTTAAAAGCTATCTTAGTGACTAAAATGACAAAAATGCAAAAGCTAGGATTTCTTTGATTGTAGGTTATGAAAAAGGAATTTCTGAGATTTTAAAAGCATCAGATGATAGAAGGAAAGCTAATTAGTGTACTTGCAAAGTTTGGTTGAAATATGAGGAAATTTTGAAATGGGAATTGAAGTTTAAAACTTAGTGACCAAAATGATAAGTAGTCAAAACTTGTATGGTACAAAACTAAATATGAAAAGTTGAAGGACTAGAGTTGTAAATCCCCAAAAGTTAGGGGTTTTTATTTCATAAACAGATAGAGCACCTTAGGTTGTGGATAGAATGTGGAATAATTGGTTTGATCCGATATTTTGATTATTGGGAAATAACAGTCAAAGTTTAAGTAGAATTCGGGTATTCGGATCGAACTGGAAAATTATGAAATTTTACTATATGATAGAAGAATGATATAAAAATCATTCCCAAGTTTTGGAAATATTTTTAGTTCGATTCAGGATAAATCCTATGATTTATTTTGATTAAGGAATTTATTTAGTAACCGATAAAATTCTCGATAATTATCTGTAAATCGGATTGAGCTAAAAATTCAGAGATGATTCCATAGACCTTGGAAGAGTTATAACATATTATTTTATGGATATTTGGAGAGTTAAATAGTTGAAATGCCTAGAATGGCAATTTTGTGAAAAAGTTTATTAGTAAAGGGTATTTTGGTCTTTGCACCCAAAAAAGGACATGGAAGGAATTTTAAGATCTTTTTAGTAGATGAATAGTGTCTGGTTGGGATCCAACTAAGTCTTGTTGGAATGTTAAAATATGGCAAACTAGTAAATATGAATTCAGTTGGGGGACATTTTGGTAAATTGGAATAAAATAAATTTTAAATTCATTTTTAATTATACAAGTGGCATATATATATATATATATATATATGAAATATGAATATTTATCAATGAATTTTCATCTTCAAAACCGTGGAGAAAGAGGAGAAAGAAGAAGGAAATTTTCCAAGCTCGATTTAAGCCCTCAATCTCGGTTTTAAGGTAATCTTCTAAACTATAAAGTTGTTCTTCTCTTCGATCTCTATCTATTGATGTAAATTATTCATGGATTTCATGCTTGATTGATGAGATTTGATATGAGAGAAAAATTAGGGTTTATGTTCAAATTGGGGGTTTTATGATTTTATGAATCTATTTTGATTTTATGTTAAAATCAAGCAAGAATGATGTTGGATTTATGTTTTTGAGTTGTGATTTAAACCTTAAACAATTCAGAAACCTTGAAGAAGATTAGGGTTTAGGGATCCAACCTTAAATTAGGGTTTGTGATGATGAGTTAGTAATCTTGCAAGCTTGATGTGTTGTTTGGAAGCAAAACCTTGAATTTAAACCCTAAATGACTAATTCAGCAAGGTGTTAAAGTTATGGGTTCAATTCTGATTTTTAGAATTTGAAATTTACTTATGTTGTTAATTATGTTTGAGGCATGAAAATGAAGTTAGAATGCTAAACTGATGATTATTCGACTTAGTGACCATTTTGACAATTTGTCAAAAGTGGATAACCAATTCGGCAATGGTGTATAAGAAGAGGATAAATTCTGATTTTTTTATGTTAAGTGATGATTATGATGTAAAGTTGATGATTGGGGGCCTAATTGCAAAGTTTTAAAGCTAGAATCCTTGAATTGTAAATTAGTGACTATTTCGACAAATTAGAGAACAAAGGGTTGAAATATGACAATTATGTATTGGAAGAGTACTATGCTGGAAAATTTTATTTGAGTGATTTAGATGTTGATTTTTAAGTGAATGATTGAAAAGACAAGAAAAGAAATGGTGAAGGACCATTTCAGAAATGGAAATTGTTTGTAAGGGACCAATTCGATCAGTACTTTAAATTAAAGGGAAAGTTGGTAGAATTTTAGAAATGTTAGATTAGTTGGTCAATGAATGAATTCAAGTACTTTTGTGAAGTTAGTGACTAAAATGTCACTTTAGTAATGTTTGAAGCTTAAAGGGATAAAATCCAAAGTGAACAAGTAGTAATGGAATTGTTCTAATTTGAGCTTGAACAATTGTTTGATGTCCAAAATGGTCACTAAGGACCTTAGGACAAAATCGACAATTACATGGAAAATGGGGGAAAATTTTAGAAATATTTTATATTCGAATAATTGTGTTTTGTAAATTAAGTTAGCAATGTTAGATTTGAGTCTAACAAAAGAATGATAATGTATATATATGTACTCGATTGGTCTTCTACAGTTCTGAGGGAAACTGAGGAAGACACAAGTATTAGAGGAAAAGAAAAGGTTACCGAATAAGCTCAGTGAGGCTACTTTTGCATCGCTACAGATGAGTGCATCTTTACCTATTTTACTTATATGATATGAGGAAGACTTGCGATGAGTCAACCTTGATATTAATGAAAAAGTATGTTGATCAAAGTTATGTAAATGGAATGAAATATTAAATGGCATATGTGATACATTGATATGGCATAAAGATTTATCTATGATAAATCGGATTTTAGATATTGGGTATGAACTGCCTAATATCAACTATATGGTTTACATTGATGCATAATACAGAAATGGCAAAGACATATGAAAAAATATGATGAAATATGGGATGTGAATTGCCCGTTTATATGAATGATAATGATTGCTTGATAATGAAATGAAATGCCCAAGTATTATGATATGAGAGTTCGTGGTATAGTTGGATATCCATAGAGTCCTTAGCAACAACAACATGCAAGTTATGTTATGTTTCATGTTTTGTGACTACTACGGTGTCACATACACCATGGGGACCCAAGCCCTTGGTGTTGCACCCTGAGTATCCAAGCCCATAGTGCTAATGGCACTAACGAGGTGCTTTAATGAGGAGCAAAGAGCGTCCTTGAATACGTACTCATCTATCATGTTCAAGTTAGGCACTACGGTGTCACTTCCACCTTGGGGACCGAAGCCCTTGGTGTGCACCCTGGGGATCCAAGCCCATATTGCTAATGGCATTGACGAGGTGCTTTAATGAGGAACAAAGAGTGTCCTCGAGTACGTACTCATGTTCACGTTATGCTAGACACTATGGTGTCTTATCAAGATGACTCACGTACCTTGATCTCATATTATATACTTTGGGCTATCTCTAATGGAAATTAATATTGCAAATGATTACATGATGACTGATAAATACTGAGAACATGATAATTAAACTTGTTTTATGATATGATATAAGTTGTACAAGAATCACTTTCCATTTTGCAAGAAATGTATAGCACTGTTATATGACAGAGGAATGACTTTGATAAGTTTGTTTTATATGATTCTATACATTGAAACATTTTACTTTAAATTATAGTTGCTTCACTAAGAGAATACTTGCGTGTACTGTTTCACACGTAGGTTATTGGAAACTTACCGGAAGAGGAGTCAAGCATGTTAATCAAGCTGCAATTTGCCAAACATCAGTAAGACATTCTAATTTATGATATTCATTAGTGGGCATGTATCAGTTTATTTGTTAGTTGTTTTAAAAGTAAAATTTTGAATTATAGTTTATCATGTAACGATTTGAAATTCAAGAAAGGGCCTAGGCAGTATACCTAGTTTTCACCTGAGTTATATACTTATTTTAATAACTGATTAACATGTTTTATAAATCAATTCAGGGTCAAAACTAGCATTATACAAATAGGCTATGAATACTTCGAAAGTCAAGAAAATATTATTTTATAAAAAATAAAAAAAATTAAGTCAGGAAATCAGTTGAATAATTTCGTAACATCTTCAATGTATATTTAATCATCGAATATACGTTGAGGGTGTTACAGGTCCAGTGGCATATCAACTAGCATTACCACCGGAAATGAGTAAGGTCCATGATGTGTTTCATGTGTCCATGCTTCAAAAATATCGTTGAAATCCTTCGCATATCATTACACCAGAAGAAATTGAAATTTAATCGAATTTGACATACGATGAAGAACCTGTAAGAATCTTAGCTCGAGGAAAAAAACAATTAAGGAAAAAAAAGATTCCTCTAGTTAAAATTATGTGGAGAAACCACAAAGTGGAATAAGCTACTTGGGAAACAGAGGAAGCAATGAAAGAGCAGTATCTATATTTTTATTGACCAAGTATGTAAGGGGGAGAATTGTAATACCTCAAAATTTTGGTTAGTGACCAAAATGAATAAAATGAAAGTTTGGTGACTAAAGTATAAACTTAGGAAAAGTTTGGGGACTAAATTGTAATTTTTGAAAGTTATGTATTTTAGACCCGTAAATTAATTGTTTATCCCCAAGAATGACTTTTTCGTGTTACTCGGATTTTTGGTACATAAATTGTGTTAAAAGCTATAAAGAGTTAAGTTTGGAAAAATATTCGGATAATCAGATCTAATCAAATATTCAAGATATTTTGAAGGATGATAAGGCAAGGTTAAATATGTCATTTTACATGTCTAAGATATTTTCTTTGTGCTGGAAGAATATGAACACTTAGATTTAAGTTGATTTTCCATGTTAAATATGAGCCGTTTGATGAAAAATGGCAAGATCGCAATTTTGGAAAATTACAAAGGTAAAGTTGGTAACTACTAAATTATTGGTTTATTTTTGACCATTGGATAAATATTTTGACAAGTGGCATGGTTTGGAGCTTTGGATTCAAGGGTAAAATGTAATATCCCTTTTAGGAGGATATTTTTATAATTTATGGAAATAAGAGATGCCAAATGGCATAAATAAAAAAAAAGAAGAAATATCTTCATCTTTCTTCATGCTTCACGTCAAGAAGAAGAGAACAAGAAGGAAAGTAAGGTAAGTTTAGGGTTTTGCATTTTTAATCCCAAAATACTAGAATTTAGGGTTAGCTTATGAAATATGAAATTGTTATTCATGAAATTCTCTTTCAATTGGTCTAAAAATTTCATGGAATTGTTGAAGGATACTCTTGAATTTTGAAGAGAGATAATTTAGGGTTTATGGATCCAAATGAATTAGGATTAAAATATGGAAGATTATGTGATGTTCTATTATTTACATGCTTGATTGAAGTTGAAATTGATGTATTCTTGATGGAATACCATTTGATTAATTAGAGTTTAATTTGGGGTTTAAGGATTCAAGTTGAATTTGGAGTTTCATGAAAGGAAAATGTCAGAATAACATAATTGAAGGTTAATTTAAGGTGTTGGAATGGTTAAAGGATGCTAAAGATGTGAATTATGAAATCTGCCCAGAATTTTTCTCATTAGTAGTGAGCTCGAAAATTCACCATAAATTCTACAAAAATAATTAAAAATTGATCCTTATACCATTGTATTCCTAATTCAGTGTAGTTTCGTTTAAAACAAACGATGACTGATTTCAATTTGTATATCAAAATATATGAATTTTTAAGTGATGAAAGGTAAGAAAACAAAATACCAGTCTGCTCCGAAATTTAGCACTAGAATTCGACTTTGAAAATTCGTCATAAATCGTACGAGTTGAATTTGGGCTATTAGTTTATATGGTTGAACAGATTATCGAATCTAGTTTCTGTCAAAACAAACAAAATTGAATCCCAAGTTGTATATTATTTTATATAAATATTTCTTTGAAGGTAGCGCAGACTAACAATTTATAAAATGAGTACCTTATTGCTGTTATTAATTTGTGCATGTAAGGGATGAATATGAAGCATTCAAGTAAACCCGAGAAATTAGAAATTTAGTAGATAAAGCAATGACCAAGCTTGAAGTTCTCTTAAGTTATTCAATTTAGTTTGGGATAAGAAGTATCAAGGTGAGTGAAATTGCATACATATCATGACACATTGATGTTTTATAGATCATTGGGATGGCTTGCGATGAGCCTACCCAAATTTTTTTGTCATTATATTTATTTTATGGAGCATATGATTGACTTATTTTAAATATGTCAAAAGTTGAATATAAATGCATGGATCACTAGTTATATATGATGTTATATTATGAATTTTATTTCGGGTATGAACTGCCCAATGTTAAATTTTGTTGATATACATTTACACGGATGAAATAAATATGGTATATATGCCCAATTATGTCATTGAGGGACAGGGTATAGTTGGCATGCCATAGAGTCCAGCAACACGCTGCATACTCGGTTTAGCACTATAGTGTATATAAAGGACACTTAGTGTATATGGTGGGCACGACCTTATGTGTATTATGGTGGGCAAGACCTTATATGTATTAACACTTCGGTGCATATTTGACTCGTGTACCAAGGGTCCTCACAGGCTTATATTTGGGCTATGGTTTATTGATTAATAAATGATAAACATGTGAATAAGCTTATAAGCTTTTGGAATAAATGGCAAGTATATTGTTAAGAAATTTATATGTGATTTATATCATGTTAATAAGTGAATAACATGATGGATTTACATGTCTAGTGATCATGATGCATTTATACATATATGGCATATTATGACAAATGGACAAGCATGAAAGTCTTATGACATTGGCATATAGTAAATCATTACTAATGCAATGTGAAAGTTGATGCATTGACATATATCATGTTATGTAAACGTCATCATGATGTTGAATAAGTTTTAAATTATTGTTATTAACTTCGTTTATTACCTCACTAAGTTCGTACTTAGCGTGTGTTAATTGTGCACATGTAGGTGGTTTGAATCATTGGACGAAGCAAAGAGTTGCATCAAGTTTAGAAATTTTCATCAAGCTGTCGCAGTAATGACATCCTACTTGAGGTTTTTAATTTATTTTAGTGGCATGTATAAATGGGATTAATTTGTCTTTTTAGTTTACAGTCCGATATTTTTTTGAATAGTCAAATTTATTTTTTAAAGTAAAGGAGCTCCGATTTTGTGTATTAGTCGATATAAATATTTTTAAAGGTTTTAAATTTATGGAATTTTTTAATAAAAATTATTTTATTGTCCTGTGATATCTCTGACTCATATTCGGTAATCGAATACGAGAATGAGGTGTTACATTAATTTTCATAGATATTTATTTTTATAGCGATTTTGATTTTCAAAAAGGGGTCGATATAGCTGACGACTCCGTTGGGGACCTTTTGTTTTCATAAAAGAGATTTAAGCCAAAAAAATATTTGTTGCTTTTAATGATGGAAATTTTGAAATTCGAGTTGACTTTAATCAATTTGGTCTTTCTTGAAGATATGACTCTAATTACATGGGCTTTGATAATTGGTGGTTTTGCATTAATTGCTTATTTAATTTTTAAGGAATCATCGACATGTATTGCATCATGGACATCAAGCTCTATACTTGAGCTCTGTCCCTTGAGTGGGAGTGAAACGCCACATACCCACGTGAGTAGCCCTCCACGACTCGGTAATTCACTTTCGGAATCTACGCCTTTTGACACGTGAGCAGCCCTCTACGTCACTAGGTTGTACTTTCCCTCGAATTGAATCCAATTCGCAAGCTTATAATGGGCCAAAATTTGGGGTTCTTGTTACCTTAGTAGGTAATAAGATAGGTTCAAGTACCATTTTTAGAATCAAACCCACATGTGTGAGAACTTAAGAAGCCTACCCCGATCAGAGCCATGCGGATAACCATAGGAATCTATAATTCATGCTGTTAGGCAGCTTTGGAATGTTTATTCGGTTCTTATTTTTCTTTGCTTGATTATTCTTGTGCATACTCATCACATTTTCACATAGTGTTGATTCGAGAATAGTTCAAAATTGAGGGCTTGTGTAATGGAAGAAAGAGTCCATAATGATGAGTTAAAGAATTTCGAAGCCCGTGTGGGGAAAGTGCTAATCTAAATGCACCTTATATGACAGTCATCATCTTTCCTCGTTGTAATATGACTCAATCTTCATTATGAAAAGTCGTTCAACGAGAATGTTCATCGATCAATACTTTTGTATTCCTTCGTGCATTATCAATTGTTTTTCTTCACTCATTCTATGGTAAGTGCGTCATATTGGCATTCAATTTTAACTTAATTTTACTCATTTGCACGACAGTTGCATCACACACTGATTTCATTCATTCGCATGGTAATTCCATTATACATTAATTTTATACATTTGCACGACAATTGCATCATACGAGCATTTAACATTAATTTTGCTCATTTGCATGGTAATTGCATCACATAAGCATTCAACATTAATTCACTGGCATTGTAGTTCCATGGCATCATTTTAAAATGCTAGTTATTCATTTTCTTGCAGCAACATCAACATCTACACATTAACATTGCATTCAGAGACATACATTTCCTCATCATCATCACATCGGTTCAAAATAAAGAAACTATCATGTTCGACAGAAATAATGCCCTAAACGGTAAAAAGTGGCAAACTTCATGACCCACATTTGCAATTCAGACAGTGTAAGTGATTCCGCATTGGGGGGCACCCAAGCACCCCCTCAGTAAGTTTACATTTATTTCTAGAAAAAGCCTGAATGTGGTGTCAATCTTTTGCTATGGCCTAAGGACACACATTCAATGTTTCAATAAAAAAGATGCAATATATTTTCAATTCTCTTCATTCTGTAAATATATCTGTTTATTGGGTCCCTGTATATCAATTGCACAAGGAAACTTGACTTTGACCCGATGGTTGAGCCCGAGCAACCCGTGTCTAGTTGAAATCCTGAGCTACGGAGATCATGAAGGTGTGACTTGCATTTCACCTTAAGGACCACATATAATAACAAATCGGTACAATTTGATGCTAAAGCCTTCGTAAAGCATTTCAATGTTCATAGCCTAGTAATAGGTATTTTCAAAACAAGATGAATTGACTTAACTTTTAAAGCCTAGTAATAGGCATTATTTAAAAAAGCATTTCAAGGCCTGGTAATTGGCATTTTTAATTAAAAAGCACTCCAATGTTCAAAACCTGGTGTTGCGCGTAATAAGTGCTACGCAATTGTGCAAGTATACACGTTGCAAGTTATAGTATAAAAGATATCGTCTCCACAGGGATTGGTGCCACTTCAAGGATCTAGTCTCTTGCACTGAAAAAAGTAAAAACACAAATAAAGGATTATAGGAGTTTTAACTAATAACTAATCTAGAAAGCAATAAAGTAAAAGAATAGATGATATCAATTGAGAGAGATAGGACAGGTTATCGTGAGTTGAGGTGTGATAGCCGATTGGATCGTCTCGGTAAAAGACTACATGGGCAACTCAGTTGCTGTGGCAACTTGCATAACGGGGTTGCCATGGCAACTAATCAATGGTTGCCTGGGCAACTAGTTAGGCAACTACTTGGGCGTCTGGGCAGCAACCTTCAAGGTTCGGTAGAGCGTTCTTCAATGGTTTCTTCTTATCCCTAAATCGAAACTCTAGCTACTTGTGCATGACTTGATAATACATCCCTGCATGAATCAAGGGTGAACAACAACCAATCTTGCGCTCCTCTTAGCCGTTGAAATCCTTAACTTATTCCTAAGCCGAATTAATCTTCACCATCAATAGATTGAATAAAGATCATATTCATTCGTTTCTTGAATCTAACTCTCCCGATATTAGATAAATAGATGAAGTTACGAGATCCTCTCCCAATTCACTCGCAAACAAGAATAAGAACCAAGAATGAATAAACCTTAAAATAGAAAAGTGCAAACTCTTATTACCTAACCAAAATCCAATAGTTTCTCACAACCACAAAACACAATAACCATAGCCAAATAGATTTAGTTCATGGCTAGGTTCCAAAGAAACACAAGATAAATAATCCCTAGTATGAACCCAATCGAACAAGAAAGAAAAGGATGAAGAAGGAGGCTTGTCGAAATCCTCCTTGCCCTAGATGCTTGTCGAAAATTCTCTCCTCTTGCCCTCCTTGGACTTGTCGAAATTCCCCTCATTTGCTCTCTATGGATTGTCGAAATCTCCTTCCTATTTATAGGGATAGGGCAAAGTCCTTCTTTGAGGAGGAAGTTAAGTTGGAATTAAATTATCTTTAAAGAATATAATTCTTTATTATAATTGTATTCCTACTAGAACTTCTCCTATCTTCTTGGAATTTAGTTCTTCTTTAATCTCTGCATGGCAATCAAATTCCTTTGGGTTTGGGCTTTGCTCCACGTCATCTTGTGCTTGTTTAGTCATCAATTTCAACTACCATATCACCTTTGCTCTTGTCGGCAATTGCAATGACATCTGGCTCGGCGTCTCCTTCATACATTGCCCTGGCAACTAGCTCGGCGTCTCCTTCATGCATTGCCCTGGCAACTAGCTCGGCATCTCCTTTGGCAAATGATCCTACACATACACACAAAACACACCAAAGCAGCATCTTTTCCCACAAAAACTACCAAGTTATGTAATCAAGCTCAATGATGGAAGGAAATATGGATTAATGCATGAATGGCTAATTATGCAACTAATATGAGCCTAAGCCTAACAATAATATGAGTAAAAAGGGTAAGAAAATAGTACTTTTGAACACTTATCACACCCCCAAACTCGAACTATTACTTGTCCTCAAGCAATGCAAACTCATAATTACCTGCCAAGACTTCAATTTTCACAAACATAGCTTTGAACTTTATTTCAATTCTCTGCACCGGGGCACAAACTATGATTGGCTTTTTATTTTTCGGAAAACTTAGGAATTACTCGGAATCAAACTATAATGCTTGTGAGTGTGTGCGGAGTTGTGTGTAAGTTGATTTTTCAGATTCTATGCAAACAATAGGTTTTCAAATTACTTTATTGGGTTCTTTTTAACATGTTTTAACTATAGCCAGTTTTGGGCACCTCTAGTGTTTTGCTTTTAGTTTTCTTAAGTTAATTTATTCGACTAGGGTCGGTTTCGGGCACCTCTAGCTATCAATTTTTTAACACATACTAGATCCAGTTTCGGGCACCTCTAGCGATCAATTTTTTTGCACATGCTAGAGCCAATTTCGGGCACATCTAGCATTCATCCAATTTTTATTCTAATCCCCCAATTTGTTAATTATCAACCTAAGTTCACTAGATTATTTAAATCAATCAAACCACAATAGTGTTTCATCAAAATTAGTATCATAGTAAAATTCTAAGTTTTTCCATGGTTATCCTAAAATAAAAATTCTATCAATTAAGTGCATTGGCAAAGTCATCATCGAATATTCATCAAATAAAGTCAACGGGAAAAATAAATTTATCGACTTTTACCAGTATGTCCTCAATTTTCCCCTCTAGATGTACATAGGATCTGTCGGCTAGCTGTAGCATAACTGTTGTAGGTCTTGTCTTCCCGATTCCTAGTTTCTGGAAAACTGATTTAGGCATCAAGTTTATGCTAGCCCCAAGGTCGCATAGTGCTTTCCCGACATAGTGATTTCCAATAGAACAGGGTATTGTGAAACTTCCGGGATCCTTCAACTTAGGTGGCATACGATTGTGCAACATTGCCATGCATCCCTCTATTGCGGCAACTGTTTCAAACTCTCCTAGCCTTGTTCTCTTGGACACAATGTCTTTAAGAAACTTGGCATAGTTTGGCATTTGTTCAATTGCTTCCACCAATGGCAAGTTGATGTGGACTTGCTTTAGGATATCAAGAAACTTCTTGAATTGATACTATTGCTTTTGTTGCTTCAACCTTTATGGGAATGGTGGTGGAAGTCGGATATCTTTGATTCTTTCATTGGTTTGAAATCTGATTGATGACATTGCTGGGACATCTGGAGTTGCTGAGGCGGTATCACTTGGGGCTGCCGAGGCGTGCTTATCGAAAGTTGCCGAGGCATCTTTATCTTCGGTTGCCTAGGCATGCTTATTGCCGGTTGCTGCGGCAATTCCTGGTTCAGCATCTGAGGCTTTGCCACTAGGTTCGTCTTGATCTTTTTGTGGAGTTTTGTTTGATGAGCGGGTTTGAGCCTCTCTAAGTTGTTGGCCACTTCTGATGGTGATTGCCTTACATTGCTCATGGCCAGTTCCTCTTGCGACTTCAGTATCGCTAGGTAAACCTCATTGCGGTCTAGTATTCAGATTTTGAGCAAACTGTCCGACTTGATTTTCCAATGATTTGATTGCCGCCTCTTGGTTTTGCAATCTCATCTCGGTCCTGTTAATAAAAGCATCAGTTCTTTTTATGAAATTACTATTCTCAACCATATAAGATTCAGTTTTCATCATAAAAGCATTTAGAGAATTTTCTAAAGAACTAGATGTCGTCGGTTGTTGCTGTGGCAACTGTTGCCGTGGCATATTCTGCTGGAATCCCGATGCTTGTGCATTCTGATTGTTCTGGTTTAGAGCATTGTTGGGATTACTCCATTAAAAATTTGGGTGCTTCTTCCAAGCTTGATTGTATGTATTCGACATCACATTGTTGTTCCGATTGTAATTCCCCACATAGAAGCTGGATTCTGGATTCTGCATACATTCGGAAGAATTATGGTTATCACCACATAACTCACAAAAAGAATCCATTACCTTGACTTCATGTGTGTTGTTTGGTTTTTGCATGTTCTGGACCATCTTGGTTAAAGTGGCCAATTGTGCCGAAATTGAATCTAATGATCCTAGTTCATGTATTGTGGCTTGGCGTCTAACTCCTCTTCTTCTAGTAGATGGGAATTGATAATCATTCTTGGCTAGCCTGTTTAAAATTTGCATTGCTTCCTCCGGTGACTTATCTAGGAGTATGCCATTTACCGAGGCATCTAGCATCATCCTTGTTGGTGTATTCACGGCATTGTAAATCATTGTTACTTGAGTCCACACCGGGAATCCGTGTAGGGGGCATTTGTGTAGAAGTTCTCTATATCGCTCCCAAGCCTCGTACATGGATTCATCATCTGCCTGCCGAAAAGAAGTAATGTCGTTATGAAGCTTATCAGTCAAATTTGTAGGATTATATCTAGCAAGGAAATCACGACAAAGATCAGTCCAAGATGCTATTGATCCGGCAGGAATGCTATTCAACCATGCTTTCGCCCTATCCCTCAGTGAATAGGGGAATAATCTTAATCGTAAAACATCGGGGGTGATGTTGCGCGTAATAAGTGCTACGCAAATGTGCAAGTATACACGTCGTAAGATATCGTCTCCACAGGGATTGGTGCCACTTCAAGAATCTAGTCTCTTGCACTGTAAAAAGTAAAAACACAAGTAAAGGATTATAGGAGTTTAACTAATAACTAATCTAGAAAGCAATAAAGTAAATGAATAGATGAGATCAATTGAGAGAGAGATAGGCCAGGTTATCGTGAGTTGAGGAGTGATAGCCGATTGGATCGTCTTGGTAAAAGAGTGCACAGGCAACTCAGTTGTCGTGGCAACTTGCACAACAGGGTTGCCTTGGCAACTAATCGATGGTTTCCTGGGCAACTAGTTGGGCGTCTGGGCAGCAACCTTCAAGGTTCGGCAGAGCGTTCTTCAATGGTTTCTTCTTATCCCTAAGTCGAAACTCTAGCTACTTGTGCATGCCTTGATAATACATCCCTGCGTGAATCAAGGGTGAACAACAACCAATCTTGCGCTCCTCTTAGCCGTTGAAATCCTTAACTTATTCCTAAGCCGGATTAATCTTCACCATCAATAGATTGAATAAAGATCATAGTCATTCGTTTCTTGAATCTAACTCTCTCGATATTAGATAAATAGATGAAATCACGAGATCCTCTCCCAATTCACTCGCAAACAAGAATAAGAACCAAGAATAAATAAACCTTGAAATAGAAAAGTGCAAACTCTTATTACCTAAGCAAAAACCAATAGTTTCTCACAACCACAAAACACAATAACCATAGCCAAGTAGATTTAGTTCATGTTTAGGTTCCAAAGAAACACAAGATAAATAATCCCTAGCATGAACCCAATCGAACAAGAAAGAAAAGGATGAAGGAGGAGGCTTGTCGAAATCCTCCTTGCCCTAGATGCTTGTCGAAAATTCTCTCCTCTTGCCCTCCTTGGACTTGTCGAAATTCCCCTCTATTGCTCTCTTTGGATTGTCGAAATCTCCTTCCTATTTATAGGGCTAGGCTAAAGTCCTTCTTTGAGGAGGAAGTTAAGTTGGAATTAAATTATCTTTAAAGAATATAATTCTTTATTATAATTGTATTCCTACTAGAACTTCTCCTATCTTCTTGGAATTTAATTCTTCTTTAATCTCTGCATGGCAATCAAATTCCTTTGGGTTTGGGCTTTGCTCCACGTCATCTTGGGCTTGTATAGTCATCAATTTCGACTACCATATCACCTTTGCTCTTGTCGACAATTGCCATGGCAACTGGCTCGGCGTCTCCTTCATGTATTGCCCTGGCAACTGGCTCGGCATATCCTTCATGCATTGCCCTGGCAACTAGCTCTAGCCTTGCTTTGGCAAGTGATCCTGCATATACACACAAGACACACCAAAGCAGCATCTTTTCCCACAAAAACTACCAAGTTATGTAATAAAGCTCAACGATGGAAGGAAACATGGATTAATGCATGAATGGCTAATTATGCAACTAATATGAGCCTAAGTCTAACAATAATATGAGTAAGAAGGGTAAGAAAAATAGTACTTTTGAACACTTATCAAACCCCCAAACTCGAACTATTGCTTGTCCTCAAGCAATGCAAACTCATAATTACCTGCCAAGACTTCAATTTTCACAAACTTAGCTTTTGAACTTGATTTCAATTCTCTGAACCGGAGCACAAAGTATGATTGGCTTTTTATTTTTTTGGAAAACTTAGGAATTACTCGAAATCAAACTATAATGCTTGTGAGTGTGTGCAGAGTTGTGTGCAAGTTGATTTTTCGGATTCTATGCAATCAATAGGTTTTCAAATTACTTTATTGGGTTCTTTTTAACATGTTTTAACTAGAGCCAATTTTCGGGCACCTCTAGTGTTTTGTTTTTAGTTTTCTTAAGTTAATTTATTTGACTAGAGCCGGTTTCGGCACCTCTAGCTATCAATTTTTTTAACACATACTAGAGCCAGTTTCGGGCACCTCTAGCGATAAATTTTTAGCACATGCTAGAGCCAATTTCGGGCACCTCTAACATTCATCCAATTTTTATTCTAATCCCCCAATTTGTTAATTATCAACCTAAGTTTACTAGAATTCCTTAAATCAATCAAACCACAACAGTGTTTCATCAAATTTAGCATCATAGTAAAATTCTAAGTTTTTCCATGGTTATCCTAGAATAAAAATTCTATCAATTAAGTGCATTGGCAAAGTCATCATCGAATATTCATCAAATATAAGCAATTCTTGTTCCAATTAAAGGCATGGCAAGCAATTTATGTATCCTAAATGTAATACTTAAGATGAATGTAACTAAACATGGTAACTACTAATAACAATCCCCCCAAACTTGAGTGAGGCATTGTCCTCAATGCATGCATAAAAATAACAAAAAAAAATAAAATAAAATGCATAGGAGGACTTACTCCGAGAGTTCATCATCGTAGATGATTAGTTTCCTTTTGGTCGGTGTCTTGATTCTCTTGCTTGAACGCGATGGTTGTTTTCTTGTTGCCGGGATGTCTTTAGCTTTGGTTGTCGTGGCATCTTCAGGGTTGGTTGCCGTGGCATCAGCTTGTGCAGACACGATGTAGGTTGCCGCGGCATCTTCTTCATTGGTTGCCGGGGCAAGGATCTCGGCAGTAAATTTCCTTAGCATAGTAGTTGTGAGTCTTGTTGTGAAAAAGAAAATAAATAAAACCTGAAAACTAAAGATAATGAAGAAAAATAAAATATCTCCTAAAAATAAAAGTGAAAATAAAAAGAAAAAGAAAAAGAAAATATTGAAAGGAGAGCATGCTCATGCATCTCCTAAAGTGACCACTTCTTTGTTACGTTCCACATGGGCACCATTATAGTGCTTCAATCTTTGTCCATTAACTTTGAATTCATGGTTGTCAGAGATGGATTTGATTATCACAGCACCATGGGAGAATGGTTTGACGACTTCGAATGGTCCCGACCATCTTGATTTCAGCTTTCTTGGGAAAAGTTTTAGCCGAGAATTGAATAGGAGAACTAGCTGCCCTAGCGTGAATTGCCGTGGTAATAGTTTCTTGTCGTGCCATCGCTTTGTTTTCTCCTTGTAGATTCGTGCATTGTTATAGGCGAGTGCACGGAATTCTTCTATCTCGTTGAGATCCATCAAACGTTTTTGTCCGACACTTTCCCAGTCCATATTCACGGTCTTGATTGCCCAGTATGCCTTGTGCTCAATTTCCACCAGTAGATGGCATGTTTTGTCATAGACAAGTCGGAAGGGGGACATACCTAAGGGTGTTTTGAATGCAGTGCGATATGCCCAAAGTGCGTCATCTAGTCTTAATGACCAATCCTTCCTTGAGGGATTTACGACTTTCTCGAGTATTCCCTTCAACTCCCGATTGGATATTTCTGCTTGCCTGTTCGTTTATGGGTGATATGCCGTGGTGATCTTGTGTGATATGCCGAAGCGTTGCAACATCTTGGCAATTAGTCTGTTGTCAAAATGCTTGCCTTCGTCACTGATAATTGCTCTTGGCATTCCAAACCGTGTAAATATGTTTTTTCTGCAAGAATCGTTGCACGGTCTTGGAATCGTTGTTGGGAACTGCAGTTGTCTCCACCCATTTAGACACATAGTCGACGGCAAGTAAGATGTAGAGGTTGCCGAATGAAGATGGGAAAGGTCCCATAAAATTGATCCCCCACACATCGAACAATTCCACCTCGATGATGTTCTGGAGCGGCATCTCATGTCGTCTAGAGATATTGCCCGTCCTCTGGCAACGATCACATTGCTTGTAAAAGTCTTGGGCATCTTTGTACAATGTTGGCCAATACAAACCGGATTGTAAAACTTTGGCCGTGGTACGAGTTCCTCCAAAATGTCCTCCATAGGGTGAAGAATGGCATTGCCAGAGTACATTTTGTTGCTCTTCTTCAGGGACACATCGACGTATAACCTGATCTGCACATTGTTTAAACAAAAGAGGCTCGTCCCAAAAGTAATGCTTAGCATCATGGCGGAACCACTTCTTCCCTTGGTGAGTAATGCCATAAGGTAAAATACCACAAACAAGGAAATTAACTAAATCTGTGTACCAGGGTATTGCCGAGGCATGTGCTGCCGTGGCGACTGCTCCCAAAATTGCTGAGGCGTGCGCGTCAAAGGCTGCTGCGGCGTCGAGGGTTGCCGAGGTGTGTGCATCAATGGTTGCCGAGGCGTCAAGGGTTGCTGAGGCAACTAAAATTTGTTCATCCAAGAATGCATCGCATATCTCTAGATCTGCGTCCTCCCTATTGCGTTCCAAACGTGATAAGTGATCGGCCACTTGATTTTCTGTTCCTTTCCTGTCTTTAATTTCAATATCAAATTCTTGTAAAAGTAATATCCAACGAATCAAACGAGGTTTAGCATCTTTTTTATCAAATAAGTATTTGATTGCCGAATGGTTCGTATGAACAATTACCTTTGTACCAATCAAATAGGATCGGAACTTGTCAAATGCGAAAACTACCGCTAGTAACTCTTTCTCTGTTGTTGTGTAATTCACTTGAGCACTATTAAGAGTTTTACTAGCGTAGTATATCACATGGAAGGTCTTACCTGTGCGTTGGCCTAGGACTGCTCCTACCGCGAAATCACTTGCATCACACATGAGCTCAAAAGGTAGCGTCCAATCTGGTGGAACGATAATGGGTGCCGAGGTAAGCTTTTTCTTTAGGGTTTCGAATGCTTGGGTGCAAGAATCATCAAAATCGAAGACTTTATCCTGTTCAAGCATATTACACAAGGGCTTAGTGATTTTAGAAAAATTATGAATGAACCTTCTGTAAAAACTGCATGTCCGAGAAAACTTCAAATTCCTTTAACCGAACTTGGTAGGGGTAACCTCTCGATCACGTCCACCTTGGCTTTGTCTATTTCAATTCCCTTGGATGAAATCTTGTGGCCGAGCACTATTCCTTTATCTACCATAAAATGACATTTCTCCCAATTGAGGACTAAATCTGTTTCTTCACATCTTGCCAACACCCTCTCTAAATTGCTGAGACAGCTGTCGAAGTCATTACCAATAACAGAAAAATCATCCATGAAGATCTCAAGGAAGTCTTCGACCATGTCTGAAAAGAGCGCCATCATGCATCTTTGGAAAGTTGTCGGGGTGTTACATAATCCGAACGGCATCCTTCGGAAGGCATAAGTATCGTATGGGCATGTGAAGGTTGTCTTTTCTTGATCTTCTGGTGCTATGGCAATTTGATTGTAACCTGAATAACCATCAAGAAAACAATAAAAGGGTTTACCTGCAAGAAGGTCAAGCATTTGATCAATAAAGGGTAATGGGAAGTGATCTTTCCTAGTGGCTTTGTTTAGCTTTCGATAATCCATACAAACCCTCCAACTGGTCATAGTCCTAGTTGGAATGAGTTCATTGTTTTCATTACTTACCACCGTTATACCTCCCTTTTTCGGTACACATTGTACTGGACTTACCCATGTACTATCAGAGATAGGGTATATAATGTCGGCGTCAAGCCACTTGATGATTTCTTTCATTACAACCCCTTTCATGGCATGATTCAGTCTCCTCTGGGCCTCAATTGAAGGTTTGTGATCGTCTTCCAACAGAATCTTGTGCATGCACACTGCCAGGCTAATTCCCTTCAAGTCGGCAATTGTCTACCCTATTGCCTTTTTGTGTAGCTTCAACATCTTGATCAGCTTCTTTTCCTTCTCAGGCTGTAACTTAGAAGAAATAATTACAGGCAATGTATTATCAGTTCCTAAGTATGCATATTTTAGTTGCTCTGGCAATTGTTTCAACTCAAGAATTGGTGGATGTTCAATAGAGGGTTTTTCGAGCTTACATTCCTTACCTGAGTAATCCAGTGGTTCAAAGTATGTACCTGGTCGATTGACTAGCCAATTTGCCTCTTCTTGTTGTTCCTCATCGACCGGTTCTTCATACTCCTCAGGTTCCTCTTGATCGGTAATGTAGTTACCGAGGCAACTAAATTCCTCGTCGAAGTTAAACTCTGTCGTGGCATGAAGAAGTTGGCATTCTTCTGGATCATCGGCATGCCTTAGTGTTTGGAACACATTTAGTTTAACTTGCTGGTCATTCACCCTCATTGTGAGTTCTCTTTTTTCAACATCGATCAAGGTTCTCCCTGTTGCTAGGAATGGTCTCCCGAGAATGATGGGTGCATGCTCATCTGCTTCACAATCCAAAATAATAAAGTCAGCAGGAAAAATAAATTTATCAACTTTTACCAGTATGTCCTCGATTTTTCCCTCTGGATGCACATAGGATCTGTCAGCTAGCTGTAGCATAACTGTTGTAGGTCTTGCCTTCCTGATTCCTAGTTTCTGGAAAACTAATTTAGGCATCAAGTTTATGCTATCCCCAAGGTCGCATAGTGCTTTCCCGACATAGTGATTTCTAATAGAACAGGGTATTGTGAAACTTCCAGGATCCTTCAACTTGGGTGGCATACGATTGTGCAACATTGCCATGCATCCCTCTGTTGTGGCAACTGTTTCAAACTCTCCTAGCCTTGTTCTCTTGGACACAATGTCTTTAAGAAACTTGGCATAGTTTGGCATTTGTTCAATTGCTTCCACCAATGGCAAGTTGATGTGGACTTGCTTTAGGATATCAAGAAACTTCTTGAATTGATATTCTTTCTTTTGTCGCTTCAACCTTTGTGGGAATGGTGGTGGAAGTCAGATATCTTCGATCCTTTCATTGGTTTGGAACCTGATTGACGGCATTGCTGGGACATCTAGAGTTGCCGAGGCGTTATCAACTGGGGTTGCCGAGGCATGCTTTTCACAAGTTGTCGAGGCGTCTTTATCGTCGGTTACCAAGGCATGCTTATTGCCGGTTACCGTGGCAATTCCTGGTTCAGCATCTGAGGCTTTGCCGCTAGGATCGTTTTGATCTTTTTATGGAGTTTTGTTTGATGAGCGGGTTTGAGCCTCTCTAAGTTGTTGGCCACTTCTAGTGGTGATTGCCTTACATTGCTCATGGTCAGTTCCTCTTGCGACTTCAGTATCGCTAGGTAAACCTCCTTGTGGTCTAGTATTCAGATTTTGAGCAAACTGTCTGACTTGATTTTCCAATGATTTGATTGCCGCCTCTTGGTTTTGCAATCTCATCTCGGTCCTGTTAATAAAAGCATCAGTTCTTTTTATGAAATTACTAATCTCAGCCATATAAGATTCAATTTTCATCATAAAAGCATTTAGAGAATTTTCCAAAGAACTAGATGTCGTTGGTTGTTGCTGTGGCAACTGTTGCCGTGGCATATTTTGCTGGAATCCCGATGCTTGTGCATTCTGATTGTTCTAGTTTAGAGCATTGTTGGGATTACTCCATGAAAAATTTGGGTGCTTCTTCCAAGCTGGATTGTATGTATTGGACATCACATTGTTGTTCCGATTGTGGTTCCCCACATAGAAGCTGGATTTCGGATTCTGCATACATTCAGAAGAATTATGGTTATCACCACATAACTCACAAAAAGAATCCATTACCTTGACTTCATGTGTGTTGTTTGGTTTTTGCATGTTCTGGACCATCTTGGTTAAAGTGGCCAATTGTGCCGAAATTGAATCTGATGATCCTAGTTCATGTATTGTGGCTTGGCGTCTAACTCCTCCTCTTCTAGTAGATGGGAATTGATAATCATTCTTGGCTAGCCTGTTTAAAATTTGCATTGCTTCTTCCGGTGACTTATCTAGGAGTATGCCGTTTGCCGAGGCATCTAGCATCATCCTTGTTGGTGTATTCACGGCGTTGTAAAACATTGTTACTTGAGTCCACACCGGGAATCCGTGTAGGGGGCATTTGTGTAGAAGTTCTCTATATCACTCCCAAGCCTCGTACATGGATTCATCATCTGCCTGCCGAAAAGAAGTAATGTCGTTACGAAGCTTATCAGTCAAATTTGTAGGATTAAATCTAGCAAGAAAATCACGACAAAGATCAGTCCAAGATGCTATTGATCCGGCAGGAATGCTATTCAACCATGCTTTCGCCCTATCTCTCAGTGAATAGGGGAATAATCTTAATCGTAAGACATCGGGGGTGACTTCGTGTATCTTGAACGAGTTGCAAATCTCGAGGAAAGATTTCAGATGTTGTCGTGCATCTTCAGTTGCTGAGCCGCCAAATTGACCTATTTTGTTGATCATATTAAACATTACCGGTTTCAACTCAAAGTGGTCGGCTTCAATTTCAGGTGCGACAACTCCTGGGTTAAGTCCATCAAGATCTTCTTCAAGATAGTCTCGAAAAGTTCTATTTCGTGCAAGAATCACTCCTCCTCCTGCTCGAACATCTTGATTCATATTGCCGTCTTGATTTGCCATTGCTTCTCTTATCCTTCGTCTAAGTCTTTGTAAGGTTCGTTCAATTTCTGGGTCAAAGGGATATTCTGGTGAAGTCGGTCTCGCCCTGGTCATATTCCAATGCAAAACCAAAGTTTGTTAGCAATTTGAATTTTAAACAAGAAAAAAATAAAAAGAAAGTGCAAGAAAATAAAAACAAAGTCGCTATTGCCAATCCCCGGCAACGGCGCCAAAAACTTGTTGCGCGTAATAAGTGCTACGCAAATGTGCAAGTATACACGTCTCAAGTTATAGTATAAAAGATATCGTCTTCACAGGGATTGGTGCCACTTCAAGAATCTAGTCTCTTGCACTGTAAAAAGTAAAAACACAAGTAAAGGATTATAGGAGTTTAACTAATAACTAATCTAGAAAGCAATAAAGTAAATGAATAGATGAGATCAATTGAGAGAGAGATAGGCCAGGTTATCATGAGTTGAGGTGTGATAGCCAATTGGATCGTCTTGGTAAAAGAGTGCACAGGCAACTCAGTTGCCGTGGCAACTTGCACAACGGGGTTGCCTTGACAACTAATCGATGGTTGCCTGGGCAACTAGTTGGGCGTCTGGGTAGCAACCTTCAAGGTTCAGCAAAGCGTTCTTCAATAGTTTCTTCTTAACCCTAAGTCGAAACTCTAGCTACTTGTGCATGCCTTGATAATACATCCCTGCGTGAATCAAGGGTGAACAACAACCAATCTTGCGCTCCTCTTAGCCATTGAAATCCTTAACTTATTCTTAAGTCGGATTAATCTTCACCATCAATAGATTAAATAAAGATCATATTCATTCGTTTCTTGAATCTAACTCTCCCGATATTATATAAATAGATGAAATCACGAGATCCTCTCCCAATTCACTCGCAAACAAGAATAAGAACCAAGAATGAATAAACCTTGAAATAGAAAAGTGCAAACTCTTATTACCTAAACAAAAACCAATAGTTTCTCACAACCAAAAAACACAATAACCATAGCCAAGTAGGTTTAGTTCATGGCTAGGTTCCAAAGAAACACAAGATAAATAATCCCTAGCATGAACCCAATCGAACAAGAAAGAAAAGGATGAAGGAGGAGGCTTGTCGAAATCCTCCTTGCCCTAGATGCTTGTCGAAAATTCTCTCCTCTTGCCCTCCTTGGACTTGTCGAAATTCCCCTCTATTGCTCTCTTTGGATTGTCGAAATCTCCTTCCTATTTATAGGGCTAGGCTAAAGTCCTTATTTGAGGAGGAAGTTAAGTTGGAATTAAATTATCTTTAAAGAATATAATTCTTTATTATAATTGTACTCCTACTAGAACTTCTCCTATCTTCTTGGAATTTAATTCTTCTTTAATCTCTGCATGGCAATCAAATTCCTTTGGGTTTGGGCTTTGCTCCACGTCATCTTGGGCTTGTATAGTCATCAATTTCGACTACCATATCACCTTTTCTCTTGTCGACAATTGCCATGGCAACTGGCTCGGCGTCTCCTTAATGTATTGTCCTGGCAACTGGCTCGGCATATCCTTCATGCATTGCCCTGGCAACTAGCTCTAGCCTTGCTTTGGCAAGTGATCCTGCATATACACACAAGACACACCAAAGCAGCATCTTTTCCCACAAAAACTACCAAGTTATGTAATCAAGGTCAACGATGGAAGGAAACATGGATTAATGCATGAATGGCTAATTATGCAACTAATATGAGCCTAAGTCTAACAATAATATGAGTAAGAAGGGTAAGAAAAATAGTACTTTTGAACACTTATCAGGTGACTCCGTGTATTTTGAACGAGTTGCAAATCTCGAGGAAAGATTTCAGATGTTGTCGTGCATCTTCAGTTGCTGAGCCGCCAAATTGACCTATTGTGTTGATCATATTAAACATTATCGGTTTCAACTCAAAGTAGTCGGCTTCAATTTCAGGTGCGACAACTCCTGGGTTAAGTCCATCTAGATCTTCTTCAAGATAGTCTCGAATAGTTCTGTTTCGTGCAAGAATCACTCCTCCTCCTGCTCGAACATCTTGATTCATATCGTCGTCTTGATTAGCCATTGCTACTCTTATCCTTCGTCTAAGTCTTTGTAAGGTTCGTTCGAGTTCTGGATCAAAGGGATATTCTGGTGTAGTCGGTCTTGCCCAGGTTATATACCAATGCAAAACCAAAGTTTGTTAGCCCTTTGAATTTTAAACAAGAAAAGTAAAAAAGAAAGTGCAAGAAAATAAAAACAAAGTCGCTATTGCCAATCCCCGGCAACGGCGCCAAAATTTGTTGCGCGTAATAAGTGCTACGCAATTGTGCAAGTATACACGTTGCAAGTTATAGTATAAAAGATATCGTCTCCACAGGGATTGGTGCCACTTCAAGGATCTAGTCTCTTGCACTGAAAAAAGTAAAAACACAAATAAAGGATTATAGGAGTTTTAACTAATAACTAATCTAGAAAGCAATAATGTAAAAGAATAGATGAGATCAATTGAGAGAGATAGGCAAGGTTATCGTGAGTTGAGGTGTGATAGCAGATTGGATCGTCTCGGTAAAAGAGTGCACGGGCAACTCAGTTGCCGTGGCAACTTGCACAACGGGGTTGCCTTGGCAACTAATCGATGGTTGCCTGGGCAACTAGTTGGGCAACTACTTGGGCGTCTGGGCAGCAACCTTCAAGGTTCGGCATAGCGTTCTTCAATGGTTTCTTCTTATCCCTAAGTTGAAAGTATAGCTACTTGTGCATGCCTTGATAATACATCACTGCGTGAATCAAGGGTGAACAACAACCAATCTTGCACTCCTCTTAGCCGTTGTAATCCTTAACTTATTCCTAAGCTGAATTAATCTTCACCATCAATAGATTGAATAAAGATCATATTCATTCATTTCTTGAATCTAACTCTCCCGATATTAGATAAATAGATGAAGTTACGAGATCCTCTCCCAATTCACTCGCAAACAAGAATAAGAACCAAGAATGAATAAACCTTGAAATAGAAAAGTGCAAACTCTTATTACCTAACTAAAATCCAATAGTTTCTAACAACCACAAAACACAATAACCGTAACCAAATAGATTTAGTTCATGGCTAGGTTACGAAGAAACACAAGATAAATAATCCCTAGCATGAACCCAATCGAACAAGAAAGAAAAGGATGAAGAAGGAGGCTTGTCGAAATTCTCCTTGCCCTAGATGCTTGTCAAAAATTCTCTCATCTTTCCCTCATTGGACTTGTCGAAATTCCCCTCCTTTGCTCTCAATGGATTGTCGAAATCTCCTTCCTATTTATAGGGCTAGGGCAAAGTCCTTCTTTGAGGAGGAAGTTAAGTTGGAATTAAATTATCTTTAAAGAATATAATTCTTTATTATAATTGCATTCCTACTAGAACTTCTCCTATCTTCTTGGAATTTAATTATTCTTTAATCTCTGCATGGCAATCAAATTCCTTTAGGTTTGGGCTTTGCTCCACGTCATCTTGGGCTTGTTTAGTCATCAATTTCGACTACCATATCACCTTTGCTCTTGTTGACAATTGCCATGGAAACTGGCTCGGCGTCTCCTTCATGTATTGCCCTGGCAACTAGCTCGGCGTCTCCTTCATGCATTGCCCTGGCAACTAGCTCGGCATCTCCTTTGGCAAATGATCCTACACATACACACAAAACACACAAAAGCAGCATCTTTTCCCACAAAAACTACCAAGTTATGTAATCAAGCTCAACGATGGAAGGAAACATGGATTAATGCATGAATGGCTAATTATGCAACTAATATGAGCCTAAGTCTAACAATAATATGAGTAAAAAGTGTAAGAAAAATAGTACTTTTGAACACTTATCACCTGGTAATATGCATTTTTCGGATAAAAGTGTGGAATCTTTGGGGCACTCCGCTAAAAGCCCATTCCAATCGAAACTCTTTACTTCATGAGTGATGGTAATATTTTCAAAGTCATAACAATGTCGAGTAGCTGAAAAATTTGTTGTTTGCTCCATCATTTATTTTGAGCCAAAGGAAATTGATGAATTGAATTTCCCAAACAAAAAAATGAACCTGCCAAAGGTAAGTTGGTCAAGCATCGAAGTAGGTTAAGATGCATTTCATATCTTCAAACACCAATTCAGCTTTTGAGGTCTCCTAGACACAAGATTTGCTTGGGGTAATCCTCGGTAAGCTATTTTTAGTGTTGCTCGTGCACTTGATATTCGAGGCATTCAGTATAGCCTAATATACTTACAATTTGAAAATAAAGATTCAGTTTTCTCAATAAGCATCTCACATTAAAATCAGAACATGTATTCTCTGATAAAAGCCTTTTCTGCATTACCTACAAATAAATCAAAATTTTGCTAGCAATAAGAAAACAAGACTAAGCAACAAATTTTTGGGGGGCAAAAATTTTGTTGGGGTAATAAGATGGCCAATCACTTTAATGACAAAGATATCACCAATTAAGCAATTGAGCAAAGTTCGAGAAGAACAATCTGGGGTGGAAGCTTTGAAGATACAACCTGAGCGTAAGATGGGGTATTCTGGCCGCATTGGGACCCCAATGAAAAAATAAGACTGAGATTTTTCAATGAACTTCCTTGAAAAAGAAGACTCTTTCAAGTGGTCCTCCTTTAACGTTCACTCATTCATTCATCATACATAGTTAGACATCCCTAGGTTAGGGGGCATGCTAACTCATGCATCAATCATTGTATCTTTTTTGACAGATTTACAAAGACCTTAACCTACAACTTTACGATGGAAGAAGTAAATTCCAGCGAAATACCAATTCATACTTTCGTGAACCCAAGCAAAGATTTTGATCCATGACTTCATGAAAAGTGGGTCACAACAAAGAATTAAGAGCTTCTGATGAGAAGAACTCACCCAACGAAGATTCTAATATGCAATTCTATGTGTGGAAGGGTCAGATCACAGAAAAGTTAAGGGTCCCCTTTGATAAGAGCCCCTTCATCAAAATTCCAGGTGTTACTTCAGATCTACACCAAAGCCCTCAGTGCATGGTTTCATCTCTGAACTGTCAGCTTTTAGTATCACATGTTGATATATCAGTAGCCTCCAGTGCTCGACCTTTATTTTCTAGCCATTAGTAAGACCTCCAATGCTTGGTGAGCCAGATCGTCAGTAAATCCTTCAGTGCTTGACTCTATTTTCTAGCCATTAGTAAAACCTTCATGTGCTTGGTGAGCTAGGTTGTCCGTAAATCCTCTAGTGTTGGACCTTCATTTTCGGCCATCAATAAGACCTCCATGTGCATGGTGAGCCAGGCCGTCAATAAATCGTTAAGTGTTTGACTCCATTTTCTAGCCATAAGTAAGACCTTCATGTGCTTGGTGAGCTAGGTTGTCCGTAAATCCTTTATTGTTGGACCTTCATTTTTGGCCATCAGTAAGACCTCCATATGCATGGTGAGCCAGATCGTTAGTAAATCCTTTAGTGTTTGACTTCATTTTCTAGCCATCTGTAAGACCTCTATGTGCTTGGTGAGCTAGGTTTCCCGTAAATCCTTTAGTGTTGGACCTTCATTTTTGGACATCAGTAAGGCCTTCATGTACATGGTGAGCCAGATTGTCAGTAAATCCTTCAGTGTTTGACTTCATTTTCTAGCCATCAGTAAGACCTCTATGTGCATGGTGAGCTAGGTTGTCTGTAAATCCTTTAGTGTTGGACCTTTATTTTGGCCATCAGTAAGACCTCCAGTGCTTGGTGAGCCAGATCGTCAGTAAATCCTTTAGTGTATGACTTCATTTTCTAGCCATCAGTAAGACCTCCAGTGCATGGTGAGCTAGGTTGTCCGTAAATCCTTCAGTGTTGGACTTTCTTTTCAGTTATCAGTAAGACCTCCAGTGAAGACCATCAGTAAAGCCTTCAATGCGTGACCATCAGCCTTCCGAGCCATCAGTAGGACCTTCAGTATATAATGATTAGAACTTCAAACAGGGAAGTGGGACATAATTAGTGATTTTAGTCTTTGCTCTATCCTTGTTAACACAAGAATTAGCAAAGAGGGGCAGTTATAATCACTAATTTTGTTCGGGCTTTAATTTGTTTTATTTCTATTTCAATAATGAGCTATTTTTATTATATATTTTTTATTATTAATCATCTTTTTATTTTTCTTTGACTACACCTAATATTTCTAATTACTATTTTTATTTTATTATTTTTTATACGTCTTATTGTCATTATTCATTACTAAGCTTTTTTATAAATATATATTATTTTTATTTTCAATTATACTATATTATTATCATATCATTATCTTATTATTACTATGTTACTATTATGTAATTATTTTGTTATCAATAATATATTATTATACTATTATTATATTATATTATTGTTTTATTATTATTATTTATATTATATTATTATTAATATTATTATATTATTACTATTATTAAAAACAAAAAATTAAACTAATATTAAACAAATAAATAACTAAGCCCAAAGTTCTATTCAAGAGTCCATTACATATAAAAAAACCCAAAAAAATTATACATGTCATCTCGGCCCGTTTAGAGCCCAACAACTAAACCCCAACTATATTGCCCTAACCCTTTTTTTGCGCAGCCAGCTTTCTACCGTCAGATCAGATCAAACGGTCCAGGATTAGGGCGAAAGAACCTTCCTGAGTTTAACGCGCCACCCGCATGCCCGCTCAGCTCTCCTCCACGCATCCATGCGCGGCTTATTAGCTCCCCACGCGCACGTGGAGCTCATGCCCCGACCTTTCCAGATCCTCACTTGCCCACACGCCTGACTCATAGGCTACTATTGTTGTCCTCCTCTACGCAACATGCATCCTGCCAACATTGTTCTCCCCCGTACGACCAACCTACAAAACCATACAAGAAATACAATAGCAACCAACACCAGAGCCAGCTTTCTTTTTTGGTTTTATCCTTGTAACAATCGGCTATAAAGCCGAACCAACAATTGCATGTAACCACGGACAGGGATTTCGAGAAAAATCAATACAAAGGCAACAAAGTTCAGAGACATATTTTCCTTTTTTATTTTGAATAATAAACGAAAAATGGAGTAAAAGGGGAGTTTACCTTAGGGGAGGTTGGTTCCCGTCACCGGCCATCTCGTGGGCTTCCGTTTTTTTTAAAACCCAGTTTGTTTGTTAAATAGGAGGGCTAAGGGTTTTTTCTTCTTTTTTTTACTTCGGCTTTTGGAGATTCGAGTGAAAGTAGGCTTTTTGAGAAAAACCGAAGCCTGGTTTTGGGTTAGGGTTAAGAAAATGAACATTTTGGTGGTTTTGGAAGTTTTTTCAGCGTCGATCTACGGCGGCCGGTGGTGGTCGGTGCGGCGAAACGTCGTCGAAATCTGGAAATTTGGGTGGTTTCTGGGTTTGGAGGATGAACGCACGTTGACGTTCATCCTGGTTTCAGAGAAAAAGCAAAGGGTTTGGGGAAAAGGGTTTCTATTGAAAATAAAAAATGGCAAAAAGGGGGGAATTTCAGCCGAAAACGGTATTTTATACCTTATTTTAAATATAAAATGGTGTTATTGCAGTTTTAGTCTCTCCGCCCCTGCGTTATTACGCGCGGAAACCATTCCGCAATCCTAAATTCTGGCCTCAGTCCCTCCTAATTTTTAAAAACTTTCAATCTCACCCCTAATCAAAACTAGTTCAAATTTCAAAAATGGTTTTATTCGTTTTTAATCCATCCGTGTTTTCAATTTGTTTTAAAGGTCATTCCGCATTTCTAAATTACCTCTATAGTCCTCATGTTTTTAATCGTTTTTTAATTTCGTCCCCTATTTTAATTAGTTTGTTTTAGATTGGTTAATACCCTAATTGGTCCCTATTCTTTTGGTTTCTTTTCAATTTGGTCCATTTTCCAGTGTTGAAGTTACCTTTTAGCCCCTTTTAGTTTTGTTTTCGTTTCGGATTCACCCCTTTTTTCTGTTTTTCTTCAATTTCTGTCCTAAATTCCTACATATTATTTTTGGGTATCACTATGTTATATATATGTATATATATTATATTATTCTATATACCAAATACTATATATATTACGTATCATATATGCTATGCTGTTAGTAAAGTATATATTATATTATACTATATAGTTTCTATATATCGTGTATTATCATATAATATATTATAAATTATATATTGTACATGTTATCTATTTGTTTATTATATATATTATTGTTTAAATTTTATGTTCGAATCGACCCTACGGTGACCCGCAGCGGGGTATGATCCGTATTATTCATGGCACGCTCAATTTAACCAACTAATTAATCTAACTTCTAACATTTAATTTCTCGTATTTAAATTCTGCAATTTAATTCCTCGCATTTTATTTTCCCGCTATTTAATTTCCTGTTTTCATTTCATGTTAGATCCGGTCCTTTTTCCGGATTTCTTTTTCTTTTGCACCCTTTTGTTCAATCCGGTCCTTTTTCCGAATCGCCTTTTTTGGATTCTCTTTAATTCTGCCTTTTACTTTCCGCATTTATTTTACGCATCTTTATCTTTTTGTTCGATCCGGTCCTTTTTCCGGGTTTCTTTTTGCTCGATCCGGTCCTTTTTTGGATTTTTAAATTTTCGTATTTATTTGTTTTATTCGAGCATTTATTTCCCGCATTTATCTTTTTGTTCATTTTTATTTATTTGCCTCCTCTAAGACATACATAATCTTGACATTCATTTAACTTTTAATTTATTTAACTTGTTAATTCCACATTGTTAATTAATCAATCTTAATCATAAAAATGAGGTATTTATTAATTCTGATATTTGCGTTGCAACAGTCCGGGCTTAATGGATGTTGACCAAATATTCGAGTTAATTCTTACCGTTCGAAGGTAAACTTCAATCTGAAATAAAATTTGACACTCATAACATCATTTCTAACTGTCTGCATCATGCATAAAGGTGATGTATTCGATTTGAACCGTAAATTAACACGACAGTCGGTCTTATTCGATGTCGGTTTAATCTACGGTCTGATGTACAATCGCCCTTATTAATTAAATGTCTAATTAATTCAAGCCCACCAATTTGACAAAAAGCATGTCTAATTAAAGCTCATATCCAATTAAGATCATTTAATTAATTTAATCTGAATTTCAGTCATTTCCATCAATTAAAAGTAAAATATATTTTGGTATCGATTTTCGAGCGTGATGGAGGTGCTAATCCTTCCCCACACGTAACCATCCCTCGAACCCATTTTCAAATGAATCTCTAGTTTTATGGTGTCCGGCCTACCTTAGTGGCTGGTGGCGACTCCAACCCTCATTTTATCTTCAAAAACTCTGAGATTTTCCAAAACCCCATTTTTTTTTTCCAAAAGTCCCATATTTCAAAGAATTTTTCAAAAACATTTGGCAACATCTTTTAAAAACTTTAAATCCTTTAATTTTCAAAGATATTTATTTTTTTAGCGATTTTGTTTTTTCAAAAATAGGTCGCTACAGGTATATCTATAGCATCTATAAAGCCATACTCTCAATAAATTTTAGCATACGAAGATTTACAAAACATTGTCTCTTTTATTTGTTCCTTCATTATTATGCTAAAGTTATAAAGAGCTCTTTATGAAACATTGTTTCTTTACCGGAATCGTTTTAATTAGAACTTTTATAGAGGGATTATTATCGGAAATTCTCCTATTAGCTTTAGTATCTTTCAATCCTAAGATTACATTTGCTTCATCCAAGTCATACTTTTTTAAATTAAGAGGACAATATATTTTTAGTTTCACACAGTCACATAAAATATCACATTCATACATATAAATTTGTATAATACACAAAACTCAGAAATACAAGTTCATGACATAATATTTAGACACCCCACATTTCCAATCATTTAAGGGTTGAAATAATAATAATCAAAATAAGATGTCTAATTATTTTTGTATGAAAACATATAAACATGATTTCCCTCAAATTACTCATATACACTAGAGTAAGATTTATAATAGACATTAAAACTCAAATATCAATATAGATACTAAATCAAATTGTTTACTAAAATCTATATTCACAAAATCATGTCATGGTTTTAAACAAGTGTAACGTGCATAGATTCAACGTAATTTTATTTGGACATTAAAACCTTGTCACATTCGAAGGGATTTTTTACTCTAATCTTCCTAAGAATTGACGTTCATTATCAAAAAGGTTTTAAATACTAAAAATATTATGTTGGAGTAAATTATGAGAAATTTTCAATAATTTTTTTTCTCGTTTCTATATTCTATTTCTCTTTTATATAAAGTTGTGTCGAGTTACAAGAAGATCAATTTATCATAATAATTACAAATTGGAATTGTTAGCATAATTCTGAATAATGGATTGCACAATATATTTCTCTCACTTTTTATTATGTTTTGAGTATATAATAAACAAAATTAAAAATATAAATTATGGTTAAAAATTTTCTTAGTCTTTAAATCTTATGGTTTGTTCAATACTAAGGGTGTTCATATCCGGGTATCTGAAAATTTGGGTACCTGAAATTCTGGGTACCCGAAATTTCCAGGTACTAAAATTTCGGCCCGTTACCCGGCCTATAAAACCGGGTACCTGCAAATTGAGTACACGTAAAATCCGGGTACCCGTTAATTCGGATAATAGGATACCCGAAAATTATGCATTTTTTTTCTTTCAATACAGCTGCCTTTTAAATGAAATTAATTAAAACCATGGGTATTTTCTCATTTTTTTTCTTCTAAGTTGAATTCTACGAAAATTTATAACCATAAAATTTTTTCATCTAAACAATAACCTATAATCATTTTCTTATTTTAATAACTAAAATTATGTTATTCCAGTTTGATCGTGCCAACAAATAAGCATGAGTTTGTATAATCATTTTTGTTTTTCAATTGGACAAATCCAATAAGAACATTTTGACCGTGCTTTTGGAGAACACCAAAGAAAGGGCAGACATGAATAGAGACATATCGAAATCAAATACCAAAACAGTGTGTATGTATATGCGTATACTACAGTCTGAATGAGTTAACAAAGGAGATGAGAGATAGAAAGAGACTAATCTTTAGGTAGAGAACTATGACAGTAAGAGGGCAAAATATCGCCGGCGATGAGGGTCACCTGACCGGTCAAGATGAGAGATGATAGATGCAATTTGAGGAAATTAGGGATTTGCTACTGGTTTTGCGTTGAATCGGGGTGAGGGTGAGTGAATAAGTGAGTGACAGAGTGAGCTAAGTAATGCGGTGTGTTTTAATAAAATAATAAAAAATATATGATAAAAAAATAATACTCAAACTGGGTATCTGGTAGTTGGGCACCCTGTTAAGGGACATTTTTTGACTCGGGCCTGATCCAAATACTTGAAAAAATAACGGGCCGAGTACCTGACCAGAAAAAATAGGTAATTTCATTAAAAATACTCGGTATTTTTAAATGAGGTATATGAGTCAGCGGATCGAGTAATTCGAGCCCGGTATTTTTAAATACCTCTAATCAATACCATATGCAATTTTCAATTTTTAAAGACTATTTTTGAGGCCCACTCCTTTTAAAAGAAATACAATTAATGCAATAGCCAAATAATGAATTAACAACCAACTTAGATTAAGAATTTAATATAATTTCACATTCAAAGATCAAGTAAACTTGTTTACCTTTTATTGGCCTAAAAATGGATGCAAATGTTTGTGTTCCCAATCCACTTATCTTTATTCTCAATCAGATTAACCTCGAAGAAGTTGTTCACCATATGATATTTTAACCGTCATGTTGTCTATATAAATTTGTACTTCTCAAAAAATAAAAATATTAGCACAACAAATGTAGTGATATATTTTACTTATAAAGACAAAATTCAAAAGCTATGCATACACTCACGGACAAATCAAGATTAATATGCTAATGACATAAATCATGTATGACGATCAATACTTGTAACATATTCATCTATTTTATAAATAATATTTAGGGTAAACTACACCAGTAGTCACCGAACTATGGTTTCTTTCCTATTTTAGTCACCGAACTATTTTTTGGCAAAAATATCACTAACGTTATGTTTCCTTCCTATTTTGGTCACCGGCCGTTAAAAGCTTAACGATTTTGCTGACGTGGAATTTTATTTTATTTTTTTAATTTCCCATGTCATTTATTCTCTCTCCTCGTAAGCAATATATGTTATTTTATAATATTTTTATTCAAACTAATAGGATAGTGACACGTGTCACTGCCTATTAGTGGAATAAAAGGAATGAAAAATCAAGCCCCTTATGCAGCCAGAGAGATTCGACTAAAAGACAGTTACACGTGTCACCATCCTATTAGGTAGTTACACTTGTCACCATCTTTCTGGCTGCATAAGGGGCTTGATTTTTTATTCCTTTTATTCCACTAATAGGTAGTGATACGTGTCACCATCATGTTAGTTTGAATAAAAATATTATAAAATAACATATATTGCTTACGAGGAGAGAGAAGAAATGACATGGAAAATTAAAAAAATAAAATAAAATTCCACATCAGCAAAACCGTTAAGTTTTTAATGGCCGGTGACCAAAATAGGAAGGAAGCACAAAGTTATTGATGTTTTTGCCAAAAAAAATAGTTCGATGACCAAAATAGGAAGGAAACATAACGTTAGTGATGTTTTTGCCAAAAAAATATTTCGGTGACCAAAATAGAAAAGAAACCATAGTTCGGTGACTACTAATGTAGTTTACCCTAATATTTATTTATAGATAAATTAATATTATAAAATATATAAAGACGCATACCTTTTATCACATGAAAATTAGGTTCCATTAATGTTAATATATATTCATACTCATATAATTAATATGTGACATTTAAACATATAATATATTTTTTTTGTATTTTTACATGTTTCTTTAAACACTTAGACATGTGATGTCTCTCTAGATATGAATCTCTATATAATTATTCTATTTATTTAAGCATGTAGTTCTCGATATTATAATCATAGAATTAATTTATAATTCTAAACATGCAAAAACAAAATTAAATGTAAATTAGAAATTCAATGCTTTAAGAGATTATTGCAAGCGAAACTAACTATAGTAGCGGAATCCACGTTGTGACCGAGGATTTGATATATTTGAAGTCTGGCCTGCAAATTATTACCTTGTGACTGAGATGAATGAAAATAGCTTGCTGCAATTGTTTACGAAATATAGTCCATCAAACCCGAGCCCAACATAAGAGTAGTAGAAGATTACACAAAGAACAATCATCTAATATTTCACCTATCGTGATTCTCTCAACAGCCCGCGAATCGAGCAATGCATGTTGTAGAAGGACAGACGTGTTGGTCTCATCATACTCTAGCAACTTTGAAATAGTCGGGTACAACCCTACATAGTGAAATCTCCAAAGGTATAATTGCCCACGAATTGCTTACTTAAAGCAATCTCAATAACATGTGCAGTCTGCACTACCACAATGCAAAACCAAAGGAATGCCATCGTTGCATGGCCAAGCAGGTCACTGTTTTCCCCACAGATGGAGTTTCGGGTCATCATCTCCCAAGAAATCATCGTATTTGGGGATTCCCGCTTTTATTGAAAAATTATTTAAAAAGGAGAATTTTAGGAAAACTTGTATTTTAAAAACATGGAGTCGCCACCGGTCACTTGGATAAGGTAGACCGGACACCAAAAACAAAAACCAGAGATTTAAAAATTTGGGATCGGGAGTCGGTTGCGTACGGAGAAGGGTTAGCACCCCCGCTACGCCCAAATTTAGTACATATAGGGTTCGTATCGTAATTATAAAAAATGATTTAATTTAAAAATTAATTCCTAACATGCATGGCTCAAATGTTAAATTTGACTCGATATTCAGGTACAAAAGGAGATGACACCCAAAGACAACGATGACACTCTCACTAGAATACCGGAATAAGAGGCCTAAAACTATATACAACAAATTAAATATGGCACTAAGATGAAATAAAATACATGAATATTAACTAAAATAAATAATATAAAAACAATCAGAGTAACACATATTGAAAAAAAATGCTACAAAAGAAGATTAAAATAAATATTCACATATAAATATATAAAACATATAAAGCAACAACGAATAATACGTATAGAACAAATATAATAACATTTATGAACAAAATAACAACCGACATAATGTAAGGAAAAAATATTAAATATACTAAACACATGTATAAAAACAAAAGCAAATACATAAAGTAAAAGTCTAAATTTGTATGAAAACCCATAATAAAAAAATATGGAGTCGCCACCGGCTACTTTGGTAGGCCGGACACCATAAAAATAAAAATTAGAGATTTTAAAGACTTGGATTTAGAAGTTAGTTACGGATGGGGAAGGGTTAGAACCCCACGCCGCCTAAAATTGGTATCTAACGGGTTCGTATCGTATTTATTAAAAAATAAAATTCGATATAATTTAATAATTAATTCCTAAAATACATTGTTGGTTATAATATAATTTTTTAAAAAATTTATGGTACCAAAGGAAGATGACGCCCAGAAAGCGGGATGACACTCCCCAAAAGGATACCAGAAACTTAAAAAACAAATTTGAAATTAAACATGTCAAAACTATTATTAGAACAAAAATATGAACGTAAATATATAAATGACATAAAAATAATAGACAAAGATCAAATACATATACATGAAGTAAAGACTAACATATAATATTACATTATAAAAGATACATAAAATAATATAGTATGAAATTAAACACATATTATAAACAAGTATTATGCATAGCCACTAAACATATAAACATAATATATATAAAAGTAAAAGAATATTAACAAAAAAAATAATGTAAATATACCAACAATTAAGAAAACCAAAGCAACATGTATCGAACGAATAGCAAAACGAATAATATACATTAAAAATAACAACATAATAACATGTCGAATATGTATATGAAATGAACATTAAAAAAAATATAAGACTAAAATTAAATGAAATTAAAAGAACAAGGACCAAAAAGAAATTAACCCATAAAGAATAGTTTTAAATTGAAAGAACAAGGATCTGAATAGAAAATATGTGAAAGAAAGAGGGACTGAACCGGTAATTTGCCCTTTTGAAAAGTAATTAAATAGAATTTGGGTATGATTGAAAACCGGTAAAAACATAGGAGGACTGGATGGGTAATTAACCCATGCGGAAGGCTAAATCCGTGAAGAAAATTAGGGGGGACTATTAAGTGAATTTATCCATTAAAAATCTAATTAATTAGATTTGGGGATGAAATTACAAACTTTGAAAAACCATTAAGGACCAAGAATCTAATTATAAAATGCGGAAGACTGCGAGGCATTTTCAAAAACACGAAGGGGCTAAAGATTAATTAACCCATTTTCAAGATTAAATGGTCTATAAATAGACCTTATTAGACCCAATTTCGGCCTATAATCATTTTTATTTTTCAACCTAAAAAAAACTTCCTTTCCCCTTTTTTTTCTCTCCACTTATCCATATGGGTTCATGAGTTCTTCATGAACCCATCCATGACTTTCAGAAGCCGGCGACACCTCTTCCATACCGGCCACCTTAAACCACCGCCGATTGCTGCTCGTCGGCGCCGGCGAACCTCAAACCCCACCCTAAAATGTTTTCCCTTTTACACTAAACCTAGACCCGGTCTTAGATTTTAGAAAAAAACCCCATTTTTCTTAGATCTAGGAAAAACCAAACCCAAAATCATTTTAAGCCCCCTTTTTTAAAAAACCAAAACATATCCTTCCCCGTAAAACACCGATATCCTACTCTGATTCACCCATACGAGGGCTTATCACCGGAGAAGGAACCAAACGGTTAAGGTATATCCTCACATTCTTTTTTTATTTTATTATCATGCTTTTTATTTCGAATGCATGCAAGATAGAAATAGGATACCTTTTCTCTAAAATCTTTTTTTATTGATTCTCTGAATTTATTACAATGATTCTTGCATATATATATATATCCGATTTGCCTATGATTTCGTTTGTTTACAAGATAAGAAAACATTTAAGGATTTTGCTGTAGATGATCCAGATATGAATTTTTCTCCTTTTTATGTTTTTGGCCATGCTTGGTGGGTGAGCCGGGGAGGGGAGGTCGTACGACGGCGCGAAAACTCCAGTGATAAAGCCATATGGAAGAGGAGATGAAGGGTCCTTGGTCAGCCATATTTAATTTTGGCCGAAATTCAATCTTGGGGTGCAGAATGGCCGAGATTCAATCTTGGGGTGGTGTGGCTTTACGAGATCATGACACGTGGCACAAAAGTATTTGAATGGTCAGCGCATGCATTCCATACGCGCGCGTGAAAATCGAACCATCCCGAGCGTGTATCTCATGCGGCAGACAAAGAGTTTTCATTATTTGATCTGAACCATTGGATCGAATCTGATCCAACAGCTCAGATAGGGCCGTGCAACAGAGGATAAGATGTTAGGGTTATCATATCAAATTAGGGTTTAGGTTATTAAAGGGTTTTGGGTTCAGCCAGATTGGGCCTTGTACTATTATTTGTTTTGGGCTTTGTAATATGGACTAGACATTAATAAGGTTTATAGGTTTTTTAATTTATAATATAATATTTTTTCTTTTCAGTCCATAATAATACTAATATTATTAGTAATAATAATACTATTACTAATAAATATGACATATACATACATGCAATACATATATATATGGACATTCAAGAATATATAATACACACATACATTTTAACAATGTACATACAAGCATATAGTATGTATACATACAAACACATACATACATAATACACATATGCATACAAGCATATAATATGTATACATACAAACACATATTTATAATGAACATTAATATATAAATACATATACAATATGCAACATAATATACGTACATATTACCATACATATTTAACATTTATATACATATATTATGCATTTATATACATAGTCGGACAAAAATGACTGATTACAGCTGCCCTTCTTTGCTTGTTCTTGTGAAACGAGAATAAATCAAAGACCAAAAGCATTCAGCTTTGTCCTACTTCCCTGTCCTTGGCTTTGGAATCACGGGTTCTTCTGGAACTTTCCATTCTTCCTTGGCCAACTCCTTCAAGCTTCAAACTCTTCAATGCCCCAATTTGTACTCGTCTCGACATCAAAAAGAAAGCTTGACATCATGCCTGAAGGTCTTACTGATGGCCCGAAGGTCTTATCACCATGCCTGAAGGACTTACTGATGGCCCGAAGGACTTATCATCATGCCCAAAAGACTTAAGATCTGGATTCACGCCAACATGGCTACCAATCTCCCTTAAAATCTAGATTCACGCCAACATGGCTACCAACATCTCTCTTAAAATCTGGACTCACGCCAACATGGCTACCAATATCCCTTAAAATGATGCCCTAGTTTCTACCAGTCTTGACATCAAAATAAGGTTAGCATCATGTCCGGAGGACTTATAAATAGCCCCGAAGACTTAAAAATAGATTCACGCCGAAAATGGCTACCAAAATCCCTTAAAATGATGCCCCATTTTTTACTAGTCTTGACGTTAAAATAAGGTTAGCATCATGCTTAGAGGACTTAAAAAATGGATTCATGCCAAAATGGCTACCAAAATCCCTTAAAATGATGCCCCAATTTCTACCAGTCTTGACATCAAAATAAGGTTAGCATCATGCCGGAGAACTTACAGATGGCCTGGAGGACTTACAAATGGTCCAGAGGACTTAAGATCTGGATTCCCGCCAGAATAGATACCAATAGAAGTCTTCATTAGGATCTACCTCTTCAACATGAAGCTACTGATCAAAATCTCTGCTTGTCTTCAAATATCTGTTTAAAATAAGCCAAATGCTTTTAAGTTACCATGCCCCTAACATAGGGATATCTATATGATGCATGCAATGTAACACTATTTTTTTCTTCTTTTTTCTTTTTTTTCTTCTCTTTTTCTTCTTGTCTTCTTTTTTCTTTTTTCTTTTTTCTTTTTTCTTTTCTTTTTTTCCTCTTCTATTTTAGAATCCTATCCCCTTAAAGGTCATTCTTTGGATTGCATTCTTTCATTTCTTTTGCAGTATGTTCTTCAATCTTTACTTTATTAGTGGAATACTCATTTCATATATGATCGAATCCACGCTTCCAATCCTCTTGCACGAACGCCCTCCTTCTTCTTCGGGGTAACTACCCACCTCACAAATAATCTCATTCTAGTCCCTAGACCACTCTTATGTAAGGACTTTCATCATCTCATTCAACGTTTCCCCATTCAATCCTGGGATAAGCTATTTTCCTTGTCTCTGACTGTACACTCGGAGTCTTCATCTATTTCAACATTGGGGGGCAACATACCTCCACTCCCCAAACTCATCTTTTAATTTAATCTTCTTGTAGTATCTCAGCAGGAATCCACTCTGGGTCCTCATACTTGATCAGTCATGCATTCTTATTATTTCATGTGGTATTGCCCTATTCGACCATGGGCTCAATTTGGTTGATTCTGACCCATCACTCTGAGTCTTTTTCTTCTCTTCATCTGAGGGTAAGCAACATTCTTAGCCCCCTAAACTTTTGTTGTATTTTGAAATTCAATTTTCAACATGGTTCATTCTTCATTTCTATGAACTGATCAAAATATCATGATCTAAATCCGCTTTAAGCCCTTCAGCCATCTGATATATGAATTCTTGCCATCATCCTCATCGTGGTCATTGATGGGTCACTCATCTTTGTTAGGTCGATCAATCACATCCACAACCTTATATTCTGAATCTAATCCCTGAAGCAATACATGGAAATCCGTTTGCTTAAAATGTTAATTTGTTGATCGTTATTCCAATAAAGGGTGTCATTTAGATTAACATACATGACCTTGAAACCAAAATCTATGTAATAAAAAACTAAATAGAAGCTCTGGATATCAAGTGCAATAGCGTCTCAGATTTAACCTTTCGGTGACCATTTCAAGCATAGCTTGTGTCTATAAAGACTTTGAATGTTGTGGCGATTCAAAGTTATAAAATCTCCCAAGATGACTCAGTTTATCCTCATAATTATCACGTTGCTATAGAAGATTACTCATTCTCAATTCTCATTTTTTGCTCCACCCAAAAAATGGACTTGTTTAACCGTTGGAGTGCAAAATATCATTCTAAGAATAACATTTTGGGCGTAAGTGGGTGCTTCTGATTATTGTTGTGTTATTATTATAATAATAATAGTAATTGTATTCGTATCTTCAAAGATTTATCTTTGACGTCAGGGTCTTGAACAGGAGGAGCAAAGCTTCCTTATTAGATTTGTCAATCCCACGGCTTCATCGGAGTGATTCGAGATTTATTTATTTCATAGTTTACTTATTATCTTTTATTTTTTCCTTTTCTTTCTTTTTTATATGTATATATTTCTATTCATTGATTACAATCCATTAAGGCACTGAAGACTACACTTAGAATTTCAATTTCAAGCAACTCTTACGGTTAAAATTTGGAGCTTTTCATTATCAAATATCATCAAAGGAGTAGTAGTCTTGCTTTGCTGACCAGAGTTTGTTAGGGAAAAATCACACCTCATCGTTATCACAACATTCGACTAATCTCAGAATTGATGTCACATCTTGCAATTGATATCCAGTGGCCTATAAGGGCAAGAAGGGACATACATATACATGCTTTCAAGGTCATTGTAGGTTAAGCAAAATACGTTTTTCATTGGAATATAAATCACCAAACATGACACATGCCCTTTACAAAAAGATGTCTGCTACAGTTGGGACAAAGATAGCAGAGTCGGTTCCATGCATTACTTCAAAAGAAAACCTAAATGCAGAGATGTCCTAACAAGCCGACATCTAGTCAAAATATGAGTAAGATAAAAGACAGGGCATCTTGGGCCAGAGATTCATCGACCTTAACCTTTCTACCTTTTCAATTGCTGAAATAATCCACTTTTTTCGCTCTTGTATCCACTGTTTCACCATCTCATGTGTTAGCCTTCCATCATGCACCAGCTTCTTGATCTCTTCTAATAACGCCCTACACTTCTTGGTGGCATGCCCCATGTAAAAATCGCAAGTACTACCTTGGTCGCAACTGTGGGCAGACGAATCGGGTGTAATCTTCACTGGTCTGGGAATGAGATAACTATTCTCTACTAAATGGGGAAATATATCTGTAACAGGGACCCAAATATTTCTAGATATGCGCCTGTTCGAGGAATCTTTCGTGGCAACTCAAGAAAACTAGCGGGCCTTCTTCTCTTATGATTACAAGTGCTTTGGAGATGACACTCATTTACTTCTTTGTCTTCTTCTGCCTTCTCTTTAGTTTGATTCTTAGACTTAGACCCCAACTTTTCTTCTTTGATCGCGTACCCTATTCTTTCTCCAATCGACATGAAATCCTCAAATCTGCTCTTTGACTTCTTGAGCATTATATCGAAGAAAGGAAGGGGAAGCGTCACGTGAAATAAGGGAGTCATTTCCTCTTCAGTTATGGGAGGATGAACCTGAGCTGCTAGACTTCGCCACCTCAAAGCATAATTCTTAAAGCTGTTATTTGACCTCATTTTCATGCTCTGAAGAAATTGTCAACTCGGTGATAGGTCTACGACACATCTATATTGGCTTAAAAAGGCTTCCGATAGGTCACCCCATGACTGATTCTGATTTTTGCTCAAATAGTTATACCATACCGCAACGGGTCCCACTAAATTGTCGTGGAAGTAGTGGATCAAAAACTTTTCATTCTTTATGTAGCCCTCCATCTTTCTGCAGAACATGTGCAAATGAACCTTCGGACAACTTGTACTGTCATACTGCACGAATCAGGGAGTCTTGAAATTTGTGTAATGGCGAAGCCAGGGACTAAACGAAATCTCTCGTAATCATCTAGCTTTCCTTTTTTCTTTTTAATTTCTTTCTCGATCCTATCTTCTAATTGCTCGAGTCTTTGTTTCATTCTTTCTTTCAACTGGTTCTGTAACCCCCTCGACCCAGCCTAGACGCCCGACCGAACCGAGAGTGCTACATTAGGTTTGCCGAAGCAAACTGGAGAAAGGTTACGAAAATCCGGTCCATTTTTTCTACTTTTATCATGTCTAAATGCAAATTAATGTTCCTACATGTTCATACTCGCAGCGGGTAATTTCTCGAATGAAACGAATCACAAAAAGATAACTAATTGCATCTTAACCAAGGTTGAGGGCTAAAACGTAAATACTTTAAATTACAAAACCAAAATTGAATTAAGATTACCAATCCACAATTGGTCTATTTACATGCCCACATAACAAATTTTAGGTCAAAATGATCATCCATGCGCATTCAATTACATTTTCTAAACTTAGGGACTAAAATGCAAGAAACCAAAAACTGATTTCCATGACATTACCTGTAAAAACTACCCCTGTACCGATACGTACATAGCCGTACCGATACGGAGTAGCCATGCGTACCGGTACACAGTGTACCGTATCGGTACGCCACATCAGCATGCACAGTATTAAATTCGTATCGGTACGAACCCCCCCGTGTATTAGTACATAGGTTTTCCTTCAAAAAGTGATTTTCCAATAACGAATCCCTATACCAGTACACTCTATCCCGTACCCATACGCCAAGCTTGAATTGCTTAATCGTACCGGTACTCGTATACCCGTATCGATGCTGCCTGCCTTAGTTTGCCTTTGCGTACCGATACGGTCCCTTGCGTATCGATACTCAGAGGCCTATAATGTCATTTTCTACAGGCTTTTCACCTAAATGTAGATGCATTTAGATCCTAGCAACTTGCATACTTGGATACAAACATTCAACAATACCTATATCAACCATTGTACCATGGTTTAACCACCATACAAGCTCATGTTACCAAAAGAATCAATCTAAAGGCATGCTCCCTAAAGCATTTCACCAAACATACCAAAATGTCCAACTAAGCAATTATCAGCAAGAACACCATACCAACAACAAATCAATACCATACTCAACAGGATTAGCACATTAACATACCATCAAAGCAAGACCATCTAGATGCATACCTAGAAGACCTCACAACATCAACCATAGGTAACAATGCACAACGAGCTTAACAACATCAATCAAACTCCGAAAATCACAGCATTACACATGCTTAGAACTAGGGAAAAACAGAATTACAATTCCCAAAATCCTCAGTGAACACATCGCCTTATTAACTGAAAACTAAAACGAGTCCATACTCAAAAGTCTTGTCTTTGGATCACTTAATCCTTACTTTTGCTGCCTCTAAACTTTAATGCTCCGCATCATTAGAGAAAAGAGAGCGTAAGAACACTTGCCTAGTGAAGATGCTCTTAAAGATGATGCATTAAAAACCCTTGAAAACCAACTCTTGTTTCAAACCATGCTTACGACCTAAGCAAGTTCTAATAGTTTCAATTCAAAACATGCATATCAACCATATGCAAAACATGATATATAAATTCCACATGCTTAATCCCAAAGCATCAAATACAAAGCCATGCTTAAATCCCAAAGCATTATATACAAACCATGCTTAAGTCCCAAAGCATTATAAAATAGGTTCAACATTAGAATTCTCATATATTGGCAATTATAGTGACCCTGGCAATTATAGTGACCTCGGATAGTCGACGACTATCCTTGATTAGCCGACTACTAACCTTTAGTTAACCAACCGTTAACTTTACACATCGGAAACACGGATCTCCCTTAATGATCGACCATCATCAAGACTACCCCATACCGACAGCATGACTTTACAACCTTGTCGACCGCAAGCTTTACATCAACAAGGGGAATCGACCGCTCAACCCAAGTGATAACAACATAGTCCGGGTAGCCGACCGCTATACCTCAAAGACTCTTAACCCCACGATCGATTTTAACCATATTATAGTGCACTTTATCCTATGGCATGCCAACTATATCCAAATGTTTTCTCACCATGTCACATAGCCAATATTGTAATACCCCAAAATTTACTAAGTGGATTAAGGGTCATTTAGTACTAAGATTTTAGCTTAAGGCTAACTTAGAGACTAAAATGACAAAAATGTAAAATTTAAGGTCTCTCAATTAGAAGATTCTAAAGGTATTTTTAGTTATTTGAAAGTGTCATGAAATAGAGTATAAGCTGAAAAGGGTTCATATGAAGTTGGATCGAATCTGAAAAGAATAGGACCTAGGGACCAAAATGACACTTTTGTAAAAGTTTGGGGTCTAAAGTGTAAATTACCAAAAAGATAATTTTATTCAGTATGAAGATAAATTCGATCGAAATAAGAATTTTGATATAAGTTTTAGAAATTAAAATGCAGTGGAAGATATCGAATTTTGATCGAACAAAATGGTTAAGCGTGCTCAGCTCAGGAAAGTACTAGGATGGGTGACCACTGGCAAATGGCACATCACTGTATTTTTGTTCGATAAAAGTGATACAGAATAATTGGGAATAAATCTTATGAATATATGATGAAGGAATTTAAAAAATAAATTATCTAATAAAGATTATCGGATAATTGGATCGAAAAAAAAATCATAAAATAGAATTTTATGATTTTCAAAAGGTATGGCCGATTGGAAGGGAACTATATTGGTTCGAATTTTATGGAATGACATAATTATAATATGTTAGTAAATTATGAAGTAATTGGAGGGCAAGTTTGGAAAGTAGATTAAAATGAATTTTAAATTCATTTTAATTTGGACAAGTGGCCAAATTGGATAAATTAAGGAATTTAAAGATCAAATATGAACAACACTTGTTCATCTTTTCCCCCCAAGCTGCCGTGAGCTATAACAAAGAGGGGAAAATGATTTTCAATCTTTTCAGCCAAATTTGGAAGGTTTTAAGCTTGATTCAAGGTGTGTTACTTTAGAATAAATTGTTCCATGCTTCAAGCTCTTCATTTTGATAGTAATTAAGCATAGTATTATGAAGAAAAAGTTTGGTAGTGATGAGAATTGATTTGGATTTTGAAAGGAATTGATGAATTTGAAGCTAGAATTTTGTGAAGTTGATGATAACTAGTTGAAAACAAGTTTGATTTTGGATTAATTTCATGATTTAGTTAATAAACCCTAACCTTAACTTTTGGAGCTTTAGTCAGGGATTGAGAATTAAGGATGTAATTAAGCAAATATTGATGTTAGAAGCCTTATTAGAAAGTTGAAATGAAAATTTTCCATTTGGTTTTCAAGATGATCAAATCGGCAATTAGGGAAATTTTAGGGGTTTATATTCAAGTTTTAAGTGATGATGGAAATGAATAAATTATGATGGTTGGAGCAAAATTTAAATGCTAGAATGATTGAATTCCCTTCACCATGTTATGTGACCAATTCGGTCTAAGTAAGAAAAAAAGGAAATTATTTGAAATTTTATTCTAGCATTAGAATTAGTAAGAGTTGGATGATATAAGTTTGATTTGGTGATTTAGGGACTAAAATGTCAATGAAGATTTGGTGAAGAGCCAATTCGGCCAAAGCTTGGAAATAAGAGGAAAATTTTTAAGAAGGTTAAAAGTGTTAGATTAATGTTGATTAAGTATGATTCTAAGCTTAAATGTTAAAGTAGTGACTAAGATGTCATTACTTCAAGAATTATAGTAGTAGTTAAAGTTTAGTGTAAAAAGGAAAGAATTATGGAGTATTTATTACTTAAGCTTGAATAAATTATCTTGGGTTCAAAATGGTCACTAAGGATCATAATGAACATTTGGTAAAATCCAAGGAAGAAAAGAAATAAAGGAATTAAGAGTTAAATATGGAAGTTGAGTTAGAATTGAATTGTGGCAGTGATTTTGAAAATCCGTCCTAAATTCTAAAAAAATGGTTAGATGATGAATTTTACATCATTGTAAAGATTTATCAGTCTAGTTTCATTTCCAACAAACGGAAGCTGATTCCGAGTCCTTTGTAAAAAGATATGAATTTTATTCGAAAGAAGGTTAGAAAAATTGTAAAGCAGTTTTCTGCACTGGACAACTTGTGACGTGAATTTAGGAATTTTTCATAATTGTTTTAGATTTTAGTAACTTATTAGGCTTATACCGTTGGTTTTTTTATCGAATCTAGTTTTTAACAGTGTAAAGGAATTCGAAATCTGATATGTATTCTGATCTGTAGAAGTGATTAACTAAAGGTAGCGAGAGCTGCCAGGATTGGAATTAGGAATAATTTGTACTCAACTATTGGTTCGATTAACTCAAAGGAGTTATTTGAAATTTAGATTGGTCGTTAGGGGCCATAATGAGTTTTGGAAAGTATAAGGAAGAGAGAAAAAAAATTTGTGGAATTTTATTATGTTTGAATGATTTTTATATTAGGCCATATGTTTAAGGAAATGTTAGATTAAAATCTAACAAGTGATTTATTTTATCTACATGATGAATGAAGATGAATTCGAATCACAAGAGAGTTCGAGATGACAGTAAGAAAATAAAAAAATGAATCAATGCTTAGTGAGGCAACTTAATACATTGATATTTATGTCATTGAATATATGATTGATATAATATGAATATGTCAAGATTTGAGAAATAAAATGCATTGATCTTTTGATTTCTTACATTGATGAAGTTAAAATGATATTTCGGGTATGAACTGCCCAATGTTGATATATATATATATATATTGATATATGTTGCCATTGATGAAATAGATTGATGATATAAAGCCCAATGTTAATATATATATATATTGATATATGTTGCCATTGATGAAATAGATTGATGATATAAAGCCCAATGTATGATATAGAGATGTGAAGGTATAGTTGGATATCCATAGAGTCATAAACAACTGTATAAATATTCTAAGCACTTCAGGTAAAGTGCAAATTTATTCTAAGCACTTTAGGTAAAGTGCAAATTTCATTAATGGTATACTCCGGTAAGTATACCGAACCACTTCGGTGCTAAGCACTCCCGGTAGAGTGCAATAATACATTATACTCAAGTAAGTATAGGGGGTGACTCGTGTACATAGAATCTCTTAATTCGATACCTTGGGCTAAGTAAACTGAAATGAATCAAAGAAACAGAATGATAAGCTTGAAAGCTTGCAGATAGAAATGAAAAAGGTAATGGTAAGCATTGAAAGCTTACGGATGGAAATGGCAACGGTAATTGGTATTATCTAAACTTATTACTTTGATATTCATATGTGTTGTTACATATTTATTTATGTTAACGAGCATGGCATGGTACAATGATCATATGCATTATTATTTATTTACATTGATATTTATGTCAAATTGCATTTGACTATGATTTATTGCCTCACTAAGTAGATACTTAACGCGTGACTGTTTCACACGTAGGAAAGAAGAAATGGTTGGAGTAAGGAGCATAAACGGACATCATCAATCAATAACAGGTACATCAGTATCGGTAAGATATCTTTTAACACTGTTTGATACTTACTAGTTGGCATGTATATTAAAATGATATGCCTGCTCTGATAGAATTTGTAATTTATTTGGTATTTGGATGAATTTTAAATCAAGTAGTTTTTAGGCAGTTTCACTAATTATATAAAGTCAAATTAAATTAATAAGTTACTGCCTGAAATTAAACCTGACTTGAAGACAAAAATATAAAGTTTAAACTTTACGCGATTAATTAGATTTGTAAATAAAGAAATTGTAATATTTTTTTAAGAAACAAATTTTTACTAAATTATAAATATAGATGGTTTTACAAATGTTTTATGACATCTTTGTCTCGTATTCAATGATGGATACGGGAAAGGGGTGTTACATTTATTGGTATCAAAGCTACAAGTTTAGCCGATTCTCGGCCTAAATGAAAGTGGTTTTATGTTAAAAAGAGTATACATGCCACTAGTATATCAAAATTACTGATCTGATATTTTTATGATCTGATTGATGTCGCTCCTTATTATTATAACTTGGGTAGGAATTATAAGAAATAATCGAGTCAAGAAAGTGTGATAAACTAGTAAATTGGATGCTTTGGAAGGAATCAAGAGTGGTAATAATAAGGTTAATGATTACCTTTCGGATAAATCGGAACAAGAAAAGGGCTCTGGTACAACAAGGAGTGCATGTGCCAGATTAAGGAACTGAAAAGTTTGGGAACATATGAATTGAAAGGAGAAGTAGATGATGGTCCAGTGATTGTTGATTTATAACTGAATAACCTAAGGATTACACTAGACGAATTTCACTGCTTGAATGCAGAGGAATTGGATAGAGTTGTCTTGTTGCTCTTAGATTTAAGCTAGATTCGAAAACCATCTGAATTTGCTTCATAGCCAGGATTGCACATATCATTCCGAGTTTATAACATCAAGACTAATAAAGATTGGGATGATCCGAACTCATAGAAGGTACATCTCATCTTTTTGGATAAACTTGTATTGACTTTGATGGGTCCTAGCTTTACACATTTGTATATAAGTACGAAGTTGAGTGGTGAACGAGATATCCTCTTAGAACTCATTTCAAGTAATATAGCAGTGACAAATTTGTTGGGTTGTAATGTAAGGGTAAGTTGAACATATAGGATTTGCTCGATAAAATATAAAGAATGAAGTTCCCTATAAACTTAGTGAAATTATCTTTCAAGGAGTTCAAGATGATTTTTCGGCATAAATTGGTTATCTTTCTATCATGTCATGATGAATTGTCACATAAAGCGATTAGTATTGAAAAACACGGAAGGTACACAAATAGTAGTAGTTGGTGAAAGGGTAAATCCCTTCTGTAATGTAATTTCAGTTTTATGAAGAAAATTGTTTCTATAAGGTTGCAAGTTTCCTTAGTAAATGTAGTGGATACTCGGGCTGTTGAAGTTAAATTGGAAAATAACTCGACTGTTCAAAAATATCCAAATGTATTCTCAGATGGGTTACTCGGAATTACCTCTGGATTGAGAGGTGGAATTCAAAATAAAGATGTTACCAGGCATTGAGCCTAAATTAATGGCCCCGTATAAAATGGCTTCGATCGAACTTTGGGAGTTAAAGGTATGATTGTAAGAAATGTTAGGTTGAGATTTTATAAAGCCAAGTGTGTCACCTTGGGGTGCACCAGCGTATTTGTGAAAAGAAAGATTAACCTATGTGATTAAGTGTAGATTACCGTCAGCTAAATAAGGTGACAGTGAAGAATAAATATCCTCTTTCGAGTACTGATGATCTTATTGATCAGTTAAAAAGGTGCATCTATGTTTTCTAAAACCAATCTTTGATTGGAGTATCGTTAGTTAAAGATCAAGGAAGAAGATATTCTAAAGACAGTTTTTCGGACTCAATATGGATAATATAAGTATCGTTTAGTTTGAAAAATGCTTCTGTAGCATTAATAGACCCGATAAACCGAATATTTCAACCTTACTTGGACCAATTTTTGGTAGAGTTCATTGAGGATATTTTTGTCTATTCGAAGGCAAAGGAAGAACAAAATGTTCATCTTTATATTGTTCTTCAGATCTTCCGAGAAAGGAAGCTATATACTAAGTTGTTAAAGTGTGAATTCCTGTTTGTCGAAAGTTGCTTTATTGGTTATGTGATTTCAGCATAGGGGATAAGAGTAGATCCCAAGAAACCACAAACTATAATTGAATGGAAACCTCCGAAGAAAGTTTCTGAGGTTTGGAATTTCTTGGGATTTGCTGGTTATTATTGAAAGTTGTAAAAAATTTCTCGATGATTGCCTTCCCACTGATCAAGCTATTGAGGAAAGAAATGCCATTCAGTTGGACAAATAAACACCAAGAAATCTTTGAGACATTAAAGGAGATCTTAATAGTAGCCCCGGTACCAGTACAACCAAAATTGGGCAAAAATAATGTAGTTTATAACGATGTTTCTTATAATAGTTTGGGATGTGTAATTATGTAAGAAGGGAAAGTAGTAGCCTATGTTTCTAGACAACTTAAGACACATGAGAGGAATTATCCTACTCATGTTTTGGAGTTGGCAATGGTTATATTTACTCTACAGATATGGCATCATTATTTATATAGTGAACGGCGCTATATTTATGTAGATTATAAAAGTTTAAAGTATGTGCAAACTAAAAAGGAGCTGAACCTGAGGCAAAGTAGATGGGTCGAGCTTCTTAAGGATTATGATGTGATCATTGATTATCATCCACGAAAAAAATAAACTTTATTGGATCTAATAAAAGATCTTTAGAGAAAGGATGAGAAATGTTGTCAAGGTTCAAACAAGTTGAAAAAAGATAATTGATATGAAGTTAAGGATAAAGTATTCCTTAAAAGTTTCACCTTGAAATAAGGTGTTATGGTTTAGACAAAAAGAAAGTTAATTCCAAAATTTATTAGACTATACGAAATTGTGAAAAGAGTTGCTCCGGTAGCTTATAAGTTAGTTTTATCTTTGGGAAAGAACAAGATTCATAACGTATCGATGCTTAAAAAGTATTGATTAGATCTCTTGCATGTCATTATCCCGATGAAAATAGAGATTCAGCCAGATTTAATGTACGAGGAAGAACCGGTAAAGATCCTAACATAGTCAAAGAACTAAGAAACAAGATAATCTCTCTTATTCAAGTTCTTTAACAAAATCATTAAGTCAAGTAAACGACTTCTAAAATATTAGGAGACTTCTAAAAGATTAGGAGAAGATATGAGAAAACAGTTTTCTCACCTTTTGGAACCAAATACGTATTGAAAATTTGAGGATGAATTTTCTTAAGTGGGAGAGAATTGCAATACCCTAAAATTTACTAAGCGGATTAAGGGTCCTTTAGTACTAAGATTTTAGCTTAAGGCTTACTTAGTGACTAAAATGACAAAAATGTAAAAGTTAAGGTCTCTGAATTAGAATATTCTAAAGGTATTTTCAGTTATTCGAAAGTGTCGTGAAATAGAGGATAAGCTGAAGAGGGTTTATATGAAGTTGGATCCGAATCTAAAAAGAATAGGACCTAGGGACCAAAATGACACTTTTGTAAAAGTTTGGGGTCTAAAGTGTAAATTACCAAAAAGATAATTTTATTCAGTATGAAGATAAATTCAATCGAAATAAGAATTTTGATATAAGTTTTAAAAATTAAAATACAGTGGAAGATATCGAATTTTGATCGAACAAAATGGTTAAGCGTGCTCAGCTCAAGAAAGTACTAGGATGGGTGACCACTGGGAAATGGCACATCACTGTATTTTTGTTCGATAAAAGTGATACGGAATAATTGGGAATAATTCTTATAAATATATGATGAAGGAATTTAAAAAATAAATTATCTGATAACGATTATCGGATAATTGGATCGAATAAAAATCATAAAATAGAATTTTATGATTTTCAAAGGGTATGGCCGGTTGGAAGGGAACCATATTGGTTCAAATTTTATGGAATGGCATAATTATAATATGTTAGTAAATTATAAAGTAATTGGAGGGCAAGTTTGGAAAGTAGATTAAAATGAATTTTAAATTCATTTTAATTTGGACAAGTGGCCAAATTGGATAAATTAAGGAATTTAAAGATCAAATATGAACAACACTTGTTCATCTTTTTCCCCTAAGCTGCCGTGAGCTATAACAAAGAGGGGGGAAATGATTTTCAATCTTTTAAGCTAAATTTGGAAGGTTTTAAGCTTGATTCAAGGTGTGTTACTTTAGAATAAATTGTTCTATGCTTCAAGCTCTTCATTTTGATAGTAATTAAGCATAATATTATGAAGAAAAAGTTTGGTAGTGATGAGAATTGATTTGGATTTTGAAAGGAATTGATGAATTTGGAGCTAGAATTGTGTGAAGTTGATGATAACTAGTTGAAAACAAGTTTGATTTTGGATTAATTTCATGATTTAGTTAATAAACCCTAACCTTAACTTTTGGAGCTTTAGTCAGGGATTGAGAATTAAGGATGTAATTAAGCAAATATTGATGTTAGAAGCCTTATTGCAATGTTGAAATGAAAATTTTCCATTTGGTTTTCAAGATGATCAAATCGGCAATTAGGGAAATTTTATGGGTTTATATTCAAGTTTTAAGTGATGATGGAAATGAATAAATTATGATGGTTGGAGAAAAATTTAAATGATTGAATGATTGAATTCCCTTCACTATGTTAAGTGACCAATTCGGTCTAAGTAAGAAAAAAAAGGAAATTATTTGAAATTTTATTCTAGCATTAGAATTAGTAAGAGTTGGATGATATGAGTTTGATTTGGTGATTTAGGGACTAAAATGTCAATGAAGAATTGGTGAAGAGACAATTCGGCCAAAGCTTAGAAATAAGAGGAAAATTTTTAAGAAGGTTAAAAGTGTTAGATTAATGTTGATTAAGTATGATTCTAAGCTTAAATGTTAAAGTAGTGACTAAGATGTCATTACTTCAAGATTTATAGTAGTAGTTTAAGTTTAGTGTAAAAAGGAAAGAATTATGGAGTATTTATTACTTAATCTTGAATAAATTATTTGGGGTTCAAAATGGTCACTAAGGATCATAATGAACATTTGGTAAAATCCAAGGAAGAAAAGAAATAAAGGAATTAGGAGTTAAATATGGAAGTTGAGTTAGAATTGAATTGTGGCAGTGATTTTGAAAATTAGCCATAAATTCTAAAAAAATGGTTAGATGATGAATTTTACACCATTGTAAAGATTTATCAGTCTAGTTTCATTTCCAGCAAACGAAAACTGATTCTGAGTCTTGAGTAAAAAGATATGAATTTTATTCGAAAGCAGTTTTCTGCACTGGACAACTTGTAACGTGAATTTAGGAAATTTTCATATTTTTTTTAGATTTTAGTAATTTATGAGGCTTATACTGTTGGATTCATTATCGAATCTAGTTTTTAACGGTGTAAAGGAAGTCGAAATCCGATATGTATTATGATCTGTAGAAGTGATTAACTGAAGGTAGCCCGAGCTGCCAGGATTGGAATTAGGAATAATTTGTATTCGAATATTGGTTCGATTAACTCCAATGAGTTATTTGAAATTTAAATTGGTCGTTAGGGGCCATAATGAGTTTTGTACAGTATAAGGAAGAGAGAAAAATATTTGGGGAATTTTATTATGTTTGAATGATTTTTATATTAGGCCATATGTTTAAGGAAATGTTAGATTAAAATCTAACAAGTGATTTATTTTATCTACATGATGAATGAAGATGAATTCGAATCACAAGAGAGTTCGAGATGACAGTAAGAAAAGAAAAGAAAAACGAATCAATGCTTAGTGAGGCAACTTAATACAAGGCCCAGGTGAGTGCAATTGCATGCATATCATAATACATTGATATTAATATCATTGAATATATGATTGATATAATATGAATATGTCAAGATTTGAGAAATAAAATGCATTGATCATTTGATTTCTTACATTGATGAAGTTGAAATATTATTTCGGGTATGAACTGCCCAATGTTGATATATATTGATATATGTTGCCATTGATGAAATAGATTGATGATATAAAGCCCAATGTATGATATAGAGATTTGAAGGTATAGTTGGATATCCATAGAGTCATAAACAGCTGTATAAATATTCTAAGCACTTCAGGTAAAGTGCAAATTTATTCTAAGCACTTCAGATAAAGTGCAAATTTATTCGAAGCACTTCAGGTAAAGTGAAAATTTCATTAATGGTATACTTCGGTAAGTATACCAAAGCACTTCGGTGCTAAGCACTCCCGGTAGAGTGCAATAATACACTATACTCACGTAAGTATAGGGGGGATGACTCATGTACATAGAATCTCTTAATGCGATACCTTGGGCTAAGTAAATTGAAATGAATCAAAGAAACAGAATGATAAGCTTGAAAGCTTGCAAATAGAAATGAAAAAGGTATTGCTAAGCATTGAAAGCTTACGAATGGAAATGGCAACGGTAATTGGTATTATCGAATCTTATTACTTTGATATTCATATGTGCTGTTACATATTTACTTATGTTAACGAGCATGGCATGGTACAATGATCATATGCATTATTATTTATTTACATTGATATTTATGTCAAATTGCATTTGACTATGAATTATTGCCTCACTAAGTAAATACTTAACGTGTGACTGTTTCACACGTAGGAAAGAAGAAATGGTTGGAGTAAGGAGCATAAACGGACATCATCAATCAATAACAGGTACATCAGTATCAGTAAGATATCTTTTAACACTGTTTGATATTTACTAGTTGGCATGTATATTAAAATGATATGCCTGCTCTGATAGAATTTGTATTTTATTTGGTATCTGGATGAATTTTAAATCAGGCAGTTTCACTAATTATATAAAGTCGAATTAAATTAATAAGTTGTTGCCTGAAATTAAACCCGACTTGAAGACGAAAATTTAAAGTTTAAACTTTACGCGATTAATTAGATTTGTAAATAAAGACTAAATTATAATATTTTTTTAAGAAACAAATTTTTACCGAATTATAAATATAGATGGTTTTACAAATGTTTTATGACATCTCTGTCTCATATTCAATGATGGATATGGGAAAGGGGTGTTACAAATCTATCATTTACAAAACCATTTACTCACTGTTTTACAATGCATTATATGGAATCACATCATATGCAAATCACATTGCCAAAGCAATAACACCATTCCCGACCGGAATGAAAACCAATGCTCACAAGCATTTCTTATACTTTTAAACCCCTACATATTTGTTTAAATTCATGCATTTCCAGCAAGTATATCAAACCATGTTTACGACCAAAATATGAATTACACATGCTCATATCTGAACCGATATTAAAGAGCAAAAGAGAGAAAACTTACTTCTGAGCTTAGGTAAGTGTTTCAAGCTTAACCTAAACTCCCAACAACCTTTAATAAACCTTTTAAAGGTGTTTAAACCCTTGTTTTGGCAACATAAAACCAGAGGAAACATGCATTAAATCGCATCCAATACTCTGTTACAACTCAAAATCCCGTAGCTCTCAAGATGCCCACTCAAAACTCATCTGAAACTTACCAAAATCAACCTCAAACACTGCTCAATCTTAACCCATCCACACTATAATGATTCGAAACATCAAACTTCATCAATTAATATCTAAAAACTCATCCCCAACATCCTTTTACTTCCAGCAATGATTAAACACCTTAAACATCCCAAAAACTCTTAATTAACAACCTAACAATTAGATATTCAACAAATTTCGGGATTCCATTATTAAAAACAACTTATCCACATTATAATAAATCCAAAATAAGATTAAAATCAATTCACAATACTGGAAAAACATATCCAAATCGAAAACCACAAGATTATTCAATTACACCTCAATTAAGTTAAAATCCATATTTAATTACTCAAAACCTATTGAAAATCATATGTAAAGAGCCAAGAGCTTGGGAATTTCAGTAAAGAACCTTTCACTAGAGGAGAAGAACTAAACTTACCTCCAATGAATGAGTTTCCCCTTAATTGGATGGTTTTTCCTCTTGAAAAGCAAAGAAATTCAATAAGATTTGTGGAAAACAATTTAAGAAATCATTTAGCAAATCAATGAGTAAAGAAATTAAGATCATTACGTTAAATCTCTGATGGAAAAAGTGTGTTTGGCTGAGAGTGTTTTGAGATAAAATGTGAGAAAAGAAAAGTTACGTCAAAATGTGTTTTAGAAAGATAACTAGCTTTTTAACTAAATCCTTTTCAATTCTTTTAATTAAAACCATTTTAAAATAATACTAATTAAGGGAATACTCAGACTAGACCAAATGGTAAAATAGCTCCTTAAAGATTCTAAGTTTTGACTCTTTACAAAACATCCACCTTTTTAAACAGTTTTCAAAAATTGCATTTTGGTCACTAGCCAAAATGTCACCCTTCTAAAGCTCGTTTTTCAAAATTGCTTTCACTAATATTTTTAATATAATAAAATATGATTTTTAAACATTTTCCATACTTTTATCTTTCAAAAAAATATTCGCTCCCGAATCTCTAACCTAGTCCACTAGACCGTCTAACCAGCCCCAAAACCACTAGGCCCAAAACCGGGGCGTTACAACTCTCCCCCCTCTTAAGAAATTTCGCCCTCGAAATTTACCTGGAGGAAAAAGATGCGGAAATTGCTCCAACATATCCACCTTACTTTCCCAAGTGGCTTCATCAACACCTAGATGTCGCGGCAAGACTTTAACCAGTTCTATCGTCTTACCCCGTAGAACCTTGCTGCTAGAATCAAGAATTTCCACTAGCTTCTCATCAAAAGAAAAATCCGATCTCAACTCAATATGCTCCACCGACATAACATGCGAAGGATCCGATCGATACCTCTGTAACATGGATACATGGAACACATCATGTATTTTCTCAAGCTTGGGAGGCAACCTCAACCGATAAGCCACAGGACCAACTCGTTCCACAATCTCATATGGTCCAATAAACCTCGGACTAAGCTTACCCTTACATCCAAACCGCATCACCTTTTTCCACGGTGACACCTTCTAGAACACTCGATCACCCACCGCATATTCAATTTCCATACGCTTTAAATCCGAGTAAGATTTCTACCGATCTGCAGCTGCTTTCAAGAATTCAAACACAAACTTAACTTTCTCATCTATGTCTTTCAACACATGAGGCAAAGAAATATGCTTTTCCCCTACCTCTGCCCAACACAAGGGCGTACGACACCTCCGACCATATAATACCTCAAATGGTGCCATCTGTATACTCGCTTGATAGCTGTTATTATAAGCAAATTCCACCAATGGCAAATGCTTCTCCCAGGTTCCTTGAAACTCAATAATACAACACCTTAACATATCCTCCAAGACCTGGATAACACGCTCAAACTGACCATCCATCTGAGGATGATACGCGGTGCTGAAACTCAACCTCGAACCCAAAGCCTGATGTAAACATTTCCAAAACCTTGACGTGAACCTCAGATATCAATCCGAAATGATTGGCTTTGGTACTCCGTGCAAATGCACAATCTCAGAGATAAACAAATCTGCTAGCCTGTCCAAGGTGTACGTCGTATGCACTGGCAGAAAATGTGCACACTTTGTAAACCGATCGACAACCACCCAAATGCAATCCTTTTTAGCTGGTGTCATAGGCAACTTGACACAAAATCCATGGTGATTCTCTCCCATTTCCACTATGGAATTCTCAACGGTTGCAACAATCTAGATGGAAACTGATGTTCAACTTTAACCCACTGGCACACCATACACTTGGACACAAACTCCGCCACATCTTTCTTCAAACCAACCTAATAGTACCTTTCCCTCAAATCACGATACATTTTGGTACTACCAGGATGCATAGCAAAAGGACTAGAATGTGCTTCCTCTAAAATTGTGAGCCTAAGATCCGAGACTTCTGACACCACTATTCAACCCTTGAAGCACAAAACCTATCATCATCAAAATGAAAATCCATCGGATTACCATCTGCTATGCTTTTAACATGAGGAACCAAAGAATCATCATATGGTTGCTTAGCCTTAACCAACTGTAACAGCGTAGGCTTAACTTGCAATTCAGCCAACAACCCACCTTCCCGCGTCACACTCAACCTCGCAAGCATTACCCTAAGCTCAACCGCCAACCTACGACTCAATACATCCGCAACAACATTAGCTTTTCCATAATGATACTCAATTGTCAAGTCGTAATCCTTAAGCAACTCCAACTACCTTCATTGCCTAAGGTTCAAATCCTTTTGAGACATTAAATACTTCAAAATCTTATGATCTGTAAAGACAACACACTTCTCTCCATAAAGGTAGTGTCGCCAAATCCTCAAGGCAAACACAACATCAGTAAGCTCCAAATCATGAGTTGGATAATTGCGCTCATGAACCTTCAACTGCCTCCATGCATAGGCCACAACCATTCCATCCTGCATCAGCACACAACCCAAACCCACATGCGATATGTCACTATAAACCACAAACTCCTTCCCAAATTTCAGTTGAATCAACACAAGAGCATGTGTCAAAACCTCCTTCAACTTCTCAAAACCATGTTGTTGCTTCTCCATCCAAACGAAAGGAACATTCTTTTGCAATAACTTTGTTAACAGAGCCGTAATACTAGAAAACCCTTCCACAAAACGGCGATAATATCCTGCCAACCCAAGAAAACTATGCACTTTTGACACGGTCTTAGGTTGTTTCCAATTGAGAATAGCCTCAATTTTCGGTGGATCAACACGAATTTCCTTTGTGGATACCACATGTCCAAGAAACATCACCTCTTTGAGCCAAAACTCGCACTTTCTTAGCTTGGCATACAACCGATTATCCTACAAGACTTGCAACACAATCTGCAAATGCTGATCATGCTCCTCCTCGGTACGAGAGTACAAGAGTATATCATCGATAAAAACCACCACAAACCGATCAAGGTACTCATAAAACACTATATTCATCATATCTATGAAAGCCGCCGTATTTGTCAAACCAAATGGCATCACCAAAAACTCATAATGCCCGTACCTCGTACAAACATCGTCTTATGAACATTCATATCCTTGACTTTCAATTGATAATACCTCGACCTTAAATCTATCTTCGAAAACACTGCAGCCCCGTAAAACTGATCAGACAAGTCATCAATCTGCGACAACAGATACTTATTCTTCACTGTCAACTTATTCAACTAACGATAATCAATGCACATACGCATCGATCCATCATTCTTTTTCACAAAGAGAACCAGAGCACCCTAAGAAGAAACACTCGGTCGAATGAACCCATGATCCAACAACTCCTGAAGCTGGGTTTTTAACTCCTTTAACTCTTTCGGTGCCATCCGATAAGGAGCAATAGACATCGGAGTTGTACCTTTATAAGTTTCAATGTGAAACTCCACCGCCCTATTCAGAGGTAAACCAGGCAACTCTTCAGGAAAAACTTTTGGATAATCACAAACAGCTCGAATGTCCTGTACCCAAACACCCTTGGCTTCTGAATTCATAACAATAGCCAAATAAGCTTGGCAACCATCAAACATCATCTTCTCTTCTCGGGTAGCCGAAACAACATTGGACATGAATTTTACATTCTCACCCACCACCACGACTTCATAGTCATCGGCCAACTTCAAAGAAATCCTTTTGGACTCACAATCCACCACCGCCTTGTGCTCACTTAACCAATCCATACCCATGATAACGTCAAAACCATGGAATGACAACTCCATCAAATCTGTGGCAAACTCATGACCTTGCACCGCCAAAGGACAACGCCTATACAACCTTCTAGTTGTAACTGTCTCCCCAAAAGAACTAGTTACCAACATGCCAACATCCAAGATATAACACCTTTAATGTATACTCGTAGACCGAATATACATTAAAGATGTTATGAAATCGTTGGAAGAAATCTTGAGTTGTAAATATTTTTATACCAAAATTTAATTTGTAGTCTAACCCTTTCTCGGTTTTAAATTTAAAACTATGTCATCTAGGTGCAGCTAGTTTTGACCCTGAATTTGGTTTTCAAAATTTATAATTGAATTATTAAAATAAAGGAAACAATATAATTCAGGGTGAAAACTACGTAAGCTGCCTAGACCCTTTCTTGATTTTTAAAATTTTTATGCAATTAGGGCTAAACAAAATTTTAACCGTACCAAAGATTTTGTTATAGTCAACAGTTCGTATTTCTAAACTTATTCCTCCATAAAAACACATAATTACATTGTAAACTTATGTTGTAGGCAGTTCAACTTTAACTTACTTATATGCCCACTAGTCTATCAAATTATGGTAAAGACGTACTTACTGAACTTATTGTAGTAACTTGATTTTTCCCAAGTTTCTGCTCCTCCTCAATAGACGATTTCTAGGAAACCTACTGTGACATAAGACACACGCTAAGTACGAACTTAGTGAGGCAGTTAACCTTATTTATTTTAAAAAAACATGAAATAGTGTAATACAGTATGTCAAGTATAAAAGTGCATTTCGTTTTCTCTATAACATGGCAAGTATGTTACAATGTACATATGCCATGTATCATAACTATCATATAAGTCATGTTATTATTGCATAATATATTCTCTATCTTGTATCATGTAACATCTTTTCCATGTATCATGTAACATATGTATCATGTAGATCATATATCACTTCTATCATATAAATAATGTATCATCATGCAGTCATTTGCATGCTCATGATCTAACATGTAATCATCTGGTTATTATTATCATCGTGTCTGGCTAGAGGCCCATGGAAACCCCGTAGCCTATCTGCACTGTAGTGCCATGTGGAGTACGTACTCGGGAGGACGCTCTTTGCTCCTCATATAAGGACGCTCTTTGCTCCTTATATTAAAAATACCTCGCTAGTGCCATTTGCACCCTAGGGTGTATCTTGTTTCATTTTAATCTTGTCATTATCCATTTTTCATGTATGCATAATGCATCATCATTTATGCAAACGATAATTCGTACCTGGTATTCCATCAAGCTTGCCATGTCGAGCAATGTATCATATCATATATTACAGAGAAATACAATGCCAATTTCTATGTAATGCAATTAGAAATGCACTCACCTTGGCCATTTATTAATATGCCTCACTAAGCTCTATTGATCCTTTCCTTTATAGTACCTCGAACCTTCTTTTGATTTGGATCCAACTTCATTTATTACATGAATATAAATAAACATTTGTTAGATTCACTCCTAACAATATTTCAATTAAGCTATTTAATCATTCAACATAAAAGATTTCCATAAATTTCTTTCCTTCCTTATATTGTCCAAAACCTATTTTTGGTCCTTAATAACCATTTCGAACTTCAAATAATTTTTCTGAACTTGCTAACTAACATTAGATACAAAATATGTAAATTTCTATCTTCTGCCAGTTTTGTACTACATTCAAAGTTTTATTTCTATAAAATAATCTAAAACTCGGAATTCGATTCCATTTGTTCTAAAAGAAACTAGATTCAATAAGATTTTCAGTCATATAAACTAATAGCCCAGATTCAACTTGTACGATTTATGACAAATTTTCAAAGTCAATTTCCAGTGCTAATTTTGGAACAGACTGGTGCTTTATTTTCTGACCTTTCGTCACTTAAAAATTCATATCTTTTGACTCGAAACTCGAAATCAATTTCCGTTTGTTGGATACGAAACTACACGAATAAATTCAAGTCCAACATAACTTCCATAATTAACTTCTATATTTCTCTAATTTCTCCTAATTACATGTTCATTATGGTCCTTAGTGACCATTTTGAACATTAAACAAGTGTTCAAGCTCAATTTAAACAATTTCCATGACTATTTACTTATTTTGAACTATTATCCTTTTAGCCATTTAACTTTATAAAAGTGACATTTTAGTCACTACTTCACTTTTGTAAATAAGTTCATGTACAATTAAACCATTTATTTATTTCTAACATTCTTAGAAATTTTTCCTTCAACTTTCAACCTTATTCAACTTGGTCCTTCACTAAATTCTTTATTTTCAAAAAGGTCCCTTATATTTCCTTTCTTGGCATATCAATCCCTTAACTTTCATAACATGCTTGAATTTTCAATTCTATCAATTTTCCATAAATTCAAGACCAATCCCTATTTTTTCCTAAATTGCCAAATTGGTCCTTCAACTTCCAATTTTTTTCATTTTGGTTCCTAATCATCAATTCAAGCTAATTTCATCATAAATCAATGATTCCAACACTAAAATAAAATTTTCAATAATTTCCCCTAACTTTCCATTTTTTATAATTAGCCCCTAAAATTACAATTTGGAGAAATTATTCAATATGTAATCAAAATAGAACCCCATAACTTCATAATTCATTTAATCCCGTCCTTAATTTAACCTCCTAACCAAAACCCCCAAATTTTAGGGTTAGGGTTTATAATCTCAAACATAGAATTAATCCAAATTCAAGCTTACTAAATCATTAATCTAACATCACAAACCCTAAATTAAACTTGAATCCATAAACCCTAATTATCTTCATAATAATCAAAACATGTAGAGTTTAAATCCCAACTCAATAACATTATTTTATCATCACAAAAGCTTGATTTCAACTTGAATTTCAACATGGAATCATAAAATCTCAAAACCCCCAATTGAGTCCATAAACCCTAATTCCTTCTCATACAAAATTCTCATCAACCAAGCATGTTTTCCACGAATTATTTACACCAAAAGATAGAGCTTGATGAGTAGAACAACTTTGTAGTTCGAAAGATTACCTGAAAATCGAGTCTCGGGGCTTGAATCGAACTTGGAAAATTTTCTCCTTTCTCTTGTAACACCCTTAACATATACTCGTAGGATGAATATACATTAAAGATGTTACAAAATTTTTAGAAAAGATCTTGACTTGTAACTTTTTTTACTAAAAATTCAGCTTTTAGTTTAACCCTTCCTCAATTTTAAATTAAAAACTATGTCGTCTAGATGCAGCTAGTTTTAACCCTAATTGGTTTAAAAAAAACTTATAATTGAGTTATTGAAATAAAAATATAACTCAGGGTGAAAACTATGTGTGTTGCCTAGACCCTTTCTTGATTTTAAAACTTCTACACGATTAGGGTTAAACTATGTTTAATTGTACCAAAATTCATTACTACTATTAGCAAACTATATTTCTAAACATATTCATCACAAAAGCATATCTATAACTAGTAAACGTATACTTTAAAACCGTTTAACCATAAAATATTTACATGCCCACTAGATATCAATTTATGATAAGGATGTACTTACTGTGACTTACTGCAGTAACTTGATTTTTCCAAAGGTTCAGCTCCTCTTCGCTAGGCAATTCTGGAGAACCTACGTGTGACATAAGACACACGCTAAGTACGAACTTAGTGAGGCAATTAAACTTATTTATTTAAACATGAATTGATGTGATTTAATATGTCATATAAAAGTGCATTTCATATTTCTCTATAACATGGCAAGTATATCACAATATACACGTGTCGTGTATCATAACTATCATATAATTTATGTTAATATTATATAACATATTCTTTGTCATTGACATGCTTTCATAATATCATGCATCATATCATGGTCATATTTTATTATGCAGTCATTTGCATATACTCTATCATAATCATGCTTTTATCATGCAATCATTTGCATATCATGTATTCTATCATGATCATATTTTATCATGCAATCATTTGCATATCATATAAATCAAGTATCATCAATATCATGTAGCATCTATCATATAGATCATGTATCATTTCTATCATATGAATCATGTATCATCATGCAGTCATTTGCATGCTCATGATCTACCATGTAATCATCTTGTTTTATTATTATCGTGTCTGGCTAGAGGCCCATGGAAACCCTATAGCCTATCTGCACCGTAGTGCCATGTAGAGTACGTACTCGGGAGGACGCTCTTTGCTCCTCATATAATGACGTTCTTTGCTCCTTATAATAAAACACCTGGTATTCATATTTCATGTACGCATAATGCATCATCATTTATGAAAACAATAATAATTACCTGATATACCGTCAAGCTTGCCATGTCAAGCAGTGTATGATATCATGTATTATAGAGAAATGCCATGCCATTTTCTATGTAATGCAAACATTTAAAAATGCACTCACCTGAGCCATGTAATAGTATGCCTCACTAAGCTTACTCGAGGTTCCTATCTTTGTTTTTATCACTGGTTCTCCCTCGAATTCTTTTAGAACTGTATAAGACTAATCGGACGTATACATCATTTCTCTTACATTAAACTTAAATCTAACATTGCTAACTTGATTCTTAAACATAACTATTCGAATATAATTTTTTTTGAAAATTTCCCCAATATTCTTCAAAGTTGCTGAATTGGTCCATGGGTCCTTAGTGACCATTTTGAACATTAAATAATTGTTCAAGCTTAATTTGAACAATTTCCATAATCATTTACTAATTTGGACTATTACCCTTTTAGTCCTCAAGCTTTATAAATGGGACATTTTAGTCACTACTTCACTTTTGTACATAAATTCATGTACAAATAAACCATTCATCTATTTTCTAACATTCTTGAAATTTTCCTTCAACTTTTAACATTATTCAATTTAGTCATTCACTATACTTTCATAACATGCTTGAATCTTCAATTCTAGCTTATTTTCATCTAAGCCACTATCAAAACAATAAATTTCCAAAATATCATATATTTTCCCCTTCTTTCCAAAATGGTCCTTTTTCATCATTTCAAGCCAATTTGATCACATTTTCAATAATTACTCTTTAATCCCTCCTTAATCTAATATTTTTAAAATCCTCATTTTAACTTTTTGAAGTTGCCGAATAGGTCACCAAAATTTTCCAAATGTACAATTTTGATCCTAAATTGTCAATTAAAGCTCAAAATATTATTTTCTACCCATTTCCAACATCAAATAAATTTTTGAAAATTTAGTCCCTAATTCCTTAAAAATGCCAAAATGGTCCTCTAACTTTTCAAAAATTTCATTTTGTTCCCTAATCACCAATTCCAACTATTTTCACCATAATTCATCAATTCTAAGGCTAAAATAAATTTTTTAATAATTTCTCCTAATTTCTCAATCTTTTCGAAATGGTCCCTAAAAATTTAATTAGGGAAATTCTTTATTCTAACATCAAAATTAAGCTTCCAACATCACAATCCATTCAATATCATCCTTAATTTTGCTTCCTAAGCAAACCCCCCAATTTTTAGGGTTAGGGTTTATAACCTCAATCATAGAATTAATCCAAATTCAACTTGATTCCATGTTTATAACATCAATTCTACACAATACAACTTCAATTCCATCATATACTATCAATTTCCATAATCATCTTCATCCATAATATGAACTAAACTTGAATTTTATCATGCAATATTACTATCAAAATATAGAGAATCAAGTGTAGAACAATTTACCTTAATTAATTTTGCTTGAAACTAGCCTTGATTCTCCAAAATTTTGCTTGAAAATTGAAAATTTTCCTTTCTCCCCTTTTCTTCTTGCTTTCAAAATGCATAATAATAGATGAGAAATATTTTTCTCATCTTTTGACTATTTAATCCACATGTTTCAATTAAATGAATTTTAAATTCATTTAATTAATGAAATTACTATTTTGCCCTTCTTATCCAATGGCCAAGATTTAATATTATCAAAAATCAATGGCCAAGATCAAATCCATGTGTTTCACCTTTCAAAATTGCCCTCAAAATTTCAAAATATTTCAAAAATGCCATCCATGGCAAATAACCAATTTGCCCTCCAACTAGACTTTATTTACATCAAAACTTAAAAATTGTCTTTAAATAAAAATTGAACCAAATTGGTTCCATTCTAACCAGCCTTATTCCTAAAATATCATAAATTTTAATTTATGTTATTTATTCGATCCAAATATCCGAATTTCATTCAATACGATTTCCAAATTTTCTTTCTTTGAGCTTTATAACCACTCATCATATTCTAACTAAATATAGTTAGAATCCCTCCAACATTAATAAAATATTCATAAAATAATATTTTATGAATTTCCCATAATCTTTGGAACTGTCTTTAAAATTTCAATTCCATCTGATATACCGATATCCATAAAATACTTCTAATGCGATTTTACCTCTTCCGAGCTGTTGGTTTTATTCTGAAAATTCTATATTTTCCATATTCGGGAAATAAACTCTATTATTCCATAAAAACTTCATTTTCCAAGGGCTTAGACTGAATTTTCCTAACTCAGCCTATTATTCCGATAATTATCCAAAATCTTCATAGAATAAAATTTCTCTTAGAATTCTTTTATCGATAATCCATACGAATTTTCTCTACTCTTTCTGAGTCCAAAATATTGATCAAAAAAGCTTTTATGGAACCTTCTCGAAGGTCTCCCACCCTAATTTTTCCTGGCCTGAGCAGGCTTAACAATTTTATTCGATCCAAATTCAAATAATATAAGCCTCGTATGAAAAATCCGGGTAACATGGAAATACCACTTTGGGGGGTGAACTATCCATTTACGGGTTAAATTACATAACTTTTCAAAATTACATTTTGGTCCCTAAACTTTTCCAAAGTTTACACTTTAGCCTCTAAACTTTCAAAAATTACATTTTAGTCACTAAACAAAAATTGGGATATTACAATTCCTTCCCCTTAAGAAAATTCGTCCTCGAATTTTTAACTTTTACTTGTTTCAAAGAATTTCGTATTTTGCTTATTCATTCACTCTTCAATTTTTTTTAGAATCTCATATGGCTCAATAAATCTGGGACTAATCTTCCCTTTTCGAATAAAACGTAATCACCATCTTCTAAGGTGAAACCTTTAAAAACTCTTTTTCTCTAACTTCATATTCAATATCCTTTTTATTCTTATTTGTATAGGCTTTTTGTCGATCCATGGCGGCCATGAGATTTTGCTAAATAGTCTCTACTTTATTTTCCATGTTTTATGTTAATCAACTCTTCCGACGTTTGAGTTATTCTGCACATTTCGATATTGTAACCCGAACCAAATTTAAGAGGAGTTTGGCACTTTCTTCCCTATGCCCTCTTAATACTTGCTTGAAAACTATTGTTATAAGCAGATTTGGTTAAGGGCAAGTACTTTTCTCAAGGTTTTGCAACTCAGTTATACAAGCTTTTTGCATGTCTTATAGAATCCGCATAATCCTTTCAAAATGGCCATCTGATTGCGAATGGAAAGCTGTACTAATATTTAGTTTAGTACCTAAAGCTTCAAATAACTTACCCCAATACCTTGAAGTAAACCTTGGGTCTTCGTTTGACACTATCGATGCTGAGACACCAAGTAGTCTTACTATCTCTCGAACATAAAGTTCTGCATATTTATCCAGCGAATAATTCATTCGAACTCAGTAATATAATCAATCATTTGGCTTAGTTTCATAGTCTTGTACTTTCCTAGTTTCAGCTTGTCTCTTTTCTTTTCAAGACATCCTTCATCCATAGACTACAAATCTTTGAATTGATCCAATAAAGTTGACTTTAACTAACACTCTATTGTTAAGGAACCATCTCATCCCACAGACAACTGTATATTCATCATGCACAGAGCAAATAATGTCTTCCAACTAAGAGCATCTGCGACTACATTAGCCTTTCCCATGGTGATAATCGATAACCACATCATAATCCTTTAAAAATTCAACCACCTTCGTTGTCGTAGATTTAGACCCTTTTGTGTCATCAGATTTTTAAAACAAAAATCATAGCTGCCATTTACAAATCATATGTTGAATAGTTCCTTTCATAATTTTGAACTGCCTTGATGCATAAACTATGACAAGACCTTCTTGCATCAACACGCAACTTAAACCAATAAGAGATACATCATTACACAGTGTATATTCTTTTCCTGGTGTAATCACTCATTTTTGTCCGAGTCTTAGTATTTTAGTATTATTTTAACAAAAAAAAGTAAAAAATGCAAAATTGAAAAATAATAATAATAAATTAATGCATGGATGTGGGGGCTCCACGTCAACCCCCCAACTACCCTCTTGCCTATAAATAAAGGCATGGGGGGGCAGCCATTCCATTCACCCACAAATCACGCCAAAATTGCCACAAATTGGCAAGGCAAATCGGCACCCAATTTTTGGGAGCCATGGCCGGCCGCAAGGCTGGCCAGGGTTGGGGGCAGTGCCCTCGGCCCCAGTTGGTTCAATCCAATATTCGATCAGGGTCCTATTTTGGATCTGATCTAGTTAATTTTTTTGGAGAGGTCGTGGTAGATCTCGGTGGGGTTCAGTCGGGGTTCGTCATTCGAGCTCCTAGTTAGGTATATTTTCTTCCCTTTTTATTTGTGTTGTAATTTTTATAATTTAATGAAATATTAGTTAATTGTATTCTTATTTTTTAGTTTGTATGTTTATTTATGTTTTAGATTAATATTTTATTTATGTTAGATTTGTTTTTATTTATGTGTTAGATTAATATTTATGAATGTTTTAGATTTGTATTTTATTTATGTTAGATTTGTTTTTATTTATGTGTTAGATTAATATTTATGTATTTATGTTTTAGATTAGTATTTTATTTATGTTAGATTAGTATTTTATTATGTTAGTATTTATTTATATTTTTATCGCTTTGTATTTATTTATGTTTGCCATGTTTTAAGTTGCACTTCGAGATATTAATTGTCAATGTGGTGCCGTTTTATCTGAGCATAAACGGGGCCAGTATCAGGCGTAGTGATGGTGGTTGGGCATTTACTCTCGGATAACGGGGCTTTTAAAATTTACTCGCACACATAACCAAATTTTAATATTAATCATAACTTTGATCCGGAAAGTCTAATATTAATTAAGCGGTAATTATTAAAGTACCAATTTTGGGCGGTGTGGAGGTGCTAATCCTTCCCTATCCGTAACTGACTCCCGAACCCAATAGTTTTCAAATCTCTGGTTTTACGGTGTCTGGCCTACCTAAGTGGCCGGTGGCGACTCTATTTCTTAAATAAAACTCGGTTTTCTAAAAGAAAACCCACAGAATAAATATTTTAATACCCTAAAAAGGAACCCCTAAACACCTTAAAACTAATTTTTAGCGTAAGTAAAAAGGAGATATCGCTACAGGCGGTGACTCCGCTGGGGTCCTTTTTTTTGGTTTTCAAAAAAAAATGAGAGTTAAGCATTTTTCAAAATAATTACCGCTTTACTAATATCGGAAGTCCCAGATTAACGTGACTATTAAAATAACATTCGGTTATAATTGCGCGTTTATTTTAACACATTTAAAATTTGGCATACAAACCCGTCCTTTTTAAGTGGGGGGAATTGCTAATGCTTTCGTGAGGATATCGTTCCTCCGTGTAGGCATAGCAAGTACCTTTGGGGCTCGAGTACCTTATGCTTTCATAAGGATATCGTTCCTTCATGCAGGCATAAGCGAATGGTCCCCCTAAATTGAACCCGATTAAAAGGAGCCTATAATGGGTGATGATCGAGGGCTGTGCTACCCTTAGTAGGGGACAGCAAGGACAATTCGGGTACCTCCTAGCACCAACACTGCATATAGAGAACATATAGAAACCCACCCCTTTAGAGCCATGCAGATAACCTAAGTGTTTAGACAGCATATATGTAAGATTATTTTATTTGTTTGCTTTATTTAAATTTACCTTTTATCTATGTATTTATTATTTTTATCTGGTTCTAACTCATTTCTTTTTGTGTTTTATTTTATTTTTATTTTTATTTTACACACACTTTTGTTGCATTATCATTGTATCCACATTACATAAAGGTGGTGATTCAAGTGGTTTGCCCGATCAGAAAATCTTTCATCATGTAAAAAAGGTACCTTAAGAAGGATGGCATCAACCTAGTCATGCAGCATTAGTCAGAGGTTAATCAACGGGTCAGAGGTAACAATTTGCCGAGCAAGCTTGTAGTTCCAAAGTATACACAGGAGAGCCTACAACAGAATGATCTGTAGGAGCTTAAAGAGATTTAGGAAAGATGGGACCGAAGACTAGATGACCTATTTTCCGACAGTTATCGCGACATAGCCCAGCTAATATATGTTCGAGTCAATCAGCCTTTACTCTGAACCATTTTCTAGCTTTGGAATCCCGTTTTTTGCTACTTTACCTTCAACGGCCAAGGCATGATGCCCACAGTAGAAGAGTACACAGCCTTGCTCAACAAGAAAAATGTTCAAAAGATTGGATCTATACGAACCCGCCAAGGAACTAGAATTATCTATTGAAGCTCGAAACCTTTGCCGGGATAAGTGACGATTGGGTCAACGGCCTGATTCAGAGTCGAGGAGACAGCCTAGCCTGTGCATGAGAGTGTATCCGATACATCATACCCACACACCCGGATGAGGCGATGAAGATGGACATGTTCTCTTTAGGGATATAGGGTTCGATTATTTTCTCAAGGGTTCTTGGAAACATCGACGTAGCTATCTTGGATATGTTTGAATGCATGAAGCAGAAGGCGAACCCGGCACTAGCAATTTTAACCGAGACTTTCATTTCCTTGAGTGCGACTCAAAAACATGTAGAGGGGCATAACTGTAGAAGTCTTTTTTTCTGGCTCTAGAATCTGGACCCTTTAATTCCTATGGAAGTCGTTCGAAAGGGTGATTACCAGCAGAATCAACACCTTTATTTGCATTCATTCTTGCATTTGTTGATTATTGTTATGATTTTTAGATTTCGTACATTGCATCACCCCGGAAGCACGTGCATGCATCTCATTTGCATAAAATCACATACCCAAAAATTCTTTCACAAATTATTTTTGAGAAAAGGTAAATCCTTTTAAGGACATTTTTTTAAGAATGAACTTTTATATTCTTTCAACCAAATTTCCAAATCAAGGAAAAAAATGAATGAACATTTCAATTTGTTTTAACAAGTTCTTAGATCCAGTCCCTTCACAAGGACATTTTTGAGCTTTTTTCATCCTCCCACGAGAATAAATTTTTTAGCAACGTTTTTCAATCATTTCACAAATACGCTTGTTCAGTCCTTTCATAAGGAAATTATTTCAAAAATAATAATAAGAGTTTCTTTTTTGATCCTTTCACAAGGACATCTTTTAATATGAGCCTTTAATTTAGTCATTTCATAAGGACATTTTTTAAAGGAAATATTTCTCAATTAAATCTTTTCATAAGGAAATTGTTAAAAATGTATTTCTCAATTCTTTCCTCTCTTAAGATTTTTTCTTTTTCTCAAAAAAAAAACAAAACAAAAAAGGGGGAAGAAGAATTTCTCAATTGATTTTCTCAAAAACAAAATTTTTCAATTCTGTCCTTTCTCAAGGATCGTTTTTTTCTCTCAAATATTTCTTAAAGATATTTTAATCCTACCAGTCTTAAGAACGTTTTTCATAGTTCTTAAGAATTTTTTTCCTCAATTCTATCTTTTTAAGGATTGTTTTTTCTGAAAATAGGAGAATTCCTTAATTCTATCATTTCTTAAGGAAGAAAGAAGAAAAAAGATTTTTTTTTAAAGTTGATTGTGAGTTTTCATGCTCACAAAATTGGAAAGAGTTCAATAGAGTTTAACAAGTCCGATAGAAATGTTGGCATAACGTGGTTAAACACGGTAAAGTTTAAGACAATGGATAATTCAAGTATCCATTGAAAATCCATTTTTACGAATGGTCAAAGGAAAATAAATCCTTTGGAAAAATCCAATTTCATAATGGGTATAAATTGATTGTACTTACGGGAATAGTACAACTAGCCCGAAGCAAACGGCTACCGGTAAAGGCAACTTAAAACCGTTGATCCCTGTGCATTTGGGAAAAATGCGAAAGAAATCTATAAACAAAGCTGTAAATTAAATTTTCACCAAAAATCCATTTTCGAATGGTCAAAGGAAAATAAATCCTTTGGAAAATCCAATGTCATAATTGGTATAAACTGATTGTATCCAGGGGAATGGTACAACTAGCCCGAAGCAAACGACTACCGGTAAAGGCAATTCAAATTCGTTGATCCCTGTGTATTTGGGAATAATGCAAAAGAAATCTATAAGCTAAGTCATATTTTTTCAAAATGAAGTTATTTTTGTCATAATAAAATTTTCATTTATTCAGAAAGCATATTTGCATTCTTTGTTCATTGTTATGGGATATTTTTTCCCATACGCATATACACATATTTATAAAAAAGCATACACATGTACATACCATTTTTTTATTATTAGGTCATTGCGAATGCAAGTATCTGCTAGTCCATTTAGGTCAATAGAGGAACAAAACAAGTGTATAGATAATGGGCAGTTCCCATTTTAGGAAATTTTCTTCTCAGGCACTTGTTGTTTAAGATCCTTGAATCGAGTGTTGACCCTAAACTTCTACCCTCTGAAGACTATTTTGATATCCATGTATGGGATGATGAATGGCATTCCTTCAATCCCCTTCGCAAACAATAGAAAATATCCATTTGTTGTCCCCCTTTGAGCATGTTGTTTCTTTTTATTTGAACCCAAACCAAGGATCACCCCCACACTAGGGCAAAGAAGAAGAGGATTTTGTTCAAATCGTCCAATTTTGACCGCATTACAAAGATGGCGCTCCATGAATAAGCATAAGAAATGAGAATCAATGTCCTAAACACGAAAACCAAGAGAAATATCAGAATAAGCTAGTAAAATAAATTTTTGCTCAAAAGGACTAGCTAAACCAAATTGAAAGTGTGCCAACAAGAAGTTTGAAACAATGAAGATTAAAAGCACCATCAAAAAGTGCAATAAACGATAACAAGAGAAGATTCGATTACATGTGAATAAGAAACGCATCAACATACAGATTCCAAAGCTACAAAGAAAGAAATGAACTCTAGGGTGAAAACCCAGAAATGGGCAGTCTAGGGTGATCCAAGAAATAAATCAAAGAAGTTTTTTTATTTGAGCACATTCTGATCAACAAATGCATAGAAGATATTTTAACCAAAAGAAGTGATCCTTGGTTTCATCACCCTTAAACACTCATTTTAGGCCTATATATCCTTTTTTCATAACCATGAACCATAGCCTACATTATAAGCATACAAAGACCTCATATGTGGATATCTAAGTTTGATAAGTTTGTCTTCAGATTACATCCCGCCTATAAGGATTAACCTTTCTTCAGGGAACGTTAAACCTCGAAGTGCCTGATCGACACCCAAATGAGGAGAGGATGGGGGCATAGTGAGTGGTGATATCAAGAGAGCCACCTTGAATGGGTTAGAAATTAGGTATGGGGAACGTTCCTCTCGAAAGCCTAAATGGACTAGGGGAGACCATACATATGCTTATATCGCCAAAATAGGCAAGATTTTCTAAATAGACAAATTTTCTAGCGCATTTGTTATTTTGGGATAGAACATTAATTGACATTTTTTGTCGATTCTTTTAATATTTATTATTTATTCCAAACATTAGTTTTCCAAAAATGTTTGACAATTTTCGAATTTCAATTTGTTTAATACTTATCGTTTACTCCAAACATTCATTCTTCAAAAAATGTTTAGTATTTTCCTCCTTGCCATTTCGTCTAAACATCAATTTTTAAAGATGTTGGCATTTTTTCCTTAAATTTATCAGTTTATTTCCAAAATACTAACATTTTTATTATAGGGTCCAAGAGTTAGTTCTCGCCGAGGTGTTGCAAGAAGATTAAGGATGAGTTCAGGGCATAGGGGCATTTTGCTAGCCCTAATGATAAGATAGATGAAGACTCCGTATGTAAGGTCAAAAATGAAAAAAATGATGATGAGTTGAATCAAAATTGAGTGGGGCATCATTGTCCGTGAAAAAATCGAGATATTTCCCCCACAAGAACCCAAGGCCAGTTGGGCATCATTTCCCATAAAATAGCAAAGATCTCATGCGTATGGGAGTTCAAATTAGAAGAGACCAGAAGTGACACATAGATGAGAGGATTTGACTAATAAAAAGTCAAAGAATTTTTCTTAAGTGAAGAGTTGATATCGACCGAGGCCACCTTGGCTAGAAGGTTCAAACAGAGAAGGGACAATAAAGTTTTAAAGGAAAATTTTGTCGGGGCATAAGAATGAGGAATGGTTGTAGTCACAAGATGAAGCCTACCTACCCCAAAGAAAAGAAAAAATAAGAAGAAGAAAATGTTGCACCTTTGCATCATAAAATATGCTCACGCATCATCTTTATCATAGGACTTCGTGCACTTTTGCACCTGTTAAGAAGACACGCACTCGAGTGATTATCTCACGATTTCAAATCAAGATTTTGAATTCTCGAGCCGCCTCTCTGACGAAGTTCTATATGGATAAAACCAAGGTATCACTTAAGGTTTTCCTAAAAACCAAACTTTCTAAAGACATCCTTTCATAAGGATGCTTTTCTTAAAATCAACTTCTTTAGGTGGATCCTTGATTAAGGATGTTGTTCTTAAAATCAACTTTTTTAGTTGAATCCTTTCATAAGGATGGTTACCCCAGAAGAAAAAAAAGAAGAAAGAAAAAAGAAGAAGAAGAGAGAAGAAAAAGAATAAAAAAGAATAAAAAAGAAAAAAGGGATAAAGAATAAGAAGGAAAAAGAAAGAAAGAAAGAAAGAAATAAGAAGAATGATTAATCAGAGAAAAATGTCACTAGATTTTTGAGCTGTCGCCTTTGATGGATTCCTCGTGATGTCTAGACGGTTTTCTTAAAATCAAATTTCTTAATTCAGTCATTTTCTAAGAATATTTTTCTAAAAATTAATTCCTTAATTTTGTCCTTTCATAAGGATGTTTTTCTTAAAACTTAGATTTCTTACTCTGATCTTTTCATAAGGATGTTTTTTTCTTAAAACTTAGATTTCTTAATCTGATCCTTTCATAAGGCTATTTTTCTTAAAACTTAGATTTCTTAATCAGATCCTTTCATAAGGATATTTTCTTAAAATTTAGATTTCTTAATCCGATCCTTTCATAAGGATGTTTTTCTTAAAACTTAGATTTCTTAATCTGATCCTTTCATAAGGATATTTTTCTTAAAACTTAGATTTCTTAATCTGATCCTTTCATGAGGATGTTTTTCTTAAAACTTAGATTTTTTAATTTGATCCTTTCATGAGGATGTTTTTCTTAAAACTTAGATTTCTTAATCTAATCCTTTCCTAAGGATGTTTTGCTTAAAACTGAATTTCTTAATTTTATCCTTTCTTAAGGATGTTTTGCTTAAAATTGAATTTCTTAATTTGATCCTTTCATAAGGATGTTTTTCTTAAAACTAAATTTCTCAATTTTATCCTTTCATAAGGATATTTTTTCTTAAAACCAGTTTCTTAATTAATCCTTTCTTAAGGATATTTTGCTTAAAACTAAATTTCTTAATCTGATCCTTTCATAACGATGTTTTTCTTAAAACTAAATTTCTCAATTTTATCCTTCTATAAGGATGATTTTCTTAATCTCTAATTTTATTCTTTCATAAGGATATTTCTCTTAAAATTCAATTTTATTTTTATTTTGATCCTTCCAAAAGGATGATTTATTCTAAACAAATTTCTTAATATAATCCTTTCGTAAGAATGTCTTCTCAAGACTAATATTTAAGTGCATACAGGTCAAAGAGGTGGCCGAGGAAGAGCGAAGAGTTCCAGAAGAGCTTGTGATTCTGAGACCACAAACAGGAAACCCAAAGAATTCGGTCAAGGAAGAGCGGAAGATTCTAGAAGAACACGTGATTCCAAGGTATCGGATAAAGAAGCAGTGATATCATTGATACCTGCGTCACCCAAGAATGGAATGCCCATGTTGATGGCGAAGAGTTCTATATAGGAAGGACTTGTAGCCCAAAGACTTTACCAAAGAGAATTTGTTTTTTCCAAGAAGCCTGTTAGAAGAAAAGAGAACGGTTCTATATATGAAGAACTTGCGGCCTCGAACTTCTGATTTGAAGATTTTGCCTTCCCCAATGGATCCTCCATTTTGAAGACCAAAGTTTGAAGAGTTGGCCGAGGAATAACAGAAAGTTCCAGAAGAACCTGTGATTCTGAAGTCAAGGACGAGGAAATAAGACAAAAATAAGTGTTTTTTTTATCTTTGCTTTGTTCTCGTTTCACAAGAACAAGCAAAGAGGGGCAACTGTAATCACTCATTTTTGTCCGAGTCTTAGTATTATTAGTATTATTGTAATAAAAAAAGAAAAAAAAATGCAAAATTGAAAAAATAATAATAAATTAATGAATGGATATGGAGGCTCCACGTCAACCCCACAACCACCCCCTTGCCTATAAATAATGGCATGGGGGCAGCCATTCCATTCACCCACAAATCATGCCAAAATTGCCACAAATTGGCAAGGCAAATCGGCACCCAATTTTTTGGAGCCATGGCCGGCCGCAAGGCTGGCCAGGGTTGGGGGCAGTGCCCTCGGCCCCATTTGGTTCAATCCAATATTCGATCAGGGTCCTATTTTGGATCTGATCTAGTTAATTTTTTTGGAGATGTCGTGGTAGATCTCGGTGGGGTTCAGTCGGGGTTCATCATTCGAGCTCCTAGTTAGGTATATTTTCTTCCTTTTTTATTTGTGTTGTAGTTTTTATAATTTAATGAAGTATTAGTTAATTGTCTTCTTATCTTTTAGTTTGTATGTTTATTTATGTTTTAGATTAATATTTTATTTATGTTAGATTTTTTTTTATTTATGTATTAGATTAATATTTATGAATGTTTTAGATTAGTATTTTATTTATGTTAGATTTGTTTTTATTTATGTGTTAGATTAATATTTATATATTTATGTTTTAGATTAGTATTTTATTATGTTAGTATTTATTTATATTTTTATCGCTTTGTATTTATTTATGTTTGTCATGTTTTAAGTTGCATTTCGAGATATTAATTGTCAATGTTGTGCCCTTTTATCCGAGCGTAAACGGGGCCAGTATCAGGCGTAGTGATGGTGGTTGGGCGTTTACTCTCGGATAACGAGGCTTTTAAAATTTACTCGCACATATAACCAAATTTTAATATTAATCGTCACCTTGATTTCAGAAAGTCTAATATTAATTAAGCGGTAATTATTAATGTACCAATTTTGGGCGGTGTGGGGGTGCTAATCCTTCCCCATCTGTAACCGAATCCCGAACCCAATAGTTTTCAAATCTATGGTTTTACGGTGTCCAGCCTACCTAAGTGGCCAGTGGCGACTTCCTTTTTTTAAATAAAACTTGGTTTTTTTTACAAAAAAAAAACCCAATGAATAAATATATGAATACCCTAAAAACCCCTAAACACCTTAAAATCCATTTTTTAGCGTAAGTAAAAAGGAGATATCATTACACCTGGTTTTGGTTGAATTAAAACTGGTGCTTCAATCCGAACTTTCTTTAATCTTTTGAAACTTTCCTAACAACCAAAACTCACATTTAGAAAAACTTGGCATAAAGCTGCTAATCTCTTAAAGTTTGCAGTATCAAACGAAGATGGTGATCATGCTCAGCTTCGGTCTTTGAATAAACCAGAATATCATCTATGAAGACCTCAACAATCCAGATAGGGTTGAAATACCCTATTCATCAAATTCTTGAATATAACAGAGGCATTTGTAAATCCAAACAGCATCACCAGAAACTCGTAATGTCCATAACGAGTTCTGAATCCTGTCTCCAATACATTTTCTTCCTTGACCTAAATTTAATAATAACCCTGATTGAAGATTTATCTTTGATAATATTGTTGCATCTTTAAGCTAATCAAATAAATCCTCGATACTTGGTAGAGAATACGTATTCTTAATGGTTACTTTATTTCATTGTCGATAATCTATACATGATCATAGGAAACCATCTTTCTTCTTTACAATTAATACTGGGGCACCCCATGGTAATACATTCAGTCGAATGTAATCCCGGTCTAGCAATTCTTGTAATTGAACTTTTAATTCCCTTAACTCAGTTGGTGCTATCCAATATAGTACCATTGATACCAGTTCAGTTCCAGGATAGACATTAATCTCAAACTATATTTCCTTATTCGGAGGTAACCATGGTAACTCATCCGAAACTATATCAGAAAATTCCTTTATAGTCAAGATGTCTTCAATTCCTTGTTAGGTGACTTTTGAGTATCATCACCTAAACTAAACATGTTTCGCATCCATTGTATAACAACCTTTGAGCTGATGTTATAGAAATTACTAACTCTAAATAGTCAGTTCTTTCTTCCTCAATGATTTCTTCAAAACCACCGGTCCTTGAAATACTAACCTTTCCTTCTTACATTTCACATCTGCATCATATACAGATAACCATTATATTCCAAGAATGACTTCAAATTCATGGAATAGAAGTACCATTAAATCTACTGGGAACTTAATTTCTTGAATTTCTAATGAACCTTTCTTGCATATTCTAATTAATTGTGCACCATATCCAAGAGGATTACTAGCAATTACATTATTAGATATATTCTCCATAGAAATCTTTCTTTAGGCTACTATCTTAGCACCAATATATATTAATCGAACTCGAATCAATTAAAACAATTTCAAGTTCTTTCCATAGCCTTCGCTCTATTCATAACCTCTTGGAAATTCGATAAGCTCATGCCTAATAGAATCTCCTTGGGCCTTGGACGAAGCTTCTCTATAAACCATTCACATCGATACCTTTCGATCGGCATCAATTTAACTGCGTACTAACTCAGTCTATTAAAATCTAACTCGTACTTATAGACAATACGTGTACCTTGTTTCAAACTTAGGACTGCTGCAACATTTCTCCTTTAACTAGTAGCCAACATACTTTGCTTTAAACATTCTTCTTCCTTCTCTTAATTCCCATAATTAAACATTTAACGCAGTCCATCAATACGTAACATCATCTATTTCTATTGAAATTATTCATGTTATTGAGGAGCATAATCAAGTTACAAAGTAGTACATTAGTAACATGACATCCTAGGGGCATGTACTTAACATTAAATCACATTAAACTCGATTTAGCCTCCAGAAACGGCTAAACCTGTAGCTCTGATACCAATAAATGTAACACCCTTAACGTATACTCGTAGGCTGAATATACATTAAAGATGTTACAAAATTTTTAGAAAAGATCTTGACTTGTAATTTTTTTACCAAAAATTCATCTTTTATTTAACCCTTCCTCGGTTTTAAATTAAAAATATGCCATCTAGATGCAGCTAGTTTTAACCCTGAATTGGTTTACAAAACTTATAATTGAGTTATTGAAATAAAAATATAACTCAGGGTGAAAACTATGTGTGTTTTCTATAGATCCTTTCTTGATTTTAAAACTTCTACATGATTAGGGTTAAACTATGTTTAATTGTACCAAAATTCATTACTACTATTAGCAAACTATATTTCTAAACTTATTCATCACAAAAGCATATCTTTAACTAGTAAACGTATACTTTAAAACCGTTTAACCATAAAATATTTACATGCCCACTAGATATCAGTTTACGATAAGGATGTACTTATTGTGACTTACTGCAGTAACTTGATTTTTCCAAAGGTTCAGCTCCTCTTCGCTAGGCAATTATGGAGAACCTACGTGTGACATAAGACACATGCTAAGTACGAACTTAGTGAGGCAATTAAACTTATTTATTTAAAAATGAATTGATGTGATATAATATGTCATATAAAAGTGCATTTCGTATTTCTCTATAACATGGCAAGTATATCACAGTATACATGTGTCGTGTATCATAACTATCATATAATTTATGTTAATATTATATAACATATTCTCTGTCATGGACATGCATCATATCATGGTCATATTTTTATTATGCAGTCATTTCCATATACTCTATCATAATCATGTTTTTATCATACAATCATTTGCATATCATGTATTCTATCATGATCATATTTTATCATGCAATCATTTGCATATCATATAAATCAAGTATCATCAATATCATGTATATCATGTAGCATCTATCATGTAGATCATGTTCCTTGTCTATCATATGAATCATGTATCATCATGTAGTCACTTGCATGCTCATGATCTACCATGCAATCATCTTGTTTTATTATTATCGTGTTTGGCTAGAGGCCCATGGAAACCCCGTAGCCTATCTGCACCGTAGTGCCATGTAAAGTACGTACTCGGGAGGACGCTCTTTGCTCCTCATATATGGGCGCTCTTTTCTCCTTATAATGAAACACCTCGCTAGTGCCATTTGCACCCCAGGGTGTATCTTGTTTCATTTTAATCTTGTTATTATTCATATTTCAGGTGCGCATAATGCATCATCATTTATGAAAATAATAATTCGTACCTGGTATTCCGTCAAGCTTGCCATGTCGAGCAGTGTATCATATCATGTATTATAGAGAAATGTCATGCCATTTTCAATGTAATGCAAACATTTAAAAATGCACTCACCTGAGCCATGTAATAGTATGCTTCACTAAGCTTACTCGAGGTTCCTATCTTTCTTTTTATCACTGGTTCTCCCTCGATCTCTTTTAGAACTGTGTAAGACGAATCGAACGTATACATCATTTCTCTTTTGATAAACTTAAATCCAAAATTGCTAACTTGGTTCTTAAACATAACTATTCGAATATAAAATTTTTTGAACATTTCCCCAATTTTCTTCAAAGTTGCTGAATTGGTCCCTGGGTCCTTAGTGACCATTTTGAACATTAAATAATTGTTCAAGCCTAATTTGAACAATTTCCAAAATCATTTACTAATTTTGGACTATTACCCTTTTAGTCCTCAAACTTTATAAAAATGACATTTTAGTGACTACTTCACTTTTGTACATAAGTTCATGTACAAATAAACCATTCATCTATTTTCTAACATTCTTGAAATTTTCCTTCAACTTTATTCAATTTAGTCCTTCACTATACTTTCATTTCGAAAAAGTCCTTAAATTTTTCCTTTCTTGTCACTCCAATCCTCCAACTTTCATAACATGCTTGAATCTTCAATTCTAGCTTATTTTCATTTAAGCCACCATCAAAACAATAAATTTCCAAAATAATCCTCTATTTTCCCCTTCTTGCCAAAATGGTATTTTTTTCATCATTTCAAGCCAATTTGATCACAATTTCAATAATTACTCTTTAATCCCTCCTTACTCTAAAATTTTCAAAATCCTCCTTTTAACTTTTTGAAGTTGCCGAATAGGTCACCAAAATTTTCCAAATGTACAATTTTGATCCTAAATTGTCAATTCAAGCTCAAAATATTATTTTCTACCCATTTCCAACGTCAAATAAATTTTTGACAATTTAGTCCCTAATTCCTTCAAAATGCCAAAATGGTCCTCTAACTTTTAAAAATTTTCATTAAGTCCCTAATCACCAATTCAAGCTACTTTCACCATAATTCATCAATTCTAAGGCTAAAATAAAATTTTCAATAATTTCCCCTAATTTCTCAATCTTTTCGAAATGGTCCCTAAAAATTTAATTAGGGAAATTCTTTATTCTAACATCAAAATTAAGCTTCCAACATCACAATCCATTCAATATCATCCTTAATTTAGCTTCCTAACCAAAACCCCCGAATTTTAGGGTTAGAGTTTATAACCTCAATCATAGAATTAATCCAAATTCAACTTGATTCCATGTTTAAAACATCAATTCTACACAATACAACTTCAATTCCATCATATACTATCAATTTCCATAATCATCTTCATCCATAATATGAACTAAACTTCACTTTTATCATGCAATATTACTATCAAAATATATAGAATCAAGTGTAGAACAATTTACCTTAATTAATTTTGCTTGAAACTAGCCTTGATTCTCCAAAATTTGGCTTGAAAATTGAAAAATTTTCCTTTCTCCCCCTTTCTTCTTGCTTTCGAAATGCATAATAATAGATGAGAAATATTTTTCTCATCTTTTGACCATTTAATCCACATGCTTCAATTAAATGAATTTTAAATTCATTTAATTAGTGAAATTACTATTTTGCCCTTCTTATCCAATGGCCAAGATTTAATCTTATCAAAAATCAATGGCCAATATCAAATCCATGTGTTTTTCACCTTTCAAAATTGCCCTCAAAATTTCAAAATATTTCAAAAATGCCATCCATGGCAAATGACCAATTTGCCCTCCAACTAGAATTTATTTACAACAAAACTTAAAAATTGCCATTCCATAAAAATTGAACCAAATTGGTTCCATTCTAACCAGCCTCCTTCCTAAAATATCATAATTTTAATTTATGATATTTATTCGATCCAAATATTTGAATTTCATTCAACATGATTTCCAAATTTTCTTTCTTTGAGCTTTATAACCACTCTATCATATTCTAACTAAATCTAATTAGAATACCTCGAACATTAATAAAATATTCATAAAATAATATTTTATGAATTTTCCATAATCTTTGGAACTGTCTTTAAAATTTCAATTCGATCTGATATATCGATATCCATAAAATACTTCTACTGCGATTTTACCTTTTCTGAGCTATTGGATTTATTCTGAAAATTCTATATTTTCATATTCGGGAAATAAATTCTATTATTCCATAAAAACTTCATTTTCCAAGGGCTTAGACTGAATTTTCCTAGCTCGGTCTATTATTCCGATAATTATGAAAATCTTCATAGAATAAAATTTCTCTTAGAATTCCTTTATCGATAATCCATACGAATTTTCTCTACTCTTTCTTAGTCCAAAATATCGATCAGAAAAACTTTTATGGAACCTTCCAGGAGGTCACCCATCCTAAATTTTCCATGGCCTGAGCACGCTTAATAATTTTATTTGATCCAAATTCGAATAATATAAGCCTCGTATGAAAAATCTAAGTAACACGGAAATACCACTTTTGGGGTGAACTATCCATTTACGGGGTTAAATTACATAACTTTTCAAAATTACACTTTGGTCCCTAAACTTTTCCAAAGTTTACACTTTAACCCCTAAACTTTCAAAAATTATATTTTAGTCACTAAATAAAAATTGGGATATTACATCTCCCCCTCATTTTCGATCAGCATGAATTAGATGAGAAATATTTTTCTCATCTTTTAATTGTTTTTAATCCATGTATAAAGTTAAATGAATTTTAAATTCATTTAACTAGTGAAATTATCATTTTACCCTTTCATCCAATGGCCATGATTTAATCTTATCAAAAATCAATGGCCATGATTAAATCCATGTGAATTTGACCTTTCAACATTTCCCTCAAAGTTCCAAAATATTTCCAAAATGCCATCCATGGCAAATGACCAATTTGCCCTCAAACTAGACTTTATTTACAACAAGTCTTGAGAATTGTCATTCCATCAAAATTGAGCCAAATTGGTTCCAATCCAACCGTACATGTCCCAAAATATCTTAGATTTTTATTTATGGCATTTATTCGATCCAAATATTCGAATTTCACTCAATACGATTTCTAAATTTTCTTCCTACGAACTTTAAAGCTTTATAGCCATTGATATAAGCCTCATACGAAAAATCCGAGTAACACGAAAGTGTCACTCTTGGGGTTAACTTACATAACTTTTTAAATTACACTTTGGTCCCTGAACTTTTCCAAAGTTTACACTTTAACCCCCTAAACTTTCAAAATTACATTATAGTCACTAAGAAAAAATTGGGATATTACAATTCCTCCCCCTTAAGAAAATTCATCCTCGAATTTTGAACGTTTACCTATTTCAAACAATTTCATATATTGCTTATTCATTCTCTCTCCAGTTTCCCAAATGACTTTTTCTACTTTATGTTTTCTCTAGAGGACTTTAACCAGTAGAATTTTCTTGTCCCTTAATTCTTTAGTAGAATTTTCACTAGTTCTTCTTTATACGTCATTGGTCCTACTCTTTTTAGAATTTCATATGGCCCAATAAATCTGGGAATAAGCTTTCCTTTTCGACTAAAACGTAATCACCATTTTCTAAGGTGAAATCTTTAAAAACACTTTTTCTCTAACTTCATATTCAATATCCTTTTTCTTCTTATTTGCATAGGCCTTTTTTCAATCCATGGCGGCTTTGAAATTTTGCTGAATAATCTTTACTTTATCCTCCATATCTTGTGTTAAATCAACTCCTCCAACGTTTGAGTTATTCTAAACATTTCAATCTTGTAACCCGAACCGATTTAAAGAAGTTCGGTATTTTCTTCCATATGCCCTCTTGATACTTGCTTGATAACTATTATTATAATCAAATTCGGTTAAGGGCAAGTATTTTTCTCATGATTTTGCAAACTCAATTATACAAGCTCTTAACATGTCTTAAGAATCTTATAATCCTTTCAAAATGCCCATCTGTTTGCGGATGAAAAGCTGTAATAAAATTTAGTTTAATACCTAAAGCTTCAAATAACATACCCCAATACCTTGAAATAAACCTTGGGTCTCTGTTTGACACTATCGATGCTGAGATACCATGTAGTCTTACTATCTCTCGAACATAAAGTTCTGGTGTTCAACTTGTCTCCGTCTTTCAAGACATCCTTCATCCATAGACTGCAAATCTTTGAATTGATCCAATAAAGTTGACTTTAACTATAATTCTACTATTAAGGAACCATCTCGTCCTACAGACAATTATGCATTCATCATACCCAAGACAGACAATGTCTTTTGGATAAAAGCATCTATAACTACATTAGCCTTTTCAGGGTGGTAATCGATAACCACATCATAATCCTTTAAAAATTCAACCCACCTTCGTTGTCGCAGATTCATATCCTTTTGCGTCACTAGATACTTTAAACTCTTATGATCCGTGTAAATGTGACACTTTTCACCATATAGATAATGTCACCAAATTTTTAAAACAAAAATCATAGCTGCTATTTCCAAATCATGTGTTGAATAGTTCCTTCCATAAATTTTGAGCTGCCTCGATGTATAAGCTATGACACGACCTTCTTGCATCATCACGCAACTTAAACCATAAAGAGATATATCATTGTATAGAGTATATTCTTTTCCTGGTTCTGGTTGAATTAGAACTGGTGCTTCAATCTGAACCTTTTTTAATCTTTCAAAACTTTCCTCACAACCAAAACTCACATTTAGAAAACTTGGCATAAAGTTACTTATCTCTTAAGATTTGCAGTACCACACGAAGATGATAGTCATGTTCAACTTCGTTCTTCGAATAAACCAAATTATTATCTATGAAGACCACAACAAACTGATCCAGATAGGGTTAGAATACCTTATTCATCAGGTCCATAAATGCAGCATGGGCATTCGTCAATCCAAAAGGCATCACCAGAAACTCGTAGTGCCCATAACGAGTCCTGAATGTTGTCTTTGGTATATCTTTTTTTCTTGACCTTAATTTGATAATAACTCTGATTGAAGATTTACCTTTGAAAATACTACTACATATTTAAGCTGATCAAATAAATCCTCAATCCTTGGTAGGGGATACTTATTCTTAATGGTTACTTTATTCCATTGTCAATAATCTATACATGATCATAGGGAACCATCTTTCTTATTTACAAATAGCACTAGAGCACCCCATGGTGATACACTCGGTCGAATGTAACCCCGGTCTAACAATTCTTGTAATTAAGCCTTTAGTTCCCTTAACTCCGTAGGCGCCATTCTATATGGTTCCATTGATATCGGCTCAGTTCCGGGATAAACATCAATCCCAAATTGTATTTCCCTATCTGGAGGCAACCCTGGTAGTTCGTCCAGAAATACATCAGGAAATTCCCTCACAATTGGATATCTTCAATCTTTTTAGGTAACTTTTGTGTATCTTCCATACAAACCAAACATGTTTCACATCCATTATATAACATCCTTTGAGCTGTCATTATAGAAATTACTGACTCTAAACAGTCAATTCTTTCTCCCTCAAAGATTACTTTAAAACCATCGGGTCCTTGAAGTACTAGCCTTTTCTTTTTATACATCATTTATGCATCCTATACAGATAGCCAATCCATTCCAAGAATAACTTCAAATTCATGAAATAGAAGTTCCATTAAATTCACTGGGAACTTAATCCATTGAATTACTAATAGACATTTCTTATATATTCATCGAGCTATAATTGATGATATAGACATGAAATCAAGCTTGAATTTAGATTACTTTCTTGTTTGAAGTTATAAACCCTAACCCTAGGAATTGGGGATTTTGGTTAGGGAATCAAATTGAGGATGATATTGAATGGATTATGATGTTAAAAGTTCAATTTTAATGTTAGATTAAATAATTTCCCCCAATTGAAGTTATAGGGACCATTTCAAAAATTTGGAGAAATTACGGAAAATTATTGAAAATTTTATTTTAGCTCTTGAATTGATGAATTATGGTTGAAATAGCATGAATTGATGTTTAAGGATCAAAATGAAAATTTATGGGAGTATAAGGACTCATTCGGTAATTTAAAGAAAATTGAGGATTAGTCTTGAAATTATGAAAAGTTTAGGGATTTGATGTTGAGCTTGTTTTTGAAGTATATTATGTTGGGAAAATTAAGTAAAGTGATTAGAATGTTGATTTTGGAGTTCATATTAACTTTGGGACCATTTTGAAAGATTTGGTTACCTTAGGGACCAATTTGTAAATTTTTAAAGTTTGGGTCTTAAAGTGTAAGGGATGAGAAATATAAGGATCAGACTTGGAATTTATGGTTTGAAGATTAAAAGTGTCCTTAGGGACTAAAATAGATATTTTGGGAAAAGTTGGAGATTTAAAGAAAAGTATGAAAAATTGTGATTCGAATATATAAAGTTTTATCGGATTAATTTTCTATATAACAGATAGTTATTTTACTTACTTTCCATTATTGTATATGGAATGAGTATGTGCTAACATATACTTTGAAATGGTATATGTTATTGTTCGTGTAGATTATGATAAAAATAGAGGTCATACTAGTAGACCCAGAAAAGAAGTAGTTCGAGACTGAAATCGAATAGTAAGGGCGGATACATTGCAAGGCTAAGGTGAGTGCACACATGTTTTTAAATGTATGTATATTAATATACTAAAGGGAGACTTGCAATAAGTCACCAAAAAGGTAAAGAATTTTTGTAAACAGCATAATATGTTTTTGGCATGGTACTTTATTTTACTGATTTAAAGATTATGGCATATTTTATGATCACAAATGTTTCTAAAGCATGACACGTGATGGACAAGTTATTTGATACAATTTTTAAATGGCAGTATACCATAAATGTTATAAAGCATATTGGAGTATGAACTGATCCAATATGAATATGTTTTACATGATATATGTATATATGTATGGAATTTGGTTTACTTACCATTATTTGCAGGAATTGTTTTACAAGTTTGCCTTTGGTAATAAAATGTCTAGTGGGATAATATTGTGGTATACCATTAAGAGTATTATAAAGTTATTGACACTTCAAGTGTATTATAAAGTAACAGAAACTTGAATGTGTATTATAAAGTTATAGACACTTGATTGTGTCTTACAAGTATGTCAAGGATAGTACTTTTCAAGTACGCGACTCGAATATTAGACACTTGATATTTACCTTGGGCTATATGATTGCATGAGATAACATATGTTTTATGTTAAAGAATGAATATGGTATGCTTTCTTGCATAGACATTCCTGCATTACAAAGTATGTGATTTTAATGATCATCACGTTTTTAAAGTATCATGTATTTATGAATGTTTATATATGTCACTTACCTTATGCCTCACTGAGTTATACTCAGCGTGTAGTTCGGTTGTACACGTAGGTAAACGAAAGTAGGAGTGGAGCTTTGTATCACTGCCTCTTTTGGGAGTACCGAATCGACAGGTTAATTTCATTACTTATGACATCCATGCTTTTGTGTTTAACAGTGGCATGTACTGGCTAATCTTGTCTTTCTAATAAAGTACTTTAATCGGCCATGTAATAGTGTTACTAACTTTTTTATGAACGTTAAATATGTTTATTATTACATGATCTAATATGATTTTCTTGTGTATGTAAAAAGTTTTATTATCAGGTATTAAATTATTATATTATTTATAAATTAGATAAAGTTAAGCCTGTTTGAACTAGGGAAATTCCAAGATAGGTGACCACCTGGAAAGTTATTTTAAAATTTTTAAATTACCCCAATTTTTAAAATAAAGGACAATTTTAAAAGTCCATGACATCTCTAACTCATGTTCAATATACGGATACGGGAATGGGGTGTTACATTTATTGGTATCAGAGCTACATGTTTAGCCGATTCTGGAGTTAAAATTGAATTTGATAAAAGTGTTAAAGTGTGTACATGCCACTAGGATATCGTATTTACTAGAAAATGATACTTGTTTGATTGATGCAATTGCTTATTAGTTAAGTGTATGTTATGAGTACAAATGTCGGAAGGAATCGGATCCCGATATGCTACTCAACAAGTGGGGCCTGAGAATGCCCCAGAAGTAGGGGAAGAAGTACAGCATCCTATTCAATAGGAGGCTGGTTCACCTACCCAGGATATGTCGGTGCAAGATCGGGGTACGTTTCTGCAAGCCTTGGACGCGATAATTAATAGACCTCCTCGAATTTTTGTTCCGAATGAGTTAAAGAAGTTGCAGGCTCCTGATTTTAAAGGCGACGTCGATGGGGATCCTATGTCGGTAGATCTTTGGTTAAATGACATACAGATAATATTGTCTCGGATTAGGTGTGATGAATGAGGAAAGCTGGAAGGAGTTGTTTCCTTGTTGAGAGAGCAAGCATTAGTATGGTGGAACAATGTTACTGCTCATGTTCGAGAAAAGGTGAACTAGCAGTTTTTCCTCTGTGAGTTTAAGAGGAAATATATTGGAGATGCCTTTATTCGAGAAATGAGGCAACAGCTCTTGGACCTTAAGCAAGAAGATCGCTTGGTGTATGAATATGAATGCGAGTTTAATCGATTGAGTAAGTTTGCCTCTAATTTGTTACCGAATGAGAGAGCCGTTACTGATAGTTTTATAAGCGGATTAGATGCCAGATATCAAGAGGTTTTGGTGGCTATTATTCCCAGGAACTTCCAAGAAACAGTTAATAGAGCCAAAGCAATGGAGATTGTCCAGGAAAAAGATGAAAAAGAATCACAGAGCCAGAAAAAAAGTGCTAAGACATCTTTTGCTTCGTGATCATCAAAGCAGGGTAAAGGATATTCCCAGAAAGGGAAATCTGGATTTTCATCATCTTGGGGACAAACAAGTTAGGCTGGAAAGTTCAAAAATACTACGACAACAACAAGGAATTTTAGAGATAGACAAGGTCCTCCCAAATGCAAGGATTGTAACAGAAAACATTATAAAGAGTGTCGGAGGATTACAGGAGCCTGTTCTAATTGTGGAGAAATGGGACATTTTGTTCGTGATTGCCCAGCTCGGGAGGATGGATCAGTTCAAACTGAAAGATCTGTTGGTATGCAAAGAGGCCGAGGCCGAGGCCGAGGATCTTCCAGAGCGGGTTCTCGAAAAGAGATTGAAGCTGCCGTGGACCGAAGTGATAGAGCTTCAGCAAGGGTATATCACCTCAGGCACAAGATGACAATGGTGATAGAGAAGAACCTGATATTGTGACAGGTACTTTCCAACTCTATGGTCAGCCTGTATTTGTTTTGATAGATAATGGATCTACACACTCTTATGTTAGTTCAAGGATAGTTCTAGAAAGATGAATTCCTTTAGAACTAACTCAGAGTGATGTGATAGCCATAAACCCTCTAGGCCAAAGAGCTCGGGTAACTAAAGTAAGTAGGAAATGTCCGCTTAAAGTTCAGGGAATTGAATTCCCAGCTAACTTGTTGGAACTACCTTTTAGTGATCTTGAGATTATTTTGGGCATGGATTGGCTTCATGCCTATGATGCTACAGTAAGGTGCCGCCAACAGCAGTTGATTTTAAAGACTGCAGATGGCTTAGAGATTATAGTATTGGGCGAAGGGTCCCCATGTATAAAGAATGTAATTTCGGCTTTTAAAGCCAAGAAACTATTGGAGCGGGGTTGTGAGGATTTTTCTAGCCCATGTAGTGGATACTAAGAAAATTAATAATGACCTCAGTGCGATTCCGACAGCTCGGGATTTTCCTAAGGTATTTCTGGAAGAGTTACTAGGATTACCTCTAGAGAGAGAAGTACAGATTGGAATTGAGGTTATTCCTGGTCCTGAGCCAGTATCCATGACTCCATATAGAATGGCACCTGCAGAATTGAGGGAATTAAAGTCATAGTTGCAGGAGTTATTAGATAGAGGATTTATACGTCCTAGCACAGCACCATGGGGAGCTTCGGTGCTTTTTGTTAAAAAGAAAGATGGTTCTCTACGACTTTGCATTGATTACCGACAGCTGAACAAGGTAACCATAAAGAACAAGTATCCACTACCGAGAATAGAAGATTTGTTTGATCAGTTAAAAGGAGCAGCAGTATTTTCTAAGATTGATCTTCAGTCTGGTTATTACCAACTGAAGGTCAAGGAGGAAGATATTCCAAAAACAACATTCCGAACGAGGTACGGGCATTATGAATTTGTTGTGATGCCATTTGACCTTACAAATGCTCCAGCAGCATTTATGGATTTAATGAACCGACTATTTCAGCCGTATCTTGATCGATTTGTTGTAGTCCTCATTGATGATATATTGGTGTACTCGAAGACTAAAGAGGGTCATAATACACATTTGAGAATAGTATTACAGATTTTGAGAGAGAAGAAACTGTATGCTAAGCTCTCAAAATGTGAGTTCTGGTTGTCTGAAGTGGCTTTCTTGGGGGGTCACATTGCTTCAGCTAAAGGGATTAGAGTGGATCCTAAAAAGATACAAGCTATTGTGGAGTGGAAAGTTCCCAAGAATGTTATTGAAGTCTGTAGTTTCTTGGGACTTGCTGGATATTATCGAAGGTACATGAAAAACTTTTCGATAATAGCTGCTCCACTTACAAAGTTATTGAGAAAGAATGTTCCATTTGTTTGGACTGAAAAGTGTCAAGAAAGCTTTGATCAATTGAAGAAAATTTTGACAGAAGCTCCAGTTTTAGTACAGTCCGAATCTGGAAAGGAGTTTACTTTGTATAGTGATGCATCTTATAATGGATTGGGGTGCGTATTAATGCAAGAGGGAAAGGTGATTTCTTATGCTTCTCGGCAGTTGATAAGTGTTCAAAAGTACTATTTTTCTTACCCTTTTTACTCATATTATTGTTAGACTTAAGCCCATATTAGTTGCATAATTAGCCATTCATGCATTAATCCATGTTTCCTTCCAACGTTGAGCTTGATTACATAACTTGGTAGTTTTTGTGGGAAAAGATGCTGCTTTGGTGTGTTTTGTGTGTATGTGCAGGATCACTTGCCAAAGCAAAGCTAGAGCTAGTTGCCAGGGCAATGCATGAAGGAGACGCCGATCCAGTTGCCATGGCAATTGTCGACAAGAGCAAAGGTGATATGGTAGTCGAAATTGATGACTAGACAAGCCCAAGATGACATGGAGCACAGCCCAAACCCAAAGGAATTTGATTGCCATGCAGAGATTAAAGAAGAATTAAATTCCAAGAAGATAGGAGAAGTTCTAGTAGGAATACAATTATAATAAAGAATTATATTCTTTAAAGATAATTTAATTCCAACTTAACTTCCTCCTCAAAGAAGGACTTTGGCCTAGCCCTATAAATAGGAAGGAGATTTCGACAGTCCATAGAGAGAAATGAGGGGAATTTCGACAAGTCCAAGGAGGGCAAGAGGAGAGAATTTTCGACAAACATCTAGGGCAAGGAGGATTTCGACAAGCCTCCTTCATCTTTTTCTTTCTTGTTCAATTGGGTTCATGCTAGGGATTATTTATCTTGTGTTTCTTTGGAACCTAGCCATGAACTAAATCTACTTGGCTATGGTTATTGTGTTTTGTGGTTGTGAGAAACTATTGGTTTTTGTTTAGGTAATAAGAGTTTGCACTTTTCTATTCAAGGTTTATTCATTCTTGGTTCTTATTCTTGTTTGCGAGTGAATTGGGAGAGGATCTCGTGATTTCATCTATTTATCTAATATGGGGAGAGTTAGATTCAAGAAACGAATGAATATGATCTTTATTCAATCTATTGATGGTGAAGATTAATCCGGCTTAGGAATAAGTTAAGGATTTCAACGGCTAAGAGGAGCGCAAGATTGGTTGTTGTTCACCCTTGATTCACGCAGGATGTATTATCAAGCCATGCACAAGTAGCTAGAGTTTCGACTTAGGGATAAGAAGAAACCATTGAAGAACGCTCTGCCGAACCTTGAAGGTTGCTGCCCAGACACCAAAGCAGTTGCCCAACTAGTTGCCCAGGCAACCATCGATTAGTTGCCAAGGCAACCCCGTTGTGCAAGTTGCCACGGCAACTGAGTTGCCCGTGCACTCTTTTACCAAGACGATCCAATCGGCTATCACACCTCAACTCACTATAACCTGGCCTATCTCTCTCTCATTTGATCTCATCTTTTCTTTTACTTTATTGCTTTCTAGTTTAGTTATTAGTTAAACTCCTATAATCATGTCTTTGTGTTTTTACTTTTTACAGTGCAAGAGACTAGATTCTTGAAGTGGCACCAATCCCTGTGGAGACGATATCTTTTATACTATAACTTGCAACATGTATACTTGCACAATTGCGTAGCACTTATTACGCGCAACAAGTTTTTGGCGCCGTTGCCGGGGATTGGCAATAGCGATTTTGTTTTTATTTTCTTGCACTTTCTTTTTTACTTTTCTTGTTTAAGATTCAAAGGGCTAACAAACTTTGGTTTTGCATTGGTATATGACCAGGGCGAGACCGACTACACCAGAATATCTCTTTGATCCAGAAATCGAACGAACCTTACAAAGACTTAGACGAAGGATAAGAGTAGCAATGGCTAACCAAGAATGCAATATGAATCAAGATGTTCGAGCAAGAGGAGGAGTGATTCTTGCACGAAACAGAACTATTCGAGACTATCTTGAAGAAGATCTTGATGGACTTAACCCAGGAGTTGTCGCACCTGAAATTGAAGCCGACCACTTTGAGTTAAAATTGGTAATGTTTAATATGGTCAACACAATTGGTCAATTTGGCGGCTCAGCAACTGAAGATGCACGGCAACATCTGAAATCTTTTCTCGAGATTTGTAACTCGTTCAAAATACACGGAGTCACCCCCGATGTCTTACGATTAAGATTATTCCCCTATTCACTGAGGGATAGGGCGAAAGCATGGTTGAATAGCATTCATGCCGGATCAATAGCATCTTGGACTGATCTTTGTCGTGATTTCCTTGCTAGATTTAATCCTACAAATTTGACTGATAAGCTTCGTAACGACATTACTTCTTTTCGGCAGGCAGATGATGAATCCATGTATGAGGCTTGGGAGCGATATAGAGAACTTCTACACAAATGCCCCTACACGGATTCCCGGTGTGGTCTCAAGTAACAATGTTTTACAACGCCATGAATACACCAACAATGATGATGCTAGATGCCTCGGCAAACGGCATACTCTTAGATAAGTCGCCGGAGGAAGTGATGCAAATTTTAAACAGGCTGGCCAAGAATGATTATCAATTCCCATCTACTAGAAGAGGAGGAGTTAGACGCCAAGCCATAATACATGAACTAGGATCATCAGATTCAATTTCGGCACAATTGGCCATTTTAACCAAGATGGTCCAGAACATGCAAAAACCAAACAACACACATGAAGTCAAGGTAATGGATTCTTTTTGTGAGTTATGTGGTGATAACCATAATTCTTCTGAATGTATGCAGAATTCGGAATCCAGCTTCTATGTGGGGAATTACAACCGGAACAACAATGTGATGTCCAATACATACAATCCAGCTTGGAAGAAGCAGCCGAATTTTTCATGGAGTAATCCCAACAATGCTCTAAACCAGAACAATCAGAATGCACAAGCATCGGGATTCCAGCAGAATATGCCACGGCAACAGATGCCGCAGCAACAACCGATAACATCTAGTTCTTTAGAAAATTCTCTAAATGCTTTTATGATGAAAATTGAATCTTATATGGTTGAGAATAGTAATTTCATAAAAAGAACTGATGCTTTTATTAACAGGACCGAGATGAGATTGCAAAATCAAGAGGCGGCAATCAAATCATTGGAAAATCAAGTCAGACAGTTTGCTCAAAATCTGAATACTAGACCGCAAGGAGGTTTACCTAGCGATACTGAAGTCACAAGAGGAACTGGCCATGAGCAATGAAAGGCAATCACCACCAGAAGTGGCCAACAACTTAGAGAGGCTCAAACCCGTTCATCAAACAAAACTCCACAAAAAGATCAAGACGAACCTAACGGCAAAGCCTCAGATGCTGAACCAGGAATTACCGCAGCAACCGGCAATAAGCATGCCTCGGCAACCGACGATAAAGACGCCTCGGCAACTTGCGATAAGCATGCCTCGGCAACCCAGTTGATAACGCCTCGGCAACTCCAGTTGTCCCGGCAATGCCATCAATCAGGTTCCAAACCAATGAAAGAATCGAAGATATCCGACTTCCACCACCATTCCCACAAAGGTTGAAGCGACAAAAGCAAGAGTATCAATTCAAGAAGTTTCTTGATATCCTAAAGCAAGTCCACATCAACTTGCCATTGGTGGAAGCAATTGAACAAATGCCAAACTATGCCAAGTTTCTTAAAGACATTGTGTCCAAGAGAACAAGGCTAGGAGAGTTCGAAACAGTTGCCGCAACAGAGGGATGCATGGTAATGTTGCACAATCGTATGCCACCTAAGTTGAAGGATCCCGGAAGTTTCACAATACCCTGTTCTATTGGAAATCACTATGTCGGGAAAGCATTATGCAACCTTGGGGCTAGCATAAACTTGATGCCTAAATCGGTTTTCCATAAACTAGGAATCAGGAAGGCAAGACCTACAACAGTTATGTTACAGCTAGCCGATAGATCCTATGTGCATCAAGAGAGAAAAATCGAGGACATACTGGCAAAAGTTGATAAATTTATTTTTCCTGCTAACTTTATTGTTTTGGATTGTAAAGCAGATGAGCATGCACTCATCATTCTCGGGAGACCATTCCTAGCAACAGGGAGAACCTTGATCGATGTTGAAAAAGGAGAACTCACAATGAGGGTAAATGACCAGCAAGTTAAACTAAATGTGTTCCAAACACTAAGGCATGCCGATGATCCAGAAGAATGCCAACTTCTTCATGCCACGACAGAGTTTAACTTCGACAAGGAATTTAGTTGCCTCGGCAACTACATTGCCAATCAAGAGGAACCTAAGGAGTATGAAGAACCGGTCGATGAGGAACAACAAGAAGAGGCAAATTGGCTAGTCAATCGACCAGGTACATACTTTGAACCACTGGATTACTCAGGTAAGGAAGGTAAGCTCGAAAAACCCTCTATTGAACAACCACCAATTCTTGAGATGAAACAATTGCCAGAGCAACTAAAATATACATACTTAGGAACCGATAATACATTACCTGTAATTATTTCTTCTAAGTTACAGCCTGAGCAGGAAAAGAAGCTGATCAAGATGTTGAAGCTACACAAAAAGGCAATAGGGTGGACAATTGCCAACTTGAAGGGAATTAGCCCGGCAGTGTGCATGCACAAGATTTTGTTGGAAGATGATCACAAACCTTCAATTGAGGCCCAGAGGAGACTGAATCATGCCATGAAAGGGGTTGTAATGAAAGAAATCATCAAGTGGCTTGACGCCGGCATTATATACCCTATCTCTAATAGTACGTGGGTAAGTCCAGTACAATGTGTACCGAAAAAGGGAGGTATAACAGTTGTAAGTAATGAAAATAATGAACTCATTCCAACCAGGACTGTGACCGGTTGGAGGGTTTGTATGGATTATCGAAAGCTAAACAAAGCCACCAGGAAAGATCACTTCCCATTACCCTTTATTGATCAAATGCTTGATCGTCTTGCAGGTAAACCCTTTTATTGTTTTCTTGATGGTTATTCAGGTTACAATCAAATTGCCATAGCACCAGAAGATCACGAAAAGACAACCTTCACATGCCCATACGGTACTTATGCCTTCCGAAGGATGCCGTTCGGATTGTGTAACGCCCCGGCAACCTTCCAAAGATGCATGATGGCACTCTTTTCAGGCATGGTTGAAGACTTCCTTGAGATCTTCATGAATGATTTTTCTGTTTTTGGTAATGACTTCGACAGCTGTCTCGGCAATTTAGAGAGGGTGTTGGCAAGATGTGAAGAAACTGATTTAGTCCTCAATTGGGAGAAATGCCATTTTATGGTAGATGAAGGAATAGTGCTCGGCCACAAGATTTCATCCAAGGGAATTGAAGTAGACAAAGCCAAGGTGGACGTGATCGAGAGATTACCCCCACCAAGTTCGGTTAAAGGAATTCGAAGTTTTCTTGGACATACAGGTTTTTACAGGAGGTTCATTCATAATTTTTCTAAAATCACTAAACCCTTGTGCAATTTGCTTGAACAGGATAAAGTCTTCGATTTTGATGATTCTTGCACCCAAGTATTCGAAACCCTAAAGGAAAAGCTTGCCTCGGCACCCATTGTCGTTCCACCAGATTGGACGCTACCTTTTGAGCTCATGTGTGATGCAAGTGATTTCGCGGTATGAGCAGTCCTAGGCCAACGCACAGGTAAAACCTTCCATGTGATATACTAAGCTAGTAAAACTCTTAACAGTGCTCAAGTGAATTACACAACAACAGAGAAAGAGTTACTAGCCGTAGTTTTCGCATTTGACAAGTTCCGATCCTATTTGATTGGTACAAAGGTAATTGTTCATACGGACCATTCGGCAATCAAATACCTATTTGCTAAAAAGGATGCTAAACCTCGTTTGATTCGTTGGATATTACTTTTACAAGAATTTGATATTGAAATTAAGGACAGGAAAGGAACAAAAAATCAAGTGGCCGATCACTTATCACGTTTGGAACGCAATAGGGAGGAGGACGCGGATCTAGAGATATGCGATGCATTCCCAGATGAACAAAATTTAGTTGCCTCGGCAACCCTTGACGCCTCGACAACCATGGATGCGCACGCCTCGGCAACCCTCGACGCCGCAGCAGCCTTTGACGCGCACGCCTCAGCAATTCTGGGAGCAGTCACCACGGCAGCACATGCCTAGGCAATACCTTGGTACGCAGATTTAGTTATTTTCCTTGTTTGTGGTATTTTTCCTTATGGCATTACTCACCAAGGGAAGAAGCGGTTCCGCCATGATGCTAAGAATTACTTTTGGGACGAGCCTCTTTTGTTTAAACAATGTGCAGATCAGGTTATACGCCGATGTGTCCCTGAAGAAGAGCAACATAATGTACTCTAGTAATGCCATTCTTTACCCTATGGAGGACATTTTGGAGGAACTCGTACCACGGCCAAAGTTCTGCAATCCGGTTTGTATTGGCCAACATTGTACAAAGATGCCCAAGACTTTTACAAGCAATGTGATCATTGCCAGAGGACAGGCAATATCTCTAGACGACATGAGATGCCGCTCCATAACATCATCGAGGTGGAATTGTTCGTGTGTGGGGGATCAATTTTATGGGACCTTTCCCATCTTCATTCGGCAACCTCTACATTCTACTTGCCGTCGACTACATGTCTAAATGGGTAGAGGCAGCTGCAGTTCCCAACAACGATTCCAAGACCGTGCAACGATTCTTGCAGAAAAACATATTTACACGGTTTGGGGTGCCAAGAGCAATTATCAGTGATGAAGGCAAGCATTTTGACAACAGACTAATTGCCAAGATGTTGCAATGCTTCGGCATATCACACAAGATCGCCACGGCATATCACCCACAAACCAACGGGCAAGCAAAAATTTCCAACCGGGAATTGAAGGGTATACTCGAGAAGGTTGTAAATCCCTCAAGGAAGGATTGGTCATTAAGACTAGATGATGCACTTTGGGCATATCGCACTGCATTCAAAACACCCTTAGGTATGTCCCCCTTCCGTTTTGTCTATGGCAAAACATGCCATCTACCGGTGGAAATCGAACACAAGGCATACTGGGCAGTCAAGACCGTGAACATGGATTGGGAAAGTGTCGGACAAAAGCGTTTGTTGGACCTCAATGAGATAGAAGAATTCCGTGCACTCGCCTATAACAACGCACGAATCTACAAGGAGAAAACAAAGCGATGACGCGACAAGAAACTATTGCCGCGACAATTCACGCCAGGGCAACTAGTTCTCTTATTCAATTTTCGGCTAAAACTTTTCCCGGGAAAGCTGAAATCAAGATGGTCGGGACCATTCGAAGTCGTCAAACCATTCTCCCATGGTGCCGTGATAATCAAGTCCATCTCTGACAACCATGAATTCAAAGTTAATGGACAAAGATTGAAGCACTACAATGGTGCCCATGTGGAACGTAACAAAGAAGTGGTCAACTTAGGAGATGCATGAGCATGCTCTCCCTTTGATATTTTATTTTTATGTTTATTTTTTTTCTTCCCGATTAATCTTTTTTATTCTTTTTATTTTTTCAATTTTTTTATTTTTTTTATTTTTTATATATTGCCGATTATTAGTAATTTTCTTTAGGATAGATTTTTTTATTTAAGTTTAAGAATCCTATTACACATCTTTATTTATTTTCTTTATTAGTTTATCTTTAATTTTAATCCTTATTTGATTTGTCTTTGAATTGTAGGAAAAAAGTTCAAGATGAAGAGGAATTTTAATCCAAGTAGGAAAACATCTTCAACAAGGAAACTAATGGGCTGAATCTAAGGCTTATATAAAGCCTCCAATTCACCCTAATCACAACCTCTTGTCGACAACTTCTCCCTCACCCTAAACCCTTTTTTGTTTTCCCCTAATCCCACCCACCTATCTTTTCTATAAAACCCATCACCCTTAACCTATTCCTACTTTCTTTCTTGCAACTTTTTAGTTTCTTTTCTTTTCTTTGTTTTTACAAAACTCACAACCAAGATCATCAATGGCATCCAAGATTAAATTTTTAGTTCATCCAAGTTCCTCCAAAGAACCAAGATACAAGAAGTTTGCTACACCGGTGGTTCAAGAAAGATTTCAATCCAAGTTTGAAAGCCGAAAGATTCATGAAGAACAAGGCTTTGAATACTCCAACTCTCATCAAGATTTCAGCCTTGAACCATTCATCTTCGAGAGGATTGCACATCAAAAGTGGCAAATCTTTTGCCATCAACCGGAACCGGGTAACATCTCATGGGTAAGAGAATTCTATGCTCACTCACCTAACCTGGATAATCCTTATGTTTTTGTTCGTGACAAGGCCATACTCATAAGTCCTGAAAAAATCAACACCTTTTACGGGCTTTACATTGAGAAGGACGAGCATCAAGCCTTCGTTGAGCAAATCACTCCCATGCAACTCGACAAGGTGCTTCAAGAACTCACTCAACCGGGAACTCATTGGAACGATGGTAAATACAAGGGCACAGTAAATCGCCTTCGGCTTAAACCCGAGGCAAAACTATAGAATAAGTTTGTTAAAACTTCTTTAATGCCCACCACACACAATACTACCGTTGATATACCATGTCTTTTGCTCATACATTCTATTTTGCATAATCGCATCATTAACATTGGAAAATTATTTGTGATGAGATTTTTGTATGCAGCTCAAAAGATAAGGGTTCTCTTTTCTTCCCTTGCTTAATTTCTAATCTTTGCAAGGAAATGCATGTCCCAAGTGAGTCCACCGATGAAAAGGCCCTACCCAAGTCTGGTTGGAATCAAGCACTAATCTGAAAGCTAATGGGAGAGGCACCGGGAGATTCTTCAAGGCCTTCAATTGCCACGGCAACTCCTGCTGCCCCGGCAATCCATAATGCCCAAGCACCTAACGCCAGGGCAACTCGGCCATCAACCCCGGGACACTTTGAAGCACTTTTGCACCCATTGGCAAGCCACCTAAGGCAAATTGAAGACCGGCAACTAATGTTCATGCGATACATGAAGGATCACAACAATGCCATCACACAAGTCATCCTAGAAAAGTACCAAGACAATCGCATGTCGTTCCCAATCTTTCCCGCCGAGATCCTTACCCCGGCAACCAATGAAGCAGTCGCCACGGCAACCACAAAAGATGATGTCGCGGCAATCTACTCCGTGCCTGTACAAGCTGACGCCACGGCAACCAACCCTGAAGATGCCAAGGCAACCAAAGATAAAGACATCCCGGCAACCACTGCAAAAGCCAAAGGTAAAGCACCTATGCCTGAATCAACTCCTACGGAATCATTTTCTAATTTTTCAGATTCGGACGAGTCCTCCATTGCACCAACAAAGACCGCACCAATTGAATCCTCCAAGCGAAAAGCCAATGACATTAATTAAGAGGACGGTGAGGACAACCCCGTACGAGGATCGATTCCACCACCAGCAGTAAGAAAACAACCATCGCGTTCAAGCAAGAGAATCAAGACACCAACCAAAAGGAAACTAATCATCTACGATGACGAACTCTCAGAGTAAGTCCTCGTATGCATTTTATTTTTCGTTATTTTCATTTTTCTTTAATGCATGCATTGAGGACAATGCCTCGCTCGAGTTTGGGGGGGATTGTTATTAGTAGTTACCATGTTTAGTTACATTCATCTTAAGTATTACATTTAGGATACATAAATTGCTTGCCATACCTTTAATTGGAACAAGAATTGCTTAGATTTGATGAATATCCGATGATGACTTTGCCAATGCACTTAATTGATAGAATTTTTATTCTAGGATAACCATGGAAAAACTTAGAATTTTACTATGATGCTAAATTTGATGAAACACTGTTGTGGTTTGATTGATTTAAGTAATTCTAGTAAACTTAGGTTGATAATTAACAAATTGGGGGAGTAGAATAAAAATTGGATGAATGTTAGAGGTGCCCGAAATTGGCTCTAGCATGTGCCAAAAAATTGATCACTAGAGGTGCCCGAAACTGGCTCTAGTATGTATAAAAAAATTGATCGCTAGAGGTGCCCGAAATCGGCTCTAGTTGAATAAATTAACTTAATAAAACTAAAAACAAAACACTAGAGGTTCCCAAAACTGGCTCTAGTTAAAACATGTTAAAAAGAACCCAATGAAGTAATTTGAAAACCTCTTATTTGCATAGAATCCGAAAAATCAACTTGCACACAACTCCGCACACACTCACAAGCATTATAGTTTGATTCCGAGTAACTCCTAAGTTTTCCGAAAAATAAAAAGCCAATCATACTTTGTGCCCCGGTTCAGAGAATTGAAATCAAGTTCAAAGCTAAGTTTGTGAAAATTGAAGTCTTGGCAGGTAATTATGAGTTTGCATTGCTTGAGGACAAGCAATAGTTCGAGTTTGGGGGTGTGATAAGTGTTCAAAAGTACTATTTTTCTTACCCTTTTTACTCATATTATTGTTAGACTTAGGCCCATATTAGTTGCATAATTAGACATTCATGCATTAATCCATGTTTCCTTCCAACGTTGAGCTTGATTACATAACTTGGTAGTTTTTGTGGGAAAAGATGCTGCTTTGGTGTGTTTTGTGTGTATGTGCAGGATCACTTGCCAAAGCAAAGCTAGAGCTAGTTGTCAGGGAAATGCATGAAGGAGACGTCGAGCCAGTTGCCATGGAAATTGTCGACAAGAGCAAAGGTGATATGGCAGTCAAAATTGATGACTAGACAAGCCCAAGATGACGTGGAGCAAAGCCCAAACCCAAAGGAATTTGATTGCCATGAAGAGATTAAAGAAGAATTAAATTCCAAGAAGATAGAAGAAGTTCTAGTAGGAATACAATTATAATAAACAATTATATTCTTTAAAGATAATTTAATTCCAACTTAACTTCCTCCTTAAAGAAGAACTTTGGCCTAGCCCTATAAATAGGAAGGAGATTTCGACAGTCCATAGAGAGAAAAGGAAGGGAATTTCGACAAGTCCAAGGAGGGCAAGAGGAGAGAATTTTCGACAAGCATCTAGGGCAAGGAGGATTTCGATAAGCCTCCTTCTTCATCTTTTTCTTTCTTGTTCGATTGGGTTCATGCTAGGGATTATTTATCTTGTGTTTCTTTGGAACCTAGCCATGAACTAAATCTACTTGGCTATGGTTATTGTGTTTTGTGGTTGTGAGAAACTATTGGTTTTTGTTTAGGTAATAAGAGTTTGCACTTTTCTGTTCAAGGTTTATTCATTCTTGGTTCTTATTCTTGTTTGAAAGTGAATTGGGAGAGGATCTCGTGATTTCATCTATTTATCTAATATCGGGAGAGTTAGATTCAAGAAACGAATGAATATGATCTTTATTCAATCTAATGATGGTGAAGATTAATCCGGCTTAGGAATAAGTTAAGGATTTCAACGGCTAAGAGGAGCGCAAGATTGGTTGTTGTTCACCCTTATTCACGCAGGGATGTATTATCAAGGCATGCACAAGTAGCTAGAGTTTCGACTTAGGGATAAGAAGAAACCATTGAAGAACGCTCTACCGAACCTTGAAGGTTGCTGCCCAGACACCAAAGTAGTTGCCCAACTAGTTGCCCAGGCAACCATAGATTAGTTGCCAAGGCAACCCCGTTGTGCAAGTTGCCACGGCAACTGAGTTGCCCATGCACTCTTTTACCAAGACGATCCAATCGGCTATCACACATCAACTCACGATAACCTGGCCTATCTCTCTCTCATTTGATCTCATCTTTTCTTTTACTTTATTGCTTTCTAGTTTAGTTATTAGTTAAACTCCTATAATCCTGTCTTTGTGTTTTTACTTTTTACAGTGCAAGAGACTAGATTCTTGAAGTGGCACCAATCCCTGTGGAGACGATATCTTTTATACTATAACTTGCAACGTGTATACTTGCACAATTGTGTAGCACTTATTACGCGCAACAGCAGTTAAAGCCACATGAAAGGAATTATCTGACCCATGATTTAGAGCTGGCAGTTGTAGTTTTTGCTTTAAAAGTGTGGCGACATTATCTTTATGGTGAATGTTGTCACGTATATACGGATCATAAGAGTTTAAAATATTTGATGACATAGAAAGAATTGAATCTATGGCAACGAAGGTGGCTAGAGCTGATAAAGGATTATGATCTAATCATTGATTACCATCCAGGCCAAGCAAATGTTGTAGCGGATGCTTTGAGTAAACATTTGCTACATTATGAGCTTTAAATGCACAATTAAAAGGGAGATTTGTTGGTTTGTTGCTAGTAGAGCTGCATTTGAGATCATCATTATTAGCTCGAATTAAAGAAGTTAGCAACGAGATGAAGATTGCAAAACCAAGATAAAGCAAGTGGAATCAGGTGGAATTAAAAATTTTGAGATTAAACCTGATGGGTGCCTTTATTATAAGGATAAAGTGTATATTCCTGAAGATGCTGAGTTGAAACAGGATTTGCTTACTGAGGCACACTATAGTCCCTTGACTATGCATCCTGGGGGAAACAAGATGTATCAAGATTTGAAGAGTCGATATTGGTGGCCTGGAATGAAAAAAAATGATATCATAGTTTGTTGCCAAGTGTTTGACTTGTCAACAGGTAAAAGCTGAGCATCAAGTGCCATCAGGAAAGTTACAACCTATTTATATTCTGCAATGGAAGTGGGATAGAATTAATAAGGATTTTGTGACAGGATTGCCATTAACTCCTAGCAAGAAAGATTCTATCTGGGCAATTGTGGACAGGTTAACTAAATCAGCTCACTTTATACCAGTTAGAATGGATTATCAGATAAGCAAGTATGATGAGTTGTATCTCAATGAAATAGTCTGATTACATAGGGTGCCTATATCCATAGTATCAGATCGAGATCCAAAGTTCACATCAAGATTTTGGAAAGCATTGCACAGAGCTTTGGGGACAAGACTAAACTTCAGTACTGCATTTCATCCTCAAACAGATGGCCAGTCTGAAAGGATAATTCAGATACTTGAGGATATGTTAAGAGCATGTATAATTGAATTTGAAGGATCATGGGAAAATACTTGCCATTAGCAGAATTTGCTTACAATAATAGTTATCAGGAAAGTATTCAAATGGCACCTTATGAAGCTCTTTATGGTCGAAAGTGCAGATCACCCTTGAACTGATTTGAGTTGCATGATCGCAAGTTGATTAACCAGATATGTTGCAAGAAATGGAGGAAAAAGTCAAGATTGTGCAAGAAAATATTAAAAAGGCTACTGATCGACAGAAATCATATGTAGATTTGAAGAGAAAAGATATTCAGTTTGAAGTTGGAGAAAAGGTTTTCTTAAAAGTTTCTCCTTGGAAGAAAATAATGAGATTCGGTCGTAAAGGTAAGTTAAGTCCCAGATATATTGGACCGTATGAAATACTAAAAAAGGTTGGTCATATGCATATCAGTTAGCTCTTCCACCGGAGATGAGTAAAATTCATAATGTTTTGCATGTTTCGATGCTCCGGAGGTATAGATCAGATCGTCACATGTGATTGTACCAGAGGAAATTGAGTTGCAATCAGACTTGACATATGAAGAAGAACCAGTAAAGATACTAGCTTATGGTGTTAAAGAATTAAGGAATAAGCAAATTCCATTGGTGAAAGTGCTTTGGCGCAATCTCAAAGTGAAGCAACGTGGGAAACAAAATGATGCAATGGAAAAGCAGTATCCGCACTTGTTTAACACAGGTACATTTTGAAAATTCGAGGATGAATTTTCTTAAGGGGGAGAATTGTAATGCCCCAATTTTTGCTTAGTGACTAAAATGTAAAGAGTTAAAGTTTGGTGGTTTTAGTTCAATGACCAAAATGAAAATTTTGAAAGTTTGGGGGTCAAAGTATAAACTTTGGAAAAGTTTAGAGACTAAATTGTAATTTCTAAAAGTTATGTAAGTTAACCCCGTAAATGAATAGTTCACCCCCAAGAGTGACACTTTCGTGTTACTCGAATTTTTCGTACGGAGTGTGTATTAGTGGCTATAAAGCTTTAAAGTTCGTAGAAAGAAAATTTGGAAATAATATTAAGTGAAATCCGAATATTTGGATTGAATAATTGCCATAAATAAAAATCTAAGATATTTTGGAACATGGACGGTTAGATTGGAACCAATTTGGTTCAATTTTAATGGAATAGCAATTTTTAAGTCTTGCTGTAAATAAAGACTAGTTGGAGGGCAAATTGGACATTTGTCATGGATGGCATTTTTGAAATATTTTGAAACTTTGAGGGTAATATTGAAAATTCAAATACAAATGGATGAGATCTTGGCCATTGATTTTTGATAACATTGAATCTTGGCCATTGGATGAAAAGGGTAAAGTAGTAATTTCACTATGTAAACTGAATTAAAAATTCATTTTATTTTAAACATGTGGATTAATATTAAAGATGAACAATTATCATCCTCTAAACACCAAGGGCTGTTCGAATAGCAGAAAAAATAAGAAGGGAAAATATAATTTTAAATTTTCAAGTCCCAAATTGAAGAAATCAAGGCTAGTTTCAAGCAAACTTGTTTTAGGTAAATTGCTCTACACTCGATTCTCTTCATTTTGATAGTATTTTTGCATGATAAAATTCAAGTTGGTTCATGTTCTTGGATGAGGATGATTATTATTTTGATAGAACATAATGGAATAGAAGTGGTGTTGTGTAGAACTGATGATATAGACGTGAAATCAAGCTTGAATTTAGATTACTTTCTTGTTTGAAGTTATAAACCCTAACCCTACAAATTGGGGATTTTGGTTAGGGAATCAAATTTAGGATGATATTGAATGGATTATGATGTTAAAAGTTCAATTTTAATGTTAGATTAAATAATTTCCCCCATTTGAAGTTATAGGGACCATTTCGAAAATTTGGAGAAATTAGGGGAAATTATTGAAAATTTTATTTTAGCTCTTGAATTGATGAAGTATGATTGAAATAGCATGAATTGATGTTTAAGGATCAAAATGAAAATTTATGGGAGTATAAGGACTAATTTGGCAATTTGAAGAAAATTGAGGATTAGTCTTGAAATTATGAAAAGTTTAGGGATTTGATGTTGAGCTTGTTTTTGAAGTATATTATGTTGGGAAAATTAAGTAAAGTGATTAGAATGTTGATTTTGGAGTTCATATTAACTTTGGGACCATTTTGAAATATTTGGTTACATTAGGGACCAATTTGTAAATTTTTAAAGTTTGGGTCCTAAAGTGTAAAGGATGAGAAATATAAGGTTCAGACCTGGAATTTATGGTTTGAAGATTAAAAGTGTCCTTAGGGACTAAAATAGATATTTTGGGAAAAGTTGGAGATTTAAAGAAAAGTATGACTTGAACTAGCACTGGCCTTGGGTGTGTAAGCGCTGATAATCTATAAAGACTCATAATTGGTGGCTAAGCATGTCTTGGGCGAGTATGAGGTTAAAGACCTCAACCTCGTATGCTATCACCAACTAGCCACCAAATTAATGGCTAAGATCAAAAAGGTGGAGTTATGGCGAATCTCAAGATCGGAGAATGCACATGATGATACTTTGAGCAGATTGACTACAGCGGTGGAAATCAAGGACAGGGGGAAGATTCTGTTGGAGAACATAGCTTACCCAAGTTATACCCAAATCCATATTGCATGTATATATGAATAAGAAAACAAGATGACACTTATTATTGAATTCTTGGCCAATGGCAAAGGTCCGAAGGATCCAAAGGAAAGGGTTAGGCTACGCAACAAATCTGCCATGAACGTCCTCGTCAATGAAAAACTTTATAGAAAAAGCTTTTCCTAGCCTCTTCTCTATTGTTTGGGCCCTCTTAAAGCCAATTATGTCCCCCGTGAAATACACGAAGGTATTTGCGGACATCACATGGGAGGGGGAGCTCTAGCACAAAAGGTGCTCCGACAAGGCTTTTATTGCCCAACAATACACAAAGATGCGATGGACATTTTTCCCAAATTTAAACCTTGTCAGAAGTAGTCTCTCATACCAGAATGTTTTTTGAATTCCTACAAGCTATTTTGAGCCCTTGGTCGTTTGCCACCTGGGTATTGATATCTTGGGCTCTTTTCTATAAGCCATTGGAAGAAACAAATTTATCATATTAGCCATTAAGTACTTCACCAAATGGATGGAGGTCGATGCCTTGGCCACGATCACCAAAAAACAAGTGGAAAAATTTGTATGGAAGACTATAATCTATATGTATGGCATACCTTATATTATCATCACCAATAATGGCACGTAGTTCTAGGGCAAATTCGAGGAATTCTACCAAAACTAAAGATAGTCCCCTTCAAAAATTTCTGTCAAAATGCCACAGACTAATGGACAAGCTGAGGCAACCAATAAGAAGGTCTTAAATGATCTCAAAACGAAGGTTAGCAAAATCGGAGCCACATGGCTAGAAGAATTGCCAGGTATTTTGTTGGTACTCTAAACCACCAGCCATACAAGAACTAGCGAAACCCCCTTCAATATGATGTTTGGAGCTAAAGTGGTGGTCCATGTGGAGATATGCATTGAATCCTTTTGCACTATACATTACGACCTAGACAAAAATAATGACACACCTCCTAAAAGAAATCAGGGAGACGATTGAAGTTCGCCTAGCAACTAGTAACCAACAAGTGGCTAAGTATTATAACTCCAAGGCCCATAATAGAAAATAACAAGTGGGAGATCTCGTCATAAGAAACATCGAAACCAACATGCTAGCTGGGCGACGAGAAAAGATGGTGCCTAACTAGGAAGGGCCATATAAGATTATCAAGAAGATAGGATTCAGGGCCTATAAACTAGAAGCTATGGATGAAAGGGAAACCCCCTGCATATGGAATACTCGCCAACTTTGTAAATTTTATATTTAGACTTTTTCAATATATCCTTGAGAAGCCTAATAGGCGCACACAATGTACTCCCAAGGATAACTTATGCATGGACTAAAGAAGTGCAAGATTAGTATAAATAACGACAAGCACATATTTAACTATAGATATAAGAGGTATTGAAGTCCTTCGGTACCTAAATAGGTGAAATGAGGAAGGTAACATCCTCCTTTTTTAACATCCCAAGGGCATTAGCATGCTTAGAATCACGCAACACGAAAATGAGTGCATAAATAAAACCGTAAAAGCGGCTTACAGCCACATGCATTCTACCATCCATCCCAAAAGCGCATTGAATGCCTCTACCCATTTCAATGCTCAACATTGTGTTTTCCTCCAAAACGTGTTGAGATGCCCACACATGTGTATCTTGAAACCACCTGATCTGAGGGGTGTTTAATCAGTTATTAATCGAATTTTTTCCTTTTAATCGTTGGTCGAACCGAATGTTTTTCAAAAAAATTTAACCGAACCGAACAACGTTTGGCTAATTCGGTTGGTTTACGAATTAACTGACCTTTTACATAATATTTTAGTTTTGAAATAACAGTAGCCATTATATTAAAAAACAGTCTGCACATATAAAAAGATCAATACAATAACAGTCCTGCCTTTAGGCATAAAACAAAATAGGAAGAGAAATCTAAAAAGATCCATACAGTCCTACCTCCAAGCATTAGTAATTCAACAAACAAAATAATTCAAATAAAAAATCATAATTCAAATCAACCGGAGCACTCATAAATCAAGCTAGAACAAATACTAAAACAATTATTGTAGTACCTGAATTTTATCCGGGCCATTCCGGTTTAGTTACTATTAAACATAAAAACCAAACTAAATAAAAGTCCACATACATATAAAATTGAAGTCCAATTACAATGCTAAAGCTCGTACCCATAACATTTCTAAAACCTAAAAAACAATTACAAACCCAGTTTGGGAACCATCCATCTTTAGACCAAAATTACAACACTCACATAACCAGTAACAACCTGTTTTAGCCTACATACAACTTATTTGCAGCCCATGCCAACCCATTTACAACTCATACCAATTCATGTACAGCTCATGCCAGTCCATATCCAACTGTCATGCAACGTCAGCCGCGTGATGCCAGTAGGTCAACCATCTATAAATAGGGAGAAAATTTTATGAGGAATTAATGACAATTAATTATGACAACAATTATTACCATATTAAAAAAACTAGTTAGTGGGAGGGAGAAATACTTAGAGGAAATACAAACAGTCGTCGAGTTGAGATTGCTGAGAATACCGACCATTGCCGGAGGTAGATCGGTCCTCAAAAAAGCAATATTTCCAGAAGCACCGACCTTGAGGCATATTCTCTTCGTTTTCTTGATTCATGTAATGAAAAAAAACAAGAAAGACATTAGTTTGTTTAAATATTGTTGAAAAACAGAGATTTTGATTGAGAAGAGAGGAATGAATTTCTCTATTTTTCTTGATATATTTTATTAATAAAATAACACCTATTTATAGGTTACAAAGAGCCTATCTAGGGAAAGTTACACAAAATAAGCCGCTACAAATCTGTGCACCTATATATTGATAAAAAAAATTCTCTATTTTTTTGCAATTAACACTCATCCTCAAGCTGGTGAGTAAATATAGTGAGACTCCCAGCTTGGATCTTGGATGAGTTCTCATCTCTTTGATAGCAATTGTGCCAACTTAAAAAGTAAAAAAATCCTCCTTTTTTCAGGAGTCGTTGAGTTCTCTCATAGTCATTGTTGATAATTTGCAGCTATTGTGGATAATTTATGCATCCTCTTGAGATGTCTTTCAGCTTTCCTCTACCAGTGATATTCTTTTTTTGGTTTCTGCATCTTCTGAGATATCTTTCAGAATTTTCTAGTTTCCGCATCTTCTTTTGATATGTCTTCCAGCATTTTTTGGTTTCTACATCTTCTTTTGAGATGTCTTCCAGCTTTTTCTACCATTCATGGTTTGTGTAGCTGATTCCATTCAACTTATAGCATGTTGTTGACTTAACAACAGTATATTTTTAAGGCTTAGATAGAACCTCATCTAGTTTTTTTAAAAGGCTTAACTAGAACATCTTCTCATATCTTTTATGATGGATGGATAAGATAGAACCAAATAATTTTTTAAAGGCTAAAATCGTTCCCTATCTTTTACAATGGATGGCTAAGATAGAACCAAATAGTTTTTTAAGGCTAAATTATAACATTTCTCTATTTTTTACATTGGGTAAATAGAACCATTAAAAAGAACATTAGCGGGCATCTTGCCGGGATTTTCCAGGCATTCCTAGCTCGGATACCATGTTGAAAAACATAGATTTTGAATTTCTCTGTTTTTTATATTTAATTGATAAAATATAAGCTATTTATAGGATACAAATAGAGCCTAATCTAGAGAAAACTACACAAAATCAGCAGCTACAAATATGTGCACCTATTTATTGATAAATTCCTAAATATCAACAGCTAGATATTAGAGAACATAATTCCCTAATTTTTCGCAATCTACACCAATCAACAAATATATAAACGGAAATAAAAATAAATCGAGTTTAGGAATTCTAAGAGTTTATTTGCATGTATAATGATGAAAGAAGTGAAGCAGTGATTGGAGTGGTTTTAGCGATGGTGGAGTCGAAAATGGGTTCGATTTTGGGTAGATATAAGTTTAGGAGGAGAAGAAAAGGTGATTCTATTAAATCGGGGTTATATTTAGAGAAAAGAGGTTTTTCAGGTTTAGGGACGGTGGCCGGAAATCATCTCATGGTACCCGAAAATCACCTGACGACTGTCAAAAGAACTTTAGTGGTGCCCGAGAAAATCGACACAGTGGCCAAAGTTTTTTTGGTGGTGGCCAGAGTTGGGAGCTACGACGTTGAGTGGTTGGTGTTTATGTTTTCATCATGTTCTTGATGAATACATGAAGAACACCAAAAGAAAAGTGGTGTTTGATCCATTTTAGGGAAGATTTTTTTAGATTTTAAGTGCTAATGCTTGAGAAAATTTTAGAGAGTGCGGAGAGCATTTTGAGAATAAGAGACTTTAGGGAGAAAAGAAATCTAAAAAAATGAGAGAAGAAGGCAAATTTTGGGTTAAAGGGGCCTTTTATAGTTTGACCCGCGAACTGACCCGAATTCGGGTTAGGATCTGCGCTCAACTTTGTTGGGTCTTGTACTTAGGTCATTAAATTTTAATAAAATTCATTCCAACCCCTTTTCATGCTATTTTCAGTCTTTAGATTTATGATTCGTTTCAATTCAATCATTATTTTCTTGCTTTAATTAGTGTGTAACTTAAATTCATATAATGCGTTTTTTAATTGCAAGATTAGATTTAATTAATTGATTAAATATTAATTTTGTACCATATACATACACACATTTTTACCATATTAATTATTTATTACCTAATACATATTGTTTTGACTTTTCACGTATTATCATACAAAGTATTTAATGTAATATATATTTTTTAAAAAGTTCTTCATATATATATATATATATATATATATATATCCATATACGTATATAAATGTATATGTTTTTTTTCCTTGTTTGATTAATGTATATCTGCTTAGATTAAATTTAAATAGTATATTAGAGTCTTAGTCTTAGGTTTTTAATTAGGACATTAATTAAATAATTTGAATATGATTTAGATAATTGAAGCAATTTAATAAATATTGTTTAGGAGATTTGAGAATCTAAATTTGAATGGTATCCAAAAGCAATTGGATGTTGTTCAACATGAATTCTTAAATTGAATAAATAATATTTATTAGAACCTAAAAAATATTCAATTGCTGAACTTAGATAAATATCTTAGAGCCTTTATGTTGGACTAATTACTTTAAATACATAGAATGAATAATTGATAGGGAATATTATCTATAATTTTTAAATTCAATTAGGAATGATATCCTAAAGTAACTTAGTATTGTTCTGTATGAAATTTAAAATTAAATAATATTTATAGATTTAGAGAGATTTATAAACTAATTAGTCTTTTAGGTTATTTACTTAAAATGAATTTCATAATTGATTGCATACATCAAAAACTTTTAGAAACAAAATATATTTTAGGAATATATAAAGACAATACCTTGATCATATATGGGTGTTTTCGGTTTTATATTCAAGAAAAAATATATTTTGCCCTAAAATGAATATTTTCATATTAAATATAAATACAATTAGCAATGAATGATTAAATTAAAATCGAATTATTATTGTAAATGCCAAAATGTAACATGAAATTAAAAGGTACTAATTTTGGGCATTTGTGGGTGCTAATCCTTCCCCACACATAACCGACTTTCAAACCCTAATTAATGAATCTATAATTTTTTATAGTGTATGGTCTACCAAAGTGACCCGCGAAGACTCCATTTTTTAAAATCAAATTTAAAGCCAAACCCTTAATTTAAAAATAAATCATGCAAGCCATTTTAAAATGGTTTCGACAATTATATCGACAACAGTCTTCACTCTTCAAAGATTTCATATGCATCGATTAGATCTCCCCAAAAAATCTTCATTTGCATTATCCCTACAAAATATATAATATTTTAGTAAAACCAAAAATGAATAAATAAAAAAATTGATCATATATATAGTATAATATATACTAAAGGACTAGAATGCATACTCTTCCTTCAACCCACACTCACAATCTCACAGTTCATAAGCTTATAAGCTTATGAATTGAGAGTGGGATCTAATGTATTCAAGAATCTAAAAAGTTAAATGATTAAAAGTTAATATCAATGTGTGGTATACTGCTCAAAAATAATTTTACTTATTGAATTAGAATTAATAATTAAAGATATCATCATATTGTTATCAATCTTGCCAAGCTCTTGAATTTGTTCTTCAATCTTCTTAATCTCCTCTTCTGTTGATGGATTTCAAATATAATCTTGGGTACACACAAGATCGTGTACCATTTTGGGAGTTAAAGAACTCTTACATTGATTAAGTACACGTCCCAGGTACTAAATGCAGATTCTGAAGCTACAGTAGAAAACAATATAGCTAACACATGTTTGGCCATCTTTGCAAGAGTTGGAAATCTAAGACTAACAACTTTCCACCACAACAAAATATCAAATTCATCATCATAATTTTCAGTAGCGTTTTTTAGATATTTATCCAATTCAGATGTTTGATCTTCACAACCATTTTCAATGACATACCTTTTATACAAATCTTTTATTCGTTTTTTTACTTTTTGTTTTGGATCATTTACAGAAGCAGTCCCCCCCCCCACTTGATTAGCCACAATCACTAGAAACTCGAGATTTATATTCATTATACAATTCAAATAAAGTATTCTTTAATTTTTGTATCATTTAAGAAGATTTTTCAAATTTGTATATTTCACTAAGTGTAAATTTTAGATAATTTAATTTCTGTCTAAGATCTAGAACACAAGAAACAAATATCAGCATATTCATCTTATCAAATTCACCCCACTATTTATCATATTTATCTTTCATTTTCATGGCCATAACACTAAAATCAATATCAACACCTGATTGAGCATCTCATGATAGAATATCAATTTCAGTAAGCTCATAAAAAAAAAATTTGGATGTAACATAAGAAGTTCCTGAAACTCACAAAGTAACCTCATAAAAATATTCTAAAAAATCCCTCAAGTTTCTAACACTACCCCAATCTTCTGTAGTTGACCGCCCTCTTTTAACTCAAGTTCAGCCCTAAATTTTGTATCTTGTTCCTCGAATATCTCAAAATCTCTTTCAAAATTCTGAGCAGTGTCTTATGTTAAGTATGTTAAGTTTCACCTAGTACAAACATCAAGACACATCTTTTTGTTATTTATCTTTTCTACTTCAACACACTCCATAAATCTTTTCAATCTAACTGGAGACTGTCTCACATATCTTACAACCCCTTAACACATCAACATATATATTCATTTCTTTCAAACCTTCAACAATAATTAAATTCACAATGTGTGTCATGCATCTCATATAAAGATATTTACCATTCGCAATGCAACCCCCTCGAGGACTAATTTTTTTCTTAAATAACTAATAGCATCATTGGAACTTGCATTATCAACAGTGGAAGTGAATATTTTATCAATCCCCCAACTCAACAAAAAATTTTCAATCATCATCTCAATAGTCTCTCCTTTATGACTAAAAATTGGACAGAAATTAATAATTTTCGTATTTAATTTTCAATCATTATCAATGAAGTGGACAATAAGACATAATTGACTCTTTGCAAAGAAGTCCATGTGTCAATAGTCAAACAAACTCTAGAACACTAGCTTTTCAAATATTGTTTTAACTAAGCCCTTTTATTCATGTACAACTGATAAACATCCCTAGTTATTTAGGTTTAGAAGGAATTCGAAACCTAAGGTATGTCACAGACATAAATTTTCTAAAACTTTTGCTCTCAACAAACTTGAAAGACAATTCACCAATCACAATCATTTGGGCTAAAGCATTCCTAGTTCCATGTTGATCAAATTTCGAAATGGTAATATGTCTCGGTTCCCCTTCAAGACCCTTACTAGGTATAATTAATTGACCTTGACTATTGTCAACAATACTTGTAGAGTTTTTTCACATTGTTTCATGTGATACTTTAATGATCCAGTTCCATTTTTCTTTCCATCACAACATAATTCTTTATCACAGTAATTACATCTACCATTATTTTAACCCTCACTGCTAACAAATTTAGTAAAATGAGACCACACTTCTGACCTTGGAGTGATGCTTTTCGTTTAACAACCCTTGTATTGTTGATTTGGCTTGATGCTCTAACAGCATCAGTTGAATTTTCAGAATCAGTCAAAGAGGATGAAACGCTAACCTCGACAGATGCTTCTATATTGGACATCTACCAAAAGATAAAAATAAGTAATAAATAATTAATGGGATATAACCAAAAGATTACATGACTGTCTACAATTTAATACATGCTCTTTTTACATTGACATACATAAAATAAGAGCTTTTTTTAATCTTGCTACTGGTTTTTTCTATGATATTTGTAAATAATTTTAGATACCAAAATTTAAATACTAACTTAAATGCCTAAACTAGTAAGCTTAGCAATTAACATCTGACTTTTAATTCCTACAAAAATATATATATATTTTTTGTCAATGTTTCTCTTTTATCTTACTGGTAATGAATAACACTATATCTATTTAATATTTATACTCTCTCAACTTGAGTACTTCACTAATCATATATTACCCAACTCTCAGCACAAGCAAATTCCAAAAAGCATATAAAAAATACAATATAGTGGACACATCAATTGAAGCCATCATAAGAGCTAATATAGTTAATATATCAACAGCTTCATAACAAAAGTTTCAAGAAACAATTTTGGTGACTGACTAGTGTGTATCTGTATGTGTATTACAATCCCAGTAGGATTAGAATTATTAGAAATGTTGTGGATAGATACCAATTTCGTTATAAAGAGTCCCCATAAATCTTAAACCATAAAGGCAGAGAATTGAACCAACCGACATATCAAGTAAAATAATAACTGCTAGAAATTTACTAAAACAGACATGTAAACATCTCAGTTCAAAATAGAATACATATTAATCAATGAAAATTTATACACTAAATTAAAATGAATAGCTTCAAGATTTCTATACTCAAACTATATTAATATATATTACCAAATCATCAAAACAATAAGGAACAAATTCAAAATAAAAATAAATTAACAATTAAAACTCAATCAGAGAGTGAAGATATAAACAACACAACAAAGAGTTTAAGTTAAGATGTTAAAAATTGAAAGAAAAAAAACTCACAAAATCAGTCACAATGCACAAACCCTAAACGAGTGTAAAAAAAACTAACCTTTTCTACAGAACAAGTGAAGATTGTAGACACTCATTTTTGTTCGGATATATTAATTAATTAGTGTTATTTGTATAAATATTATTAAGTGTGTTGAGATGTCATTATATGAATGTAGGTGTTTACATGTGTATTAATATATATATGCCTAGCGTATACGTATTACATTATATAAGTGAATTGTATGAATATCTACATATATGTCTAGTGTGTATGCGTGGTTCTAAGTATTAATAATTGATATTCTTCTTTATATATTTTGTGTCGTACGTAATTGATGTATGTTGTATGTATACATATTTATGAATGCATGTACATATTATTATTAACATATTGTTAGTTATCATTACTTTTTGTTGGGCTATTAAAATTAAAAAAATAGATCTAAAAAATTGAAAACCCAATTAAGAAAATGTCCAGTCCAATTACAAATATTAAATATCCATTACATGAAATACAAGCCTGTTTGGCCCAAAAACCTAACCCTTATCAGATAACAAACCCTAACAATAATGTTTTCCCTTGTCAGCCCGATCTGGACCGTTGGATCAGATTTTGATCCAACGGCTCCAGATCAATCATGACGTTCCATCTGGCCGCGAGTGTGATGCACGCGCAGACTGCTCCTCTTCCACGTGCAACTACGATGCACGCGCAGACTGCTCCTCTTCCACGTGCAACTACGATGCACGCGCTGACTGTTGTATTCCTGTGCCACGTGGCTTCATCGTGAACCGCCACGTCACCCTTCCCAAGCCATCAAGGTCGTCCATCTCCAAGGGATCTTGGCCGTTGGATCAGATCTGATCCAACGGTCCAAAATAGATCTGGCCAAAATGTTTTTTCACCTCCCTCAGTGATAGCCGCCGTGCGTTCTGATCCGTAGCCTACCGAGCGCCATTCCGCCGTACCGCCAGCTCCTCAACCACCAAGCATGCACAAAGAGAAAAATACAAGGGAAAGGACATTAGTCTACCATTGTCAACAGGACAACCATTAATGGTTGCTTATTTGTGTAAACAAAAGCGTGATATAAAAAAGAGGGCATGTAATCAGATTTGTAACAACAACAAAAAATTTCCAGAAGACAAAATAAAATACAACAGAAACCAAAACTTTTCCTGGTAATCTCATCTCTTCCTTTTTCTTCCTCATGAATGTAGTCTTAAACAAAAAATAGTAAAGAAGAGAGAGTCAACGAGTTTACCTAGGGGTTCGATCCCCCTTTTGCCGATAATAATCCTTCGATCTTTGATCGGCCGTGGTGAACCGGTGAGGGTCGAACTTCTCGGTAAAGAAGAGGTTAGTTTCTATTCGGGTTTCGAAAGCAGGGGAAGGTTTTTTTTAAATATAATAATAAAATTTTTGGAGGTTGTTTTGTACCGAAAGGCGGGTGGCGGCTTGAGGCGGCCGATACAGCCAAAGCCTCACCAAGACCAGAGGAGTATGGCGGCTTTGGGAATGAGTGTTAAACTTAGGATTTCGGTTTTGGTCTGAAAACAGAGAAAAGAGCTTTTTTGAGATAAATTTTTTTAACCAAAAATTTTGAAACTGTGGCTGAGGGGTTTGATTTATAGATTTTAAAATTTTCAAAATGGTCAAATTACCCCATAAGTCCTTCCGCCCTTTTAAATTTTTCATATTTTCTATGTCGCATGGTATATTTACACTATTGGTCCCCACAAGTTCAAGCCGTCTTTCAATGTCATCTCGAATTTGTTTTAATTGTTTTCAAAGGGCAAATTACAGTTCAGTCCTTCTTTCTTTTGTTTCTTTTCGATTGAGTCCCTCTTTATTATTTTAAAACCATTTTCATATGGGTTTATTACCTTTCGATCCCTTCTCTTTTGTTTCTATTTAATTACAGTCCTTTATTTTGTTTTATTGATTATGTATTTGAAGCTTTAGTGGTCATTATTTTATTTGTTTGTCTTTTTATTCTATATGTTTTATTTATGGTTCTTTTTATATTTGTTTTTTATGTGGTTTTTTATTTAATACATGTTCTTAATATCATTTATATGGGATCATTAGTTTAGTTTTAGTGTTATGTTGTGTACATAGTATATATGTATGTTACGTGTACTACATACTATATTTAGTATGTATAGCATTTATGTATTATTCTATTAGTTATATTTTGTACATGCTAACTAATATCATGTATAAGGTATATTATTGTATGTTACATATATTATAATATTTATGTAATTTATATAGTATGTTATAAATATTACATTATTTTTGTATATTATGTATATTAAGTATTAATAGGTCTATGTACTATTTTTATTGTTATATGTGTTGTGAATATTATAATATTTTCTACATGTATTTATTTGGTAGTTTTATTTACCATGCTATTTAGGAATTTTTTTTATTAATTTTCTTGTACTTTATTTATGTATTTTAATTTATCGTATTTCGTTTTTATCACGTGTAGGTTAGGCCTTTTATCCCGGTATTCTAGTGGGAGTGTCATCCTGGTCTCTAGGTGTCATCTCATTTGGTACCGTGGATCGAGGCGAAGTTAATATTCGAAACATGTTTTTAGGAATTAATTATTAAATTAAAACGACTTTTTATTTTTCTTTACAAATACGATACGAATCTATTTGGTACCAATTTTGGGCGTATCGGGGGTGTTAATCCTTCCCCGTGCATAATCAACTCTCAAACCCAATTAAAATCTCTGGTTTTGTTTTCGGTGTCCAATCTACCTAATCCAAGTGACCGGTGGCGACTCCATATTTTCCAAAAATACCGAGTTCTTCTAAAAATTCCCCTTTTTAAATATTTTTCAATAAAAGCGGGAAATACCCCAAACACGATTTTACGATTTTTATTTTTCGTAGCTGCCTTTGACACTTTAAAAAAATAGTCGCTACAACATGGCGACTCCGTTGGGGACAATTTTTATTTTGTTTTCAAAAATGGAATAAATGAGTTAAGCCCTAATTAGATTCGTATCGTAATTATTCAGAAAAATTTAAATTTGGCTTAGTTTAATTTTTGATTCCTAAGTTTTGTTCTCAGCATCATATAGTGGTCTTAGAACCTTTAGGAGTAGTGGTTACTTCGCTTCGTGGGGTTTTCACCTCCGTATAGTGTTGTAATTCAGTTCAGGAATTCGGTCCTTATATTTCGTGAGGTTTTCACCTCCGTATGGTATAAGGGTCGCATTCCCTCGAATCGATGTCCAGGCGACAGTTCGAGTACCGCTCTCTTTAGAACCGAAACTCATATAGTGAACCATATATATTATCTTTAGAGCCTTGTCGTTATGCTACCCGTTTAGAAGTAACCTTTTACGTCTTGTTTTTTTATTGTTACACATACCTTCTTTATATGCTTTTAAATGTTTTATTCCAATGATAGTATTTAACTATGTAATTCATTTATTTGATTATTGTACCATACTGGCTTGTTTTTATTTGTTGCTATTTTTTTCCTTATTTTGTTTTTTTTCTTTTCGCATATAATTTGCATAGCATATTCAGTGAGGTGTTGATTTGAAACGAAGTTCGCTTCAGAAGGCATACAGCATGGAAGAGAGGTTATGTCCTGTTAAAAGAAGCAATGCTACGGTATGGGGATGGTCTGAACGAGTACAGATGGAAAAGGGCGATAGCTTGACGGCCAACATGTGTCAGAAGTTACAGGGAACACTCCTATTGTTTCCAAACAGAATGACCTTGACAGATTAAAAGAAGTATGGCAAGGATGGGATTCGGGTATGAAACAAGCATTCCAACAAGAGTTCGGTGACATAGCCCTTTTACTCGATGTTTAGAACGACATGCATTTATTCAGGGCTCTAACACAGTTTTGGAACCCGGGTTATAGTTGCTTCACTTTTGGAAAAGTAAACATGACTCCGACTATAGAAGAATATACCTCTCTACTCCGTTATCCAAAGATCAAGGCGGGAAAGGTCTATGTCAAACCTAAAGATCCACCAACATTTGTAGAGAACTTGATTGATGTCACCGGAATGACTAAAGAATGGTTTCGAGGAAAGATTGAGAAAAGGGGGAAGACCGAATGCATCACTTGGGCTCATATCCAAGGTTTGATCCGCCTACATCCGGATCTACCGAAGAAGAGATATATGTTTGCTTTCAGCATCTATGGGATGGTTATCTTTCCAAAAGTTTTGGGGCATATAGATTATGCCACGGCAGATCTGTTCGAAAAACTTAAGAAATGTATCAATCCAGCACCAGCTATTCTGGCAGAGACTTTTCAGTCACTTAACGCCTGTAGAAAAGCCAGGGATGGTCGATTCTTAGGGTGCGTTCCCTTATTGGAAATTTGGATTCGAAGTCACTTTTGGGGCTTAAAGTTTTCTTACCGTATGTGTCTTACCACTTTTTCTCCTATCCGATTTTTCTAGAAGAATATCATGCGGAGGCCATGACTGAAGAACAATGGATAGCTGCATTTCGAGACCTTCGAGATAACACAGTTAGATGGAAAGTTCCGTGGCTAAATTCAAAATAATTCCTCTATCATTGTGGAGAGTACGACTGGTACCCTTGCATGGTATCTAGGGTGGAGTAGGGTATTATCCTCTGCTCGTATCTCGTCAGTACGGATCAATGCAATTTATTCCTGCTACTCATGGTCTGAGCACTTCTGATTTCAAACACCAAGGTGGGGGTTATAAAAAATGTCCAGAAAATGAGTCGCTCCTAGAAAAATATGCATATGATTGAGGTTTTTGAAGATGATTCACCGTTCACTCCGAATTACAAACAGTGGAGCCTAGTCGATTTAATGATTACCTTACTTCTGCAAATCAAGGGAATATTCGACCTGTAGAGGAGCACATGAGAGACGCACCTTCAGATTTGGAAAAAGCTAGAAGAGCTCATGAGAAAGATGTTTGAGCCTTAGAAAAATGCATATCCAGTCTTAAAGCGGTAAATTATTTAGCCTCGGTAGATGCATACAAGTACAAATCTCGAGAGAATGATATTTTGAAACAAAAGAAAATACTTGAAGAAGACCACGAGGACCTGAGAAAAGAATGGCTGGAGTTAAAACAGAACCTACGAGTGAATGGTCTAGGAACTACCACCAAAGAATTAACAAGTAAGCTCGTAAAAGCCGGGAAAAGAGCTGATAGTTATGCTCGAAAGTATGAATTCAGCCAGAAGCAAGTTGAGAAAAAGACAAAAGAATTAGAAGCTATCACTCAAGAGCTAGCTACTTATCAGCCTCGAAATCAAGGATTAAAAACTCAAAATGAGGAGCTCGAAACCCAGATGATGCAATTAGAATGTCTCATGCAGGAATATTGAATCCAAGACAATGTTGCAACTTTAAAGTTGGCTAGAGATGAAAATGAATTATTGAAGGCAAAAGTAACTGAGCTTGAAGCCGCTTCCCGTAACTGCAGGGAGAGGCTTGCCTCTTTTGAAGGAGCCTGATAAAAATATAATCGTTGAATAGTTTATGGGCTTCAACAAGCAGGCCAACTAATTCGGGATCAACATAGATCAATGATGGACGTTATGGCACATGCGCGATGGTGTCTCGACACATCCAGGGTTTGGTAAGAGAAGCACAAGAATTACGCACATGCGTCAGTCCTGAAACAACACTAGGGTCTCGGGTGCATGTTCTGCTTCAAGAAGTCGAGGTCTTAGGGATAGAAGCTAGGTGCTATTTGTAATGTGTTATTAATGCTTTTTGTAATCAGACCTCTTCATCTAATGAACGCCTTTCTAAGAACTGTCTATGAATCAACACCTCCATTTCATTCATACAAACATAGCATCCATTTAATTGTTTATCTTGCATTCATTATCATAAACAAAAAAAATTAATCATGGAAATGTTATGACAGAAGTGTTAACACCAAAACTGCAAACATTTTGCATTAATACAGTACCCGTTTACAAGTCAAAATAATGGAAGATAGAGTATCTAACTTAGAGCAGGGACAAAGAGATCTAGAGGCTTGTTTCAGTCGGGTAGAGCAAAGCATTAGTGAACAAATCTCCCACTCACAAGATGTGATATTGTCTAAGATATCTGCAATGCTCGAAGGAAATGATAGAAAGAGAAAAACTTCAGATGATGCCATTCAAGAGACAGAAGGTGCCACATCTCACGTTAAGGTTCAATAAGAGACACTGAGGAAGATGTATATCAATACCACGGGGATACCTACCAACCACCAGGTGGAGACGTCCATAAGACAACCAATTGATCTAGAGGCCGACCATGAGGAAGAAGTACCATATTTGAATATAATGGAAAAAAGTCAGAACTGAAGTAGAAAAGAAGTACGAAGAGAGATTTTGCTTGTTAGAAGAACAACTAAAAGCTATGCAAGGATCATGTGAGCCTGGGAACGATGCTTGCGACTTAAGTCTTGTGGCAGATATGGTCTTTCTGCCAAAATTTAAAACCCCAGACTTTGACAAATACAATGGAACTACCTGCCCTTCTGCCCACATAACCATGTACTGCAGAAAATGGTAGCTTTCGTAAAAAATGAGAAGCTGCTAATTCACTATTTTTAGGACAATTTGACTAGGTCAACAATTCGTTGGTATACCCAGCTAAGTCGGGCTAATATTAAGTCATGGAATGACCTCTCTAAAGCTTTTGTTGAACAATATAAACATGTTTCTGACATGATTCCTAACCGAATCATGCTAGAAGGAATGGAGCAACGAACAAATGAAAGTCTGCAACAATATGCCCAGAGGTGGCGTGATTTAGATACCCAGATTCAGCTGCCCATTTCCGAGCACGAGATTACACCCATGTTCGTCAACACCCTCAAGGGGCACTGTTCGACCGCTTGATTAATAACACCACTCAGACCTTTGCTGACTTTGTAAGAACAGGAGAATCAATTGAGGTGGCAATAAAGAGCGATAGAAATGATAGCGGGGAGAATTCTCGAAAACACTACTAGAAAAAAGATAATGAGGTGAATAATACGAGCACCTACAATGTCCTAGAAAACGTCACCATTTCTCAACCATCGGCAGCTGCTGGAAAAATGCACAAAGCTCTAATAAAAAAGAGGACAAGACCCCCAAAAAGGAGAAAGAGAATGTGTCCTTTACCCATTTACCAGTGACATATACAGAGCTGTACTCTCAACTGCATAAGGCCGACTTGGTTTGACCATATTATGTTACTCCGTTCAAATCACCCTTCCCTTCTTGGTATGATGAGAAGGCTCATTGTGACTATCATGTTGGTGTTCCAGGTCACTCGACAGAGAACTGCCTCACCTTTAAAAAGTTTGTTCAAAACATGATTAATACTAGAGTTCTAAAGTTGAATGACCCGAGTGTGGCCGCCAACCCGTTGCCGAACCATGGAGGACGTAGTGTGAATGTTATCGAAGAAGAATGCGATAGAAGAGCGAAAAAAAACTGGCTGAAGTTAAGTCTCCACTCAGATGGGTGTTCCAACAGCTATGCATGGCACGTTTGATAGAAAAGGGAATGAAGTTAGTACTAGAAGGTTGTGGGCCCTATTGTGAGTATCACCAGAAAGAAGGGCATGATATCCAGCAATGTGAAGAATTCAAGCAATTGGTCCAAAAATTGATGGACAATAAGGAAATAGAGTTTTTCGAGAAGGAAGAGGGAAGGAAGAGATTGGACGTATGCGCATCAGACAGCCCCAACATTAAGTACGGGGTAGATAGGTCGTTTGTCATTTCAACTAAACCAAAAGAGGGGTGTTCGTCCCATGAAAAAAGCTCAAAAACAGCTCCTAAGCTTTTCATTTCTGCTCCAGCTCTATTCCTATTCAAAGATATGCGGAGAGTTCCTTGGAATTATACCGCCAATGTATCTGTACTGAAAGAATTAGAACTTCTGGAGAAAAAGAAGTCACGTACGGAAAAAGATCTCGCACCAAAAGAAGAATCAAAAGGGTTGTATGAGGAAGATGTGAATGAGGTAGGCCATTTTACCAGAAATGGCCGATTCTATTCTTTGGAGACTTTGAAGTCTACGGAAGCTGAAAAAGATAAAGGAAATGATAAGAAAACGGTTCCTGAAAAGATATTTGGTGATGAACCCCCTCCAAAAATTAACGTGCCGGTAACTGAAGCGCAAGCACAAGAATTTTTGAAGTTCTAAGGCATAGCGAATATAGTGTCGTAGAACAACTTTGTAAGTAGCAAGCCAGGATTACGGTGCTTGGAATACTTTTGAGTTCTGAGAAGCATCGCGATGCATTACTGAAGGTATTAAATCAAACATTCGTGCCATATGACATCTCTGTAGCCAAGCTGGATCGAATAGTAGGACACATCGCTACTAACAATTACATCACGTTTAGCGATGATGAAACCCCAGAAGGGGGCATGGGATCCACAAAAGCTTTAAATATCACCACCCACTATAAAGGTTATGTCTTACCAGGTGTGCTTATCGATAACGGGTCTGCATTGAATGTACTAGCAATAGTAACCTTACAAAGGCTACCGGTGGATGGCTCCCATATGAAACCATGCCATAATTTTGTGAGAGTTTTAGACGGAACTCAAAGAGAGGTGATGGGAAAGATAGAGGTACCTCTACTCATCGGGCCAATAGAGTACACGGTTGATTTTGTGGTAATGGATATTAAGCTCGCGTATAACTGTTTACTGGAAGGCCGTGGATCCCCTCTGCTGGCGTGGTTCCCTCGTCACTGCACCAAAAGCTAAAATTCGTGATTGAAGGCAAGTTGGTTAGTGTTGCGTGTAATAAGTGCTACGCAATTGTGCAAGTATACATGTCACAAGTAATAAAGTGATATGAGTATCGAGTATCGTCTCCACAGGGATTGGTTTGGGCCACTTTGCTTAAGTTATCACACTGTAAAAGTAAAAACACAATTGATAGTAGGAGTAGATTTTAACGAGTAAAGTAAAAGCAATAAACTAAAAGAATAGATGAAATCAAATAAGAGAGAATAGGCCAGGTTATCATGAGTTGTGGAGTGTTAGTTGATTGGATCGTCTTGGTAAAAGAGTGCAAGGGCAACTCAGTTGTCGTGGCAACTTGCACAGCGGGGTTGCCTTGGAAACTAATCGATGGTTGCCTGGGCGACTAGCTGGGAAACTACTAGGGCAGCTGGGCAGCAACTTCAAGGTTCGACGGAGCGTTCTTCAATGGTTTCTTCTTATCCCTAAGTCGAAACTCTAGCTATTTGTGCATGCCTTGATAATACATCCCTGCATGAATCAAGGGTGGACAACAACCAATCTTGCGCTCCTCTTAGCCATTGAAATCCTTAGCTTATTCCTAAGCCAGATTAATCTTCACCATCAATAGATTGAATAAAGACCATACTCATTCGTTTCTTGAATCTAACTCACCCGATATTAGATAAATAGATGAAGTTACGAGATCCTCTCCCAATTCACTCGCAAACAATAATAAGAACCAAGAATGAGTAAACCTTGAATTGAAAGTGCAAACTCTTATTACCTAAACAAAATCCAATTGTTTCTCAACCACAAAAACACAATAACCCCAACCAATCAAGTTAGTTCATGGTTGGGTTAAAAAGATATACAAAGAATAATCCCCAAACCATGAATCTAATGGAAGCAAAGAAGAATAAGAAGAAATCGTACTCTCTCCCCCTTGCTCTCTTGTCGAAATTTCTCCCTTCTTGCCCCTTTGGAGTTGTCAAAAATCCTCTCCTCTCCTCCCCTTGATCTTTGACGGCTTGGTCCTTTAAATAGGAGATGGCTAGGTTAAAATCCTTCTTGAGGAGGAAGTTAAGTTGAAATTAAATTATCTTTAAAGAATATAATTCTTTATTATATTTAAATTCCTTCTAGAACTTCTCCTATCTTCTTGGGATTTAATTTCTCTTTATCCTCTTCATGGAAATCAAACTCCATTGGGATTTAACTTTGCTCCACGAAATCTTGGGCTTATCTAGTCATCAATTTCGACTACCATATCATCTTATTCTTTGTCGAAACTTGCCTTGGCAACTAGCTCGGCATCTCCTTCAAGCATTGCCCTGACAACTAGCTCGGCATCTCCTTCATGCATTGCCCTGGCAACTGGTTCCAGCCTTGCTTTGGCAAGTGATTCTGCACATACACAAAAACACACCAAAGCAGCATCTTTTTCCACAAAAATCACCAAGTTATGTAATCAAGCTCAACGGTGGAAAGAAACATGAATTAATGCATGAATGACTAATTATGCAACTAATATGAGCTTAAGTCTAACAATAATATGAGTAAAAAGGGTAATAAAATAGTACTTTTGAACACTTATCACACCCCCAAACTCGAACTATTGCTTGTCCTCAAGCAATGCAAACTAACAATTACCTGCCAAGATTTTAATCATCAAAGACATGCTTCAAACTTGAATTCAAACCTCAGAACCGTGGCACAAAGTATGATCACCTTTTAATTTTTCGGATAGCACAAAATTACCCGGAACCAAACTATAATGCTATTGACAATGTGTGTGCGTAGTTGTGTACAAGTTGATTTTCAAGATTCTATGTGAACAATAGGCTTTTATCAATTTAATTGCTGGGCATTTATTTTTATTTTCACTAGAGCCAATTTCGGGCACCTCTAGCAAAGTAAGCAATTTCTCATTTTATTTTAGTCGACTAGAGCCAATTTCGGGCACCTCTAGCGATTCTTTAATGTGTATTAACTACTAGAGCCAATTTCGGGCACCTCTAGCAAGAAAGTGCATTTACTACTAGAGCCAGTTTCGGGCACCTCTATCAAGAAATTAACTATTAATTTTCAATTTTAAATTTACCCAAATTTTAAGCAACCTAAGTTCACTAAGTTTCTTCCAATCAACAAGCCACAACCGTGTAAAAAAATTCAGCATCATAGTAAAATTCTAAGTTCTTTTCATGCAATCCTAAAATTAAAGGTTCTTTCAATTAAGTGTAGTGGCAAAAATTCATCATTGGATATTCAACAAGTCTTAAGTAATTAAATCCAATTAAAGGCATGACAAGTAACATATGCAACCTCTATGTGATTGCTAAAGATGGATGCAACTAAACATGAAACTAACTAGAAACCAACACCCCCCAAACTCGAGAGAAACATTATCTTCAATGCACGTAAAAGTGAAACAAATTTTAAAAGAAACTAAATGAAATGAGTTAGTCGGAGAAGTCGTCACCTCGAGTGATAATTTTCCTTCTTGCCGTTTGCTTGATTCATATTCCAGTCGGTGGTTGAATGCTGGTACCGCGTGAATAGCATTGCTTTGATTTGATCCATGTTTGCCGATGCAGGTTCACTTGCCTGGGCATCAGTAGTTGCCGAAGCCATTGTTGTTGCCTGGGCATTCTCTGTTGTGGTTGCTGTGGCAAGTAGTCGGTAGTGAATTTCCTTAGCATGGTGGTTGTGAGTCTTGTTGTGGAAAAGAAAAGAAAACAAATAAAACCTGGAAACTAAAGATAATGAAGAAAAATAAAATATCTCCTAAAAATTCCAAAAATAAATAAAGAGGAAAAAATAACCGAAAATAATAGAAAGAAAATAGTTCAAAAAAATAAAAAAAAGAAAAAGAAAAAGAAAATATCGAAAGGAGAGCATGCTTATGCATCTCCTAAGGTGTCAACTTCTTTGTTACGTTCTACATGGGCACCGTTGTAGTGCTTCAATCTTTGTCCGTTAACTTTGAATTCATGTTCGTCGGTAATGAACTTGATTATCACGACACCATGTGAGAATGGTTTGACAACTTCGAATGGTCCCGACAATCTTGGTTTTAGTTTTCCTGGGAAAAGTTTTAGCCGAGAATTGAATAAGAGAACTAGTTGCCCTGGCATGAATTGTCGCGACAATAGTTTCTTGTCATACCATTGCTTTGTTTTCTCCTTGTAGATTCGTGCATTGTTATAGGCAATTGCACGAAATTTTTCTATCTCGTTGAGTTCCAACAAACGCTTTTGCCCGGCACTTTCCCAATCCATATTTACGGTCTTGATTGCCCAATATGCCTTATGCTCGATTTCCACCGGTAGATGGCATGTTTTGCCATAGACAAATCGGAAGGGGGGCATACCTAAGGGTGTTTTGAATGCAGTGCGATATGCCCAAAGTGCGTCATCTAGTCTTACTGTCCAATCCTTCCTAGAGGGATTTACAACTTTCTCTAGTATACCCTTCAATTCCCGGTTGGAAATTTTTGCTTGCCTATTGGTTTGTGGGTGATATTTCTCATCCTCTGGCAACGATCACATTGCTTGTAAAACTCTTGGGCATCTTTGTATAGTGTTGGCTAATACAAACCGGATTGCAAAACTTTGGACGCGGTACGTGTTCCTCCAAAATGTCCTTTATAGGGTGAAGAATGGCATTGTTGGAGTACATTCTGCTGCTCTTCTTCAGGGACACATCGGCGTATGACCTGATCTGCACATTGTTTAAACAAAAGAGGCTTGTCCCAAAAGTAATGCTTAGCATCATGGCGGAACCACTTCTTCCCTTGGTGAGTAAGGCCATAAGGTAAAATACCACAAACAAGGAAATTAACTAAATTCGCGTACCAGGGTATTGCCGAGGCATGTGCTGCCGTGGTGACGGCTCCCAAGATTACCGAGGCGTGTGCGTCTAGAGTTGCCAAGGCATACACGTCCATAGTTGTCGAGGCGTACGTATCAATGGTTGCCGAGGCGTGCACGTCTGGAGTTGCTGAGGCGTGAGCGTCAAGAGTTGATGTGGCGTCGAGGGTTTTCGAGGCATGCGCATCCATGGTTGCCGAGGCGTCAAGGGTTGCTGCGGTATCTAGGGTTGCCGAGGCATGCGCGTCTAGAGTTGCCAAGGTGTGCGCGTCAAGAACTGCTGCAGCGTCGAGGGTTGTCGAGGCATGCGCATCCATGGTTGTCGAGGCATCAAGGATTATCGAGGCATGCGCATCCATGGTTTTTGAGGCAACTAAAATTTGCTCATCCGGGAATGCATCGCATATCTCTAAATCCGCGTCATCATCCCTATTGCATTCTAAACGTGATAAGTGATCGGCCACTTGATTTTCTGTTTCTTTCCTCTGCGTTGGCCTAGGACTGCTCCTACCGCGAAATCACTTGCATCACACATGAGCTCAAAAGGTAGCGTCCAATCTGGTGGAATGACAATGGATGCCGAGGCAAGTTTTTCCTTTAGGGTTTCGAATGCTTGGGTGCAAGAATCATCAAAATTGAAGACTTTATCCTGTTTAAGCAAATTGGACAAGGGTTTAGTAATTTTAGAAAAATTATGAATGAACCTCTTGTAAAAACCTGCATGTCCAAGAAAGCTTCGAATTCCTTTAACCGAACTTGGTAGGGGTAATCTCTCGATCGCGTAACCTTGGCTTTGTCTACTTCAATTCCCTTGGATGAAATCTTGCGGCCAAGCACTATTTCTTCATCTACCATAAGATGGCACTTCTCCCAATTAAGGACTAAATCAGTTTCTTCACATCTTGCCAACACCTTCTCTAAATTGTCGAGGCAACTGTCGAACTCATTACTAAAAACAGAAAAATCATCCATGAGGATCTCAAGGAAGTCTTTGACCATGTCTGAAAAGAGTGCCATCATGCATCTTCTAATGTTACTGCATATCTGAGAAAACTTGAGGAGGGTCGTTTCCGATACTTCTTATAGTCCATCCGTACCCTCCATCGGGTGACAATATTGCCCAAAAAGAGTTGGGCCAATGTGCTCCCAGCTACTCCCTTTTGCATTACCATGGTGGATGTGTCTTTCTTTCGTGTTCCCTTGTAGTCCATGCATGCCCTCCACCTTGCTATTGTTCCTGAAGGCATGAATATATTATTAGGAAAACTTATATCAACATCTAACCATTTAATTACCTCATTCTTGTCGGGCTCCATCATGGTTGGATGTAGCCTTCGTTGTCGTGGCAATTTCTGCTCTAGCCAATTGTCGTGGCAATCAGTTGCCAAAATTTGCTGTAAGTCAACGAAAAAACCAATTTTCTGAAAAGCATTACGAATCCAAACACATTTTTCTTTTGGCCTCCCAAACATCTCCATCAGTAGAGATTTTGATGGCTTCAAATCTACCAACATCGGTTCCTCAAGACATACCTACAATGGACGAGGTAAGTTTTTAAAGAATTCGAAAGGTTCAACCATTACCTGCTCATATTCCATTGGCAAAGTATTATCATCTCGTTGATCTTGCATGTGGTCGTGTAATTGCCGTGGCAATTGTAGATGAGAGAAATCTACGAATTCTTGCTCCAACATCAATGTTGTAACCTTCTGGGCATCAGGCTCCTCAGAATTTGCTGTAGTATTGTTGTTCTTAGCTTCATTGAGTGTTGTCGCGACATTGCTGAGGTAATTTGTTGCTCAGGCTCATCATGTGTTAGCAGTCTCTCTCATTGGCATCCTTTTGACTTGGAGGTTCTAGTTGTTCCCCACACATCGGAGAGCTTTCTTTGCATTGCTCCTTATCCTTTTGCCTTGGGATGTCAGTATCCCCCGGAATGGATTGTTGGTGCATGTTATCCATGACATATGTAGATCTCATCAATTGATCTTCTGAATCCCCTAAGGTTGCATCCCACTGAGCTATCCTCGTATCCATGGACTTTGATAGCTCTCGAATCTCTTTAATTGATCCGTCAAGTCTAGCCAAGGAAGCTAGCAACGTTTCCTCCAAGGAATTGGAATGCTCTTGAAAATGACTACATTGCTATGGCATATCTGTTGCTGCGGCAAAATTGTTATGGTAAAAAAAAATTTGAGCTTTTTGACCATACCATGAAGAATTTTGCTGCTGGTTCCCTCTATGGTCCTCCATGTAGTCATATGCACCGAAAATGTGAGGGCAATTTTCAAACACATGATGTTCTCCACACATAGCACAAGATTTTCCACGGTATAAGCTCTTTGGGCTTTTCTCGGTTGGTATAGGTAATCATCAAAGGGTGCAAGAAACTCTTGATTGGATTGATTCATATCTTCCAACATCAAATCTCGAATAGATCAACTTTTATTTCTCGACATGTTGATGTCCCTTAACTTGTAGCGCACCTAATTTTTTTTTGATAAAACAAACAAAAAGAAAAGCTATTAAAACTAAGAGAAAAAATGCAATAACAAAAACAACTAACACCAACTGCCAATCCCCGACAACGGCGCCAAAAACTTATTGCGTGTAATAAGTGCTACGCAATTGTGCAAGTATACACGTCGCAAGCAATAAAGTGATATGAGTATCGAGTATCGTCTCCACATGGATTGGTTTGGGCCACTATGCTTAAGTTATCGCACTATAAAAGTAAAAACACAATTGATAGTAGCATTAGATTTTAACGAGTAAAGTAAAACCAATAAACTAAAAGAATAGATGAAATCAAATAAGAGAGAATAGGCCAGGTTATCATGAGTTGTGGAGTGATAGCCGATTGGATCGTCTTGGTAAAAGAGTGCAAGGGCAACTCAGTTGCCGTGGCAACTTTCATAGCGGGGTTGCCTTGGAAACTAATCGATGGTTGCCTGGGTGACTAGCTGGGCAACTACTTGGGCGGCTGGGCAGCAACTTCAAGGTTCGGTGGAGCGTTCTTCAATGGTTTCTTCTTATCCCTAAGTCGAAACTCTAGCTATTTGTGCATGCCTTGATAATACATCCCTGCATAAATCAAGGGTGGACAACAACCAATCTTGCGCTCCTCTTAGCCATTGAAATCCTTAGCTTATTCCTAAGCCGGATTAATCTTCACCATCAATAGATTGAATAAAGACCATACTCATTCGTTTCTTGAATCTAACTCTCCCGATATTAGATAAATAGATGAAGTTACGAGATCCTCTCCCAATTCAGTCGCAAACAAGAATAAGAACCAAGAATGAGTAAACCTTGAATTGAAAGTGCAAACTCTTATTACCTAAACAAAATCCAATTGTTTCTCAACCACAAAAACACAATAACCCTAACCAATCAAGTTAGTTCATGGTTGGGTTCAAAAGATATACAAAGAATAATCCCCAATTCATGAATCTAATGGAAGCAAAGAAGAAGAAGAAGAAGAAATCGAACTCTCTCCATCTTGCTCTCTTGTCGAAATCTCTTCTTTCTTGCTCTTTTGGAGTTGTCGAAAATCCACTCTTCTTGCTTTCTTTGGAGTTGTCAAAAATCCTCTCCTCTCCTCCCCTTGATCTTTAACGGCTTGGTCCTTTAAATAGGAGATGGCTAGGTCAAAATCCTTCTTGAAGAGGAAGTTAAGTTGGAATTAAATTATATTTAAAGAATATAATTCTTTATTATATTTAAATTCCTTCTAGAACTTCTCTTATCTTCTTGGGATTTAATTTCTCTTTATCCTCTTCATGGAAATCAAACTCCTTTAGGATTTAACTTTGCTCCACGTCATCTTGGGCTTATCTAGTCATCAATTTCGACTACCATATCATCTTATTCTTTGTCGAAAATTGCCTTGGCAACTAGCTTGGCATCTCCTTCAAGCATTGCCCTGCAACTAGCTCGGCATCTCCTTCATGCATTGCCCTGGCAACTGGTTCCAGCCTTGTTTTGGCAAGTGATTCTAAAAAACTTGTTGCGTGTAATAAGTTCTATGCAATTGTGCAAGTATACACGTCGCAAGTAATAAAGTGATATGAGTATCGAGTATCGTCTCCACAGGGATTGGTTTGGGCCTCTTTGCTTAAGTTATCGCACTGTAAAAGTAAAAACACAATTGATAGTAGCAGTAGATTTTAACGAGTAAAGTAAAAGCAATAAACTAAAAGAATAGATGAAATCAAATAAGAGAGAATAGGCCAGGTTATCATGAGTTGTGGAGTGATAGCCGATTGGATCGTCTTGGTAAAAGAGTGCAAGGGCAACTCAGTTGCTGTGGCAACTTGCACAACGGGGTTGCCTTGGCAACTAATCGATGGTTGCCTGGGCGACTAGCTGGGCAACTACTTGGGCGGCTGGGCAGCAACTTCAAGGTTTGGTGGAGCGTTCTTCAATGGTTTCTTCTTATCCCTAAGTCGAAACTCCAGCTATTTGCGCATGCCTTGATAATACATCCCTGCGTGAATCAAGGGTGGACAACAACCAATCTTGCGCTCCTCTTAGCCGTTGAAATCCTTAGCTTATTCCTAAGCTGGATTAATATTCACCATCAATAGATTGAATAAAGACCATACTCATTCGTTTCTTGAATCTAACTCTCCCGATATTAGATAAATAGATGAAGTCACGAGATCCTCTCCCAATTCACTCGCAAACAAGAATAAGAACCAAGAATGAGTAAACCTTGAATTGAAAGTGCAAACTCTTATTACCTAAACAAAATCCAATTGTTTCTCAACCACAAAAACACAATAACCCCAATCAATCAAGTTAGTTTATGGTTGGGTTCAAAAGATATACAAAGAATAATCCCCAAACCATGAATCTAATGGAAGCAAAGAAGAAGAAGAAGAAGAAATCGAACTCTCTCCCACTTGCTCTCTTATTGAAATCTCTCCCTTCTTGCCCATTTGGAGTTGTCGAAAATCCTCTCTTCTTGCTTTCTTTGGAGTTGTCGAAAATCCTCTCCTCTCCTCCCCTTGATCTTTGACGGCTTTGTCCTTTAAATAGGAGATGGCTAGGTCAAAATCCTTCTTGAGGAGGAAATTAAGTTGGAATTAAATTATCTTTAAAGAATATAATTATTTATTATATTTAAATTCCTTCTAAAACTTCTCCTATCTTCTTGGGATTTAATTTCTCTTTATCCTCTTCATGGAAATCAAACTCCTTTGGGATTTAACTTTGCTCCACGTCATCTTGGGCTTATCTAGTCATCAATTTCGACTACCGTATCATCTTATTCTTTGTCAAAAATTGCCTTGGCAACTAGCTCGACATCTCCTTCAAGCATTGCCCTGGCAACTAGCTCGGCATCTTCTTCATGCATTGCCCTGACAACTGGTTCCAGCCTTGCTTTGGCAAGTGATTCTGCACACACACAAAAACACACCAAAGCATCATCTTTTTCCACAAAAATCACCAAGTTATGTAATCAAGCTCAACGGTGGAAAGAAACATGAATTAATGCATGCATGACTAATTATGCAACTAATATGAGCTTAAGTCTAACAATAATATGAGTAAAAAGGGTAATAAAATACTACTTTTGAACACTTATCAGTCAGCGTAGAAGCTAAATAAGAGATTATAGCTTTAGTTACATCTGACGCCCCTTATATTCAGAGTGAGGAAGAAGTAATAGAATATTCTTTTCGGGCTTTAGAATTTGTGAACATCACATTTGTGGCAGAAGGAAGTAAAATCCCTCACCTCAAGTTATCCAACTGCATAAAAATGACCATCCGGGAAACTTTGGTATGTGGGGCTAGAACTGAAAAAGGCCTTGGGAAGAATTTGCAAGGAAGTCTACGCGCCAGGCTTGTTGTTACCAAGAAAAATAGATTTGGGTTAGGTTACAAACCCAACATGTTACAAATGAGAGAAGAATACAAGAAGAGAGAAGAAAAAAAGAAAAGTTAGGTTCAAGGGATAGGATGTCCCATGGAAACCCATGGTTTTTGCCCGCCTGAGGGATGTCTTCGTGTTCAGTGGCATCGTCAATCTCAAACGAGGAATACATGAGGCAACCCAAGAAAGTGACAGACTTATCAAAGAGGAATTATTTAGTGTGTCGCTGGAAGGGATGTTGATCAAAATGATATCAGAGAATGAAGGAGGCTACAAGTTTTTAGCTGGGATTCGCCCTTGTCTTCGAGTCTAGACGCTTAACAACTGGAGTAGTGCCGAGTTACTTGTAGTTTTTAGGGTGGAATCAGAGTAATGCTCTGAACTAACCCTCTTGCTTCTACCCGCGAGCATTAGGGATCTTTTGTATAAGGGCTGCTATGTTAACTCACTTTTTGTCTAAATGAAAATGATGTTTTCATGTCTTCTCAAATGGCAAACATTTCAAATATATTATGTACATATATACACATTCACTTTCTATTTCATACAAATTTCCATTCTTTATCCCAAAGATATTTGTTCTTTTTAATGCAGAGTCCTTACGGGTAACTGTATGAATAATTCTGAATCTAATCCCAGATAGATTTTGATCAGCCTGTATGTTTGATAGAAGCCGAGGAAGTAGAAGATGAGATAGAATATGAAATCCCGGGAGAGTTGTTAAGGATGGTGGCAAGTGAGGAAAAGCAAATTCTACCCCATCAGGAAGAGGTATAAACTCTAAACTTGGGAACCGATGAGGAGATAAGAGAAGTAAATATGGGTACCACCATCTCTTAGCAAAACAGACGAGACTTGATTGTTCTGCTTCAGGAGTTCAAAGATGTGTTTGCCTGGACGTACCAAGAAATGCCAGGCTTAAATACAGATATTGTGGTGCATAAACTGTCGATAAGAACTGAATACAAGTCGGTCCAACAGAAGCTCAGAAGAATGAGGGTAGACATGTTAAAAATTCTAGAAGAAGTGAGGAAGCAATTTGATGCCGGCTTTTTGAAAATAGCCAAGTATCCAGAATGGGTCACGAATATAGTTCTGGTACCAAAGAATGATGGAAATGTTCGAATGTGTGTAGACTATAGGGACCTTAATAAAGTGAACCCCAAAGATAATTTTCTCTTACCCTACATCGACACCTTGGTTAATAATACAGCAGGACATTCATGGTTCTCTTTCATGGATGGTTTTTCTGGGTACAATCAGATAAAGATGCACCCAGAAGATATGGAGAAGACCACATATGTGACCTTGTGGGGCATGTTCTATTACAAGGTGATGCCTTTTGGACTTAAAAACGCTGGGACAACTTATCAACGAGCCATGGTGACTCTTTTCCACAATATGATGCACAAGGAGATTGAGGTATACGTGGATGATATTATCGCCAAATCTTGAACTGAGGATGAACATATTTAGAACCTAAGAAAACTCTTCCAAAGATTGAGAAAATACCAACTGAAACTCAATCCAACTAAATAAACATTCGCCGTGACATCTGGAAAACTCTTGGGCTTCGTAGTAAGCTGGAAGGGAATTGAGATAGATCCTGACAAAGTGAAGGCCATACAGAATATTCCACCGCCCCAAACACCAAAGAAAGTTCGAGGTTTCTTGGGAAGACTAAACTATGTATCTCATTTTATTTCCCAGTTGACCGACAAGTGCGACCCTATTTTCATGTTGCTAAGAAAAAACAACCCAGAAGTATGGGACGAGGAATGCCAAAATGCTCTAGATAGGATTAAAAAGTACTTGAAAAATCCTCCAGTTCTAGTAGCACCAATACTGGGCAGACCGTTAATTTTATACCTGACAGTCTACGAGAATTCGATGGGTTGTGTGCTGGGACAACATGATGAGTCTGGAAAAAAAGAAAGGGCAATCTACTATCTAAGTAAAAAATTCACCAATTGTGAAACACGGCATTCCCCAATTCAGAAGCTGTGTTGTGCTTTGGTGTTGGCTACAAAAAGACTCAGACAATACATGTTATATCACACCACCTGGCTAATATCCAAACTGGACCCATTGAAATTCTTTATGGAGGCAACGACTGCTAACCGGAAAATGGCTCGATGGCAAATGTTGTTGTCTGAGTTTGACATTGTTTACGTGAGTCAAAAAGTAGTAAAAGGAAGTGCCATAGCTGATTTCTTATCAAGTCAGGCTTCTGACGATTATGAATCCCTACACTTCAATTTTCCTGATGAGGATCTGATGTGTATATCAACCGAAGAGGAGATCGCCTTAGAAGAAAAACCTTGGAAGCTTTATTTCGGTGGGGCATACAATGCTTTAGGCCAGGGGATAGGGGCAGTGCTCATTTCACCGGATGACATCTACTACCCCTTTACGAGCTGACTAAATTTCTTTTGTACAAATAATATAGCTGAGTACGAGACATGTGCCATGGGACTGTACGCAGCTATTGAGCAGAGGATTAAGATACTTCAAGTTTTTGGTGACTCGTCCTTGGTAATCTACCAACTTTTGGGGGAATGGGAAACGAGAGATCCTAAACTGATCAAGTATGTCAATCTAATTCAAGAGATAATTAAGGAATTGGGAGGGTTAGTTTTACCTACCTTCCAAGGGAGGATAACCAATTGGCGGACGCTCTGGCAACCCTGGCTGCGATGTTCAAAGCTAATACGAAGGCATAAGTGAAATCGATTCGAATGCAGATTTTTGAGATACCGGCTCATTATTGTAGCTTGGAGGAAGAAGTGGATGGTAATCCATGGTACCATGATATCTTGCAATATATTAAGTTCCAAATTTACCCGGAAAGAACAAATGAGAATGATAAAAGGACTATCAAAAGGATGGCCGCTGGATACGTCTTGGATGGTGAGGTCTTATATAAAAAGGGTCGAGATCAAGTGTTGTTGAGATGTATATACGCTAGGGAAGCCAAGAGAATTCTCACCGCAGTACACGATGGATTATGCGAAACACATGTCAGCGGCTTCTCAATGGCCCGAAAAATCATAAGATACGGTTATTATTGGTCAACCATGAAAGGGGATTGTATTGATTGTGCCAAGAAATGCCATAAGTGCCAAATATACGTTGACAAGATCCATTCTCTGCCACTACCGTTACATACCCTGAACGCACCCTAGCCTTTCGTAACGTGGGGAATAGACGTCAATGGGCAAATTCACCCAAAAGCTTCTAACAGGAATCGCTTTATTCTGGTGGCCATTGACTACTTCACCAAATGGGTAGAAGCAACTTCTTATGCTAGTGTCACAATGGCCATAGTTTGTAAATTCCTTAGGAAAGAAATCATTTGTCGATATGGGTTGCCCGAAAGGATCATCATTGATAATGCTTCCAACTTCAATAACAAAATGATGACTGAGGTGTGTAAGAAGTTTAAAATAATGCATCATAATTCTACCACCTATCGTCCTAAGATGAACGGAGCGGTGGAAGCAGCCAATAAAAATATTAAGAAGATCATAGCAATAACGATGACATTTTTAAAGACTGGCAAGAAAAGTTTCCATTTGCTTTGTTTGCCTATAGAACGTCTGTATGTACATCAGGGGCAACACCATACTCTTTAGTTTATGGTATAGAGGCCGTACTACCTATTGAAGTAGAGATCCCATCACTCTGGGTTCTAATTGGAGTCAGGTTGGACGAAGCTGAATGGGTGTAAGCTAGGTTTGATCAATTGAATCTCATTGAAGAGAAGAGATTGGGAGCTATCCGCCACGGCCAAATGTATCAGAAAAGAATGATGCGGGCTTATGATAAGAAGGTAAGCCCAAGGGAATTCCAAAAATGGGACTTAGTGTAAAAAAGATTTTGCCAATTCAGAAGGATTTTCGAGGAAAATGGATGCCTAATTGGAAATGGCCATATGTCATCAAAAAGGCCTTTTCTGGAGGGGCGCTGATCTTAGCAGAGATGGACGGGGATGAGTTGAACAATGCAGTGAACTCAGACTCGGTCAAAAAGTACTATGCCTAAAGAAGCAAAAAAACAAAAAAACAAAAAAACAAAAAAACAAAAGAGAAAAAGAAAAAGAAAAAAGAGAAGAAATGAGGAGTTCAAGATGAAAACCCAAGAATGGCATTTTGAAACCAATGGAGGATTTGAGTTGAAAACCCGTAAATGGCGGCTCAAAGAAATTTTGAGTTTAGGCATCTGGCACATAGAGCCTTTTGGAAGAAAAGATGACTTAGTTAAGAGCTTCAAACAAAGATTCTACCTTGGCCGATGGGCTTACGCATCATTCATGCAGTCAATACCTAAGAGACTTGTATTTTGTTTTCTCTTGTTTTATGTTTGCCATGACCTTTGATAAATCATTCCCTAGTACATCAATTTTAACAAAATACTATTTTGTTCATTCCTTTATTCTTTTTATAAGCATCCAACAAGCAAGTTAGCATAGGTTCGTGATAAGCAAAAGATTTCTGAGCATTACTATGATCTAACCTTTAAAGTGCAGATAATACATGGAAAAAACTGATGTCTGGATAAAGGTTTCCACGAAAAATATGTCAAGGGCTGCCTTGACGAAAAATTCAGAGCACCGAAAGATGAAAGCTTGTCTGGCTACATGGAAACTCAGGCTTGTCAAGGAAAAACAGATAAATCACAAAGGGGTTCGAGGTGAAAACCCGAAAGGGCACCAAAAAACAAAAAAGGAAAACACGCAAAAAAACTCTAAAGTGAAAACCTGAAAGGGCGCTTTACAATGAGGCTTTCAAGTTTTGAAAGGATAAAGTTGAGATGGTTGAACTCATGCGTGAGATAGAGTACCGACATCACAAAAGTGAGAAGAAGAAGGAAGCGAGAATATAACTAGGATTGGTTGAAGTAAGTGAACACTTGAATGACTAGGGGAATATCGTTATTCATGCATCATATAGCTTAGGCATCCCTAAGATAGGATCATACTAACTCATAACATTTCAGTGTTTCATCTGTCCCATGACAGGTACTTCAGAGTCAGTAAAAATTAGTTTGTTGCTTTGCGTAAAGGAGGAAGGTCTGGTCAAGAGTCAAGAGATCGTTGCACTTACCCAAGTATTATTTCACTTTTTGATGCCAAGACAATCAAAAAATTGGGGCATTACTGCAAATGATTCCATTTCTTCAGCCTTTTGGGACGTATTGGGAATTCCGAATGCGCGCGCCATCAGAAAATGGGGAGCCGTGTCTGAAGACAAAGGTTTATAAGATTCCAAGATGAAAATTCTATATAGAAAGAGCCGGTAGTCCTAAGATTTCAGCGTAAGAGATTCCATATAGGAAGAACTCATGACTCTATGCGAAAGATTCTATATAGGAAGAACCCATAGCCTAAGAGACTTTGAAGCTAAGGGTTTCATATAGGAGAAACTAGTGTTTCAGGATTCCAAGGTTAGAGATTCTATATATAAAGAACTCTTAACTAGACAGATCCACCCAGAAGGTTTTATATAGGAAGAACCTGCAGCTTTAATAGTCAAAGGTGAAAAGTTTGGTATGGGAAGAACTCATAACCCGAAGACTCTTTGCCAAGAACGAGTTGGAAAATTCTATATAGGAAGAGTTTGTTGCTCTAGTGCTTCAAATGAAGGAAGAGTGAACCGGTTCTATACAAGAGGAACTTGTCGGCTCTGAATTCTACGAACATGAAGTAAGACAAAAATGAGTACTTTTTGGTCTTTGCTTTGTTCTCGTTTTACAAGAACAAGTAAAGAGGGGCAGCTGTAGACACTCATTCTTTCTGGATATATTAATTAATTAGTGTTATTTGTATAAATATTATTAAGTGTGTTGATATGTCATTATATGAATGTAGGTCTTTACATGTGTATTAATATAGATATGCCTAGCGTATACGTATTACATTATATAAGTGAATTGTATGAATATCTACATATATGTCTAGTGTGTATGTGTGGTTCTAAGTATTAATAATTGATATTATTCTTTATATGTTTTGTATCATACGTAATTGATGTATTGTTGTATGTATACATATTTATGAATGTATGTACATATTATTATTATTAACATATTGTTAGTTATCATTACTTTTTGTTGGGCTATTAAAATTAAAAAACAGATCCAAAAATTGAAAACCCAATTAAGAAAATGTCCTGTCCAATTACAAATATTAAATGTCCATTACATAAAATACAAGCCCGTTTGGCCTAAAAACTAACCCTTATCAGATAACAAAACCCTAACCATAATGTTTTCCCTTGCGCAGCCCGATCTGGACCGTTGGATCAGATTTTTATCCAACGACTCCAGATCAATCATGACGTTCCATCTGGCCGTGAGGGTGATGCACGCGTAGACTGCTCATCTTCCACGCGCTGACTGTTGTATTCCACGTGCCACGTGGCTTCATCGCGAACCGCCACGTCACCCTTCCCAAGCCATCAAGGTCGTCCATATCCAAGGGATCTTGGCCGTTGAATCAGATCTGATCCAACGGCCCAAAACAGATCTGGCCAAAATGTTTTTTTCACCTCCCTCACTGATAGCCGCCGTACATTCTGATCCGTAGCCTGCCAAGCCCATTCCGCCGTACCGCCAGCTCTTCAACCACCAAGCACGCGCAAAGAGAAAAAATACAAGGGAAAGGACATCAGTCTACCATTGTCAACAAGACAACCATTAATGGTTGCTTATTTGTGTAAACAAAAGCGTGATATAAAAAAGAGGGCATGTAATCAGATTTGTAAGAACAACAAAAAATTTCCAAAAGACGAAATAAAAAACAACAAAAACCAGAACTTTTCCTGGTAATCTCATCTCTTCATTTTTCTTCCTCATGCATGTAGTTTTAAACAAAAAATAGTAAACAAGATAGAGTCAACGAGTTTACCTAGGGGTTCGATCCCCTTTCTGCCGGTAATAATCCTTCGATCTTTGATCGGCCGTGGTGAATCGGTGAGGGTCGAACTTCTCGGTAAAGAGGAGGTTAGTTTTTATTCGGGTTTCGAAAGCAGGGGAAGTTTTTTTAAATATATGATAATAAAGTTTTTGGGGGTTGTTTTGTACCGAAAGGCGGGTGGTCGACGACGGCTTGAGGCGGCTGATACGACCAAAGCCTCGCCGAGACCAGAGGAGTACGGCGGCTTTGGGAAGGAGTGTTAAACTTAGGGTTTCGGTTTTGGTCTGAAAACAGAGAAAGGGGCATTTTTTAGATAAAACTTTTTTTAACTAAAAATTTCGAAACAGATGCTGAGGGATTTGATTTATAGATTTTAAAATTTTCAAAATGGTCAAATTACCCCATAAGTCCTTCTGCCCTTTTGAATTTTTCATATTTTCTCTGTCGCATGGTATATTTACACTATTGGTCCCCACATGTTCAAGCCGTCTTTGAGTGCCATCCCGAATTTGTTTTAATTGTTTTCAAAGGGCAAATTACAATTCAGTCCTTCTTTCTTTTGTTTCTTTTCGATTGAGTCCCTCTTTATTATTTTAAAACTATTTTCGTATGGGTTTATTACCTTTCGATCCCTTCTCTTTTGTTTCTATTTAATTACAGTCCTTTATTTTGTTTTATTGATTATGTATTTGAAGCTTTAGGTCATTATTTTATTTGTTTGTCTTTTTATTCTATATGTTTTATTTTATGGTTCTTTTTATATTTGTTTATTTGTTTTTTATGTGGTATTTTGTTTAATACATGTTCTTAATATCATTTATATGGGATCATTAGTTTAGTTTTAGTGTTATGTTGTGTACATAGTATATATTTATGTTACGTGCACTACATACTATATTTAGTATGTATAGTATTTATGTATTATTCTATATAGTTATATTTTGTACATGCTAACTAATATCATGTATAAGGTATATTATTGTATGTTACATATATTATAATATTTATGTAATTTATATAGTATGCTATAAATATTACATTATTTTTGTATATTATGTATATTAAGTATTAATAGGTCTATGTACTATTTTTATTGTTATATGTGTTGTGAATATTATAATCTTTTCTACATGTATATTTATTTGGTAGTTTTATTTACCATGCTATTTATGTTTTTTTATTTATTAATTTTCTTGTACTTTATTTATGTATTTTAATTTATCGTATTTCATTTTTATCACGTGTAGTTTAGGCCTTTTATCCGTATTCTAGTGGGAGTGTCATCTCGGTCTCCGGGTGTCATCTCCTTTGGTACCGTGGATCGAGGCGAAGTTGTTAATATTCGAAACATGTTTTTAGGAATTAATTATTAAATTAAACCGACTTTTATTTTTCTTTACAAATACGATACGAATCTATTTGGTACCAATTTTGGGCGAATCGGGGGTGCTAATCATTCCCCGTGCGTAATCAACTCTCGAACCCAATTAAAATCTCTAGTTTTATTTTCGGTATCCGGTCTACCTAATCCAAGTGATCGGTGGCGACTCCATATTTTCCAAAAATACCGAGTTCTTCTAAAAATTCCCCATTTTAAATATTTTTCAATAAAAATGGAAAAAAACGCCAAACACGATTTTACGATTTTTATTTTTCGTAGCGGCCTTCGACACTTTAAAAAATAGTCGCTACAAAGATGTACCGCGATTTGGTGAAGATTAGACCTTGGAGCTGTGAGAGCTGAGAAAATATGACAGAAGGTTTTCCGACTAGAGACAAATTCGACACTGTAGGACTGAGAAGTATCCGAAGAGTTTTAGTCTTAGGGAGTAACAATCGTTTAAGGTTTCTCTCTTTTGTTAGAGAATTTTGTATTTTCAAAGAGTTTTAAATTTTTAATGTTTTATTTTTCTTTTAGGGAGTAATAATCGTTTAAGTTAAGTGGGTATTTTTTGGGTTAAAAAAATTGGGTTCTTAATGGGTCTGGGCGTTGGGGCAGACTGTTAAACATAAAATTAACCGACCGATTAATCGAAAGAAAAAAAACTTCGATTTGGTCAGTTAATTCGGTTTTAATCGAATTATGAACATCCCTACCTGATCTATAAAAATATGGATGCACGCTTTAGCAGATGATACTTCCATTGATCAAAAATTGAAATGTTTGTACAAAGCTACATATAATATCAAGTTATATAAATAGCCTCTGCCCATGTTAATGCTCGACATTCTCTTTTCCTCCAAAAATGACATTGAGATGTCCGCACTTCTGTGTCTCAAAAAAAATCATATGATCTACAAAAATGTGGATATCTGTTTTAGCAGATGCACTCATATTTCTCCAGTTGTTGTGTTTATAAGGGCACCTGACCTACAAAAAGGGAAGAAAACAGAAGTACCAATACAACATAATTTTTTTTCTTTATTCAATGCATCTTCTTCAAATTCATAAGCTTAAGAGCCCTGTATATCCATGCTGCTATTAGGGGTGTGCATTTTTTAATATCAGATCTGATCTAATCCGAAAATTTGAATATCCTAAAATTTGGACCGGTAAAATAATGATTCGTATTCGATCAAGAAAAAATAGATTATCCAAATATCGAATATTCATATTAGATATTAAGATATTCGAAAATAAATTTTGGTTTAAGATTTTTCGAATTTGGCTGTCGTATCTATAAAAATTTCAAATTTTCTAATATAACAACTAACAAATTGTCAAATATAACAAGATTAACATATATGAAAATTTTGAATTTTCGGATATAACAAGCATCAAATTGTTAAATATAACAATATTTATATCCATAAAATTTTAAATTTTTGGATAATCCAAAACTTGAAATATTATAATTCGTATCTGATTGAAAAAATAAAAAATCAAATTTAAATATCCGAATTTTCAAATTAAATCAACGATTAATCAAATCAGATCGAATATTTTTGCATAACACTAACTACTAATGTCTCCGATCATGTCCCTGTATAACATTTCTGTGACATGGGGGACAAATGTTACACCTCCAAAAATTGATAGCTCCAGAAAGTTAATTTCGGAGGGTAGTAGGCGGCAACCCTGCCCTCGAAAGTAAAACCTTAGGAGGATACGTGTTCTTAGGAAATCTCACCTAGGATCCCAATGAAATCTCATGTTATGACCCCAATCTAAGTCCTAGACTGGCTACACTGACACCAAATGAATACTTTGACTTATCGCCGAGCTAGAATATAAGCATAGCCATTATAGGTATAACTTATAAAGCTTCCATCGAGCATCACTTGACAGTAAGTTTGTATAAGATGGGTAACTAGGATTAGGAGGATAGACGAAGATCTGACGAGAACAACATATCCTTTTTTTCCCCTTCAGATACTATACCGGCATCCTGTTCACGACTCTTCGCCTTAAATTTATAGGGGATGAACCGCCTGAATCCGCCACAATCACTTTGATTCACCGTCTCTAACTCTCTTACTCGGTGTCTCCTCATTTTGACATCAATATGCCTAAATTTAAATGTTAAAACTACTTATTCCAAAAAAATGTTGGAACTACTACGTTACAAAATCAATTTCTTGTAAATCAGAATCGGCCAAACAACTAAACTCGTTATTAATCAATGATCAATTGGGCAGTAGTCTCAGAGAAAATAAAAACCTAAAGCGCCGCAACCTTATTCTCCGTAGAAGTATTGAGCCTAACTTTTTCTTATTTAGTTTTGTTTAGCCAATGGTAATTCCGGCTTTGATGCTAGTTGTTGATCATAAATTCTCTTTTTTTATTTTTTATTTTTTTTCTTAATTTTCAATAAGAATCTCTGCCTTTGTGGCATGTTTTATCTATGCCTCTGTGGCACGTTTATCTCTATTTTTTAGCACATTTTTCATTTCTTTCTTGATCGTTTGGCCTTTTTTATTTTTTATTTTCTCAGGGATGGATTTGACAATGCCACGACAAATCAAGATGGTGCTTTATTTGTAATCTTGCTGATCTTCTATGCTATGAACCTCAAATTGAATTTGGATACACAGTTTGCATTTGTGGATAGTTGCTCGGGACGCTCATCTCTAATTTGCGGTTCTCGGTGGCCTTTCAATTGCTTAATCTTGTTTTGTGGTTCGTTTGCCGGTGCAGTTAGATATGTTCATATCTATATTTCGTTCGAGTCTTTTGGTTGAGTTTTAAAACCTTTTTCATGTATGGTCTTGTGTCGACTATTGCTAACGCTTGACAAAAGAGTATATTTTTTAGTGTAAAAGTATGCTAAAGAGCAGTGCCAAAGTGAGTCTTATGCGTGCAAGTATATACAGCCAGCAAGTAATACATCAATAAGTTGAGTATCGAATCCACAAGGATTGACCAAGAACTTATTTGCTCAACGTTTACTTGTTCGGAAGTTTTAAAAGTGTTCAAAATGTTTTTGGATTTTGATTGAAATGCTAACAAAACAAAGTAGTGAAAATAAGCAGTTTGGCAATGAGCTATTCAAAATGAATGATGAGCGTTGGCAAGGGGATGCTAGATTTTACAGTACTTATGCCAGTCTTCAATAATGATCTGTCTTGGTTTATTGCCGAGCGGATTAAAGGTAGTATTGCCTCTGTCGATGGCAATACCCTAAGTTAACTATGATAAAACCATTATATGTCTATAGTGAATGTTTTTCATGAATTAATTTGATTAAGAGACAATCTTTACTCCTAAGGGTAGACTCACTCCCAAAGTAAGTTCATCTACTTGAACATCTTTTGTCGAAGCTTTTTGCCTTAGTACCTGACAACAGATCGTTGCCCTTAAGTCTGTTAAGATATTAAGGTGCAATAAGCACGTAATGCCAACTGTCGTATGACAATGGATTTGTAAAAAGATTAAGTATATGCCAGATAGAAAATAATGCCAAGGCATTTTCATTATTAAAAATTAAACATGAAATCAGCATCCATCCCAAACATCCCCCTAACCAATTGTAAAAGTTTAGTTCATGGTTGGGGTTTCCATCCAAAAAACATTACCGTATCTCCACATAATCATTTAAACAGAATAAATAAAAATAAAGAGAATGAGCAAAAAGGGGGTCTGTCGATGTAGCCCTTCAATGGATCTAAGATGTCGATCTTCAGCTGGTCAGACCATGTCTTGGTTCACCACCTTTCAGCCTCTTCAATCTGATCTCTCCAATACCCCCTATCAAATGCTTGATCGGTCTCTTTAAATAGGCTTGCATGGGAAACCCTAGGATAAGACCTTTGAATTTAAATTTTGAATGTACAAGGGATAAGGTGATAGCGCATCTTATCCAGATTTGAATCCTAGGACTAACGTGTACAAGGTCCAACAGAGACTTTAGCCATTCGGCTGACGTCACTCCTTTGCCAGCCGGGCTTGGCATTGATTGGTCATTCTATGCCAACTGTGCCTCGATAATTCTCTAGCTTTCTTTCCTGCATTCTCTGCCAAGCTTGCCTACCTAGCTTGCATGCCTTTGTCCTGCGTCAAAAACAGTAAAATAACCATTCACACTGGCAAACCGAAGCTCATAAACTCCTTATACAAATGCATGATTTTAATACCTAAATGCAACTAAATGTACTAAAAGGGCAAGCAAAGGAATTGTAAATAAGCATAAAAATAGTACTTTTGAGGAGTTAACACACCCTCAAACCTAGTTCATTGCTTGTCCTCAAGCAATGCAACTAAAAATGAAACAGAAAAACAAGAAGATACCTCGGCAAAAATTGTCAAAGTCACCAACACCTGCCAACTAGCAAAATATGATTCTAGGTTTTTTATCGGATATTCAGTATATCAATGCCAAGCAAATAAACAAATTCAAGTGCAGCAATATTGCTCTAGTCTGAGGTTATCAAGTGTGCGTGAAGTAGCAATATGCATAAATTTACTTAACTCCCTTAGCCACTTTACTACCCAAACTCAAAATCATTTTCATCATTTTTTCTTTATTTTCTTTATTTGTCAAGGGTGTTTTTATGCCAGCATTAAATTAGGGTTGCGTCATGCACTATTTGGCGTGAGACATAAGAGGGAGCAAACTACGAATACCCATGTTAATCCAGATTACATCACTAATCTAGCCCATTACACTCATACCCTAAAGTTATGTTGGCATGAGAAATAAGAGGGAGTAAACCATGAAGACCTAAGTTAATTGTTTTCCCTAAGGCAAAAGAATGTTCTAAAATTTTTCAGCCTTTGGCAAAACATTGTTGCCTTATTCTTTCTACCCTGGCATTATTTTTTTAGTTCAGTTTCAAGCGAACCTAAGTTTGTTATGCTGATTGGATACATATCGCATGTATAGTAAAACTAAATTTCCTTAAACTAGAGTTCAATTGCCAAGCTGCTTGGTAATGCTACCCTGTAGACATAGAGGTTCTAAATTATAGTTTCTTCATCGGACAGGTAATCTAGAATAAATTCAACTAAACTAGCAGTGTTGGCAATTGAAATAATTTATTGACCGAGGCAAAAAAAAATAGTGGTTTGGTATGAAAATTTAAATCCTACATGGCAAACTGAAAATTAAACATGAATGTTATGGCAATAAAATGTGAGGCAACCCACACCCCCAAACCTAAGGTGTGCATTGTCCTCAATACATAAAAATAACACATATATACAAATGATATTTAAAATGCATGAACATGTGAATGAAAATGAAATGAAATGCAAGGAGTTTAAGAAGATGAAGACTCCCCTTCGGAGGGTTATGGTCGTGAAACGTGTGTTTTTTCTTGATAAAACTTCCTCTACTGGGGGCCATATGCTTTTTGCACTTTAGGCTGGGTTTTGATACGTTTATGGACATTCCAAGGTCATGGGGAACTTCCTCAACAATCTTTACCAGTTCAAAGGCAACTGGGACATCAGTGGCAGCGGATGATACATGTGCAACAGGCGTTGTGGCAGGTTTTGTTTCTTCTTTAGAGTCAAATGGCATGGTTGTGCTGGTGGATTCAACTTAAACAGGGGATACTAGAATAGTGTCATTTGATGGAGTATGGACTGAAGGAGGATTAGCTGGCATAGCAGTGCTGGCAAATAGGTTGGCAGATGGAAAGGCTGGTAAAAACACTTGGTGTCATTCTCTCAAGAGTTTCTTTGATTGCACATTCCATGTCGTTAGTGTAATGCCAAAGCTTGATATTTTGCTCCTATGCTTTCTTTACCTTTTGGAGAATGGTCTCTTGGCGTTGGAAAATTTGGGAAAGCAGTACCACTGAGCTGGCTGGCATAGGAGTATCAGGCTTTGCCTTGGGTAGCTTGGCCTTGGTCATTGGCTCTGTCGCCTTTCCCTTGCCCTTGTCTTTGGACTCAGTGGCAGTGAGTTGCCTCTACATGGCAAGCGTAATTGTTGTTCCCTTAGTCTCGTGGACCTTGTCTAAATCCATCTTTTGTACACCATGCTTCATACAATATTAAAAATCAACAGAGGGAAAAATAAACTCCTACTACTCTTACCGGCTCATTTATAAGTTTCATCGATAATGATACGACCGAAGTTATCTTGCGGTCCACGATGATCAAATGCAATAAGGCCATCCTCTCCTCCAAGATAGTCTCGTTATGATTCGTTGGCATCAGGTTTGCCTTCAGGAAGTGGTTCCACACTTTTGGCTATGGCTTCAATGACAGTCGCTTTACCATGCGGTGGCCCTTAGATGACATGCTCCACTTGGTGTCAGGTTCACATAAATCCTTTAGTAGTTGTTGCCTCATGGCAGCGTCTAACGATTCAGTAAACTCAGAGTGCTCCTTCCCTACACCATTCAGTTCAAACATAGTATTAACATACCCCTCATCAAATCTGACACAAGTACCTTGTATGAGCAAGAAAGGAAAATCTTTAGTCGTGAGGTGGGCATAAAATTCTCGAACAATATTGGAGTAGACTTCCCTTGTTTATTTCTAAACAACTCTCACTTGTGCTTTTTGACCACCTTCATGAACTCTGATGAATAACCCAAGTTGGGTTCGTTCTTGAACTCGAAATTCTTCTCGTAGCAAAATATCCATGCGGTAAAGTTCTCTTCGTATTTCTTGTGAATTTATTCATTAAAGAATATCTTGAAGGGTGTCGAAGAAGATGCCATAGAAAGAAGTTGGAGAACTTGAAGGATTTTTGTCGAGAAAATGAGAAAAGATTCTTGGTGTTATTGTTGATAAAGCAACTAGGGTAAAAGGTGAAATGTTTTAAGGCTTGGATCGGTTAGGGTTTTAAGGAGATAAAGAGGGTTGAGCGTTTAATTAAAGTTGTTTTAGTGTGGCCGATTAAGGAGGGTAATGATGGGCTTTTGCGTGTTTAAGAGAAAAAAAGGTTGATGTCATAAGGGTGAATTAATAGGATAAGGTGCGCAAAGGGTGGAGGGATAAGTGAATTGAGTTGAAATTTAAATTTCCACTTATCACTCTTTGGGCGGCTAGGGTAATTTCACGCAAAAAATCTCTCATTCTTTTTGGGCCAAACTTCATCAAGCCTTGGGCGGCTAGGGTAAAAACTTTTTCTCCAATCTTCTTATTGCCCCATGCCAAGATGCCTTGGCATTCTACCTGGCAGTCTGCCTGGCATATGGACCTGTACTCACTCAAAGGAAAACCTTTCAACGCAGCAAGAAAAAATAAAAACTAAAAGAAAGAAAGAAAATAAACAAATATAATATTGAAAAAGAAAAACATTTATCTTAATATATACAAAAATCAAACCCTGATAATGATGTTCACGGAATCTCTACTAGGAGCACAACCTCCTTGGCATCCTTTTTAGTACCTTCCCAATAGTGTTTCAAGAGTTGGCCGTTCACCTTGAAAATTGTTCCCATTTACAAATCCTTGATATCTACTACTCCATGAGCATATGGCTTCACAACTTCAAAGGGACCCGACCATCTAGACTTGAACTTTACTAGAAACAACTATAACCTTGAGTTAAATAACAAAACATGATAACCTACCTTAAAGTGCCTTTGTAAAATTCTGTTGTCATGCCATCGTTTTGTTCTTTCCTTGTAGAGTCTTGCATTCTCGTAGGCTTGTGTTCTGAATTCCTTTAACTCGTTTAAATCTAACAGCCTCTTCTTACCAGTAGCTCTCCATTTTATGTCAAGCGTTTTGATTGCCCAGTATGCTCGATGCTCTAATTCCACTGGCAGATGACATGTTTTTCTGAAACGAGCCTGAATAGGGATGTTCCCAAAGGAGTCTTAAAGGTTGTTCTGTAAGCCCACAATGAATCATCTAGTCTCAAGGACCAGTCCTTCCTTGATGGATTCACAGTCTTCTCCAAAATATTCTTGATCTCCTTAGTTGATATCTCTGCTAGGCCATTCGTCTGGGGATGGTAGGCTGTCGCAATGCGTTGCTGGATTTTGTACCTGCATAGAGCTCTAGAGATTAAATTGCACTTAAAATGCGTACCTTCATCATGAATGATGGCTCTGGAAGTATTGAATCTAGTGAAGATATACTTGTGCAAGAACTTGCAATAGCCTTGGTATCATTTGTTGGCAAAGCTACTACCTTTACCAGTTTTGAAATATAGTTTACAGCTAAAAGGATATACAGGTTCCCGAATGATGGGGAAATAGACCCATGAAGTCTATTCCCCATACGTCAAACAACTCGACTAGCATGATATTCTAGAGCGGCAATCGATGTCTGCTAGAGATGTTACCTGTCCTCTGGCATCGATCACAGACCTTGGCAAAGTAATGAGCATTTTTAAATAGCGCAGGCCAAAAAATCCAGACTACAATACCTTGGCAGTGGTATTCATTCTAGCAAAGTATCCTTTATATGGTGTTGTATGGCATAACTGCAAAATATTGTGTTGCTCCTCCTCTAGCACACATCGACGAATTACTTTGTCAGTACAATGTTTAAATAGAATGTGCTCATTCCAATAGTACTGCCGCATATCTCGTAAAAAATGCTTCTTGGCATTGTTTGCCATATCCGGTGGCATGATATTACTTACAAGAGAGTTGACTATGTCAGCATACCATGGCATAGAGTTGACTATGTCAGCATACCATGGCATAGAGCTGACTGCTAGCAGGTGTTCATCGGGGATTTCATCTCTAATAGCAGCAGTTCTACCTTCCTCAAGGTGATATTCTAACCGAGATAAATGTTTAGCAACTAAGTTCTCACTCCCCTTCTTGTCTCGAATCTCGAGATCAAACTCTTGCAATAATAGTGTCCATCTAATCAATATGGGCTTGGCATCCTTTTTGTCAATATGAATTTAAATGTTGAGTGATCTGTATACACAACAACTTTGTTACCAACTAAATAAGATCTGAATTTATCAAATGCAAATACAATAGCGAGAAATTCTTTCTCAGTTGTTGTGTAGTTAAGTGGGCGTCGCTCAATGTCCGGCTGGCATAGTATATGGCATGAAAAATCTTGCCACGCATTTGGCCTAATATAGCATAGTCACTGGCATCGCACATGAGCTCAAAGGGCTATATCTAATCTGGTGCCACACCTATAGAGGCATTGATTAATCTATCTTTGAGTTCTTAAAACGCTTTTAAACAAGAATCGTCAAACGCAAAAGTGGCATTTTGTTCTAAAAGCAAGCATAAAGGTTTAGAAATTTTAGAGAAATCTTTAATTAACCGACGGTAAAAACCTGCATGTCTTAAAATACTCATGATACCTTTTACACTTGTAGGAGGCAACAACTATTTGATTACCTTCACTTTCTCTTTATCTACTTCCAAGCCTCTCTTGGTTACTCTGTGACCGAGAACGATGCCTTCCTTCACCATGAAGTGGCATTATCACAGTTTAGGACTAGGTTGGTCTCAATACATCTTCTCAATACAAGCTCTAGACTCTGTAGGTATTCCTCTAATGTTTTGCCAAACACCGAGAAGTTATCCATAAAAACTTCTAGTTTATTTTCAATCATAAATTAAAATATAGACATCATGCATCGTTGGAATGCTGCTAGCGTATTACACAGTCCAAAGGGCATTCTTCGAAAGACAAATACCCCATATGGACAAGTGAATGTGGTTTTCTCCTGATCTTTGGGAGCGATGACAATTTGATTATATCCTAAATAACCGTCTAGAAAGTAATAGTATGCTTTGCCTGCCAGCCTATCCAACATCTAGTAGATAAAGGGTAGGGGAAATGATCTTTCTTGGTGGCATTGTTCAGGTTCCTATAGTCTATGGACACTCTCTATCCGGTGATAGTTCTGAAGGGAATCAATTCGTCTTTGCTATTTTGAACCACGATCATGCCACCTTTCTTTGGCACACATTACACCGGGCTGACCCATGAGCTATCAAAAATGGGATAGATTATCCTGGCATCCAGCCACTTGATAATTTCTTTTTTTACTACCTCTTTCATGCTCGAATTCAATCTTCTCTGGCCTTCAATCAAAAATGGGTTTATTCCTCAAATATCAGCCAAGGTCCATCTCAACGCTTGCTTGTGATTACTTAGAATTTCCAGTAATCTTTCCTCCTGATCATTAGTTAGATAAGTGCTACGCAAATGTGCAAGTATACACATCGCAAGTTATAGTATAAAATATATCGTCTCTACAGGGATTGGTGCTACTTCAAGAATCTAGTCTCTTGCACTGTAAAAATAAAAACACAAATAAAAGATTATAGAAGTTTAACTAATCTAGAAAGCAAATAAAGTAAAAGAAAAGATTAATTCAAATGAGAGAGATAGGCCAGGTTATCGTGAGTTGAGGTGTGATAGCCGATTGGATCGTCTTGGTAAAAGAGTGCACGGGCAACTCAGTTGCCGTGGCAACTTGCACAACGGGGTTTCCATGGCAACTAATCGATGGTTGCCTGGGCGACTAGTTGGGCAACTACTTGGGCTTCTGGGCAGCAACCTTCAAGGTTCGGCAGAGCGTTCTTCAATGGTTTCTTCTTATCCCTAAGTCGAAACTCTAGCTATTTTTGCATGCCTTGATAATACATCCCTGCGTGAATCAAGGGTGAACAACAACCAATCCTGCGCTCCTCTTAGCCGTTGAAATCCTTAACTTATTCCTAAGCCGAATTAATCTTCACCATCAATAGATTGAATAAAGATCATATTTATTTGTTTCTTGAATCTAACTCTCCCGATATTAGATAAATAGATGAAATCACGAGATCCTCTCCCAATTCACTCGCAAACAAGAATAAGAACCAAGAATGAATAAACCTTGAAATAGAAAAGTGCAAACTCTTATTACCTAAACAAAAACCAATAGTTTCTCACAACCACAAAACACAATAACCATAGCCAAGTAAATTTAGTTCATGGCTAGGTTCCAAAGAAACACAAGATAAATAATCCCTAGCATAAACCCAATCGAACAAGAAAGAAAAGATGAAGCTTGTCGAAAATCCCTTGCTTTCTCCCTTGGACTTGTCGAAATTTCCCTAATGCTCTCTCCATAGATTGTCGAAATCTCCTTGCTATTTATAAGGCTAGGCCAAAGTCCTTCTTTGAGGAGGAGTTTGAGTTGGAATTAAATTATCTTTAAAGAATATAATTCTTTATTATAATTGTATTCCTACTAGAACTTCTCCTATCTTCTTGGAATTTAATTCTTCTTTAATCTCTGCATGGAAATCAAATTCCTTTGGGTTTGGGCTTTGCTCCACATCATCTTGGGCTTGTATAGTCATTAATTTCGACATCCCTATTGCATTTTCTCTTTGTCGACAATTGTCATGGCAACTGGCTCGGCGTCTCCTTCATGCATTGCCCTGGCAACTAGCTCGGCATATCCTTCATGCATTGCCCTGGCAACTAGCTCGGCATTGCTTTGGCAAGTGATCCTGCACATACACACACAAAGCACACCAAAGCAACATCTTTTCCACAAAACTACCAAGTTATGTAATCAAGCTCAACGATGGAAGGAAACATGGATTAATGTATGAATAGCTAATTATGCAACTAATATGAGCCTAAGTCTAACAATAATATGAGTAAAAAGGGTAAGAAAATTAGTACTTTTGAACACTTATCACACCCCCAAACTCGAACTATTTCTTGTCCTCAAGCAATGCAAACTCATAATTACCTGCCAAGACTTCAATTTTCACAAACTTAGCTTTGAACTTGATTTCAATTCTCTGAACCGGGGCACAAAATATGATTGGCTTTTTATTTTTCAGAAAACTTAGGAGTTACTCGGAATCAAACCATAATGCTTGTGAGTGTGTGCGGAGTTTTGTGCAAGTTGATTTTTCGGATTCTATGCAAACAAGAGGTTTTCAAATTACTTCATTGGGTTCTTTTTAACATGTTTTAACTAGAGCCAGTGTTGGGCACCTCTAGTGTTTTGTTTTTTGTTTTCTTAAGTTAATTTAATCGACTAGAGCCGGTTTCGGGCACCTCTAGTTAAATTTTTTTTAACACATCCTAGAGCCAGTTTCGGGCACCTCTAGTGATCAATTTTTTTTTTGCACATGCTATAGCCAATTTCGGGTACCTCTAGCATTCATCCAGTTTTTATTCTAATCCCCCAATTTGTTAATTATCAACCTAAATTCACTAGAATTCCTTAAATCAATCAAACCACAACAGTGTTTCATCAAAATTAGCATCATAGTAAAATTCTAAGTTTTTCCATGGTTATCCTAGAATAAAAATTCTATCAATTAAGTGCATTGGCAAAGTCATCATCGAATATTCATCAAATCTAAGCAATTCTTGTTCCAATTAAAGGCATGGCAAGCAATTTATGTATCCTAAATGTAATACTTAAGATTAATGTAACTAAACATGGTAACTACTAATAACAATCCGCCCCGAAACTCGAGTGAGGCATTGTCCTCAATGCATGCATAAAAATATCGAAAAAATAAAAATAAAAATGCATACGAGGACTTACTCCGAGAGTTCATCATCGTAGATGATTAGTTTCCTTCTAGTCGGTGTCTTGATTCTCTTGCTTGAACGCGATGGTTGTTTTCTTGTTGCCGGGATGTCTTTAGCTTTGGTTGCCGTGGCATCTTCAGGGTTGGTTGCCGTGGCATCAGCTTGTGCAGGCACGATGTAGGTTACCGCGGCATCTTCTTCATTGGTTGCCGGGGCAAGGATCTTGGCAGTAAATTTCCTTAGCATAGTAGTTGTGAGTCTTGTTGTGAAAAAGAAAACAAAGAAAACCTGAAAACTAAAGATAATGAAGAAAAAATAAAATATCTCCTAAAAATAAAAAGAAAAGAAAAAGAAAATACTGAAAGGAGAGCATGCTCATGCATCTCCTAAGTTGACCACTTCCTTGTTACGTTCCACATGGGCACCATTGTAGTGCTTCAATCTTTGTCCATTAACTTTGAATTCATGGTTGTCAGAGATGGACTTGATTATCACGGCACCATGGGAGAATGGTTTAATGACTTCGAATGGTCCCGACCATCTTGATTTCAGCTTTCCCGGGAAAAGTTTTAGCCGAGAATTGAATAGGAGAACTAGTTGCCCTGGCGTGAATTGTCGTGACAATAGTTTCTTGTCGTGCCATCGCTTTGTTTTCTCCTTGTAGATTCGTGCATTGTTATAGGCTAGTGCACGGAATTCTTCTATCTCGTTGAGATCCATCAAACGCTTTTGTCCGGCACTTTCCCAATCCATATTCACGGTCTTGATTGCCCAGTACGCCTTGTGCTCGATTTCCACCTGTAGATGACATGTTTTACCATAGACAAGTCGGAAGGGGGACATACCTAAGGGTGTTTTGAATGCAGTGCGATATGCCCAAAGTGCGTCATCTAGTCTTAATGACCAATCCTTCCTTGAGAGATTTACAAATTTCTCGAGTATTCCCTTCAATTCTCGGTTGGAAATTTCTGCTTGCCCGTTGGTTCGTGGGTGATATGCTGTGGCGATCTTGTGTGATATGCCGAAGCGTTGCAACATCTTGGCAATTAGTCTGTTGTCAAAATGCTTGCCTTCGTCGCTGATAATTGCTCTCGGCATCCCAAACCGTGTAAATATATTTTTCTGCAAGAATCTTTGTACGGTTTTGGAATCGTTGTTGGGAACTGCAGCTACCTCAACCCATTTAGACACGTAGTCGACGACAAGTAGAATGTAGAGGTTGCCGAATGAAGATGGGAAAGGTCCCATAAAATCGATCCCCCATACATCGAACAGTTCCACCTCGATGATGTTCTGGAGTGGCATCTCATGTTGTCTAGAGATATTGCCCGTCCTCTGGCAACGATCACATTGCTTGTAAAAGTCTTGGGCATCTTTGTACAATATTGGCCAATACAAACCGGATTGCAAGACTTTGGCCGCGGTACGAGTTCCTCCAAAATGTCCTCCATAGGGTGAAGAATGGCATTGCCAGAGTACATTCTGTTGCTCTTCTTCAGGGACACATCGGCGTATAACCTGATCTGCACATTGTTTAAACTAAAGAGGCTCGTCCCAAAAGTAATGCTTAGCATCATGGCGGAACCGCTTCTTCCCTTGGTGAGTAATGCCATAAGGAAAAATACCACAAACAAGGAAATTAACTAAATCTGCGAACCAGGGTATTGCCGAGGCATGTGCCGCCGTGGCGACTACTCCCAAGATTGCCGAGACGTGTACGTCAAAGACTGTTGCGGTGTTGAGAGTTGCCAAAGCGTGTGCTTCCATGGTTGCCGAGGCGTCGAGGGTTGCCGAGGCGTCAAGGGTTGCCGAGGCGTCTAGGGTTGCCGAGGCGTTGAGGGTTGGCGAGGCAACTAGAATTTGTTCATCTGGGAATGCATCGCATATCTCTAGATCCGCGTCCTCCTCCTTATTGCGTTCCAAACGTGATAAGTGATCGGCCACTTGATTTTCTGTTTCTTTCCTGTCCTTAATTTCAATATCAAATTCTTGTAAAAGTAATATCTAATGAATCAAACGAGGTTTAGCATCCTTTTTAGCGAATAAGTATTTGATTGTCGAATGGTCCGTATGAACAATTACCTTTGTACCAATTAAATAGGATCGGAACTTGTCAAATGTGAAAACTACAGCTAGTAACTCTTTCTCCATTGTTGTGTAATTCACTTGAGCACCATTAAGAGTTTTACTAGCGTAGTATATCACATGGAAGGTCTTACCTGTGCGTTGGCCTAGGACTGCTCCTACCGCGAAATCACTTGCATCACACATGAGCTCAAAAGGTAGCGTCCAATCTGGTGGAACGACAATAGGTGCCGAGGCAAGCTTTTTCTTTAGGGTTTCGAATGCTTGGGTGCAAGAATCATCAAAATCGAAGACTTTATCCTGTTCAAGTAGATTACACAAGGGTTTAGTGATTTTAGAAAAATTATGAATGAACCTCCTGTAAAAACCTGCATGTCCGAGAAAACTTCGAATTCCTTTAACCGAACTTGGTGGGGTAATCTCTCGATCACGTCCACCTTGGCTTTGTCTACTTCAATTCCCTTGGATGAAATCTTGTGGTCGAGCACTATTCTTTCATCTACCATAAAATGGCATTTCTCCCAATTGAGGACTAAATCCGTTTCTTCGCATCTTGCTAACACCCTCTCTAAATTTCTGAAACAACTGTCGAAGTCATTACCAAAAACCGAAAAATCATCCATGAAGATCTCAAGGAAGTCTTCGACCATGTCTAAAAAGAGCGCCATCATGCATCTTTAGAAGGTTGCCGGGGCGTTACACAATCCGAACGGCATCCTTCGGAAGGCATAAGTACTGTATGGGCATGTGAAGGTTGTCTTTTCTTGATCTTCTGGTGCTATGGCAATCTGATTGTAACCTGAATAACCATCAAGAAAACAATCAAAGGGTTTACCTGCAAGACGGTCAAGCATTTGATCAATAAAGGGTAATGGGAAGTGATCTTTCCTAGTGGCTTTGTTTAGCTTTCGATAGTCCATACAAACCCTCCAACCGGTCAGATCCTCTGGTTGGGATAAGTTCATTATTTTCATTGCTTACCACTGTTATACCTCCCTTTTTCGGTACACATTGTACCGGACTTACCCACGTACTATCAGAGATAGGGTATATAATGCCGGCGTCAAGCCACTTGATGATTCCTTTCATTACAACCTCTTTCATGGCATGATTTAGTCTCCTCTGGGCCTCAATTGAAGGTTTGTGATCATCTTCCAACAAGATCTTGTGCATGCACACCGCCGGGCTAATTCCCTTCAAGTCGGCAATTGTCCACCCTATTACCTTTTTGTGTAGCTTCAACATCTTGATCAGCTTCTTTTCCTGCTCAGGCTGTAACTTAGAAGAAATAATTACAGGCAATGTATTATCGGTTCCTAAGTATGCATATTTTAGTTGCTCTGGCAATTGTTTCAACTCAAGAGTTTGTGGTTGTTCAATAGAGGGTTTTTCGAGCTTACCATCTTTACCTGAGTAATCCAGTGGTTCAAAGTATGTACCTGGTCGATTGGCTAGCCAATTTGCCTCTTATGGTTGTTCCTCATCAATCGGTTCTTCATACTCCTCATGTTCCTCTTGGTCGGCAATGTAGTTGCCGAGGTAACTAAATTCCTCATCGAAGTTAAACTCTGCCGTGGCATGAAGTAGTTGGCATTCTTCTGGATCATCGGCATGCCTTAGTGTTTGAAACACATTTAGTTTGACCTGCTGGTCATTCACCCTCATTGTGAGTTCTCCCTTTTCAACGTCGATCAAGGTTCTCCCTGTCGCTAGGAATGGTCTCCCGATAATGATAGGTGCATGCTCATCTGCTTCACAATCCAAAACAATAAAGTCAGCGGGAAAAATAAATTTATCAACTTTTACCAGTATGTCCTCTATTTTTCCCTCTGGATGCACATAGGATCTGTCGGCTAGCTGCAGCATGACTGTTGTAGGTCATGCCTTCCCGATTCCTAGTTTCTGGAAAACCGATTTAGGCATCAAGTTTATGCTAGCCCCAAGGTCGCATAATGCTTTCCCGACATAGTGATTTCCAATGGAACATGGTATTGTGAAACTTCCGGGATCCTTCAACTTAGGTGGCATACGATTTTGCAACATTGCCATGCATCCCTCTGTTGCGGCAACTGTTTCAAACTCTCCTAGCCTTGTTCTCTTGGACACAATGTCTTTAAGAAACTTGGCATAGTTTGGCATTTGTTCAATTGCTTCCACCAATGGCAAGTTGATGTGGACTTGTTTTAGGATATCAAGAAACTTCTTGAATTGGTATTCTTGCTTTTGTCGCTTCAACCCTTGTGGGAATGGTGGTGGAAGTCGGATATCTTCGATCCTTTCATTGGTTTGAAACCTGATTGACGGTATTACCGGGACATCTGGAGTTGTCGAGACGTTATCAACTGGGGTTGCCGAGGCATGCTTATCGCAAGTTGTCGAGGCGTCTTTATTGTCGGTTGCCGAGGCATGCTTATTACCGGTTGCCGCGGCAATTCCTGGTTCAGCATCTGAGGCTTTTCCGCTAGGTTCGTCTTGATCTTTTTGTGGAGTTTTGTTTGATGAGCGGGTTTGAACCTCTCTAAGTTGTTGGCCACTTCTAGTGGTGATCGGCTTACATTGCTCATGGTCAGTTCCTCTTGCGACTTCAGTATCGCTAGGTAAACCTCATTGTGGTCTAGTGTTCAGATTTTGAGCAAACTGTCCGACTTGATTTTCCAATGATTTGATTGCCGCCTCTTGGTTTTGCAATCTCATCTCGGTCCTGTTAATAAAATCATCAGTTCTTTTTATGAAATTACTATTCTCAGCCATATAAGATTCAGTTTTCATTATAAAAGCATTTAGAGAATTTTCCAAAGAACTAGATGTTGTCGGTTGTTGCTGCGGCATCCGCTGTCGTGGGCATATTCTCACTGGAATCCCGATGCTTGTGCATTCTGATTGTTCTGGTTTAGAGCATTGTTGGGATTACTCCATGAAAAATTCAGGTGCTTCTTCCAAGCTGGATTGTATGTATTGGACATCACGTTATTGCTTCGATTGTAATTCCCCACATGGAAGCTGGATTCTGGATTCTGCATACATTCAGAAGAATTATGGTTATCTCCACATAACTCACAAAAAGAATCCATTACCTTGACTTCATGTGTGTTGTTTGGTTTTTGCATGTTCTGGACCATCTTGGTTAAAGTGGCCAATTGTGCTGAAATTGAATCTGATGATCCTAGTTCATGTATTGTGGCTTGGCGTCTAACTCATCCTCTTCTAGTAGATGGGAATTGATAATCATTATTGGCCAGCCTGTTTAAAATTTGCATTGCTTCTTCCGGCGACTTATCTAGGAGTATGCCGTTTGCCGAGGCATCTAGCATCATCATTGTTGGTGTATTCACGGCGTTGTAAAACATTGTTACTTGAGTCCACACCGAGAATCCGTGTAGGGGGCATTTGTGTAGAAGTTCTCTATATCGCTCCCAAGCCTCGTACATGGATTCATCATCCGCTGCCGAAAAAGAAGTAATGTCGTTACGGCTTATCACCAAATTTGTAGGATTAAATCTAGCAAGGAAATCACGACAAAGATCAGTCCAAGATGCTATGGATCCGGCAAGAATGCTATTCAACCATGCTTTCGCCCTATCCCTCAGTGAATAGGGGAATAATCTTAATCGTAATACATCGGGGGTGACTCCGTGTATCTTGAACGAGTTGCAAATCTTGAGGAAAGATTTCAGATGTTGTCGTGCATCTTGATTCTTTGAGCCGCCAAATTGACCTATTGTGTTGATCATATTAAACATTACGGTTTTCAACTCAAAGTGGTCGGCTTCAATTTCAGGTGCGACAACTTCTCGGGTTAAGTCCATCAAGATCTTCTTCAAGATAGTCTCGAATAGTTCTATTTCGTGCAAGAATCACTCCTCGTCTGCTCGAACATCTTGATTCATATTGCCGTCTTGATTTGCCATTGCTTCTCTTATCCTTCGCTAAGTCTTTGTAAGGTTCGCTCGATTTTTGGATCAAAGGGATATTCGGTGAAGTCGGTCTCGCCGTCATATGCCAATGCAAAACCAAAGTTTGTTAGCCCTTTGAATTTTAAACAAGAAAAATAAAAAGAAAGTGCAAGAAAATAAAAACAAAGTCGTTATTGCCAATCCCCGGCAACGGCGCCAAAAACTTGTCGCGCGTAATAAGTGCTACTCAAATGTGCAAGTATACACGTCGCAAGTTATAGTATAAAAGATATCGTCTCCACAGGGATTGGTGCTACTTCAAGAATCTAGTCTCTTGCACTGTAAAAATAAAAACACAAATAAAAGATTATAGAAGTTTAACTAATCTAGAAAGCAAATAAAGTAAAAGAAAAGATGAATTTAAATGAGAGAGATAGGTTAGGTTATCGTGAGTTGAGGTGTGATAGCCGATTGGATCGTCTTGGTAAAAGAGTGCACGGGCAACTCAGTTGCCGTGGCAACTTGCACAACGGGGTTGCCTTGGCAACTAATCGATGGTTGTCTGGGCGACTAGTTGGGAAACTACTTGGGCTTCTGGGCAACAACCTTCAAGGTTCGGCAGAGCGTTCTTCAATGGTTTCTTCTTATCCCTAAGTCGAAACTCTAACTACTTGTGCATGCCTTGATAATACATCTCTGCGTGAATCAAGGGTGAACAACAACCAATCTTGCGCTCCTCTTAGCCGTTGAAATCCTTAACTTATTCCTAAGCCGGATTAATCTTCACCATCAATAGATTGAATAAAGATCATATTCATTCGTTTCTTGAATCTAACTCTCCCGATATTAGATAAATAAATGAAATCACGAGATCCTCTCCCAATTCACTCGCAAACAAGAATAAGAACCAAGAATGAATAAACCTTGAAATAGAAAAGTGCAAACTCTTATTACCTAAACAAAATCCAATAGTTTCTCACAACCACAAAACACAATAACCATAGCCAAATAAATTTAGTTCATGGCTAGGTTCCAAAGAAACACAAGATAAATAATCCCTAGCATGAACCCAATCGAACAAGAAAGAAAAGATGAAGCTTGTCGAAAATCCCTTGCTTTCTCCCTTGGACTTGTCGAAATTTCCCTAATGCTCTCTCCATAGATTGTCGAAATCTCCTTGCTATTTATAAGGCTAGGCCAAAGTCCTTCTTTGAGGAGGAGTTTGAGTTGGAATTAAATTATCTTTAAAGAATATAATTATTTATTATAATTGTATTCCTACTAGAACTTCTCCTATCTTCTTGGAATTTAATTCTTCTTTAATCTCTGCATGGAAATCAAATTCCTTTGGGTTTGGGCTTTGCTCCACGTCATCTTGGGCTTGTATAGTCATTAATTTCGACATCCCTATTGCATTTTCTCTTTGTCGACAGTTGCCATGGCAACTGGCTCGACATCACCTTCATGTATTGCCCTGGCAACTAGCTCGGCATATCCTTCATGTATTGCCCTGGCAACTAGCTCGGCATTGCTTTGGCAAGTGATCCTGCACATACACACACAAAGCACACCAAAGCAGTATCTTTTCCACAAAAACTACCAAGTTATGTAATCAAGCTCAACGATGGAAGGAAACATGGATTAATGCACGAATAGCTAATTATGCAACTAATATGAGCCTAAGTCTAACAATAATATGAGTAAAAAGGGTAAGAAAATTAGTACTTTTGAACACTTATCAATCACTGGCAAGGTTGAGTGTTTACCTAAATAAGCGTACTTAAGATGGTCTGGCAATGGTTTTAGTTCCAATTCAGGTGGCTCCTTAATGGATAATTTAGGTGCCATGATTTCTCTACCAGCCAACTATAGTGGCTTTGGCTGTCCGAAGTAACATTCTTCTTCTCTCCAAGAATGTTCTTTCAGCGTCTTCACTCGTCTCTTCTTCACTATCTGACTTGCTGGCATCATCATCAATATTTTGGCACAGTTGTGCCACGTCCATAGTGAAAATAGACTTCATCATTTCGTCAGCTTGACATCTCTCAAGTTCATCTGCGCATTTAAGGGCTTGAAACACATTAAATGTAACATGTTGATCATTCATGCGCATAGTTAATTCTTCTTTATGAACATCAATCAAAGCTCTACTTGTGGCAAGGAATGGTCTACCCAATATAATTGGGACATTCATATCTGCCTCATAATCTAAAATAATAAAGTCAGGTGGGAATATAAATTTGTCTACCTTTACTAATACATCATCAACATTACCCTTAGGATGTACAAACGATCGGTTTGCCAACTGAAGTGTTACCATAGTAGGCCTTGCTTTGATGTTGAGCTTTCTAAAAATTGACAATGGCATCATATAGAGTCTCGTCATCAGCTTGCCTAAATGTAATGATCTCGCTTCTCAGCTTGACAATGAGTTTTGGTGGTTGAAGTTATAGTAAGAATTTCTGACATGGATCTTCCCGTGATGTGACAAATCCAGGTGGCAAAAAACTAAGCCATGTTTTTTCTCTATCTCTCAAGGAGAATGTAAATAATTTTAGTTTCACTGTATCTTTCAAAACTCCAAGCTATTGAAATAACTGGCAAACTTCCATGAATTGCTTTAAGTGTTGCCTTGGGTCTCATGTAGGTGCTCCATCAAATTGTCCTACATTCAAGAACATTTGTATCATTACCAGTTTAAGTTTAAAATTTGGTATTTACCTCCGGACCAATTAGTCCTAACATCAAATTGTCTATGATCGGTATCGAGTGTTCTCGGATAGGTCTTTCCTCCTTCACATTAACGGTTGTGGCAACATGTACGGCTGGTATCCCATTATGGTGTGGAGGGTTTCCCTGGTTGTTTGGGTTACCATCAGCTCCTCTATTACCACAATATGCCATCTCTCAAGCTTTTCTTTTTAACCACCGTAAGGTTCTTTCAATTTCTGTCGTAATCCCCGGCAACGGTGCCAAAAACTTATCGACTATTGTTAATGCTTGGCAAAAGAGTATATTTTTTAATGTAAAAGTATGCCAAAGAGCAGTGCCAAGGTGAGTCTTATGCGTGCAAGTATACACGGTCATCAAGTAATACACCAGTAAGCTGAGTATCGTATCCACATGGATTGACCAAGAACTTATTTGCTCAATATTTATTTGTTCGAAAGTTTTAAAAGTGTTCAAAATGTTTTGGGATATTGATTGAAAAGTTAACAAAACAAAGTAGTGAAAATAAGGAGTCTGGCAATGAGCTATTCAAAATGAATGATGAGCGTTAGCAAGGGGCTGTCAGATTTTACGCTACTTACGCCACCTTCAATAATGATCTGCCTTGGTTTATTACCGAGCAGATTAAAGGTAGTATTGCCTCTATCGATGGCAATACCGTAAGTTAAATATGATAAAACCTCTATATGCCTATAGTGAATATTTTTCATGAATTAACTTGATTAAGCGACAATCTTTACCCCTAAGGGGTAGACTCACTCCCGAAGTAAGTTCATCTACTTGAACATCTTCTGTCGAAGCTTTTTGCCTTAGTACCTGGCAACAGATCGTTGCCTCTTAAGTCTGTTAAGATATTAAGGGGCAATAAGCACGCAATGCCAACTGTCGTATGGCAATGGATTTTAAAAAGATTAAGTATATGCTAGATAGAAAACAATGCCAAGGCATTTTCATTATTAAAAACTAAACATGAAATCAACATCCATCCCAAACATCCCCCTAACCAATTGTAAAAGTTTAGTTTATGGTTGAGGTTTCCATCCAAAAAACATTATTGTATCTCCACATAATCATTTGAATAGAATAAATAAAAACGAAGAGAATGGGTAAGAAGGGGGTCCGTCGATGCAACCCTTCAATGGCTCCAAGCTATTGGTCTTCAGCTGGTAGAACCACGTCTTGGTTCACCATCTTTTAGCCTCTTCACTCTGATCTCTCCAATACCCCCTATCAAATTCTTGTTCGGTCTCTTTAAATAGGCTTGCGTGGGAAACCCTAGGATAAGGCCTTTGAATTTAAATTTTGAATGTACAAGGGATAAGGTGATAGCCCATCTTATCCAGATTTGAATCCCAAGAATAACGTGTATAAGGTCCAACGGAGACTTTAGCCAGTCGGCTGACATCACTCCTTTGCCAGCTAGGCTTGGCATTGATTGGTCCTTTTGTGCCAACTGCGCCTTGGCAATTCTCTAGCTTCCTTTTCTGCATTCTCTGCCAAGCTTGCCTACCTTTGTCCTGGTTCAAAAACAGCATAATAACACTTCACACTGGCAAACAAAAGCTCATAAACTCCTTATGCAAATACATGATTTTAATACCTAAATGCAACTAAATGTACTAAAAGGGCATGAAAAGGCATTATGAAATAAGCATAAAAACATTACTTTTGAGGAGTTAACATCTTGTATGATCTAAGGTGGCTAGCTTTTATGTTTATTGGAAAATATTCAAATTATGTATTTAGTTTACAATGCTAGTTGTAAATCCTTATTGTAATTTTGAATATTTTCTCTCTTTAATAAGACTAGCGGCTTCTATTAAAAAAACTAAACCCATTATCCACGTGTATAACACATGTGACTTTCCCTTCTTTTAATAAATAAATAACGAGAGAACATTTCATGCACGAGTAGTGAAAAAAATTAGAAATGAGTTCAATGTAAGGCTTAGGAATTTAATTTAAATTTTAAAGTTTATAATTTAGAATATATATTTTAGAATTTATAAGATAGAATTTAGAGTTTATGATTTTAGAGTTAGAAATTTTAATTTTAATTTTTAAAATGAAATTAAATAAATTTTTATAGTTTTTCACTGTAGTGCTTGAAATTATAACACAAACGAAATTGCCCGAAGCAAATAGTTGATAAGTAAAAAAAATTCCATGGAGGAAACAGTTGATAAGTAAAAATATTGTACGTGGGTGAATTGAAAATGCCTTAGCACCTAAGTAAACTAAAAGACAAATCTAAAACCGAAACATGTGAAGGTGAAAGAAATAAATAAATGAAAATACAACATCGTCCACCAACCTGTTTGAAGACCTTCTAGAAGGCCTCCCTGTTCTAACTAAGGGTGTTCATGGTAAATTAATCGTACCGTTTAGTCTAAACGATCGGTTAACTGCTATAACGGTTGTTGAATTTCGCTAACCGTAACTTAACTATTAAGAAACAGTTAATCGTTAAGAAACGGTTAACCGACAATTCGATTATAGGTTAACCTGTAACCTATTACAATTTTTTCTCACATGTTCACTATTTTTTTAGAGAATAATATAATTATTTTTTTTATAAATATTATATTAAAAATATTCATAAAAATACTTAAATAATGATATTCTAATTACTTACGCCATAATTAAAAAAATGGGTGCGTATATTTGTATATGTGAGTTGATTTTTTTAAAAGTTATTTTATATTTTAAATATATATATAAATAATTTAATAACGGTTAACCTATAAGTTAATTATTAGTCAAAATTCGTAACTGTAACCATTAACCATAATTTTTAATGAATTGATTAACTGAAATTATTTAACTTTAACGGTTCGATTAATTAACTTGTAAAATGTAATGGTTATACCGCTTAACAGTTACAATTAATTGTGCACACCTCTAATTCTAAAATCCGCGTTTCTTTTCCCTCACAACTCTCCCAGCTCACCAAAACCCCGGAGTTCACTGTGTGTTTTAAACAATCTTACACTATCTTGATCTTGTTTCACTCTTAAATATCTTCAAATTGAGTCGTAAAAAGAAATAAATGAACCATTTAATGGATTTAGGGGCGAGTATGGGATTGAATTGAATCAATTAAAAGAAAGGTTAGTTGGAGTGATAAGTCATATTTTATAACTAAAATTTTATTTAAATTATTTTTGATTTAAGTCGTATTTATGAAATTCGAGTTAAGTTGAGTTGTTCGGGTTTTTATTCAAATTTAACTGTAAAATATTTATCATGTTATGGTACTAATTGGTTCAAATTTAAATAACTTCCTATAATCATATACATATATATTTTTATATTTTTTATATTCATATATATATATATGCGATATACATATATTAAACAAAGTTGAGAGATTCGATTTAAATTTCAAAATAAATTCATTAATTACTAAAAATTTTAGTTAATTGAAGTTTTATTTTATAACTTACACGTTATTTGATTTTATTTTTTTAATCGAGTTGGGTTTATAAAATTACGGAATCAAAACGAGCTAAAATTTTCATACGTGATCGAGTTGAAAATTTTAATTTTTTTAGATACCCAGTTCTCAGTTTCTTGGTTTTTTCAAGGTTTTGACAAGGAATTGGAGCTGACGATGGAGAACAACCAGCAATCTTTTTGGCAGTTCAGTGATAAACTTAGGATCCAAAACTCAAACATGGCTAATCTTTCTCTAAACGATTCCATATGGAGTAACAGTCATGCCTCTAAAAGGCCCGATCAAAGGAGGAATTTTGATATCCGAGTCGGCGGTGAAGTTGACAATTTGAAGCCAAAGCCATCTGATTTCAATTCTTTCAACAACGACGGATGGAAAATCGGAGTCGGTAGTACCGGTACTACCAGCATCGGGTTCGGTCCGATGGGGTCTCAGAAGAACATTGGAATCAACGGAGGGTTTAGCAAAGGGGTTTATTCAAAGCCCCTGAATAACAATAATTTCAATGTTAATTTGACGGGGAATAAGAGTAAAGGAGAGGATGATCATGGGAGCAAAAGCGGGAAGAAGAACAGTAACAAGAAGAACAATAATAGCGACAACAATAGCAATGAAACTGCCGACAAGAGATTTAAGACACTGCCCCCGTCTGAGGCTTTGCCTAGGAATGAAACTGTCGGCGGCTATATCTTTGTTTGCAACAGCGATACTATGCAGGAGAATCTCAGGAGACAGCTATTTGGTATGTCTTTTGTAATCTAGTTTCCAATTCTGATTTCTCCGTTTGTTGGATAGGATTTACTGCTTGCTCCAGAAAGTGGGTAATTTTATTTCATGTGCACGGAGAACTAATTGGCCTAGTGGGATGAGACTCTAGGTCTTTTAAGTAACGTTAGAATTTCGAATTATATTAGGTCGCGAATAGAGATAACTAGGTTGTGAGGTCGTCCCATATTAAAACTCTCGGATTAGTTGACCAATTAATTCAATACCGGTAGTTAAACTAAAAAATTTTATATGTGGAATGCAATTCCTAAATTGTTGGTGTGCATTTTTTGTAGGTTTGCCTCCACGTTACCGAGATTCAGTCCGGGCGATAACTCCGGGCCTGCCTCTTTTCCTGTACAACTACTCTACCCACCAATTCCATGGAATATTTGAGGTTAGTTCTTACAGTTTTCTGTCCATTTATGTGATTCATTCGATTTCGATTAGGTTTTAAATCCGATATTTGTTGATATCATGACGTGCTTTTCCTTCTTTGAAGACAATCCCGGGCTTATACCATAATCGAGTTTCATAACTGGCTAGTTAAAAAAATGCACTAATTAGTATGAATGTATGATCTTGCTGTGCAAATTTGATTAGAGAGTGGTTACTCATTATTTCCTAACTATGAACAGTTCTTGATTGCGCTTCTAACGATGTTTGAATCCATTTAGGCTGCAAGCTTTGGAGGAACAAACATTGATCCATCAGCTTGGGAGGACAAGAAATGCCCGGGCGAGTCCCGATTTCCTGCTCAGCTATTTGCGTGTACGAGAAATATGGTGTTTTCAATTTTCATAACGAAAAGGGTAATACTAACGGTTGTACATCTGCAGGTTCGGGTTCTGATGAGGAAAATCTGTGAGCTACTTGAGGACTCCTTTAGGCCAATCCTGCACCACTATGATGGTCCGAAATTCCGCCTTGAACTGAATGTCCCCGAGGTAAAAATTTCACTCCGATGACGAGCATTGTTAGAAAATTTCCTACCTAGCCTTCTTGGTTCCGATCCTAATTGCTGGTGTTAAAACTTGCAGGCACTCTCCCTGTTGGATATATTTGCTGAAGATCCTTAAGCAACATACTACAAAGGCGTAAAGACACGACTACACGGAAGATGGATAGATGTAAACCATTTTGTTCACAGGCTGCCTTTCTTATCTGTTATACAGTGTGTCCTGTAATAATAATAATAATAATTGCCACTTATTTATGATGTTCTATATAGAGTTTTAGCTCAATTTGCCATGAATTTAAAACCTTCTAAAACCAGGGATAGACTTAGAGGGAGCTAGAGGTGTGGTCGCCCCCTAAAATTTTGAAATTCTTATATGATTTAGAAAATTTTTAGAAATTTTTTATGCATTTCCCCTTGAAATTCTATTTTCGCCTCACTAAAATTTTATAAGTTCGTCTCCCTAAAATTTTATAGGTTCGCCCTGTTAACATAAAATTTTGCGTCCGTCTCTATTTACGATGAATTTAAAACCTTCTTTCCCTGTTGAACACCATGGGATTGTCTCAACGCCCAAGCAATGCATATAAACGTGTTTTTTTATTAAAACAGAGAGGTATTATATTCTCAAGATAAATGTCGAGATTTGAACCTATACAAGATGAAACAATATGAGCATTTTTTGCCACTCCGCCAATGCATATTAATGTGTTTTTGATATAATGAGTGGGTTAGGTTATCAACTCCGCAAGGTAGAACTCGAGAAATCCAAGGCCCGAAAGTTGTGAATAGACTCAACAATGATTTTATATCACGTGCATTAATAATTTTTTTAATATTTTATGGACGCTTTTATTTTATTAAAAGTACATGTGAAATAATTGTTGAGGTATATAAAAGAAAACAAAAAAATTTCGTCTATTTGAAATTTTATTTAGAAATTATCAACATGTGACGGTAATATCTTTTGGGTTCGATTTTAACTAATCCTAAGTAACAGCCTCCTTCGGATTTTGATTCTTTTGGTTGGATTTTGACTATTCCATAACGAGTTAGTTAGGCAGTGATGACCCCTTGAAGTAATTAGATTGCCTAGTAATCACGTTACTGTTTTTTATTTGTCGTGAGAGTTAATTATGATTTTGAATTCTTAAAATGCAACATAAGGTAAAAGTATCATAGAAGAACTTATACTTTTAACTTCGGTTGCATTTCGGTCTCTTTACGGCAAAATTCTACATCCGTCGAACACTGTCGTACACTATTAACGCTGAATACCGCTGAACACTATTAAATTTTTTTAATAAAGATTAAAAATCTTAAATACTAGACTTATAATTAAAATTATTTCAAAAAAAATTAAAAATAAGATTTAATAAACCTTTTATATTTCTTGAAAAATTATTTTATGGACCCTTCCTACCACATCACTCATGATCCCTAACCAATAATATAATGCCAACTAAGAATATATTTGCATGTCATTAAAATTTTTCCAACTCACCATTAGTCTATATTCCATGTCACCTTCCCCGTTCTTCCTACTTACAAAATAATCCTTCCATTGCAAGTCTGCAACCAATGACAAATTTTATAATACTAATCTTTCTCATATTTTAGAAACTCAAACGAAAAGTAATTGTTAGAAAACTTAAATCATTGTTAGAAATTCAATGAAAAAAATGTTGCCGTCATTGTTTTTTCTCATCTTTTCTTACATTTAAAATTCACAAACTATTTGCCCTCTCTTTTTCATCAACAGTGAAAGTCAATGGACTCTCCATTGATTTCGGTTAATCACCCACCCTTTATTTTTCTTTAAAATTTGTGTTTTTGAGGGATAGAATTGGTGGATCTTATTTCTTCTTGATTTTTCATATTGGTTTAAATATGTTAACGGCTAATACCAATCAATACACGATGGGCAATAGTGGGATTTTTTCCGACATAAAAGATAAACAAAGTCAAAAAATGAGATGAATATTTGATCTTTGTATGTGGATTCTGAAAATGCCAAAACTTGTCATATAATACAGCGCGATTGAATTTTTTTTTCTTTTGAGTAGTTGTTTTACAAGTTAAAGTGAGAATCGAAGGCTAAGAAAGATGTTAGTTCAAGTAATTAACTTAAGGGGAGAAATTGAGAATTGAAAATTTTCTCATTGCAAATTTGAGAAGCCTGAATTTTTTTTCTCAAATTTTCATCTTTTTATTTAAAGAAAAAAAACGTTTGGAAATTGAAAGGTATGAAAACATGAGAACAAGCAATGGGCATAGCTTTTCCCCTATGGAATTTTACAATTCTGGCGATTATTTTTTATTTGGGTTTTGAAAGTTGAAAAAAAGAAAAGAAAATGAGTGATTGGTTATAGTGGAAGAATTATCTTGTAAGCAGGAAGAATGTAGGGAAGGTGACATGAAATATAGACTAATGGTGAGTTGAAGAAATTTTAGTGACATGTAAATATATTCTTAGTTGTCATTATATTATTGATTAGAGACCATAACTGATGTGGTGGGAAGGGTCTATAAAATAATTTCTCAAGAAATATAAAAGGTTTACTAAATCTTATTTTTAATTTTCTTTTGAAATAATTTTAATTATAAGTCTAGTCCTTAATATTTTTAATATTTTTTAATCAATTTAATTGTGTTTAACGGTGTTCAGTTAGTGGTGTTCAGCGGTGTTCATCGCGCGTGGTAGACTCATCCCTCTTTACGGATAAAATTTTCTTTCACTTCGGTGACCCTTTCTATGTCTCAATACTAAAAACTTGAATTTTAGACCTCAACTCTAAATTTTAAACCCTAAACTCTAAAAATACATTTTACTCATAATTCCCTAAACCCTAAACTTAATACTTAAACCTAAACTCTAAACTTATTTTTTCAGTGTGAAGCATAGAAAAAGGCACACAAAAAAAAGAAAATTTATATTCGTCTCTTTACTTAAATTTGAGCAAACTATCCCTATACAACTATGAATTGCTAAATGAATTAATTTGTTATCGTTTAATTATGTTTAAAAAAAAAACTGAAACTTTCACATATATATATATATATATATATAATTGATATTTTTTTGTATTTCAAACTTATTCTAGAAAAAATTATGAGTTTTTGTAAAAAAATTAAAATTAGGTGGATGTGTAATTTGTATTGCAACTCAAGAAATCTATACAAAGTCCTGTACAAAGTGTAAATAATCAATCTAATCTATATATCAAGATTCCATATCTAGCAAATGGTATTGCTAATCCTCCCTGCATTGTTAACTGTCCTCCCCCTGAAGTCTCAGTCGCACAATCTCCACGATCTGCTGCACCAACTCCAAAACAGTGCACCGACACCTTTGAAACTGCCTCCGATTACGCTCTCGCCAAATGACATAAATGTAGGCGTTCCAAATCAACTTAAAAATCATAGCCTGCAACGTTTTACCCCGCAAGTGACTATAAGCCCAAATTAACTCCTGACTCCAACTGAAAACGCATTTGTGGATCAAGCATCTCTGTACGATATCTTCCCATACTCCTCCATGTTCAACTACTATGTGGATATCCAAGCTACCCATATGGAACCGTCCTTAAGCAGGATTTTCTGTATTAGGTAAATGAGACAAGCTTGATTCCAGCTATTCAAATCTTTAATGCCAAGCCCTTCCTTAGATTTAGGACTACAAATGGATGACCAACTCACTCTAGCTCCCTTGGCAGGCTTATCCTCTTCCTTCCAAACGAATCGAGAACACATTTGGTCAATTATCTGTAAAAGAAACTATGGGGGAGTGAGCTATTAAGCCCAGTGTGTCTCTAAGTGCAACAATCATAAAACACAGTTTCACAAAAATAACACAAGGTAAAAACATGTCATTATAAAACACAGTGTATGGATGATACTACTAAATAGTTACACTACCCAACTACTAACGCCAATCACAGTGGTGGCACAGCCAACCGTTCACAGTGGAGGTAGTTCCCCTGAACCCCTCACCCCTTATTTTTCCAATCACAGTGTGGTCAAACCACTTCTTCCTCCGTACAACCCATCCCATGCATGATAAAATAATGTTTATGATCACATTGTTAACACAGTTGTATCGTACTAAAATACGAGGAACACAATTCGAATGTTATGATAATCTCATAAAACATAGTTCACGGTATGCATAGCATCTCAAATCTCAGTGAAATCTCAACCCAGAAAATAGTCATGCAAAGTTTGTAAAACATTTCACAGAATATAACACAGACAAAGAACACACCTCTCGCGGCCAAAGCTCTAATGTCGATGCTGACGCCTCCCACAGTCTGAACTAGCACTAGGTCTAGCTGAGTCAGAACCTACGAGGTAGAATTCTAGGTTAAATTCACATTCTATCGAAATTATTACTATGCCACCTATCTGAAACTATGCTAGAAACTCACGTGTATTTATCGCATAAGGTGCAGGGGCAGGCTGAAAAGGAGGTGGTAAAGTGTCGTCCTCGGAATCGATGTCTTCTGAAACACATAAGTAAATCTCATTAGATCTCATTCACAACTCCTTAGATTTCTCAAAAATAGATTAAAATTAACAAAACTATCAATTCGGGTTCAAATTAGGCGAACCGGACTGCAAAAACAGACTTAGGACGTAGAGAAAGGTCAAAAACAAGTTGGTTGAAAAAGTCAATGGTCAATGTTGACTTTGACCGGTCAAGTCAACGCTGACGTCATCCTACAGGTCAACGCTGACGTCATCCCACAGGTCAACGCTGACGTCATCCCACAGGTCAACGCTGACGTCATCCCACAGGTCCATACTGATGTCATCCCGGGTCACGGGTTGGGTCTCGGGTTATGGGTCGGGTCTCGAAAAACTGATGATTCAATAACTGGACCGGTTTAACTGGCCGATTTATTTGCTTGGTTGCAAAAACTATCAATTTAGGTTCAAATTAGGAGAAACGGGCTGTAAAAACGAACTCAGGACGTCGAGAAAGGTCATAAACAAGTTGGTTAAAAAAGTCAACGATCAACAGTCAACGTTGACTTTGACCGGTCAGGTCAACATTGACGTCATCCCACAGGTCAACGCTGACGTCATCTCCCCTGGTCTATGCTGACGTCATCTCCCCTGGTCTATGCTGACGTCATCTAGGGTCACGGGTCGGGTCTCGGGTCAGGTCTGAAAAAATTATCGGTTCAATAACGAGACCAGTTTAACTAACCGGTTTATTCGCTGGGTCGGTCCGGTCCACTCACTTAGGTCCACCTTGTTCCCACAATCACACAGGCCTCACCATCTGGCCCACACACTCAAAGCCCAACTCAAGGATAACTTCCCAAGGCTGCTAGGGTTTCCAACCCTAGCTATGGCAACCCCACAATGAAGATAAGGCGACGACGGTCATAACGAGGCAGTGACTCAACATCGCAGTGACAGCAAAAATAATGCACGACGATGAGGAACTCACCGGTTTGAAAACACCGGCTACCATAACCACAAAACACAAAACAAAGCCTTTCCTTACTTACCCAACTCGAACGGATAGGAAGGTCAACAGCAGAACTTGCGGTGGCATAAGAGAAACCAAAGGGTTTCGATTCGAAATCCCTCATTTGATCAGAAGCTATCGGTCCTCAGACCTAGGTGGTCACACGGCGAAGGAGGTGTGTTGGTCGAGGGTCGGTTTGTAACACGACGAGAAGCAGAATAATGGCTTTGAAGCAACACTCGGACGGCGGTAATCCCCTCAACGGAGGCTCACCGGAAGACGGACGAGAGAGGAAAGAGTTTTTTACGCAATTCGAAAGAGAGAGAGTTTGAGGTGTGACTATGGGGAAAAAGATGACAGATGAATGGCTTAGGGTTTTAGACTTAGGATTTAAATTCCCTTAAAGAAAATGGTTAAATTATAGGGGAGGTCCCCCACAATTGTCCCGCCCTTTTCACATGGCCCCACAGTTCAAATGTTCTCGATTTGGTCACTGAAATTGGCTTAACTCAATCTAATCCCCTAATTAACTAATTAGGTTTTTAGATTCCTAATTCCCAAATTTCTAGGGTTTCAAATTGGGAATTTTGAAATTAGAGTTAGGGTTTCAAAATAAATTTTTAGGGTGTTACAATTCTCCCCCCTTAAAAGAAATTTCGACCTCGAAATTTCACGCTCAATGATAAATTTCAAAATTAACGTATGCGCACACATACTACTTCATTTTAAATTCTTCACCTATTAAGATTAAAATAAGAACTGAAAATATCATAACGTTACCTGTTATTTCCTTAAACTTCTCATCATCACAATTACCACGAGCTCCGGTTGCATAAATTAAACTTGGTCGCCTAACCTCAGATTTAGCTGATCTAACATCCTGAGAAGGTATATCTCTACTAGCAATACCAGAAGTAGCTGACCTATTCTGCTCTCTACCTGTAGGAGGTGCCCAAACTGACGCATGTGTTCGACTCTGCATGACCTAACCAGTAGGTGATCGCGGACAGTCATTAAGGAAGTGATCAAGAGAACCACATCCAAAACAAGCCTCATTCTTCTTTCTACCCTACCCACCATGCCATTGCTTACAATAAGTACACTGAGGCACATAATAAGAACTTGTCGATCCACCGATACTTTCTGTTGGAACTGCCAAAACTGCTGGTCTCGTTCTTTGGCTACCCTAATGATCAGGTTCCTCTCTAGATCTCTTGCCAGTATAGCCCACTAAACCCTGTTGAACACTCGGAGCTGGTTGTTTCTTGCTCCTATCCCTTTCTTGCACTGATTGACTTTGAGCAAGTGTCTCCAACCTCTCTATTGTCTTAGCTCGATCCACTAACTCACTAAACAACTTGTCTTTAAACGGATCCACTTTCTTACGAATTGGAAAACGTAGGCCTTTAAGAAACTCCATACATCTATCATTCTCTGTGTCCACCAACTCAGGTGCATACCGAGACAACTCCACGAACCAAATCTCATATGAAGATACTATCATGCCCTCCTGCTTAAGGTCTATGAATGCTTGACGACGATAAGCTAAATACTGCTCATCCACATAACGGTTCTAGAATGCCTAACGGAAGATCTCCCATGACATCTGATTAGCTGACTTCAATCTCCGCTCAGCCTTCCACCAACGTTGTGCTTAACCATGCAGCAGTGAAACAACATCTCTCAATTTCTTGTTAGTAGGATAGTCCATCTCCTCAAAGGGCCTATCAAGATCCTCTATCCATAACTCAACATCAGATGGGTGTTCATTAGACACACCAAAAAATACTCTCATCCCAGCACTCAGGAATACTGTAAAGATAGGCTTCTTCAAATTCTTCGACTGATCTCGAAAATACCGTAACAACTTTCGATTAACAGTAGCATTATCCAGCTCCACAGTCTCACTGTCATCTGAATCCAGCAAGTCTTCACCAGGTAGCTGCTGATCATGAGCATCTCCATCACTAGACTCTTGACTCACAGTCTGTTGTCTTGCAGGTGGCTGAGTCCCTACCGAATTCTGCATCTGCTCCTAATTGTCCGTATGATCAACAATAGGAGGCGGTTCACTAGCGGCAGCCACTGTACGGTCTCGGTCGAGACCTCTTACTGAAGCGAGTCTAACACTCCTACGGGGTGGCATAGTCTTTATCTACAAGAATAAGAACCTAGAGATTAGAACTGGTACCAAAATCTCAAAATTTTCAAAACACTTTAAATTATTAATTAGGTAATCGATTATTTAGAAAATTTCCCATTTACCCAAAACCGTTATTATGCATGCAGAAATCATTTTAGTTTAAAAGTTTTATGAGAGCCTCACAGTCCGAGGGTTGAACTCAGCTCTGATACCACTAAATGTAACCCCCTAAGCCCGACCAAGAAGAAAAGGCCGAATTTAGGAAGTCACCATTGAAAACTTTACCCTCAAGAAACTAATTTCATTTATAAAACTGTAAAATAATTAAATACTTAATAATTTGTCAAAACTAAAGCCTTGAAATAACAACTGAAAATTTCATTATATAATCTGAATATATAGAGTCTGAAAATGCATGCTAAAAAAATAAACCCCAAATCTAAAATTACATCAAATCCCAAAATTAACAATTAAATAAATAAATAAACCCAAGTCCATACTGAAATATAGTAAAGCTGAAAAACATGAGATCCTTCAAGTACCAAGTCACCTAAAGTCTGAGTTATCTGTAAAAGAAACTATGGGGGAGTGAGCTATTAAGCCCAGTGTGTCTCTAAGTGCAACAATCATAAAACACAGTTTCACAAAAATAACACAAGGTAGAAACATGTCATTATAAAACATAGTGTATGAGATGATACTAATAGATAGTCACACAACCCAACTACTAACGCCAATCACAGTGATGGCAGAGCCAACCAGTCACAGTGGAGGTAGTTCCCCCTCACCCCTTATTTCTCCAATCACAGTGTGGTCAAACCACTTCTTCCTCCGTACAACCTATCCCATGCATGATAAAATATTATTTATGATCACATTGTTAACACAGTTGTATTGTACTAAAATACGAGGAACACAATTCGAATGTTCTGATAATCTCATAAAACATAGTTCACAGTATGCATAGCATATCAAATCTCAGTGAAATCTCAACCTAGAAAATAGTCATGCAAAGTTTGTAAAACATTTCACAGAATATAGCACAGACAGAGAACACACCTCTAGCGGCCAACGCTCTAACGTCGATGTTGACGCCTCCCACGGTCTGAACTAGCGTTAGGTCTAGCTGAGTCAAAACCTACGAGGTAGAGTTCTAGGTTAAATTCACATTATATCAAAATTATTACTATGCCACCTATCTGAAACTATGCTAGAAACTCACGTGTATTTCTCGCAGAAGGTGCAGGGGTAGGCTGAACATAAGGTGGATGAGGTGGTAAAGCGTCGTCGTCGGAATCGATGTCTTCTGAAACACATAAGTAAATCTCATTAGATCTCATACACAACTCCTTAGATTTCTCAAAAATAGATTAAAATTAACAAAACTATCAATTCGGGTTCGAATTAGGTGAAACGGGCTGCAAAAATAGACTCAGGACGTCGAGAAAGGTCAGAACAAGTTGGTTGAAAAAGTCAACGGTCAGCGTTGACTTTGTCTGGTCAAGTTAACGCTGACGTCATCTCCCCCTGGTCCATGCTAACGTCATCTCGGGTCACGGGTTGAGTCTCGGGTCGGGTCTCGGGTAACGGGTCGTGTCTCGAAAACTGCCGATTCAATAACTGGACCGGTTCAACTGACCAGTTTATTCGCTGGGTCAGTCTGGTCCACTCACTTAGGCCCACCTTGTTCCCAAAATCACACTGGCCTCACCATCTGGCCCACTCGCAGCCCACATACTCATAGCCCAACTCAAGGATAACTTACCATGGCTGCTAGGGTTTCCAACCCTAGCTATGGCATCCCCACAATGAAGATAAGGTGACAGCAGCCATAACGAGGCGGCGGCGCAACATCGCGGTGACGACGAACATAATGCACGACGACAAGGAACTCATTGGTTTGAAAACACCGGCTACCACAACCACAAAACAAAACCTTTCCTTATTTACCCAACTCGAACGGAGAGGAAGGTTAACGACGGAACTTGCGGTGGCACAAGAGAAACCAAAGGGTTTCGATTCGAAATCCCCCTTTTAATCGGAAGTTGTCGGTCCTCAGACCTGGGTGGTCACACGGCGAAGGAGGTGTGTTGGTCGAGGTTCAGTTTGCAGCACGACAAAAAGCAGAAGGGTGTCTTTGTAGCAACACCAGACGGCGGCAATCCCCTCACAGGAGGCTTGTCGGAAGACGGACGAGAGAGGAAAGGGTTTTGTGCGCAATTTGAAAGGGAGAGAGTTTGAGGTGCGGCTGTGGGGAAAAAGATGACAGATGAATTGCTTAGGGTTTTAGACTTGGGATTTAAATTCCTTTAAAGAAAATGGTTAAATTGCAGAGGAGGTACCCCACAGTTGTCCCGCCCTTTTCACATGGCGCCACAGTTCAAAAGTTCTCGAATTGGTCACTGAAATTGGCTTAACTCAATCCAATCCCCTAATTAACTAATTAAGTTTTTAGATTCCTAATTCCCAAATTTCTAGGGTTTCAAATTGTGAATTTTGAAATTAGGGTTAGGGTTTAAAATAAATTTTTAGGGTGTTACAATAGGTCCAGCTAAGCATGATCATGAAGCCCAATCAGACCAAGACAAGAAATAAAATCATCAATATCATGCTCTAAGGCAGAACTAATCACCTCAGAGCTCTCTTGAGGTCTTGAAATAATATTGAAGTCTTCCCAAGAAAGCAAATGCTCATCCCCAACCCTATATTTAAGCTCTTTAAGGTGCTGCCAAAGATCCTGTCTCTCACTCCCCATATTGCGTTCATAAATACCAGTGATATAAAGCTACAAATCCCTAAACTGAATTAAACAGGTGATACTTTGAGCAGTCGAAGCCACATGTACTGCCCGAAAAGATGATTTGCAAAGGAACCAAATCTTACCATTGCCAGCAAAATTATAACTGTGAAATCTTTGCCATCCAGCAAAATATTTTTCCCAGATAGCTTGCTTTTTATTCTCTAACTTTAGTCTCAAAGAGGCAAACAAGGTCAATATTCAAAGAGTGAATTCTATCTACAACATGTTTCTGTTTCTGAGGGTCATTAAACCCCCTAGTGTTCCAAAATTGAATATTCATGGAGACGCTTTATTCTGCTTACCCTTCTTCTGACCCTGCTTCGCATTTACCTTTGGTTGCTTCAAACCATGCATCAACTCAGCAACTCCCTTAGAAGCTTCTCGGACCAGCTTAGGCTCTGAAAGAGAAACAAAATGATTTGGGCATTCCACTTGAAGATCATTTGTAGTCCCCACAATAGCAAATACGCCAGCATTTGGGAGCTTAACAAGATTTCCAACAGACATAGGAGCAGACTCATAAGTGGAAACAGGATGAGGAGCAAAACTTATCTCAGTAGCAGAACCAGATTCGACAGTAGCAAGAGTAGTATCTACAAGAATAGGAACAGGTGGCACATGAGCATCAGAAATAAGAACATGTGTCACAGGAGCAGGAGCATGTTCCACAGGAGCAAGCTCCACAGACTCTGCAGTACCAGAAGTAGAAGCTCCCCCCATGTCAACCACTGTAGCGACTAAAATGAACAAGTTTCCCATTTTTTTTTAAAAAAAAACTGGTTTTCGGTAAATTCTTAAAAACTGGTTTTTCGAAACCGCAATCGGAGGAAATTACGGTAGGCAACGGAATCACGACGATAGCGGGCTGTTGCAGACGCGAAATAACGGGATAGCGTTCGGTCGCAACGATAGCGGGACGCTACCCCCGTTTTCAGACCAATCGCGGTGGTGGCCGAAAATGAAAAGGGGAGAAAAAAAATGTTGCAAAGAATGGGTTCGGGGTTACCAAGCGGGCGCGATGAAGAAGAAAGCAGATTGGTGTAAAATATTTGGGGAAATAGGTAAATTACAAGGCGTGACATTAAACTTTTTAAAGTTCTCAGTTTAGCCTTAATATTTCAACCCGATTTCAAATTGATCCTTTAAACTCCCAAAACTTCTTGATTAAGCTTTTAAATTTCTATTTTATCTCAATTAAGCCATTAAATATTTAGTTTTTTTGCTCAATATAGTCACTTTAAGCCCTTAAAAATTGTGTTATCATATTAATAAAAGTTTATAAGTCTTAGAAAGCATTCTAAAAATCATTAAAATTATTTTTTTATATTTATAATTATAATTATAATTATTATGTTTTACAATAAATTGTGCAAATTTAAAAAAAAATTCAATACCGCGACACCCGCAGTGACCGCAATAGCCTCCGTTATGTCCGAAAACGTGATAACCGCAACGCGACCGAAAACGCGACCGCGACCGAGATTTAAATCCCTGGTCGTCACCAGTAATTTGGATAAGGTAGACCGGACACAAAAAAAGCTAACTAGAGAAAAATTAGTTCGGGAGTCTATTATGAGTGGGGAAGGGTTCGAACCCTCACCATGCCCGAAAATCGATACCTAAATGTTCGTATTGTATTTAACTAAGAAAAATTTAAACTCGACCTAACTTAATTAATAACCCATAAAAATGCATGAATACATGGTCATACGAATCGAACATAATATAACTCGTAACCCACGATAACCAAAGGAGATGAAGCCCGAAGATTAATGACGACACTCCCACTAGGATATCGAAACCTCGAGAACTAAACTAGTACAATAAATTAAATATGATAATTAATTATGCATGCATAAATATATGAACATAAAAAAACATAGAATAAAATAAAACATAAATGAAAAAAGGCAAATGAAAGAATATATTAAAAGGGGTAAACAGCATATATATATATAACAAAAAAAAGGGACGATCCCATAACATATATTACATACGTAAATATTATATATATAACTATAATATATATGTATATAAAAAAAGTAACAGAAATGCATATTGTCATGGCCCAGACCCTAGGTTCCGAGCCCAACGCACACCAAGGTGCAGAGGAGGCCATGCGTGCTATTTTGGGCTTGCCAGCACCAAACCGAGATGGCCCATCACTTGGGGTTGAAGAGCAATCAGATATGGCAAGTATATCAAGTCAACAAGCCTTATCCTTCTAAACTTACCATATTTGTTGTAGCCCTTCATCTTAGGCAAGTTTTACCAAATTAGCTAGGATCAAGGGATTTGATTGTGCTGCTTTAATCTTGACCGTTGATGTACTTTTATCTTAACCGTTGGATGTAGGGGGCTTCAAGTATAAATAGAGGCCTACCCCAACCTCATTTTACACACTTCAGTTTTGAGGAATATACAGAGCATTCACTCAATTCTCCTTGCTTAGCTTTTCTTAGCCATTTCCTTTCAGTTGTTCTTTGTTTTCCGCAAGGGTCTTAGCTTGTTAAGCTTTGATCGTCAGGCTTACTTAGGCGTTGCATTGCTCGAGAGCGTCTAAGGTCGCACGTTCGGGACTACGAGATTCTACGGGCGTGACAAGTGGTATCCAAGCTAGTTTGACCGAGAGAAATAGCACCACAAAGCTCCTGCGAGGTTCCAGCAACTGACCGAGAGACTCGTGCTGCAGCTGCCGGGAAGAAGCGTGAAAGTTCCAGGGACATCATCTCCTCTTTGGAGAAGAGGGTCGTTCGTTTGGAGGAAGCCATGGGTAATGTTCAAGAGACCCAAGAGGAGGCAGAGCCACGCCTCGAGAAAGTGGATTCACTCAAGGATGAAATCACCGAGGAGGTCCAAGAAGTTCTCAACGCGATGTATGAGAAAATGGATCAACAAGTACGTTCCCTTCAAGGTGCGATGGAGACCATAAAGGCGGAACATGCCGGAGAGATGAAGAAGCTCACTGCCGAGCTATCTCTCTACAAGAATGTCGTATTGACCGACATGGTGGGCGAAGCACTTGCAGCTAAGCCCAGGATCGATGTGCCAAAGCCGAAGGAGTTCAAAGGGGCGAGGGCAGCCCAAGAAGTGGACAACTTCATTTTGGGGTTGGAGCAGTATTTCCGACTCATGGGCATCGATGATGAAGCAACAAAGGTAAACACAGCTTCTGTTTATTTGACTGATGCCGCTCTCTTATGGTGGCGACACAGATGCTCCCAAGCGGAGGATGAGACTCTTCCCGTCAAGACGTGGAAGGAGTTCCAGTTCGAGTTCAAGGAGCACTTCTACCCAAGGAATGCTCAAAACGAGGCTGGAGAGAAGCTACGCCAGCTACAACATGACGGCTCTATCCGAGAGTATGTCAAGAAGTTCACAGAACTTAGACTCCAAATCCAGGACATGAGTGAGACCGACGCCTTCTTTTCCTTCAAGAATGGGCTACAACGTTGGGCAAAGATGGAGTTGCACCGAATGGAGATCCAAGATCTTTCCAAGGCGATGGCTACTGCCGACTCCCTTGCAGAGTTTGAACATAAGAAGTCAGACAATTCCAAAGAAAAGCCGAAGTACAAAGGCAACGGGAGGAAAGACAAAGACAGGCATGCCAAGGACGGGTCCGAAAAGCCAACCAATAAAGGCAATAAAGTTAGCAAGCCTTGGGACATCGTTTGTTACAATTGTAAAGGTAATCACTACAAGAGGAATTGGCCCCTGTTCGCAAAGGCTGCTGCCATTCAAGAGAAGAGTGGCGAAGAGAAGGAAGCCCTCATGCTTAATTCCATCATCAGTTCCATGGAGATTAAGAAGGGTTCCAAGAAGAAGGGTCTAATGTTCGTGGACATCATTGTGGCGGGTCAAAGGTTGAGCGCACTTGTGGACACCGGTGCCTCAGAATTGTTTGTGTCAGAACAAGTTGCCAAGAGACTTGGCCTTCATGTGGAGAAGGCAAGTGGGTTCATCAAAACCGTGAATTCCAAGGAGACTCTGATTACGAGAGTAGCAAAAGGAGTCAAGTTAGAAATTGGCAGTTGGACCAGTAAGGAAGCTATCAAGGTAATCCCTCTTGATGACTTCGATTTTGTGATTGGGCTTAGCCTACTTGACCGGATTAATGCTTTGCCTGTTCCCTTTGCCGATTGTTTGTGCATTCTTGACCCGACACATCCATGCATGGTTCCAGTGAATCGAGAGACAGGAGTTGGGGCCAAGATGCTGTCAGCCATCCAGTTCAGCAAGGGGGTGCGCAAGGAGGAACCCACCTACTTGGCTACATTGGTCCATGATGGGACGAATCAATCCGATGAGATCCCAACCGAGGTGAAGCAAGTGTTGGCAGATTTCAAGGATGTGATGCCTACCGAGTTGCCCAAGCATCTCCCACCGAAGTGGGAGGTGGATCACAAGATTGATCTTGTGCCGAATGCGGAGCCGCCAGCCCGAGCTCCTTACCGAATGGCTCCACCCGAGTTAGAGGAGTTGCGCAGATAATTGAAGGAACTCCTCGATGCCGGGTATATCCGACCGTCAAAGGCACCCTACGGTGCACCGGTGCTCTTTCAGAAGAAGCATGATGGAACGCTTCGAATGTGCATCGACTATCGGGCTTTGAATAAGCTCACAGTGAAGAACAAGTACCCGATCCCACTGATAGCAGACTTGTTCGATCAACTTGGTGGTGCAAGGTGGTTCACCAAGTTGGATTTGCGGTCCGGATATTGGCAAGTTAAAATCGCAGAAGGTGATGAACCGAAGACAGCATGCGTGACTCGCTACGGTTCGTATGAATTCATGGTGATGCCTTTTGGCCTCACGAATGCTCCCGCTACCTTCTGCACTCTCATGAACAAGGTACTACAACCCTTTCTTGATCAGTTCGTTGTTGTTTACCTTGACGATATTGTGGTCTATAGCAAGACACTTGGGGAGCATGTTGAACACTTGAGGCAGGTGTTCGAGGTTCTGCGGCAAAATGAGCTCTACGTCAAAGAGGAGAAGTGCTCATTTGCTCAAGAGGAGGTCCCATTCCTAGGCCACATTGTTGGTGGTGGCAAGATCCGGATGGACGGGGCCAAGATTCAAGCCATTGTTGATTGGGAGCCGCCAACGAAGGTGACGGAGTTGAGATCCTTCCTGGGGCTAGCCAATTACTATCGGAGGTTCGTCAAAAGCTACTCTAAAATCGCCACACCTTTGACCGAGTTACTGAAGAAGGACAAGGCGTAGGATTGGAGTGCCGACTGTCAGAAAGCTTTTGAGGACTTGAAGCAAGCCATGGCGAGTGAGCCAGTGTTTGTGTTGCCGGATCACACCAAGCCTTTTGAAGTGTACACCGATGCATCCGACGTTGCTATTGGTGGGGTCCTTATGCAAGAGGGACATCCGGTTGCATATGAAAGCTGGAAGCTCAATGAGACCGAGAGGAGGTACACGGTCCATAAGAAGGAGATGACCGCAGTGGTGCACTATTTGCGCACTTGGCGACACCACATACTTGGGTCGAAGTTTGTGGTATATACTGATAATATTGCCAATAGTTATTTTCTAACCCAGAAAAAATTGTCTCCCAAGCAGGCTCGTTGGCAAGAGTTTCTTGCAGAATTTGATTTTGCCATGGAGTACAAGCCGGGGAAGGTTAATTCCGTTGTTGATGCCTTAAGCCGGAGGTACAACATCGAGGTTGTGAGCTTGCCAAAGGGACACTTGTTAGAGCGCATCAAAGAGGGACTGTCACATGACCCAACGACCAGAATGTTGATTGATTATGCCAAGGAAGGGACAACCAGAAGATTCTGGATCGAGGGGGACTTGCTGTATGCTCGAGGACATCGCCTCTATGTGCCTCAGTTCGAGGAGTTGCGCAAGGAAGTCATGAAGGAGTGTCATGATTCCAAGTGGGCGGGATATCCGGGCATAAGCCGGACCTTAGCACTCATTGCGGAGCATTACTATTGGCCACGCATGGGCAAAGATGTTGAAGCCTATGTAAGGACTTGTCTTGTGTGCCAACAGGACAAGATCGAGATGAAGAGACCCGCATGACTGTTACAGCCATTGCCCATTCCCGAGCGACCATGGGAAAGTGTTTCCATGGATTTTATTGTCGGTTTGCCCAACACTGACGGCCTGTCTAGTATAATGGTTATGGTTGACAGGTTTTCCAAGTATGGGACGTTTATTCCAGCATCGAAGGTGTGCCCAGTCGAGGAAGTGGCTCGTCTTTTCCTCAAACACGTGTTTAAGTATTGGGGAGTGCCAAAGACGATCATTAGTGACCGGGACACGCGGTTCACGGGCAGATTCTGGACGAAGTTGTTCAAGCTTATGGGATCAAGCCTGAACTTCTCCACGAGTGTTCATCCACAGACGGACGGGCAAACTGAACGAGTGAATGCATTATTGGAGATCTATTTGAGACACTATGTGAGTGTCACGCAGCGCGACTGGCCAAAGTTGTTAGATGTGGCCCAATTTTCCTACAACCTACAACGGAGCGAGGCGACCAACCAGAGTCCGTTTGAGTTCGTGACTGGGCAGTAACCACTCACTCCCAACGCAGTTGCTACCAAGTACGAGGGGCCTAATCCAGCAGCGCACAAGTTTGCCAAGGAGTGGCAAGAACATCACGACTTAGCCCGAGCTTGTCTACACAAGGTGGGAAAACGGACCAAGAAGTGGGCAGACAAGAAACGTAGGGACGTGAATTTCCAAGTTGGTGACTTAGTCCTTGCAAAGCTCACCGGTATCTTGCGTAACCCAACCGTGCACAAAGGGCTTGTGCGAAGATACGAGGGACCGTTCAAAGTTGTGAAGCGGATAGGTACCATGGCCTATCGATTGGAGTTGCCATCGAACATCCGAGCTCATCCAGTGTTCTATGTCAGCCGACTCAAGCCATACCATCAAGATGAGTTGGATCCAGATCGAGGCAAGTCACACCGAGCGCCAGTTGGGATAAAGGTCTCCTATGAGAATGAAGCTGAAGACATCCAAGCGGAGAGGGTCATTCGACGACCAGGTCATCGGCCAAGGCACGAGTATCTTGTTCAATGGAAGGGACTTCCCGACAGTGAATGAAGTTGGGAACCAGCCGAGGCTCTATGGCAGTTCAAGGATCAAGTGAGTCAGTACCATCTCAGCCGAGCGACGAGGGCGTCGCCAGAACCAATAGGGGAGAATGTCATGGCCCAGACCCTAGGGTCCGAGCCCAACGCACACCAAGGTGCAGAGGAGGCCCTGCGTGCTATTTTGGGCTTGCCAGCACCAAACTGAGATGGCCCATCACTTGGGGTTGAAGAGCAATCAGATATGGCAAGTATATCAAGTTAACAAGCCTTATCCTTCTAAACTTACCATATCTGTTGTAGCCCTTCATCTTAGGCAAGTTTTACCAAATTAGCTAGGATCAAGGGATTTGATTGTGCTGCTTTAATCTTGACCGTTGGATGTAGGGGGCTTCAAGTATAAATAGAGTCCTACCCCCACCTCATTTTACACACTTCAGTTTTGAGGAATATACAGAGCATTCACTCAATTCTCCTTGCTTAGCTTTTCTTAGCCATTTCCTTTCAGTTGTTCTTTGTTTTCCGCAAGGGTCTTAGCTTGTTAAGCTTTGATCGTCAGGCTTACTTAGGCATTGCATTGTTCGAGAGCGTCTAAGGCCGCACGTTCGGGACTACGAGATTCTACGGGCGTGACAATATGCATATAGGAAAAGACGATAGTAATAATAATGGAAATTATCAAATATATAAAAGATGTAATATTCTATTATAGTAGTAAAAATAAGAGATAACATTTACCAAATATAGAAGAAAGGAATATGAGATTTATTTTAAATAATAATAAAACTTAAATGCACAAATCAAGGAATCAATATGCCATTAGAAATCTAACTACAAACTTTAATGTAAACATCGAATAAACAAAATGATGACCAAAATGAATGACTTTTAAAAAGCGCAAAGACCACAGAAGGAATTTCGGCGAGACTGAGGGATTTATGAAGCAAATTAACCCTTCTTTAAAACGACATACTATAAAAGATATTTTTTTAACACAAACCATTTTTAACATCTCATTCTAAAAAAACTCCAAATGCTCTGGAATGAAAAACAAAAACACATTGTGTGTTCTTCATCTCCGCCGTGTCAAACCTAGAAATCGATGAGCTTCTACTGTACCGGCCGCCACCCACCACCACCGGCCGCCACCCACCACCACCACCGGCAAACTCAAACCTTAACCCAAAAAAGTCGTTTCCTTTTTCTAAAACTAGATCTGAGCCTAGATTTAAGAAAACCTTGCCTTTTTATCAAAATCTGGAAAAGCCGAAACCCGTAATAACCTTTCCCTTTTAAAATTCCTTTTCAAAAGCTTAATTTTTTAAAAATCTTCATTAGAAAAATGAAAAGAGAAGGCGAAAGGACAAGACGTAGAGGTGTCGTTCATCGGCGACACCAATCTCGGCCACCATGCAAGGCGGTGACCCGAAGCCAGAAGGGTAAACCCTAGTTTCTTTTTTTATTTCGATATTCGATTTGAAATGAAAACAAAGATAGAAAACTTTTTTTGCCTCTGAAATCTTTTTTTCTTGTATTGATGTTCAATCCCTTTACAATAGATTTTTTCTGGATATATATCAATTTACATTCTTAATATAATAATAACAAAGAACTTAATCTTTTGTTGGATGGATTGCTTGCCCATGCTTAGTTCTTTTTTTGTAGGTGGTGGTTGAGAGGGTGGCAGTACGTGGAGCGGGTTCATTGGTGGTGACGCCGCGTGAGCGCGTGAAGGAGCGGAAGGGTCACTGGCGGTGCCTTGCACGCGCAAGTGGAGAAGAGAAAGGGCCTCCTCTAGTTTGATATGGATCGTTGGATCAGATCCAACGATCAGATTTTGGCGGCTACAAGAAAAAAACATGTTATCAAATTAGGGTTTTTTAGATTAGGTTTAGGTTTTTTTAGGATTTTTAGGTTTAAATACCTTGGGCCTTATTGGGGCCAGATACATAAGTTATATGTAATTGGGTTTGTAATTAAATTTAGATGGGCTATTGTAATTGGGATGATATATATTATTGGGTTTTTATTTATTATATATATTAATAATAGTAGTAATAATAATAGAACCAAAACTAAGAATAATATAATAACCAAAAAGGGGACAAAATTAGTGATTACAGTTGTCCCTCTTTGTTCATTCTTGTAAAACAAGAATAGAGCAAAGATAATACAGGGGTTATGCTATTGACAGCCCTAAGCTCTATCAATAAGAGTTACATTGATTCCTATCATTAATGTTGTAATATCCCAAATTTTGGCTAGTGACTAAATTGTAAATTTTGAAAGTTTAGGGGTTAAAGTATACACTTTGGAAAAGTTTGGGGACTAAAGTGTAAATTTCCCCAACAAGTAATTTTATTCAGTATACGAGTGAATCGGATCGAAATAAGTACCTAGATATCGGTTTTAAGAATTAAGATGCAGAAAAAGGTACCAAATTTGAATCGAATGAAGTTGTTAAGCGTGCTCAGGCCAGAGAAATACAAGAATGGGTGGCCTTCGAGAAGGTCCCATAAAAGTGTTTTAGATCAATAATTTGGACTCAGTAAGAGTAGAGAAAATTCATATGGATTATCGATAAAGGAATTCTAAAAGAAATTTTATTCTATTAAGATTTTCGATAATTATCAGAATAATAGACTAAGTTAGAAAAATTCAGTCTAAATCTTTGGAAAAGGAAGTTTTTATGGGATAATGGACTTTATTTCCTGAATATGGAAATATGGAATTTTTGGAATAAATACAATAGCTCAGAAAAGGTAAAATCGCAGTAGAAGTATTTTATGAATTTCGGGAAATAAGATCGAACTGAAATTTCAGAGGCTAATCCAAAAGCCATGGAAAAGTCATAAAATATTATTTTATGAATATTTTATTATAGTTGGTTGGATTCCAACTAGATTTAGCTGAATTTTTACAAGAATGGCAAACTAGTAAATAAAAACTAGTTGCAGGGCAAATTGGTCATTTTACCCCAATGGCATTTTTGAAATATTTTAAAAGTTACAAGGACAATTTTGGAAGAAGAAAATGGAAGATTAAATCTTGTCCCTTGATTAATGATAAGATCAATCTCAACCGTTGGATTAAAAGGGCATTTTAGTAATTTCACTATCTAAATGAATTTAAAATTCATTTATACAAGACAAGTGGCCAAATTGGATGAAAAAGAAGATGAATACCATTCTTCATCCTCAAATTTCGAAATATAATTGGGAGAAAGAAAGAGAAATGGAGAAAAAATTTTCAAGTTCGATTCAAGCCCCGAAACTCGATTTTTAGGTAATCTCATCAACTACAAAGTTGTTATACTTTTTAAGTTCTATCTTTTGGTGTATATAGTTCATGGAAAACATGCTTGATTGATGAGAATTTTGCATGAGAAGAAATTAGGGTTTATGGAAAAAGTTTGGGGCTTTTGGAATTTTATGATTTCATGATGAAATTCAAGTTGAAATCAAGCTAGTATAATGTTAAAATCATGTTATTGAGTTGAGATTTAAACCCTACATATTTTAGTTTGTATAAAGATGATTAGGGTTTATGGATTCAAGTTTGATTTAGGGTTTGTGATGTTGGATAAATGATCTAGTAAGCTTGAATTTGTTATTTGGAAGCAAAACCCTAAATTAAAGGTATAGGGACCATTTCAGAAATTCTTATGATTTGAAGTGTATGTATGTTATTATTGATGTTGGAGATATGAAATTGAAGTTAGAATGCAAAACTGATGTTAAATCGATTTACTGACCATTTTGACAAATTGTCAAAGTTAAGTGACCAATTTGGAAATGAGGTTTTAGAGAAGGACTAAATCTGATTTTAGTTGAAATAATAGAATTCAAGTAGTAATGTTGATTTGAGGACTAATTTGCAAAGTTAAGAAGCTTGAATCCTTATCTTTGCATCTTTAGTGACTGTTTCGGAAAGAACAAAAAATTAGAGGGAATTATTTTTGAAGAATTAATTGATGAAGAAAGTGATACATTAGTAGTTTGAATCAAGTAAGGGGACCAAATTGACAAATAGCAAAGTAAAGAGAAATTAGTATAAAGTTTGAAGTTATTTATGGAAGTTGTGTAGGAAAAGCTGGATTTGGCAGTAAGTTTGAAAATTCACTATAAATTCTACAAAATGGTTAGATGGTGAATTTTATATCGATGCAATGGTTTATTCGCCTAGTTTCGTTTAGAACAAACGGTGATTGATTTTGATTCATATATCAAAAGATATGAATTTTTAAGTGACGAAAGGTCAGAAAATAGTATAGCAGTCTGTTCCAAAATCAACACTGAAATTTAACTTTGAAAATTTGTCATAAATCGCACAAGTTGAATTTGGGATATTAATTTATATGGCTGAAAATCTTATTGAATCCAGTTTCTTTCAGAACAAACGGAATCGAATTCCGAGTTTTAGATCATTTTATAGAAATAAATCTTCAAAGGTAGTGCAACCTGCCAGAAAATGGAATTTGAGACATTTTATATCTAATGTTAGTTAGCTAGCTTGGAGGAATTATTTGAAGTTCAAAATGGTTATTAACGACCAAATATTATTAGAGGTGAATCTAACAAATGTTTATTTATATTCATGTGATAAATGAAGTTGGATTCAAATCAAAAGAAGATTCGAGGTTTTATAAAGGAAAAGATCGAATAGAGCATAGTGAGGCAAGTTAATAAATGACCCAAATGAGTGCATTTCTATATGTTTGCATTATGTTGAAATTGGCATTGCATTTCTCTATGATATGTGATGCGATACATTGCTCAACACGGCAAGATTGATGGAATACCAGGTACGAATTATTGTTTGCATAAATGATGATGTATTATGCATACATGAAATATGGATAATAACAAGATTAAAATGAAATAGATACACCCTGGGGATCGAAGCCCATAGTGCAAAATGCACTAACGAGGTGTTTTAATATAAGGAGCAAAGAGCGTCTTTATATGAGGAGCAGAGAGCGTTCTTTCGAGTACGTACTCTACAAGGCACTACGGTGCAGATAGGCTACGGGGTTTCCATGGGCCTCTAGCCAGACACGGTGAAAATATAACAAGATGATTACATGAAAGAACATGATACATGATAGAGATGTTACATGACAAAGATGTTACATGATACATGATAGAGATGTTACATGATACAGATGTTACATGATATATGATTCCGATGTTACATGTTACTTGCTACATATATTATATGATACATGATACAAATGTTACATGAATACATTATACATGATAAAGAAGTTATATGTCACATGACCAAGAAGGACATGACATACATGATATAATACATGTTATGCAAATGATGGCATAATGAAAAAATGACCATGATAGAATACATGTTATGCAAATGATGGCATAAAGGAAGCATGATCATGATAGAGTACATGATATGTAAATGATTACATGATGAAAGCTTGTCCATGATAGAGAATATATTATGCAATAATAACATGACTTATATGATAGTTATGATACGTGACATATATATATTGTGATATACTTGCCATGTTATAGAAAAAAATGCTAAGTTTAACTGCCTTACTAAGTTTGTACTTAGCGTGTGATGTTGTTTCACACGTAGATCAAGTTGGAGCACTTGAAGAGGATTCAAGCATACTGTTCAAGCTACAATCTGCAGAACATCAGTAAGACATTCTAAATTATGACAATCTCTAGCGGGCATGTAAACTATTTACTTACTTATAGTATATAATGCATTAAATTGAATTATAATGATAGTTTAAATAATCAGCTAGACGAAGAATCGTATAGGGATAAAAAAGAAATTTATGCTTAACTTTCAGTAGCATGTTTAAGTAGCATCTATAATGTATATTCAACTACGAGTATACATTATGGGTGTTGCATTTATAGGTATCAGAGCAAAGGTTTAGCTGGTTCTGGATGCTAAACCAAGTTTGATATGGAGTTTTCAGTAAATACATGCCCCTAGAATGTCATATTACTGATGTATTGATTGTGTGACTTGATGCTGATCCTCATTAGTATAAGGTGAAATGATACTAGAATAAGGAAAGTAAAACGATAATGGATTTCGTCAGTTGACGAATCTTAGAGGTCAAGAAAGGACCCATAGTGGATATGATACAATAAAATAAGCTTGGAAGTTAGTTCTTGTTTAGAATAAGTTATCTGCATAGTAAAGAGATGATACAATAATTATAATATACTCGGATACGAAGGAGTAAGAAGAAGAAGTATCTTTAGTTTAGAAATATATATGTTTGAAGATAACAATGTCAGTAGTTGCTGTAGATGTAATTTGGCGATTTACTCAAGATAAGTTAATGATTGAAGTTATGATGGAAATAACTCAGTAGTATCTTATTATAAGATGTTTGTACTGTCAGTACATATAAGGGAGAATTGGAAAGTTAAGTAATGATACTACTGAGATGATTAGAAAAGAAACTAAGAAGAAATTGATCTGTAAAGAGATTATATTTGAAGCTCGAAAAGAAGATGTTAGGTATGAATCAAACAGAGTACTAAAAGTAGTAAACTATATTGTAAGAATAATCATAGCAAGCATGGAAAGAGTTACAGTGTAGACTCCTCAAATGTTAGAAAAACTTTGAAAGTCTTTAAATCAGACACAACCTAACTAAGAAGGATTATTTTTTTAAGGAGACATTAGTACTATAAGATGTCAACTGTGAAGCATGATAGACCAGGAAGAAAAAGAATTTGGAATAAAAGTATGATGAAAGTGAGATTGAGTACATACTGAACAAGATTGGAAGTCTATTATCGATAAAGTGTATTGAACTTGTAACCAAAGAGTATTCAGAGAAGTCAACTAAGAGGTTAATTCTACCTGAATAGTTGACAGCAGAGCCTTATAAAGGTAAGGCTGAAGTGCAATGGGTAAGCTAAGATATCTTTTCAGAAAGGTTTTAATGAAGACAATTAGTAATATAAGATGATGAGTATGACAAACATTAAAATAACGTGGATTGCTGGAAAAAGGGTTTTTCTAATGATCTAAGTGATCAAATACTAGAAGGTAATATGAAGGTATCATCTCGGGAATCTGAAGTGTAATTTAGATAAGATTGGTTATCTGTGCACAAGGTATAAGTGATTATAAGAAGAAACATTTAAATTTATTTTAAAAGGAATTAGTTCCTTAACGAAGTTAAAGGAAGTGTGTTTAGTTGAGGATTGTTTCGACTAATTGAATTTTCCCTAGAAATGTTTCTAGACAAGAACAAGAGTCTCGGATTACAAGGATTATAAAGAAACCCATAGCAGTAAAAATGAAATCAAGTATGATTTTTTTTCGATTTTTACCTAGATTGAGCTACTGGTGCAGTAGAGGGCTTAAGTACAAGAACAAGAAGTACCTAAGAGGCTGTTAAGTAAATGGATGTAAGGCGTGTTTAATTTATGTGGTGATTATGCAAATGTCGCCCAAGAAGATTAAAGATATCCCGATTGTGGGAAAATTTCAAATGTGTTCTCGGATAAGTTGTTAGGATTACCTCCGAATAGATAGGTACAGTTTGGGATTGATGTCTATCTTAAAATTCAACCGGTATCGATAGCACCATGTAGGATGGTGTTAATTGAGCTAAGAAAGTTGAAAGCTCAATTGCAAGAACTGCTAGACTGGGATTACACTTGACCGAGTGTATCACCATGGGGTACTCCGGTATTATTTGTAGAGAAGAAATAGGGTTCCCTACAATTATGTATAGATTACCGGTAGTTGAATAAAGTAACTATTAAGAACAAGTATCCACTACGAAGGATTGAAGATCTATTTGATTAGTTTAGAGGTGCAACAGTGTTTTCAAAGATAGATCTTCGATCGAGTTATTATCAACTCAAGGTCAAAGAAGAAGATGTATCAAAGACAACATTAAGGGCTCGTTATGGACATTACGAATTCCTGGTAATGCCATTTGGACTTACAAATGCCCCTGCTGTATTCATGGATTTGATGAAGATGGTATTCCAATTCTACTTAGACCAGTTTGTAGTAGTAGTTTTCATGGTCAATATTCTGGTATACTTAAAGATAGAAACTGAACATGATTACTATTTATAGTAGTATTACGAACATTAAGAGATAAGCAGCTTTATGCAAGGTTTTCTAAACATGAATTTTGGTTATTAGAAGTAATTTTCCTTAGACATGTAGTGTCGGCTAAAGGAATAAGAGTTGAATTCCAAGGAAGTACAATCTATTCTTGAATAGGAGGCACCGAAAAATGTCTCTAAAGTTCAGAGTTTCTTGGAAATTAACTGGATATTATAAATGTTTTGTGTAGAATTTATCTATTATTACTCTGCTACTTATTCAACTATAGTAAAAAGGTATTCCATTGGAATGGTAAGAAGTGTCCTAGTTACACTGGTCACAGAGGTTTAAAGCAACTAATGATGCAAAAAGAATTGAACCTATGGTAACAAAGATAGGTTGAGTTCCTAAGAGACTACAATGCAGTTATAGATTATCATTTCGAGAAGATTAATGTAGTAGCCTATGCATCAAGGCAGCTCAAAACTCATAAAAAGAAGAGAAAAGAAAAGAAGTAAGTTGAAACAAGAGAAACACGGGGACTATGAAATTAAGTCAAATGGTTGCTTATATTTTCAAGAAAAAGTTTACTTTCCTGATAATGGTGATTTGAGGAAAGAAGTTTTGACTGAAGTTGTCATAGTCCATTGACTATGTACTCTGGAAGTAGCAAAATATATTAAGATCTAAAGACTCGGTATTGGTGGCCAGGAATGAAAAAGGATAATTTCAGAATTTATGACAAAGTGTTTGACATGCTAACAAGTAAAATCCAAACATCAAGTACTTTCTGGATTGATTCAGCCTATTTCTATTCCCCAATGGAAGTAAAAATGATTGACAAGGGAATTTATAATATGATTGCCAGTAACAATAGTTATCAGACAAATATTAAGATGACACCATTTGAAATACTGTGTGGAAGAATATGCTGAACTCTTCATTATTGGTTTGAGCTACAAGATCAAATGTTTTTTTATAACCCAAAAGTTGGAGGGGTTGATTTGACACGAGAAATATAAGATAAAGTAATAGTTATTTAATATAATCTCAAGGCTGTCGCGGATCGACAAAAAGGCTTATGCAGACAAGAAAAGAAGGATGTTAAGTACGAAGTTAAGGACAAAGTGTTTCTAAAGGTTTCACCTTGGAAAAAGGTGTTACGTTTTATTCAAAAAGGAAAGCTTAGTTCTAGAATTATTGGGCCATACGGGATTCTAAAAGGAGTTGAACTAGTGGTTTATCAACTGGCGTTACTTCTAGATATGAGTAACGATCAGTTAAAATCTTGGCATATGAATTCAAAGAGTTAAGGAACAAGAAAATTCCACTGGTTAAAGTCCTTTGGAGAAATCATAAAGTGGAAGAAGCCACTTGAGAGGCTGAGAAGAAAATAAGGAAGTAATATCTATAAATGTTTGGAACAGGTACGCATTGAAAATTTGAGGATGAATTTTCTTAAGGGGAAGGAATTGTAATATCCCAAATTTTGGCTAGAGACTAAATTGTAAATTTTGAAAGTTTATCGGGTTAAAGTATAAACTTTGGAAAAGTTTGGGGACTAAAGTGTAAATTTCCTCAACAAGTAATTTTATTCAGTATAAGAGTGAATCGGATCGAAGTAGGTACCTCGATATCGGTTTTAAGAATTAAGATGTAGAAAAAGGTATCGAATTTGGATCAAATGAAATTGTTCAGCGTGCTCAAGCTAGAGAAATACAATGATGGGTGACCTTCGGGAAGGTCCCATAAAAGTGTTTCTGATCTATAATTTGGACTCAGTAAGAGTAGAGAAAATTCGTATGGATTATCGATAAAGGAATTCTAAGAGAAATTTTATTCTTTGAAGATTTTCGATAATTATCGGAATAATAGACTGAGTTATGAAAATTCATTCTAAGTCTTTGGAAAAGGAAGTTTTATGGGATAATGGAGTTTATTTCCTGAATATGGAAATATGGAATTTTCGGAATAAATCCAATAGCTCGGAAAAGGTAAAATCGTAGTAGAAGTATTTTATTAATATCGGGGAAATCGGATCGAACTAAAATTTCAGAGGCTAATCCAAAAGCCATGGAAAAGTCATAAAATATTATTTTATGAATATTTTACTATATTTGGTTGGATTCCAACTAGATATAGTTGAATTTTTACAAGAATGGCAAACTAGTAAATAAAAACTAGTTGGAGGGCAAATTGGTCATTTTGCCCCAATGGCATTTTTGAAATATTTAAAAAGTTACAAGGACAATTTTGGAAGAAGAAAAAGGAATATTAAATCTTGGCCCTTGATTAATGATAAGATCAATCTCAACCGTTGGATTAAAAGGCCATTTTAGTAATTTCACTATCTAAATGAATTTAAAATTCATTTATACAAGACAAGTGGCCAAATTGGATGAAAAAAAAGACGAAGACCATTCTTCATCCTAAAATTTAGAAATATGAGGGGGAGAAAGAAAGAAAAATGGAGAAAAAAATTTCAAGTTCGATTCAAGCCCCGAAACTCGATTTTCAGGTAATCTCATCAACTACAAAGTTGTTCTACTCTTTAAGCTCTATCTTCTGGTGTAAATAATTCATGGAAAACATGCTTGATTGAAGAGAATTTTGCATGAGAAGAAATTAGGGTTTATGGAAAAAGTTTGGGGCTTTTGGAATTTTATGATTTCATGATGAAATTCAAGTTGAAATCAAGCTAGTATAATGTTAAAATCATGTTATTGAGTTGAGATTTAAACCCTACATATTTTAGTTTGTATGAAGATGATTAGGGTTTATGGATTCAAGTTTGATTTAGGGTTTGTGCTGTTGGATAAATGATCTAGTAAGCTTGAATTTGTTATTTGGAAGCAAAACCCTAAATTAAAGGTATATGGACCATTTTAGAAATTCTGAAAGTTAGAGGACTAATCTGATTTTTATGATTTGAAGTGTATTTATGTCATTATTGATGTTGGAGATATGAAATTGAAGTTAGAATGCAAAACCAATGTTAAATCGAGTTAGTGACCATTTTGACAAATTGCCAAAGTTAAGTGACCAATTCAGAAATGAGGTTTTAGAGAAGGAATAAATCTGATTTTAGTTGAAATAATAGAATTCAAGTAGTAATGTTGATTTGAGGACTAATTTGCAAAGTTAAGAAGCTTGAATCCTTATCTATGCATTTTTAGTGACTATTTCGGAAAGAACAAAAAATTAGAGGGAATTATTTTTGAAGAATTAGTTGATGAAGAAAGTGATACATTAGTGGTTTGAATCAAGTAAGGGGACCAAATTAACAAATAGCAAAGTAAAGAGAAATTAGTATTAAGTTTGAAGTTATTTATGGAAGTTGTGTAGGAAAAAACTGGATTTGACAGTAAGTTTGAAAAGTCACCATAAATTCTAAAAAAATGGTTAGATGGTGTATTTTATATCGATGTAAAGGTTTAGTCGTCTAGTTTCGTTTAAAACAAATGGTGATTGATTTCGATTCATATATAAAAAGATATGAATTTTTAAGTGATGAAAGGTCAGAAAATAGTATAGCAGCCTGTTCCGAAATCAGCACTGAAATTTGACTTTGAAAATTTGTCATAAATCGCACAATTTGAATTTGGGCTATTAATTTATATGGCTGAAAAACTTATTGAATCTAGTTTCTTTCAGAACAAACGGAATTGAATTCTAAGTTTTAGATCATTTTATAGAAATAAATCTTCAAAGGTGGTGCAAGCTGCCAGAAAATGGAATTTGAGCCATTTTATATGTTACATGATATATATGTTACATGATATATGATAAAGATGTTACATGATACATGATAGAGATGTTACATGATATATATGTTACATGATATATGATTCCGATGTTACATGTTAATTGCTACATATATTATATGATACATGATACAAATGTTACATGAATACATGATACATGAAAAAGAAGTTATATGTCACATGACCAAGAAGGACATGACATACATGATAGAATACATGTTATGCAAATGATGGCATAATGAAATAATGACCATTATAGAATACATGTTATGCAAATGATGGCATAAAGTAAGCATGATCATGATAGAGTACATGATATATAAATGATTACATGATTAAAGCATGTCCATGATAGAGAATATATTATGCAATAATAACATGACTTATATGATAGTTATGATACATAACATATATATTGTGATATACTTGCCATGTTATAGAAAAATTGCACTTTTATATTTGACACACTGTATTTATAATTTCATGCTTTTAAAATAAATAAGTTTAACTGCCTCACTAAGTTCGTACTTAGCGTGTGATGTTGTTTCACACGTAGATCAAGTTGGAGCACTTGAAGAGGAGTCAAGCATGCTGTTCAAGCTACAATTTGCAGAACATCAGTAAGACATTCTAAATTATGACAATCTCTAGCGGGCACGTAAACTATTTACTTACTTATAGTATATAATGCATTAAATTGAATTATAATGATAGTTTAAATAATCAGCTAGACGATGAATCGTATAGGGATAAAAAAGAAATTTAAGCTGAACTTTCAGTGGCATGTTTAAGTAACATCTATAATGTATACTCAACTACGGGTATACATTATGGGTGTTACATTTATAGGTATCAGAGCAAAGGTTTAGTCGATTCTGGATGCTAAACCAAGTTTGATATGGAGTTTTCAGTAAATACGTGCCCCTAGGATGTCATATTACTGATGTATTGATTGTATGACTTGATGCTGCTCATCATTAGTATAAGGTGAAATGATACTAGAATAAGGAAAGTAAAACGATAATGGATTTCGTCAGTTGACGAATCTTAGAGGTAAAGAAAGGACCCATAGTGGATATGATACAGTAAAATAAGCATGGAAGTTAGTTCTTGTTTAGAATAAGTTATCTGCATAGTAAAGAGATGATACAGTAATTATAAGATACTTGGATGCGAAGGAGTAAGAAGAAGAAGTATCTTTAATTTAGAAATATATATGTTTGAAGATAACATTGTCAGTAGTTGCTGCAGATGTAATTTGGCAATTTACTCAAGATAAGTTAAGGATTGAAGTTATGATGGAAATAAATCAATTGTATCTTATTATAAGATGTTTGTACTGTCAGTACATATAAGGGAGAATTGGAAAGTTAAGTAATGATACTACTTAGATGATTAGAAAAGAAACTAAGAAGAAATTGATATGTAAAGAGCTTATATTTGAAGCTCGAAATGAAGAGGTTAGGTATGAATCAGTCAGAGTACTAAAAGTAGTGATTATAAGAAGAAACGTTTAAATTTATTTTAAAAGGAATTAGTTCCTTAATGAAGTCAAAGGAAGTGTGTTTAGTTGAGGATTGTTTTGACAAATTGAATTTTCCCTAGAAATGTTTCTAGAAAAGAACAAGAGTCTCAGATTACAAGGTTTATAATGATACCCGTAGCAGTAAAAATGAAATCATGTATGATTTTTTCCCGATTTTTACCTAGATTGAGCTACTGGTGCTATAGAGTGCTAAAGTACAAGAACAAGAAGTACCTAAGAGGTTGTTAAGTAAATGGATGTAAGGCGTGTTTAATTTATGTGGTGATTATACAAATGTCACCCAAGAAGATTAAAGATATCCCAATTGTGGGAAAATTTCAAATGTGTTCTCGGATAAGTTATTAGGATTACCTCCGGATAGAGAGGTACAATTTGGGATTGATGTCTATCTTAAAATTGAACCGGTATCGATAGCACCATATAGGATGGTGTTAATTGAGCTAAGAAAGCTGAAAGCTTAATTGCAAGAACTGCTAGACTGGGATTACACTTGACCGAGTGTATCACCATTGGGTACTCCTGTATTATTTGTGGAGAAGAAATATGGTTCTCTATAATTATGTATAGATTACCGGTAGTTGAATAAAGTAACTATTAAGAACAAGTATCCACTACCAAGGATTGAAGATCTATTTGATTAGTTTAGAGGTGCAACAGTGTTTTCAAAGATAGATATTCGATCGAGTTATTATCAACTCAAGGTCAAAGAAGATGTATCAAAGACAACATTTAGGGCTCGTTATGGACATTACGAATTCCTGGTAATGCCATTTGGACTTACAAATGCCCCTGTTGTATTCATGGATTTGATGAATAGGGTATTCCAATACTATTTAGACAGTTTCTAGTAGTAGTCTTCATGGACAATATTCTGGTACACTTAAAGATTGAAACTGAACATGATTACTATTTTTAGTAGTATTACAAACATTAAGAGATAATCAGCTTTATGCAAGGTTTTCTAAATATGAATTTTGGTTATTAGAAGTAATTTTCCTTAGACATGAAGTGTCGGCTAAAGGAATAAGAGTTGAATTCCAAGGAAGTACAATCTATTCTTGAATAGGAAGCACCGAAAAATGTCTCTAAAGTTTAGAGTTTCTTGGAAATTAGCTGGATATTATAAATGTTTTGTGTAGAATTTATCTATTATTACTCTGCTACATATTCAACTATAGTAAAAAGGTATTCCATTGGAATGGTAAGAAGTGTCCTAGTTACACTGGTCATAAAGGTTTAAAGCAACTAATGATGCAAAAAGAATTGAACCTATGGTAACAAAGATAGGTTGAGTTCCTAAGAGACTACAATGTAGTTATAGATTATCATTTCTAGAAGATTAATGTAGTAGCCTATGCATCAAGGCATCTCAAAACTTATAAAAAGAAGAGAAGAAAAGAAGTAAGTTGAAACAAGAGAAACACGGGGACTATGAAATTAAGTCAAATGGTTGCTTATATTATCAAGAAAAAATTTACTTTCCTGATAATGGTGATTTGAAGAAAGATTGACTGAAGTTGTCATAGTCCATTGACTATGTACTCTGGAAGTAGCAAAATGTATTAAGATCTAAAGACTCGGTATTGGTGGCCAGGAATGAAAAAGGATAATTTCAGAATTTATGACAAAGTGTTTGACATGCTAACAAGTAAAAGCCAAACATCAATTACCTTATGGATTGATTCAGCGTATTTCTATTCCCCAATGGTAGTGAGAATGAGTGACAAGGGAATTTTTAATATGATTGCCAGTAACAATAGTTATCAGACAAATATTAAGATGACACCATTTGAAATACTGTATGGAAGAATATGTCGAACTCTTCATTATTGGTTTGAGCTACAAGATCGAAATGTTTGGTATAACCCAAAAGTTAGAGGGGTTGATTTGACACGAGAAATAGAGGATAAAGTAATAGTTATTTAATATAATCTCAAGGCTGCCACAGATTGAAAAAAAGGCTTATGCAGACAAGAAGAGAAGGATGTTAAGTACGAAGTTGAGGACAAAGTGTTTCTAAAGGTTTCACCTTGGAAGAAGGTATTACGTTTTATTCAAAAATGAAAGCTTAGTTCTAGAATTATTGGGCCATAATGGATTCTAAAAGGAGTTGAACTAGTGGTTTATCAACTGGCGTTACTTCTAGATATGAGTAACGATCAGTGAAAATCTTGGCATATGAAGTTAAAGAGTTAAGGAACAAGAAAATTCCACTTGTTAAAGTCCTTTGGAGAAATCATAAAGTGGAAGAAGCCACTTGAGAGGCTGAGAAGAAAATAAGGAAGTAATATCCATAAATGTTTGGAACAGGTACGCATTGAAAATTTGAGGACGAATTTTCTTAAGGGGGAGGAATTGTAATATCCCAAATTTTGGCTAGTGACTAAATTGTAAATTTTGATAGTTTATAGGGTTAAAGTATAAACTTTGGAAAAGTTTGGGGACTAAAGTGTAAATTTCCCCAACAAGTAATTTTATTCAGTATAAGAGTGAATCAGATCGAAATAGGTACCTTGATATCGGTTTAAGAATTAAGATGCAGTAAAAGGTACCGAATTTGGATCGAATAAAATTGTTAAGCGTGCTCAGGGCAGAGAAATACAAGGATGGGTGACCTTCGGGAAGGTCCCATAAAAGTGTTTCTGATCGATAATTTGGACTCAGTAAGAGTAGAGAAAATTCGTATGGATTATCAATAAAGGAATTCTAAGAGAAATCTTATTCTATGAAGAATTTTGATAATTTTCGGAATAATAGAGTGAGTTATGAAAATTCAATCTAAGTCTTTGGAAAAGGAAGTTTTATGGGATAATGGAGTTTATTTCCTGAATATGGAAATATGGAATTTTCAGAATAATTCCAATAGCTCAAAAAAAGTAAAATTGCAGTAGAAGTATTTTATGAATATTTTATTATAGTTGGTTGGATTCCAACTAGATTTAGTTGAATTTTCACAAGATTGGCAAACTAGTAAATAAAAACTAGTTGGAGGACAAATTGGTCATTTTGCCCTAATGGTATTTTTGAAATATTTTAAAATTTACAAGGACATTTTTGCAAGAAGAAAATGGAATATTAAATCTTGGCCCTTGATTAATGATAAGATCAATCTCAACCGTTGGATTAAAAGGGCATTTTAGTAATTTCACTATCTAAATGAATTTAAAATTCATTTATACAAGAAAAGTGGCCAAATTGAATGAAAAAAAATATGAAGACCATTCTTCATCCTCAAATTTCGAAATATGAGGGGGAGAAAGAAAGAAAAATGGAGAATTTTTTTTAAGTTCGATTCAAGCCCCGAAACTCGATTTTTAGGTAATCTCATCAACTGCAAAGTTGTTCTACTCTTTAAGCTCTATCTTTTGGTGTAAATAATTCATGGAAAACATGCTTGATTGATGAGAATTTTGCATGAAAAGAAATTAGGGTTTATGGAAAAAGTTTGGGGCTTTTGGAATTTTATGATTTCATGATGAAATTCAAGTTGAAATCAAGCTATTATAATGTTAAAATCATGTTATTGAGTTGAGATTTAAACCCCACATATTTTAGTTTGTATGAAGATGATTAGGGTTTATGGATTCAAGTTTGATTTAGGGTTTGTGATGTTGGATAAATGATCTAGTAAGCTTGAATTTGTTATTTGGAAGCAAAACCCTAAATTAAAGGTATAAGGACCATTTTAGAAATTTTGAAAGTTAGAGGACTAATCTGATTTTTATGATTTGAAGTGTATTTATGTCATTATTGATGTTGGAGATATGAAATTGAAGTTAGAATGCAAAACCGATGTTAAATCGAGTTAGTGACCATTTTGACAAATTGTCAAAGTTAAGTGACCAATTCGGAAATGAGGTTTTAGAGAAGGACTAAATCTGATTTTAGTTGAAATAATAGAATTCAAGTAGTAATGTTGATTTGAGGACTAATTTGCAAAGTTAAGAAGCTTGAATCCTTATCTTTGCATTTTTAGTGACTATTTCGGAAAGAACGAAAAATTAGAGGGAATTATTTTTGAAGAATTAACTGATGAAGAAAGTGATACATTAGTGGTTTGAATCAAGTAAGGGGACCAAATTGAAAAATAGCAAAGTAAAGAGAAATTAGTATAAAGTTTGAAGTTATTTATGGAAGTTGTGTAGGAAAAAACTGGATTTGGCAGTAAGTTTGAAAATTCACCATAAATTCTAAAAAAATGGTTAAATGGTGAATTTATATCGATGTAAAGGTTTATTCGTCTAGTTTCGTTTAAAACAAACGAAGATTGATTTTGATTCATATATCAAAAGATATGAAATTTTAAGTGGCGAAAGGTTAGAAAACAATATGGCAGTCTGTTATGAAATCAGCACTGAAAATTGAATATGAAAATTTGTCATAAATCGCACAAGTTGAATTTTGGCTATTAATTTATATGGGTGAAAAGCTTATTGAATCTAGTTTCTTTCAGAACAAATGGAATCGAATTTCGAGTTTTAGATCGTTTTATAGAAATAAATCTTCAAAGGTAGTGCAAGCTGTCAGAAAATGGAATTTGAGTCATTTTATATCTAATGTTAGTTAGCAAGCTTGGAGGAATTATTTGAAGTTCAAAATGGTTATGAAGGACCAAAATGAGGTTTTTGAAAGTATAAGGAAGAAATAAAATTTATGGAAAATTTTAATGTTGAATGATTAGATAGTTTGATAAAATATTATTAGAGGTGAATCTAACAAATGTTTATTTATATTCATGGGATAAATGAAGTTGGATTCAAATCAAAAGAAGATTCGGGGTTCTATAAAGGAAAAGATCGAATAGAGCTTAGTGAGGCAAGTTAATAAATGGCTCAGGTGAGTGCATTTCTATATGTGTGCATTCGGTTGAAATTGGCATTTCATTTATGTATGATACGTGATGCGATACATTGCTCAACATGGCAAGATTGATGGAATACCAGGTACGAATTATTGTTTGCATAAATGATGATGTATTATGCATACATGAAATATTGGTAATAACAAGATTAAAATGAAACAAGATACACCTTGGGGATCCAAGCCCATAGTGCAAAATGCACTAACTAGGTGTTTTAATATAAGGAGCGAAGAGCGTCGTTATATGAGGAGCAAAGAGCGTCATCTTGAGTACGTAGTCTACAAGGCACTACGATGCATATAGGCTACGGGGTTTCCATGGGCCTCTAGCCAGACACGATGACAATATAACAAGATGATTACATGAAAGAACATGATATATGATAGAGATGTTACATGATACATGATAGAGATGTTACATGATACAGATGATACATGATATATGATTTTGATGTTACATGTTACTTGCTACAGATATTATATGATACATGATACAAATGTTACATGAATACATGATACATGAAGAAGAAGTTATATGTCACATGACCAAAAAGGACATGACATACATGATAGAATACATGTTATGCAAATGATGGCATAATGAAAACATGACCCTGATAGAATGCATGTTATGCAAATGATGGCATAAAGGAAGCATGATCATGATAGAGTACATGATATATAAATTATTACATGATGAAAGCATGTCCATGATAGAGAATATATTATGCAATAATAACATGAATTATATGATAGTTATGATACATGACATATATATATTGTGATATACTTGCCATGTTATAGAAAGAAATGCTCTTTTATATATGACACACTGTATTCATAATTTCATGTTTTTAAAATAAATAAGTTTAACTGCCTCACTATGTTCGTACTTAGCGTGTGATGTTGTTTCACACTTAGGTCAAGTTGGAGCACTTGAAGAGGAGTCAAGCATGTTGTTCAAGCTACAATCTACAGAACATCAATAAGACATTCTAAATTATGACAATCTCTAGTGGGCATGTAAACTATTTACTTACTTATAGTATATAATGCATTAAATTGAATGATAATGATAGTTTAAAAAATCAGCTAGATGATGAATCATATAGGGATAAAAAAATTTAAGCTTAACTCTCAGTAGCATGTTTAAGTAACATCTATAATGTATATTCAACTATGAGAATACGTTATAGGTGTTACAAATGTTTGTTTGGCTTTTCAATGGAATCTAAAAGAATGTAATTAATTACATTTATAAAAACTTGTGTTCCATTAATTTAAGCTTTTTAATATAATTAAACATTAAAACTATAAAACCCTAAACACTAGAACCATAAACCTTGCACCCTAAACCTAAACCATAAATCCTAAACCCTAGATATAAGATTAAACCCTAAACCTTAAACATAAGATTAAACCTTATACCCTAAATTCTAAACACTAAACCCTAAAACATAAACCCTAATCACTAAACTTCTAAAACCATAAACCCTTTTAGGTGAGTATTAATTACATTAAACACCCTAAATTAATTGAACATGATTTTTTAGGAATGTAATTAATTTCATTCTACTAGATTCTATTAAAAAGCAAAACAAACATTAATTATAAGAATCTATGGAGTTCTTATTGATAGCCCTCAGGGCTGTTAATAGAAAAAACCATAAAAAACTCTAATTTTGTCCTATTTCTCTGTCTGGATCCCGAATCACCATGCACTGAAGGTTCTACTGATGGCTCAAAAATTTTGAAGTTGTGCACTGGAAGTTTTTCTGATTGCCCGATTCACCATGCATTGGAGGTCTTACTGATGCTTCGACGATATTGATTGCCCCAAATCACCATGCACTGGAGGTCTTACTGATAGTCTAGAGATTAAAGGTCAAGCATTAGAGGCTATACTAGAAAGCCCAAGTCACCAAGCACTGATGGTCTTACTAATGGTTTGGGAAATTAAAGTCATGCACTCTAGGTCTTACTGATGGTCCGAATCATCATGCACTGAGGGTCTTACTAATAGCTCAGACAATTTAAAGTCATGCATTGACAGGTCGAACACTTAACACTGGAGGTTGGCTGCTCAAAAATAAAACCATGCACTGAAGGCTTTGGCAATAATCTTGAATTAACTTGTTGAAGTCTTTAATTTTTTTGTCAAAATAGACAAAATAAATTAATGATATAAGTTAGCATGGCCCTAACTTAAGGATGCCTAACTACTCATGATGAATGAATGATGTAAACTGAAAATCACTTGGGTGAGCTCATCTTCTGGGAAGCTCGAGATTCTTTGTTTCAATTCTTTGTTGAAACTCTTTCTCCGACTGATGTAACCTATTTTAGACTAGGGTTTAATCTTCAGAATCTTCGTATCTCTTTTTGCTCCAAAGCCTTTTCAGGTTCTCACTTCAGATTGCTCTTCTTATATCTTGCTTAGCTTAATCATCTTGAGTTCTGGCTCTGAAGTATCTCTGATATTAAAGATTGGACATTTTTGTGGCCTAATAAAATTTTCCCCAAAATTTTATTATTTACTCTTGTTCTTTTTTAGTCAAAGTTTTGACTTGTTCAATAGTTAGATTTCTTAGGCTCTGTATCCTCTCTTTTCTATTCTAATTTGAACTCTTTTGTACAAAAGATCTTGTCGCATGGACAATGGCATCACACTAATTTTCTCGTTCTTGAATCCATGATGCAAAGTTTTGCCCTCTTTCAACATTTAAGGCGAGAAAAAGTCTTAAACTCATTTTAATGCAAAAACTTATGAAGATGAGTTTAAAAAAAATCTTATGCAAAATTTATTTCAAGTTCATGTAAAAATCTTTATCCAGTGTATGCCATTCTTTCAAAATTTAGGGCGAAAAAATGCTTTAAGCTCATTTCAATTCAAAAAATTATAAAGATGAGCTAGAGAAAATACTTCAATTTTTTGAAAAAGTGAACTTTTTTTTAAAAAAAATAGGATCAAAATTAGGCACTTAAATATCAAGTGCAGGAGCGACACTGAAATAACTCACCGATGATTGCCTCAAGCATATCATGTGTCTAAGAGACCTCGAAAGATGAGTCGATATTTGAAGATGTGAAGTACCTTCCAAGTTATTTTGGTCTTTAACCAATTTAGAACTACTTTTGTAGGTTCACCTCAAAATTATTGTTTCTTAGTCTTATTTTTTTATTTGGGGAATTCAACTCATCACATTCTTTTGGCTCGAGATAAATGACGGAGCAAACAACAAAACCCCGAGCTACTCAGCATTGTCATGATATGAAAATATTACCATCACACATGAAGCTAAAGTTTTTGACTTGGATGGTGCATTGCAACCTTATTTGTCCTATCGCTTCAGCGGAGTGCCCCAAAGTTTCCACACTCTTATCCAAAAATGCCTATTTACCATGCTTTGAAAATTAGAGTGTATTTTTATATCTCATGATTTCATCTCATTTGTTGTTTGATTTTGTCAGGATTTGAAAAATCACTCACGAAGCCAAGATATAAAGTAGATGGAGCATTTCTACCTTATTAGACACTAAATCTTGCAACTATAGCAGAGTGCCCCGAGATTTATCCCTTTTTACCTTTCTTTTTTTTAAATTGTGGAATATTATTCTCCCAAGCGCATTATATTGTCCTCATGTGTGGTCATTATTGATTGACCAAATTAAGTCATAATGTAAGCCACATATTCGTCATCTTCGCAGCTTCTGATTTCCACTAGACACAGGCTGCTAGAAATTAATTGTTGAACTTGAATCAAAGTCACCCTTGCAATTAATATTTAGGTTCCTGATAAAAATGATATGTAAATATGTATGAGAAAATTAAAAACATCCCATAACAATGAATGAAATGTTTAAAGAATCAAAGAATATAAATTGTTTACCAAATGAGATGCAAAATAATATTTTATTAAAATCAAAACAAATAAAGAATAGGCCTGAACGTATTTAGGCCAAGAGCGTTGTCAACATGATCATCTCCAAGGTTTGCTCTCAAATCCATGAGGTGGCTTGCAGATTCCCCCATTGTGTTGGACTGAATTTTCTTCTCGAGCAATGGCATTTTAGGTTGGAGCTTGGGGCAACTTGGAAAACAAATCCCGATAAGTAAAGGAATTTGGACTAAAATGTAAGTCCTTTGATTTCCCTTTCTTCTCTTAAGAATCGAAGGCTTGATCAACCGGTAACTAATGGGGTTTTGGGATGGTTGGTGCCACAAGTCACAAGTGGTTCCCAGCTGCACTGATGAGAATTCATTTTCTTGCCCCTTCTGTTTTTTGAGGTGAGTATTCCTCTCATAATTAATTTTACCATTATGAATTAATGCATGTAATGCATAAAATAAATTAAAAGCAACAATAATACAAAATGCAAGGATGAATGTGAAGGCGGCAATTCTCGAACAGTCCTTAGAAAGACTTTCGTTTAACATAGAGGATGTCTAATTAAAAAAACCTGAAAATGAATTAAAAATAATGGTTAGCTTCTTTTCTTGAGATCCTGACTTCATGAAGCAAGACTCGTACTCTTCGTCTCAACGCCATCTTTGGAGTAATAGACGACCCCATCACTTCTTCTCTTATGTTGCTCGAAGGATCCGCGACAGTATAATCTATGTACTCCAAAGCTTTTGGTGAAGATCATTAACCCGTGCATGCATAATGCGAACAAGAGTCTCTTCTTTAGGGGCAGATCTTGACAATACAGTTTGAATGAGCCTATTTAAATTTTTTTAAAATTTTGGAGGCTTAAATTAAAATTTCGAAAGATTTTGAAAGGGTTTAATTTAAATTTTACATAAAAATGTAGGAGTTTAACTAAAATATTTGAAAAAATTGAAACTTATCAAGACCCTTTTTTAAAAATTTTATCCTTTGCCTTATCTATTGAATTTTTTATTTCTCGGGTTTACTTGAATGCTTCACATTCATCCCTTACATGAACAAATTAATAACACCAATAAGGTACTCATTTTATAATATGTCAGTTTGCGCTACCTTCAAAGAAATATTTATATAAAATAATCTACAACTCGAAATTCGATTATATTTATTTTGTCAAAAACTAGATTCGATAAGTTGTTCAACAATATAAACTAATATCCCAAATTCAACTCATACGATTTATGGCAAATTTTTAAAGTCGAATTCTAGTGCTGAATTCCGGAGCAGACTGGTATTCTGTTTTCTGACCTTTCATCACTTAAAAATTCATATTTTTTGATATACAAATCGAAATCAGTCACTGTTTGTTATAAAAAGAAACTAGACTGAACTAGGAATACAATGATATAAATATCACTTTCTAATCATTTTTGTAGAATTTATGGTGGATTTCAGAACTTACTGCCAATGGCAAAAATTCTGGGCAGATTTTATAATTCTCATCTTTAGCATCCTTTAACCATTCCAACACCTCAAATTAACCTTCAATTATGTTATTCCAACATTTTTCCTTTCATGAAAACTCTAAATTCAACTTGAATTCTTAAACCCCAAATTAAACCCTAATTAACCAAATGGTATTCCATCAAGAATACATCAATTTCAACTTCAATCAAGCATGGAAATAATAGAACATCACATAATCTTCCATAATTCAATCCCAATTCATTTAGATCCATAAACCATAAATTTTTATACCAATTGAAAGAGAATTTCATGAAGAACAACTTCATATTTCATAAGCTAACCCTAAATCCTAGTATTTAGGGATTAAAAATACAAAACCCTAAACTTACATTGCTTTCCTTCTTGTTCTCTTCTTCTTGACATGAAGCATGAAGAAAGATGAAGATATTTCTTCATTTTTTATGCCATTTGGCATCTTTTATTTCCATAATTATTGAAAATATCCTCCAAATAGTGAAATGACTATTTTGCCCTCAAATCCAATGAATCCATAATTTGCCACATGTCATCATCCTTTATCCAATGACCTAGATTCAATCTTGAGTTAATAGTTTACCAATTTACCCTTGAACTATATCAATTTCCAATTTTGCCCTTAAAATATACTTAAATTCCAATCTCATTCCTTGATCCAATGGCTAGGATTTAACATGGAAATATTATCTAAATCCAAGGGCCCAAAATAAATATTACCATTTTATGACATGGACATTACATTTTTAACCTTACCCTATAATCCTTCAAAATATCCTGAATATTCAATTCGATCCGATTATCCGAATATTTTTTCGAACTTCATCGCTTTATAGCCATTAATACAAACTCTGTACGAAAAATCCAGATAACATGAAAACGTCATTCTTGGGGGTAAACTATTCATTTACGGGGTTGAAATACATAACTTTTGAAAATTATACTTTGGTCCCTGTACTTTTCCAAATTTTATACTTTAGCCACAAAACTTTTAAATTTTATATTTTGGTCACTAGCCAAAAATTGGGATTTTACATTAATTACGGAAAATTGGTTAAATCAAGGTTAAATTGATGTATTTGATTGAGCTTCGTTATGAATCTGTTTTGTTGGGTTCTTGATTTGATTATAACATGATTTTGATGTTTTATAATGTTAATAAGTTGATTTTAACATTGGAATCCCGATACTAGGTGAATCTCTAATTTCTAGGTTCATAGTTATGAGTTTTTGAGGAGTTGTGGATGTTTAATTAATGCTGAAGGTATAAGGATGATGTTAATGTGTTTTTGGATGTTAATTGATGGATTAAAATGTTAGGTTTTGGCCGGGTTAAGTTTGGAAGGTGTTTGGTGATGTTGTCGGTTGTTGTGGGGTGAAATTGGGTATGATTTGATGAGGATTTGTGTGGATTGATGATGCTAGGCTGTTGAATGCATTTTTATGCATTGAATCCTCTATTTTTGTGTGGTTAAAGCATGGGAGGTTGATCCTCAAGCTAGAGGTGAGGTTTCGAAAGCCTTGGAGGCTCGGATTCGCGTCGGCAATGAAAGTTTTGCATAGTCGGTGAGTGAGAATGTGGTTTATAGCTTTTCAAAGGTTTGAAAGTGGTGTTTGGGAGTTTAGATTAAGCTTGAAATGTTGGTCTAAGCTCGAAAGTAAGTAAAGTATGATTTCCCTCTCGTTTTCGGTTTGACAAATGGTTTTGATGCACTTGTTTTGATGATTTGGTTTCTCACTATTATATGCATGTTTTGAGCATGGTTTAATGCTGGAAAATGGTTAGATAATGATGATGATGCATTTGAAAGTAATTCATGTTTTGATAATGTTTTGAACATTGGTTAATGCATGGTTGAATGACTTAGAGCTTGCCGCAATAGTGTTTGCGTTGAAGATTTGGAGGTATTATCTATATGGTGAGAACTGTATTGTATACACAGATCTAAAAAGTTTGAGATAGTGGATGTCACAAGAAGAGTTGAATCTTAGGCAACATCGATGGTTGGAATTGCTTAAGGATTATGATTTTACTATCGAGTATCATCCGGACAAGGCAAATTTGGTAGCCAATACTTTGAGTAGAAAGGCTGTTGTGGAGTTGAGGGTCATGCTTGCACGATTGAGTTAACGCGTGATGGAGGTTTATTGGCTGAGTTGCATGTGAAACTATCTCTGCCACAGTTGATTAAGGAAAGACAACCTTTCGATGAGGTGTTGGTACCACATGTTAAGGATATCGTGGATGGAAATTTGATGGATTTTCATTTTAATAATGATAAGGTGTTGTGTTTCAAGGGTCGAATAGTGGTGCCTAGTGATGATAGGTTAAGGCTTACCATTTTGACCAAAGTTCATACTAGTCCTTTGCTATTTATCCCGATAGTACCAAGATGTATCAAGGTCTAAAGAATGATTGTGAATGGGTTGGTTTGTAAAATGATGTGGCTGATTTTGTTGCTAGATGTATGGTATATCAACGTGTTACGGTTGAGCATCAATTTCTGTCTAGGTTGTTGCAACCATTGAGGATTCCAGAGTAGAAATGGGAGAGGATCACCATGGATTTTGTGTCAGGGTTACCTTTGACACCGACTAAAAAAGATTCCATTTAGGTGATTGTGGATCAGTTTACGAAGTGTGTACATTTTCTGCCAGTGCATATGATGTATACCTTGGATAGGTTGACGGATCTTTATGTTGCTGAAATTGTGAGGTTGCACGGGGTGCCCAAGTTGATTGTTTTGGATAGGGATCCGCGTTTTATATCAATGCTTTAGGAGTGTTTGTATCGAGCTTTGGGTACTCGCTTGAATCTCAGTACTTCGTATTATCCTCAGACGGATGGTCAGTTTGAGCGTGTTATTCAGGTTTTGGAGGATATGTTGAGATGTTGCAACATTGAGTTCCAAGGAACTTAGGAAAGAAAGTTGCCTTTGGTGGAGTTTGCGTACAATAATAGTTATCAGGCAAGTATAAAAATGGCACCGTATGAGGCCTTGTATGGTAGAAAGTGTCGTGCGCCCTTGAGCTGGGATGAGGCTGGGGAAAAGCATGTTTTCGATGCCGGATGTGTTGAAAGACATGAATGAGAAGGTGAAGTTTGTTTGTGATCGCTTGAAAGCGGCTTTGGATCGACAGAAATCCTACGCGAATTTGAAGCATAAGGAAGTTGAGTACGCCGTTGGTGATAAAGTTTTCTTGAAAGTTTTTCCTTGGAAGAAGGTGATGAGCTTTGGGCATAAAAGGGAAGTTGAGTCCGAGGGTTTTTGGACCGTATGAGGTGTTGGAACACGTATGTCTAGTGGCTTACCGATTGAGATTGCCTATTGAGTTAGAGATGATTCATGATGTGTTTCATGTATCCATGTTGCGAAGGTATCGGTCGGATCTGTCGCATGTGATGCCAGTAGAGGATGTTGAGTTGCGAAGGTATCGGTCAGATCTATCGTATGTGATGCAGTAGTAAAGTTCTTTGTGGTAAGACGATTGAGATTGTCAAGGTGTTGTGGTGACATAACGGTGTTGAGCAGGCCACATGGAATTGTAAGTCGGGCATGGAGAAACAGTTTCTACATTTGTTTCCGTCGGGTAAATTTTAAGGACGAAATTTCTTAAGTGAGGGAGAGTTGTAACAGCTCAATTTTGGGCCTAGGAGTTTTATAGGTCGATTAGACGGTCTGGTGGAGCAAATTAGAGGATTCGAGTCGATTTCGAGATTAATTTGAAATAAATATTTTTGAATGAGGAAAAATATGGAAAAATATACTAAAATAATTATTTAATATGTAGATGATTTTGATAAAATCAATTTAAAAAAAAGAAGTTTTGAAGAGTGATATTTTGGGCTAGTGATGTAATACCCCTTTCCTGTATCCGTACACCAGGTACGAGCCAGAAATGTTACGACTTCTTTAATAAAAAATTAGGGTAATTTAAAATTTTTAGAAAAACTTCTCACTGGTCACCCATCTTCAAATTTCTCTAGCCCAAAGCACGCTTAACTTTATTTAAAATTGACTTAAATTATTTATTCGAGTTCAAGTCATAAATCAATTATCTTACCATGCTACTCATCACTTAAGGTTATTCTTAACCTTGAATCTTTCTAGAAATGCCACTTATCTTGGAACCATAATGAACTTTAAAGGTCAATCACACTCAAATAGGTTTAGCAAGTATACATGCCACTATAATAATCAAACCTTAATTAGGATGTCATTACTGTGATTACATGCCGAGCTTTCCAATATTGATGCAAAGCTTTTCTCCCTCTCATCTTGATTTACCTACATGTGCACAATCAAACACACGCTAAGTACGAACTTAGTGAGGTAATAAAGGAAGTTAATAACAATGATTTAAATTTTATTAAACTTCATAGCTACATGTATGTAGCATGATATATGCCAATGCATCAACTTTCACATTGCATTATTAATTATTTACTATATGCCAATGTCATAAGATTTTCATACTTCCCCGGTTATCTTAATATGTCGTATGTGCATAAATGCATCATGATCACTAGATAAGTATACCATCATACTAATCATGTATCAGCATAATATAAACCGGATATAAAATTTCTTACCGATATACTGGCCATTTGCCCCGAGAGTTCATATAAACTGGATACCCGAATATACACTAACTTGTTTACTATTTATTATCCGTTTATTTATAGCTCAAACTAAACCTTGAGGACCCTGGGTATGCGAATCAAATATGCACTGAAGTGCTCCCGAATATGCACCGAAGTGCTCCCGATTTCTCCACATTTATAAGGCTGTGCTAACCTCCCAATTTTCCGCACGTTTATAAGGCTGTGCATACCATGCACTAAGTGTCCTTTACGTACACTATAGTGCTATCCCAGTTTCCCGAATATGCAGCATGCTGCTGGACTCTATGGCATGCCAACTATACCCTATCCCTCAATGACTTATTTGGGCATAATTTTCGTATTTATTCCATTCATGGCAATGTATATCAATATAATTTAACATTGGGCAGTTCACACCCGAAATAACATTCATAATATAACATCATATAAAACTAGAGATCTATGCATTTATGTTCAACCTTTGACATATTTAAAACATGTCAATATATGATTAATGACATAAATATCATACCAATATATAAATAAGGTAGACTCATTGCAAGTCTTCCTAATGATGTATAAAACATCCATATATCATGTTATGTATGCATTGCACTCACCTGGGCCATTTATTAGCATGCCTCACTAAATTCTACTCGATCATTTCCTTTATAGAACCTCGAATCTTCTATGATTCCGGCTTGACTTCATTAACCATATGAATAAGATAAAATATTTGTTAGATTCAAATCTAACGACACCTTAAACACGATGTCTAATATAATCATTCAAATATGAAATTTCCAAACATTTTTCATTTTTTCCTTGTACTGTTCAAAAACTCATTATGGTCCTTAGTGACCAATTTGAACTTCCAATAATTCTTCTGAGCTTGCTAACTCACATTTAAATATAAAATATTTCAAATTCCATTTTCTGACAGCTTGCGCTACCTTCAAAGATTTACTTATACTGGGCAGAATACATATCGGATCTTAATTTTCTTTATACTAGAAAAACTAGATTCGATAACGGTTCTAACGATATAAGCCAAAAAAATTAATAAAATCTAAAAAAATTATGAAAATTCTTCAAACTCCCGTTACAGTGTTGTTCTAACCGAAATTGCTTTGTAAATTTTCTGACCTTCATTCGATTAAAAATTCATATCTTTTAACTCAGAACTTGTAATCAGTTTCCGTTTGTTGGAAACGAAACTAGACGAACAAATATGTACAATGGTATAAAATTCATCATCTAACCATTTTGTAGAATTTATGGTGAATTTTCGAAGTCACTGGCAAAATTCAATCTTCTACATAACTTTCTATAATAAACTTCTAATTTATACTCACTTCTTCTTGTTTTTCTACTTGTCAATTTAGTCCCATCACTTGCTTCAAACCACCAATTCATCATCTTCTTCATCAAATAATGATTCAAAATAATTCCCTCTAGTTTTCTTTCTTTGCCCAAAATAGTCACTAAAATGCAAAGGTAAGGATTCAAACTTCTTAACTTTGCAATTTAGTCCTCAAATCAACATTATTGCCTTAATTCTATTATTTTAACCAAAAATCAGATTTAATCCCCATCCTAGAATTCATTTCATATTTGGTCACTTGATTTTGACAAATTGTCAAAATGGTCACTAATTTGATTCAACATCGGTTTAGCATTCTAACATCAATTTCACATCTCTAACATCATTAATTACATAAATACACTCCAATTTCAAAATTTTCAGATTTGGTCCCTTAACTTTGAAGCTTGCCGAATTGTCCCCATATATTTAACTTAGGGTTTTACTTCCAAACAACAAATCAAGCTTACTAGATCATTAATCCAACATCATAAACCCTAAGTTAGACTTAAATCCATAAACCCTAATTTTCTCCATACAACCCAAAATATGTAGGGTTTAAATCCTAACTCAAAAACATGATTTTAACATCATATAAGCTTGATTCCAACTTAAATTCAACCATGGAATCATAAAATCTCAAAAGCCCCAATTTCCTTCTCATGTAAAATTCTCATCAATCAAGCATATATTCCATGAATTAAATACTTCAAAAGATAGAGCTTGAAGAGTAGAGCAACTTTGAAGTTCGAAAGATTACATGAAAATCGAGTTTCGGGGCTTGAATCGAGCTTGGAAAATTTTCTCCATTTTCCCCCATATTTTCGAAAATGTAAAAGATGAAGAAGGCTTCATCTTTTTGCCTTTTTAATTTTTAATTCCTCCAATTATGCCACTTGTATTATATAAATAAATTTTAAATTCATTCAAATAGGGAAATTACAAAAGTGCCCTTTTATCCAACGGTTGAGATTGATTTTATCATCAATCAAGGGCCAAGATTTAAACTTCAAATTTCTTCTTCCAAAAATATCCCTTGTAACTTAAAATATTTCAAAATTACCATCCCTGCCAAAAGACCAATTTGCCCTCAAACTAGTCTTTATTTACTAGTTTGTTTCAAAATTGCCATTCCCTTATAATCTAACTAAATTAGTTCCCCCTCAATCGGCCACTATTCCATAACTAATATTTTATGATTTTCCATGGATTATAGAACAGCCTCTAAAATTTCAATTCAATACGATTTCCCGATATTAACAAAATACTTCTACTACTATTTTACCTTTACCGAGCTATCAGATCTTTTCCGAAAATTCTATATTTCCATAATATTCCTAACATCATTATCCTTCATCCAATGACCTAAATTTAATCTTGAATTAGTAGTTTAGCAACTTTTCCCTTGTGATTTTCCAAAATTACGATCTTGCCATTTTTCATCCAACGGCTCATATTTAGCATGGAAAATCAACTTAAATCCAAGGATTCATATTCTTCCAACACAAAGAAAATATCTTATACATGTAAATGACATAATCAACCATGGCTTATCATCCTTCAAAATATCCTGGATATTCGATTCGATCCGATTATCCAAATATTCTTCCGAACTTTATCGCTTTATAGCCAGTAATACAAACTCCGTATGAAAACCCGGGTAACACGAAAATGTCATTCTTGAGGGTAAACTATTACAGAATCAAAATACATAACTTTTGAAAATTACACTTTGGTCCCTAAACTTTTCCAAAGTTTACACTTTAACCCCTAAACTTTCAAAATTTTAGATTTTGGTCACTAACCAAAAATTTGGGATATTACAAGTGACCAAAATGTAAAGTTTTAAAACTATTTTTTGCGACTATTTTGTAAAAGGGTCAAAACTTAGAATCTTTGAGGAGGTATTTGGCCAAAGTCTAATATCAGACATTTCTCTTTAATTGGATATTTTAAAAGGTTTTAAAAGGATATAAATAGGATTGGAGAATTAATTTTCAAAAGTAAACTTTACATAACTAACTTTTTTGTAAAAGATTTTCTCTCAAATTCTCTCCAGCCAAACACTCTTTTCTACTTCAATTTTCTCAGGTAACTACTTGATTTCAACATTTTTTATTTCCAAATGAGTTCTTAATGTTTTCATAACAAAACCTTATTGATTTGATCTTGTTTTCTCAAGAAAACTCATCCAATTAAGGGGAAAGCCAAGGTTAGAGGTGAGCTTCATTCTTCTACTCAAGTATAAGGTTCTTTACTGAAATTCTCAAGTTATTGATCCTTTATATATAGTTTCTAATGAGTTTTAATGATTTAATTATGGAAAATTGGTTAAATCAAGGTTTAATTGATGTATTTGATTGATCTTCTTTATGGATCTATTTTAATGGGTTCTTGATTTGATTAGAACATGATTTTGATGTTATATAATGCTAATAAGTTAATTTTAACATTGGAATCCCGAAACTAGGTGAATCTCTAATTTTCTAGGTTGATATTTATGAGTTTTTGAGTAGTTGTGGATGTTTAATGAATGTTGGAGGTATAAGGATGATGTTAATATGTTTTTAGATGTTAATGGATGTTCATTGATGGACTAAAACGTTAGGTCTTGGCTAGGTTAAGTTTGGAAGGTGTTTGATGTTGTTTTTGGCTGTTGTGGAGTGAAATTGGGTAGGATTTTGTAACGCCTCGATTTTAGGCCTAGGAGTTTCCTAGATTGGTTAGACGGTCCAATAGATTGGATTAGAGGATTCGAGTCAATTTCGGGATTAAATGAAAATAAATATTTTTGAGTGAGAAAAAAATATGGAAAAATATCCTAAAATCATTATTTAATATAAGAATGAGTATGGTAAAATCAATTTCACAAAAAGAAGTTTTGAAAAGTGACATTTTGGGTCAATGACCAAATTGTAAAGTTTTTAAACTATTTTTAGTGTGTAACACCCCGGTTTTGGGCTTAGCAGTTTTGAGGTTTATTAGATGGCCCGGTGGACTGGGTTAGAGATTCGAGTCAGATTAGGGAACATATATTTTTCAGTAAGACGAAAATATAGAAAATAGTTAAAAATCATCTTTTAATATATATTGATTTTTGGTGGAATAAATTTTGGAAAATGGAAATCGAAAATATGATATTTGTGTTAGTGACTAAAATTTGATTTTTGAAAACTGTTTTAAGTGACTAAAATCAAAAGGGTCAAATCCTTAGAATCTTTAAGGAGCTAATCTATCAAGTGTTTTCTGGTGGTTTCTCCCTTTAATTAAATCATTTTAATCATGTGTTTTGAATGGTTGTTAAAATGGATTAAATATCTAAAGTTAGTTATTAGCTTTTAAATGAATTTCACGTACTTTTTCCTAAACTTTTTCTCTCAACTTCTTTTCTTCCAAACACTCAGAGTTTTATCAAAATCCAGAGGTAAAGAACTCATTTCACTCAGATTATTAATTTTAATTTGTTCCTTTAACATTGTTTTGCAAAATCTCATTGCAATCTTGTATTTTCTTAGCTTTTAACAAGCCAATTGAGGGAGAAATCACATAACAGGGGTAAGGTCCATGATATCCTCTGTTAAATGGTTCTTTATTGATATTCCCAAGTATTTGATCCTTGATTTATAAGTTGTAATGTGGTTTTAATGTTTTATCCATGTTTGATTGAGTTATTTTGGAAATTTGGATGAATCATGGTGATTTTCAAAGTGGATTTGATTTCCAGTAATTGAGATAGATTTAATATATGTTTTGGATGTATTTTGATGTTGATAAGTTGTTTTTATCAATAGAATCCCGAAACTCTTGAATCTCTAATTAGTTAGGATGCTAGTTTTAAGTTATTGTGGTGATATTCGAGTTTAATCTTTGTTGGAGGTAAAAGGATGTTAGGAAAGGGTTTTTGGATGTTGTTAGATGTTGATTGAAAGCTTGAATTGTTGTTTTATGGCTGGGTTAAGTTTTGGAAACGTTTGATGGTGTTTTCGGTATGTTCGGATGGTTTTTGAGTGGGCAACTTGGGAGTTGCGGGAGATTGTTGTTAGGCAATGATTTGAATGCATTTGAATGCATTTATCCTCTGGTTGTATGTGTTTAAAACAAGGGATAATCAAGGCGACGAAGCTTGATGTTGTTTGGTTGCTTGTCGGGAGCTTGTTTCACGTTGGCAAGAAAGGCGAAGCGTATCGGTGAGTGGAAACTAGTTTCAATTGCTTCACAAAGGTTTTGTAAAGGTTTTTGGGAGTTTAGGGTAAGTGTGAGATGCTTACCTAAGCTCAAAAGTAAGTTTCCCTTATTTTGCTCTTGAATGTCGGTTTAGATATGAGCATGTTGTTTGCTTGTTTTGGTGATAAACATGGAATGATTTACTTACTGGTAAAGCATGATTTTGAGTACATATACAGGGATTTAAAAATATATCAAATGCTAGTGAGCATTGGTTTTCATTCCGGATGGGAATGGTGTATTGCATTGGTAATTAGATGTGCATATGTGGTATTTTATTAAATGCATTGTAAAACAGTAAGTAAATGGTTTTGTAAATGATATATTGTCTATGTGACAAGGGAAGAAAACAATCGGATATAGTTGGCATGCCATAGGATTAAAGGTGCACTAGAAAATATGAACAAAATCGATCGTGGTCATAGGTCCTTGAGGTATGGCGATTTAACAAGGCCACTCAGACCGTCGGGACATCATTTGGGGCATGCGGTTTAACTAGGCAACCCAAATTGATGGTGATCTTACGGTTTAACTAGGCAAGGTCGTTGCCCTTGTGGTTTAACTAGCCAAGGGTGAAATCTCGCGGTTTAACTAGGCGAGGGTGTCAAATTTTACGATTTAACTAGGCAAGGTTTTGGATATCATGCGGTTTAAATAGGCATGGTATGAGAGATCCGTGTATCCGATATGTGTATGAGATAGAGGTTGTCTATTCGGGTCACTATAAATGTCAATATAATGCTTTGGGAATATAACCATGGTTTGGTAAAAATGTTGTGGAATCAAGCATGGATTGTTTATGATGTTATAAAGGTTATTGTATTTTGATTCGGTTGGAATCATGGAAAAATGCTTAGGTCGTAAGCATGTTTTGAGAAAAGCAAGCATGTGGTTTTTAAATGGTTTTATGCATCATTGTTTATGAGCATCCTCACTAAGCATGTGCGCTTACGCTCTCTTTTCCTAATGATGCAGAGCATTAAAGTTCGGGGCAGCAAAGGCAAGGTTTGCAATAATCCAAGAGATAAACTACTTTTGAGTATGCACTCAGTTTATGTTTCTGGTTAATAAGGCAATGTGTTCACCATGGATTTTAGGGAGATGTACATTTGCTTCATTTTGGATTTAAATGTGTTTCTATGCTGGTTTTTGATGATGGTTATATGTTGCTCAATTTGATGTTGTTCTTGTCTAAAGTTGAGGCTAGATGATGACTAGGGATGCATCTAGAGTTTCCTTGTGGTTTGCCATGTTGTGCTGGTTGGACCAAGTTTAGTATGCTATGTTGAGTGTGTTGGTATGTTGCTTATGCTGAGAATTGCTTAATTGTGAATTTTGGGTTGTAAAGGAAGCATGCCTTTAGAATATCATTGGATGAGTGGAAGCAAATTGGTTGCTGAGTTTATGTTGTTTAGGTTGCTTTTGCATTTAGGTATTGTTGTATGAAAGTTTATGGCATAATGAAGTGGTATAGTTTTGAGGTAAGCATGTTAAAACAACCAATTGTGACCATTCAGGTCCAGGCGTATCGGTACGCGTGTTCACGTACCGGTACGGGAAGCCATTTTAGGCTTGTGGTACCGGTACACGGGCTAGGAATTGCAATACAGGAGCGTATCTTTAGCGTAGTGTACCGATACACGGGTTAGCGTATCAGTACGAGAAGGCTGAGTCTAGCTTGGGGGATCGGTACACGAGTTTGAGGATCGATACGGGCCTTTGGTTTTGGTAAGGAGTATCGGTACGCAGGGTCATACTAGTACAGGAGTTGGCTTCTGGAATTTTTGGAATTCGAATTAGAGATGGCGTACCGATACTCAAATGGGCGTACCGATACCCATGTCAGTTAAGCTAGTTAATGGCTTTAGTAAAGTTATGTTTTCTTACGTTTTAGTCCCTGAATCTTGCTTTGTCAATTATTTAAGCATGAATGATCGTTTGAGGTTGATGTTTGACCTATAAGCATAAAATGAACCTAATTTAAGGTTGGTAACTTAAAAAGTGGAAAACCCCTTCTATTTTGTTGAAATTATGTTTTGGTCCCTAAACAGTGATATGGCCAATCGGATATTGTTACGATGTCCAATTGAGATGAGTGCTCACCTATATACAGTATGAACATGTAGGAAAGCGTTAATGCATCTAGACAAGTAAAAAAGAAAAAATGGACGTGTTTTGGGTTTAACCTTTCCGGTTTACTTCGGTAAAACTAATGTAGCTTTCTCGGTTCGGTCTTGCGACTAGGTCGGGTCGAGGGGGTTACATTTGTTGGTATCAGACCCAAATTTGCGAAAAGTTGGGATATTGTTGCTTTTTTAATTGATATTGTTTAAACTGAACGGTGATTGTGTAAATGCTCGGTGATTGTTTAATGTTCCTTTGGGGTATGATTAGGGACACATTGCCTATTACTGAGGATTTTAAATGTGTTTTAAAGTTAACTTGGATCCTTTTCCTGATGCTAGCCTAACTCTAATCCGTTTTGATGCTTTTGTTAGCATGGCTCGATGTGAGACACGGTCTATGGCTAATATTGCCGGGATTGGGCAGAATAATGAGACAACAGAGAATCTCCCTCATGTTTTACCTCCTCCTCCTCCAGTTGATGTTGGGGCAGGTGAAGCACCCCAGGTTCATCAAGTGCAGTGTATGGCGATTTGACTTCGTTAGTTCAGGCGATAACGGGAGCTTTTCAAGCAGCGATGGCTGGAGTGCAGGCCGCAGGCACCGACACCTGTTATGGTGGCAAATCAAGGTTTATCCTTGGAGTGTTTGAGGAGTTTGGGAGGTGTGGAGTTTCAAGGTTTGAGCCCTGAGGCAGCCGAAGGTTGGCTGGAAAAGATGGTCCGCATCATGGATCAAATGGGATGCAACGAGGAGCGCAAGCTGGGTTGCAGAGTATCTCTGTTGTAGGGGGATGCATACCATTGGTGGGTGACCACTATTGCTGGCATTCCTGAGGCGGATGTTACTTGGGAGTTCTTTCGGAGAGCTTTCAAGAGGAAGTACCTTGGAGCTCAGTACTTGGATATGAAGAAGCACGAGTTTATGTCGCTATCTCAGGGAAGCATGTCTGTTGCTGAATGCGAGGTAAAGTTTGTCCGATTGAGTTAGTATGCTTCAGAGTTGGTTTCAGATGACCAGTAGAGATGCGACAGGTTCCGTTATGGACTTGTAAAGGACATTAAGACGTACCTCCTGGCCGTAGATTACATAGATTTTGATGTGTTGGTTAACAGAACAAAGGATATTGAGCAGTCCTTGGGTGCACTAGTTTAGGCTGCAAGCGTGAACTTGGGTAAAAGAGTGGCAGACTCTAGCTTTTTTGGGAGGCAGAATAGGAGGTTTAGGGATAAGAGGCATAAGCCAGATCATAGGCGCGGTGGTGGAGTTGGCCAAGGTGTTCAGGGAGCTCGTGTTACACCGGAGTGCGAGCGATGCGGTAGGCGCCACACGGGTTTATGATGGGATAATGCTGGAGCTTGTTGGATTTGTGGTTCATTTTATCACTTGAAGCGTGATTGTCCTCGGGCTGCGAGAGATGTACCAGCACAGGTTGTTGCACCTGCTAGGGGCCGAGGTCGTGGCAGGGGTAATTTTCAAAGACGCAGGGATGGTCAGAGGGGTATGGTACATGTAATACCCCAAAATTTTACTAGTTATATAAGGGTCATTTAGTACTAAGGTTTTGCCATAAGTCTAACTTAGTGACTGAAATGACAAAATATAAAAGTTATTAACCAAAATGAAAAGTTGGTAAAAGTTCAGGGACTCAAGTGTAAATTTTCCCAAAGATGATTTTTATTCAGTATGAGGAAAAAATAGATTAGAATAAGGATTTTGGTAATAGTTTTGGAGGTTAGAATGCAGTAAAAAATATAAAATTTTGATCAAATAAAATTGTTAAGCGTGCTCAGATTAGAAAAAAGTTTTGGGTGACCTTTTGGGAAGTGTCACATAACAATATTTTGATTAGTAAAAAGGACTCAGAAGAAGTGGGAAAGATTCGTACAAATTCTTAATGAAGGATTTTCAAGAAAGATGCTACCCGATAGAGATTTTGGGTAATTATTGGTATTTTTGGATCGACTCAAATTTCCAAGTTTGACTTTATTAAATGGAGGATTTTATATGAAAATATGAATTTATTCATGGAATTAGGGAAATATATGATTCCCGAATTAGAGTTGATAGTTCGATAGAGGAAAAATCGTAAAAGTTGAAAATCAGGAAATTAGATCGAACAAAAATCATAAATGATTTTATGATTATTTAATGATGATGGCCAGATAGATTGGAACCAAACTAGTTCAAATGTAATGGGATGGCATAATTTTGAACTAGTTGTAATTTCTATTTAGTTAAAGGGGTATTTTTGGAAAGAAAGAAAAATAAATTTATCCAATAGTTGAAAACATAGATAAACAATTTAAATCGTTACAAAGGAGCTCCAATTTAAATTTAAACATTTAAACATTCGACTTGATAAATACAATTTCAAAAGTAGGAATTACAGACTCGGCAATGTAAGGTCCTATGAATGCATAGCCCACTAAACACAAGTATCGTACTCTGAAAACCTCTACATGTTGGAATCCTGTATTGATAGTGCTCCCCAAACCCACAATCCAACAATCAACCTACACACGGAAACAAAGATTCTGAGCTCTGAGCTTACAAAGTTTAGTGGTACACATCCACTCTACTATACTTCATGCTAATCATAAACATAAGCATGCCAACTAGTACGAGAAATAAGGAAAGATAAATAAACACATGGCGCTACCACTAGTCGCCTAAACACATGCTCTCAACATAGCAAAACATCACACATGGCCCACAGGGCCCAACCATAGTCAGGATCACACCAGATCATCTGAGCAAAAGCACACAATGTCATAACCACAAACTTGGAGTGAGGCCCAGTGCCACACAGCTTTGGGAACATACACTCTGAGTGAGGCCTGATGCCACATAGCTTTGGGAATGTACATTCTTTGGGTGAGACCCAGTGCCACACAGCTTCAGGAACATACATTCGGTATCTTTAACCATAGTGTTGCAACACTTTCTCATTGGGTATCCGGATCCCATCAATCATCGACTCAACCAATCAAATGCCAAAACTGGTATACACATAACGCGATCCCAATAATCCCCTATTGTTGCTAATTATCAACACATCATTTATTTTACATTACCGAGTTGTTAATGCATTATGGAGAAGTATATAATTAATTTCATTTATTATCTCCATTAATCTGCATTTTCAAATTAATTAATACATTAATTAAATCATTAATTTTCCACCTCGATTCTCATATTTAGCAAGCATTGCAAATTATTATGTTCAATGGGTACCGATACTCAAACACGAGTACCGATATAGATATTGCTTACTAGAAATCCTATATTTCCACAAGTACCGATACGGGTTAACTCGTGCCAATACGACTCCCAATCGCGTTCTGGTACAGCCGAAGCCCATACTGATACCCGACTTACGGGTTCGCACCATTTCTTTGAATTTTGACATTACCATGCTTTATTCGATTCCTAAAGTTTATGAAAGTCATTAGGGTTTGTTTACTAACACATTCACCCAAATAATATTAATTACCGGCTTCATAATCATTTAATTGAGTATTTAACCTTTAAGCTTAATTCCTATTAAATTTGATCCATCTATTCGAATAAGCACACAAGGCATCACAATTATTTTAATCAATCAAAAAATCATCAAATAATCATACGAGCATCTCAAACGACCCTGCATGATCTCTATAAACTCCATGAGTCCCAACATATTCGTAACATCATCATGCATCTCACAAATGTCGAGTCTCATACTATTGGTCTCCACACATGCACATTCACCATCTACCTATTTTGTACATACCAACAAGCAAAGCAATCATATTTATGATGCTCGTGAAGTAATAGGAGTTCGAGGTGTACTAACCTTAAGTGATTATCAATAAATCCTTACTCGAGCTCCTCAAACTCTCCTTACGATCTGGTATCCGATCTTGAACAAACCTCATCAATATATGAATACCGCAATTGTTACTTAACCCCATTCACTAACTAATCCACAAGGTCAAACGTGTAAAAATAGCTTTATCAGGTTTAAATTTGGCAAAATAGACTGCTCCAACAGACTCAAAACGTAGAGAAACCCTCAGGTAAAGTCTCCTAAAAAAGTCAATGTCGATCAACGCTAGTCAACAGTAGCGCGGCGGCAGTCAACGATGACATGGCTTGGCAGCTGGCTAAGCTCGACTCGAAGGGCCAACTTGGTAGACCGACTCAAGTCAGCTTAGCCTACAGCTTGGCAAGCCAGCTTGACTCGGCCCAACAGCTGCCCAGCCCAATATTTGGATAAGCTGCAATCAACCGAATGTCGCCCACGCACAGGCGACGGCGAATGCCCAAATTGACTATCTTGACGCTGGTGAGCACGAGGTGGCCTCCGTTCTTTGTTTTGAGCACTCTAACCCCCTAAACTCAAAACTTCCTCTCTCTCACCCCCTCCGACGGTGACTCCGATGATGGTGCCGCTAGTATTGACGAACTCGTCTCGACGAGATGAACATAATTACGGTGGAGGTGTCGATAATGGACGACCGAATCTTTGTAGATATGAGTTTAAAACTCTCCCCTCACTTTTTTCTCCCCTTTTTTCATTTTCTCTCTCCCTCTTTACTTTTTCTCTCTTTCCAACATAATCCCTCATTTTTCCTCCTATCATCATCATTTCCTTTTAAAATTCAAACCTTCTTCCTTCATATAATGGGCCCAACATAACCACCTTAACTTGATCTTCTAAAATAAAGGTTCATAACCTAGGTACGAAACTCAATTCTTTAACCCGAAAATCTAGGTCATTACAAGGAAAAAACTGCAACAAATGAGACTTGTTCCCCACAATTAACTTCTTCCAATTCATCAGGCAACCAGTAGAGCTTTCAGATGTGGCCATCCAAGGCTTAAGAAGGGAGTTCTCCAGTCAATAGGAGCTTAATCAATAGCAAGAACCAAGAAAAATGAAAAGAAATGTAGAAAATTCCTAGAAGTTGAAGTCCATCTATCGTGCGCCGAGAGAGAAAAAATCGTCCATTTTAAAAAAAATTAAATTTAATACATATTATGTGTCACATTTTGTAACACCCTTAACGTATACTCGTAAGCTGAATATACATTAAAGATGTTACAAAGTCATTGAAAGAAATCTTGACTTGTAAAAAAAATTTATACCAAAATTCATTATTGTAGTTTAACCCTTTCTCAGTTTTAAATTAAAAGCTATGTCACTCTATTGCAGCTAGTTTTGACCCTGAATTGGTTTATAAAATTCATAATTGAGTTGTTGAAATAAAAATATAATTCAGGGTGAAAACTATTTACACTGCCTAGACCCTTTCTTGATTTTAAAAAATTTATGCGATTAGGGTTAAACTATACTTAACTATATCGAAAAATATAACTACTTATATAGCAAACCAATTTTTAAATTCATACATTGTAATACCGCATAAACACATTATAAATTTAAGATTACAAAATAGTTTGTCTCTTTAAATCCACTACATATATGTACATGCCCACTAGACATCAAACTTACAACATAAGATGTGCATACCGTGATTATTAGTGTAACTTGATTTTCCAATTTAATAGTTCCTTCTTACCGTTCTACTTGGGAGAACCTACGTGTGAAATAACACACGCTAAGTACGAACTTAGTGATGCAATAATCTTATTTATCAAAACATAAAATAAAGCAATACATGTTATACATTAACCTAGCATAGTTTCTGTTTAAGGTAGTATCGTACTAACAAGGTTTTCATAGTCAGTCAATATTCATGTGCAAGTCATAATTTTTCTAACTTAGTCTAGTTTCCAATACTCCATCATTATCAAGTAAATCATATACATGGCATAGTTCATACACATGGCATAATTAACATACATGACATACTTCATATACATGGCATAATTCATATATATAGCATGAAATATATACATGGCATAATCCATATACGTGTCATAATTCATATACGTAGCATGATTCATATACGTGATATCATTCATATACATGACTTAATTCATATACATAACATGATATGTTTACATGGCATAATTCATATGCATGGCATAATTCATATACGTAACATAATTTGTATACATGTCATGATTCATATACGTGACATGATTTATATACATAACTTGATTCATTTACATGACATGATTCTTTTACCTGCCATGATTCATATATGTGATTTAATTCATATACATGGCATGTTTCGTATTCATGGCATGGTTCATATACATGACATATTTCATATACATGGTATGGTTCATATTCATGACATGATTTATATACGTAACATGATTCGTTTACATGACATGATTCATTTACGTGACATGATTTTTTTATCATTGCCCAAAGTACGCTATATGAGATCGAGGTACGCGAGTCATCTTGAAATGACACCGTAGTGTCTAACGTGAACGTGGAGATGAGTAAGTACTCGTGGACGCTCTTTGCTCCCCATAACATGAAGCACCTCGACAGTGCACTCGGGCACAGTGGGCATGGATCCCCAGGGTGCATGTGACACAATCATTTTGTCACAATATCTGTCTGATAACATGAACATGAGGGTCCAGCTGCTAAAGACTCTATGGCATGCCAGCTATACCATGGACTCTCAAACACAATACTTGGGCATTTCTTTTATCATCAATCAATCATCATAATCAATCATATAAATAAATATTTCATGATTCATGCTTCATCATAAATGTTCACGGTAAATATAGATCATCATATAAATAAACATTTCATATCACATACTTCAACATAATTGGTCATGGCAAACATAAATTAACATATATATAGATAATGCAATATCATTTTAATTTAAGGTTGACTATTAGCAAGTCTTCCTAATTGCATTTTAAAACATGTAAATGCACTCACTTGGGCCATGAATAGTATGCCTCACTAAGCTTACTCGAGGTTCTTATCTTTCTTTTTATCACTGGTTCTCCTTCGATCTCTTTTTAGAACTGTATAAGACCAATCGAACTTATACATTACCATTCTCGTATTCAACTTAAATCTAACATTGCTATCTTGATTCTTAAACATAACTATTCTAATATAAAATTTTTTGAAAATTTCCCCAATATTCTTCAAAGTTGCCGAATTGGTCCCTAGGTCCTTATTGACCATTTTGAACATTAAACAATTGTTCAAGCCTAATTTGGACAATTTCCATAACTTAATACTTATTTTGGACTTTTACCCTTTAAGTCCTCAAACTTTATAAAAGTGACATTTTAGTCACTACTTCACTTTTGTACATAAATTCATGTACAATTAAACCATCCATTTATTAACATCCTTAGAAATTTTCCTTCAACTTTTAAACTTTATTTAACTTGGTCCTTCAATAATTCTTTATTTTCGAAAAAGGTCCTTAAATTTTCCTTTCTTGTCATTTCAATCCTTTAACTTTCATAACATGCTTGAATCTTTAATTCTATCAATTTTCCATAAATTCAAGACCAATCCTTAATTTTTCCTAAATTGCCGAATTGGTCCTTCAACTTCCAAAATTTTCATTTTGGTCCCTAATCATCAATTCAAGCTGATTTCATCATAAATCAATAATTACAATGCTAAAAATAAATTTTCAATAATTTCTCTTAATTTCTTAAAATTTTTGAATTGGTCCCTATAAATTCAATTGGAGAAATTATTTAATCTAACATCAAAATTAAGCTTCCAACATCACAATCTATTCAATATCATCCTTAATTTAGCTTCCTAGCCAAAACCCCCAAATTTTAGGGTTAGGCTTTATAATCTCAATCATGGAATTAATCCAAATTCAACTTGATTCCATGTTTTAAATCATCAATTCAACTAACTACAATCCCAGTTTCATCCTAAGCTTCAATTTCCATAATCATCTTCATCAATAACATGAACTAAAATTAACTTTTATCATGCAATATTACTATCAAAATGAAGAGAATCAAGTGTAGAACAATTTACCTAAATTAATTTTGCTTGAAACTTGTCTTGATTATCCAATTTTGAGCTTGAAAATTTGAAAACTCCTTCCCCTTTTCTTTCTATGAGTTTCGAATGGCACAAATAATAGATGAGAAAGATTTTTCTCATATTTTTAATTGTTTTAATCCATGTGTAAAGTTAAATGAATTTTAAATTCATTTAACTAGTGAATTTACTATTTTGCCCTTTTAATCCAATGGCCAAGGTTCAATCTCATCAAAAATCAATGGCCATGATTAAATCCAAGTGTTATTCCTCTTCCAAAATTGCCCTCAAAGTTCCAAAATATTTCAAAAATGCCATCCATGGCAAATGACCAATTAGCCATCCAACTAGACTTTATTTACTTACATGACTTAAAATTGCCATTCCATAAAAATTGAACCAAATTGGTTCCATCCTAACCAGCCTCCTTCCCAAATTATCATAAATTTTAATTTATGATATTTATTCGATCCAATTATTCGAATTTCACTCAATACGATTTCCAATTTTCCTTTCTTTGATCTTTATAGCCATTCCATCATAATCTAACTAAATCTAGTTAGAATCCAACCAACAATAATAAAATGTTCATAAAATAATATTTTATGAATTTCCCATAATCTTTAGAACTGTCTTTAAATTTTCAATTCGATCTGATATATCGATAATTATCGCGAATTTTATCAGATACATTTCCTCTTAGAAATCTTATCTCAACAATTCATTATGAATATTACTGACTTAAACTGAATCCTTTTTATCAGTCAAAATATCAAATATGGGACCTTCCCGGTAGGTCATCATCCCTGTGCTACCCTGGTTTGAGCACGCTTAACAATTTTTATTCGATCTAAAATTCGAATAATATAAGCCTCGTATGAAAAATTTGGGTAACACAGAAATACCACTCTTGGGGTGAACTATACATTTACGGGGTTAAATTACATAACTTTTTAAAAAATACACATTGGCCCCTAAACTTTTCCAAAGTTTACACTTTAACCCCTAAACTTTTAAAAATTATATTTTAGTCACTAAGTAAAAATTGAGATATTACACAGTTTTTTGTCACATGATATATTTTTAGAACACCACATTATTTATATGTTGCTACTTTTATCGTGTTGACGATCACGGTTGGTCGTTTAAACTTTATTTGCTAGAGACAAAAGAAAATTAGAAAAATAAAAAAAATTGACAAAATAAAAAAGTGGCAAGATAAAAAAATTGTTTTTTCTGTTAGTGTGCTTGATTGGGAGAATGTTAAACTGGAAGGAAAATATGTTTCTTTCCTTTTTCATTGCTCGGTACAATAAAAAAGTGGAAAGAAATAAAATTCACTTTCCCATTATACTTTTATACTTATATTTTTTTGATAAATTTTATTTTGATATTTTTTAAATAATAAATATTATTAATTATTAATTAAAATAAAATTATTATATTAATAAAATTATTTAAATATAATTAATATTTAAAATGAATAATAATAAAACTTTATATTAATAATAAATAAATAAAATAATGTTATTCATTATTAAAAATCCAAAGATATAGTTTTTAAAACATTATAATAATTAGTAAATATTATTTATGCCCATATAATTATTATCAAAATATTATTGTTATAATTATATAAATAAAAATATTAAGATTAATATATGTTACTAAAATAAAAATAATTTTAATTATATTAATTACTTTTTAAAATAAAAATATTATATTATTAAAAATTATTAATAAATATTTTCTTCCGACATCATTCGCTAAGTGACCGAAACAAGTTGGCTCTTCGCTTCAAACTTCCATACCCTACGTTCCAGGAGGATTTTAACTTTGGGCTTACATGCGGTGTAATTTTCAATGGAATATTTCATAATTCCGGCATGATCTTCACAATAAGCTTTGGCATTATACCACTAAATATAGAGCCATTAAATATTAGATCTTTAAAAGCTCGTTAAAATGATAGAATTATTATTCATCGTTTTAAATTGAGTATGCCCGAATACCTTTAAATTTGTATGTGTCTGTGTTGAGACCATGGTCAGGTTTGGGAGTCAATTATATATGATAAAGGTTGAAGTACTTTCTTTGTGACCAAAAACCGATACCTAAAATGATTATGTTGTCTCTAAAATTTAACTAGAGAATAAGATTAGTCGCACTTGTAAATAAAGATGAAAAAAGCAATAAATGAAGAAAAAAATTAAAAATTAAAAAAACTTTAAAAATGTAAATGATTAAGAAATATTCAATATCGTTTTTTAGAGTGTAATCAATTACGACACACCTATATCAAAATATGTGATTCACTATGTTGAAATAATGATGATCCTAAGTATGAGGATCATATATGTAGTTATCATTATGAACAATGTTGTGACTGTTACATAAGATCCAAGAAACATGCATATAGTAGGTCAGTTCAGCATGTCGTTTTCTAGCACATACTTATGTATTGATTTTGATATCTTCATGTCAATGATAAAATTTTACCATCAATCAACTACATATCAGTCTCAATATATTATTATTGTTTAAGCCTACAATAATACTTAACTAATCATATTTAAGAATAAACATATTTATTCTTCAAATTTTATTATAAAACAACTTATTAATTTTACAATAAATTAACTAAAATAATATCAGAACGCTTTATACTATGTGATTAAGTTATATTAGGACTCTAATTGGCTTGAGACAATAGCTTTTCTTAATCAAACTTAACGAGTAAACGTAAGGTTTAAATGAAAAATTAGTCTTTAAATTATATTTTACTTTTGATTTGGTCCTAAACTATTTTATATTAAAATAAGTATCTAACTAGTATTTCTTGTCATTTTAAGTACCTAAACTACTTTTTGGTCAAAACAAGTACGTATACAATGTCATTTTTTTAACCCATAAATTATCTTTTGATCCAAAAAAATTTTATGACGTGTCAATATCTTATTGGTCAAAAATAAATTTTTTAACTTAAATAACTATTGGACTTTAAGCGATAGAAAATAATAATTTAAGTATTTTTTTGAAAAAAATAATTTAAGGACTAAAAACAGAAAATAATATAATTTAGGGGCTGATTTTTCGTTTAAGCCAAAAAGTAATAGAAACCCACATAAACTGTTTTAACTTGAAACAAAGGGAAAACTTCCTCGGCAAGTACTTACAAGTATCACTGATATTTTTCAGTTAAATTTATTCTCTTGGCTTTCTTTCAGGTAACTTAATTTCGATATTTTCTTCTTCAGCAATTAAAGAAACCATGGCTGCCGATAGTGATAGGTATGGCATTTGAACCTTGGCTCGTTTATATCTAATCTCTCTTACTTCTTCAATGATTGCTTGAAATTTATGTTTTATTTGTTTAGGCATTAATGGTTAAACAGGGTTCTTGATTGATATTTTTAGAAATAATAAATATTCTTTTTGATTCATAGAATTAAAGAAACTCGATAACCTGTGAAGTAAGAATCGAGAGGGAACAAAAAAGGGTAAGGCCATTGATTAACGAATAACCCACCAAGTATTCTGTGATCAAATATTGATCAGGAGAAAGGGATTTAAATTGCGGTTGTGATTGTGTTTCCGATCATGGTGTTTTATTGTGATTTTTGACATAAAAAACATTATAATGGTCATTGCGGGCCCTTATTTTATGCCATAAGGGTTTCAGATGGTACTGTTACCGCTATATAGCAACCGTTATTGCAGTAACGGACCTTTATTTGAATCCGGGTAAAGGCGGCTGAATCAAGTGCTCGCAACCGTTGGCGTCGTCTCCTTGGTTTTTGGTTTTGTAGTTTCAGGGTTGGTATTCAAGAGGGGGAGTTGAAGATGATGTGTGGATCGTTTTATATAGCCAAAGATAGAGGACCAAAGCCCCAGGGTGATTACAGCCACTTTATCTGTGAAGAGATGCAGACGATTGGAGTGGCGGATGGTGTGGGCGGTTGGATCAGGCACGGTGTTGATGCCGGAAAATATGCGAGGGAACTCATCAACAACTCTCTTCTTGCTACGCTCACTCAGCCACTCGCTCAGGTCGACCCGATCGAAGGTTTTGGACGAGGCCTCGGTGATGACCAAAGCTGCAAGGATCTTCAACAGCTTGCATCATAACTCTCCACAAGGACAATGTGTGTTCTTTTTTATCTAATCTCATTACAGAAATCATGCTAATGCAAACCAAACTATGGGATCTTTGAATCTTCTTTTTCCTGTGTAGATGTCGCATGCTGTTAACATGGGAGATAGTGGATTTAGGGTGATCAGACGAGGTGCAGCCGTGTACAAATCCCCGATTCAGCAACACTCTTTCAATTCACCATATCACTTCTTTTATTTTATTTATACTTTTTCTTATATTTATTTTTATTCATAAAATTGATCGATTTATTATGATTTAATTTTTTATAATTATTTTCTTAGATTAAATCTATAATTTTAAGAAAAAAACTCCCAGGTATACATATACAAATTTAAGTTAATATTTTTGTGAACTTTCTTGTTTTAAATATTTTTTATAATTTTTTTGTATTAAGATTTTAAAAAATAAAAAATAACCTTTTTAAATAGATAATATTTCAATAAAAAATACAATTAAATAATATCATAATAAAAATTAGGCATAAGGATAAATTTGACTCTTAACGTTTACTATTTTTGTTATTTTGGCCCTCATACTTTTTTAAGGATAAATTTGGTCCTCAACCTATATCCTTTTGTCACATTCTTTATTTTTTTTAACTAATATGCTGACTAGACCGTTAAAAATTTAACGACAATGATAAAGCACATACATGTGACAATTTATTTTAAATAACATGGTATTTAACATATTACATGCATACATGTGTAATATAATTGCATTTTGTTGAGTATATTTTGATATAACAAATATTTGTAAAAAGTTACTGAATTTGATCAAAAATTTCAAAAATAATTCAAAGTTCACAAAACTTGAAAAATATGGTTAAAATGTTTGAGTAAAAACATAGATCGAATATATATTCAAAAAGTCAAAATCTAACCAATTTTTTATTATTTTAATGAAGTTTTCGATACCCCTGAGATGGTTTCGAAGCCATACGAACAAAAAAATTAAAATGGGCTAAGGTTTCCATACCTTTGTCACGGGCCGTGATCCAAAGCCCAAGTCATTGGCACCACAGGGTGCACACCAAGGTGTCCATGAGGTTCTGAGGCACACTTTGGGCTTGAAGAGACCACCAGACTGGCCCGATCCGTGGGAAGATCCAAGAAGGCTTATCCATCCACACCTATGTGAACATAGGAGATTCTTTCCATAGATAGCTAAGGAATATTCTTGGCATTATGCCTTGTGGTTGGTAGAGTTGTATCTAGGCCGTTGATGTAAATCAGTAGGGACCGTCGGATTAGAGGGGACTCAACTATAAATAGAGGCCTCCCCACCTCAGTTGTAATCATCCATTCTTTCATCTATTCTTGAGTAATAGAGAGCGCATTCACTCTAAATTCTCTGAGTTGTTTTTCTCTTGTTCTTCGCGTTCTTTCAGAGTTCTTCGTAGCCGATCTCATAGTTTGATTCCGCTAAGAATGATCTTGCGTTCTTCGTTGCCTTCGGAATTCGATCTTTCGGGTCGAGGATTCAGGCTTACTTAGTCGTTTGTCTTAAGGACTCGACTAAGGCCGCACGTCGGGCTGGTTCAGAAGTCTAGCCTCATGACAGTTGGTATCGGAGCCACTGTTCGTAGCCACGGTTCGTGAATAGAGTGCTCGTGGAAGGCATTGTTGGAGATGGAGACAAGGAAAGAAGGAAATGCTGTAGCGCAGATGGGTGACGAGGCCCAGGCTGTCGAAGGAAGGACCCAGAGGCGTAGAGACTTTGTGGCGTCGTGTGGGAGGATATGGACCAAGTTCAAAACCACCAGGTTCCAGAGGAAAAGCCTCGTGATTACCAAGGAGAGCCTCGAGGTGAAGGACCACGAGGGGGGAGTAGAAGGCATATCAGGCATAACGGACAAAGTGGAGGGACGGAGTGATGCGGTTGAAGCCGAGGTGCAAGCTTCAACAAAGATGGATGGGACTTCGTATGGCGGGGAAAAGCCATCGAGGGGGAACAAACCCAGGATGTTAGTCCGACCATGGGAAATGAAGCCACGGAGGTGCTTCTATTGTGGCGGCGAACATCGGTCAAAGGATTGTTCCAAGGAAGCCGACCTTTCAGCCATCAAGGTAAACGATGAGTCTGTGAAAAGGGAAGCTAGAGCTGGCGTGATTGTTTCGTCTACAACGGTCAAGCCGGAGGTGCAGCGAAAGTGTCTTCGTTGCGAGGGGCCACACAGTTGGCTCGATTGCCCCGACAGAGTCAAGTCGAGGGAGGAGAAAGTGCAATGGAAGTGTTCTCATTGCATGGAGCCACATCGTTGGCGTGATTTCCCACATAGAGTCAAGCAGTCAAAGGTACAGGACGAGCCCGAAGAGAGCGAGGCTTTGAAGCTCGATTCGTTATGTGAAGAGCCACCGTTGGGCAAGGTGGAGGGTGCGTTGAACTTCGTGGAGAAAGAAGTGGCAATGCAAAATGGGGCGTCGGACTTCAAGGATGTAGAAGGGCCGATGCATTTTAGAGTGAACGCGAGGGAGTTCATCCCGAGGAAGGTACATCTCGAACACAATCTTTGTGTTTTTGGTTTTGATTTGTCCGGTTTGTTGGGTGTAGGCAGCAGAAAACCTAACCCATCAAATGGTGAAAGTTCAAAGGCGGCATCCAAACCTTTGTTCGAGGGTCATGGTGATCCAAGTGGAGACAAATCTCAGCTGCTAGGAAAGAGTTCCTACGGCCGAGATGTGCGAGGTGGTTCGACGAGCGATGTTACATGGCGGCGGAAACCAAAGCGAGGAGTCCATATGGGTGGACACCCCAGCACGAGTCAGGTGCTCTTTATGGGAAGAACGGTCCTTATGGGGGGACAACCAAGCTTGATTCAAAGTTGGGAGAAAGCTAAGGTGCCAAGGAGGTCCCAGGATCGTTGCCAACTTTATTCTGGAGCAGCGACGAGGGCGTCGCCGAGTTTGGTGGGGGAGAATGTCACGGGCCGTGATCCAAGGCCCAAGTCATTGGCACCACAGGGTGCACACCAAGGTGTCCATGAGGTTCTGAGGCACATTTTGGGCTTGAAGAGACCACCAGACTGGGCCGATCCGTGGGAAGATCCAAGAAGGCTTATCCATCCACACCTATGTGAACATAGGAGATTCTTTCCATAGATAGCTAAGGAATATTCTTGGCATTATGCCTTGTGGTTGGTAGAGTTGTATCTAGGCCGTTGATGTAAATCAGTAGGGACCGTCGGATTAGAGGGGACTCAACTATAAATAGAGGCCTCCCCACCTCAGTTGTAATCATCCATTCTTTCATCTATTCTTGAGTAATAGAGAGCGCATTCACTCTAAATTCTCTGAGTTGTTCTTCTCTTGTTCTTCGCGTTCTTTCAGAGTTCTTCGTAGCCGATCTCATAGTTTGCTTCCGCTAAGAACGATCTTGCGTTCTTTGTTGCCTTCGAAATTCGATCTTTCGGGTCGAGGATTCAGGCTTACTTAGTCGTTTGTCTTAAGGACTCGACTAAGGCCGCACGTCGGGCTGGTTCAGAAGTCTAGCCCCGTGACACCTTGCAAAAGATAATGTATCCAAATTTTTAGTTCCAATATTGGAGAATTAATCTCGAGATTTGGGGATGTAATTGACACTATTTCAGGAATGCATGTTTCTTTGGATGCCATAAGAGATTTTGTTTCCTTATTCGAACTTTTAATTTCCAAAGGTGGAATGGAATGCTTTAATGACGGCCTAGGGGAATCCTGTTTGTCCATACTCACCGAGTCAATCGTCATCTCCAAATCTTCATGATCATTGATACTAATGATGACTTTGTCTCCTAAACACGGATCGGGAAGAGACGACCATCCACTTTCAAGTCTAAATTTTCTTCCATCATCTCTATATGACCAGTCAGGATTTGAATTCTACTACGCTCAAAAGAATGCGGGCTTTGAGCGTCGTCATCTAATCGAACTAACGTACCCCATAGCTTCGCAATGTTAGCAAATAATGATTGGGACCAAACATGAACTGAAACCCCAGTAATTGAGAGCCATACCCATCTTCTCGAGCGAATCAGCTGCAAAAATTCCATCTTCAACTCCTCTAATTCGCACATAATCAAGAAAATATTCCATGCCAATCGTATCAAAGAAAAGCCTTGAAAGCCTTAATGAAATTTTTACACTAGGTCTGCCACCAATTTTGGTTTATCCGACCAACCTACCACGCATCTCTTAAGAATATCATCATAATCCACCTCAACAACACCTATTACTTTTCTCCGTGACACAATTGGAATTCTAGAATGCACGCTTGTGGACCCCGATTGAGTAGATTTGTTGTGCTTTTTCCTCCAAAAGGTTGATCTAAACTCTTTTTGTTCCAGTGAAACCTTTATCTTAAACCCGTGTAACCAGAATCCATCAAGACGCTCAATCACTCTCAACGCATCTTGCCTTGTTGCCATTCTAACAAAACCAAACCGCTTACCATTCCGATCCAGCTTATTGGGTATAAACACATCTACGACAACCCCATGACGATCAAACGCTTCCATAATCCATGCAACCAAATATAACAATAAAAAGAAAATATATATTTTCTATTCTTGCACTTTTCTACCCTTCTAATTTTCCTTCCTTCTATTTTTTTCTCTCTACCAAACAAAACCCAAGTGTAAGCAAGCTTGAGGTCTCAAATAATTGCATGTTAAAAGTTAAAGGGCTAGGTATTTAATTAAATCATTTTCTTATGTTGAGTGATGGGCTAGCCATTAGTGGTCTTAAATTTTAGAACCAAGCAAGGTGAAGTATGCTCAAATTTCTTTGATTCTTTTTAGCATGCATGTATTTCTTGTTTAATTAATAGCTAATATATGCTATGTATTTTTTTTTAAATAGTCTAAAGGTGATTATAAGATAGTATATGTTCATAGATATTCTTAATTCTTTAACAATGCGCATACACCATGGAGATTAGGTGAGTGTAGTTTCGTATGAGTCAAATGGTAATTTATGTTAGTATATATGTTTCGGGGTACATGTTGGTAAGGAATTTGTGATGTTTGGTATTTTGAGCAATTTCTCTCACCAAGCAAGATTCGGCAAGTATAGGATTGTTAAGGTATGTATTGTGTGAAATAAATTTATGTAATTATGAAGAATACGTGCTTAGTTGTTATTTTGAGGAAAGGTTGTTAGGATGATCAATCAATTGTGATGGTGGCCAAGAGGGGGTGAATTGGCAATTTTAAAGTTTGGAAGCAAATTGAAAGATTTAGACAATGAGACACAAGGATTTATAGTGGTTCAAGCTTCTAACAAGCTCCACTATCTTAGCTTCCTACTAAGGATTTTCAACAATTTCACTATGAAATTCTTCCCCTTTTGTAGGCTTAGTAGGCAACCGTTACAAGTTCAAGCTTTCTACCCAAAGCTTTGAACAATTCACTCTCAATACAAAGAAAGAAGATTGGCAAATAAAATATCCTCACAAGATACAAATTTTTGCCCAATAATGATCACTCACAATCCCAAACTTGAATCAAAGATATACGAAAGAATTAAACAAGTTGGGTGTACAAGATTTGACTCTAAAAGCACAAAGGGTTGGATTTTGCTTGATTGCTTGAATGTTGTTCAATGAATGTTCAATAGTTGTTGCAGCAGCATTAGAGTCTTGTATTTATACCCCCTTATTGAATTCTAACCGTTTGGGTGGTTGAGGTATTGAATATAGTCGTTGATGAGCAAATTTCCCGCAATAAATGATGTATGGTCACCTATCGTATCGGTACATGAAGGCCAGTATCGATACCTGTTACAAGAAAAATATAGTTGTTGTGCGGTATCGTATCAATACGCGGGATGGCGTATCAAAACAGACATAGTGTAAATTTGGGGGCGTATTGAAACGGCAAGGCCGTATTGGTACGATATTTGTTTACTGGAATCTGAGTTGGAAATATTGCATCGGTACACCTAGGGGCGTATCGATACGGGAAACGAAAAATTAAAAGTTCGTTGATTCCAATAACTGACAAGGTAATGATCAAAAATTTAATGCAACAATCTCGAAGATCTTGTCAAACCGTATCGAAACGGATGGGACCGTATCGGTACGACTAAGAATATCTTAAACCTAGATTTTAGATCGTATCGAAAATGATAAGGCCGTATCGAAACGCGAAGCTTAAAACGTTTGCCCAGATGAAGGCCGTATCGAAACGGTCAAGACCATATCAAAATGCAAGGCCTAATTTTTCAAAGTCATATGAATGTCGTATCAAAACGGGCTAAGCCGTATAGGTACGCTTTGAAAAACCAAATTCCAGTAACGAATTTCCGTATCGAAACACCAAGGGGTGTATCGATACGTCTGGGCGAAGATGCATAGTTTGGCTTGAAAACACTTAGAAATATTTTGGTTTTAAGTTTTTGGATTTAAAGAAAATTTTTCTTGTCAATTTGTGAGACTTTAGAATACTTAAAAATTTATTTTATTTTACAATTTAGTCCTTAAATAATTTGTTATATCAAAATCAAACATAGGTTTTACAATCTCCCCATTTTTGATATAACAAAACCAAAGTGAAAATTTTTTAAGTATCTTTGAAAACTTTGAAAATTACTCCCCTTTAATTTAAGACTAAAAAGTTTTTCTTTGAAAAGTTTGAAAAAATTTGGCTCTTAAATCTTCTCCCCCTTATTGTTAGATCAAAATCAATTCAATAGGGCATAACAAGTAAACAACAATAACTCCAAGCAATTAAATAAGCAACATAATATTAAAATTTAAACCATGATCTAAGATAACCAAATAAATCCAACTCAAATCCTAAAAACATAAACCAAATAAAAACCAAAGCATAGGAATCAAAAAACATAAAACAATAGGTGCATAAACTAATCCTAATATGATATGATATGATATAAAATGCAAAAATCCTAAGGATTCATCCCATCATCTCCATCATCTTCATCTTCTTCATCTTCATCCTCATCATCATTCTTGGCTTGAGTCCCAAGGGATTGACGCCATTCGCCATGAAACGCGGTAAGAGTGAGATCCATTGAGTTTTGGCGATTTTCAATAGCCGTCACTCTTTCCTCCAAGGATGTGAAGCGTGTGTCGGTCGCGGCAAACCCAGAATCCATGGTTGTTTGCAAAGAAGCAATGTTGGTGCTCAAGTTGGTGAATTGCCCATTGAGGTATGCCATGAAAGCATCAAGATTAGGTTGGGCCACCGGGTCTTGTGGAATGGGAGCCTCTTAAGGAGCCCACCACTTGATCGGGTTGAACACCTCTCGGAAGATCGGTATTTCGGATCCATTCTCTATTGTAAAATGTGAACCTTGCGCGACGAAGAGAGAGCTCATCAATAGGATCGGTGAGAGGTTCCGCAAAGTCATAGGAGAAATTAATTCCCATCTTGTGAAATATGTAGCTTAAAGCAGTGCCATATGTAAAAGATGTAACCATAGAGGTATGACGATGTTGCACAAGGAAGACAATTTTCGCGAACATAATTTGAGCAAGGTTTGGTCACTTACCCTCATGAAAACAACAGAGCCAAAAGTCATCGACTTGGCGGATCGTAGAAAACTTGCCACCAGATGGACGGAACCACCAAGTGATCATGAGGTGTAGAATACGGTCATAGGCATCTAGTACGGTCACGGAGCCTCCAAGGACATGTCCCATTGAATCCTTATCATCAATTCTCGTATCCTCAAAACCCAAAAAGTTTGCTAAAAAGGTTGAATCAATGCGAAATTTCTTACCCATTAAATAAGATTCAATTGCAATAACCAAGGATCTATTTTCATTGAAAATACATCGGGCATTGGAATAAAAAATCAAAACAAGGTTTTGGTATAAAATATAGAGTATACTCAAAAATGGCATAAATTTCCATTCTTCCATCAAATTAAGATATTTAAATTGAAATCTTTCAAAAGATAGAAAAGGGATCGAAGTAACACGCTCTCAGCGAATTTTATAACTTTGATATTTTTTAAAACGATCCATAGCATGTGGAAATTGAGGTTCTTTAAAACAATTTTGATAGATATGGGTAAGATTGGGTCGATTACCATTATGGTCGGGATTGTGACTAGGAGGATTGAAACTAGAGGCTATTTCTTTTCTTGCACGTTTCTTTGGTACCATAATCTGAAAACAAAATCAAACCAAAAACAATGTATGCATAAATCAACACATTCGATCCAAAAATTAATCCAATAATCAAGGTATTGTTAAAAATCTATACAATATAGTTTAAAAATATTTACAAGTATAAAAATAATTTTTGGTAAAAGAAAACTTCAAAAACAGTGTTAAAAATTATACGATATAATTTTATATTCGAATAAAAAAATTTCAGATTTGAAAAAGATTTTACAAAAACTTTGAAAGCTAAACTATGTATATCCTAAATATGTGATTATGATTCAAAAACAATGAGTAAATATGTACAAAAATGAAAAAGAAAAAGTTAGGGTTTATACCTTGAATTTGGGATTAAGGATGAATGAAGAGATGTTGATGCACAAACTTGATGATTTTTGTTTGGGTTTGATATAAAAACCAAAAGCCCTCAAAGATTTTGAAGAGTTGTGTGAAAAATTGTAAAGGATTTGGAGGATTTTATAGAGGATTTTTGGACTAGGGTTTTGAAAGAAAAGAATATGTGTTTTAATTAAAGTTAGGAACCTCTTTTAATGCCCGAATAACTGCCCGACGGCTGAGAGTACCGATATGCCACGTGGCATATCTAAACAACTGTACCGAAAAAAAGTTGTAACCCGTTTTCGATACGCGACCTGTCTCGATACATCTTAATCTGTACCAAAACACGTTTCAATAACCCGTATCGATCGCGAAACACCGTATCGATACATCTCTGTGCGTAAATGACATTTTTGGCCGCAGGTTGCTCAAAAATTCAATTTGAATCGAATCGAAATGCATGAAAATGATATGAGATCATCATGTATGAATAAAACAGATGCATACTCCCCTAGCAACAAGCATAGATGCATATTGGAGCAAAACCACAAAAGCAATGTAATCAAATAAATTCAAGCATGTTTTTAAGACCAAAATAGGCTTTAAGGGTCAAGGAAGGATGGTTAAACCTAACTCTCTCCTAAGAGACCAAAAACGCTCTTTGTCTAGTGGTTTGGTGAAGATATCTGCTAATTGATTTGAGGTGTCTACATATTCTAGAACTATATCATTTTTCAAGACATGATCCCTAACGAAATGATGTCTTATTTCTATGTGTTTGGTTCTAGAGTGTTGGATGGGATTCTTAGAGAGACAAATGGCACTAGTATTGTCACACCTAATGAGGATGGTACCGACATCAATTCCATAATCTAAGAGTTGTTGCTTCATCCAAAGGACTTGAGTACAACAACTTTCTAAGGATATATATTCGCTTTCGTGGTAGATAATGCTACACTATTTTGCTTCTTAGAAAACCAAGATATAAGCATACTACCTAGGAATTGACATGTGTTGGAGGTACTTTTCTATCTATTTTACAACCCCCATAATCTGCATCCGAGAAGGCATAAATACTAAAGGAAGAGTCTCTAGGATACCAATGACCTAAATAAGGTGTATCTCTAAGGTATCTAAAGATCCTCTTAACGGCTATAAGGTGGGATTCTCTAGGACTAGCTTGAAATCTAGCACACAGCAAACACTAAACAAGATATCCAGTCTACTTGCGGTAAGATAAAGCAAAGATCCTATCATTGATCTATAAAGCTTTAAATCCACACATTTACCTCTTTCATCCTTATCAAGCCTTGTAGAAGAACTCATTGGTGTAGCTTGAGGTTTTGCATTCTTCAAGCCAAACTTTTTGAGCATGCCCTTTATATATTTAGCTTGATTGATGAAGATTCCATCCTTCCTTTGTTTAATTTGGAGCCCCAAAAAGTAGGAAATATTCCTCATCATGCTCATCTGAAATTCACCTTGCATCAACTTAGCAAACTCTTGACAAAGAAATTCATTAGTAGAACCGAAAATAATATCATCAACATAAATTTGAACTACTAATATGTCTTTGTCATTTGAAAACTTTATTTTATGCAAACCTTTACTAGATCTTTTGAAACCAATTTTTCTAAAATACTGTGCTTGCATGCCCTAGTTTTCTATGCCATAACAATGAATCATGCTCATCATTTGCAACAAAACATGCGTAAGAAATGTGTATGTCATCTAGATGCACCATGTATATGTTTCCTATGTGATGACCAAAAACCACAATTTTATTTGTTTCAATGTTTAAAATCTTGCAACCATTAGAATCAAAAAGAATATTGAAACCTTTGTCACATAATTGACTAATACTTAAAAGATAATGTTTTAGACCGTTGACATATAAAACATTATCAATGAGAATGGATGAGTGATTACCAATGGAATCAATTCATTCAATGTGGCCTTTGGAGTTGTCACCAAATGTTACTACTCCTCCACTCTTTGGCTTTAGTTTCAAGAATCGACTCTTGTCTCCTGTCATATGTCTTGAGCATCCACTATCAAGGTACCATGAGTTTGCACTTGTAGCCTTGGCCTTGTAGTAATGCCCCCTACAAACATGGAATCAATTTTGGATTTTTGGTATCCAAATCTTTTTGGGTCCATGTACATTAGTTTTCAAAATCTTGGTTCCCTTAGGAATCCAAGAAGTACTCTTATTAACATTGTTAGAAGCAACAACATCCTTATGAATCCATACACTTCTAACTTTCTTACCATAATAGGGCCTTGAATACCTTTCATGTTTGTACTCACCAAAGTTCTTTTTTATATAGTTGGGTTTTAAAAATTGCCCTTTCTTCAAAACTTGGTTTCCCAACCTTGTTCCAAGAAGCTTTGAGATCATTTACCTCCTTTAGGTAATGATCTTTTAACTCGAAAAGAAGGTTATTTAAATCAAAATTTTCCTTTTCAAAATACTTTTGATCATCTTATAAATCACTAACCATCTTTTCAAGTTCCTAATTGGTTTTAGATAAGAAATTATTTTGGTATTTCAAATCAAGGATAATTTTCTTATTTTTCAAAATAGATTCCTTATATTTTTTAACCAATTCATCATAAGCCTCTTGCAACTCATTATAATCATCAAATAATTCATCATAAGTAAGATCATTTAATGAGTTAGAGGTTACCTTAGGATCCTCCTCAAAGGCCATGAGACATAAGTTTACAATTTTGTGCTCTTCATCACTTGAAGACTCTTCATCGCTCCAAGTGGCTATATGCGCTTGTACTTCTTTTTTTTCTCAAGCCCTTCTTCTTGAGTTGGGGATAATCGATTTTGATGTGCCCCGGCTTACATTCATAGCACATGATAGGATCATTCTTTTATTCTTTGCTCTTGTTCTTAAGATCCCTTCTCCGTTGAATTTTCTTTTTCGTTGGATCTCATGAGCTGAGTGAATCATTTGGCTATCATAGTCAATTCCTCGCCTTCCTCCTCGCTAGAATCAATCTCATCATCAGATGCTTTGAGAGCAATTTCACTCTTCTTTCTCTCCACTTCCTTCTTCTCGACCTTCATTTTTTCCTTCTTCTTTTCCTCATATTTTTCTTTTGCATTATCTCATGGGTGAGAAGAGACCCCATGAGAGTGTCAAGCTTTAGCGCCTTGAGATCTTTTGCTTCTATGATAGCCTTTCTTTTACCATCCCAAGACTCAGAAGTGAGTATATTAGTTTTGAACTAGCTTCTCCTCCAAATGATTTCTCCTAGACCCTTGAGGCCATTGACAATGATGGAGAATCGTTCAAGATTTTGAGATGTCTTCATCCGCTCCATCTTGAAATTTTCATAGCTCAAATTTAAAAGCCCAATCTTGGTCTCTTAACTTCATTAGTGCCTTCGTATGTGATCTCTAGCTTTTCCCTTATTTCTTTGGCACTTGAGCAATATGACATCTTGGAGCACTCGTCCGGTCCAAGTGAGCAAAATAGCATATGCATTGCTTTATCATTGATTTGGAGCTTCTTCCGATCTTCATCGGTCATCTCGTGCTTGGACTTCTGGTACTAACTCGACTATCTTCTCTCTCATCGGGATTGTCGATCCATCTTCCACTACATCCCATAGGAGGTAGTCATGGGATTTGATGAAGAACCTCATACAGTTTTTCCAATGAGGATAGTTATCCCCATTGAAGTATAGAGGTTTGGTGATGGAATGAGACTCGCATGTTGTTGTTGCCGGGTGGATGCCATGGCTTTGACTTCTATTTATTAAATCACCTTCTAGGATCGCCTCAACGGTTGTTAGACCTTCAGTTGAGTGTGGCTCTAATACCAATTGTTAGGATGATCAACTAATTGTGATGGTGGCCAAGAGGGGGTGAATTGGCAATTTTAAAGTTTGTAAGCAAATTGAAAGATTTAGACAATGAGACACAAGGATTTATAGTGGTTCAAGCTTCTAATAAGCTCGTCCACTACCTTAGCTTCCTACTAAGGATTTTCAACAATTTCACTATGAAATTCTTCCCTTTTCTAGGCTTAGTAGGCAATCACACAAGTTCAAGCTTTCTACCCAAAGCTTTGAACAATTCACTCTCAATACAAAGAAAGAAGATTGGCAAATAAATATCCTCAAAAGATACAAATTTTTGCCCAATAATGATCACTCACAATCCCAAACTTGAAACAAAGATATACAAAAGAATTAAACAAGTTGGGTGTACAAGATTTGACTCTAAAAGCACAAAGGGTTGGATTTTGCTTGATTGCTTGAATGTTGTTCAATGAATGTTCAATAGTTGTTGCAGCAGCATTAGAGTCTTGTATTTATACCCCCTTATTGAATTCTAACCGTTTGGGTGGTTGAGGTATTGAATATAGTCGTTGATGAGCAAATTTCCCGCAATAAATGATGTATGGTCACCTATCGTATCGGTACATGAAGGCCAGTATCGATACCTGTTACAAGAAAAATATAGTTGTTGTGCGGTATCGTATCAATACGCGGGATGGCGTATCAAAACAGACATAGTGTAAATTTGGGGGCGTATTGAAACGGCAAGGCCGTATTGGTACGATATTTGTTTACTGGAATCTGAGTTGGAAATATTGCATCGGTACACCTAGGGGCGTATCGATACGGGAAACGAAAAATTAAAAGTTCGTTGATTCCAATAACTGACAAGGTAATGATCAAAAAATTTAATGCAAAGATCTCAAGATCTTGTCAAACCATATCGAAAACGGATGGGACCGTGTCGGGTACGACTAAGAATATCTTAAACCTAGATTTTAGATCATATCAAAATGATAAGGTCGTATCGAACGCCAAGCTTAAAACGCTTGCCCGGATGAAGGTCGATCGAACGGTCAAGACCATATCAAAATGCAAGGCCTAATTTTTCAAAGTCATATGAATGTCGTATCAAACGGGCTAAGCCGTATAGGTACGCTTTGAAAAACAAATTCGATATCGATTTCGATCGAAACAACAAGGGGTGTATCGATACGCTCGGCGAAGATGCATAGTTTGGCTTGAAAACACTTAGAAATATTTTGGTTTTAAGTTTTTGGATTTAAAGAAAATTTTTCTTGTCAATTTGTGAGACTTTAGAATACTTAAAAATTTATTTTATTTTACAATTTAGTCCTTAAATAATTTGTTATATCAAAATCAAACATAGGTTTTACAATCTCCCCATTTTTGATATAACAAAACCAAAGTGAAAATTTTTTAAGTATCTTTGAAAACTTTGAAAATTACTCCCCTTTAATTTAAGACTAAAAAGTTTTTCTTTGAAAAGTTTGAAAAAATTTGGCTCTTAAATCTTCTCCCCCTTATTGTTAGATCAAAATCAATTCAATAGGGCATAACAAGTAAACAACAATAACTCCAAGCAATTAAATAAGCAACATAATATTAAAATTTAAACCATGATCTAAGATAACCAAATAAATCCAACTCAAATCCTAAAAACATAAACCAAATAAAAACCAAAGCATAGGAATCAAAAAACATAAAACAATAGGTGCATAAACTAATCCTAATATGATATGATATGATATAAAATGCAAAAATCCTAAGGATTCATCCCATCATCTCCATCATCTTCATCTTCTTCATCTTCATCCTCATCATCATTCTTGGCTTGAGTCCCAAGGGATTGACGCCATTCGCCATGAAACGCGTAAGAGTGAGATCCATTGAGTTTTGGCGATTTTCAATAGCCGTCACTCTTTCCTCCAAGGATGTGAAGCGCGTGTGTCGGTCGCGGCAAACCCGTAATCCATGGTTGTTTGCAAAGAAGCAATGTTGGTGCTCAAGTTGGTGAATTGCCCATTGAGGTATGCCATGAAAGCATCAAGATTAGGTTGGGCCACCGGGTCTTGTGGAATGGGAGCCTCTTAAGGAGCCCACCACTTGATCGGGTTGAACACCTCTCGGAAGATCGGTATTTGGATCCATTCTCTATTGTAAAATGTGAACCTTGCGCGACGAAGAGAGAGCTCATCAATAGGATCGGTGAGAGGTTCCGCAAAAGTCATAGGAGAAATTAATTCCCATCTTGTGAAATATGTAGCTTAAAGCGAAGGCCATATGTAAAAGATGTAACCATAGAGGTATGACGATGTTGCACAAGGAAGACAATTTTCGCGAACATAATTTGAGCAAGGTTTGGTCACTTACCCTCATGAAAACAACAGAGCCAAAAGTCATCGACTTGGCGGATCGTAGAAAACTTGCCACCAGATGGACGGAACCACCAAGTGATCATGAGGTGTAGAATACGGTCATAGGCATCTAGTACGGTCACGGAGCCTCCAAGGACATGTCCCATTGAATCCTTATCATCAATTCTCGTATCCTCAAAACCCAAAAAGTTTGCTAAAAAGGTTGAATCAATGCGAAATTTCTTACCCATTAAATAAGATTCAATTGCAATAACCAAGGATCTATTTTCATTGAAAATACATCGGGCATTGGAATAAAAAATCAAAACAAGGTTTTGGTATAAAATATAGAGTATACTCAAAAATGGCATAAATTTCCATTCTTCCATCAAATTAAGATATTTAAATTGAAATCTTTCAAAAGATAGAAAAGGGATCGAAGTAACACGCTCTCAGCGAATTTTATAACTTTGATATTTTTTAAAACGATCCATAGCATGTGGAAATTGAGGTTCTTTAAAACAATTTTGATAGATATGGGTAAGATTGGGTCGATTACCATTATGGTCGGGATTGTGACTAGGAGGATTGAAACTAGAGGCTATTTCTTTTCTTGCACGCGTTTTTTGGTACCATAATCAAAACAAAATCAAACCAAAAACAATGTATGCATAAATCAACACATTCGATCCAAAAATTAATCCAATAATCAAGGTATTGTTAAAAATCTATACAATATAGTTTAAAAATATTTACAAGTATAAAAATAATTTTTGGTAAAAGAAAACTTCAAAAACAGTGTTAAAAATTATACGATATAATTTTATATTCGAATAAAAAAATTTCAGATTTGAAAAAGATTTTACAAAAACTTTGAAAGCTAAACTATGTATATCCTAAATATGTGATTATGATTCAAAAACAATGAGTAAATATGTACAAAAATGAAAAAGAAAAAGTTAGGGTTTATACCTTGAATTTGGGATTAAGGATGAATGAAGAGATGTTGATGCACAAACTTGATGATTTTTGTTTGGGTTTGATATAAAAACCAAAAGCCCTCAAAGATTTTGAAGAGTTGTGTGAAAAATTGTAAAGGATTTGGAGGATTTTATAGAGGATTTTTGGACTAGGGTTTTGAAAGAAAAGAATATGTGTTTTAATTAAAGTTAGGAACCTCTTTTAATGCCCGAATAACTGCCCGACGGCTGAGAGTACCGATATGCCACGTGGCATATCTAAACAACTGTACCGAAAAAAGTTGTAACCCGTTTCGATACGCGACCCTGTACTGATACATCTTAATCTGTACCAAAACACGTTTCAATAACCCGTATCGATACGCGAAACACCGTATCGATACATCTGTGCCAGAAATGACATTTTTGGCCGCAGGTTGCTCAAAAATTCAATTTGAATCGAATCGAAATGCATGAAAATGATATGAGATCATCATGTATGAATAAAACAGATGCATACTCCCCTAGCAACAAGCATAGATGCATATTGGAGCAAAACCACAAAAGCAATGTAATCAAATAAATTCAAGCATGTTTTTAAGACCAAAATAGGCTTTAAGGGTCAAGGAAGGATGGTTAAACCTAACTCTCTCCTAAGAGACCAAAAACGCTCTTTGTCTAGTGGTTTGGTGAAGATATCTGCTAATTGATTTGAGGTGTCTACATATTCTAGAACTATATCATTTTTCAAGACATGATCCCTAACGAAATGATGTCTTATTTCTATGTGTTTGGTTCTAGAGTGTTGGATGGGATTCTTAGAGAGACAAATGGCACTAGTATTGTCACACCTAATGAGGATGGTACCGACATCAATTCCATAATCTAAGAGTTGTTGCTTCATCCAAAGGACTTGAGTACAACAACTTTCTAAGGATATATATTCGGCTTCGGTGGTAGATAATGCTACACTATTTTGCTTCTTAGAAAACCAAGATATAAGCATACTACCTAGGAATTGACATGTGTTGGAGGTACTTTTTCTATCTATTTTACAACCCCCATAATCTGCATCCGAGAAGGCATAAATACTAAAGGAAGAGTCTCTAGGATACCAATGACCTAAATAAGGTGTATCTCTAAGGTATCTAAAGATCCTCTTAACGGCTATAAGGTGGGATTCTCTAGGACTAGCTTGAAATCTAGCACACAGCAAACACTAAACAAGATATCCAGTCTACTTGCGGTAAGATAAAGCAAAGATCCTATCATTGATCTATAAAGCTTTAAATCCACACATTTACCTCTTTCATCCTTATCAAGCCTTGTAGAAGAACTCATTGGTGTAGCTTGAGGTTTTGCATTCTTCAAGCCAAACTTTTTGAGCATGCCCTTTATATATTTAGCTTGATTGATGAAGATTCCATCCTTCCTTTGTTTAATTTGGAGCCCCAAAAAGTAGGAAATATTCCTCATCATGCTCATCTGAAATTCACCTTGCATCAACTTAGCAAACTCTTGACAAAGAAATTCATTAGTAGAACCGAAAATAATATCATCAACATAAATTTGAACTACTAATATGTCTTTGTCATTTGAAAACTTTATTTTATGCAAACCTTTACTAGATCTTTTGAAACCAATTTTTCTAAAATACTCGTGCTTGCATGCCCTAGTTTTCTATGCCATAACAATGAATCATGCTCATCATTTGCAACAAAACATGCGTAAGAAATGTGTATGTCATCTAGATGCACCATGTATATGTTTCCTATGTGATGACCAAAAACCACAATTTTATTTGTTTCAATGTTTAAAATCTTGCAACCATTAGAATCAAAAAGAATATTGAAACCTTTGTCACATAATTGACTAATACTTAAAAGATAATGTTTTAGACCGTTGACATATAAAACATTATCAATGAGAATGGATGAGTGATTACCAATGGAATCAATTCATTCAATGTGGCCTTTGGAGTTGTCACCAAATGTTACTACTCCTCCACTCTTTGGCTTTAGTTTCAAGAATCGACTCTTGTCTCCTGTCATATGTCTTGAGCATCCACTATCAAGGTACCATGAGTTTGCACTTGTAGCCTTGGCCTTGTAGTAATGCCCCTACAAACATGGAATCAATTTTGGATTTTTGGTATCCAAATCTTTTTGGTCCATGTACATTAGTTTTCAAAATCTTGGTTCCCTTAGGAATCCAAGAAGTACTCTTATTAACATTGTTAGAAGCAACAACATCCTTATGAATCCATACACTTCTAACTTTCTTACCATAATAGGGCCTTGAATACCTTTCATGTTTGTACTCACCAAAGTTCTTTTTTATATAGTTGGGTTTTAAAAATTGCCCTTTCTTCAAAACTTGGTTTCCCAACCTTGTTCCAAGAAGCTTTGAGATCATTTACCTCCTTTAGGTAATGATCTTTTAACTCGAAAAGAAGGTTATTTAAATCAAAATTTTCCTTTTCAAAATACTTTTGATCATCTTATAAATCACTAACCATCTTTTCAAGTTCCTAATTGGTTTTAGATAAGAAATTATTTTGGTATTTCAAATCAAGGATAATTTTCTTATTTTTCAAAATAGATTCCTTATATTTTTTAACCAATTCATCATAAGCCTCTTGCAACTCATTATAATCATCAAATAATTCATCATAAGTAAGATCATTTAATGAGTTAGAGGTTACCTTAGGATCCTCCTCAAAGGCCATGAGACATAAGTTTACAATTTTGTGCTCTTCATCACTTGAAGACTCTTCATCGCTCCAAGTGGCTATATGCGCCTTGTACTTCTTTTTCTTCTCGAAGCCCTTCTTCTTGAGTTGGGGATAATCGATTTTGATGTGCCCCGGCTTCTTACATTCATAGCACATGATAGGATCATTCTTTTATTCTTTGCTCTTGTTCTTAAGATCCCTTCTCCGGTTGAATTTTCTTTTTCGGTTGGATCTCATGAGCTGAGTGAATCATTTGGCTATCATAGTCAATTCCTCGTCTTCCTCCTCGCTAGAATCAATCTCATCATCAGATGCTTTGAGAGCAATTTCACTCTTCTTTCTCTCCACTTCCTTCTTCTCGACCTTCATTTTTTCCTTCTTCTTTTCCTCATATTTTTCTTTTTGCATTATCTCATGGGTGAGAAGAGACCCCATGAGAGTGTCAAGCTTTAGCGTCTTGAGATCTTTTGCTTCTATGATAGCCTTTCTTTTACCATCCCAAGACTCAGGAAGTGAGTATATTAGTTTCTGAACTAGCTTCTCCTCCAGAATGATTTCTCCTAGACCCTTGAGGCCATTGACAATGATGGAGAATCGTTCGAAGATTTTGGAGATGTCTTCATCTGGCTCCATCTTGAAATTTTCATAGCTCAAATTTAAAAGCCCAATCTTGGTCTCCTTAACTTCATTAGTGCCTTCGTATGTGATCTCTAGCTTTTCCCTTATTTCTTTGGCACTTGAGCAATATGACATCTTGGAGCACTCGTCCGGTCCAAGTGAGCAAAATAGCATATGCATTGCTTTATCATTGATTTGGAGCTTCTTCTGATCTTCATCGGTCATCTCGTGCTTGGACTTCGGTACTAACTGACTATCTTCTCTCTTCATCGGGATTGTCGATCCATCTTCCACTACATCCCATAGGAGGTAGTCATGGGATTTGATGAAGAACCTCATACAGTTTTTCCAATGAGGATAGTTATCCCCATTGAAGTATAGAGGTTTGGTGATGGAATGAGACTCGTACAAGTTGTTGCCAGAGGTGGATGCCATGGCTTTGACTTCTATTTATTAAATCACCTTCTAGGATCGCCTCAACGGTTGTTAGACCTTCAGTTGAGTGTGGCTCTAATACCAATTGTTAGGATGATCAACTAATTGTGATGGTGGCCAAGAGGGGGTGAATTGGCAATTTTAAAGTTTGTAAGCAAATTGAAAGATTTAGACAATGAGACACAAGGATTTATAGTGGTTCAAGCTTCTAATAAGCTCTACGTCCACTGCCTTAGCTTCCTACTAAGGATTTTCAATAATTTCACTGTGAAATTCTTCCCTTTTCTAGGCTTAGGAGGCAACCGTTACAAGTTCAAGCTTTCTACCCAAAGCTTTGAACAATTCACTCTCAATACAAAGAAAGAAGATTGGCAAATAAATATCCTCAAAAGATACAAATTTTTGCCCAATAATGATCACTCACAATCTCAAACTTGAAACAAAGATATACAAAAGAATTACACAAGTTGGGTGTACAAGATTTGACTCTAAAAGCACAAAGGGTTGGATTTTGCTTGATTGCTTTAATGTTGTTCAATGAATGTTCAATAGTTGTTGCAGCAGCATTGGAGTCTTGTATTTATACCCCTTTATTGAATTCTAACTGTTTGGGTGGTTAAGGTATTGAATATAGCCGTTGGTGAGCAAATTTCCCGCAATAAATGCTGTCTGGTCACCTACCGTATCGGTACACGAAGGCCCATATTGATACCTGTTACAAGAAAAATATAGCCGCTGTGCGGTATCGTATCGATTCGCGGGAGGACGTATTGAACGGACATAGTGTAAATTTGGGGGCGTATCGAAACGGCAAGGTCGTATCAGTACGATATTTGCTTACTGGAATCTGAGTTGAAAAAGTTGCATCGGTACGCCTAGGGGCGTATCAATACGGGTAACGGAAAATTAAAAGTTCGTTGATTCCAATAACTGACAAGGTAACAGTCGAAAAATTTAATGCAAAGATCTCGAAGATCTTGTCAAACCATATCGAAACGAATAGGATCGTATCGGTACGACTAAGAATATCTTAAACCCAGATTTTAGATCATATCAAAACGGACAAGGTCGTATCGAAACGCGAAGCTTAAAACGTTTGCCCAGATGAAGGTCGTATCGAAACGGTCAAGACCGTATCAAAACGCAAGGCCTAATTTTTCAAAGTCATATGAATGCCATATCGAAACGGGCTAAGCCTTGTCGGTACTCTTTGCAAAACCAAATTCCAGTAACGAATTTTCGTATCGAAACAACAAGGGGTGTATCGATACGCTTGGGCGAAGATGCATAGTTTGGCTTGAAAATACTTAGAAAAATTTTGGGTTTAAGTTTTTGGACTTGAAGAAAATTTTCCTTGTCAATTTGTGAGTTTAAAATACTTAAAAATTTATTTTCTTTTACAATTTAGTCCTTAAATAATTTGTTATATCAAAATCAAACATAGGTTTTACAAAGGTGTTTTTGAAGATATTAGAACCTATACATTTTATGGCTTAGAGAAAAAAATGATTCAAATTGTTTATGGTACAATGAAATTTGTGATAGAAAAATATTTTGACTTTCATTGCATCATAAATTTGATAATTATTAAGGTAAATATTTCTATTTGTCGTTTGCCATGTTAGGTTTATGATCAAAGGACTATAAGATCTCATGTAAGTTCTATGGAATGTTGGTGTTGTTCACTGCAAAGTATATGGCGCATTATGAATGAAAGAATGTAAGAATGAATGTACAGGTTATTAGTTGAATCTCGAATACAATTGGCATACCATAGGGTCTATGGCGCTTGTGTACAGTATTTAGACTTCGGTCTTAGTGAGGAGGAGGAGGAGGGATGATGTCTACATTTTATTGGACTACAGTCCTAGCAAGGAGGAGGAATTATTATAGATGTATCGTATTGATACTTGGTGAGCAGGTGGCCGTAGGTTACTAATAAACCATTGGGCCATATAAAGTTAATAATTCAATTGACGATATTCAAATTGATGTGAAGTACAAGAAAATTACGTGTTTGTATAAGCACGTAGTGAAGTGGAATTACGTTTTTATATGTACTCTCATGTCTCGAGTAATTTCAAATAAGTAGACTATTCAATTGCAGGTGTTCGATAGACTAATAGTTCAGGGATTGCATTTTTTGAAGGTCACAAGTCAAGGCTTGAAGCTCCTTTCAAGTAATGATTTTTGTTTTGTTCATAAACTCCTAGGAAAGATGGCATGTTATGTCTTTTTAGAGCTTGTGATATGTGGGTGTATATGTATTTCTGATGGTTTTGTTTGTATATAGTTTAAGTTGGTGCCTTGAATTAGATTACTGCCCAATCTATGTCTAAATGTAAGTTTAAGTTTTAAATGCATGTTTGGTAGGTTTAATTATTAGTCCATGGTGCATCTACATGGTATTGGAGTTGTTGTGCTTTGCTTGTTGGAAAAGCTTGTGTGTTGCTTGTTTGAGCTATCTTATATTTAGGTTGCATGAATATGATATGGTATGAGACATGTATTTACTTCAGTAGAGTGCTATAAGCCTGTCAGGTATTGCACTAACTAATATTTGTTTCATAAGTTTATATGTATTTGTATGTAATTTGTTAAGCCATAAATTTTGAAGCTAAGATATGTTTATTATGACCTTTAGAACCAATTTGATGCATCTTAGATCACTTGGGTAAGAAACTATGCATTTAGGGGTATCTTGGAGCTTAAGAAGTCGAATTTTTATCATAATTGATCAACAGTTTCGAAACCATGGAGTCTGGTACCAAGACCTTGAGGACATAATGGTTTCTTTTGAATCTGGGGTTTCGAAACCTTTCATAGATGTATCGAAACTGTGTCCCCAATTTTGAAAATTTTATATTTTGGTCACTAATTTGTGATATCTCCATAATTAGTTTAATTGGTGATTCATATTAGTAATTGAAGTGATAGAATGCTATGATATTCCTTTTAAATCATTGTTAAATAAAGTTTAATAAATTTATTGAGTTTTTTTCTAAAATTTATAATATAATTCCTGAATTTTTGAAAATTACAATTTGGTTCCTGGTTCATAAAAGATAATTAATATGCTTAGTAATGAATTATTTTGACTTCCATGAAGTGTATATGTGTTGTGTGATTGCTGTTTATTGTTTGGTTTTGAGTCGATTTTAATTTCGTGGAGTTGATGTGGCATCTCTGGCTCGGTTACTGACTAAGTCGGGATAGGGGTGTTATAGGTTTCCGCAAGGCAGTTGGCGTGACTGACGCTCAGCAGGCAAAACTATGGGGACTATATTTATTATATGATTTAATAATATACAATATTTCTGACCTATATTTATTAGGACTCTAACTGGCTTGGGACATTGGCTTTTCTTAATCAAACTTGAATGAGAAAAAAGTAATACAACCCTACATAAACTCTGTTTTAACTTGAAACAAAGGGAAAACTTCCTCAGCAAATACATGCAGGTATCACTCATATTATTCACTTAAATATAATCTCTTGGCTTCCAGGTAATCCACTTTCGATCTTTTCAATAGACAACAACGATTAAAGAAACCATGGCTGCCGATAGTGATAGGTATGGAATTTGAACTTTGGCTCGTTTATATTTAATCTCTCTTACTTCAATGATTCTATGATTACTTTATCTGTTGAAATTTATGTTTTAATTGTTTAGACATTAATGGTTTAACCTGACTTCGTTAGAATCGACAGGGAACAAACAAGGGTATGGCCATTCCACACCAAGTATCCTGTGATCAATCAATATGGATTCGGAGTAAAGGCGGCTGAATCAAGTGCTCGCAACCGTTGTGACCATTTTGAATATTAAACAATTGTTCAAGCCTAATTTGGACAATTTCCATAACTTAGTACTTATTTTAAACTATTACCTTTTTAGTCCTCAAACTTTATAAAAGTGACATTTTAGTCACTACTTCACTTTTGTACATAAATTCATGTACAATTAAACCATCCATTTATTTCTAACATCCATAGAAATTTTCCTTCAACTTTTAAACTTTATTTAACTTGGTCCTTCACTAAAATCTTTATTTTCGAAAAGGTCCTTAAATTTTCCTTTCTTGTCATTTCAATCCTTTAACTTTCATAACATGCTTGAATCTTCAATTCTATCAATTTTCCATAAATTCAAGACCAATCCTTAATTTTTTCTAAATTGCTGAATTGGTCCTTCAACTTCCAAAAATTTTCATTTTGGTCCCTAATCATCAATTCAAGCTGATTTCATCATAAATCAATAATTACAATGCTAAAAATAAATTTTCAATAATTTCCCTTAATTTCTTAAAAATTTTGAACTGGTCCCTATAAATTCAATTGGAGAAATTATTTAATCTAACATCAAAATTAAGCTTCCAACATCACAATCCATTCAATATCATCCTTAATTTAGCTTCCTAACCAAAACCCCCAAATTTTAGGGTTAGGGTTTATAACCTCAATCATGGAATTAATCCAAATTCAACTTGATTCCATGTTTTAAATCATCAATTTAACTAACTACAATCTTAATTTCATCATAAGCTTCAATTTCCATAATCATCTTCATCAATAACATGAACTAAAATTAACTTTTATCATGCAATATTACTATCAAAATGAAGAGAATCAAGTGTAGAACAATTTACCTAAATTAATTCGCTTGAAACTTGTCTTGATTCTCCAATTTTGAGCTTGAAATTTTGAAAACCCCTTCCCCTTTTCTTTCTATGAGTTTCGAATGGCACAAATAATAGATGAGAATCTTTCTCATCTTTTTAATTGTTTTAATCCATGTGTAAAGTTAAATGAATTTTAAATTCATTTAACTAGTAAATTTACTATTTTGCCCTTTTTATCCAATGGCCAAGGTTCAATCTCATCAAAAATCAATGGCCATGATTAAATCCAAGTGTTATTTCTCTTCCAAAATTGCCCTCAAAGTTCCAAAATATTTAAAAAATGCCATCCATAGCAAATGACCAATTTGCCATCCAACTAGACTTTATTTACTTACATACTTAAAATTGTCATTCCATAAAAATTGAACCAAATTGGTTTCATCCTAACCAGCCTCCTTACCAAATTTATGATATTTATTCAATCCAATTATTTGAATTTCACTCAATACGATTTCCAATTTTCCTTTCTTTGAGCTTTATAGCCATTCCATCATAATCTAACTAAATCTAGTTAGAATCCAACCAACAATAATAAAATAATCATAAAATAATATTTTATGAATTTCCCATAATCTTTGGAACTATCTTTAAAATTTCAATTCGATTTGATATACCGATAATTATCAGGAATTTTATCGGATACATTTCCTCTTAGAAATCTTATCTCAACAATCCATTATGAATATTACTGACTTAAACTGAATCCTTTTTATCAGTCAAAATATCAAATATGGGACCTTCCCGGTAGGTCACCATACCTGTGCTACTCTGGTTTGAGCTCGCTTAACAATTTTTATTCGATCCAAAATTCGAATAATATAAGCCTCGTATGAAAAATTCGGGTAACACATAAATACCACTCTTGGGGGTGAACTATACATTTACGGAGTTAAATTACATAACTTTTTTAAAAATACACATTGGCTCTTGAATTTTTCCAAAGTTTACACTTTAACCCCTAAACTTTTAAAAATTATATTTTAGTCACTAAGTAAAAATTAAGATATTACACAGTTTTTTGTCACATGATATGATATATTTTTAGAACATCACATTATTTATATGTTGCTACTTTTATCGTGTTGACGATCACGGTTGGTCGTTTAAGCTTTATTTGCTAGAGACAAGAAAATTAGAAAAATAAAAAAATTTGACAAAATAAAAAAGTGGCAAGATAAAAAAAATTGTTTTTTCTGTTAGTGTGCTTCATCGGGAGAATGCTAAACTACAAGGAAAATATGTTTTTTTTCCTTTTTCATTACTTGGTACAATAAAAAAGTGAAAAAAAATAAAATTCACTTTACCATTATACTTTTATACTTATATTTTTTATTGATAAATTTTATTTTGATATTTTTTAAATAATAAATATTATTAATTATTAATTAAAATAAAAATATTATATTAATAAAATTATTTAAATATAATTAATATTTAAAATGAATAATACTAAAACTTTATATTAATAATAAATAAATAAAATAATGTTATTCATTATTAAAAATCCAAAGATATAATTTTTAAAACATTATAATAATTAGTAAATATTATTTATGCCCATATAATTATTATCAAAATATTATTGTTATAATTATATAAATAAAAATATTAAGATCAATATATTTTACTAAAATAAAAATAATTTTAATTATATTAATTACTTTTTAAAATAAGAATATTATATTATTAAAAATTATTAATAAATATTTTCTTCCGACATCATTCACTAAGTCACCGAAACAAGTTGGCTCTTCGCTTCAAACTTCCATACCCTACGTTCCAGGAGGATTTTAACTTTGGGCTTACATGCGGTGTAATTTTCAATGGAATATTTCATAATTCCGACATGATATTCACAATAAGCTTTGACATTATATCACTAAATATAGAGCCATTAAATATTAGATCTTTAAAAGCTCGTTAAAATGATAGAATTATTATTGATCGCTTTGAATTGAGTATGCCCGAATACCTTTAAATTTGTATGTGTATGTGTTGAGATCATGGTCAGGTTTGGGAGTCAATTATATATGATAAAGGTTGAAGTACTTTCTTTGTGACCAAAAACCGATAGCTAAAATGATTATGTTGTCTCTAAAATTTAACTAGAGAATAAAATTAGTCGCACTTGTAAATAAAGATGAAAAAGCAATAAATGAAGAAAAAAATAAAAAATTAAAAAAACTTTAAAAATGTAAATGATTAAGAAATATCCAATATCGTTTTTATAGTGTAATCAATTACGACACACCTATATCAAAATATGTGATTCACTATGTTGAAATAATGATGATCCTAAGTATGAGGATCATACATGTAGTTATTATTATGAACAATGATGTAACTGGTACATAATAATCCAAGAAACATGCTTATAGTAGGTCAGTTCAGTATGTCATTTTCTAGCACATACTTATGTATTGATTTTGATATCTTCATGTCAATGATAAAACTTTGCCATCAATCAACTACATATCAGTCTCAATATATTATTATTGTTTAAGCCTACAATAATACTTAACTAATGATATTTAAGAATAAACATATTTATTCTTAAAATTTTATTATAAAACAACTTATTAATTGTTACAATAAATTAACTAAAATAATATCAGAACGCTTTATACTATGCGATTAAGTTATATTAGGACTCTAATTGGCTTGAGACAATAGCTTTTCTTAATCAAACTTAACGAGTAAAGGTAAGGTTTAAATGAAAAATTAGTCTTTAAATTATATTTTATTTTTGATTTGGTCCTAAACTATTTTATATTAAAATAAGTATCTAACTAGTATTTCTTGTCATTTTAAGTACCTAAACTACTTTTTGGTCAAAACAAGTACGTATACAATGTCATTTTTTTAACCCATAAATTATCTTTTGATCCAAAAAAAATTATGACGTGTCAATATCTTATTGGTCAAAAATAAATTTTTTTAACTTAAATAATTATTGGACTTTAAGCGATAAAAAATAATGATTTAGGTAATTTTTAAAAAAAATAATTTAAGGACCAAAAACAAAAAAAATAGTATAATTTAGGGGCTGATTTTTCGTTTAAGCAAAAAAAAAAAAGTAATAGAAACCCACATAAACTGTTTTAACTTGAAACAAAGGGAAAACTTCCTCGGCAAGTACTTACAAGTATCACTGATATTTTTCAGTTAAATTTATTCTCTTGGCTTTCTTTCAGGTAACTTAATTTCGATATTTTCTTCTTCAGCGATTAAAGAAACCATGGCTGCCGATAGTGATAGGTATGGCATTTGAACCTTGGCTCGTTTATATCTAATCTCTCTTACTTCTTCAATGATTGCTTGAAATTTATGTTTTATTTGTTTAGGCATTAATGGTTAAACAGGGTTCTTGATTGATATTTTTAGAAATAATAAATATTCTTTTTGATTCATAGAATTAAAGAAACTCGATAACCTGTGAAGTAAGAATCGAGAGGGAACAAAAAAGGGTAAGGCCATTGATTAACGAATAACCCACCAAGTATTCAGTGATCAAATATTGATAAGGAGAAAAGGATTTAAATTGCTGTTGTGATTGTATTTCCGATCGTGGTGTTTTATTGTGATTTTCGACATAATAAACATTATAATGGTCATTGCGGGCCCTTATTTTATGCCATAAGGGTTTCAGATGGTACTGTTACCGCTATATAGCAGCCGATATTGCAGTAACGGACCGTTATTTGAATCCAGGTAAAGACGGCTGAATCAAGTGCTCGCAACCGTTGGCGTCGTCTCCTTGGTTTTTGGTTTTGTGGTTTCAGGGTTGGTATTCAAGAGGGGGAGTTGAAGATGATGTGTGGATCGTTTTATATAGCCAAAGATAGAGGATCAAAGCCCCAGGGTGATTACAGCCACTTTATCTGTGAAGAGATGCAGACGATTGGAGTGGCGGATGGTGTGGGCGGTTGGATCAGGCACGGTGTTGATGCCGGAAAATATGCGAGGGAACTCATCAACAACTCTCTTCTTGCTACGCTCACTCAGCCACTCGCTCAGGTCGACCCGATCGAAGGTTTTGGACGAGGCCTCGGTGATGACCAAAGCTGCAGGGTCTTCAACAGCTTGCATCATAACTCTCCACAAGGACAATGTGTGTTCTTTTTGCTCTAATCTCATTGCAGAAATCATGCTAATGCAAACCAAACTATGGGATCTTTGAATCTTCTTTTTCCTGTGTAGATGTCGCATGCTGTTAACATGGGAGATGGTGGATTTATGGTGATCAGACGAGGTGCAGCCGTGTACAAATCCCCGATTCAGCAACACTCTTTCAATTCACCATATCAGTTAGGAAACTGTGCAAGATGTGATAAACCGAGGAACGCACAGGTGATGAACAATGTCGATTAGCTCAAGTTTACGATAGCAATATCATGTACATTATTTTGTTCGACGCAGGTAATCAAGGTTGCAGTAGAAGAAGGGGATGTTATTATAGCTGGAACTGATGGACTATTTGATAACTTGTCTGAGAGTCAAATATTGGAGACTGCAGCAACATGGATCGAATAAGGTTTACATCCAGAGGATGTTGCTTGGCAAGTGGCTCAACGAGCATACCAGATTTCCATGGATAAAGAAGCTGTGACTCCATTCACGCAGGCTTCTAAGACGGCTGGATTACGTCGTATTGGTGGAAAACAAGATGATATATTACAGTCATTGTTTCGAGCATTCTTCGTACGTAGGACCTTTAATCAACTTTGCCGATGCAGGTAATCTGCTGGGAAGTGTAAAGATATGATAGTTCACATTTTAAACTCCCTAGATTTCTCAGCTAGGAATGTTGGAGGCTCCATTTAACATTTGGATTCATTTCTTAATACGCTGGGAACCATTCTTGATAAAATAAAGTAATGTTAGATTTTACGCACCAAACAGTTGTCTTGTGTTTTTACTGCGGTCCGTATACTATTATAGGTTTAAATTACTCTTTAGTGAATAATCTAATCATTTTCGCGTTTTAAAAATATTAAATTTTAAAGTCTGACATTTTTTAAGCAAAAAGTTTAACATTTTTTAAATTATACCCCTGACGGAGCTGTTGCAAGCTTAGGGCTGTTGTCTCTCTCAAATTTTTTATATTTAAAAATACAATGAAAAATTTGTCCTGTAACCCCCAATTTTTAATTTATTTGAATTTTACCCGTCATATAGTTATTTGTACGTTATCCCTTTAAACATTTTATTTTGTAATTGTCTTAAGAATTTTTCGTAACGGTCGTTAAAAAATTCTATCATTGCATGACATGACTCATTTATTAATTTTTCATTTAATTTTTGTTTAAAAAATAAAAAAAATCATTAACTTTAAAAAAAACTCAAAACTTTAATTTTTTTAAAAAAAACTCCAACTTCCTAAATCTCCTCTCTATCGTTGTCGAACACCACGTAGTCATTGCAGCAGTGAAATTTTTCCTTCTCGTCGCAAGGCCAATCTGTTGTTTGATTGAAAATTTTATGTTTGATGTTCGTGATTCGTTTGGCCGTTCATTTTTTATTTCTTATGACGCAAGATGGGATTATCGACTGTGGGTGTAGACGAAGGAAGGATTGCTGATTGTGGTTGAATCGATTGTAGGAGGAGAGAAAATTAGGAGTTTAGAGATTTAGGTTAGGGATTGAGTTTTTTTTAGAAATTAAAGATTTTAGGATTTTTTATAAAATTAAAGATTTTAAAATTTTCAAATAAAAATTACAAAAATAGGCCATGTGTCGCATTTTAATTGGATAACAATTTTTTTTTGACATTTATCACAAAAAAACTTTAAAATAATTACGAAATGAAATGTTGAGCACTTCATCTAATAAATAGTTTAGACATTTATATGGAGAAATGTATTTTTGGGTCATTTTTTTATGGTCAGGCCTATCAAACAAATTTCAAAGTTATTAGTCCTTTCTGTTTTGGTTTTTGAATCATCAAAACTTTAATTTTTTTTTCACTAATATTAGCGTTTGATTTTGCTTCGGTCATTGTTAGTTAACAAAATAACGAAAATGATAATGTGATCTCATTTCAATTAGTATAATAATATATTTAATTTTTTAACAAACACATTTTATTATCTAAATAATTCAACAAATTTAATATTTTCACACTTGCAAAATGGGGTGTTCATTGTCGGATATCGGATCGGATCCGATTTTTCGGATATCCGGTTTTTCGGATCGACGATTTAGTGATCCGTATCCAATCTGAAAAAATCGGATATCATGATATTCGGATATCGGATAATCGGATCGGATATTCAGATATATGGTTAAACGAAAATATATTTTGATTTAATTATTTTTTCGAATTTGAAGTTCGAATTTATGAAAATTTTGAAATTTTAAATATAACAAACAACAAATTGCTAAATATAACAAGATTCACATATATGAAAATTTTGATTTTTTTTAATTTTCGGATATAACAAACATTAAATCGTTAAAAATAACAAAATTAATATTCATAAAAATTCGGATTTTCGGATAATCCGAAAATTGAAATATTGTGATCCGGAAAATTTAAAATCGGATCGAATATCCAATCCGGAAATAAAAATCGGATCGGATATCTGAATTTTCAGATCGGATCAACAGATAATCGGATCGGATCGGTCGGATCGGATATTTTTGAACACCCCTATTAAATACAAATTGTATTACTTTAATCATTAAGCATATCATCATTCGTCTTTATTTTACATTAAAACTAAAGACCCATTAAACTAAAACCAATTTCCCCGATGGGAAAGTGATTCCTTCGGCGTCCAAACGACAAAGTGAATGCTTGCAATTGCATTACACAAACATTGGTTAAATTAGAAAAAAAAGGTCAGTTTGTTTTCTTAAATAGTCCAGAAATTATTAGGAAATTTGTGGTAAAGGGTGTCGTCACTAATCGCAGACGACATCCATGGGTAGGGATGAGATCGAATTCTTTTTGCATCTAAGAATGTATAAGTATTAAAGACTAAAAAAATAATTATACAAATTGAAAAATACCACATCAATTTTTTTAGAAAAATCAAGGGTGATCAAAACAGAATCAAACGATAACTAGTAATGAAAACGTAGGTTTATGTAATTCGGTTACTAAAATAGAAACGTGCTAATAGTTGGAGAACTAAATAGAGAATTTACCCTCAAGTTTATGATTATTTGAAATTTCAACAAAATGTAAAAAGACTAATTCCTTAACTTTACTTTTTTATATAATAATATGACTAGTTACGCTCGTATATGCAATATACAATCCCAATTGTTTTTTTTTTTGGAACAATTTTACTAGCTGAGAGTTTCCACTTAATTGCAAATAATTTGGGAATAAGCGCATTACCATCATTATCCACACTATTCATTCATGAAAAGAAAAACAATGGGGAAGTGACTGAGGTACACTGGTTATTAAGTTGAAGATGTTTGGATTTATCAGAAACCAATGAATCTGAAGTGACAAAATGATGGTTACAATTCAGGAAAACTAGAAAGCCCATGTTCAAAGCGTTTCCGATGTCGGACGAGTTAGCAGTACTTGCTCTACGTCGCGTTCACGTTTGATGAAAGGAAGATTGCCTGGGTTTTCCTCTTCCAAAACAAGACTCAACGGTGTTTGAGGAGGGTACTTGTTTAAAATGAAGTCTATTTCCTCTCCATTGATCTCCTTTTGATTCAGAAGAACCTGCAAACAGCAATACATAACCAAAATGAAACTTGGGGTTCAAGGCTACACTTGTTTCTTATCAATTATCAAGTCTCAAACTTCTTTACTACTTGAGATGCCAGCTCCTTCGTTTCGAATGCAGTTATTGCAAATCAAATTACCTTCACTGCTTTTAACAATGCCGCATGGTGACTCCTAAGAAGAGAAACCGTCCTGCCATACATATCCCGTAGTAGTTCCTCACTCCTCTTTGCGATCTCATCATCCATATTGAAGTTGACAGGGGGTTCGATAAGGTCGTAGTCGTCGTAGAGAGATCCTTCAAAGTCTAGACGTGGGCCTACGAATTTAACTTTCTTTCTCCAAGGTGGCGGTTCTCCATGTATGACCATTGGATTCTCCAAGTTCCATCTGATGGAAGACATACAATACCTGATATTAACACCCTTTCCCTCGGGGAGAAAAAAATCAAATCATGCAGCAGTTTTTGCAACTAACATGGTTAAAATTTTGCGAGCTAGCCAAGATGCATCTGCAAGGTAGTTAAGAGATGCCCTCGAGTTGTCCCGCCCATAAATAACCTCTTCTGCAGCTCTTCCCCCAAGAAAAATCTTCACATAAACAATGACTCACGTTATGAATATCAAAAAAATCCATACGAGCTCAGAGAGTCTAATTGCTAACAAGATCCCACACCTGAAGGCGATGCAACAGCTGTGGTCGGCGCTCAAACATGTATGATTCATCATCAAGCCGATGAAACACAACTTGTGATAGTGTCTGCATAAATCACTGACTCTCAGTCTATTTTCAACAATAAATGTCAGTTATTTGAAACATTGCCACAGATTTGGCAGCATGGGTCCCTTAGCAATGTCCATGAGACTGTCAACTGTCAAGCAATGGTGTGCTTTTGTTTTGTCCAACTTTAGGCGATATTATAAGCATGCATGGCAGCCAAGCATCGAAATTAACTTCCTTGAAGAAGAAAACAGTAAAAAGAAAAGATGGAAACATAAGGAAACGGCTAGCACCTGACCACGAGGAACAATTGAGATGCGATCACAACATTCAACTTCAGCATTTTCATATCGCCTAAGTAGATGAGAAGTCACAGCAACTCCGACTTCAGTGGTTGCTCTACGACACTGTCCCTGATGACCCAAATCAATACCAACACGCTTAGGTCCCACAGTTAGTCGGTCCACTGCATCATCCATATCTGATTGAAGAATTGATTCATGTCTTTTCCTGACAGCTACAAGAGCAGCCTCTTGGACTAGTTGAGCCAATTTTGCTCCAGTCCATCCTATTAAGAGCATAAATTATTTTCTTTATTAAAATAAAAACCAAATAGACAAGACAACCTTGTTTCCATCTGTTTTATTAAGAAATGCATTATTTCAGTTATCAAATTAGAAATCAAGAAAAATCCTCAAGTTGAATGAATACCAGGCAAGTTATTTGCATAAGAAGACAAATCGACAGACTCTGAGATCTTCACTTTGCTTGCATGAATTTTCAAAATTTGCAATCGCCCCGTAGCATTTGGAGGACGAATTCTTATCTACATAAAAACCACAAGTAAAAGATGAACAGCAGGCGATATTTCACAAAGCAATTCAGAAAATAAAAACAGTCTTCTGGAAGGCACTTCAAGTATAATGGATCCAACCAACAGAGTGCATAACATAGATGCAAAAGAGTATATGCAACTACAAGACAGGATATCACTCTGAGAAAAATACATACTTGAGCAACAAATAAAATGTCATACTTCAACGAGGCCTTTAAAATAAATACCAGAATTTAGTATCTTCCCTGAATATATTTTTCTTTTAATAAGATGTGTTAACTAATTATATTTCCTATTCAAGTGATGGAAGTTAACCTTGCGATCAAAACGACCCGGTCTGAGAAGAGCAGGATCTAACAAGTCTCGACGATTTGTAGCAGCTAAAAATATAACACCTTTCCCAGTATCAAACCCATCAAGCTCTATTAGTAGCTGATTCAAAGTAGTTTCCCGCTCCTGTGTGGCTGCATTATACAGTTGGTCTGTTGCTTCCTTGAAAATCCCTTGACGTCTGTCAGACAGAAAGAGAAAATAACTAAAAATAATTCATATATGATCTAAAAGATGGCTAAGTTTTTCTCCTGTCCACTAAATTTATCTATGGCCATCTTCCTACACAGAATTGCTATCAGAGTTGTAAAGAACACCGAGTTTGGACTAATCTCGGTTTACAAAATACCATAAAAGCCAACCCACTATATTTCCATTCTCAATCACTTGATTTAAATCAGATGCAAAATATTAGTGGCTTAGGTACAAATTAAAACCTGCAAAGCTTAAATTTCACTTGCCTTCAAAAAAGATGTCAAGTTGTCACACAAATGGCGTGGTATCAACAAGTCTTTCCCCATAAAACAAGAAAACTAAAGAGCCACAGCAAGATTACCATACCTAGTTGCTAAAGCATCAATTTCATCAATGAATATAACTGATGGTTTATTTACCTGCAAAATATATAATGAATTTCTCAACAAATAACACAAACATAGCACCACCAAGTATTTGTAAATAAAAGGAATCGGCACTTATAACATAAAAATCAATAACACAGAGAAAATACAGTGAGCTTATTTATAGGTGCCCCAAAGTCTGCAAGGTTTTCTCTGTTTTCTAATTATTAGCAGATGCCCGACAAGTTTCTTCAAGACTAATTGTCAAAATAAGGAATCTAGATTGCAAGGACTGCACCATGATTAACAGTTAGTTACAAGCTGCATTAGCAATCAAATATAAAATACATATAATTATCACCTTGGCTCTCTTAAACAGATCCCTGATACGAGCAGAGCCAACACCCACTAAAACTTCCACAAATTCTGAGCCTGCCATTTGGTAGAATGGAACACCTGCTTCACCAGCTATAGCCTTGGCAACTAAGGTCTGGAAAAGTACAAATTATATCAGATATATAGGTAAAGGAAATTCCATATCGAATTTTGCAAAACTCTTAATAGAAAACCAACCTTGCCACATCCTGGGGGGCCTTCCAAAAGAACCCCATGAGGTGGTTTTATTCCTATCTTATCAAATAGTTCTGGATTCTTCAAATATCTCACTAGCTAATAAAAATACAATAAGAATTAATAAGACACCATAATCACAGAAGACTCTCATACAAATATATCTGTGTGTGTGTGTGTGTGTTTGTATAAACATAGATAGTGAGAAATTGAAAAGGATAAAGAAACAAAATTCGCAGAACTCAAACAAGGAACCATTCCTCTCTTTGATCTATTTTTCAACTAGAAAAATGGATACCTCTTGAAGTTCCTCAACTGCTTCATCTATGCCGGCCACATCACTAAACTTAACTCCAGTTGAACCCTGAAAGACAAACCTTCAAAGTAGCCTTAGAAATGCAACACTGAACTCTGTTAAGATAAAGATGAAAGTAATATTTGAAGACTCACATCAACACGAGCTTCTGCTTTAGATCGAGAAAAATCAATGCCTTGCCATAGATCCTGCCATTTTGTAAGCAATTTTATTTCCGAACACTTTGCAATAAACAAACCAGATTCAACTATAAAAATTGCAAAGATGAGCAGTGTTTACCCATTTCCTGAAGTTCTTAGGTCTTCTTGAAAGTGTAAAACGGACAAGAAGAACCATGGTTAAAAGGACAATTGTGATTGGTTTTAGCATCTCAATACTAGCAGATACACCACCAAAAGTGTAAAATTCATACAACTTGGAGAAAATCCCCCCATCACTGAACACATCAACTAGATTATCCCAAATCCTCTCTAATATACCGAATATGATACCTAGAAAAAGGTTAACAAATGGTTTCGCTATGGGCCATGCAACATATACAGTTGTTACAAATACAAAACTGGTGACAGCAAATACAGACGCTGCTAGAAACCCTCCAACAAGAACTGCTGCGGTGGCCATTACAGCAGTCACCATTCCAAGCTCTACCATCACTCTGCTGGATATGGAAGATGCCACTGGATTAGGATACTCTGGTACTTTAGCCCCCCAAGACTGCATCACAAGTTTAAACGGTAAAGGAGATTAATAAGGAACCAAAAGATACAGATTACCCAACACCCAATTACCAAACATGCTTCAATCCAATGATGTTTGATGAACAGTGTTTTTTCTACAGATCACTAAGGAAAGATGGTCTTGATATTTAACCAAAGACACAGCTAACAGAATTCCACATACGAATATTACATAAGATTCAAGTAATCAAGGCAACTCTTAGGACAAGAACTATGATCTTCTTAGTCGATGTAAACTTCACCATTTTCAGTTAAACTCAATTCTTATGCAGATGCATGCATGTCTATAGCTATCACAAAAACCAACGCAAATATACGTCAAAACACAAGTACATATTGCACTAGTCCATGGCTTTCAAAATATAGCAACTTTATAGCCACCTTTTAGTTAATCTATAAAATACTCATAAGCAGCATTCATGTATAACTAGAGCATCAAATAGCAGTTAAATGGTTTATCACCGTCATGGGCCTCTCAATTTCATATCGTTGTCCAGTGTACTCCCTTAAAAGATCTTGAGCTTCACTCTCATTTAATCTCATTGCCCTACAAAGATAAAACAAACAAACACACACACACACACACACACACACATATATCAGAGAACTGCAAAGAAATACATCTTGAGAAAATTGCAAGTCATATTAATATTCACCATTTAGTCCTTTGCAAGCTCATGTCACCAGGAATGTTCTCCAAATCCACAACAAAGTCCCTATACCTACCAAGGTATGAAACACCAGAAACCTCTTTGGATGTCAACAATTTAACCTTGTCACTCTTCATTGCTTTCCTAAAATCTTCCAAGCTCATTTTGGGCAGTTCCTCCAAATTCTTCTCGAACTCCTTCTCCTCTGATAACTCAGCCCCAAAAATCTGCTCGGGCACATAAAGCTTCCCTTTATACTCCCTCAAAATATCATTCAAATACACGCAGTCATTTTCACTACTCGTTTCACTCCGTCTTTCACCCTCATTGGTTTCATCCTTCAATGTTGCTTTTGTTTTCAATTTCTTCTTCAAAAATTCAATCAAACCCAGATTGTTACCTTTTCTTAAAGCCTCTTTTTCTTTCGAGGTGTAAATCCTGTTACCAACGAGGTACCTGGGTTCTACCTGGCTAGGGTTTTCCTTCAAAACCCTAGTCACAAAGTCATCCCCTTTGGACTTGCTAGTGTCCCCACCAGGCTGTGAGGATTGCAATTCACATAGAACCGTGAATGACCTGTGAAGAAAGGAAGTTCTTGAAGGCAATTTCCGGGTCAAATTCAAGGGCTTTATTTGCCTGGGGAGATATTTGAGAGGAGTGGAGCGTGGTTTTGGAAAATTAACCCCAGCTGAGATTAGAGAATCGATGGAGGCCATTTTTTTGGGAAAACTCGGACAGCATTAGGGTTTACAAAAGGGACATTGCAAGACAGCAATAGTCAGCATGAATTTCCGATCACCAACATCGCAGAACAGGGTTTATCCAACTAGGGTTTTTTTTTGAATTGAAATGAGGAAGAAGAGGGGGAGTTTTGAACTGTTGGTTTTACAGGATTTAGCTTATCCGGATCCCAAAGAGCGGAGCAGATTTGGGTCGGGCCTGACCGGCTTGGATAAACGCAGCCCTCGGGCCTCGTCAACAGCTTTAAATAAACATGGCTTAACTACAAAATAAGGGTCCGAACTATGTCTTTTTTTTTACAATAGGTACCTAAAATATTTTTTGCTTGAAATAGGTATCTAAAGTTTCATATTTGGTTGAAATAGGTGCCTAAAGTATTTTTTTAGCTGAAAAGGTGCCTAAAATTTCATTTTTGGCTTGTTTTAAAGTCAAGTGAGGTACCAACTTTGGCACACCTATTTTCAGCCAAAAATGAAACTTTAGGTACCTATTTTAACCAAAAAATACTTTAGGCACCTATTGAAAAAAGAGACATAGTTTGGGCACTTGTTTTGTAGTTAATCCAATAAACATCTTAGCCCACCTTGGAATATTTACAATATTACAAGTTTCTGAATAGGGGTGAGCAAAACTTGACTTAACTCGAGAAGATTGAATTTTTCAATTTGACTCGACGTGAAAAATCTCGACTTGTCATGTGTTGAGATATTTTATTTGATATAATAGTTTGAAAATAGTTTTGGACTAATTTGAAAAGATTGCAAATATGTATTAAAGTCCAAACAACTTGAAAATAGGTTTGAAATGTTTTAAGAGGCTTCTGCATGTTTTTAAACGATTTTTAATAGCCAAATTAGCCATTTCTTTAGCCCTGTACCGATACGCTTGAGGGTTTCAACTACAATGATTTTCCAGTGCTGAAATCCCGTACCAGTACAGACTCGTACGTACCGATACGAAAGGGGTCGTATCGATACGTATTAAGGCGTACCGATACCCTTGTGTTTTAACTACCCCAACGGCTATTTCCATGAGAGGTATCGTACCGATACGTATACCCGCGTACTATACCCGTAAGCTGATCTGAGCCAAACGACTATTTCTATAAGAATGAGCGTACCGATATCGAAGCCTCCGGAAAGGAAAATTCAACATGGAAATCAATCCCCAGCGGCTCCAATTCAATCCTAACGATCTTCAATGGCTAGAAACTCAATTAGGAGTACAAAATGGACCTTCAAGCTTCAGCAACAACTAATGATCTCAAAGCCAACAACTTATGTATAGAAAATTGTCTCAGTGCTTCAATTTTCATATTTTTGTATAGACAACACTTGTAAGCCTAATTTGTTATATTTGCTCAAGTGTTTTAGGTTTGGGTGAGTGAGCTAAATTATACAAACAATCTACCTAGTGAGGGATTTCTTGTTTGCATTGTTTTTTTTTCTTTTATAAAAAGAGGGTTAGCTAGACTTTGGGGTATAAGTCTAGCGTTGTAAGGGTTTCCTCTTGATCTCGGGAAAAAAGGAAGAAATTTAATAGTGAATTTGGAAATCCTTAGTGGGAAAGCTAAGGTAGTGGATATAGAGCTTAGTTGAGAAGCTCGAACCACTCTAAAATTATCGTGTCTTTTTCTATCTTTTTGCTTCCCACACAAATCACCCAATTACCACTTCTCCACCATTTGGCAAGCAAAATGGTTGAAGAATTCGAGCACAACAATTGGTATCAGAGTGAGGCTCAATCGAGAGGCTTAACATCTTATTGAGGCGATCCCGACAAGCTTGATCAATCAACAAATCAACTGGTGTTCATGGCATAATCAATCGACAAGCCACCATTCTTCAACGGTGAACATTATACCTATGGAAGAATAGGATGATATACTTTATCAAGGCCATCGACTACTGTCTTTGGGACATTGTTGAAGAAAGATCGTTTGTGCCACAACGAGGAAGGCAAGATTGGAGTACGGATGACAAGAAGAAGATGGAGCTAAACTCGAAGGCTTTGCACATTCTATTTCGTGCATTGAGACTGAAGGAGTATGGCAAAGTCTCTTATTGTGAGAGTGCCAAGGAGGTTTGGGATAAGCTTGAAGTGACCTATGAAGGAACGAACGAGGTAAAGGACACGAAGATCGGTCTACTCAACCTCAACTATGAAAAATTCAAGATAAGTCCAGAAGAAGACATCAAGAGCATGTTTGATCGGTTCTCCATAATCGTCAATGAACTTAAAGGCTTTAGAGAAGACATTCTAGAAAACAAGCTCATTCAGAAAGTTGATTTATTCACTTCTCGAGTCATGAGAGTCTAAGAAAACGGTAATCATAGAAACAAAGAACTTGAAGGAGCTCAAGCTTGATGAGCTTGCAATATCCCAATTTTTTCTTAGTGACTAAAATGTAATTTTTAAAAGTTTAGGGGTTAAAGTGTAAACTTTGGAAAAGTTTAGGGACCAAAGTGTAATTTTTAAAAGTTATGTAAGTTAACCCCGTAAATGAATAGTTCACCCCCAAGAGTGGTATTTCTGTGTTACTGGATTTTTCATACGAAGCTTATGTTATTCGATTTTGGATCGAATAAAATTGTTAAGCTTGCTTAGGCCAGAGTAGCCTAAGGATGGGTGACTTAATGGGAAGGTCCCATATCCAATTTTTTTACTAATAAAAAGGATCCAGTTTGAGTTAAGAGTATTCATTATGGATAGTTAAGATAAGATTTCTAAGAGGAGATGTATCCGATAAAAATTCTCGCTAATTATCGGTGTATCAGATCGAATTGAAATTTTAAAAACAGTTCCAAAGATTATGGAAAATTCATAAAATATTATTTTATGAATATTTTATTAATGTTGATTGGATTCTAACTAGATTTAGTTAGAATATGATGGAGAGGTTATAAAGCTCAAAGAAAGAAAATTTGGAAATCGTATTGAGTGAAATTTGAATAATTGGATCGAATAAATATCATAAATTAAAATTTATGATATTTTGGGAAGGAGGCTGGTTAGAATGGAACCAATTTGGTTCAATTTTTATGGAATGGCAATTTTCAAGACTTGTTGTAAATAAAGTCTAGTTGGAGGACAAATTGGTCATTTGCCATGGATGGCATTTTTGAAATATTTTGGAAGTTTGAGGGCAATTTTGAAAGATGGATAACACATGGATTAAATCATGGCCATTGATTATGATGAGATTGAATCTTGGCCATTATAAAAATGGGCAAGATGGTAATTTCACCATTTAAATGAATTTTTAATTCATTTAATATGACACTTGGATTAAATATATCAAAAGATGATAAAAAATCATCTTCCTCAACCAAGGGGGCTGTTCGAACTCAACAAAAGAGAAAGGGGGAGAAATTTTCAATTTTCAAGTCCAAAATTGAAGGATTCAAGGCTAGTTTCAAGCAAAGTTCATTTAGGTAAATTGTTCTACACTTGATTATCTTCATTTTAATAGTATTTTTGCATGATAAAAGTCAAGTATGAGTTATGTTAGAGATGAAGATTGATTGTAGAAATTGAAGATAATGATGGAACTAGACTAGTAGATAGTTAAATTGATGATTTAAACATGGAATTAAGGTTGAGATGGAATAAATTCCATGTTAGAGATTTTAAACCCTAACCCTAACATTTGGGGTTTTTTGTTAGGGAGTTAAATTAAGGATGAAATTGATCGAATTATGATGTTAGGAGACCTATTTTGATGAAATATTGAATAATTTCCCAAGTTGTAAATTAGGGGTTATTTCGATTTATGGAAAATTTAGGGGAAATTATTGTGAATTTTATTTTATCATGGGAATTATTGAAATATGATAAAAATAGCTTGAATTGGTGATTAGGGACCAAAATGAAACTTTTTGGAAATTCAAGGACCAATTCGACAATTTAGTAAAAGTTAGGGATTGGTCTTGAATTTATGGAAAATTGATAGAATTGAAGATTTAAGCATGTTATGAAAGTTCAAGGACTGAAATGTCAAGAAAGGAAAACATGAGGGACCAAATTCGAAATGGAAGGTTGATTAGGGACTAAGTTGAATAAAGTTGGAAGTTAAAGGAAAATGTATAAGGATATTAGAATTAAGTGAAAGGTTAAATTGTACATTAATTTAATGTACAAAAGCAATTTAGTGACTAAAGTGTCACTTTTATAATGTTGAAGGACTAAAAAGGAAATAGACCAAAATAAATAATTAATTATGAAAATTGTTCAAACAGGGGTTTGAACAATTGTTTAATGTCCAAATTGGTCACCAAAGACTTAGGGACTAATTCGACATTTTGTAAAGTATTGAGAAAAAATCTTTAGAAAATTTTATATTCGAATAGTTATGTTCAAGAATTAATTTGCAGTATTAGATTTAAATCGAACACAAGAATGGTGATGTATATGTCAATTGATTTTATACAGTTTCAAAAGAAAACGAAGGAGAACCAAAGATAAAAAGAAAGATGAGAACCTCGAGTAAGCTTAGTGAGGCATACTATTCATGGCCCAGGTGAGTGCATTTACATGTTTTAAAATGCAAATAGGAAGACTTGCGAGTAGTCGACCTTAAATTTAAAATGATATTGTACTTCTATATAATGACATTATGTTGAAAAATGGCATTTGTATTTCTCTATAATACGTGCTATAATACTTTGCTCGACATGGCAAGATTGGTGAAATATCAGATATGAATGATAACTTGCATAAATGATGATGCATTATGCATACATGAGATATGGAAAAATGATAAGATTTAAATGAAACAAGTTAAGGTAGAACAAGATACATTTAAAAATAGTATTGCCATATATACATGTTGAGCTACTGCATGTTGTAATAAAAGGAGATTACGTGGAATATGACATATAAATTATTTTTCTGAGAATTGATGATGAGCTATATCTGCCATGACTATTTATGATAAAACATGAAATATGAATAATTAATTATATGATTGACCATGATGTTGGTGTGCATGAAGTATGAGAGTCCATGGTATAGTTGGCATGCCATAGAGTCTTTAGCAGCTGCACCCTCATGTTCAAGTTATGAAAAAGATATTGTGACAAAAAATGATTGTGTCATATGCACCCTAAGGATCTACGCCCATGGTGCCTAAGTTTACTACCGAGGTGCCGCACCCTGGGGATCTACGCCCACTGTGCCCGAATGCACTATCGAGGTGCTTTATATTTATAGGAGCAAAGAGCGTCCCCGAGTATGTACTCATCTTTACGTTCATGTTTGACACTACGGTGTCATTACAAGATGACTCGCGCACCTCGATCTCATATAGCGTACTTTGGGCAATGATAAAAGGATCATGATACGTAAATGAATCATGTTATGTATATGAAACATGTCATGAATATGAACCATGTTATGTATATGAAATATGTCAATTATACGAATTATGCCACGTATATGAAGCATGACATGTATATGAATTATACCAAGTATATAAATTAGGCCAAGCACGTGAATTATGTCATGTATACGAAGGATGTCACATGTATAAAAAATATGCTATGCATATGAATCATGCCATGTATACGCATTATGTTACGTATATGAACTATGCCATGCATATGAATTATGCCATGTACACGTATCATGTTATGTATATGAATTAAGTCATGCAAATGAATGAAAACATACATATGAATCGTTAGGATATTTGTTTTGATATAATAATTGAAAAATAGTTTTGGACTAAATTGAAAAGATTTCAAAAATGATTTAAAGTCCAAACAACTTGAAAATATGTTTGAAATGGTTTCATAGGTTTTTGGCATACTTTAAAACATTTTTAAATGGCCAAAATATCATAAATTAAAGCCCGTACAGGTAGACCATTATTTTGTACCGATACACGTATGCAAACCATTCAGAAACCAAATGAGGTACCAAAATGGCTGATCCGTACTGGTACAGCCAAGGTGGTTTTGAAACCCCCTAAAAGGTTTTGAAACCCCCCTGGGTTTTAGTTTTCCAGAAACCAAATAGAGTACTGATACAGTATTGTCCGTACCGGTACAGCCAAGGTGGTTTCGAAACCCCCATAGAGGTTTCAAAACCTACCCTATTTTTTCAGTCTCCAACGGCTATTTCCTAAACAGGTGTTTATCGATACGAGTATCCGAGTACCAATACCGACAGCACCAGAACATCATTTAATATGGGAAATAAAGGTTCCAACGGCTCCAATTCAATCTCAACGGTCTCCAACGGCTAGGAACTCATTTGGGAGGATAAAAGGACCCCTCAAGCACCTGGAACAACCAATGATCCTCAAGTCAACAACATTATGAAGAAATTTTGTCTTAGTGCTTAATTCTTTCATTTTTGTATAGACAACACTTGTGAGCTTAAATTGTCAATGTATGCTCAAGTGTTTTAGGTTTTGGGTGAGAGCTTTAGAGTGCAAACACACACCTTTAAGAGGGATTTCAGTTTGCTTTGTTTTCTTCTCCTGTAAAAGAGTGTTTACTCAAGCTTTGAGTGTTGTAACGGTTGCCTCCTTAGCCTAGAGAATGGGAAGAATTCTATAGTGAATTGGTTGAAATCCTTAGTGGGGAGCTAAGGTAGTGGATGTAGATCTTGTTAGAAGCTTGAACCACTATAAATCTTTGTGCAAATTTTCTATCTTTTAGCCTCCACCAAATTTACCCAAATTACAACTTCTCCACCACTTAGCAAGCAAGAACGGTTGAAGAATTTGAGCCCAACAATTGGTATCAGAGCGAGGCTCAATCGAGAAGGTCTAACAACCTATTGAGAGGATCTGGAAGCTCAATCAACAAACAAATCAACCAGAGATAAATGACGCAATTCGTCGACAAGCCACCTTTCTTTGATGGGACCACCTATGCCTATTGAAAGACTAGAATGATGTTCTTCATCAAGGCTAAAGATTACAAGCTTTGGGATGTTGTTGAAGATGGTCCATACGTACCATAAAGATGCAAGGCGGAATGGAATGCAGATGATCGCAAGAAGATGGAGCTAAATTCCAAGGCTTTGCATATTCTCTTTTGTGCATTTAGCCTCAATATCTATGAGAATATGTCTTCTTGTGAGGATGCCAAGGAAGTTTGGGACAAGCTTGAAGTCATGTACGAGGGAACAAACGAAGTAAAGGAGACCAAAATCGGCCATCTCAACCATGAGTATAAGAACTTCAAGATGAAACAGGAAGAAGACATCACGAAAATGTTCGATAGATTCTCTACCATCACCAATGGACTCAAATGCTATGGAGAAATCATTTTCGGAAGAAAAGCTTGTCTGAAAGCTTATCTACTCTCTTCCCGAGTCATGGGACTCAAAGAAGACCGCCATCATCGAAGCAAAAAATCTCAAAATTTTAAAGTTAGATGAGCTCATGGGGTCACTTCTCACTTATGAAATCATGAAGAAAGGAAAAGAAGAGGAGAAAAAGAAGGAAGAGATAAAGAAGATAGGGAAGAAGAAAATCATGGAGCTAGGAATTAATGTGAATGTCATTGCTCTATAATCCTCTACAAGTCACCAAGAAGAATCAAGTGAGGGGGATAGTGAAGATGAAGAGATGGCCTATCTCTTCAAGGAATTGACCCTATTCATGAAGAGCAACAGAGAAGAATCCAAGGATGAATCGAAAAAAAAGATGGTGGATTCCCCCAAGTGTTCCTAGTGCAAGAAATCGAGGCACAACAAATTTGACTGCCCCCGCTTCAACAAAAAAGGATCATATCAAAGAAAGCATATGGGGTACATGGAGTGATGAAGACTCCACCGATGAAAATGAAGAAGCCCATCTATGCTTAATGGCCCTCAATGAGGGGGAGGTAACTTCTAACTCATCTTGCTCAAATTCAAATTCATATACATTTGATGAGTTGCAAGATGTCTACGACAAATTGGTTTTTGAGTTCAAAGCCTTATTTTCTAAAAACAAAAAGTTGATTTCTAAATTGAAAAATGAAAATGATTTGCTTGTGAAAACCAATTTGGAATTTGAAGTAAAATTAAAGGATTTTGAACTTAAAGTTTTAGATTTACAAAATTTGCTTCAAAAGAAAGAAAAAGATCATCAAATTGAAGTAGATGATCATAAGAAAGAAAAAGATTTGATTTCCAAAGAGCTTGAAAAAAACAATTTAGGAAAATCAAACTTTTATCAAAGACAATCTAGTGCCCCTAGATTTTTTAATGGAAAAGTTTTTAGAAATATTTGGGTCCCAAAAGGACTAAGTACTTCAAATAAAAAGGATGAAATTAAAAAATGGATTCCTAAGGGGACTAAATTATGTGCTACTAATGCCTATGGATCCAAAGTAATTTGGATACCAAAAATAAAATGATTGTCTTTTGTAGGTGTGATGGAGCCTTGATCAACAAGTGATAAGATTGAGGGGGAGCTCTATACACACAAATGATGAACACTTGAAGGAGGAAGGCTTCACATCTTACCTTGGTTCAGGTGTGGTAAAATTAGTTGAATTTAGTTTACTTTAATTTGATTTATTTATTTTAATTCAACTAGTTTATCATATATGTTGGACTAACCTTTTGAATGATGCTTGAGTAAGGGGGAGCCGATTTTAAAACAAAACTTATTTTTGTCAAAAAAAATTCATTTGAAACTCTCCATTATTATGAACTTTAAAGTTTTCAAACTTTGGTTTGAACCATTTTTTGATATAACAAAAAGGGGGAGAATGTTTTGAAAAATTGAATTTTGAAATGAATAAGAGGGAGCTTATAAGATTTTCATCATTAAATCTCTTATTCAATTCTTATTTTTACTAAGGGGGAGAATTTCAAAAAAAAAAATTTCAAGTTGGTTTTATTATATCAAAAAGGGGAAATTGTTAGGATATTTGTTTTGATATAATAATTGAAAAATAGTTTTGGACTAAATTGAAAAGATTTCAAAAATGATTCAAAGTCCAAACAACTTGAAAATATGTTTGAAATGGTTTCATAGGTTTTTGGCATACTTTGAAACATTTTTAAATGGCCAAAATATCAAAAATTAAAGCTCTATACTGGTACACCATTGTTTCTACTGATACGCGTATGCAAACCATTCATAAACCAAATGGCATACCGAAACAGCTGATACGTACCGGTACAGCCAAGGTGGTTTCGAAACCCCCTAAAATGTTTCGAACCCCCCTGGGTTTTAGTTTTTTAGAAACCAAACAGCGTACCGATACAGTATCATCCGTACCGGTACAACCAAGGTGGTTTCGAAACCCCCATAGAGGTTTCGAAACCTGCCCTATTTTTTAGTCTCCAACGGCTATTTCCCAAACAGGTGTGTATCGATACAAGTATCCGAGTACCGATACTGACATCACCAGAACAACATTTAATGTGGGAAATAAAGGCTCCAATGGCTCCAATTCAATCCCAACGGTCTCCAACGGCCAGGAACTCATTTGGGAGGATAAAATGACCCCTCAAGCACCTGGAACAACCAATGATCCTCAAGTCAACAACATTATGAAGAAATTTTGTCTTAGTACTTAATTCTTTCATTCTTTGTATAGACAACACTTGTGAGCTTAAATTGTCAATGTATGCTCAAGTGTTTTAGGTTTTGGGTGAGAGCTTTAGAGTGAAAACACACACCTTTAAGAGGGATTTCAGTTTGCTTTGTTTTCTTCTCTTGTAAAAGAGTGTTTACTCAAGCTTTGGGTGGAAAGCTTTGAGTGTTGCAACGGTTGCCTCCTTAGCCTAGAAAAGGGGAAGAATTCTATAGTGAATTGGTTGAAATCCTTAGTGGGGAGCTAAGGTAGTGGATGTAGGGCTTGTTAGAAGCTTGAACCACTATAAATCTTTGTGCAAATTTTCTATCTTTTAGCCTCCACCAAATTCACCCAAATTACAACTTCTCCACCACTTGGCAAGCAAGAACGGTTGAAGAATTCGAGCCCAACAGAATCATGCCACGTATGAAAATCATGTCATGCAGAAGAAATATGCCATGTATGAGAATCATGTTACATAAATGGATCATGTCATGAATATGAATCATGATACGTATATGAACCATGTCATGTATATGAACCGTGTTTTATTTGTGAATCATGTCAAGCATTGAACCATGTTGCTTATGTGAATTATACTATGTATGTAAATTATGCTCTGTATACGAAACATATCATGTATATGACTTACTTGATGATGACAGAACATTAGAACCATGAGCGAGTTAGGAACTTATAACATGCACATTAATATCTAGTGACCATGGAAACTTTGATAGTACTATCCTATCTTTGGTAGAGATCTTGATATGAAATCATATGATAAGTATTACTTTACTCTATGTTTATTAGATGAGATTGTTGCCTCACTAAGTTCGTACTTAGCGTGTTATTTCACACGTAGGTTCTCCCACATAGAAGGGCATGAAGGAGATATTAATTGGAAAGGCAAGTTACATTAGTAAGCACGGCATGTACATCTTAAATTATGGTTGATATCTAGTGGGCATGTACTTGTATGTATGTGGGTTTAAAAGATGTAAATGTTTTGTAAACTTAAGTTATAATGTGTTTACGTATTAATTATGAGTGTAGGGACTCAGACTATGGTTTTACTACAAATGACTATGATTTACGACATAGTTAAATCTAGTTTAACCCTAATCACGTATGAATTTTAAAATCAAGAAGGGGTCTAGGCAGGGTACATAGTTTTCTCCCTGAATTATATTTTTATTTCAATAACATATTTATAAATTTTCTAAAGCAATTCAGGGTTGAAACTAGCTGCTATAGACTGACGTAGTTTTTAATTTAAAACCGAAAATGGGTTAAACTATAAGGTAAAGTTTGGAAAAAAATTAAGTCAAGTTTTCTTAACAACTCTATAACATCTTAAGTGTATATTCGGTATACGAGTATACGTTAAGGGTGTTACATTTAATTGGTATCAGAGCTACAAGTTTAGCCGATTCTGGTGGCTAAATCAAGTTTAATGTGATTTAAAGTTAAGTACATGCCCCTAGGATGTCATGTTACTGATGTACTACTTTGTAACTTGATTATGCTCCTCAATAATATGGATATGTTTCAGTAAAAAATAGATGAAGTTAAGTATTGATGAACTGTGATAAATGCTTAATTATGAGAATTGGAGGAAGAAAAATGTTTAAAGCTGAGTATGTTGGCAATTAGTTAAAAGAGAAATGTATAGCAGTCCTAAGTTTGAAACAAGGTACTCGTACTGTTTATGAGTACGAGTTAGATTTTAATAGATTGAGTCGGTACACAGTCAAATTGATGCCGATTGAAAGGACTCAATGAGAATGGTTTATAAAGAAGCTACGTCCAAGGCCCAAAGAAAGACTTCTATGGAGAAAATTTAGTAAAGTGATTGTCAATAATTCTTTTGGACAATGTATAAGTAATTAGAATATGCAAGAAAGGTTCATTAGGAATTTAAGAATTAAGTTTTGGCAGATTTAATGGAACTTCCATTCCATGAATTTAAAGTCATTCTTGGAATGGATTGACTATCTGCATATGATGCATATATGAAGTGTAAGAAGAAAGATCGGTATTTCAAGGATCCGATGGTTTGAAATAATCATTGAGGGAAAGAACTGACTGTTTAGAGTCAGTAATTTCTGTAATGATAGCTCAAAGGTTGTTTTTCAATAGATGTGAAACATGTTTGGGTTGTATAGAAGTTACGTAAAAGTTACCTAAAAAGTTTGAAGACATCCCGACTGAAAAGGAGCTTCATGATATATTTCTGGATGAGTTATTAGGATTACCTCCGGATAAGGAAATAAAGTTTGGGATTGATTTTTATCCTAGAACTAAGCCGATATCAATGGTATTATATAGGATGACATCAATTGAGTAAAGGGAACTAAAGGCTCAATTACAAGGATTGCTAGACCGGGGTTATATTTGACCAAGTGAATTACTATGGGGTACTTCGGTATTAAATTGTAAAGAAGAAAGATGGTTCTTTATGATCATGTATAGATTATTGGAAGTGGAATAAAGTAACCATTAAGAATAAGAATCCCCTACCAAGGATTGAGGATTTATTTGATCAGCTTAAAGATGAAGTAGTATTTTCAAAGATAAATCTTCGATCAGGCTTATTATCAAACTAAGGTTAAGGAAAAAGATATACCAAAGGCAGTATTCATGACTCGTTAGAGACACTACGAGTTTCTAGTGATGTCTTTTTAGATCGACGAATGCCCTTGCTGCATTTATTATAGATCTGATAAATCGAGTATTCCAACCCTATTTGGATTAGTTGTTGTGGTCTTCATAAATAATATTTTGGTTTATTCAAAGACCGAAGTTGAACATGACTACCATCTTCGAGTGATACTACAAACTTTAAGATATAAGCAACTTAATACCAAGTTTCTGAATGCAAGTTTCGGTTGTCAAAAATAACTTTCCTTGGATATGAAGTGTCATCAGAAGGAAAAAGGCTTGACCCCAAGAAAATACAAGCTATTCTTGAATAGGAAGAGCCGAAAAATGTCTTGAAAAGAGGAGATAAGCTGGAAATAGGAAAGTACAGAGCTATGAAATTAAGCCAAGTGATTGATTATATTGCTGAGGTAAAGTATATGTTTCTAACAATATTTGAAGAGAGAAGATATTAAAGGAGGCTAATTATAGTTTATTAAGTATGCACCCAAGGAGTAATAAGATGTATCAAGATTTAAAGACTCGAAACTGTGGTCAAATATTTATGGATTACTTCAGTCTATTTCTATTCCCTAATGAAAGTAGGGATGAGTAACAATAGATTGTATAATGGATTTGTCAGCTACACCAAGTAAAAAGTATTTAATATGGGTCATTATGAATCGTCTGACAAAGTTTGATTACCTTATTCCAGTTGAATAGATCATTCACTGGATAAATATGCAGAACTTTATGTTCGAGAGACAGTAAGACTACATGGTGTCTCAACATCGATAGTGTCAGATAGAGACCCAAGGTTTATTTCAAGGTATTGGGGTATGTTATTTGAAGCTTTAGGTACTAAATTAAGTTTTAGTACAGTTTTTCATTTGCAAACGGATGGGCAATCTGAATGGATCATACAGATTTTGGAGGATATATTACGAGCTTATGTAATTGAGTTTGCAGGATTATGGGAAAAGTACTTGCCTTTGGCTGAATTTGTTTACAATAATAGTTATCAAGCAAGTATCAAGATGGCATACAGAAGAAAATACAGAGTCTCTCTAAATCGGTTCGGTTTATAGGATTAAAATGTTCAGAATAACTTAAACATTGGAAGAGTGATTCAACATAAGACATAGAGGATAAAGTAAAGATCATTCAACAAAATTTTAAAGCCGTCGTGGGTTGACAAAAAAACTTATACAAATAAGAAGAAAAAGGATATTGCATACGAAGTTAGAGAAAAAGTGTTTCTAAAGGTTTCACCTTGAAAGATGGTGTTTTTGTTCTAGTAAAAAAGGAAAGATTAGTCCCAGATTTATTGAGCCATATAAGATTCTAAAAAGAAAGGAACCAATGGTTTATCATTTAGCTTTACCTCCAGATAGAAACAAGATTCAATATGTGTTTCATGTATTCATGCTTCAAAGATATTAATTGGATTTTCACATGTAATTACTTCTGAGGAGATTGATCTGCAACCAGGTTTGACGTATAAAGAAGAATAAGTGAAAATCCTAGCATACTAAGTTGAAGAATTAAGGGACAAGGAAATTCTACTGATTAAGGTTCTCTAGAGAAATTGAAGAGAGAGTGAATAAGCAAAATACGAAGTTGTTTGAAATGGCTAAACATTGAAAAGTTGAGGACGAGTTTTCTTAAGGGGGAGGAATCATAATATCCTAATTTTTGCTTAGTGACTAAAATGTAATTTTTAAAAGTTTAGGGGTTAAAGTGTAAACTTTGGAAAAGTTCAGGGACCAAAGTGTAATTTTCAAAAGTTATGTAAGTTAACCCCGTAAATGAATAGTTCACCCCCAAGAGTGGTGTTTTTGTGTTACTAGATTTTTCATACGAAGCTTATGTTATTCGATTTTAGATCGAATAAAATTGTTAAGCATGCTCAGGCCAGAGTAACCTAAGGATGGGCGACTTAATGGGAAGGTCCCATACCAATATTTTTACTGATAAAAAGGATTCAGTTTGAATTAAGAGTATTCGTAATGGATTGTTAAGATAAGATTTCTAAGAGGAGGTGTATCCGCAAAAAATTCTCGCTAATTATCAGTATATTAGATCGAATTGAAATTTTAAAGACAGTTCCAAAGATTATGGAAAATTCATAAAATATTATTTTATGAATATTTTATTAATGTTGATGGGATTCTAACTAGATTTAGTTAGAATATGATGGAGAGGTTATAAAGCTCAAAGAAAGAAAATTTGGAAATCGTATTGAGTGAAATTCGAATAATTGGATCGAATAAATATCATAAATTAAAATTTATGATATTTTGGGAAGGAGGCTGGTTAGAATGGGACCAATTTGGTTCAATTTTTATGGAATGGAAATTTTCAAGACTTGTTGTAAATAAAGTCTAGTTGGAGGGCAAATTGGTCATTTGCCATGGATGGCATTTTTGAAATATTTTGGAACTTTGAGGGCAATTTTGGAAGATGAATAACACATGGATTAAATCATGGCCATTGATTTTGATGAGATTGAATCTTGCCATTATAAAAAGGGTAAGATGGTAATTTCACCATTTAAATGAATTTTTAATTCAGTTAATATGACACTTGATTTAAATATATCAAAAGATGATAAAAAATCATCTTCCTCAGCCAAGGGGGCAGTTCGAACTCAGCAAAAGAGAAAGGGGAAGAAATTTTTAATTTTCAAGTCCAAAATTGAAGGATTCAAGGCTAGTTTCAAGTAAAGTTCATTTAGGTAAATTGTTCTACACTTGATTCTCTTTATTTTGATAGTATTTTTGCATGATAAAATTCAAGTATGAGTTATGTTAGAGATGAAGATTGATTGTAGAAAATGAAGAAAATGATGGAACTAGACTAGTAGATAGTTAAATTGATGATTTAAACATGGAATTAAGGTTGAGATGAAATAAATTCCATGTTAGAGATTTTAAACCCTAACCCTAAAATTTGGGGGTTTTGGTTAGGGAGTTAAATTAAGGATGAAATTGATTGAATTATGATGTTAGGAGACCTATTTTGATGAAATATTGAATAATTTCCCAAGTTGTAAATTTAGGGTTATTTCGAATTTACGGAAAATTTAGGGGAAATTGTTGTGAATTTTATTTTAGCATGGGAATTATTGAAATATGGTGAAAACAACTTGAATTGGTGATTAGGGACCAAAATGAAAATTTTTGGAAATTCAAGGACCAATTCAAAAATTTAGTAAAAGCTAGGGATTGGTCTTGAATTTATGGAAAATTGATAGAATTGAAGATTTAAGCATGTTATGAAAGTTCAAGGACTGAAATGTCGAGAAAGGAAAACATGAGGGACCAAATTCGAAATGGAAGGTTGATTAGGGACTAAATTGAATAAAGTTGGAAGTTAAAGGAAAATGTATAAGGATATTAGAATTAAGTGAAAGGTTTAATTGTACATTAATTTAATGTACAAAATCAATTTAGTGACTAAAGTGTCACTTTTATAAAGTTGAAGGACTAAAAAGGAAATAGTCCAAAATAAATAATTAATTATGAAAATTGTTCAAACATGGGTTTGAACAATTGTTTAATGTCCAAATTGGTCACCAAAACTTAGGGACTAATTTGGCATTTTGTAAAGTATTGAGAAAAAATCTTCAAAATTTTTTTATATTCGAACAGTTATGTTCAAGAATTAATTTGCAGTATTAGATTTAATTCGAACACAAGAATGGTGATGTATATGTCAATTGGTTTTATACAGTTTCAAAAGAAAACGAAGGAGAACCAAGGATAAAAAGAAAAATGAGAACCTCGAGTAAGCTTAGTGAGGCATACTATTCATGGCCCAGGTGAGTGCATTTACATGTTTTAAAATGCAAATCGGAAGACTTGCGAGTAGTCGAGCTTAAATTTAAAATGATATTGTACTTCTATATAATGACATTATATTGAAAAATGGCATTTGTATTTCTCTATAAGACATGCTATAATACTTTGCTCGACATGACGAGATTGGTGAAATATCAGGTACGAATGATTACTTGCATAAATGATGATGCATTATGCATACATGAGATATGGAAAATGATAAGATTTAAATGAAGCAAGTTAAGGTAGAACAAGATACATTTAAAAATAGTATTGCCATATATACATGTTGAGCTACTGCATGTTGTAATAAAAGTAGATTATATGGAATATGACATATAAATTATTTTCTGAGAATTGATGATGAGCTATATCTGCCATGACTATTTATGATAAAACATGAAATATGAATAATTAATTATATGATTGATCATTATGTTGGATTGATGATAAAAGAAATGCCCAAGTATTGAGTATGAGAGTCCATGGTATAGTTGGCATGCCATAGAGTCTTTAGCAGTGCACCCTCATGTTCAAGTTATGAAAAAGATATTGTGACAAAATGATTGTGTCACATGCACCTTGGAGATCTACGCCCACTGTGCCTAAGTGCACTGCCGAGGTGCCGCACCATGGGGATCTACGCCCACTGTGCCCGAATGCACTGTCGAGGTACTTTATGTTTATGGGGAGCAAAGAGCGTCCCCGAGTACGTACTCATCTTTACGTTCACGTTTGACACTACGGAGTCATTATAAGATGACTCGCATACCTCGATCTCATGTATCATACTTTGGGCAATGATAAAAGGATCATGATACGTAAATGAATCATGTTATGTATATGAAACATGTCATGATATGAACTATGTTATGTATATGAAATATGTCAAGTATACGAATTATGCCACGTATATGAAGCATGACATGTATATGAATTATACCAAGTATATGAATCAGGCCAAGCACATGAATTATGTCATGTATACAAAGTATGTCACATGTTTAAGAATTATGCTATGCATATGAATCATGCCATGTTTACACATTATGTTACGTATATGAATTATGCCATGCATATGGATTATGCCATGCACACGTATCATGTTATGTATATGAATTAAGTCATGCAAATGAATGAAAACATATATATGAATCATGCCATGTATGAAAATCATGTCATGCAAAAGAAATATGCCATGTATGAGAATCATGTTACATAAATGGATCATGTCATGAATATGAATCATGACACGTATATGAACCACGCCATGTATATGAACTGTGTTTTACATATGAATCATGTCAGGCATTGAACCATGTTGCTTATGTGAATTATACCATGTATGTAAATTATGCTATGTATACGAAACATATCATGTATTTGACTTACTTGATTATGACAGAACATTAGAACCATGAGCGAGTTAGGAACTTATAACATGCACATTAATATCTAGTGACCATGGAAACTTTGATAGTACTATCATATCTTAGGTAGAGAACTTGATATGAAATCATATGATAAGTATTACTTTACTCATTGTTTATTAAATGAGATTATTGCCTCACTAAGTTCGTACTTAGCATGTGTTATTTCACATGTAGGTTCTCCCACGTAGAAGGGCATGAAGCAGCTATTAATTGGAAAGTCAAGTTGCATTAGTAAGTACGGTATGTACATCTTAAATTATGGTTGATATCTACTGGGCATGTACTTGTATGTATGTGGGTTTAACATATGCAAATGTTTTGTAAACTTAAGTTATAATGTGTTTACGTATTAATTATGAGTGTAGGGACTCAGAATATGGTGTTACTACAAATGATTATGATTTACGACATAGTTAAATCTAGTTTAACCCTAATCACGTATGAATTTTAAAATCAAGAAGAGGTCTTGGAAGGGTACATAGTTTTCTCCCTGAATTATATTTTTATTTCAATAACATATTTATAAATTTTCTAAAACAATTTAGGGTTGAAACTAGCTGCTATAGACTGACATAGTTTTTAATTTAAAACCGAAAAGGGGTTAAACTATAAGATAAAGTTTGGAAAAAAATTTAAGTCAAGTTTTCTTAACAACTCTATAACATCTTTAGTGTATATTCGGTATACGAGTATTTCTCTTCAATGAAGTAGCCCACCTATGTCTCATGGCCCTCCAAGAGGGTGAGGTAACTTGTAACTCATCTATTTCTAATTCTTATACATTTGATGAGTTACAAGAAGTCTATGATGAATTGATTTTTAAGTTCAAGGCTTTATTTTCGAAAAACAAAAAGGTGATTTCAAAATTGAAAACTAAAAATGATTTGCTTTCAAAAACCAATCTTGAATTTGAAGCAAAATTGAAAGATTTTGAGAAAAATGTTTTAGACTTACACAATTTGCTTCATAAAGTTCAAGAGGAAAAAGTTTTGATTTCCAAGGAACTTGAAAAGGCAAATAATTTTGGAAAACCAAACTTTTATCAAAGGCAATTTAGTGCCCCTATATTTTTAAACAGAAAATGTTTTAGAAGTATTTGGGTCCCAAAAGGACTAATTACTTCAAAGAAAAAGGATGAAATTGAAAAATGGATTCCTAAGGGGACTAAAATTTGTGGAACTAACTCCATTGGATCTAAAATAATTTGGATACCAAAAATTACTTGATTGTCTTTATATATGTGTGATGGAGCTTTGATCAACAAAGTGATGAACCATGGAAGCTCTATGCACACAAGGAATATCGCTTGAAGAAGGAAGGCTTTACATCCTACCTTTGATTCAAGTGGTAAATTTAAATTGAGTTTTTGTGTTTTTATTTGATTTATTTATTTGAAAATCAATTAGTTAATCATGAATTGTTGGACTAACGTTCTATTTGATGCTTGAGTAAGAGGGAGACATTTTAAAGATTATTTTATTTGTCAAATTTTTTTTAAACTCTCCATTGCTATTAAAGCTTTCAAGTTATTTTCAAACTAAGTTTGAATCATTTTTGATATAACTAAAAAGGGAGAATGTTTTGAAAAATTGAATTTTCAAATGAACAAGGGGGAGCTTTTAACTATTTTGAATCAATATTGTCTTATTCAAAAATTATTTTAACTAATGGGGAGAATCACTAAATCAATTTTTCAAGTTGGTTTTATTATATCAAAAAGAGGGAAATTGTTGAGATTTTTTTTTTGAAAAATAGTTTTGGACTAATTTAAAAAGATTGCAAATATGTATTAAAGTCCAAACAACTTGAAAATAGGTTTGAAATATTTTAAGAGGCTTTTGGCATGTTTTTAATCGATTTTTAATAGCCAAATTAGCCATTTTTCAGCCCCATACCGATACGGTATACCACGTACCGATACGCTTGAGGGTTTAACTATAGTGATTTTCCAGTGTTGAAAACCCATACTGGTATAGGCTCATATGTATCGATATGGAAGGGGTTGTACCGATATGCATTAAGGCGTATCGATACCCATGTGTTTTAACTACCCCAACAGCTATTCTCATGACAAGTATCGTACTGATACGCATACCCGCATATCGGTACTCGTAAGCTGATCTGCGCCCAACGACTATTTCTATAAGAAGGAGCATACCAATACGCATAACCGCGTACTGATACCGAAGGCTCCAGAAAAGGAAATTCAGTATGGAAATCAATCCCCAACGGCTCCAATTCAATCCCAACGGTCCTTAACGGCTAGAAACTCAATTGGGAGTATAAAATAGATCTTCAAGTTTCAGCAACAACTAAAGATCTCAAAGCCAACAACTTATGTATAGAAAATTGTCTTAGTGCTTCAATTTTCATATTTTTGTATAGACAACACTTGTGAGCCTAATTTGTTATATTTGCTCAAGTGTTTTAGGTTTGGGTGAGTGAGCTAAATTGTGTAAACAATCTACCTAGTGAGGGATTTCTTGTTTGCGTTGTTTTTCTCTTTTCTAAAAAGAGGGTTAGCTAGACTTTGGGGGTATAAGTCTAGTGTTGTAAGTGTTTCCTCTTGATCCCGGGAAAAAGGGAAGAAATTCATTAGTGAATTTGGAAATACTTAGTGGGGAAGCTAAGGTAGTGGATGTAGAGCTTAGTTGAAAAGCTCGAACCACTCTAAAATTATCGTGTCTTTTTCTATCTTTTTGCTTCCCACACAAATCACCTAATTACCACTTCTCCGCCACTTGGCAAGCAAAACGGTTGAAGAATTCGAGCACAATTTGACACATACTTTTTTAAAGCTTTACTTGACTCGAAAGAATTTGAATTAAAGTTTGAGTTATAAAATAAAAGTTCGAATAACTCAAATTTTTTAGTAATTAGTGGTTTAGTTTTCAAGTTCAAGTTCAGTCCCTCAATTCTACATGATATATGGACATATGAAAAAATATTGAGTACTTTATATGTGTATTGTACATGGTTATAGAAAGTCGTAAATTATAATTAGTTAGTGTCATACCATTATAAATGTTTATAATTAAATTTTAACAAAAACTAGAACAACTCTACCCAACTCGAATTTCATAAACTCAACTTGACTCAAAAAAATTTCAAATAAAGTTTTAGTGTTAAAATAGGACTCGTAAACTCAATTGAATCAAAAAATTTTTTTCGACTAGATTAGACTGAATGCTCACCCCTACTTGTGCATTCATTTTGTAATGGTTTCATTTGATTAGTAGTAGGGGTGTACATTATTCGGTTTTAACCGAATTAACACACTGAACCAAATTTTTTTGGTTAATCGCTCGATTAATTTCAGGTAGGATCGATTAACAGTTAATAATTTTTTTAAATTCGATTAGAAATCAGTTAATTAACCGAATTAGCCAAAATTATTATATATTACATATATTTATTTTTGGTCACTGAACTATTAAAGTTATAAAATGATCATTAAATTTTTTGATATATTATAAAATGGTCAGTAAACTTTATCAAATTAGCACAAAATGATCATTAAATTTGTTGAATTACTATAAAATGGTCATTAAACTATTCAAAATCAATAGTTTATAACGTACAATGAGTCAATGACCATTAAATTTATTGAATAATTACACAATGGTCATTACACTTTTCAAAATTTATCAATAATTTATAACTTGCAATGAGTTAATGACCCATTTTGTAACAGTTCGACAAGTTTAATGATTGTTTTGTAACTAGTGAAAGTTTAGTGACAAAAAAGAGCATTTTAGCATAGTTTAGTGATTATTTGTGTAATTTACCCAAAATTTTATAATGAATTTCGGTTAATTCGAAAACCGAGCGAAATAACAAAACTTTTTCGGTTCGGTTAAAAAAATTTGAAAAAATTTAGCTCAGTTAAAGATTAAAAGAAAAAAAAATGGTTAATGAATTTTGGGTAATTCGGTTCGGTCGGTTAATTAAACCGACGGAATACACACTCTTAATTAGTAGCCTAGGTCGTTTCTGGTACTGTGAACCGATTGTCCAACCTAAAGATGGACTTATCGCTAATTGCTTTCGATCTAGTAGGCGCTGAATTCGTTGAGTCAAATAGAGATGCGAGTCTGTTATATACATCAGTCAGACAATAGTGCTGTCCATAGTTTAGCTCAATGGGCTCTTTTGTGTGATGTTCCTATATGGTTTGATTTCAAGCATTCTGCTTGTATTACTTAAATAAAAAATAAGTGTTTAAAGTATACTTTTTTGAACTTTAGGTACCTAAAGTTTTTTTTTTTAAATATGTGCCTAAAGTTTCAAAACTTATATTTTTAGATGCCTGATAGTTAAAAGAAACGTTAACCAATACAAAATCGACACGTGTATTTTTTAATTTCATTAAGTTATTTTTTTAATAATTTAAAATTTAACAAAAAATCTTGAAATTCTAAAACTTTCTAAAATAGTCCCTAAATCCTAAATCCCCAAATCCTCACTACTGTCACCGCCGACCGTCGTCACTGGCGCTGCCCTTTCGGTCGCTGAACCTAGCCGACCATTTCTCCCACTCACCGATGCCAAAAACCGGTGAACGATGTGCCAACCGAACATTGAATGTCGAACGTGAAATAACCGTTCGATTAGCACACCGTTCGCCGGTTTTCGACGACGGCGAGTGGGGAAAAATGGTCGGCTGAGTTCAGCAACCGAACATGTGGGATCAACGACGACAGTTGGAGGCAGCAACAGTGAGGATTTTGAGATTTAGGATTTAGGGGTTTTTAGGGATTTAGGGACTGATTTGAACTTTTTTGTAAATTTTAGGATTTTTTAAAAAAAGTTAAATTTTAATTTTTTGCAAAAATAATTAAAAATCAATATTCGTGTCATGTGTCGCTTTTTAAATGGATAACAGTTTTTTAAAGGTCGAGCACCTAAAATTATAACTTTTGAAACTTTAGGCACCTATTTTTACAAAAAAAATACTTTAGGCACCTAAAGTTCAAAAGTGACATACTTTGGGCACTTATTTTTCATTAAAGCCTAAAAAATCTACTAAGAAGTGTTGGGTGCATTGGTAAGGCACATTGCATTTCCAAGGAGAGGACGCGAGTTCAAACCTTGGAGACAATATTGTTGGGAGAGGCAGCTTTGCACCTTAAACATGAATTTTATTTTTATAAATAATAATGATCTTTTGTAAGTAGAAAAGTGACTTTTGTTGGACGAATTTTTCTTTTTGGAACAATTTTTACTTAGGAGAGGGGAAAGGAAAATTTTACTCTTACCGAGTCTTGAACCCACAACTTAAGGGAAGAGGAAGATGTCGAGATGCGAATTCAAATTAATTGGTAAAACATTGTAAGAAGTTATATATGCAATGCATCAAATTATTCGTGTTTGAGTTCCAAACTAAAACTTCTTAAAGCATCCATAATTTTCTGCTAAAAGAGCAAACTCAGATATTGTCTTAACTAGGCTGTTAGGTTTCTCAGCTGACAAGGGTAGCTTTCCTTTGATAAAGAAGGAAGTGAAAACAAAAACTCACCTATTTTCATTGTTAGACCAAACCTAAAACTAGATACTTTTCCTTTACTTACTCTTTACTTAATCACTAGCTTTAGGTGAAGAGTTGCTGAAAAATGTCTCGAGTTCGATTAATACTTGTAATGATGCTATGTAAAATGTATACATACATTTCGATAATGTTGATTATTATAACTTTTCATATAATTACAAAAGAGAAAGAAATTTGAAAGCTTAGCCATCTATATTCTCATAATTTGCCGTCCAAACAAAAAATGGACTCATAATCATGCGAATGAAGCAACAAATTGCACCTAGTTTTTTTTTGTGGATGAAAAATAACTAGGTCAATTCAATTTTTAAGCTTGTCAAGCCAAGTATCCATGACTTCCGAGATGCTCTGGATAAATGCAGCTTCACTCATGCCTGGTAGTAAATAATCCTAAGCTTCTTTAACCATCTGCTCGATTGCGGATTCCTTGTTTATGTTTTCCCTGCACATGATACTTTCGATGGAAAACGGAGTGAGACCTCGCTCAACCCCTTTCTTCAAAAGCATGGTGGAGATACGGAGTGTTCGAGCACACTCGAGAGGAACATCCAGGCCATAAGATTTCAGAAGTGCGATGTCTTGTTCAGCATCCAGTGATTTTATGTAGGCAATAGTGTCCGAAGAGTAAGGCTGCCGTGACTGTGGTCAATAGAGCCATTCAAATGTGCAATCCTCAAACTGCAAGTAGAGCCAAAAGAAAGTTCAGATTGTAGAATTTCAAAAGGATTCACACAACTCAGCCAACAATAACAGTTCCCATATATGTGAAAACACTAAATAAACACAAACTCGCATGCGTTATTCGAATGATAGTACTTACACACTCAGACAGGCAGTAACCATGATCAATTAGAATAAGAAGGATCCCGCCGTCGTCCCCTTTTCCAATCAAAATATTCCCAGCCTATCAGTATTCGCCATTCTTATCTCGAACACAGTGATCTTGTGCACTTCCTCTACAGGGAATGCTCTAGGACCGATATCCTCACAACTCCAGAATTGTTCATAAACATCTGCAAGGATCCAACCTTGACATTCTCGGGTGCACACTCATATCCATCCGGATGGTTGAATCCTTCGTGCAAGCATTGAACCATGCAGGTAGGAGGTACACAGGTAAACCCCAACATCTCACCGGACAAAGATCGAGGTCCGCTCTTGGGATGATCCAGTACATAAGCAGCCACTTCTCTTAAAGCTCTTTCACCAACCCTGGTACCTTTTTTCAACCCTTCACCATCGGTTGAAACAGGCAACCCCCGTGGATTGTTTACAGCCATTAGCTCCTCATCAATGGGCTTAAAAATTGAAACATAATCGAACCCAAACTTGTCTTGCATGAAGTAAGTCCATCTGGTCCCTTTAGATGATCTGATCAGCAGGTTCCCGACCAGCAATCCTTCGAATGTGGAATCTATCATATCCCACACAAAAAGGCAATTTCACCTTAGGATTAACAACAATGGGTTCCAACCAAAAGTCTCTAACAAGGGGTTCTTGTGCCACTATATGAAGCCCCTCCGATTTGTCACGTTCGCACTCGGCGACAACTTAAAGTTCCAAATCTTTTTCCACAGGCTTAGCTCGAACTTTGGCTGATTTTTGAACAACCAAATGAATCATAGCATCATTATCTTTGCATAGATCCTCAACCAACCTTTGGTCATCCACTCTTTCTTCATTACAAAAAATTTCTTATTCACCAACGACCACATAACCCTTTTCTTTTATGGCAATCCTTTGTTTCAAATACCCAACATTTCTATTCCGATCAACGTGTTGTTCAAATTCCTTACCACATCTCGACCAGACAGTGATAAACAAAACATTTATATTCGTATTTTGAAACAGATGGGTTGCAATGAGGAACGCAGGTTAGGTTGTAATGTGTCACTGTTGCAAGGTGATGTATATCATTGGTGGGTGACCACAATTGCAGATGTTCTCGAGGCAGATGTAACTTGGGTGTTCTTTCGGAGAGCTTTTAAGTGAAAGTATATAGGTACTCAATATTTGGATATGAAAAAGTGCAAGTTTATGTCGATGACACAGGGTGGCATATCTGTAGCTGAATATGAAGTGAAGTTTGTTCGCTTGAGTCAGTCTACTCCTGAGTTGGTCCCTAATGATCAGCAGAGATGTGATAGGTTTCATTATGGGTTGGTGAAGGACATTAAGACGTATCTCTTGGCCACAGATTACACAAATTTTGATGTATTGGTTAACCAAGCCAAAGATGTTGAGCAGTCTTTGGGTGCATCAGTCCAGGCTGCAAGTGTGAGCTTGGGTAAGAGAGCATCTGAATCTAGCTATTCTGGAGATAGAATAGGAAGTTCAAAGACAAGAGACATAGGCCAGATCACAAGCGTTGTGGTGGTGCTGGACAAGGTAATCAGGGAGCTCGTGTGCTACCGAAGTGTGAGTGTTGTGGTTGGTGCCACACAGGTATGTGCTGGGGTAATGCTGTGAGAGATGCACCGGCACATATTGATGCACCTGTTAGAGGCCGAAGCCATGGCAAGGGTAATTTTCAGAGGCATGAGGATGAACATAGAGTTATGGCTTGTGCCGCAGCGGTAAGATCGGAGGGTGGTGGACTGGCTCAGGTCTATGCTCTTTGCGAGGGCCGCAATGACACAGATGTGATCACAGGTACTTTTACTTTGCAATCCTTGTTATTATTGTCCTTGGTTGATTCGGGGTCTACTCATTCTTATATCTTGAGTGAGTATGCATCTTTGTTGAATGTACCTGTTGAGATCCTTGATGTTGGCATGTTAGTAACTAGTTCCTTTAGAGAGACGGTTACAACTAGAAAGTTGTATAGGCGGTGTCCTCTAGTTGTGCAAGGTCATGAGTTTACCGCGGATCTAATGGAGTTGTCGTTCCATGGTTTCGATGTCATCTTGGGTGTGGACTGGTTGAGTGAGCACAAAGCAGTTGTGGATTGTGAATCTAAAAGGATTACCTTGAGGTTGGCTGATGATTATGAGGTTGTGGTGGTTGGAAAGAATGTGAAGTTCTTGTCCAATGTTGTTTCGGCCACCCAAGCGAAAAGAATGATGCAAGAGGGTTGCCAAGATTATTTGGCTATCGTGATGAACCTTGAGGCTAAAGGTGGTCGAGTGCAGGACATTCGAGCTATTTTTAATTTTTTTAAGGTTTTTCCTGAGGAGTTATCGGGGTTACCGCCAGATAGAGAGGTGGAATTTGGTATTGATTTGTATGTGGCTACAACACCGGTGTCCATTGCTCATTATATGATAGCGCTGAAGGAGTTAAAGGAGTTGAAGTCACAGCTTTAGGAGTTGTTGGGTCATGGGTTCATTTGACTGAGTATTTAGCCTTGGGGTGCTCCGATTCTCTTTGTGAAGATGAAGGACGGTACAATACGTATGTGCATTGATTACCGGTAGTTGAATAAGCTAACGATGAAGAATAAGTATCTGTTGCCGTGAATTGATGACTTGTTTGATCAGTTTTATAGGGCAACAATGTTTTCTAAGATTGATTTGAGATCAGGGTATTACCAGTTGAAGGTTAAAGATGATGATGTGCATAAGACCGCGTTTCGTACAAGGTATGGGCATTTTGAGTTCTTGGTCATGCCTTTTGGCTTAACAAATGCCTGACTGCGTTCATGGATACGATGAATAGGGTGTTCCATGAATATCTTGACCAGTTTATGGTGGTGTTCTTAGATGATATTCTCGTGTACTCTTGTACCGAGGAAGAACACGACCAGCATTTGTGGATTGTGTTGCAAGTGTTGAATGATAATCTATTGTATGCCAATCTAACAAAGTGTGAGTTTTGGCTTAGGGAAGTGATATTCCTTGGTCATGTGGTTTTCGCGAAGGGTATTCGTATTGATCCATAGAACATAGAGGCTATTCTTAATTGGAAACAACCTAAATATGTTTCAGAGGTGCGTAGTTTTCTTGGGTTGGTTGGTTATTACTGTCGCTTTGTAGAAGGGTTTTCGAGTATTGCAACACCGTTGACAAAGTTGTTACAAAAAAAATGTTCCCTATGTGTGGACAGAGAAGCAATAACTCAGTTTTGAGAAGTTGAAGGAGGTTTTGACACATGCTCCTGTGTTGATTCAACCTGAATCTGGAAGGAGTTTGTGGTTTATAGTGATGCATCGAGACAGTTGAAGGTTCATGAGCGCAGCTACCAAACTCATGATCTGAAGCTTGCAACTGTGGTTTTTGCCTTGAAAATTTGGAGACACTACGTTTATGGTGAAAAGTGTGTGGCTTTTACGGAGCATAAGAGTTTGAAATATTTGATGTCTCAAAAGGATTTGAATCTTAGGCAACGTAGATGATTGGAGTTGCTTAAGGATTACGACTTGACAATTGAGTATCATCATGGTAAAGCCAATATGGTTGCGGATGCATTGAGTCGTAAGGTTGCGGTTGAGCTTAGAGCTATGTTTGCAAAGTTGAGTGTGAAGCGGGAAGGTGGGTTGTTGGCCGAGTTGCAAGTTAAGCCTACATTGCCGTAGTTGATTAAAGCTAAGCAACCGTTTGATGATTCTTTGGTTCCTCATGTTAAGGACATAGCGGATGGTAATCCGACGGATTTTCATTTTGATGATGATGGTGTTTTGTGCTTTAAGGGTCGAATAGTAGTGCCGGAGGATTCGGAGCTTAGGCACACTATTTTGACGGAGGTGCATTCTAGTCATTTTGCTATGCATCCCGGTAGTACCAAGATGTGTCGTGATTTAAAGGAGCTGTACTATTGGGTTGGTTTGAAGAAGGATGTGGCAGAGTTTGTTTCTAAGTGTATGGTGTGTCAGCGGGTTAAGGCTAAACATCAGTTTCCATCCGAGTTATTGTAACCGTTGAGAATTTCATAATGGAAATGGGATAGAATCACCATGGATTTTGTGTCAGGGTTACCTTTGACACCGACTAAAAAGGATTCCATTTGGGTGATTGTGGATCGGCTTACAAAGTGTGCACATTTTCTGCCTGTGCATACGATGTACACTTTGGATAAGTTAGCGGATTTGTACATTTTTGAGATCATGCGTTTGCACGGGGTACCAAAGTCTATTGTTTTGGATAGGGATATGAGGTTCGTAGTAAGGTTTTGGGCGAGCATACACCGGGCTTTAGGAACGAGATTGAATTTCAGCACCGCATATCATCCTCAGATGGATGGGCAGTTTGAGCGTGTTATCCAAGTCTTGGAGGATATGTTGAGATGTTGTATTATTGAGTTCCAAGGAACCTGGGGGAAGCATTTACCATTGGTTGAATTTGCTTATAATAACAGCTATCAAGCGAGCATTCAGATGGCACCATATGAGGCATTGTATGGCCGGAGGTGTCGTACGCCCTTGTGTTGGGCTAAGGTAGGGGAAAATCATGTTTCCTTGCCACATGTATTGAAGGATACGGATGAGCAAGTAAATCTTGTGTGTGATCGCTTGAAAGCAGCTGCGGATCGGCAGAAGTCTTACGCGGATTTGAGGCATAGGGAAATAGAATATGCGGTGAGAGATCGTGTATTATTGAAAGTGCACCGCGGAAAAAGGTGATGCGGTTCAGATGGAAGGGTAAGCTTAGTCTGAGGTTTATTAGACCATACGCGATTGTTGAGCGTGTTGGTCCTGTGGCTTATCGGTTGAGGTTGCCTCCTGAGTTGGAGAAAATACATGATGTGTTTCATGTATCCATGTTGCGGAGGTATCGATCGGATCCCTCGCATGTTATGCCGGTGGAGAATATTGAGTTGAGGCCGAATTTATCCTATGATGAGGAGTTGGTGGAAATCCTTGATTCCAGCAGCAAAATTCTTCGTGGCAAGACGATTGAGCTTGTAAAGGTCTTGTGGCGACACCGTGGTGTCGAGAAAGCCACTTAGGAAAGCAGGGCGGATATGATGGAGCAATTTTCGCATTTGTTTTCTCTAGGTAAATTTTGATGACGAAATTTCTTAAGTGGGGGAGAGTTGTAACACCCCGGTTTTGGGCTTAGATGTTTTAAAGGTTGGTTCGAAGGTCCGGTGGACCGGTATTAGAGTTTCAGGATTAAATTGGTTTAAATATTTTTGAAGGTGATAAATTTATGGGAAAATATTATAAAATCAGTATTAATTATATTAAGGATAATGGTGAAATCAATTTTGGAAAATAAGATTTGAAAATCGGACATTTTGGCTGGTGACCAAAATGCAATTTTTGAAAATTGCTTTTAAAAGTGACTAAAATGAAAATGGTCAAACTCTTAGAATCTTTAAGGAGCTATTTTACCAAATATTTTCTGATGATTTCTCTCTTAATTAAAGATATTTTAACACGTGTTTTAAAGTTAATTAAAAAGGGATTTTAGTTAAAAAGTTAGTTAAGCTCTTTAAAGAAAACTCACGCAACTTTTCTCTTCATTCTCTCCTCAGTCAAACACTCAAGTTTTCATCAAAATCTAGAGGTGAGAAGTCTTTTTTAACTCGTATTTATGATTTGTAATTGATTAATTAGCATTGTTTTTACAAAATCTCATTTAAATCTTGTATTTTCTTAGCTTTTATCAAACCAATTGAGGGAGAAATCTCACAATAGGGGTAAGGTACGTGATCTCCTCTATTGTATGGTTCTTTACTGAAATCCCCAAGTATTTGATCATTGATTTATGAATTGTAAGCTGATTTTAATGATTTATCATTTTTTAATTGAGTTAATTGGGTAAAATTTGATGAAACAAGGTAATATTCAAAGTGGATTTGATTTCCAGTGTTTAATATTGATTTAATACATATTTTGGATGTATTATGTTGTTGATAAGTTGTTTCTATTAATGGAATCCCGAAACTCTTAAATCTCTAATTGGTTAGGTTGTTAGATTTGAGTTTTTGTGATGTTAATCGAGTTTAATCTTTACTGGAAGTAAAAGTATGTTGGGAAAAGGTTTTTGGATGTTAATTGATGAGGTTTAATGGTTTGAATCGTTATATTATGGCCGTGTTAAGTTTTTGAAGTGTTTGGGGATGATTTCGGTATGTTTCAGATGGTTGTTGAGTAGGCAACCTGAGAGTTGCGGGAGATTTCTGTTAGGCATTGGTTTGAATGCATTTTAATGCATTTGGCCTCTAGTTTTATGTTGATTAAATAGGGGATAATCAAGGCAACAAAGTTCGACATTGATTGTTGCTTGCCGAGAGCTCGATTCGTATTGGCGAGCATGTTGTTTTCATATTTCGGTGATAAATATGGTATGATTTACTTACTGGAAATACAAGATTTTGAGTACATATGAAGGGGTTTGAAAGTATATTAAATGCTACTGAGCATTGGTTTTCATTTCGGTTGGGAATGGTGTTATTGCATTGGCAATGAGATTTGCATATGTGGTATTTTGTATAATGCTTTGTAAAATAGTAAGTAAATGGTTTTGCAAATGATATTTTGGCTATGTGACGAGGTGAGAAAACAATCAGAAATAGTTGCCATGCCATAGGATTATAATTGCACTATAAAATATGAACAAAATCGATCGTGGCTATGGGTCCTTGAGGTATGGCAATTTAACAAGGCCACTCGGACTATTGGGAACCTCATTGGGTATGCAATTTAACTAGGCAACCTAATTTGATGGTGATCTTGCGGTTTAACTAGACAAGGTTGGTATGGCAAGGGTAAATCTTGCGTTTTAACTAGGCGAGGGTGTCAAATCTTGCGGTTTAACTAGGCAAGATTTGGGTATATCATGCGGTTTAACTAGGCATGGTATGGGAGATTCGTGTATCCGACATGTTGGATAGAGGGTAGCCTATCCGGGTCACTATTGATGCCAATATATGTGAAAGTTTATGTGTTGAAATTTTTATGTAATGCTTTGGGATTTAAGCTTGTTTTACTTAATAATGCTTTGGGATTTAAGCATGGTTTGTTTATAATGCTTTGGGATCTAAGCATGGACTATGTATATGATGTTGCATAAGGGTGATTATGCATGTCTTGGTTGGAGACAAGGAAAATACTTTGGTTGTTAAGCATGCTTTTAGAAACAAGTGCTCGGTTTTCAAAAGGTTTTAATTGCATCATTGTTTTATGAGCATCCTAACTAAGCATGTGTGCTTACGCTCTCTTTTTTCTAATGATGCAGAGCATTAAGGTCCGGGGCAGCAAGGGCAAGGGTTGAAAGGATCCAAGTGTTAAACTACTTTTGAGTATGAACTCGGTTTATGCTTCCGGTTAATAAGGCAATGTGTTCGCCATATTTTGGGGATTTGTAATTCTGTTTTTCCATGGTTTTTAAACACGAGAAGTGCTGGATCCCATGTTGGTTTGTTGTTGTTAGACTTGTGTGAATCATTGCCTATTTTGATGCTAGGTGTGTGTTTAGGATTGCATCTAGTTATTTCGGTGTAGTTGCCATGTTTTGATGATTCAAGCAAGTTTGGTATGATGCTATAATTGTGCAAATATGCCGAGTGTGCCTTATAGGTACCAAATGTGAGTTTTGGTTGTTTGGTAGAATGTTATTAGGAAGCATGCCTATAGATCATCAAGTTTGTATGGATGCCAGGTTTGGTTGATGTTTCTGTGTTGCTTTGGTGGGAAATGTATTTTGGTGATGTTGTATAAGTGTTTGAAGCATGTATAAGTAGTTTGGTTTCCATTAATGTGTGTTTAAACAACACTTTGGGACATTACAAGTCTAGGCGTATCGAAACAGGTAACCCTGTACCGGTACGGCTAGGCCATTTCAGGCATAGAGTTTCAATACACGGGTAGGTGTTTCGATACGGATAAGCCTTTTCAGGCATAGAATTTCGGTACTCGAGCAAGTGTTTTGATACGGTTATAAGCATTTTTACCAGGCATTTCGGTACTCGAGCAAGTGTTCCGATACGGTCATAAGCACTTTTGCTAGGCGTTTCAATACGCAAGCAAGTGTTTTGGTATAGATTTTAGCTACTAGAATCTGTTTTTGAAATCATAAGGGTGCATCGAAACACTTGTACGCGTATCGGTATGGCTACCGTTAAATTGGTTAGTTTGGAATCTTGAACGTTTCTATTTCTTTCATATTGGTCCCTGAATTTTGTAAAAGCAATTTGTATAAGATTGGATGATCGTTTGGACTTGAAATTTGTCATGTGAGCATGAAAATGGACTAATTGAGGATTTTTAACCTTAATTTTAGTTTTGGTCCTTAAAATTATCAATTTTGCAATTTAGTCCCTAAAACGCATGTTATGCAATTGGTGGTTTTTTTGTGATCTGATTTCTTTGAAAATTTAACCACTGCAAGTATACACATGTAGGATTAATAATTTGCACCTAGATAAGATAAAAGAGAAAAATGGACTGGTTTTCCGTAATTGTTCTCCGATTTGCTTCAGTAAATCTAATGTAGTTCTCTTAGTTTGGTCGGGTGTCTAGGCCGGGTCGAGGAGGTTACAGCGATGAAGACTCATCTGATGAGGAGAAGCAAGAGGTAGCCAACCTATGTCTCATGAAACTTGAAGAGGATCCTAAGGTAACTGCTAATTCATCTACATTTGAATTTACTTTTGATGAGATTTAAGAAGCATATACTGAATTGCAAGAGGTTTATGATGAACTAGTTTTGGAGTTCAAAGAATATATTTTGAAAAATAAGAAAATTATTTTAGATTTGAAAAACCAAAATGATTCTTTATCCAAAACTAAGAGGAAGATTGAAAGGAATGTTGAGGATATGTAAGCAAAACAAAATGATTTTGAAAAGAAAAATCAAGACTTGCATAACTTGCTTTCTAGAGTCCACGATGATCACAAAAAAAAAGTGGGTGATCTTAAAGCTTTCTTGAACAAAGTTGGGACAGACCGTGTTGAAAAACAAAATCATTCAAAACCCAACTATGTCAAAAAGGAATTTTAATGGGTACAAACATAGAGGCTTCCATGGACCCTCTAACGATAAGAATGTTAGGAGTGTGTGCGTTCCTAAGGAACTCTTAGCTTCTAATAATATTGATCTTATTGCTACTTGGATCCCTAAGGGTCCAATATTTTGGGAGCTAATTCACATGGACCCAAAAGAATTTGAGTACCAAAAAAATCAAGACGTGATTCTATGTTTGTAGGGGGAGTATTGCTACATGGCCAAAAGCACAAGTTCAAATTCATGGTACCTTGAAAGTGGATGCTCGAGACACATGACCAATGACAAGAGTTGGTTCATGGATCTAAAGCTAAAAAGTAGAGTAGTAGTGACTTTTTGTGACAACTCCAGAGGTCATATTAAAGGAATTGGTTCCATTGGTAATCACTCTTCTATACTTATTGAGAATGTTTTGTATGTCACGGTCTAAAACATAATTTGTTAAGCATAAGCCAACTTTGTGATAAAGGATTTAATGTCTTGATTGATTCAAATGGTTGCAAAATTGTTGACATTGTATTCAACAAAATTGTGCTTATAGGTCATAGAATAGGATATATATATATATATATATATATATGGTGCATTTAGATGACATTCATATTTCTAATGCATGTTTAGTTGCTAGATGAGCATGATGCTTGGTTATGGCATAGAAAACTAGGGCATGCTAGCATGAGTGTTTTACAAAAAAACAATTTCTAATGATCCAATTAAAGGTTTGCCTAAGATTAAATTTTCTCTTGCTAAAATTTGTGATGCATGTGCTAAAGGCACACATAAAAGAGTTTCTCTTAAATCCATTAATGACGTATCAACTAGTAGATTAATACAATTGATCCATATAGATATTTTTGGCCCTATTAGAACTATGAGCTTGGGTGGAAAACAATATGCTTTTGTGCTTATTGATGATTACTCTAGATTTACTTAGGTTCTATTTTTAAGTACAAAAAATGAAGCTTTAGAAAAATTCACCACGTTTTCAAAAGCAAACCAAAATGAGATTGGTTACTCCATTTCACATATTAGGAGTGACTATGGAACCAAATTTCAAAATCTTGGTTTTGAAGAGTTTTGTGACTCTAGTGGAATTAGCCATAATTTTTGGCTCCTCGCACCCCCTCAACAAAACGGGGTTGTCGAGACAAAAATAAAACTTTATAAGAAATGTTTAGGACCATGTTTTGTAAAATAATTTGCCAAAGTATTTTTGGGCAGAAGCCATAAATACCACTTGTTGTACTGTTAACTGAGTAATGACTAGGCCACTTAAAAAAATCCTTATAAGTTTTTAAAAAATAAAAGCCTAACATTAGCTATTTTCATCCTTTTGGATGCAAATGTTTTGTTTTAAACAATGGAAAAGACAATTTAGGTAAGTTTGATGCAAAAAGTGATGAAAGCATTTTTCTTGGTTACTCTTTAAACTCTAAAGCTTATTGTGTATTTAATAAAAGAACTTTAGTGGTTGAAGATTCTATACATGTAATTTTCGATGATAACCTCCTTACAAGGAAGGATACTTGTGATGATGATATAGGGATTTTAAATGCCAATGATAGTGAAGGACAATCATCAAAGGTAGATAAAGTCTTATCAAAAGAAGAAATAGAAGATTCACCTCTAGAAGCCTTGAAGGACATGTCTCTAGAGGAAAGGGAGATCACTTACCCAAAGGAGTTCAACTATGTCAAAGGTAGTGAGATTTTGGGTGATCCATCCAAAGAGGTAACCACTAGAGCCTTTCTTAAAAATACATTTAATTATGTTGTGTTTATCTTATGCATAGAACCTAAAAATGTTAAAGAAGAATTAAATGATGATTATTGGATAATGGCTATGCAGGAAGAGGTAAACCAATTTGAGAGGAGACAAGCTTGGGCATTAGTTGATAGGCCTAGTAATAAATCTACTATAGGTGCTAAATGCGTTTTTAGAAACAAACTAGATGAGAGTGGTAACATAGTGAAAAAAGGCTAGACTTGTTGCTCAAGGTTACACTTAAGAAGAAAAGAATTAATTTTGATGAAACCTACGCACCCGTAGCTAGAATGGAAGCTATTAGGATGCTGCTTGCATTTGCATGTTTTCATGAATTCAAGCTTTTTCAAAGGGATTTTAAAAGTACTTTTCTAAATGGTTTTATAAATGAGGAAGTGTATGTTGAACATCCCAGTTTTGAAGATCCAAAATATTCAAACCATGTTTTTTAAACTTTCAAAAGCTTTATATGGTTTGAAACAAGATCCTAGAGTTTGGTAGAAAAGATTGTAAAATTTTCTAATTGAAAAAGGTTTTGACAAAGGGAAGGTTGATAATACACTTTTTATTAAAAGGAAAGGCAAAGATATTTTAGTAGTTCAAATATATATTGATGATATTTTTTTGGTTCTACTAATGAATCTCTTTGCCAAGAATTTGCTAAGTTAATACAAGGTGAGTTTGAAATGAGCATGATGTGGGAGCTTTCATTTTTCTTGGGACTCCAAATAAAACAAAAGAAGAATGGCATCTTCATCAATCAAGCAAAGTACATCAAAGATATGCTCAAGAAGTTTGTCTTAGAGAATGTGAAGCCTCAAGCCACTCCAATAAGCTCTTCTATGAAGCTTGACAAAGATGAATAAGTTAAATGTGCCGATCTTAAGATTTATAGATCTATGATAGGTTATTTGCTTTATCTTACAACAAGTAGACCAGATATTATGCTTAGTGTTTGCTTGTGTGCTAGATTTCAAGATAGTCCTAAAGAATCACATTTACATGCCATTAATAGAACTTTAGATACCTTAGAGATACACCTATTTTAGGTCTTTGGTATCCACTCATCCTTTAGTTTGCATGCTTATTCAGGTGCCGATTATGGAGGTTGTAAAATAGATAGAAATATTACCTCCATTACTTGTCAATTCCTAGGAAACATGCTTATATCATGGTTCTCTAAGAAACAAAATAGTGTTGCACTATCTACCACCAAGGTGGAATATATTTCGGTCGATAGTTGTTGTGCCCAAGTCTTATGGGTGAAACAACAACTCTTTGATTATGGAATTGATGTAGGTACCATTCCCATTAATTGTGACAATACAAGTGCTATTTGTCTCACTAAAAATCTTATACAACATTCTAGAACCAAGCACATAGAAATAAGACATAATTTCATTAGAGATCATGTCTTAAAAGAAGATATAGTTTTAGAATATGTAGATACCTTGCATCAAGTAGCGGACATCTTTACCAAGACTTTACATAAAGAACATTTTTGAACTCTTAGGAGAGAGCTAGGTCTCACAAGCCTTTCTTGAACCTTAGAGCTTTTGGTTGTTCTTAAAATTGCTTGAATTTGTTTGTAATCCATGTTTATGTGATTTTATCCTTAAATGCATATATTCAAATAGTTAAAGGGAGTATGTATCTTTGATTGCATATTCATGTATGCTCAAACATCATACACATGCATTTAGATTGGCTAAAATCAAATTTTTGGGTCCTTTGCTACCAAAATTGTCAATTTGGTGCAAAGGGTACTGGTACGGGGTATCATGTATCGATACGGGTTCATCACAATGTTTTGGTACTAGAAAGCCATTACTGGTACATGTGGTTCAAGGATCGATATGATCCAGTTCGTACCGGTACGCGAAGTTTTAGGATGTGTATCTTCGTACTAATATGCGCGTCTTAGAGGCTATATATAGGGTTGGTTAGGTTTAGTTTTTTCAAACCAAAATAAACCCTAGCCGCAAATCACCTATTTTCTCTCAAAAATTCTCTATTTTCCACCATTTTCTCTAAAATTTGTTGGGATTTTCAATCACAAAAACAAACCCATCCTATCAATCATCAAGTTAAGGCAAATCATCTCCACATTCATCCATTATTCAAGGTAAAAACCTATTTTCATACTCATTTCAATTTTCTTTATATTTGTATAGTTTTTAGGTTTGAATTTAGTATATTTAGGTTGTATAATTACATATTAAATATTTTTACAAAATCTTTTTCAAAACTATTTTTTTCATTCAAATATATATATATACTCGTATACAATATTTTACAGATTTGAACTTCTACTCTTATAAAAAATTTCTTTATAATTGTATATGATTTTAAAAACTATTTACTATATGTTTTTACATTACCTTGATCATTGGTTGATGTTCTTGGATTGATTTTGATGATATACATGCATATTGTTTTGTGATGTGGTTTTTTGCAGGTTTTATTTTTCCTATCCTATAAACCACGCCTCCCGAACCAAACGTCTTAGAACCGGTCCCTCTATCTCTTCTGATAGTGGTGCGAAGGCTAACCTTGCCTCTATTTATGGCAAAAGTTTTAATGAGGGAGGTGTTTCAAACCAATTTGAAAATTTCCAAATGTTTCAAAATTTTTCTGTCCGTCGTGAGTTAATTGTCGATTTTAACTATATGTGCTCCGATGAGTTTAAATTCAAATATCTTGATTTGATGAGACGTTGGAAATTTATGTATTTTCTTCAAGTTCCCCACATTGTTTATAAAAACTTTGTCCGTATTTTTATGCCAATGCTAGGTGTGTTTTAAACCAAGATCGAACCTATAATACCCTGAAATTTGCTAAGTTGTTTAAGAGTCATTTAGTACTAAGATAAGGGCTTAAAGGCTAGCTTAGTGACCAAAATGAAAAAAATGCAAAAGTTAGAATTTCTTTAATTATGGATTCTAGGAAAGGAATTTCTGAGAATTAAGAGTACCGTGTGATAGAGAGTAAGCAAAATAGGGTACTTGCGAAGTTTGGTTGAAATCCGATGGGAATTGGAATCATAATTAAAAGATAAAGTTTAGTGACCAAAATGATAGTAAGATGAAAGTTGTGTCTAGAGTCTAAAGATGGGAAAAGTATAGGCACCTGATGGATAATTTTTACCATTAAATATTTTTATTTCACAGATAAGTAGTACAGGTTATAGGAAGATGATCTGTATAATTAGATTTTCGGTATGTGATTTGTGTAGAAATCTATTTTTGATCGTACAATTAGGGGATAAGCAGACATTTGATTCGAATAAAAATACATGGAGAAATTATCAGTAATTATTAGATCCTGTATATGGATAAATCAAGACATGGAGAAAAATATGATATAGGTTGCAGGAATAAAAATGTAGTATAAGATATCGAATTTCGATCGAACTGCAAAGTTAAGCGTGCTCAAGGCATAGGATGGATGACCTCCTAGGAAGGTCCCATGTCAGTACTTGAGACTGATAAAAAGGAATCAGTTCAAGTTAATATTATTCGTATGGATAAATGATAAATGATTATTAAGAGAATTTTATCCGATAAAGATTTCGGGTAAATTATCAGTATATTAGACCTAGTCAAAATTTTAATTTTTTACAAAATTATGGAATATTTTGTATATCAATAATATTTATTTATGGAAATTAGAAATATAAGAATTTTAGATTTATTCCGATAGTTCAAAAAATGGAAAATCGTAGTAAGTGATTATCGGGTAATCGAATTGAATTGGAATTTTAAAGACAGTTCCATAAGCATTGGAAAATTCATAAAATATTATTTTTATAAATATTTTAATATTTCTAGTTGGATTCTAACTAGATTTAGTTCTACTTTTACAAAATGGCAAATTAGAAAAGAAGACTTAGTTGGAGGGTTATTTGAAATCAAGTAATTAAATGAATTTAATTAAATACACATGACATTAATAAGATAAAAGATGAACAAAATATGTTCATCTTCTTCTCCTCCATTTCGAAAACACCAAGAGAGAAAGAAAAAAAAATACACAAAATTTTTCCTAGGCATTTTGAAGTCTTCCAAACAAGATTCAAGGTATGTTTTTGGTAGAAAATTAATCTATGTTCAATTTTCTTTCATTTGATAATAATTTTACAAAAGAGTTATGAAGATTTGTTCATGTTATTGATGAGAGAGAAAATAGGGTTTCATATTTTATGTTTTGGATTTTATTTAGGGTTTTGAAATTAAGGATGAATATGGAAGATTTATGATTCTACAAGCTTGATTTTGATGTTAGAATGAAAAATCCTCAACTAGTCTTCTAAGTGACTATTTCGGCATGCTTGGTAAATTAGGGAAAATATTGTGAAAATTATTCTAGTGGTGGATTTGAAGAGATTATGAAATTACAAGCTTGATTATGGCATTAGGACCAAAATAAAGTCCTTGAAAAGCTTAGATAACCAATTCGGCATGTAGAAATAAATTGGGGTTTTAAGTGTAATGAAGAATACATGTCGGAAAAATTATTTTGAGCATATTAGATGTTGTTTGAATGAAAAACAACCTTGGGAAGGTCTAGTGACCAATTCGGCCAAGGGCTAATTTGAGAAAAATTGTAAAAATATTGGAATGATTAATTAGTACAAGTTTGCAAACTTTTGTGTGAAATTAGTGACTAAAATGTCACTTTAACAAAGGTTAGTGGATTGAAGGGAATTGAAAAAAAGTTTGTGAAAAGTGATAGAATTATGGAATAATTGTGATTCGAGTTTGAATAAATTGCAAAAAGGTGCAAAATGGCCACTAGGGACCAAAATGGACTATTTGGCTACTAAGGAAGAAAAAGAGAAAATTTTAGGAAAAATTTTATATTCGAATAATTATACTAGCATTTTATAGTTAAACAGTGTTAAAAAATCTAACATGTATGTTATTGTATATGTTCGATTGGTAAATTGCAGCATCCGAGCAGGACAAGGAAAAACGAGATAAAAGAGGCAAGGAAAAAGTAGTGAACTAGCTTAGTGAGGCCCAATATTTTGCATAGCCCAGGTGAGTGCATTATATGCATGTATGGCATGTTACAAATAAGACGACTTGCGATAAATCGACCTTGATATTAATTAAAATGCATGTTAATTAATAATTGTATGAATATTATGAATTAATAATGTGACATGTATGATACATTGTCATAGTTTATAGATTTATCTAAGATAAATCAAACTTTTAGATTTTGGGTATGAGCTGCCCATAATCGAATTATGGATGATAGTATTGATGGATTTGATATTGAATGAGAAAATATTATATTGTTATGCCCGAGTACTAGTGTGAGAGTCTTTGGTATAATTGGATATCCATAGAGTCTTAGCAGCTGCGTTCCAGCACTACGGTGTTTTCCAGACACTTCAGTGTTGACTTCAGACATTACGGTGTTGTTTAGACACTTTGGTGTCAACTAGCACAAAAGGTGCGATAATGAGGAGCAAAGGGCATCCTCGAGAACATACTCATCATCAGCCACTACGGCGTTGCAGACACTATGGTGTCGTTATGATGACTCGTATACCATAGGTTCACATGAAATTATACTTTGGGCTATAATTCATGAAATGCTTTTATGCAGGTGGATAGGCTAGTAAGTCTATCGTATTTACTACTGATAAATTAAGAATGATATTATGACTTTGGATATATACATACAATTACGATTCATTTAAATAAGTTAGTTTCTCATTTACTATGATAAATGATGAAATGTTATAAACTGCACGGGGAATCGCTTGCCAATTTTGAAGGGGTTGTGATATTTATGTTATTTGTTTATACTTTTATATTTATGCTTCACTAAGTTATACTTAGCGCGTGTTTCGTATCACACGTAGGTCGATCGGGTTAGTATTATCGAAGAAGGAGCTGCACTTTTGGAAATCGAGTTATCGCTTATAAGCAATAGTATGTACACTTACATCCTAGTCTAGTGGGCATGTACTCGTATTTTAAATTAGCAGATGTTTTGTATTACTAAACTTATAATTTAGTTTACTTGTTTAAATGGGCTTGTAACCTAAGTATTATGGATGAATGGTATGGTTTTAAACTCTTAGCAATGAGATTTGATGTAAAAAAATTTACAAGTCAAGAAATCAGTTAAAAAATTTAGTAACTTCTTTAATGTGTATTTAATCATCGAATATACGTTGAGGGTGTTACAGAAACGAAACCATTGGGTTTGAGTCTTAAGTCATGGGAAAAGTCATTTACCTTGATTCCAAAATCTTAGCTGATCACCTAGGCTTAGAGTGCTAGAGTATGCCCAAAGACCAATCATAAGATGATTGTAAATGGCATTTGTTTTACCTTGTTTATTAATACAGAGCCAATGCCATTATTATTTTAAGTTACTATTATGCGTGCATAAATAAACTGATTTATAATAAAGTCCTTAGAATAATATGATTATTCTTAAAAGTCCTTTGTCGAGTATTATTGTGGGCATGAACAACAATAATGCATTAAGACTAATATGTAGTTGATTGATGACAAAATATTGTCATTGACATAGAGATGTCAAAATTAATACATAAGAATGTGTTAGAGAATAACATATTGGACCGACCCGCGGTGAACATGTTTCTTGGATTATTATGTGACAGTCACAACATTGCTCATAGTGAGAACTACATGTATGATCCTCAGACTTGAGATCATCATTATTTCAACATCGTGAATGACATATTTTGATACAATCAAACGTGTGTCGTGACTGACTACACTATAAAGACTGGTATTGGATATGTCATAATATATGTAGTGGGATATGATTGATCAAGATAAGATTTGTCCCTCCTACATAATAGGAGTAATATCGTAGGCCACTTGATTGGGTGAGACTATAAATGCATGGTCATGCTCGAATAAGTTGATAGGAGATATCATAGTTATTCGTTTGTAATAGCCAACTCAAGATATCAAGAAATATTAGATGGACTATACAAGTGTGACTGTTCCATGACTTGTGCCCAATCTAGATTAAAGGAAAAAATGATGTAATACATAAAAAAGAGTTAATCAAGAAGAGATTATGTCGAATCATGATTTCCTGTAACTTAGGTGACAATGACATATTGCTAGATGTCACTCACTATTTGTAATATTAGAAATATTTTACTATTTACTACTAACGTTACAAGAACTTACAGGGTCACACCCTCGACTGAAATGAGCATATATTAAACGGATTATATATGTACAAATTTTTTGTACACGAATTTAGTTAAATTAATATATATTGATGTATATATAATTTAACTATTGGATAAATATTAAAAAAATAATTATTGTAATTATGACTTTTTTAATATATAAATAATATAATTCGATTTAAATTAATATATATATATAATATTAATAAAGATATATATTGAAATCCTAATTAAGTTGAATTGTGATTATATATATTAATAAATATATATATTGAAATCCTAATTAAGTTGAATTGGGATTTTATATATTTAATATATATATTGAAATCCTAATTAAGTTGAATTGATATTATATATATTATATATATATTGAAATCCTAATTAAGTTGAATTGAGATTATATTTATTTAATATATATATATATTGAAATCCTAATTAAAGTTAAATTAGGATTATATATATTAATATTTATTGAAATCCTACTAAATTGAATTGGGATTACAAAGGCTATATAAAGGCATGAGAGATCTAGCAGTCATTAATTCTCCAAATCCTAATAAATTGAACTGGGTGGACTAAGTCGAGGTCAGAGCGTTATCGTTGCGGCTTAGGAATCGACATCGTGGAATCGTGATTGGATATCTATCTTCTCCAAATTCAGAATTCCAGATTTTAAATAGGTAATTCTCCACTCTTATTCACCTTGATTCGTTCCTCATACATGGATCTCTGGTGATAATCGCCGAATAATTTTTCTGCTGTACCATGGGGTGTACCGACATGACCCAACAGTGGTATTAGAGCCACTTGTACAATACAAATTCAAGTTTTAATTAATTGGGTGATGTAATTGTGTGAGATACATGATATTTTTCGATTTATTTAGCGAATATATGATATTTGTACGAGCATATCGATTCAATCACGGTTAACTTGTTAATCCAATTAAAAGATGATCCTAAAATCGATGACTAAGAGTTAATCATCAAGAGCTTTGTCATTAGGGTTTGAAATATTATGGGTTAATTGTTAACATATTCAATATGGATTTTTAGGGCTGATAGTATTTTGCACAGGAACAAAAGTTGTTCTAAACAAAAAACTTAGGGATTAAGAATCCAGAAAACACGAATCTGTTGATAAAACTAATCCAATCGTGACTTTTTCCCCACAGGGATTATAAGTGCAATTTTAAATTTTGCCCTTTAACCTTACGAAGGAAACAAAGGTCATAGGCACATATCGGTAATTTTTAATAATAACGATAAAACAAGTGTATGTTTTGATTGGTATACACGATGTTTGGAATGCATGGTTATAGCCCAATAACCCATTTAGTTTGATTTATAAGGTTTTATAAATAAGGCCTACGTGTCGTGCCTCTCTCTACCTTTATTATAATTCTCTTCTCGTCTTACTCCCTCGTATGTAAAATGAGTTTCTAAAATTGTAATCTATACGAAGAAGCATGGACCAAAGGAATAGAAGGATGGGCCGACAAAAAGATGCTTGAGAAGTGATTTTATCCTTAGAATAATTTGGTTCTCCCATTGGCTTGGGACTAGCCACCTTAGGATATGGGCTATAACTATTGCATTTATATTTACTATTTTTCATGTATGTGATAAAATGAATGTATGAGATGCATGCTAGTTAATTGATAAGATCAAATGTTAAATGGTGAGATTATATTCACAAAACCCCTCAATAAAATATTAAGTCATTTATTGCCTCCCAGTGTTAACCCTTGTTAAAGTCTAGATCGATACAATGTAGGTTCTGCTAAAGTGAGATACTTGTATCTATCTTGGCCAAACGCGAAGAATATGCAAGTGATATTCGCTGGTTGTAATATTGGTTAAATACTTAACTAGGTTACTCTAATAGGACTAGAAACCTAAAGTCTAGTTATTTGGATAATTATAAGATGATTATGAACAAGAGTTGTTCACCAAATGAAGGAGTTACGTGATATATAATTAGCAAATGTTGCTTACCTAGAAAAACCATAATCTTAAGAGAAAAACCAAAGGTGACTTAAGAGAATGTGAAATTTGGATCCTTACCCATTAGAAAAACTTTACAGGAAATGATAGAGTAGCGCAAATCTAAATAAGGAAAATATAAACCAAAATAAAGAACAAATCTGAAAATTCAGATTTGTTTATGGTGGTGGCGTCAATGTAGGAAGCTTGAATATGTGGAGATGACGTGATGAATTGATAGTTGTCCTCGGTACCCTCTTAGACGCAGTTATCTAAGCAAGCAACCTCAAGCGGCTCTAACCCACCCTTCCAAAAGAAATTGTATGGACAAGAATGAGTGTGAAGATCCTCAACAACAAATCCCAGAGAACTTGAAAATTGATTTACTTCTAAAACACAAGATAATCCTTTTGCACGTTGGAACTCAAAAGAGAACTTTATTTAATCATTCAAATCTCCATTACAATATGGGTGAAGCCTCCTTTATATAGGCCTTGGAGAAGTTCTAATTCTACTAAACTTAAGGAATTAAATACAATAAAGAAATGCTAAAATCTAATATGCTAATTGGATAAGTAACTTCTAATAATAAATAAATGCAAAAAATTAAAATCCTAATTAAATAAATCTGATCCTAATATATATTACAAATTCCTATATTGATTTAAATTACAAATAATAAAATAAAATCTTAAAAATTTGTAATTATCCAAAAATCCCGTATAGGAATTTTTGCATGCGCCGTTTTAGCTAAAATAGACATATCTTGAGTTCCAGATGTCTGATTGAGGAGTTTCAAGATGCGTTAGAAAGATAATTGACAGCCGAACAAGTTTTAAGAAGACATATCGACCCAGAAATGCCTGGATCCCATCCAAAAATGCGTCTGACGTTTGTGACTTGCAAAGCAATTTCAACTTCATTTCCAAGATGATTATTTTGACCCCTCTCATGCTCGTATCATCCCCCCACTCTTCAAATGGATTCGTCCTTGGATCGGGATTCCATTCAAAGAGTCTTTGCAAGTTCACAAGTTGTCGAGAGTTTGCAGGTGGTTTGAGCTTTTGCATATGCCTTGCCAGACACGTATCATCCTCTCCCTCCTCAAAGGGATTCATCCTTGAATCCAAGCCAGAAAAAGAATGATGTATAATAACGGGAAGCACAAAGGAATCTCTGTCATAAGTGGAGTGATCTAATCGAGCACCTCGCAATGGTTCAATTTGGTCTTGGAAAAATAACTCAAAACCACTTGAAACAAGGATGTTATGGTTAGGTTGAAAAAATTCTCTCTTTATATTTTTCTCGTCTTTTTCTTTTGGACATGGATCAACTTTTACCTCTTGTTTCTTTTCACTCACCTTAATTAGGCCATTAATTGGACTTTTATTGCTCACAGCCTCTCGACTCTCAGTTTTTTCAAATAAAATAACTCGCGTACCCAATTTCTCTTATACAAAATATCATCAAAATACAATTTCTGTAGAGGAGGAAGTGTTTCTAACATAATGATAGGAAAATAATTAAATGAAGGGTTAGAATCACACTTACTTTTGTAACATAAGTACTTTATTTTATGATTGTGCATCATCCTGTTCTCCTTCATCCTCGCACGAAATATCTTGTGGAGTCATGGTGAGAACAGATGGTTCGGTTTGTGGGACTATCATCGTCTCTGGTGTGGTGTTCACCTATTTTTCTACATGACACACTGATGGTGGTTCATTAATCTATTGTACAAGCGATGATTCGACTACAATAAAAGAGGATTCTTGTTGATGATAATGAATGGGAACGAATCGCTCTCTCATGACTTTTTTGAGTTCTACCCAAGATCTTATCTCGACTTCTCCATTGGGACGTCTATTTCGCCACAATGATTTCCACCAAAGTGAGGCATAATCCTTGAAATTTAGGGCCACTAATGGAATTGATCTTCCTCGGGATATCCAAAGAAATCAAACAGGCAATCAACACGATATTCCCAATCACAATAACCATCAGGATCATACTTACCTCAAAAAGAAGGTATTATGAAGTCTGGGATGGCCAAAGTGTGTGTGGTTGATTCTTGTTGTTGATAATGAATGGGAACAAATCTCTCTTTCATGACTTTCTTGAGTTATGCCCGAGATCTTATCTCGGCTTCTCCACTAAGACGTCTATTTTGCCGCAATGATTTCCACCAAAGTGAAGCGTAATCTTTGAAATTTAGGGCCACTAATGGAACTTGATCTTCCTCGGGATATCCAAAGAAATCAAACAAGCGATCATCATGATATTCCCAATCACAATAACCATCAGGATCATACTTTCCATGAAAATAAGGTATTCTGAAGTTTGGTTCAGTTAAGGGAGGCTTTCCTCGAGAAGTAAAACTCGATCTGTCATGTTGTTTTGTACACGGTTTGTCTCTGCGAAACATTCTTATCGCCCAAAGAATCAAACTAAAGCTCTGATGCCAAATGATAGAGTAGTGCAAATCTAAATAAAGAAAAAAACCAAAATAAAGAACAAATATGAAAATTCAGATTGGTTTATGGTGGTCACGACAATGGAGGAAGCTTGAATATGTGGAGATGGCGTGATGAATTGATAGTTGTCCTCGAAACCCTCTTAGATGCAATATCTAAGCAAGAAACCTCAAGCGGCTCTAACCTACCCTTCCAAACGCAATTGCATAGACAAGCAGGAGTGTGAAGATCCTCAACAACAAATCCCGAATAACTTGAAAATTGATTTGCTTTAAAACACAAGATAATGTTTTTGCAAGTTGGAACTCAAAAGAGAACTTTATTTAATCTTTAAAATCTCCATTACAATGTGGGTGAAGGTTCCTTTATATAGGCTTTGGGGAAGTTCTAATCCTACTAAACTTAAGGAATTAAATACAATAAATAAATGCTGAAATCTAATCGCCTAATTAGATAAGTAACTTCTAATAATAAATAAATGAAAAAAATTAAAATCATAATTAAATAAATCTGATCCTAATAGATATTACAGATTCCTATATTGATTTAAATTACAAATAATCAAATAAAATCTTGAAAATTCGTAATTATCCAAAAATTTCGTATTAATCCTTCATTTGGAATTTCTGCATGCGTTGTCTTCTCTAAAATAGACATATCTTGAGTTCCAGATGCCCGATTGAGGCGTTTCAAGATGCTTTGGAAATCTAATTGACAGACAGACAAGTTTTAAGAAGACATGTCGACCCATAAATGCCTAGATCCCATCCAAAAATGTGTCTCAAGCTGACTGACTTTTTTGACTTGCAAAGCAGTTTCAACTTCTTTTCCAAGATGATTATTTTGACCCTCTCATGCTCGTATCAGGAAGTATTTTTTATATTAATATTTGAGGGTTATTAATTTTAATAAAAGTAGTGGGAGTATAAAGTCTTTTTATAAACAAACTTGGTAAACGTACTCAAAATTCATATTTTATTGTTGTAGACTTATTAAGGAAAATACAAATTTGTTATCATTGCGATCGGTCCTTGAGAATGACAAGTTGAACGACGTAAACTTCTTTGACTGGTCACTAGAAGGAAAATGTTTCCATTGTAATAAGACATGTCATTGGAAGAAGAACTATCCCAATTTTCTTGAAAAGTCAAGAATGCAAATAAAAGTGGAGTGTCCGCCTCAGATATCTATATTATTGATATTAATTTATCAACACCTACTTCTTGGGTATTGGATACCGGTTGTGGTTCTCATATTTGTACATCTGTACAAGGACTACAAAAGAATAGAACTCTGAGAAAAAGAGATGTGGACCTATGGGTTGGTAATGGAGCAAGAGTTGCTGCATTAGCTATAGGAACATATATTTTATCGTTGCCTAGTGGACTTAACTTATGTTTAGAGGATTGTTATTTTGTGCCTAATTTGACTAAAAACATCATTTCAATTTCTTGTTTAGACAAGATTGTTTTGAGATAATTATTAAGAATAATTGTTGTTCTTTTTATCTAGATAATGTTTTCTGGTGCGGTACAATTAATAAATGGCTTCTATATTTTGGATCAAGAGAATTCCATTTACAACATAAATACGAAAAGATCAAAAACAAATAACTCTTATCAAACTTATCTTTGTCATTGTCTCTTAGGTCACATAAGTGAAAAACACATTTTAGAACTTCATAAAGATGGGTTTTTGGATTCATTTGTTTTTGAACAATTCGATGTATGCGAGCCTTGCTAACCGAGAAAGATGACCAAAGCTCCTTTTAATGGTAAATGTGAGCGAGCAAGTGATTTATTAGGATTAATACATAGTGATGTATGTGGACCAATGAATACACAAGCCAGAGGAGGGTTTCAATACTTCATTTCTTTCACAGATAACTTCAATAGATATGGGTACATTTACCTAATGCATCATAAATTTGAAGCCCTTGAAAAGTTCAAGGATTTAAAAATGAAGTTCAAAACCAACTAGGGAAAAACATTAAGGCTCTTCGATCAGATCGAGGAGGAGAATACTTAAGCTTAGAGTTTGGTGACCTTCTTAAGGAATGTGGGATTGTCTCACAACTTACACCTTATGGTATTCTACAATGGAATAGAGTCTTTGAAAGAAGAAATCGAACATTGTTAGACATAGTTTGATCAACGATGAGTCACGCTGATCTTCCAGTTTCTTTTTGGGGATATGCGCTAGAAACAACTGCTTTCACACTAAATCGTGTTCTATCTAAATTAGTTCAAAAGACACCATATGAGATATGGACTGGGAAACGTCCTAGTATGTCTTTTATGAAAATATGGGGATGTGAAGCTTATGTTAAACATCAGATATCTACAAAGCTCGAGCCCAAATCTCATAAATGTAATTTTGTAGGTTAACCTAAAGAAACTAAAAGATATTATTTCTTCAATCCTACCGAGAACAAAGTGTTTGTTGCTCGAACAAGAATTTTCCTAGAAAGATAAATTTTTTTTCAGAAAAAATAAATAGGAGAAATATTGAACTCAATAAAATTTGAGATCAACCACAAATCATTAAACTAGGGATTGAACAACAAGCTCTACAAGTTGTTGAGGAACATTCAACTATTTTGGTAACACAACCACTGCGAAGATCTTTAAGGGAACGTAATGCACTTGAGAAATATGAATTTCTTGTCACATTGCATGGTGATGTTCTTTTCATGGATCAAGATGAGCCTAGGACTTATCATGAAATAGTAATGGGCCCAAACTCTGAGAAATGGCCAGAGGCCATGAAATTCGAGATGGATTCCATGTCAGAAAACCAAGTTTGGACCTTAGTTGACCCACTTGAAGGGGTTAAGCCCATAAGGTGCAAGTGGGTTTTCAAAAAGAAAACCAACATGGATAGTAATTTACAAACATAAAAAGGGTGATTAGTCGCTAAGGGTTTTCATTAAATTCATGGTATAGACTATGATGAAACATTTTCTTCTGTTGTTATGTTTAAATCTATCCGAATCTTACTTGCGATAACTGTATTTTATGATTATGAGATATGGAAAATGGATGTTAAAACTGCTTTCCTTAATGGAAAACTAGATGAGGAAGTGTAAATGACATAACTTGAAGTTTTTGTCAATCCAAAAGATGCCGAAAAAATATGTGAGCTACAAAGGTCTATTTATGGTTTGAAGCAAGCTTCTCGAAGTTGGAATCTTCGTTTTAACGATGCAATCAAAGAGTTTGGTTTTATCAAAAATGAAGACAAGCTATGTGTTTTCAAGAAAATAAGTGAGAGCACTGTCATATTCTTGGTACTATATGTGGATGACATACTGATAATAGGAAATAACATACCTAGCTTACAGTCTGTAAAAACTTGGTTAGGCAAATGTTTTTCCATGAAAGACTTAGGTGAGGTAACACACATATTAGGAGTCAAGATCTATAGAGATAGATCAAGATGACTCCTAAGACTGAGTCAAAATACATACATAGACAAAGTACTGAAAAGATTCAATATGGAAGAATCCAAAATGAGGTTCTTACATATGAGACATGGAATTTCACTCACGAAGAAAATGTGTCCTTCAACACTTCAAGAAAGTGAGAGCATGAGTAAGATTTTGTATGCTTCAACATTTGGATCTATCATGTATGTCATGCTATGTACTTGTCCAGATGTATCATACGCTTTAAGTATGACAAGTTGGTACCAGGTAGATCCCGGTGAATGTTACTGGGTCGCAGTTAAAAACATCTTAAGTACTTAAGAAGAACTAATGTTACATTCTTTATATATGGAGGTGAGGAAGAAATATGTATAAAAGGTTATATTGATGCCAGCTTTCAAACCGATAAGGATGCTTCACGGTCGCAATCGAGTTTTGTGTTCTGCCTTAATAGAGGCTCTGTGAGCTAGAAAAGTTTAGAGCAAGATATAGTAGCTAATTCTGCAACAAAAACTGAGTATATTGCAGCAAATGATGCTGCAAAAGAGGCTGTTTGGATCAAGAAGTTAATATTTAAACTAGGGGTTGTGCCGAGCATATTAAATGCTATAGATCTACGTTGTGATAACAATAAAGCCATCGCACAAGTAAAAGAACCCAGATCTCACCAATGGTCCAAACACATACATAGGCATTACCATCTCATTTGAGAAATCATAGATCGAGAAGATGTGGAAATATGTAGAGTACCAACAGATGATAACATTGCTGATCCACTAACAAAGCCTTTGACGTAGCAGAAGCATGATCATCACACTAAGTAACTTGGTATTAGATACATGAGTGATTGGTCATAATGCTAGTGGGAGATTGTTAGAGTTTGCCCAAAGACCAATCATAAAATGTTTGTAAATAACATTTGTTTTACCTTGTTTATTAATACAGAGGCATTGCCATTATTATTTTTAGTTACTATTTTGTGTGCATAAATAAACTGAATTATAATAAAGTCCTTAGAATAACATGATTATTCTTAAAAGACCTTAGTCGAGTATTATTGTGGGAATGAACAACAATAATGCATTAAGATTAATATATAGTTGATTGATGAAAACTGTTTTCATTGACATGGAGATGTCAAAATCAATACATAAGTATGTGTTAGAGAACAACATACTGGACTAACCCGCTATTAGCATGTTTCTTGGATTATTTTGTGATAGTCACAACATTGCTCATAGAGATAACTACATGTATGATCCTCAGACTTGAGATCATCATTATTTCAATATCGTGAGTGACATATTTTGATACAGTCAAACGTGTGTCATAATTGACTACACTATAAAGACTGATATTGGATATGTCACAATCTCTGTAGTGGGAATTGGTTGATCAAGATAAGATTTGTCCCTTCTACATAATAGGAGTAATATCGTAGGCCACTTGATTGAGTGAGAGTAGAAATGCATGGCCATGCTCGATTAAGTTGATTGAGATATCATAGTTATTCTCTTATAACAATCAATTCAAGATATCAAGAAATATTTGATGGACTATACAAGTGTGACTATTCCATGACTTGTGTCCAATCTAAATATATGGACAAAAGAATGTAATATATGAAAAAGAGTTAATCACGAAGAGGTTACGTCAGATCATGATTTCTTGTAACTTGGTTACAATGACATATTGCTAGATGTCACTCATTGTTTGTAATAATAGAAATGTTCTACTATTTACTACTAACGTTACAAGAACCTACAAGGTCACACCCACGGTTGAAATGAGCATATATTAAACGAATTATATATGTACAAATTTATTGTACACGAATTTAGTTAAATTAATATATATTTGATATATATATGTAATTTAACTATTGGATAAATATTAAAAGAAAATAATTATTGTAACTATACTTTTTAATATATAAATAATATAATTCAATTTAAATTAATATATATTAAAACCCTAATTAAGTTGAATTAGGATTATATATATTTAATATATATATATTGAAACCCCAATTAAAGTTAAATTGGGATTATATATATTAATATATATACATTGAAATTTTATTATGAGTTGAATTAGGATTACAAAGGCTATATAAAGGCAAGAGAGATCTAGCCGTCATTAATGCTTTTTGGAGTAACCCTCTAAATAGTTTAGAGATTTTATATGCTTGTTTCAACTAGGTGAACTAAGTTGAGGTCGGAGATTTATCGTTGCGGCATAGGAATCAACATCGTGGAATCATGATTGGATATCTATCTTCTCCAAATTCAAAATTCTAGATTTTAAAAAGGTAACTCTTCACCCTTATTCACCCCGATTCGTTCCTCGTACATGGATCTCTGGTGGTAATTGCCGGATAATTTTTATGCTGCGCTATGGGGTGCATCGACATGATCCAACATAGAGGATATAGGCTTAGATGATGAAACCTCTTTTCTAGCTTCTCACAACTCGAGTGCCTCTATCAAAATCCTTGAATCCCATGAATGGTTTCTTCACCTCCTCATCACTTGGTGATTTTGACCATCCGGTGGTAAATGGCTTCCATTTGAGTTGTTAGTGACTTTTGGCTTTATTGCTTTCATGAGGAAAAACATCCTAACCTTGCCCAAATCATCTTTGCAGAGATGGATCATATTATTAATCACCGTCACACCAACATCAAAAAATCATTTACCTATGATACCATCTTGAGTCATATCTTCCATAAGCTAGACGTTGATTGTTTCTATGATCTCGCTTGTACCCTTACGAAATCCATAGATGCTAGATCCATTCGGAAAGCCAAGTTTCACTTCATAAATGGTGAATGGATTTGGGATCCCAATGCTCAAGAAGATGATGATTAGAATGCTTCGATCGACTTGGTTGAAGCACATCCCGCATCTTCGGTTGCTCCACCTTCCCTTGATTCTTTCATGACATACCTTGATGGGAAGTTTGCCGCCTTTGACACGAGCTTGGATGTGAGGTTCACTTCCTTGGACACAAGGATGACTACTGTGGAGAATTGAGTTTCTTTGATTGAGATGTATCTAGACACTTTTCATCATGAATGGCGTGCAAATGTTCATGGTAATGATGATGATGGGATGGAGGATGAGGATGACGATGATCATGATGATCATGATGATGCGTTGGTCCCTTAGTTTCTCATGCATCTCAAATCATTTAGTCTTTTTTGGTTTTATACATCGTAGTTGTTTTTTATATTTCCTATGACTTTGGATATTATGTTTATGTTGGTTTTTATGTTTTTCATGATTTGGATGTTTATGTTGGTTTTTATGTTTTTCATGATGCTTTGAATTTTTTATATTATTATGGATTTTATATTAAAGTTTAGAGCTATTTTGAATTATATATTATTATGTTTTTTTAATTTTATTTACCATATTAGTTTTGATTTGATAAAAAGGGGGAAAAGTGTGGATAGTTTTTTATAAAACCTATGGCCTTTTAGTCTTAAACGTAGGGGGAGTGACTTAAAAACTTATTTAGTTTTTTTTTTATATAAAAAAGGGGGGGATTGTTAAACCAATGATTTGATTTTGATATAACAATGACTAATATATAAATAAATAATTTTTTAAGGTATTTTGGAATTACTCACAAATGGACAAGTATTCGAACAAACTTAACCTATTTTGAAAAAAATATTTTGTTTAAGATAAAACTTTCAAAATAAAATATTTTCTAAGTGTTTTGGTACTCAAACAGACCAATTTGGTTAGTGAGTACCGGTACGGGCCTTTTAATTCTGGAACTCGTATAGTTTAAGTTGGTTATTGAGTACTGGTATGAATGTATTCGTACCGATACGAGCCTTGATAACTGGAAATCCAAATGGTAACTAAGTACCAGTACGACTCTATGCGTGCCGGTAAGGGTTTTAAAGTTTTTAAATGTTTGTCAGGTTTTGGAGCGAAAAATATCATTTTGAATGATCTGAGTACCGATACAACCTTATGTGTGCCGATACGCAAGCTTCATAATAATTTTAGTGAGTAAATTCAAATACTAGTACGGTACGTAGCATACTGGTACCCTTGTATTTCTATCACCCCATACAAAAACGCAAACCCGCGTACCGGTACCCCTTTCTTGTAATGGCTATTTTCTATTTGAGTATGTACCAATACAGAAACCCGCGTATCGATACCCACACTTGCCAAACGACATTTAATGCAAGAAAAAATGTAGTTGAACGGCTCTATTTAATTTTTGAATAACGGCTAGAAATCAATGAAAGGGTATAAAAACAAGTCTCCAAAGCTTCTTCAACAATAAGACTGTTGGATCACGCTGGTACACCTCATGGCGCAGCGAAAAAATTATTCGAAGATCACCACCAGAGATCCATGTATGAGGAACGAATCAGGGTGAATAAGGGTAAAAAATTACCTGTTTAAAATTTAGAATTTTGAATTTGGAGAAGATAGATATCCAATCACGATTCCACGATGTCGATTCCTAAGTCACAACGATAACGCTCCAACATCTACTTAGTTCACCTAGTTGAAATGAGCATATAAAACTCTCTAAACTATTTAGAGGGTTTTTCCAAAAGCATTAATGACTGCTAGATCTCTCATGCCTTTATATAGCCTTTGTAATCCTAATTCAACTCATATTAGGATTTCAATATATATATTAATATATATAATCCTAATTTAACCTTAATTAGGATTTCAATATATATATATATTAATCCCATTCAACTTAATTAGGAATTCAATATATATCTATATTAATATATATAATCTCAATTCAACTTAATCAGTATTTCAATATATATATATATATATTAATATATATGATCCCAATTCAACTTAATTAGGATTTCAATATATGTATATTAATATATAAAATCCCAATTCAACTTTAATTAGGATTTCAATATATATGTTAATTTAAATTGAATTATATTATTTATATATTAAAAGAGTTATAATTACAATAATTATTTTTCTTTTAATATTTATCCAATAGTTAAATTATGTATATATCAAATATATATTAATTTAACTAAATTCCTGTACAACAAATTTTTACACATATAATTCATTTAATATATGCTTATTTTAACCGTGGGTGTGACTCTGTAGGTTATTTGTAATGCTAGTACTAAATATTAGAACATTTATAATATTACAAACAATGAGTGACATCTAGCAATATGTCATTGTCACCTAAGTTACAAGAAATCATGATTTGACATAACCTTTTTGTGATTAACTCTTTTCATATATTACATCCTTTTGTCCTTTATATCTAGATTTGACACAAGTCATGGAACAATCACACTTGTATAGTCCATCTAATATTTCTTGATATCTTGAGTAGGCTATTATAAACGAATAACTATGATATCTCATATCAACTTATTCGAGCATGGCCATGTATTTATAGTCTTACTCAATATGGCCTACGATATTACTCCTATTATGCAGGAGGGACAAATCCTATCTTGATCAACCATGTCCCACTACATAGATTGTGACATATCCAATATCAGTCTTTATAGTGTAGTCAATTATGACACACGTTTGACTGTATCAAAATATGTCACTCACGATGTTGAAATAATGATGATCTCAAGTCTGAGGATCATACATGTAGTTATCACTATGAGTAATGTTGTGACTGTCACATACTAATCCAAGAAACATGCCCATAGCAGGTCAGTCCAATATGTTGTTCTCTAACACATACTTATATATTGATTTTGACATCTCCATGTCAATGAAAACACTTTGTCATCAATCAACTACATATTAGTCTTAATGCATTATTGTTGTCCATGCCCACAATAATACTCGACTAAGGACATTAAGAATAATCATATTATTCTAAAGACTTTATTATAATTCAGTTTATTTATGCACACAAAATATTAACTAAAATTAATAATGACGATGCCTCTATATTAATAAATAAGGTAAAAATAAATGTCATTTATAATCATCTTATGATTGGCCTTTGGGCATACTCTAACAATCTCCCACTAGCACCAAGACCAATCACTCATGTATCTAATACCAAGTGACTTAGTGTGACGATCATGCTTCTGCTACGTCAGAGGCTTTGTCAATGGATCAGTAATGTTATAATCTGTTGGTACTCTACATATTTCCACACCTCCTCGATCTATGATTTCTCGAATGAGATGGCAACGCCTAAGTATGTGTTTGGATCGTTGGTGAGATCTGGGTTATTTTGCTTGTACAATGGCTCTGTTGTTAGCACAACATAGTTCTATAGCATTCTATATGCTCGACACAACCCCTAGTTCAGATATGGACTTCTTGATCCAAACAACTTTTTTTGCAGCATCGCTTGCTGTAATATACTCAGCTTCTATTATAGAATCAGCTACTGTATCTTGCTTTGAACTTTTCCAGCTCATAGCACCTCCATTAAGGTAGAACACAAAACCAACTGCGATCGTAAATCATCCTTATCGGTTTGAAAGCTGGCATCAGTATAACATTTTATACTTATCTCTTCCTCACCTCCATATATAAGGAATGTAACATTGGTTCTTCTTAAGTACTTAAGGATGTTTTTAACTGCGACCTAGTAACCTTCACCGAGATCTACCAGGTACTGACTTGTCATACTTAAAGTGTATGATACATCTGGACGAGTACATAACATGATATACATGATAGATCCAAATGCTGAAGCATATAGAATCTTACTCATGCGCTCTCTTTCTTAAGGTGTTAAATGACACATTTCCTTTGTGAGTGAAATACATTGTCTCATAGGTAAGAACCTCCTTTTGGATTCTTCTATATTGAATCTTTTCAGTACATTATCTATGTATGTATTTTGACTCAATCCTAGGAGTCGTCTCGATCTATCTCTATAGATCTTGACTCCTAATATGTATGTTGCCTCACCTAAGTCTTTCATGGAAAACATTTTCCTAACCAAGTTTTTACAGAATATAATCTAGGTATGTCATTTCCTATATTTAGTATGTCATCCACATAAAGTGCAAAGAATATGAAAATGCTCCTACTAATTTCCTTGAAAACACAAGGTTCATCTTCATTTTTGATAAAACCAAACTCTTTGATTGCATCGTTAAAACGAAGATTCCAACTTCGAGAAGTTTGCTTCAATACATAAATAGACCTTTGTAGCTTGCATATTTTTGTCATCTTTTGGATCGACAAAACCTTCAGGTTGTGTCATGTACACATCCTCATATAGTTTTCCATTAAGGAAAGTTGTTTTAACATCCATTTGCCATATCTCATAATCATAAAATGCAGTATCGTAAGTAAGATCTGAATGGATTTAAACACAGCAATAGGAGAAAAGGTTTCATCATAGTCTATACCATGAATTTTGTAACGACATAAAATTGGGCCTAGATGTTAGACGGATCGATTAGACGGTTTGGGAGAAACGAATTAGGCAATTTGGGCTAGTTTTAGGAATTAAATCCTAATTAATTGTTTTTGGTTAAAATAAAATATGGAAAATGCTAGAAAATACTTAATTAATATTTTAAGTATTTTGGTAAGTTCAATTTGAAGAATTAAATCTGATTTTAGGACATCTTGGTATGGTGACTAAAATGTAAAGTTTTCAAAACTGTTTTTTGTAATTAAATCGTAAAAGGGTCAAAACTTAGAATCTTTAAGGAGCTAATTAAACAAACTTTTCCATCAGATTTTCCTTAATTTAGGCTATTTTTAAAGTGTTTTTAAATGGTTTTATTAATAAAATAAAATAGAATTTAATAAAAGAGATTTAAATTACACAAATCATTTCCTCACGTAACTAATTTTGCTCTCAACTTTTCTCTCAACTTTCTCAGCAGCCAAACTATCATTTTCCTTCTAAAATTTCCAGGAATCAATCTCTTTTGATTTCCTACTTGATTCCTTTGAATTCTACAACAAAATCTAGATGTCTTGAAGCTTTCATCCTATCTTTTCCAATTAAGGGAGAAATCAACAATTATAGGTGATTTTTGTTTCTCTCCTCTAATTAAAGGTTCTCTAATGAAATTCCCAAGTTCTTGATCCTTTACAACTGATTTATGTTATGGAATTATGATTAAAACATGAATATGATGATTAAATTGAGTTTTATGTGGAAATTTGATAGAAATTGTATTGGATCTGCTTTGCATTGAATCTAATTGATTTAGATCCCTATTAAGATGTGTTTTAATGTTGAACGAAGTGAATAATTAAAGAAATCCTGAAACTATGTGAATTGCTAATTCTCTAGTTTGTAAATAGTTAGATTTTGGTGTGATATTGGTGTTGTAGAGTTGCTGGAGGTATAAGGACGTTATAAGAATTTTTTGATGTTAATTGATGTTGTTAAGATGTTAAAATCAATAGCTTTTGGCTGGGCTTTGTTTAGATCAAGTTTAGTGATGTTTTCGGTTGTTTTAGAGAGGTGTTTGATGGTTTATGGTGAGGTGAAGTTGTGTTTGTTTGTTGCTTGAAATTAGAGATGCATGGAAGTGCATTAATCCTCTACTTTTGATTGGGTAAAGTAGGAGAGTTGAATCCTATAGCTTTTGGGGAGGTTGCAGAAGCTTCAAAAGCTTGATTCTCACAACGGCAAGCAAGCTTTGCATTGTTGCTGAGTGGAAACGTGTTTTACTGATAATAAAAGGTTTGAAAAGAGTTTTGGGAGTTCAGATTAAGTTTGAAACACTTATCTAAGATCGGAAGTAAGTATTGGTTGAGCTCTCTCTCATTTTCGGCTTTGGAAAATATAATCTTATGCACATGTTTATAAATTTGATTACTTATTGTTATATGCATGTTTCAGAAATGAAAGATGATGCAAATGAATATACATGATAAGATTTGAGCATAGCAAATGATTTATGAAAGTATTTTGAGAATGCTAGAATACATGCTTTAATGTATTGGAAAATGGTTTGAATTGATGCATATGTAAAACAGTAAGTTAATGTGGTTTTATTGAGTATATTGGCAAGTGGCTGAGGTAAAATGTTATCAGATATAGTTGGCTAGCCATAGGTTTTAAAGTTCACTATAATAAGTCGCCTCATGTGTGTCAAGGGGTCAAGAGTGTGCCAATTCTCCCGCTGGTGGATTTATACGTTATAACCATTGAGGGCTGCTCTAGTTCGAGGACGTATGTGAAATGGTCGAAGGAACCACTTGGGAAATCCATGTATTCGATGTGGTTTTGATAAAATAGAATGAAACTTGTTTTAAGTCACTTGGGTGCCAATATATGAGATGATGTATCATGAGAAATAGATTATGTCTTGTATAATATGGTTTATACATGAGATGTTGTAACACCCCCTTCCCGTGACCGTATACTGATCACAAGTCGGAAATGTCACAACTTTTTAAAAATAGTCTTTTAATCCAAAAACCGGGGTAATTTTAAAAACAATTTCCCAGGTGGTTACCCATCTTGAAATTTCCCTAATTCAAGCACGCTTAACTTTATCTAATTTGGAAATAAAATAATAATTTAATACTCGATAGTAAAACTTTTTATGTAAATAATATAATCATATTGAACATATAATAATAATAAACAATAAATAAGTTTAACATCTATGAACTATTACATACCCGATTGAAGTATTTTAACAAAAAGGCAGGTTTAGCTAGTACATGCCACTATTAAACACAAAAATATGGATGTCATAAGTACTGAAATAACCTGTCGATTTGTATCTCCCAAAAGAGAAGGTGATGCAAAAGCTCCACTCCTACTACCGTTACCTACGTGTATGACAACAATACACACTGAGTATAACTCAGTGAGGCATAAGATGAGTAACATATAAAATATTTTATAATGCATGATACTTTTCAAAAGCATGATAGTCTTTAACCATATAATTTGTAATGCAGGAATATCTATGCCAGAAAACATACTTTGATCATTATGTACTATATAAAAGTATATAATCATTTTGTGAAATCATATAGCCCAAGGTAAATATCAAGTGACTAATATACGAGTCGTGTACATTTTAGTACTATCTTTTTCTATTGACACAATGAAGTATCGGGAACATATCAACACAATAAAGTGTTGCCATATCAACGTAATGAAGTGTTGCAAACTATCGACGTCGCATACTGTCGACACAATGAAGTGTCAGATACAGTATGACTCTTATGGTATACCAATATATTGTCCAACTCAATATTATACTACCAAGGGCAACTTTAAAATCAAGTCCTGCAAAATGGCAAGCAACCCATATACAATTCATATCATGTAAAACATATCATATTAGAGCAATTCATACTCCAATATATTCTATATAATCCATGGTATACACACCATTTGAAAACTATATAGCTTGTCATATATATCATGCTATAAACCATTTGTGAAATATGCCACAATCTTTAAATCAGTAAAATAAAGTATCATGCAAAAAACATATTTTGCTGTTTATAGAAATTCTTTATCTTTTTGGGCGACTTATCGCAAGTCTCCCTTTAGTATGTTAATAAACATACATTTAAAAATATATATGCAATCACCTTTGCCTTGCAATGTGGTTGCCTTCACTATTCGATTATCACTCTCAAACTTTTTCTTTTCCTTTTCTGTTAGAACAACCTTGGTTTATATCGGAATCTACATTTAAAATAACATATACCATTCCAAGTATATGTTAGTACATATCATCCCAAATATAATAATGGAAAGTAATTAAAATAACTATCCATTATGTATAAAATCGATCCGATAAAACCTTCTATATTTGAATCATTTTTCCTCACATTTTCCTTCAAATCTTCAACCTTTACCAAATACTTATTTTAGTCCCTAAGGACTCTTTTAAGCTCCCGGCCATAAATTTCAAGTCTAGCCCTTACATTTTCCAACCTTTGCACTTTAGGACTCAAACTTTAAAAATTTGCACTTTGGTCCCTAAAGTAGCCGAATACTCAATTTAACCCAAATTGTTGATTTAAACTTCAAAATCAGCATTTAAATCACTAGACTTAATTTTCCAACATAATATACTTCAAATACAAGCTCAAAAATCAAGTCCCTAAACTTTTCAAAGTTTATATTTTGGTCCCTAATGCAATTTAATTAGGGATTTTCATTTTAATCACCTTGTATCAACATATAAAATCATTCTCATCATTTCCATCATAAAAATAATTTTGCAATAATTTCCCCTAAATTCTTCAAAATTGTCGAATGGTCCCTAACCGTTTTATAGGATTTTCATCATTTCCAACATAGAAACTATATCACAACTTCATTTCCATCTCTAATTCAAACACCTAACCAATTTTCCCCAAATTCTAGGGTTAGGGTTTATGTCTTCAAACATGAAATTAAACATAATCCAAGCTTAACTTCATCAAAACAACATTGAGTTCATGTAATTCAAGTCCTAATTTCAATTTAGTACATCAATTCCCTAATTCTTTCCCATTAATAACTCAAGTAGTTCTTTACAACACCATGCAATATTACTACCAAAATGTAGAGAATTGAATATAGAACAAATTATTCTAAAGGATCATACCTTGAATCTAACTTTAAACTTTCCAAATCAAGCTTGAAAAACAATATTTTCTTCTTCCTTTTTGTTCTTCTCTACTCACGGTATGTTGAAAGTTTTATGAACAAATTTTTGTTCATTTTCCTTCTTATTTTGCCACTTGTAAAATTTAAATGAATATTAAATTCATTTAAATGGTGAAATTACTAGTTTAACCTTTATATCCAATGGCTAATTTAATCCTATCAAAAATCAAGGGTCAAGATTAAATCCATGTAGATTTCATCTTCCAAAAATTCCCTCAATATTTCATAAATATTTCAAATTGCCATCCTTGCCAATTGACCAATTTGCCCTCCAACTAGTCTTTATTTACTAGTTTATTTCAAAATTTCCATTTTGTATAATTCTAACTAAATCTAGTTAGAATTCAACCAAATACAATAAAATATTCATAAAATAATATTTTATGAATTTTTCCATGTCTTTTGGACCAGTCTCCAAAATTTCCATTAGATCAAATATACCGATAAATAATCCTTTACTCAGAAATAAACTGTAGGATTCATCTTGAATCAAACTAAAAATATTTCCAACACTTAGAAGTGACTTTTATAACCTTTTTCTATCATATGGTAAAATTTCATAATTTTCCAGTTCGATCCGGGTATCCGAATTCCACTTAAACTTTAACTATGATTTTCCCAATAATCGAAATATCAAATTGAACCAATAATTCCACATTCGATTCACATCCTTAGATTCTCTATCTATTTATGAGATAAAAACTCCTAACTTTTAAGTAATTACAACTTTAGTCCTTCAACTTTTCATATTTCAACTTGTACCATACAAGTTTTGAAAACTTATCATTTTGGTCACTAAATTTTAACCTTGAATTCCCATTCCAATTTTCCTTGGATTTTAACCAAATTTTGCGAGTATCCTATTTGACTCGCTCTCTATCACATGACACCTTGAAACCTCAGAAATTTCTTTTCTACAGTCCATAATTGAGAAAATCATAACTTTTGCATTTTTATCATTTTAATCACTAAGTAAGCTTTTAAGAAATTATCTTAGCACTAAATGAACCTTAAACAGTACTATAAATTTTGGGGTATTACAATTCTCCCCCTTAAGAAAATTCGTCCTCGAATTTTCAAGATGTACCTATTTCGAATAAATGAGGGTATTGTTTTTCCGTTATATCCTTAGCTTCCCATGATCCCGCAAACTCAATCACGCAAGCCCTTAACATATCTTCTAGTATTCGAATTGCTCTTTCAGTAATCGAACTATTTCCTTTATATATAGTTCAACATACTTGCTTATTTGATAATCTACTCTAACTGGTATAAAGTGAACAGATTTTGTTAACCTATCCACTATTACCCAGATATAACCTTTCTTGTTGGGTCAATGATAGTCTTGTCACAAAGTCCATAGTAACTCTGTCCCACTTTCATTACATAATAGAAATAGGTTGTAACTTTTTGAATGACACTTAGTGTTTAGCTTTTACCTGTTGGCAAGTCAAACACTTGGTAACAAACTCCGATACCATTCTCTTCATACCAGGCCACCTCTATCGAATTTTCAAATCTTGATACACTTTATTTCTCTCGGAATGCAAAGTCAAGGGATTGTAGTGTGCTTCAGAAAGCAAATCTCTCTTTAACTCATCATTTTCTAAAATATACACTCTATTTTTGTAGTGAAGATATTCGTCGGTTTTAATTGTCGGGAAGCATAAGCAATTACCATTCCGTCTTGCATTAATACGCATCCCAATCCATTATGAGATGCATCATTGTACAAAGTAAACTTCTTTCTCGATTCAGGCTGTACTAAAACTGGAGCTTTTGTCAAAATTTTCTTTAACTGATCAAAACTTTCTTGACACTTTTCAGTCCAAACAATTGGAACACCTTGTTCAACTGTCGATAATCAATACACAGTCACAGCGAACCATCTATCTTTTTGACAAATAACACCGGAGCCCCCATGGTGATGTACTAGGATGTATAAATCTTTTATCTAATAACTCCTGCAACTGTGATTTTAATTCCCTCAATTCTATAGGTACCATTATATATGGAGTCATGGATACTAGTTCAGTACCAGGAATAACCTCAACCCCAAATTGTACTTCTCTCTGGAGGTATCCTGGTAATTCTTCCAGAAATACCTCAAAAAAATCTTGAACTTTCGGAATCACACTGAGGTCATTATTAATCTTCTTAGTATCCACTACATGGGCTAGAAAAGCCTCATAACCTCGCTCCAATAGTTTCTTGGCTTTAAAAGCTGAGATCACATTCTTTATACATTGAGACCCTTCGCCCAATACTATAATTTCAGAGCCATCGGTAGTTTTTAGAATTAATTGCTATTGGCGCCATCTTATTATAGAATCATAGGCATGAATTCAATCTATGCCCAAAATAATCTCAAGATCACTAAATGGCAGCTCCAATAAGTCAGCTGGGAATTTAATTCCCTGAACTTTAAGCGGACATTTCCTACTTACTTTAGTTACCCGAGCACTTTGGCCTAGGGGGTTTATGGCTATCACATCACTCTGAGTTAGTTCTAAAGGAATTCATCTTTCCCTTACTAACTTCAAACTAACATATGAATGTGTAGACCCAACATCTATCAAAACAATTATAGGTTGACCATAGAGTTGAAAAGTACCTGTAACAATGTCGAGCTCTTCTCTGTCATCATGCGTACGGATGTGATATATCCTTGTTGAAGCTCTATCTTCTTGACCCACCAAATCTTCAGTATCCTTTCGAGAATCCACTATGGATGATCCTGCGGACCCACGATTTTTGCCTCTTTACATCCCAACAGATCTTTTCATCTGAATCGATATGTCATCTCGATTTGGACAATCACGCATAAAATGTCCAGTTTTACCACAACGGAAATAGGCTCCTATGATCATCCAACACTCTCCACGATAAATCTGATTACAATATTTACATCGAGGAGGCCCTTGTTTATTTCCAGAGCCTTTCACTAATATCGAAGTGTTTTTGGACTTTCTAGCTTGACTTGATTGTCCTCGAGGTGCTGAAAATCTGGATCTCCCTTACTACGAATATCCTTTGTCCCGCTTAGATGATCGCAAAGCAAAAGATGTTTCAACACTCCTTTTTTTGACTCCGTGATTCTTTTTCAGCCTTCTCTCGGACAATCTCCATTGCTTTAGCTCTATTTACTGCCTCTTGGAAGTCCCTAGGAATAGTTGCCACCAGCACCTCTTAATATCTGGCATCTAATCCACTTATAAAGTTCTCAGTGATGGCTCTCTCATCCGGTAGCAATTCAGAGGAAAACCTACACAACCTATTAAACTCGCACTCATATTCATATACCGAGCAATCTCCCTGTTTAAAATCCAGGAACCGTTGTCTCATCTCCCGAATAAAAGCATCGCCAATATATTTCCTCCTAAACTCATGGAGGAAAAACTGCCAATTCACTTCTTCTCGTACACGAGCAGTGACATTATTCCACCATACCGGTGCTTGCTCTCTCAATAGGGAAACAACTCTTTCTAACTTTCCCCGATCATCAAAATCAATCCAAGTCAACATTGTCTGTATGTGATTCAGCCAAAAATCGGTTGACACTGGATCTCCATCAATGTTGCCTCGAAAATCGAGAGCATGCAACTTCTTTAACTCTTTAGGAATGGAAACTCGATGAGGTCTATTAATTATCGCATCCAGGGCTTGCAGAATTATACACCGATCTTGCACCGGTATTTCTTGTGCAGGTGCACCAGCCTCTTATTGTACATGCTACTTTACTTCCTCCCCAACTTCTGGAGCATTCTCAGGCTCCACTTGTTGAGCAGCACGTCGGGATCCGATTCCCTCCGACATTTGTACTCATAACGTACCCTTAAACTAATAAGCAATTGCATCGGTCAAACAAGTATCATTTTCAAGTAAATACGACATCCTAGTGGCATGTACACAGTTTAACACTTTTATCGAGTTCAAATTAACTCCAAAACCGGCTAAACTTGCAGCTCTAATATCAATAAATATAATACCCTCTTCCCATGATCGTACGCTGATCACAAGTCAGAAATGTCACAACTTTTTAAAAATAGTCTTTTAATCCAAAAACTGGGGTAATTTAAATTTTTTAAAAGCAAATTCCTAGGTGGTCACCCATCTTGAAATTTCCCTAATTCAAGCACGCTTAACTTTATCTAATTTGGAAATCAAATAATAATTTAATACCCGATAGTAAATTTTTTACGTAAATAATATAATTATATTGAACATATAATAATAATAATAAACAGTAACTAAATTTAACATCTATGAACTATTACATACCCAATTGAAGTATTTTAACAAAAAGGCAGGTTTAGCTAGTATATGTCACTATTAAACACAAAAACATGTATGTCATAAGTACTGAAATAACATGTCGATTTGTATCTCCCAAAAGAGAATGTGATGGAAAAGCTCCGCTCCTATTACCGTTTACCTACGTGTATGACAACAATACACGCTGAGTATAACTCAGTGAGGCATAAGATGAGTAACATATAAAATATTTTATAATGCATGATACTTTTCAAAAGCATGATAGTCTTTAACCTTATAATCTATAATGCAGCAATATCTATGCCAGAAAACATACTGTGATCATTATGTACGATATAAAAGTATACAATCATTCTGTGAAATCATATAGCCCAAGATAAATATCAAGTGACTAATATACGAATCATGTACATTTTAGTACTATCTTTTCTATTGACACAATGAAGTATCAGGAACATATCAACACAATAAAGTGTTGCCATATCAACACAATGAAGTGTTCCAAACTATCGACGTCACATACTGTCGACACAATGAAGTGTCAGATATAGTGTGACTCTTATGATATACCACTATATTGTACAACTCAATATTATACTACCAAGGGCAACCTTAAAATCAATTCCTGTAAAATGGCAAGCAACCTATATATAATTCATATCATGTAAAACATATCATACTAGAGCAGTTCATACTCCAATATGTTCTATATAATCCATGGTATACATGCCATTTAAAAACTATATAAAATAGCTTGTCATATATATCATGCTATAAACCATTTGTGATCATAAAATATGCCACAGTCTTTAAATCAGTAAAATAAAGTATTATGCCAAAAACATATTTTGTTGTTTATAAAAATTCTTTATATTTTTGGGTGACTTATCGCAAGTGTCCCTTTAGTATGTTAATAAACATACATTTAAAAATATGTATGCACTCACTTTAGCCTTGCAATGTGGTTGCCTTCACTATTCGATTATCACTCTCAAACTTTTTCTTTTCATTTTCTGCTGGAACAACCTTGGTTTATATCGGAATCTACATTTAAAATAACATATACCATTCCAAGTATATGTTAGTACATATCATCCCAAATATAATAATGAAAAGTAATTAAAATAACTATCCATTATGTATAAAATTGATCCGATAAAACCTTTATATTCGAATTATTTTTCCTCACATTTTCCTTCAAATCTTAAACCTTTACCAAAAATGAAAGATGCCATGATAAGAATATGCGTTGATTATCGGCAATGGAATAAGTTGACGATTAAGAAAATGTATCCTTTACTGAGGATCGATGATTTGTTTGATCAGTTTTGGGGTGCTAAAGTGTTTTCCAAGATTGATTTGAGGTATGGTATTATCAGTTGAAGGTAAAGGATAAAGACATGCCAAAGACTACTTTTTGTAAGAGGTACGCCCATTATGAGTTCTTGGTGATACCGTTTGGGTTGACGAATACGCTCGTAACTTCATAGACATGATGAATTGGGTGTTCCATGAATTGTTGGATCAATTTGGTGTAGTGTTCATCGATGACATCCTTGTGTACTCTCGTACTGAGAAAGATCATGATCGACACCTACGGATTGTGTTGCAAGTTCTGTTGGACAATAAGCTTTATGCCAAGTTGAGCAAGTGTGAGTTTTGGATCAAGCAAGTGGTTTTTCTTAGTCATGTTGTTTCAGCCGAGGGTATTCACGTGGATCCACAAAAAATTGAAGTTGTTGTGAATTGGAAGCAACTGAAGTCGGTGTCAGAAATTCATAATTTCTTGGGGTTGGCAAGATATTATCGCTACTTTGTGGATGGTTTCTCGAGGATTGCTGATCCTTTGACGAAGTTGTTGCAAAATGATGTGAGTTTTGAGTGGACAGAAGCTAGACAACAAGCTTTTGATAAGTTGAAGGAAGCTTTGATGCAAACTCCAATCTTGATTCAACCTGAGTCAGGGAAGGAGTTTGTCGTTTATAGTGATGCATCTTACGTTGGTTTGGGGTGTGTGTTGATGCAAGAATGAATGGTTGTGGCTTATGCATCTAGGCAGTTAAAGGTGCACGAGCGCAACTATCCTACCCATGATATTGAGCTTGCTGTGGTGGTGTTTACGTTGAAGATTTGGCGACATTACCTTTATGGTGAGAAGTGTATTGTACACACAGATCACAAGAGTCTAAAATATCTATTTTCTTAGAAAGAGTTGAATCTTAGGCAACGAAGATGGTTGGAGTTGCTTAAGGATTATGATTTGATGATAGAGTATCTTCCGAGAAAGGCTAATGTTGTAGTCAGTGCTTTGAGTAGAAAGGTTGCGGTTGAGTTGAGGGCGATGTTTGCTCGGGTGAGTGTGACACGTGATGGTGGTTTATTGGCTGAGTTGTTAATGAAGCCATTGTTTTTGCAGTTAATTAAGGAGAAGCAATTGTATGATGATTCTTTGGTACCGTATGTCAAGGATATAATGGATGGCAATCAAATGGATTTAAGTTTTAGTGAAAAAGGTGTTTTTTGTTTCAAGAGTCGAGTAGTGGTGCCAAAAGATGAGGAGTTAAGGCACACTATCTTGGCTGAGGTATATTTGAGTCCTTTTGCTATGCATCTGGGGAGTACAAAGATGTATCAGGATTTGAAAAAAGAGTATTTTTGGGTTGGTTTGAAGAAGGATGTAGCAGACTTTATTGCTCATTGTATGGTTTGTCAACGTGTTAAGGCTGAGCATCAATTTTTTTCTAGATTATTGTAACTGTTGAGGATTCCAGAATAGAGGTGGGAGAGAATTACCATAGATTTTGTGTCTGATTTGCCTTTAATACCATCAAAGAAAAATTATGTGTGGGTGATTGTGGATAGGTTTATGAAGTGTGCACATTTTCCGGCTGTGCATACGACGTATACTTTGGATAAGTTGGCGGAGTTGTATATTGCTGAGATTGTGAGGTTACACGGGGTGCCTAAGTGTATAGTATCGGATAGAGATCCGCATTTACAGCAAGGATTTGGGAGTGTTTGTATAGGGCTTTGGGTACTTGATTGAACTTCAGTACTTCGTATCATCCTCAAACGGATGGCCAGTCTGAACACGTTATCCAAGTGTTAGAGGATATGTTACGGTGTTGTATCATTGATTTCCAAGGATCATGGGAGAAGCAGTTACCTTTGGTGGAGTTTGCTTATAATAATAGTTATTAGTCTTGTATTCAAATGGCTCCATACGAGGCTTTGTATGGTAGAAGGTGCCGCACACCACTTTGTTGGGCGGAGGCAGGAGAAAAGCATGTTTCTTTGCCTGATGCGTTAAAGGATGCCAATGAGAAGGTGAAGCTTATCAATGATCGGTTGAAGGTGGCTTTGGATCGGCAAAAGTATATGCTGACTTGAAGCATGGAGAGATTAGTGATCGCGTATTCCTTAAGGTTTCACCTTGGAAGATGGTGTTGAGGTTTGGATGGAAGGGCAACTTATGTTTTAGTTTTATTGGGCCTTATGAGGTGTTAGAGCAAGTTGGTCCAGTTGCTTATAAGTTGAGGTTGCCTGCGGAGTTAGAGAAGATACATGATATTTTCCATGTATCGATGCTTCACAAGTATAGATCGGATACTTCGCATGTGATGCCTGTTGAGGAGATTGAGTTGAATCTAAATTTGACCTATGATGAGGAGACAATGAGAATTCTGGATTCAAGCAGCAAGGTTCTTCATGGCAAGACCAAAGAGTTGGGGAAGGTGTTGTGGCGACATCGTGGTGTCAAGGAAGCCACCTGGGAAAGCAAGGAGAACATGTTGAAACAGTTTCCTTACCTTTTTCCACCAGGTAAATTTCGAGGATGAAATTCCTTAAGAGGGGGAGAGTTGTAACGCCCTGAAATTGGGCCCAGATGTTAGACGGATCGATTAGACGATTCGAGAGAACCAGATTAGGCAGTTCGAGTTAGTTTCGAGAATTAAATCTTAATAAATTGTTTTTGGCTAAAATAAAATATGGAAAATGCTAGAAAATACTTAATTAATCTTTTAAATATTTTGTTAAGTTCAATTTGATGAAATTAAATCTGATTTTGGGACATTTTGCTCCAGTGACTAAAATGTAAAATTTTCAAAACTGCTTTTGGTGACTAAATCATAAAAGGGTCAAAACATAGAATCTTTAAGGAGCTAATTAACCAAACTTTTCCATTAGATTTTTCCCTTAATTTAGGCTATTTTTAAAGTTTTTTATTAATAAAATAAAATAGAATTTAATAAAAGATATTTAATTACATAAATCATTTTCTCACGTAACTAATTTTGCTCTCAACTTTATCAGTAGCCAAACTATCATTTTCCTTCTAAAATTTCTAGGAATCAATCTCTTTGATTCCCTACTTGATTCCTTTGAATTCTACAACAAAATCTACTTGATTTCTTGAAGCTTTCATCCTATCTTTAACAATTAAGGGAGAAATCAACAATTAGAGGTGTTTTTTGTTTCTCTCCTCTAATTAAAGGTTCTTTAATGAAATTCCCAAGTTCTTGATCCTTTACAACTGATTTATGTTATGAAATTATGATTAAAACATGAATATGATGATTAAATTGAGTTTTAGGTGGAAATTTGATAGAAACTGTTTTGGATCTATTTTGCGTTGAATATAATTGATTTAGATCCCTATTAAGATGTCTTTTTAATGCTGGAGATATAAGGTCATTATAATAATTTTTTTGGAAGTTAATTGATGTTGTTAAGATGTTAAAATCGATAGGTTTTGGCTTGGCTTTGTTTAGATGAAGTTTGGTGATGTTTTCAGTTGTTTTAGAGAGGCGTTTGATTGTTTGTGGTGAGACGAAGTTGTGTTTGTTGGTTGCTTAAAATTAGAGATTCATGGAAGTGCTTTAATACTCTGTTTTTGATTGGGTAAAGCAGGGGAGTTGAATCTTATAACTTTTGGGGAGGTTGCGGAAGCTTCGGAAGCTTGATTCATGCAACGGCAATCAAGCTTTGGATTGTTGGTGAGTGGAAACGTGTTTGACTACTATTAAAAGGGTTGAAAGGAGTTTTGTGAGTTTAGATTAAGTTTGAAACACTTATCTAAGCTCGAAAGTAAGTATTGGTTGATCTCTCTCTCATTTTCAATTTTACAAAATACAATCTCATGCACATGTTTACAGATTTGATTATTTACTGTTATATGCATGTTTTAGAAATGAAAGATGATGCAAATGAATATACATGATGATATTTGAGCATAGTAAATGATTTATGAAAGTATCTTGAGAATGCTAGAATACATGCTTTAATGTACTGGAAAATGGTTTGAATTGATGCATACGTAAAACAGTAAGTTAATGTGGTTTTATTGAGTATATTGGAAAGTGGCTGAGGTAAAATGTTATCGGATATAGTTGGCTAGCCATAGGGTTTAAAGTGCACTATAATAAGTCGCCTCATGTGTGTCGAGGGGTTAAGAGTGTGTCATGCTCCTCCATGAGAACTGCAGCGGTCGAGGGGTCAAGAGTGTGATAATTCTCCCACTGGTAGATTTATACATTATAATCATTGAGGGATGCTCTGGCTTAAGGATGTATGTGAAGTGTTCGAAAGAACCACTTGGGAAATCCGTGTATCCGATGTGGTTTTGATAAAATAAAACGAAACTTGTTTTGAGTCACTTGAATGCCAATATATGAGATGATGTATCATGAGAAATGGATTATGTTTTGTATAATATGGTTTATACATGAGATGCCCTTTAGCTTGCTATTTAGAGATTTTGGCATTAGAAGCTTAAATTGAGGTTTATTGTAGAAATCCATGATACATGTGTTGCAAATGATTTAAATGTGCATATTTGAGGAGATTATAGAAGCATTAGATGATTTTGCCACGAGACTTATACATTTGGTTTGGATTAAAATGATTTTAAATGCATTGATGAGTGTTTTTGAGATTTCCTCACTAAGTTTATAGCTTACGCTTTCCTTTCTCATCCATGCAGAGAAATAGACCCATTCGGATAGCGAGTAGGCAAAGGAGGATCTAAGGATTGAAGTATTTTCAAGTATGGTTTTACAAATTCATAGTAGTAATAAGAGACAATGTGACCAAGTTGTAATTGTGAAGTTTATTTTGGATACTCTTTATTGGTATAAGTGATGTTGGATGTTTTGGACTAGTATGATGCTTAATGTTTGGTTTTGAGGGCTGGGAAACATTCTACATGCTTGGGTAGAAATCATGCATATAAGATATGTGTTTGGTTTCGGTATGTTGTGTATGATCTTATACCATGCTTCTATTTGTGGAATTGATGTTTGTGAGGTTTTATGATGATTAGATGTTGATTGGAATAAGTTAGATTGAGCCAAAGTGTCATATGTTGGACCAAGAGGTCATTGCAGGTATGTCTGTACCGGTACGGGTCCTCAGGGATTAGTACGCGTGGATTTATCTCGGCTTAATCTAGTTAAAAATGCCTTGGCGTACCGATACGCTTGGGGACTGTATCGGTACGCGATGATGGAATTTTGGCTTGGTTTCGATACATGGGCAACCGTACCGATACTCTTTTTGGCTACTCGAACCTTATTTTCGAACATTGCATACCCGTATGCTTGAGGACCGTATCGTTACGCCTTTGTATTTTATACCCATTGTGATACGAGAAGTACTGGTACGCTAGCTGTTATTTCTGTTAAGATGCTTTCTAAAGTTTAATTCTTTGCAGTTTAGTCTATGTTTCTTGATTATGCAATTAAATGAGTTTGGATGGTTATTTTAAGTTGAAATTTAACCTGATTGTATAAAATATTACTAATTAAGAATTGATAATTTTAATTATAAAGATGTACTCTTAATTATCTAAAATTACATTTTAGTCTCTATAACGCGAATTCATACAATTGGATGTCAATTCGACGCCCGATTGAGTTATAATTTTCACCATAACTAGCATGTTCACCTTAGGACCTAAATATGCATTTAGATAAGATAAAAGAAAAAATTGACCATTTTCTAAGTTTGTCTTCCTGGTTTGTCTCAGTAAACCCTAATGTAGCTTGCTCGGTTTGGTCTTATGACTAGACCGGGTTAAGGGGTTACAAATTTGACGAAACCCTTTGCCACTAATCGCCCTTTGTATATTTGTACATTACCATCCATGTCAGTTTTCTTTTTCAAAACCCACTTGCACCCTATGGTCTTCAGACACGGAATCCATCTCGAATTCCATGGCCTCTAGCCATTTCTCTGAGTATGTGCCCATCACTATTTCTTGATAAGTCCTAGGCTTATCTTGATCCATAAAGAGAACATCACCATGCAATGTGACAAAAAATCCATATTTCTAAGGCGCATTGCGTTCTCTCAAAGATCTTCGCAGTGGTTATATTTCCAAAACAGTTGAATGTTCCTCAACAACTTGTGGAACTTGTTGTTGTTCAATCTTTGGTTCAAATATTTTTGGTTGATCTCGAATTTCATTGAGTTCAATATTTCTCCCACTTCCTTTTCTAAAAACAAATTCTCTTTCTAGGAAGATTCCTGTTCGAGCAACAAACACTTTGTTCTAGTGGGATTGAAGAAATAATATCCTTTAGTTTCTTTAGGATAACCTACAAAATTACATTATGAGATTTGGGCTCGAGCTTTGTAGACATATGATGTTTAACATAAGCTTCGCATCCCCAAATTTTCATAAAAGACATACTAGGATGTTTCCTAGTCCATATCTCATATGGTGTCTTTTGAACTAATTTAGATGGAACACGATTTATTGTGAAAGCAGTTGTTTCTAGCGTATGTCCCCAAAAAGAAATTGGAAGACCAGCATGACTCATCATTGATCGACCCATGTCTAACAATGTTTGATTTTTTCTTTTGGAAACTCTATTCCATTGTGGAACACCATGAGGTGTAAGTTGTGAGACAATCCCACATTTCTTAAAAAGGTCATCAAACTCTAAGCTTAAGTACTCCCCTCTTCGATCTGATCGAAGAGCCTTAATGCTTTTTCCTAGTTGGTTTTGAACTTCATTTTTAAATTCCTTGAACTTTTCCAGGGCTTCAAATTTATGATGCATTAGGTAAATGTAGCCCTATCTATTGAAGTCATCTGTGAAAGTAAGAAAGTATTGAAACCCTCCTCTGGCTTGTGTATTCATTGGTCCACATACATCACTATGTATTAATCCCAATAAATCACTTGCTCGCTCACTTTTACCATTAAAATGAGCTTTGGTCATCTTTCCTAGTAAGCAAGGCTCACATACATCTAGTTATTCGAAAACAAATAAATCCAAAATCCATCTTTATGAAGTTTTGAAATACTTTTTCACTTATATGACCCAAGCGACAATGCCAAAGATAAGTTTAATTAGATTCATTTGTTTTTGATCTTTTCATATTTATGTTGTAAATAGAATTCTCTTGATCCAAAATATAGAGGCCAATTATTAATCGTGTCGCACCATAGAAAATATTATCGAGATAAAGAGAACAACAATTATTCTTAATAATTATCTCAAAACTAATCTTGTCTAAACAAGAAATCAAAATAATGTTTTTAGTCAAACTAGGCACAAAATAACAATCCTCTAAACATAAATTAAGTCCACTAGGCAACGATAAAGTATATGTTCCTATAGCTAATGCAACAACTCTTGCTCCATAACCAATCCGTAGGTCCACATCTCATTTTCTCATATTTCTACTCTTTTGTAGTCCTTGTACAGATGTACAAATATGAGAACCACAATCGGTATCCAATGCCCAAGAAGTAGGTGTTGATAAATTAATATCAATAACATAAATATATGAGGTAGACGCTCCACTTTCAATTGCCTTCTTGGCTTTTTGAAGATAAATGGGTCAGCTCTTCTTCTAATGACATGTCTTATTGCAATGGAAAAATTTTCTTTCTAGTGACAAGTAAAGGAAGTTTACGTCGTTCAACTTGTCCTTCTCAAGGACTTATCGCAATGATAACGAATTTGTATTTGTCATAATAAGTCTACAACAATAAAATATGAATTTTGAGTACGTTTACCAAGTTTGTCTATAAAAGGACTTTATAATCCCGCCACTTTTATTAAAATTAATAACCCTCAAATATTAATGTCGAAAATACTTTTTGTAAAGTATTTTTAGTGGGTAAGGATCCAAATTTCACACTCTCTTAAGTCAGCTTTGGCTTTTCTCTTAAGATTATTGTTTATCTAGGTAAGCAACATTTGCTAATTATATCTCATGTAACTCCTTCATTTGGTGAACAACTCTTATTCATAATCATCTTATGATTATCCAAATAACTAGTATTTATGTATCTAATCCTATTAGAGTAACCTATTTTAACCAATATTACAACCAGGGAATATCACTTGCTTATTCTTCGCGTTTGGCCAAGATAGATACAAGTACCTCTATATGTAACCCCCTTGACTTGGCCTAGTCGCAAGAGTGAGCTAAATTAGGGTTTACTGAGACAAATCCAAAAGATTTACTTATAAAACAGTCCATTTTTTTCTTTTATCTTATATAAATGCATATTTAGGTCCTAAGGTGAACATGCTAGTTATGGTGAACATTACAACTCAATCGGGCGCCAAATTGACATCCAATTGTACGAGTTCGCGTTACAGGGACTAAAACATAATTTCAAATAATTAAGAGGAATTCTTTGTAATTAAAGTTACCAATACTTAATTAGTCATATTTCATACAATCAAGTTAAATTTCAACGTAAAATAATCATCCAAACTCATTTAATTACATAATCAAGAATCAGGGACTAAACTTCAAAGAATCAAACATCAGAAAGCATTTTAACTGAAATATCTAACTGAGTATCGGTACACTACATCTCCGTATCGATACAGATTCAAATCTCAAAGGCATACAGATACGGTCCTCAAGCGTATAGGTACAGGTATGTAATTTTTAAAATTGGAAATTCCAGTAGCCAAAAGGCATACAAGTACGGTTTCCCGTATACCGAAACCAAGCCAAATTTTTAGCATCGCATACCGATACGGTCCCTAGGTGTATCGGTACACCAAGGCCATTTTGCCTAGATTGAGCCGAGATAGGTCCCCGTGTGCCAATCCCTGAGGACCCGTACTAGTACGGACAAACCTGTAAAGACCTCTTGGTCAAACATTTAACACTTTGGCTGAATCTAACTTACTCCAATCAACATCTAATCATCATAAAACTTCACAAACACCAATTCCTCAGACATAGAAGCATGGTAGAAGATCATACACAACATATCAAATCCAAACATAACTCCTATAGGCATGATTTCTACCCAAGCATGCAAATTGAGTCCCAACCCGTCAAAACCAAACATTAAGCATCATACAAGTCCAAAACATCCAACATAACTTGTACCAACAGGAAGTATCCAAAATAAACCTCCCAATTACAACTTGGTCACATTGCCTCTTATTACTACTATGCATTTGCAAAACCATACTTGAAAATACTTTAATCCTTGGACCTTCCCTTGCTTGCTCTCTGTCCAAAAGAGTCTATTTCTCTACATTGATGAGAAAGGAGAACGTAAGCTATAAGCTTAGTGAGGGAATCTCAAAAACACTTATTAATGCATTTAAAATCATTTGAATCCAAACCAAATGTATAAGTCTCATGGCAAAAACATCTCATGCTTCTATAATCTCTTCAAATATGCACATTTAAATCATTTGCAACACATGTACCATGGATTTCTATCATAAACCTTAATTTAAGCCTCTAATGCCAAAATATCTAAATAGCAATCATAAAGAGCATCTCATGTATAAACTATATTATACAAAACATAATCCATTTATCATGATACATCATCTCATATATTGGCATTCAAGTGACTCAAAACAAGTTTCATTCTATTTTATCAAAACCACATCAGATACACAGATTTCACAGGTGGTTCCTTCGACCACTTCACATATGTCCTCAAACCAGAGTAGCCCTCAACAGTTATAACATATAAATCCACCAGCGGGAGAATTGGCAGACTTTTGACCCCTTGACCGTTGCAGTTCTCATGGTGGAGCATGGCACACTCTAGACCCCTCGACACGCATGAGGTGACTTATTATAGTGCACTTTAAACCCTATGGCTAGTCAACTATATCCGATAACATTTTACTTCAACCACTCGCAACATATACTCAATAAAAACCACATTAACTTATTGTTTTACATATGCATCAATTCGAACCATTTCCAATACATTAAACCATGTATTCTAGCATTCTCAAAATACTTTCATAAATCATTTGCTATGTTCAAATCTTATCATGTATATTCATTTGCAACATCTTTCATTTCTAAAACGTGCATATAATAGTAAGTAATCAAATCTATAAACATGTGCATGAGATTATATTTTGCAAAACCGAAAATGACAGAGAGCTCAACCAATACTTAATTTTGAATTTAGATAAGTGTTTCAAACTTATTATAAACTCGCAAAACTTCTTTCAAACCTTTTAATAGTAGTAAAACATGTTTCCACTCACCAACAATCCAAAGCTCTCTTACCTTGCAAGAATCAAGCTTCCGAAGCTTCTGCAACCTCCCCAAAAGCTGTAGGATTCAACTCCCCTGCTTTACCCAATCAAAACTGAAGATTAAGCACTTCCATTCATCTTTAATTTTCAGCAACAAACAAACACAACTTCGCCTCACTAGAAACCATCAAGCGCCCCTCTAAAATCAAACTTCATATAAACAAACCCCAGCCAAAACCTATTGATTTCAACATCTTAACAACATCAATTAACATCCAAAAACATCCTTACAATGTCCTTATACCTCCAACAACTCTACAACACCAAGATCACTTCAAAATCTAACTATTTACAACCTAAAAATTAGCAATTCACATAGTTTCGGGGTTCCTTTAATTCATCACTTCTTACAACATTAAAACAAATCTTATTAGAGATCTAAATCAATTAGATTCAATACAAAACAGATCCAAAATAGTGTTCATCCAATTTTCATATCAAAACTAAATTCAATCACCATATTCATGTTTTAATCACAATTCCATAACAACAAATCAGTTGTAAAGGATCATGAACTTGAGAATTTCAATAAAGAACCTTTAATTAGAGGAGAGAAATGAAAATCACCTCTAATTGCTGATTTTTCCCTTAATTGGCAAAGATTGGTTGAAATCCAAGTAGATTTTGTTGTAGGAATCAAAGAAATCAAGTAGGAAATAAAAATGGAAATCAAAAGAGATTGGTTCCTGGAAATTTTAGGATGAAAATGATAGTTTGGCTGCTGAGAAAGTTGGGAGAAAAGTTGAGAGCAAAATTAGTTACGTGAGAAAATGAATTGTGTAATTAAAATTCCTTTTTATTAATTCTATTTAATTTAATAATAAAACCAATTAAAATATTTTTAAAATAGCCTAAATTAAGGGGAAAACTTGACGAAAAAGTTTGGTTAGTTAACTCTTTAAAGATTCTAAGCTTTGACCCTTTTACGATTTGATCACCAAAAACAATTTTGAAAACTTTACATTTTAGTCACCGAAACAAAATGTACCAAAATCAGATTTAATTCCTTCAAATTGAATTTATCAAAATACTTCAAATATTATTTAAGTATTTTCTAGTACTTTTCCATATTTAATTTTAGCCAAAAATGATTTATTAAGATTTAATTCTCGAAACTAACTCGAATTGTCTAATCCGATTCTCCAGAACCGTCTAATTGGTCTGTCTAACATCTAGCCCCAATTTTAGGGCGTTACACTATAACCCCCTTAGCCCGGCCTAGCTTAAACCAAACTAAAAGGATCACATTAGGTTTGTCAAAGCAAATCTGAGCTAATAACCTAAACTGGTCCATTTTTTCTTTTTTATCTTGTCTAAATGCATCAAACTAATTCCTAGGGTGGGCATGCTTCAGCGAAAACATACATTGAAATCAGATTTCAAAACAGGGTTCAATTGCTCAAAAACGCACATTAAGGACCAAAATGTAATTTTCACAAATTGTAGGGTCTTTATTAAAATTTAGATTACCAATCCTTCATTATTCCAATTTCATGCTCACTTGTTAAATTCCAACTCAAAACAATCATTCAAACTCATTCAATTACATACATAACATTCATAGACTAATTTGCAAGATTTCCAACTTTAGCAAACTGATATGCACAAAATCAACAGGGCGTACCGATACGAGTAAGTCCATACCAATACGGCTTAACGTGTAATACCCCGAAATTTGCTAAGTTGTTTATGAGTCATTTAGTACTAAGATAAGGGCTTAAAAGCTAATTTAGTGACTAAAATGACAAAATATAAAAGTTAGGATTTCTTTAATTATGGATTCTAGGAAAGGAATTTCTAAAAATTTAGAGTACCGTGTGATAGAGAATAAGAAAAATAGGGTACTTGCGAAGTTTGATTGAAATCCGATAGGAAAAGTATTAGGCATCTGATGGAATATTTTTACCATTAAATGTTTTTATTCCACAAATAAGCAGTACATGTTACAGGAAGTTGATCCGTATAATTAGATTTCTGGTATGAGATAAAAATCTATTTTTGATCGAACAATTAGGGGATAAGCAGATAATTGATTCGAATAAAAATGCAGTATAATATATCTAATTTCGATTGAACTGCAAAGTTAAGCATGCTCAGGGCATGAGAGGGTGACCTACTGGGAAGGTCCCATGTCAGTACTTTAGAGTGATAAAAAGGAATCAGTCCGAGTTAATATTATCCATATGGATAGACGATTAAGAAATATAAAGAGAAATTGTATCCGATAAAGATTTCGGGTAATTATCGATATATTTGGACCGAGTCAAAATTTTAAGTTTGACTTCATAAATATGGAATATTTTATTTGATAATATTATTTATTTTTTAGATATGGAAATAATAAATTTTTAGAATTTATTTGATAGACGGTGAAGGGGAAATCGCAATAGAAGTAGTAAGTGACTAGTTTTGGTAATTTTGCAATTTGATCACAATGGCAATTTTGAAATATTTTAAAAGTACCATGGGTAATATGGTAATTTCCCATGTGGAAGCATTACTCTAGTTTGGTTAGAGTTGAATGGAATTTGGTTGGAATTGAACTAGAATGACAACTTGTAAATTATGATTCGGTTGGAGGTTAATTTTGGAATAAGGAATAAATTGAATAAAAAATTCAATTTATCAATTACATGTGGCATAAATTAATAAAAGATTAACAAAATGTTCATCTTCTACCCCCATCATTTCAAAAATACCACGGAGAGAAGGGAAAAATATACAAAAAATTTTCTAGGCATTTTTGAAGGCTCTCGAACAAGATTTAAGGTATATTTTTGGTAGAAAGTTGATGTATTTTCAATTCTCTTTCATTTGATAGTAATTTTATCAAGAGTTATGAAGATTTGATTATGTTCTTGAAGAGAGAGAGAATAGGGTTTCATGTTCCATGCTTAGATTGAAGCTTGATCTATGCAAATCTAGTGTTGTAGAGATGAAATCAAGCTTAGATTGTGATTAATTTCATGTTTAAGGATTAAAAACCATAACCCTAGAATATGGGATTCTGTTTAGGGTTTTGAAATTGATGATGAAAATGAAAGATTTATGATATTAGAAGCTTGATTTTGATGTTAGAATGAAAAATCCTTAACTAGTCCTTTAAATGACCTTTTTCAGCATACATGAGGAAATTTGGAGAAATATTGTGAAAATTATCCTAGTGATGGATTTGAAGAGATTATGAACTTAGAAGCTTGATTATGGTGTTTGGACTAAAATAAAGTCATTGGAAAATATAGATACCCATTCCGGCTTGTAGAGAAATTATGGGAAAATATTTTAAAATTAGTATGATTATGAGATTTTATGATTCGAATATATTGTATGAAGTTAGAATCCAAGGGATTAAATTGACAAGAAAGGAAATGACAAGGGACCATTTTGACAACCCTGATAGTTCAAGGACCAATTTAGCTTTGGTTTAAAAGTAAGGGAAAAATGTGAGAAAAATTATAGAAATGTTGGATTAATTATTCGATACAAGTTTGCAAGTTTATGTGTAAAATTAGTGACTAAAATGTCACTTTGGTAAAAGTTAGTGGATGAAGGGTATTGAATAAAAGTTAGTGAAAATGATGGAATTATTGAATAATTGAGATTCGAGCATGAATAAATTGCAAAATGTGCAAAATGGTCACTAGGGACCATAATGAACAATTCGACATTATTAAAGAAAAAAGTAAAAAATTTTGAAAATATTTTATATTCGGATAATTAGAAATCTAACATGAATATTGTTATGTATGTTCAAATGGTACTGTACAGCTATTGACGAGGATAAGGGTACCAGATCAAAAGAAAGGAAAGAAAAAGTATCGAAATAGCTTACTAAGGCTAATATCATCTATGGCCCAGGTGAGCGCATTTTTACTTATTTATTATATATGTGATATGAGTGAGTGCATTATATGTATTTATGACATGTTGTTAAATAGGACGACTTGTGATAAGTCGGCCTTGGTATATATAAAAATGTATGATAGTTTATTTATGCAAATAGCATGAAATATTAAATGGCATATTGATACAATGATTGTAGCATAATGATTTACTCAAGGTAAATCGAATTTTAGATATTTGGGTATGAACTGCCTATTATCGAATTTTGGATTATAGTATTGATGAATTGGATAATGAATGTGAAAATATTATATTGTTATGCCCAAGTACTAGTGTGAGAGTCTTTGGTATAATTTGATATCCATAGAGTCATAGAAGCTGCATTCCAGCACTACGGTCCGTTCCAGATACTTCAGTGTTGACATTAGACGCTACGGCGTTGCAGACACTACGGTGTTGTTTAGACATTTCGGTGTCGACTTAGACGCTACGGCGTTGTTTAGATACTTTGGTGTTGTTAGCTCAAATTGTGCGATTATGAGAAGCAAAGAGCATCCTCGAGTATGTACTCATCTCAGTCGCTTCGGCGATGCAGACGTTACGACATTGTAGACACTACGGTATCGTGATGACTCGCGTACCATAGCATCACATGATGTTGTACTTTGGGCTATAATACTTGAAATGCATTTATGCATGTAGTTAAGCTAAAAAGCTTAATGTACACAAGACTGGTAAGACAGATCGAATCCTATGATTTGAATATTATATTGGTTTAATGAACTATACATGTAAGGTAGTTCTATGCATGATAAAATGTTATCAACTGCAATTGGAAATCGCCTGCCATTTTGCAGGGCTGAGTTATTTATAATCATTGTTTTACATTGTTATGGTTATGCCTCACTAAGTTATACTTAGTGTGTGTTTCGTATCACATGTAGGTACTTCCGATCAGATAGCAGAAGAGGAGCACCAAACCGTTGGATCAAGTTAACCTGCATTATCAGTAAGTACCACCATATCCTAGTCTAGTGGAGCATGTATAGATATTAAATAAGTAGCTATTTTGTATGTCTAAATTTACATACTCTATTTATAAGTTAATGTGGATGTATGATCTAGAAACATGACTTAGTTTGAGGAATTAAGAATATTAGAAAAGATGCTTCAAACGATTTTAAACTTAGTTGGTTGTTTATCGCGTAATGATTTTAAAATCAAGAAAGAGTCTAGGCAGCACACATAGTTTTCACCTTGAATTATATTTTAATTTTAATAATTGCTTAAAGTATTTTATAAACCAATTCAGGGTCAAAACTAGGTGACTGTAGACAAATTTGTAATTTAGTGAAAACCGAAAAAGATTGTTTAATCAAATTAGTTTTGCAATAAAAAAATTTACAAGTCTGAAAATCATTGTAAATCAGTTAGTAACATCTTTAATATGTATTCAAATATCGAATATGCATTGAGGATGTTACATTTAGTGGTATCAGAGCAAAGGTTTAGCCGATTGTGGAGGTTAAACCGAGTCCAATATGATTTTGCTAAAGTGTACATGCCCCTAGGATGTGATGTTACTGATGTATTGTTTGCATAACTTGATGTAGCTCCTCAATAGTATGAATAAGACTCTAATGGCTATAAGAAAAATAAGATACTATTAGATTTCGTCAGTTGACGAATTTCGAAGGTTAAGAAAAGACCCATAGTGGATACAACACAGTGAAATAAATATGGTAGTTAACTCCTATCCAGGATGAGTTATCTATATAATAGAGAACTGGCACAGTAATTATAAGATGTTAGTCTCTAACATTTGTATTTGCACTTACGCTTATAATAGCATAAGTTATAAAAAAATTTAGAGAGAGTAAGGGCTCATATGCACATTTCAAGGTAAAAGGTAGTCATAGAGCGGCAAGCTTATGATTAAATGGAATTGTGATTGTTATTAATAAATTAAAATAGTCAGATATGAAAAGTTAAAAAAACGAAGAAGAAGTATTCTTATTCTAGAAATACGTATTTGTTAAATGGTTAAACATGAAATTGTTGGAGATTACTACAGATGTAATCTGGCAGCCTGTTCAAGATAAGTTGAAGGCTAAAAATATGAAAATTTAGAGTATGATGGAGATAAGTTAAGAGATGATATTACTAAATTAGCCTGATTAAGTAGTTAAAAATGAAGTTGATATGTTATGAGAAGTATATATGAAGACTAAAAAGATATTGTTAGGCATGAAACAACTAGAGAATTAGAAGAAGTAAGCTATGTTACAAAGATAAAGAATAGTACTATTTTGAAAAGATATCAGTATTACTAGATGACAATGTCAATTGTAAGGTCTAGTAGACTAGAAAGAAAAAGAACCTGGAATAAGAGTATGTTAGAGAAGGATAATTGAGTACGTATTTAACCAGTTTAGAAGACAATTATCGATATGGTAGATCAATGACTATTTGTTTGAACTAAAGGATGATAAAATTATATCAAAGGGTCTAAAATGTATTAACACTGAAAAGTTAGAAGAAGCATTATTGTTATTGTAGGATCATGCTCGTAACTGGTGGACTAATACCCCAGTAATAGTATTCCCGTAGGGATGATCTGGAAAATACTTCCAGAGGGTAATTAAGACCGTATATTGACGACTAGTTCATAAGAGAAAGGAAGTTGAATCTAGAGAAGCCTAAGATTATGAAAGCAGATCTAATGGATTGCTATTGAGGAAAAGTTTATAATGGTGAAATGAAGAAAGAAATTTTAATTGAAGGAGAGCCGGTTGGACTATTATGATCTTTAAAGATAAGTTACGAGACTATATTATTGAGAACACATGATTGCGAGAAAGGATTGAAATGTTCGGAATAATCCAAAAGTGGATGGAGTTGATTTGACTCGAGAAATAGAAGACAAAGTGAGGATTCTTTAAAATAATCCTAAAGCAGCTGCAGATCGACAATAGGCACATGCAGATAAAAAGAAAAAGGATACTGAGTTTAAATTCAGAAACAAGGTATGTATGGAAGTTTCACCTTGCAAAAAGGTCTTATGCTTTGGTAAAAAGGAAAGCATGGTCTCAAATTCATTGGACCGTATAAGACTCTTAAAAGAGATGGACAAATGACTTATTAATTGACTTTACTTTCGGAGGCGAGCAAGACTTACGATATATTTCACGTGAATTTGCTTCAAAGGTATTGATCGGATCCTTTTCACGTTATCAACCCAAAGGAAGTTGAATTACAACCCGATATTTGATGTATGAAGAAGAACCAATAAAAATCTTAGCATATGGAATTAAAAGGAATAAGAAAATTGCATTGATAAAAGTCAGATAGCGGAATTATAAAGTAGAAGTAGCTACTTGAGAAATCGAAAAGAAAACAAAAGAGCAGTACCTGCAACTTTTTGAACCATGTACGTTTTGAAAATTCGAGGACGATTTTTTTAAGGAGGAAAAATTGTAATACCCCAAGATTTGCTAAGTTGTTTAAGAGTCATTTCGTACTAAGATAAGGGCTTAAAAGCTAACTTAGTGACTAAAATGACAAAATATAAAAGTTAGGATTTCTTTAATTATGAATTCTAGGAAAGGAATTTCTGAGAATTTAAAGTACCGTGTGCCAGAGAGTAAGCAAAATAGGGTACCTGCAAAGTTTGGTTGAAATCTGATAGAAAAAGTATTAGGCACCTGATGGAATATTTATACCATTAAATGTTTTTACTCCACAGATAAGTAGTATAGATTATAGGAAGTTGATCTGTATAATTAGATTTCTGGTATGGGATATAAATATATTTTTGATCAAACAATTAGGGGTTAAGCAGATAATTGATTCGAATAAAAATGCAGTATAAGATATCGAATTTTGATTGAACTGCAAAATTAAGCGTGCTCAGGGCATGGGATGGGTGACCTACTGGGGAGGTCCCATGTCAGTAATTATACTGATAAAAAGGAATCTGTAATACCCCAAAATTTACTAAGTTGATTAAGGGTCATTTAGTACTAAGATAATAGCTTAAAAGCTAACTTAGTGACTAAAATGACAAAAATGCGAAAGTTGGGATTTCTTTAATTATGGGTTTTGGAAAGGAAATTTCTAAGGTTTAAAGGTATCATGTGATAGATAGTGAATTGAATAAGGTAATCTTAAAGTTTGGTTGAATACCAAGGAAAATTGGAATGGAAATTGAAGTTTAAAAGTTTAGTGACCAAAATGTAAATTTTGAAAATTTTATGGCTAAAGTATAAACTTTGGAAAAGTTTGTGGACTAAAGTTGTAATTTCCCAAAATTTAAGGGTTTTTATTTCATAAATAAATAGATCACCTAAGGGTGTGAATCGAATGTGAAATTTTTGGTTCGATCTGATACTTCGATTATTGGGAAAATCGCAGTTAAAGTTTAAGTGGAATTCGGATACCTGGATCGAACTGAAAAATTTTGAAGTTTTACATATGATAGAGAAAGGTTATAAAAGTCATTTCCAAGTGTTGTAAATATTTTTAGTTCGATTCAAGATGAATCCTACAGTTTATTTCTGAGTAAAGGATTATTTATCAGTATATTAGATCGAATGAAAATTTTGGAGACTGGTCCAAAAGATATGGAAAATTCATAAAATATTACTTTATGAATATTTTATTATATTTTGCTGGATTCCAACTAGATTTAGTTGAATTTTTACAAGAATGACAAACTAGTAAATAAAAACTAGTTGGAGGGCAAATTGGTCATTTGAAATTTTGAAATATTTAAAAAGTTATAAGGGCAATTTTGGAAAGAGAAAATGGAATATTAAATCTTGGCCCTTGATTGATGAAAAAATCAATCCCAACCATTGGATAAAAGGGCAAAATTGTAATTTCACTATTAAATGAATCTAATATTCATTTAATAGATATATGTGTAAAATAATGGTTCCAGCCAAAAACGTGAGGGCTAGGGAAAGAAAGAGAAAAAATTTCCAAGCTCGATTCAAGCCCCGAAACTCGATTTTTAGGTAATCTCTTCAACTACAAAGTTGTTCTACTCTTCAAGCTCTATCTTTTGATATCAATAATTCATGGAATCCATGCTTGATTGATGAGAATTTACATGAGAAATAAATTAGGGTTTATGGATCAAATTGGGGCTTTTGAGATTTTAGGATTCCATGATTGAATTCAAGTTAGTATGATGTTAAAAATCATGATATTGAGTTTTACATGTTTTGATTATTATGAAGATGATTTGGGTTTATGAATTCAAGTTTAATTTAGGGTTTGTGATGTTGAAATAATGATCTAGTAAGCTTGAATTGTTGTTTGGAAGCAAAAACCTAAGTTAAATTGTGTAGGGACCATTTCGGCAATTGAAAAGTTGAAGGACCAAATCTGAATTTTTAGAATTTGGAGTGTATTTATGTTATTAAAGATGTAGAGATAAGGAAATGAAGTTAGAATGCCAAAATGATGTTGAATTGAATTAATGACCATTTTGACAATTTGTCAAAGTTAAGTGACCAAATCGAAATGGAAGTTTTGTATGGGGGCTAAATCTGATTTTTAGTTGTAATGATGGAATTAAGGTAGTAATGTTGAATTGAGGACTAAATTGTAAAGTTAAGAAGCATGAATCCTTATCTTTGCATTTTAGTACCTATTTCGCTAAATAAGGAAAATTAGGGAGAATTATTGTGAATAATTATTTGGTGAAGAATGTGATGAGTTGGTGGTTTAAAGCTAGTTATTGGACTAAATTGAAAAGTAGAGAAGTAAGGAGAAGTTAGTATAAAAGTTGAAGTTGTTTATGGAAGTTGTGTAGAAAAACTGGTTTATGGCAGTAACTTTGAAAATTCACCATAAATTCTAAAAAAATGGTTAGAAGGTGAATTTTATACCGATGTAAATATTTGTTCGTCTAGTTTCGTGTCCAACAAACGGAAACTGATTTCGAGTTCCGAGTAAAAAGATATGAATTTTTAAGTGGTGAAAGGTCAGAAAACAGTATAGCAGGCTGTTCCGAAATTCTAGACTGGAAATTGACTTTGAAAATTCACCATAAATAGTACAAGTTGAATTTGGGCTATTAATTTATATGGTTGAAAATCTTATTGAATCTCGTTTCTTTCAGAACAAACGGAATTGAATTCCGAGTTGTAGATTATTTTATAGAAATATTTCTTTTGAGGTACTGCAAACAGCCGGAAAATGAGAAGTGATACACTTTGTATCTAAGGTTGATTAGTAAGCTTGAAAAGGGTTAATGGAAGTTCAAATTTGTCACTAAAGACCATAATGAGTTTTTGAACAATACAAGGAAGAAAAGAAAATGTTTGGAGATTTTGTATTCGAATGATTATATTGGACAATATGTAACATATTGTTAGATTGGGATCTAACAAATATTTTACTTATTTGAATTATGAAGTTAAGTTCGAATCAAGGGAGGTTCAAGGTACAATGAAGGAAAGGATCGAAGAGGACTTAGTGAGGCATACTAATACATGGCCCAGGTGAGTGCAATGCATACATAACATTATACATATATGTTTTATACATCACCGGTAAGACTTGCGATGAGTCTACCTGGTTTATATATTGTCATGATAATTATGTCATTGATCATACATTTGACATACTTTAAATATGTCAAAGGTTGAAAATAAATGCATTGATCACTAGTTATTGATGATGATTTACTATTAATGTTATTCGGTTATGAACTGCTTCATGTTAATATAAATTGATATACATTGCCATGGATGAAATATTTGATGATATAAAGCTCAAGTATGATATAGAGGTTCAAAGGTATAGTTGGTGAGCCATAGAGTCATAAACAACTGTATAAAGATTCTAAGCACTTCAGGTAAAGTGCAAATTTTATAAATACTCATTAAGAAGTATAGTCATGCATGGTTTGAGTATACAAACTTATTACGGGTGCTAAGCACTTCAGAGTAATTTCATAAAAACTCAATTAGGGATATATTGTATACTCCGGTAAGTATACAGAAGCAATTCGATGCTAAGCACTCTCGGTAGAGTGCAAATAATATACATACTCAAGAAAGGTTGGGTAGGGGGATGACTTGTGTACATAGAATCTCTTAATTCGATACCTTGGGCTAAGTAAACTAAATTAAAATAAAAAAATATATAATGATAAGCTTGAAAGCTTGCAGACAAAGTTGGAAAAAGGTATTGGTAATCATTGAAAGCTTACGGATGGAAATGGCACCAATATTGGTAAGATCTAATCTTATCACTTTGATATACATATATGCTATTACATATTTAATTATGTTAATGAGCATGTAATGTAAGATAATCATATGCGTTATTAATAATTAATAATTAATAATTAATATTGAGATTGAGATTGATATTATGACAATTTTACTTAAATTTGAATTATTGCCTCACTAAGTAAATACTTAGCGTGTAACTGTTTTACACGTCGGAAAGAAGAAATGGTTGGAGTAAGGAGCATATACGGACATCATCAATCAATGAAAGGTACATCAGTATCAGTAAGATATCTTTTGATATTGTTTGATATTTACTAGTTGGCATGTATATCAAAAGGGTATGCCTACTCTGATAGAATTTGTATTTTATTTGGTATCTGGATGAATTTTAAATCAGGCAGTTTTATAAATTATATCAAGACAAATTAAATTGATAAGTTGCTGCCTGAAAATAAATTCGATTTGAAGATGAAAATATTATTTTTAAACTTTACGCGAATAACTAGATTTGTAAATAAAAACTAAATACATTGTAACATTTTTAAAGAAACAAAATTTTACCGAGTTACAAATGTTGAGGGTTTTACAAATGTTTTGTGATATCTCTGACTCGTATTCAGCTATGAATATGAGAAACGGGTATTACAGATTCACTCCGAGTTAATATTATTCATATGGATAGCCTATTAAGAAATATAAAGAGAAGTTGTATCCGATAAAGATTTCGGGTAATTATCAGTATATTTGGACCGAGTCAAAATTTAAGTTTAGCTTCATAAATATGGAATATTTTTTTTGATAATATTATTTACTTTTCAGATATGGAAATAAGGAGTTTTTAGAATTTATTTGATAGCCGGTGAAGGGGAAATCGCAGTAGAAGTAGTAAGTGAATATCGGGAAATCGGCTCGAATCAAAATTTCAGAGGTTGTCCCATAAGTCACAAAAAATTCATAAAATATTATTTTATGAATAAATTATTAATTGGTTGATTGTGATCTAACTAGAATAGTTGGATTTTTACAAAATGGCAAAATTAGTGATTTAAGTGACTAGTTTTGGGAATTTGTTAATTTGGTCACAATGGCAATTTTGAAATATTTTGAAAGTACCATGGGTAATATGGTAATTTCCCATGTGGAAGAATTACTCTAGTTTGGTTAGAATTGAATGGAATTTGTTTGGAATTGGACTAGAATGGCAACCTGTAAATTATGATTCAGTTGGAGGTTAATTTTGGAATAAGTACTAAATTGAATAAAAAATTCAATTTATCAATTACATGTGGCATAAATTAATAAAAGATGAACAAAATGTTCACCTTCTACCCCCATCATTTCAAAAATACCATGGAGTGAAGGGAAAAATATACAAAATTTTTCCTAGGAATTTTTGAAGGCTCTCGAACAAGATTTAAGGTATATTTTTTGGTAGAAAGTTGATCTATTTTCAATTCTCTTTCATTTGATAGTAATTTTATCAAGAGTTATGAAGATTTGATTTTGTTCATTGAAGAGAGAGAGAATAGGGTTTCTTGTTCCATGCTTAGATTGGAGCTTGATCTATGCAAATCTAGTGTTGTAGAGATGAAATCAAGCTTAGATTGTGATTAATTTCATGTTTAAGGATTAAAAACCCTAACCCTAGAATTTGGGATTTTATTTAGGGTTTTGAAATTGATGATGAAAATGAAAGATTGATGATATTAGAAGCTTGGTTTTGATGTTAGAATGAAAAATCCTTAACTAGTCCTTTAAGTGACCATTTCGGCATACATGAGGAAATTTGGAGAAATATTGTGAAAATTATCCTAGTGATGGATTTGAAGAGATTGTGAACTTAGAAGCTTGATTATGGCGTTTGGACTAAAATAAAGTCATCGAAAAATATAGATTTCCATTCAGGCTTGTAGAGAAATTATGGGAAAAATATTTTGAAATTATTATGATTATGAGATTTTATGATTCGAATATATTGTATGAAGTTAGAAATGAAATTAGAATCCAAGGGATTAAACTGACAAGAAAAGAAATGACAAGGGACCATTTTGACAGCCCTGATTAGTTCAAGGACCAATTCAGCTTTAGTCTAAAAGTAAGGGAAAATGTGAGAAAAATTATAGAGATGTTGGATTAATTATTCGATACAAGTTTGCAAGTTTATGTGTAAAATTAGTGACTAAAATGTCACTTTGGTAAAAGTTAGTGATGAAGGGTATTGAATAAAAGTTAGTGAAAAATGATGGAAATATTGAATAATTGTGATTCGAGCATGAATAAATTGCAAAATGTGCAAAATGGTCACTAGGGACCATAATGAACAATTCGACATTATTAATGGAAAAAGTGAAACTTTTTAAAAATATTTTATATTCGGATAATTATACTAGTATAGTATAGTTAAGCAATGTTAGATTAAAAATCTAACATGAATATTGTTATGTATGTTCAAATGGTACTGTACAACTATTAACGAGGCTAAAGGTACCAGATCAAAAGAAAGCAAGGAAGAAGTATTGAAATAGCTTAGTGAGGCTAATATCACGCATGGCCCAGGTGAGCGCATTTTTACTTATTTATTATATATGTGATATGAGTGAGTGCATTATATGTATTTATGACATGTTGTTAAATAGGACGATTTGTGATGAGTCGGCCTTGGTATAAATAAAAATGTATGATGGTTTATTTATGCAAATAGCATGAAATATTAAATGGCATGTTGATGCAATGATTTACTCAAGGTAAATCAAATTTTAGATATTTGGGTATGAACTATCCATTATCGAATTTTGGATGATAGTATTGATGAATTGGGTATTAAATGTGAAAATATTATATTGTTATGCCCAAGTACTAGTGTGAGAGTCTTTGGTATAATTGGATATCCATAGAGTCATAACAGCTGCATTCCAGCACTACGGTGCTGTAATATCCTAAAAATTTTACTAAGTTATATAAGGGTCATTTAGTACTAAGGTTTTGGCATAAGGCTAGCTTAGTGACTAAAATGACAAAAGATAAAAGTTAGTGACCAAAATAAAAAGTTGGTAAAAGTTTAGGGACCCAAGTTGTGAATTTTCCAAATATGACTTTTATACAGTATGAGAATAAATTTGATCAAAATAAGGATTTTGGAAATAGTTTTGGAGGTTAGAATGCAGTAGAAAATATGAAATTTTGATCTAATAAAATTATTAAGCGTGCTTAGATTAGAGAAAGCTTTGGGTGACCTTCTGGGAAGTGTCACATAGCAGTATTTTGATTAGTAAAAAGGACTCATAAGAACTAGGAAAGATTCTTATAAATGCTTAATGAAGGATTTTCAAGAAAGATGTTACCCGATAGAGATTTCGGGTAATTATCGATATTTTTAGGTTGAGTCAAACTTCTAAGTTTGACTTTATTAAAGTGGAGGATTTTGTATGAAAGTATGGATCTATTCATGGAACTAGGGAAATATGTGATTCTTGAATTGGAGTTGATAGTTCGATAAAGGAAAAATCGTAAAAGGTGAAAATCGAGAAATTGGATCAAACAAAAATCATAAATGATATTTTATGATTATTTAATGATGATGGCCGGTTGGATTGGAACCAACCTAGTTCAAATGTAATGGGATGGCACAATTTTAAACTAGGTTGTAAATTTGATTTAGTTAGAGGGGTAATTTTGGAAAGAGTAAAAAATGAATTTAAAATTCATTTTTAAAGAAACATGTGGAAAATTCTAATTTATTATAAGAATATAATTCAAGCATGATGAACAATTTGTTCATCTTTCTTCTTACTATTCGAAAACAAGGAGAAAGGAAGGGAAAATACGAAGAAAAAAATCCTAGCCATTTTCAAGGTTTTTGATCAAGAATTCAAGCAAGGTTGTTTAAGGTAAAGTGATCTACTCTTCATTATCTACATTTTGATGTTAAAATTTCATGAAATTATGAAGTTTTGGATTAGGGTTTGAAGATAGAGAAATTAGGGTTCCATGGATTATGATTGAATTCAAGTAGTAGATGATGAATTAAGCTTAGTTGTGATGAAAACAAGCTTGAAATCAAGTTAATTTTAAGTTGGAAGTTATAAACCTTAATCTTGAATTTAGGGATTTGTTAGGGTTTTGAGAATTAAGGATGAAAATGGTTAATTATGATGTTTGAAGCATTATATTGATGATGGAAGTTAAATTTTGATGTTTGAAGGTCAAATTCCCTTTAGGGACTAATTCAAAAATTTGAGGAAAATTTGGGATTAAATTTTCAAAATTTAATTGATGATGGAGATGAATAGAAAATGATGTTTCAAGCTTGAATTGACAATTTTGGACCAAAATGAAAATTTTGAAAAGCTTGAGGACCTATTCGATAATTTGAAAGAATTAAAAGGATGATTTTGGAAATTTTAAATTGAGGTGGGATCAAGGAATAATTGTTGAAAACATGATCAAAATAGCTTGGATTGATGAAAAAGGACCACTTTGGCAAGAATGAGAAAGTTGAGGATTTAAATGGAAGAATTAAAGTATTAAGGTATGAATAGTTTGCCAAATGTTCAAAATGGTCACTAAGGACCCGAAATGAGATATATGGTAATCACTAGTGTCTTATTTGGCAATGTTAGACTCGAATTAAGTAAGTGTATAGTAATAAAGATATTCGATTGATTTCTACAGTTGCAAGAAATACTGGGGAAGGTACAAGTATTCAAGGAAATGAAAAGATTAATGAGTAAGCTTAGTGAGGCAAGATAATAAATGGCCCAAGTGAGTGCATTTATATGTTTTGAAATACATTTTTATTAGACTTTTATGAAGTCTATTTATTGATTTTATTGAAATGATAACATGGTTTTATATGAGTTATATGATGATTTACAAGCCAAGGATAAAGGTTAGTACATGAAAGGGGTATGAATTGCCCTATTATATTTTGTTTATGGCTAAGTTGTTGTTATATTGATGACAATACGCATATTATTTACAGAATGATATTTTCTGAGTTTAATGTTGATGATTTATTGCCCAAATATAGAGAGTTACAGTATAGTGGCATGCCATAGAGGTCTAGCAGTCTGGGACTGCGTGTAGCTACACACTGATGTTCGGATCTAGTAGTCAGGGACTACCGTCACTTTGGTGGCTAGTGCTCGGGGAGCACATTGAGCTCATATTAATGTAAAGTTGCCTTTCTTTTTATAGGAAATGGCTAGTACTCTACGAGTACTGACCTCACATACTTAAGTTTCTCTTATATAAATCTTGGGCCAATGGTAAAGACAAGTTATATGAAGCTAACCTATCATTATATATGATATATTTGAAGGTTTTTACAGTATAAGAAAGTTTTGATATAATATCTGTTAACCATGTTTTTATTTAATTATTCATTTTATAATTACTTATAATGCCTCACTAAGTTATACTTAGCGTGATTGTTTCACGCGTAGGAAAAGAGAAGCGTTGGGAGTAAGGAGCACTAGCGAACATCAACTATCGAACACAGGTACATTAGCATCAATAATATAGTTTATTTATGTTGTTTGATATTTACTAGTCGGCATGTATATTAAAATGTAAAGCCTGCTCTAATATGAATCGTATTTTATTCAAAATCTGAACGATTTTAAATTAGGCATTTTTATTATTTATATGCTAATGGATTAAACTGTTAAGTTGCTGCCTGAATCTAGGTTCAGAATTGAATGTGAAAATATTAAGTTTAAATTTTACGCGATTTACTATTTTTACAGTTAAAGATAAAATTTTCTTATTATTAAATAATTATTTTACAAGTATCGTGTGACATCCCTAAATCTTATTCAGTGATGAATACGGGAAAGGGGTGTTACAGGTGCGTTCCAGACACTTCGGTGTTGACATTAGACACTACGGTGTTGTTTAGACACTTCTGTGTCGACTTAGACGCTACGGCGTTGTTCAGACACTTCGGTGTTGTTAGCACAAATTGTGCGATTATGAGGAGCAAAGAGCGTCCTTGAGTACGTACTCATCTTAGTCGCTTTGGCGATGCAGACTTTACAGCGTCGTAGACACTACGGTGTCGTGATGACTCACGTACCATAGCATCACATAATTTTGTACTTTGGGCTATAATACTTGAAATACATTTATGCGGGTAGTTAAGCTAAAAAGCTTAATGTACACAAGACTGGTAAGACAAATCGAATCCTATGATTTGAATATTATGTTGGTTTAATGAACTATACATGTAAGGTAGTTCTATGCATGATAAAATGTTATCAACTGCAATTGGAAATCGCCCGCCATTTTGCAGGGCTAAGTTATTTATAATCATTGTTTTACATTGTTATGATTATGCATCACTAAGTTATACTTAGCGTGTGTTTCGTATCACACGTAGGTACTTCGGATCAAATAGCAGAAGAGGAGCTGCACACCATTGGATCAAGTTAGCTTGCATTATCAGTAAGTACCACCATATCCTAGTCTAGTGGGGCATGTATAGATATTAAATAAATAGCATTTTTGTATGTCTAAATTTTCGTACTCTATTTATAAGTTAATGTGGATGTATGATATAGAAACATGACTTAGTTTAAGGAATTAAGAATATTAGAAAAGATGCTTCAAACGATTTTAAACTTAGTTGGTTGTTTATCACGTAGCGATTTTAAAATCAAGAAAGATTCTAGGTAGCAGACATAGTTTTCACCCTGAATTATATCTTAAAGTATTTTATAAACCAATTCAGGGTCAAAACTAGGTGACTCTAGACAGATTTGTAATTTAGTGAAAACCGAAAAAGGGTTGTTTAATCAAATTAGTTTTGCAATAAAAAAATTTACAAGTCTAAAAATCAGTTAGTAACATCTTTAATGTGTATTCGAATATCGAATATACATTGAGGGTGTTACATAACGAACATAACGGCTACTCGTACTGATACACGTACATCTGGATTGATATGGTGTGTTGACCCACCCGTATCGATACGACCTTGACCCCTACCGATACCCCTTGTGATTTCTTAAAAACCCAAAATTCCAGTGAGCAAAATGCGTACCGATACGATACCCTGCGTATCGGTACGACTCTTTAAAAATGAAGGGGGCATACTGATACTCAAAACCGTGTATCGACACCAGTACAAAAATTCCTCAAGGCGTACCAATACGGTGGCTAGGCGTACCGATACCCTTTGTTAAATTTTGATGGATTGAGCCTTCCTAGACCCCACATACCGATCCTTGGTACCCGTACCAGTACACAATGGCCTGTAATGACTTCTAGGTCCAACATATGACACTTTGGCTCAATCTAAACTTATTCAACACATTACTAAACATCATACATCATCAAGAACATGCTTATCACCAACATATCAACGTATTGAGCAAGTCTAACAAGCCTAACACTAGCATCCACATCATCTATAGGCATGCTCCCTACTCAACAAGTAAAAAGATCAAACCAACCTCAAACAAGCATAAATGGCCAATTACAAATCCAAAACATCAACATAAACTTGCACATCCAGGGAGTTTAGCAAACAACCCTCCTAATTAACAAACGACCATATTTCCTTTATTACTACAAGTATAATTCAAAGTCATTCTTTCGTAAATCAGAAGTCCTTGGATTTCCTTTTGCTTGCTCGCTGCCTCTAACCTTTAATTCTTTGAATTGATGGATAAAGAGAGCGTAAGCACACTAGGCTTTGTGAGGAATGCTCGAAAACCAACCATCATCAATACATTTAAAATCATTTAACAATCCTTTTGAAAAATCACTTTCCAAAACACTTTGCAAACATCATTTCAGCATCATGCCTTATCAAACCATGCACTTAACATTTCCAAAACATGCATATTAAACCATATGCAACCTGTATCATGGATCAACAGCAAAACCCCATTTGCTACCCTCAATTTAAGCTTTCCTATGCATACTACCAATACAAGGCTTAAAGAGTAAAACATGTTTAAATTAGCATTAAACAACATAATCCATCTCATGATACATCATCTATCATATTGGCTTACAAGTGATCATTAACCAAATTCCACTTTACAAAATATAACATCGGATACACGAATTCAACAAGTGTTCCCAACACTTCATGCCATCTCAACCGAAACTAAAGGTACACTTACAATCGGGTACAATCACAACCCCAAACATCGGTTGGATGCATAACCACTAACATGAGTCTTCAGTAAAAAGATCAAAATCCCTCAACCGTTAGGGTACTTGGATAGAGTATTTGATACACCGGATCAAAACCCTTCAACATCCAAATAGAGTTTTTATAGTGCACTATCAATCTTAAGGCCGACCAACTATATCCGATAACATTTTCAAACCTTTTCGTACCATCACTTGCCAATATAATTCATTTTATTAACATTAACTCACTATTTTCATATGCATCATCAAAATCATTTAACCAATCCAATCAACCTTGAAATTAACAATGTTTAAAAACATTAATAAGACACGCATTACCTCAAAATGCATCAACATCATCATATAATCTATTTCTAGCATTAAACCGTGCTCAAAACATGCATATATAGTGAGTAATCAATTTATTAAAACAAATGCATAAAAACCAATTGCCAAACCAGGTTTGAGAAATAATTCATCCTTTACTTACTTCCGAGCTTAGACCAGCATTTCAAGCTTGACCTAAACTCCAAAAAACAACTTTCAAACCTTTGAAAAGCTGTAAAACTTGTTCTCACTCACCAACACGCCTCACTTGCTGATACGGTAAACAAGCATCCAAAGCTTCTGAAACGTCCGTTCAAGCTTGAGGATCAACTTCCCCTATTTTATCCACACAAAAACTGAGTATTCAATACATCAAAATGCATTCAACAGCCCAGCAACATCAATTCATATAAATCCACAACATCCACTGCCCAATTTCACTCTACAACAATAGAAATCAACATCAAACATCTTCCAAACTTAACCTAGCCAAAACCTAACATTTTAACCCATCAATTAACATATAAAAACACAATAACATCATCCTTATACCTCCAACATTCATTAAACCTCCACAACACCTCAAAAACTCGCAACTAACAACCTAAAAAATTAGAGATTCACTTAGTTTCGGGATTCCAATGATAAAGCCCACTTATTAACATTATTAAACACCAAAATAATGATTAGAATCAATCAAGAACTCAGCAAAAGAGATCTAATTTGAAATATCACCAATTAAACTTTGATTTAACCAATTTTCCTTAATTAACCCATTAAAACTGAATAGGAAACATTTACAAAGGATCAATAATTTGGGAATTTCAATAAAGAACCTTGTATTAGAGAAGAAGAACGGACCTCGCCTCTAATGGCTATCTTTCCCTTAATTGGATGAATTTACATAATAAAATAATTATATTTTGTTAGAAAATCATTATAATTCCATTTAAAATCAACGGATTAATTAAAATAAGATTTCACCTGAGAATTTTGAAGAGAAAAGAAGTGTTTGGTTGGAGAGAATTGGAGAGAAAATCCTTTGGAGAAAAATTTAGTTACGTTAAATTGTTTAAAGTTTTTTTAATTATCCAATCAATACTCCAAGCGTATTTATATTATTTTAAAACCATTGAATTAGGAGGGTAAAGTTTGTTTAGGAAATGGTTTTGGATTGTAAAGAAATTTGGGCTTTTAGAACAAAACTTGGGCCTTGTATTTAATATTTGGAATGTAAATGGACTGTGGACTATTATTTATTTATTTGTGCTATTATAATACTATATTTATTTTTACTATTTATTTATTATTAAGCCCGGTCAAAATTCAGGTATTACAACTACCCCTCTTTGCTCATTGCTGTGGAATAGGGATAGAGAAAAGACTGAAAATACATGAATTTTGTCCAGATCTCTTGGTCGTCCTCTGAAAGGTAGGTCTTTCATTATGAACAATGCTGAAGTTTGAAGTTGTTCTTCTTATTACGAAATTCTTCAATCTTCTGCCCAAATTATGAAATTTGAAGTTGTTCTTCTTATTATGAAATTCTTCATCTTCCAAAGTCTGAAGTTTCTCTTGACATTCTTCATCTTCTGAGGTTTGAAGCTGTTCTTCTTATTATGAAATTCTTCATCCCTCTATCGAATCATCCCATTCTCTACAAAAGGTATCAGACAAGCGAATTCTTCTCATTAAGTACTCTGGATTCTTTGCTGGGCGAATTCTTCACATTACGAACTCTTTCTTTGCTGAGCAAACTCTTCACATTAGGAGCTCTTCCTTCTTTGTTGTGTGAACTTTTCCCATTATGAGCTGTTCGTTCTTTGCTAGGAATGTTAATTCATCTCCTTTTTTGGGGAACAATTAATCTTGCAAAAAGAAACATCATCAATTAATTCAAATTCAATCTAAAATATCATGAAATATTTCCAATTTTTCGCTTGAAGCACTGAGATCTTTAGTGTCATTGCTCCTTCTACCTAAAATATCACGATCTTTCAATCTAAAGCACGTATAAAATCCCTTGTTTTCTCTTCCTCTGTTGATCAACCTCCTTTATGTCTGCTGTAATCACTCATTTTCACTTGTAAATACATATTAATATTGCATGTATATTTATTATATTATATGAATATTTAATATGTTTTAAATTTGTGTTTTACATTAATATTTATTTATGTATGTTTTAGAATAGTATTTTATTTATGTTGAGTTTGTTTTTATTTGTGTTAGATTAATATTTATGAATGATAGTATTTTATTTATGCTAGATATGTTTTTATTTATGAGTTAGATTAATATTTATGTATGTATGTTTTAGACTAATATTTTATTAGATTAGTATTTTATTATGTTAATATTTATTTGCATTGTATTTAAATTATTTGCCATGTTTTATATTTTGCTCACTAAGTTTGCATATCGAGATATAAATTGTTAGTGCGGTGCCCTTTTATCCGAGCGTAAACGGGGCCAGTATCAGGCGTAGTGATAGTGGTTGGGCGTTTATTCTCGGATAACGGGGCCCTTAAAATTTATTCGCAATTATGACCGAATTTTAAAATAATCGTCACTTTAATCCGGAAAATCCAATATTAATAAAGCGGTAATTATTAAAGTACCAATTTTGGGCGGTGTGGGGGTGCTAATCCTTCCCCATCCGTAACCGACTCCCGAACCCAACATTTTTTTGAATCTCTGGTTTTATGGTGTCCGGCCTACCTAAGTGGCCGGTGGCGACTCCATTTTTTAATACGGTTTATTTTAAAACCCCACGGAATAAATATTTTATATCCAAAAGAATCAAAAACACCTTTCAAAAACACCTTCGAAAAACCTCGTTTTTTTAGCGATATTAAAAAAAAGACATCGCTACAGATGGCTATTATAATATTATATTAATTAATGTTTGTATAATATAAGTATACGTTTTCGCATGTATGTGTATTGCTATTATAATACTAATTATATTATTATTAACATAATTGGGCTGATAAAATGATAAAAAAAATTAATATTAAACCCAAATAAAAATGAAGTCCAAGTCCAATTACAAACAAATTACAAGGCCCGGTTGGCCCAAACCCAAATCTTATCTAATTACAATTATAGTGTGCAGGTAACTTTGGGCCGTTGGATCAAGATCTGATCAAGAGAAAGAAAGATCCAGGCAAGAAATCAGCAAGGGAAAACAAGCTGTCCATCATGAGAGAGAAAGCGTCGCTGTATGGAAAAGAAAGTCCATAAGTAGCCGAAATAGACTGTTAGAGATGCAAAAGCTGTACGATGACACTATTCAAAGGCTGGAGCAAAGCCAAAGTCAAAATGGCGAATTAAAAGGAAAGGTGGCGAAAGTCGAACACTCACTTCGAATGTACTGCCGCAGGAATAACCTCGCTGAGCTGCAAGAAAGAGAACGCGAGGTGGGTGTGTTACAAGCACGAATTGGGTCCCTCGAAGCAACTGTGGAGGATTACAAGGAAAGAATTAATGTGTTTGAGGAGGCTGCAGCCGGAAGGGACACCTATTGGCAGAAGAGACTACGCGACGCTGCTCGAATGGTACAGGACAGAGACCAGTATTACGCAAACCTAATGGTGGACATACAGCGAGTCGCCAGGCATGTAAATGATTTAGCTATCGAGGCTGAGACACTCCGACCTTTTATAGCCCCTGGAATGGAAGAAGCTCCTAGGTTCCTCAAGCTGCTCAGGGCAATTGGAAAATTAGGAGATAGAGCTAGAGCCTATCTATAGGACTCTGTGTTGTATTTAGATCTTTTGTACTAGGAATCTTTACTTTGTAACACGAACTTTGTTGTAATCAAGACCCTTTAATTCCCGTGGAAGTAGTTCAAAAGGGTGATTACCAGCGGAATCAGTACCTTATCTGCATACATTCTTGCATTTGCGTCATAACATTCGCATCATTGTACATGCATTTATTTTTTGCAACCATATTAACAATATGAATATTGTGGCGTTGTGTGTAGTTAACCCGCAATCATTCATCACCCATACTTTACCCGGCTACAAAGAAAGCTCATGGAAGAAAGGATAATTAGTCTAGAACGAGGGCAAAGAGAGCTCGAGACAAGGCTTGAAGAGGCCCAGAGAAGCCTTAGTGATCAGATCTCGTAGTCACAAACATCTATAGTATTTGACATAACCGCATTGCTGGCAAAGAGTCATGGAAAAAGAATTGAAGGAGAAAATTTTCAAGAGCCAGAAGGTACCCCGGCTCACTACAAGGTTCAACCAACTGCACAAAGCCAGGCTAGGAAGGTGTATATTGACCCTGCAGGAATATCTTCTAGCTTTCAAGTAGGGGCACCTGAGACTCAACCCCTCGATACTGAAGCACTTTATGAAGAAGAAGTGCCGGACCTGAACATGGTCGAAAGAATCAGGAATGAGGTAGAAAAAAAGTGGGAGGAAAGATTTCGCCTCATGGAGGAAAAATTTAAAGCGTTACAATCAAATGAAGAATCAGGAAATGACGCTAGCGACTTAAGTCTGGTGTCTGATCTTGTCCTGCCGCCAAAATTTAAAACGCTAGAGTTCGATAAATACGATGGAACCACATGTCCTTCTGCACACATAACAATGTACTGTAGAAAAATGGCGGCTTACCATAAAGACGAAAAACTACTGATCCATTGTTTCCAGGATAGTCTAACTGGAGCGGCTTTACGTTGGTACACTCAGTTGAGCAAGGCAAATGTTAAGACATGGAAAGATCTGTCTAAAGCATTTACTGAGCAATACAAACATGTAACAGACATGACCCCTAGCAGAATTATGTTAGAAAATATGGGGCAGAAGTCCAACGAAAGCCTGCGGCAATATGCCCAAAGATGGAGAGAAGTGGCCGCCCAAATCCAGCCACCCATTCCGGAGCATGAAATCACGCCATTATTTGTCAATACTCTGAAAGGGGCACTCTTTGATCGCCTCATTAATAACACAACGCAGTGCTTTGCCGACTTAATCAGGACTGGGGAGTCCCTTGAACTGGCAATTAAGAGCGGCAGAATTGATGGTGGGGAAGGGTCTCGAAAGTATAACAAGAGAAATGAAGTAAACACCACCAGCACCTATACCGCCCCGAAGAACTTCACAGTCTCACAGCCACAAGCACCTGTGGGAAAAACACAAAACTCGAATCAAAGAGATGAGAGAGTCACCAGAAAAGAGAAAGAGATGAGAACTTTCACTCCCCTACTTGTTTCGTACTCAGAACTTTATTCCCAGTTGTATGAAGCAGACCTGGTCCGGCCATACATCGTTACTCCTGTCAATCCGCCCTTCCCTCCTTGGTATAATCCAAGCGCACATTGCGACTATCACGGCGGCACCCCTGGACATCCCACTGAGAACTGCCTTGCCTTCAAAAAGCTTGTGCAGAACTTAATCGATTCCGGGATATTGAAGTTTGAAGAGCCGAACGTAGCCAACACTCGCTGCCTAATCATGGGAGCAGAGGGGTAAATGTCATAGAAGAATGCTTTACCAGGAGGATAAAGGATGACGTGTCAGAAATCAAGTCTCCTTTACGGTGGGTATTTCAACAATTATGCATGGCTCGTGTGATCGACAAAGGCATGATAACAAGGCAGAAGGAATGTTGAAAGTATTGTGAATTCCACCAGACTGAAGGGCATGATATCCAAGAATGTGACGAGTTCAAGAAATTGGTGCAGAAATTGATGAATGAAAAACAAATAGAATTCTTCGAGGAGCCCATGGTGAAGAAGGGGTCGGACGTACACATGACGAATAACCCCAAAACTAAATACGGGAAGAATAGACCTTTTATCATCTCTCCCAGGCCAGGGAATGCAGGTGTCTCCCAAGGAGAAACCAGCAAAATAAGTCCCAAGATCATCATTTCAGCACCATCTCCATTCCCATTCAAAGATATGCGACAAATTCCCTGGAATTATGCTGTAAATGTGACCATGCCAGAAAAATCAGAACACGAACAAGTAAAAGAGCTTACGCTGAAAGACCAACAAAGCCAGAAGGATGTGAACGTTGGTGAGGCAGGCCATTTCACAAGGAGCGGCCGATGTTATTCCTCCGAGGCTTTGAAAGCGGCTGAAAAAGATAAGGGGAAGAGTACAGCAGTTAGCCCTACGCAGATATTTGGAGAATAACCTTCCCCAAATATAAATGAGCCGGTAACTGAGGCCCAGGCCAAAGAATTTCTAAAGTTCTTGAGACATAGCAAGTACAGCGTAGTGGAACAACTACGAAAGCAACCGGCCAGGATCACAGTGCTGGAATTACTCTTGAGTTCAGAGAAGCATCGGGAGACGCTATTGAAAGTGCTGAATCAAACTTTTGTGCCCCAGGACATTTCTGTAACAAACCTGGACATGATAGTGGGGCATATTACTGCCTATAATCATATCACATTCAGTGATGATGAGATCCCGGAGGGAGGAATGGGGTCTACCAAAGCCCTTAACATCACTACCCACTACAAAGGGTATGTATTACCAGGCGTACTGATCGACAACGGGTCAGCATTGAATGTCTTGCCTATGGTAACCCTGCAAAAATTTCCAATAGATGGTTCGCACCTAAAGCCTTGCCACAACTCAGTAAGAGCCTTTGATGGTACGCAAAAAGGAACAATGGGGAAAATTGAGGTGCCCCTATTGATTGGACCAACTGAATATGTGATCGATTTTGTGGTGATGGACATAAAACCATCTTACAGCTGCTTGTTGGGAAGACCGTGGATTCATTCCGCAGGAGTTGTCCCCTCATCATTGCATCAGAAATTAAAATTTGTAGTTGAAGGCAAATTGGTCACAGTAGAGGCAGAGCATGAATTTGTTGCTTCAGTGACATCAGACACCCCCTACATTCAAAATGAAAGAAGAAAAAAAGACATCGCTACATCTGCAAGAGTTGAATTTATTATTAATCTTCCAATATTGATTGTAAAAATGTACAATTTAGTTATATCATTAGAAACTTCAAGTCCTTCAACAAAAGATGCTAAAACTATGCATCTTCCTCATTTGAGCCTAAAGTTGGTCTATCTTGCTTTCCAATCTGGCAAGTTGAACCATTTTTGTCTTTCTTTCTCTTTTTCTTGTTTTTTCTTTTTTCTCTTTCTTTTTTTTCTATTTTTCTTCTTCTTTTTTATTTTTTCTTTATTTATTTAATTATTTTGTTTTTGTTGGTTTTTTTTTAAACTGAGGGCCTAAATGATTAATATTGCTGTTGATATCATGCCCCACCGTCTTATTGCGATAACATTCAGAAAGTTCTCATCATTTCCAAAGGTATCGGCCCGAAGGATTTAACATTATGCTCGAAGGACTTACTGATGACCCGAAGGATTTAGAATCGTGATGCACTTCCTTACCTATGTACACAATTACATCACTCTCGAAGCTGATGGCGCGAAGGACTTACTGGCAACCCGAAGGATTTAGAATTGTAATACACTTCCTTTCCTGTGCAAACAATTACATCACTCCCAAAGGTGATGGCCCGAAAGACTTAATATCATGCCCGAAGGACTTACTAAGGACCCGAAGGATTTAGAATTGTAATACACTTCCTTTCCTGTGCAAACAATTACATAACTCCTGAAGGTGATGGCCCGAAGGACTTACTGACGACCCGAAGGATTTAGAATTGTAATACACTTCCTTTCCTGTGCAAATAATTACATCACTCCTGAAGGTGATGGCTCAAAGGACTTAACATCATGCCCAAAGGACTTACTGATGACCCGAAGGATTTAACATCATGCCTGAAGGACTTACTGATGACCCGAAGGATTTAGAATTTTAATGCACCTCATTTCCTGTGCAAACAATTAGAAAATCTTTACTGAAATCTGCCTCTGAAAACGGATTAAAATCTTTGTTGAGATCCGCCTCTTCAAATAGATTAATATCCTTGCTTCAAAAAATGTGATTGAAATCTTTGCTAATCTTTGCTGGTTCTACTTTCTCCAATATGAAGTTGTCGATTTAAATATTTGTCTGTTCTTTGCCGATTCTTGTAAATTCCTACAAAAATGTACAAAAATGCTTTGAATGCATAAGTTAGTATGCTTCTATCTTATAGATGCCTGACTATATATGATGCATGTATTGTGACAACTGAGGACTACTCGGATGGGCTCTAATCTTCTTTGCCTCTCCGTTGAACTTTTTGCTTTAGCTACAACAATAAGATTATTTTCCTTAAATCTTTCTTTGATTGACCTTCTTTCTTGACTTGATCTTCTTGAGATTTATCTTGAGCTCTAATTGTCTTCATGCTCCAACAAAATTTGCCCCAGAATCTTTGTTGTTGAGCTCCTTTCCTTCTTGAGCCACTTTTGACCCTTTTTAGTGATCAAATTCCTTCAGACTCTGCACCCTCTCTTGTCTATTCTGATTTGAACTCTTATGCACCATGATACCCCACTAATCTCTTTTTCTTGCCTTATTTCATAGAATTTGCCCCTCTTCTATCATTTAGGGCGAGTAACTGCCTTATGTCCCTGAACTTTCAAGTCCCCAAACTTTTTATTCTTGCCATTGTCATCACAATGTCCCCTGATGAATGATTCCTCTTTCTAACTAGAATATTGTCAAACAGATAAGAGTCTCATACTTGGTCATATATTTATCAAGATAATTTGTCTGTTTGTAAAAATGTCATCTTGCTTATCGGCATTTCAATGAAGGATACTTTACAAGGCCCAAAAAATTAGGATATAAAGAAAGAAAACAAAATATGATGCTCTGGATATCAAGTGCAAGAGCGTCTTAGATTCAAACTTCCTATGGGTAGAATAATTTTTGAATGTTATGTCGATTTCTGAAGTTATGAAATTTCTTCCAAATCACCCAGTTCACACCCTATGATTACCGCGTTGTTCGATCCAGTCAGAAACAACTCCTTCTCCATTCTCCTCATTCTTTCCATTCATAAATGTGTTCAAGCTTCCCTAACTTGTTTAAGCAGTAGAGTGCAAAAATATCATTTTAAGAATAAAATTCTATTAGTGCATGTGTGATTCTGATTGTTACTAATTATTATTATTATTATTATTATTATTATTATTATTATTATTATTATTATTATTATTATTATAGACATGTCTTCAAAGATACATCTCTGACGCTTGGGTATTGGACAGGTGAAGCATAGCTCCTTATTAGATTTGTCGACATCCCCCACAGCTCCATCAGAGTGTTCTAAGACTTATTTATTCAAATAGTTCATTATTTCTCACCTTTTCTTTTCTTTTTCTTTTTATCTCATTTTCTTCTCTTCTTTCTTTTTCCCTTTTCTTTTTCCTTTTCTTTCCTCACTTTTTCTTTTTCCTCTCTTTTTCTTCTTTTTCTTTTTTCTCTCCCTTTTTCTTTTCTCTCTCTTATTGTGTTTTTAAGGTATAGAAGACTACGCTTAGAACTTCAATTTCAAGCAAACTCTACTTGGTTAAAATCGTCTAGTCCACTTCATTGTTTATGAATTTCAAGGATTTATCATCGAACATCATCAAAGGCGTAGTAATCTGTCCTTTTCTTGCCTTGCCGACCAGAATAGACTGATAAACAAATTTCACTTCATTGTCTTCATAACATCCAAATAATTTTTGCATCGGAATCAGCGTCACATCTTGCAATTGGCATCTAGGGGCCTACGAGAGTGAGAATATATATACATATATTTATTTATTTCAAAAACACCCTTCTAATAAAAACTAGCAAACATGACATATGACATTAGAAAAAGATTTCTACTACTTTCAGGCCAGGAGTAACAAACTTATTTTCCAGTATTATTTCAGCAATGGTCCTTGTAGATTGTAGCCACATGATGCAGCAATATGGGTAACACAGACTACTTAGAATTTCAAACAATCTTGGAAGCACTCGTCTTGATTCTCTGATTCTCCTACCGGTATAACAGCTTGCCCCACTCCTTTTCATTATTGAACTAATTCTCGTTTCAAGATTCCATTTCTGACTAGCTTCTTAATTTTTTTCATTAAAGGTATGTACTTCTTGGTAGCATGTCCCGGTACTCCCATGTGAAAGTCACAAACATTATCTGGATCATAGCTATGGGTAAATAGATTTGGCACCACCTTCATTGGCCTAGGAGTGATATGCTATCCTTCAATAAGATGAGGTAATAAGTCTGAAATAGACACTCCAAAAATCTCCAGATTTGCACTTGCTCGAGGAATTTTCCTTGGTCATTCTGATGAATTAGCTGGCCTTTTTCTCTTGCGACTCTGAGAACTTTGAACATTACATTCACTCACCTCTTTCTCTTGTTCTACTTCTTGATCAGCACAGTCTTTAAATCTTGATCTAATCTTCCCTCGACAGATCCCTATTTCTATTGCTTCTCTAATCACCATGAGGTCACTAAAACTGCACCTTGAATTTGCAAGCATTCTCTCAAAGAAAAGAGATGGAAGGGTTTGATGGAACATAAGAGATATTTCTTCCTCTGCCAAGGGAGGTTGTACTTGGGCTGCTAATCCTCGCCACCTCAATACATAGTCTTTAAAACTCTCGTCGACCTTCATATTCACATTCTGCAGAAAATAGCAATTTAGAGTTAGGTCTATAACATACTTGTATTGCCCCAAAAATACTTTGGCCAAATCAACCCATAATTGAATATGCTCTCGACTTAATCTGTTGTACGACACTGCGGCAGGTCCAACTAGATTATCATGGAAACAGTGGATCAACAATTTATCATCATCCAAATATCCTTCCATTTTCTTACAGAACATCGCCAAGTGAACTTTAGGACAACTAGAACCATCATACTTCTCAAAATTAGTGACCTTAAATTCAGTCGGCATAACTAGATCAGGGACTAAACATATTTCTTTTGCATCGAATTTGGGATTATCGACGCATTTTCCTTTTTTTAATCTCTTTCTCAAGTTTTGCATAACTATTTTTCAACTGCTCGAGTCTTAATCCTTGGATGATACGCTTTATAGAACATGTCTCTTTACTTAGGTTAGATGCCCCGAGATAAACTATCAAACATGGTAGCAGTGTAGTTCCTTGCATTTTGTTGATGCTTGATCATCCATTCTTGTAACCCTTCTTGAGCCTGTTCAATTCCTTCCATGTCTCCGTCCAGGATAATAGATTACCAAACCTTCACTAATTCCCAGATTGCTCCTGTCGAAACTCCAACCGCTCTAGATCATGAATGTTAATGCCATGTTATTACATGATAATGTTATATGGATAAATGTGCAATGCATGAATGTATGAATGTAGAAGGTATTGATTCTAAAAATGATGATCATAGAACAACTTTTATTGAAGTAAAAGGATTCAATACAGCAAATATTAGATACTACAGATATTGGTGATCTCTAACTCCCAACTTTCTAACTTCCTCTAAGAGCCAAGTCATCTTCCCTCTGTGATCTAATGCTAGATCAATATTCTGGCTCAGTTCTATTGCTACATTAGCTAGATATGCCACTTGTTGAGCAACTTCCTTTGCTTGAATAACAACATATTTCATGTCGTTGTCCCCTTCTCGAATCTTTATTCTTGATCTCTAAAAATGGGCATATCGTTTTTCCTCACTTTCTTGACAATCTTTCTTAACATCATCAACAAGAGCTTTATACATTAGCATAAGCTTGAGGCATTCATCTACCTTCTTCTTTAGTGTTTCATTTTCAGCTTGACTATCATTCAACTTGATAGCATTATCCTTATACATCTGCATGTACATTTTTATCATCTCACGTTTAGCTTCACTAACCCTTAGATCGACCTTTACTTGCTTCAAAACTCTTTTTCCAGTATTCTACTTCATGTTTCATCTCTTTAATTCTTTTCTTTGACTGTTCCAAAGTTACACCCAAACTGGCATTCTTGAGTATCGAACAAAGCTCTTGATAGTTGAACTGTAAGTTTCTCAGCTCCTCATTCAAATCATCTCTCTCTTGCTTTAATTTACTGATTTGAGCTTCATATTCAAACTGATTTTCTTCTTTCTGGATATTGTCATATTGAGTTTCATATCCGTCCGTTGAATCAGGCTGGTTTTCTGTTCCAAATTTCCACTTTCCAAACTCCAAGAGAGCTTGAACGCGGCGTTTGAAGGTGAGACAATTCTTAATAGAATATCCTTGGAATCCATCATGAAATTCATAGTGTGCATTAGTGTCAACCATTTTGGATACGGAGGTTGCAAAGGTGCCAGAAAAAGTGGGGACAATAGTCGGGCCTTTAACAATTAAGGATACAATTCTTTATATGAAATAGGGATTGGATCAAAATGTTGTTTATGATCTCTTGTATTCTGATAATTGGCTGGGGGAACGCTAGAATTTGAACTTTGCCTTGGACACTTTCCTGATTCTGATGGGCTTATGATTTCCTTTATTTTTGTATCTCCAAGTGTTCTATTAGTTGTCAGGCTTTTAGGAAATTTGGGTCTTCCATCTTCAAAGCTCAACATGCCTTCTCTGACAAGATTTTCAACCTTGTTCTTCAAAGCCTCGCAATTCTCAGTAGTATGATCTAAACTTTCTCGATGGTAATCATATACTGTACTAATACCGTAACCCTTGGGCGATAAAGACACTGTAGACTTAAACGGGGCTTGGGCTACAAGATTTTTCTCCTTTAGTATCGGAAGCAACTATGTATATGTCATCGAAATTGAATTAAAAGATCATTCATCCTTCTTTCTTTCTTGAATTTCTCTCTGGCATGTCATTACTTTCTTGAAATTTGATTCAATTACACCTTTAGTTGGTTTATTGATGCAAATTGTATCGGTGCACCAACTCAACTGTTTATTCCTGTACTATTTTTTATTTACCTCTCATTTCAGCTCAGTATGCCCCTTTTCCTTGGTCATAGCCGTCATCATAGTCATCATCTTAGCCATTTGTCTTTTCAGCTCTTGCATCTCATTCTTGTCAACATCAACACTAACAAAACCTGATGTGTAACACTTGGATGAACTGCCATTCATTCCTTCTGTTGTTTGTCCAAAACACTGCTTCATACTTGCGCTCTCTTCTATCAAACTATGAATCCCCTTATCCATTATGATCGTCTTCTAATGACAACCACCTTTAAATCAATACCTCTATGCAATGAAAATGTGATTTAAAGGAATACAAAACAAAAGAAATGAGTTAGTATCGTGGAATAATCTTTAAGGTAAAATTAAAATTAAGTACATACAGCAAGACAAGTTATATTGAACAAAGAGAATAACGAGAAAAGCATGTTTAAATTTACAACACCTGTCCTAGATTCCTTTTTGGCTCTAGCGAGGTAAGCTTCCAAATTACAACATGTAATGTTATTATTACTTTTAAAAATACAATATTTTAAACAAATGTGCAATATGATATTTAAATGTTGTAATGCATGAATGCACGAGGTATCGATTTCAGGAACTAGTCATTAGAACAACACCCATCTAACTAAAGGGTCGAACACAAAGAAAATGCAATATGTCCACAGCTCCAGCTTTTTCAGTCTTTCACTTTGTTCAGTCTCTGAGTCAACATTTTTCCTAGCTCAGTGTCAATATCAAAAGTGTTGATGCAAGTTAATAATTCATCGAGCAAAATCTACACATACTAGGCAGCCCCTGGCACTTGGCTCCTAAACCTTATCATTTCACAACTCTGTTTCTACATAACCTGGATTACTGCTTCGACTTGGTTTTCAATGTCTTATCCTTCATTGTGATACCTCTTTGAAACTTTCGAACTATTTTTTCAAAGTGTTGTACTGCTTTTTCGATTTTGTCATTTTTCTCAGCTCTTCATTTTGTCAGCATCTTTCTTTATTATGGCATTCTTTGATAAATTTCATCGTTTGTGAAACTTGGATATCGTCTTTGAGTTCAAAGCTCTCTATTCTTTCTTGGGTTTTTCTTGTCAACAACAGCCCTTGAATGCACTTCAATTTATCTGTTATCTATCCTTCCTCTGGTTATCATTATTTTTCTGAATACTACATCTTGTTTATCTCTATAACTACCATTGGCTCCATCTTGAAACTTGAACCGTTGTTGATTCTTATATAAACCTTATCCTTTTGACCATTGGAGTAGTGTAGCAAAGCATCGTATTTCTCTATTGTTGGTGTCACATACATTCTCCCAAAAAGTGAACAATTATACCAGGCTTCATAAACTGGTCACGGCCCTAAACAACTATTGATCTATTTGACTGTATGATAGCAACACTATAATTCTAAAATGACTCTTCGTATTCTCGTCTTACAGTTCTCAAATTAAACTTGGTTATGGAAAAACTTCATCTTGTTCAGAACTTTCCGGTACAACTTTGCATTAATGACACCTGGTCTCCATGCATATTATCTTCGTTCTTGTATTGAGTCTTCTCGAATCTAGTCCACAATGACATATTGTCCTCCGCTTGTCTATCAGACCCTTTAGCTCTTATGACCATTGCCTACGCGACTAATCCTCGAACCGATACCTCTCATGAATTCAATGTGATGGATCATTTATCGAATAAAATGCCCACACAAAACAAAACAAAAAAATAAAAATTGCGTCAGTATGGTGAATTGATATTGTAAGAAAAAATAATTGTTAAAAAAATTTATATTGCGTAAAATTAACCAGAGAACAATTTATTTTGCACACAAAAATAACCAGAGAAGTGAACTTAAATCAACAACCCACTGTCCTAAGTCCTTATCTGGCTCTAGCAGGGTAGGCTTCTATTACAACATGTGGGTTTCGATCTAGACTCTGGGTTCCCGAACTATCGTCATTGGACTAGTAAGACATCAATTCGGGAGTATACGACCCCTTATAGTGGAGGTGTGACATCACGGTGTATAAGGTTGGTATACCGGAAGGAGGACAAAATTCTGATCATGGAGCTGAATAACTCACGTAAGATCATGCCTCACTCCCACTTAAGGGTGAAAAGCCTAGGTAGAATGCTTGTGCATGAATGACAGTTTATATCACACAAGAAAAAGCTATTTGCATTTTTCGTCAAAATTCATCCAACAATTATGGAAAAAATTAAATTCAAATTATTGTTCTAAAATGTCAAAATGCCACGTAAAATTAATTAGGCACGACTCTCAATTTTTAAAAGTCCCCAACGGAGTCGCCAAGCTGTCGCGACCATTTTTGAAATTGAGTGTGAAAAATAGCTTGACGATCGATCTTTTAGAAAATTAGGGTTTTCTAGCCATTTTTAATTTAATCTCGAGAATTTAGGGTTTTTATATTAAATTGTTTTCCCTTTATTTATTTTTAAAAATATTTTGGAGTCGCCAATGATCACTTCGTGGTAGACCGAACACCGAAAAAAACAAACCAGAGATTTTGTCTTAAAAATTGGGTTCGGGAGTCGGTTACGTGTAGGGAAGGATTAGCACCCCTACTAACGCCCATTATCGGTACCTTTAATTTTACGTGGCATTTTGACATTTCGAATAATTATTTGAATTTAATTTATCCCATAATTATTAATTGAATTTAAATTCTGAATGCGTATATCCTTTTATAAGGAAATTCATTTTGTTCGAATATGAGATTAAAAGCACCCCGTTAGGTGGAACCCCTATTCATATTTAAAAATGAATTTCCAACATAAAAGGACTTTAATGAATGTCCTTTTATTGTCTTGTTGATTTTAAGTATTATCCTAAAAGGCTCTAATTAATTAATTATTTAAAACTATGAATATTAATTAATTTAATGACTTTTATGAAAAATGGCAATTACTTGAACACCTTCCATATATGTAAAGCCCTTAGATTAATCATATTCCTAATTAATTAATCCTTCTAGTTAATTAAAGTTCTAATCCTAATTAAGGCTCTAACAATTTTTATTCAGTTATGGGTGAAAATGTATATCGAATATACACCTTTATGACCAATGTTTAGATCACACCCCATTGTAAACAATGGAACAGCATCCAAGTTTGAGCCTGAAAGATTCTATTCGATATACATTTAATTAACTACAATGTATTCTAATTAATTGTTTAATTTTAATTAAAGACTAAATGAATATTCGATTATAACTATGATGTATATTAAATATAATTTATTAAAATCCGTGTTGTGATAACACCCCATTGTAAACAATAAAGCATCATCCAAATCTGGATTTTTTAAATTATATTTAATATACATTTAGTTACTACAATTGTCTATCCTATTTAATTATTGAGTCCTAATTAGAGAAACCTAGACTAAAGGCTCTAATTATTAATTAATTAGATGGTTAAATTGTCTAGTATGCAAAACTACATGCTCAATTCTAAAATATGCATCAAACATATAAATTAAAGCAATTAATTACATGAAACGAATAAATTAATGACTAAATTGAAAGAAAATTAAAATAAAAGCTCAATTTTATTATTAAAGGATTGAATTGAAACAATTACAAAACCCTAAGTGCCCAATTACAAATCCCAATGACCCAATTGAAAGAATTACAAGTCTAGAGGTTCAATTAAGGGAAATGGAGGACTAAATTGAATGAATTACAAAACCTGGGAGCCAATTTAAGGGGAAAGGGACTAAATTAAAAAAACAAGGTTTTGGGCAAAAACCAAATAGGACCCAAATGAAAACACGTTTGTCAAACCAAACCCGTTTAAAAACGCGCGGGTTGAGTTAACCCGGCACCAAAATGGTGTCGTATAGCTTGGCCTATAAATGGCCTGAAAACGAGTTAACCCAGCCATTTGCACTAAACCCTCTCTCTCTCCTCTTTCTCTCACACTATAAACTCTCTGAACAAAAACACATTCCAGCCAAGAAAACCCCTTACTTTTTGATCAAAACCCTCAAGTTTCGGATGGTGTTCATCCTTGTTCATGATGAACAAGATGAACACCAAAATTTTTGGCACAACTCCACTGTCCACACCTCTGCTCGATCCTCAATCGCCCCTCTCTGGTTACCATAAGCCGTTCGTCAGCCACCAAGATGCAAATCCCAACCGCCGTAGGCGATTACCGGCCACCCAAGGGCGATTTCTGGCCGCCGTCTAAACCCCGATCATCTTCCACCTTATTATGGCTATCGTGGTGCGATTTTCAGCCACCACGAGGCAATTTTTAGCCGCTGTCCACTGCCGTGCTCCACCATCGTTTGAACCAAAAGAACCTAAAAAAATCCCCATAAACACCTATATCTACTCTCGGTTCAACAGAACCTCCCATTCTTCCCCAACCTAGGTATAAGACTACCCGTACCCGAGCCCCTCTTCAACTCCATCGTAATTCTAAAAAAACTACCCCGGCCACTAGAGATAAATTTCGGCTGAAATTTCTTTTTAAATCTTTTATCTTTTCATTTTTTTATCGAACTAACATTCAACGCTATTTTGCAGGAAACAAAATAGAGAAGTGAATATACCCGTAAAATCATTATTCTAATCTTCGATTCTGGTGACTATTCGTGTTTTCGGCGACTTATCCTCTTCTTGGCAACGATTTGATTCCCCAGGGGTTTTCTCTCTCTACTTTATTATTATTAATAATGGTATTATTAACTGGTAATCATTATTAAATTCTGACATTCTCTCTCTCCTTTCATAGGTGGGCAGGGGATGACGTCATTGGGATGCCAGTTGGATCCAACTCAGATATAAGAAAACCATTAACTGTGTGATATCTTTCTGAACCAGTCCGGGAATGCCACGTGGCACAAATGAGCGGGAAAAAATGGGTTTGTGTTTGTTGGGATGCAACTTATCCGAATTAGATGGGTAAAGCTTGTTTAGGAAAGAGTTTTGGATTGTAAAGAAATTTGGGCTTTTAGAATAAAACTTGGGCCTTGTATTTAATATTTGGAATGTAAATGGATTGTGGACTATTATTTATTTATTTGGGCTATTATAATACTATATTTGTTTTTACTATCTATTTATTATTAAGCTCGGTCAAAATTTAGGTATTACACTTATTAATATTTTTAAACTTTGGTTAATACAAGGTTGATTGCATTGGTTAAATGATTTTGATGATGCATATGAAAATAGTCACCTTGGATGTTGAGTTGTTTTGATTTGGTGTACCGAATACTCCATCCAAGTACCCTAACGGTTGAGGGGTTTTGATCTTTGTGCCGAAGACTCCCGTTAGTAGGTTATGCATCCAACCGATGTGTGAGGTTATGATTGTACCCGATTGTAAATGTACCTTTAATTCTCCTTGTGATGGCATGAAGTGTTGTGAACACTTTTTGAATCTGTGTATCTGATGTTATGTTTTAAAAAATGGAACTTGGTTAATGATCAATTGTAAGCCAATATAATTGATGATGTATCATGGGACGGATTATGTTGTTTAATGTTGGTTTAAACATGTTTTACTCTTTAAGCCTTGCATTGGTAGTATACATGGGAAAACTTAAATTGAGGGTAGCAAATGGGATTTTGTTGTTGATCCATGATACATGATGCATATGGTTTAATATGCATGTTTTGGAAATATTAAGTGCATGGTTTGATAAGGCATGATGTTGAAATAATGTTTGCAAGTGTTTTGGAAAATGGATTTTCAAAAAGACTGTCAAATAATTTTAAATGCATTGATGGTGGTTGGTTTTGAGCATCCCTCACTAAGCCTAGTGTGCTTAAGCTCTTTTTTCCGTCAATGCAGAGAATTAAATGTTAGAAGCAGCGAGCAAGCAAAAGAATATCGAAGGAGTTGTGATTTACGAAAGTATGACTTTGATTTAAACTTGCAGTAATAAAGGCAATAGGGTCGCTTTTTAATTGGGAGGCTTGTTTGCTAAACTCCCTAGTTGTGCATGTTTATGTTGTTGTTTTGGATGTGTAATTGGCCATTTATGCTTGTTTGAGCTTTGTTTGAGGTTTTTACATGTTGAGTAGGAAGTGTGCCTCTAGATGATATGGATGGATGTAATAGGCTTGCCCGTATCGGTATGCCCTGTTGATTTTTTGCATATCAGTTTGCTGAAGTTTGGAAATCTTGTTGATTAGTATCTAAAAGTTATGTATGCAATTGAATAAGTTCGGATGATTGTTTTGAGCTAGAATTAAACATGTGAGAATGTAATTGGACTAATAAAGGATGGGTAACCTAAATTTTAATAAAGACCCTATAATTTGTGAAAATTACGTTTTGGTCTCTTATGTGCATATCTGGGCAATTGAACCCTGTTTTGAAATTTAATTTCAATGTATTGTTCCGCTGAAGCATGTCCACCATAGGAATTAATTTGATGCATTTAGACAATATAAAATGAAAAAAATGGACCGGTTTAGGTTATTAGCTTAGATTTGCTTCGACAAACAGAACATGATCCTTTTAGTTCGGTTTCGGCTAGGTCAGGCTAAGAGGGTTAAATTTGTTGGTATTAGAGCCATGTTTTGAAAAATTAGGATGTTGTTGACGATTTTTCATTGTTGTTTGCTATTCACGGTGTTTGTTATGTGCCATGTTAGGGTATTTTTGGGACACATTGCCTTATTACTATAGTTATAAAATGATTTTGGTTTTAAATGAAGGATTTGGATCCTTGCTTAAGGATGACCTGATTGTTTTTGTTTTGGTGTAATTATCATGCCTTAGATACGTTTTTATACGATGCCATCAAGGAGTAAATTGCGATTGAGCGGTAATGCTACTGCCGGAAGGCAGGGAGTTGAGGGTGAGATTGTACATCCTAAGGGATTGCCACCTCTTCCTCCTGAGGGAGTAGAGCAAGTACCATCTGCACTACCTGGTTCAGTATATGGTGACATGACGCCTTTGGTTCAGGCGATGACTAGAGCATTCGAGGCTGTGATGGCTGGAGTTCACGTACCCGTACCAGCACCCGTTGTTACTGTTAATCTAGGGTTGCCATTAGAGCGTCTGCACAGTCTTAGAGGAGTTGAGTTTAGAGGGTTGGCACCTGAGGCATCCTAATAGTAGTTGTTAGTATATATCAGATTCTGGATTAGATAGGGTTTAGTGATGCGTGTAAGCTGGGATGTGTTGTGTACCTATTGCAGGGTGATGCATGCAATTGGCAGACCACTGTGATCACGGATGCTTTCATCCAAAATCCAAAGAAATAAGCTTGAAAAATCAAAATAAAATTTCCTATACCTTGAGTAGGGTGTTTCGGCCAAGCTAGAGAAAGATGAAGAGATTTCTTGATTTTTCTTTTGACTTAATTTAGGCCATTTGTCCATTATTTAAAGTATCTTAATTAAAAATTCTTTTTATGGCAAAATGACTATCTTGCCCCTTTAATCCAAGGTTCCATAAATTGCCACATGTCACTTTGAACATCCAATGGCCCAAATTAATCCAAGGAGTTAGTGATTACCAACTTTGTCCTTGCCATCTTAAAAAATTACCATCTTGCCATTTTTCATTCAATGGCTAAGATTACACATGGAAAAGTAATCTTTAATCCAACGGTCCATATTAATTTTCATTAAAATAAGGCATGAAAATGACCCTTTTACCCTTGCCTTATTTTAACAAAATATCTCCTAAAATATCTCATAAAAGATTTCTCATTTATTCGATTAAATCTGATTATCCGGATTTTTTTCTCGAACTTTAAAGCTTTATAGCTCTTAATACAGACTTCGTATCAAAAATTTGGGTAACACGAAAATGCCACTCTTGGGGGTGAACTATTTATTTACGGGACTAAATTACATAACTTTTGGAAATTACAACTTAGTCCCTAAACTTTTTGAAATTTACACTTTGGCACCAAACTTTTTAAATTTTACATTTTGGTCACCAAACTTTTCAAGTTTTTCATTTTACTCACAAACTAAAATTTTGAGGTATTACAAAAACAGCCCGTACGGTACGCTTGGACCTGTAATGTCCAAAATTGTTGTCTAAACACACTTTAACAATAACCAGACTGCTCTAACATGCTTCAATCACTCAGACAACATTACCAGGATACATTCCTATCTAAAACAACACAGAACCAACAACATTACATGGCATTCATACACCCCAAGATATACTATAGGCATGCTTCCTAATATCATTCTACCAAACAACCAAAACTCATATTAGGCACTTTTAAGGCATACACATCATACTTACACATCTAAAGCATTAGAACAAACTTGCTTGAATCATCAAAACATGGCAACCATTCCAAATTAACTAGATGCATTCCTAAGCACTCATCTAGCATCATTATAAGCTAGAATCCACACAAGTTCAACAATATCAAACCAATCATAAAATCTAGCACTTCACATGCTTAAAGACCATGAGCAAAACAGAATTACAAATCCCCAAAATATGGCGAACACATTGCCTTATTAACCGGAAACATAAACCGAGTTCATACTCAAAGTAGTCCTTGTTTTGGATCGCTATAAACCTTGCCTTTGCAACCTCCAAACTTCAATGCTCTGCATCATTAGGAAAAAGAGAGCGTAAGCACACATGCTTAGTGAGGACGCTCTTAAAACAATGATGCGATATAACTCTTGAAAACTAAACACTTTGTTTCCAACCCATGCTTACGACCTAAGCAATTCCAATAATTCCAATTCAAACATGCATACCAACCATATGCAAAAACCTTTACAAACCACGTGCTTAAATCCCAAAGCATCAATTTACAAAACCATGCTTAAATACCAAAGCATTATAAAGTAGGTTCAACACATGAACTTGCATATATTGGCATTTATAGTGACCCCGGATAGATAATCACTATCCTTGATTAAATGACTACTAATCTTTAGGTAACTGACCGTTAACCTTACATTTCGGATACACGATTTTCCCATGATAGTTGACCACTACCATGACCCATACCATGCTGACCGCATGATACAACTCCCTTGCCGACTGCAAGATCAACATCAACAAGGGAAACCGACCACTCAACCCAAGAGACAACGTTATAGTCCGAGTAGCCGACCACTTACCTCAAGGACTCTCAACCACGATCGTTTTTTATCATATTATAGTGCACTTCATCCTATGGCATGCCAACTATATCCAAATGTTTTCTCATCATGTCACATAGCCAATATATCATTTACAAAACATTTACTCATTGTTTTACAATGCATTATAAAAAACCACCACATATGCAAATCACATTGCCAAAGCAATAACACCATTCCCAATTGGAATTAAAACACTGCTCACTAGAATTTCTTATACTTTTAAACCCCCTGCATATGTACTTAAAATCATGCATTTCCAGTGAGTAAATCAAACCATGTTTACGACCAAAACATGAATTACACGTGCTCATATTTGAACTGATATTAAAGAGCAAAAGAGGGAAAACTTACTTCCGAGCTTAGGTAAGTGTTTCAAACTTATCCTAAACTCCCAACAATCTTTGTTAAAACCTTTGAAAGGCATTTAAACCAGTTTTCACTCACCGATACACCTCGCCTTGCTCGCCAACGCGAATCGAGCTCCCAGGAAGTAACAAACAACGTCAAGCTTCGTCGTTTTGATTATCCCCTGTTTTAACCACATAAAACCAGATGGCAAATGCATCATTATGCATTCAAACCATTGCCAACAAGCAATTACCCGCAACTCTTAAGGTGCCCACTCAAAAACCATCTGAAACTTGTCGAAATCATCCTCAAACACTTTCAAACTCAACCCATCCATAATATAATGATTCAAACCAATAAACACCATCAATTAACATCTAAAAACCCTTTCCCAACATCCTCTTACTTCCAGCAATGATTAAACTCAACTATCACCCCAAAAACCCTTAATTAACAACCTTAAACATTAGAGATTCAACTTGTTTCGGGATTACAATGTTAAAACCAAGTTATTAACTCAATTAAACATGAATATTGTGATCTAATATGATCAAAGTCCCAGCAAAATAGAACAAGTACGAAGATCCACAAATTTATCAATCAAAACACAATTAAACCAATTTTCCTCAATTAAACTATCAAAGCAAATTATAAAACAATTGTAAAGAGTCAACAACTTCGGAATTTCAGTAAAGAACCTTTCATTAGAGGAGGAGAACGAACATTACCTTTAACGGATGCTTTCTCCCTTAATTGAATGATTTACATGAGAAAACAAAGTTAAAACAATAAGGTTCTGGTAAACTAACAACAAAGAATTATTTACAAACAAAAGATTTAAGAAAAAAAAGGTTTACCTGAAGATTTAGAAGAATAAATTGATGTTTGGCTGGAGAGATTTTGAGAGAAAATTTTTTGAGAAAGTTAGTTATGTGATTTTTGTTTTAAAGTTTTTAATTACTAATTAATTCTCCTCAACCTATTTATATTTTATAAAACACTTTAAAAATAGTCAATTAAGGGACAAAGTCTGATATTATACTTTTAGGGCAATTAGCTCCTTAAGGATTCAAAGTTTTGACACTTTACAAAACAGCCACCAAAAACAGTTTTCATTTTGGTCACTAGTCCAAAATGTCTGATTTCCAAAACTCATTTTCCAAAATTGACTTTACCATTATCATTAATATATTTAATAATGATTTTAGAATATTTTTCCACAATTTTATCACCTTCAAAAATATTTAATCCGATTTAATCCCGAAACCAACTCGAATTTCTAATACCGGTCCACCGAACCTTCGAACTAACCCTTAAAACATCTAAGCCCAAAACCAGGGTGTTAAAACTCTCCCCCACTTAAGAAATTTCATTATCAAAATTTACCTGGAGGAAACAAATGCGGAAATTTCTCCAATATGTCTTCCTTGCTTTCCCACGTGGCTTCCTCAACACTACAGTGTCGCCACAAGACCTTAACAAACTCAATCGTCTTGCCACGAAGAACTTTGCTGCTGGATTCAAGGATGTCCACCGGTTCCTCACCATAGGATAAATCCAGCCTTAACTCAATATGCTCCACCGGCATAACATGCGAGGGATCCGACCGATACCTCCACAACATAGATACACGGAACATGTCATGTATTTTCTCCAACTCGGGAGGCAACCTTAACCGATAAACCACAAGACCAACACGCTCAACAACCTCTTATGGTCCAATAAACCACGAACTAAGCTTACCCTTACGTCCAAATCGCATCACCTTTTTCCATGGTGACACTTTCAAGAATATACAGTCGCCCACCGCATATTCAATTTCCCTACGCTTCAAATCCGCATAAGATTTTTGCCGATCCGTAACTGCTTTCAAGCGATCACACACAAGCTTTACCTTCTCATCCGTGTCTTTCAACACATCTGGTAAAGAAATATGTTTTCCCCTACCTCAGCCCAATAAAAAGGCATACGACACCTCCGACCATACAATGCATCATACGGTGCCATTTGTATACTCGCTTGGTAACTATTATTATACGCAAACTCAACTAAAGGTAATGCTTCTCCCAGGTTCCTTGGAACTCAATAATGCAACACCTTAGCATATCCTCCAAAACCTGGATAACCCGCTCAGATTGTCCATCCGACTGAGGATGATATGCGGTGCTAAAATTCAACCTCGTACCCAAAGCCCGATGCAAACTCACCCAAAACCTCATTGTAAACCTTGGATCTCTATTCAAAACAATAGACTTAGATACGCCGTGCAAACGCATAATCTTATAAATGTACAAATCTGACAGCTTGTCTAGCGTATATGTCGTATACACTAGCAGAAAATGTGCACACTTCATACACCGATATACAATCACCCAAATGGAATCCTTTTTAGCCAGTGTCAAAGGTAACCCTGACACAAAATCCATGGTGATTCTCTCCCACCTCTATTACGGAATTCTCAACGGTTGTAACAACCCGAATGGAAACTGATGTTCATCCTTGACCCGCTGACACACCACGCACTTAGAAACAAACTCAGCCACATCATTTTTCAAACCAACCAAACAGTATACATCTTTCAATCCATGATACATCTTCACACTACCGGGATGCATAGCAAAAGGACTAGAATGTGCCCCCATCAAAATAGTGTGCCTCAACTCTGGATCATCCGACACCACTATTCGACCCTTGAAACACAACACTCCATCATCATTAAAATGAAAATCCATCGGATTACCCTTTGATATATCCTTAGCATGCTCAACCACGAAATCATCAAAAGGTTGCTTAGCTTTAATCATCTGTGACAATGTATGTTAACTTGCAACTCAGCCAACAATCCACCTTCCCATGTCACACTCAACCTCGCAAACATAGCCCTAAGCTCAACCACAACTTTACGACTCAACGCATTCGCAACCACATTAGCTTTTCCAAGATGATACTCGATCGTCAAGTTGTAATGCTTAAGCAACTCCAACCATCTATGTTGACTAATATTCAAATCCTTTTGAGACATCTAATACTTCAAACTCTTATGGCCCGTAAAAACAACGCACTTCTCACCATAAAAGTAATGTATCCAGATTTTCGAAGTGAACACCACATCCGCAAGCCCCAAATCATGAGTCGGATAATTGTACTCATAAACCTTTAGATGTCTCAATGCATAGGCCACAACCTTACCGTTTTGCATCAGCACACAACCCAAACCAACATAAGACGTATCACTATATACCACAAACTCCTTCCCAGATTTAGGTTGAATCAACACAGGAGCATGTGTTAAAACTTCCTTCAACTTCTCAAAATTATGTTGTTGCTTCTTCGTCCACACGTAAGAAACATTCTTCTGCAACAACTTCGTCAATGGTGCTGCAATACTAGAAAACCCATCTACAAAGCGACGGTAATAACCAGCCAGCCCAAGAAAATTGCAAACCTCCGAAACAGATTTAGGTTGCTTCTAATTGAGAATAGCCTCAATTTTTTGTGGATCAACACAAATACCCTCCACAAAAACCACATGACCAAGGAACATCACTTCCTTAAGCCAAAACTCACACTTGCTCAGCTTGGCATACAACTGGTTACCCTTCAAAACTTGCAACACAATTCGTAAATGCCGATCATGATCTTCCTCGGTATGAGAGTACAGGAGAATATCATCTATAAACACCACCACGAACTGATCAAGATATTCTTAGAACACCTTATTCATCATATCCATGAACGCAGCCGGGGCATTTGTCAAACCAAAAAGCATGACCAAGAACTCATAATGTCTGTACCTCATACGAAACACGGTTTTATGCATATCTTCATCCTTAACCTTCAACTGATAATACCCTGATCTTAAATTAATCTTAAAAAACACCGTTGCCCCATGAAATTGATCGAACAAGTCATCAATCCTCGGTAAAGGATACTTGTTCTTCACCGTTAGCTTATTCAATTACCGGTAATTAATGCACATACGTATCGTACCATCCTTCTTTTTCACAAAGAGAACCTGAGCACCCCAAGGCGATACACTCGATCAAATGAACCCATGATCCAACAACTCCTGAAGTTGTGACTTCAACTCCTTCAATTCCTTTGGTGCCATTCTATAAGGAGCAATGAACAACGGCACCGTACCCGTGTACGTCTCGATACCAAATTCTACCCCTTATCCGGCAGTAACCCAGTAACTCTTCAGGAAAAACCTTTATAAAATCACTAACAGCTTGAATGTCCTGCACCCAAACACCTTTAACTTTAGCATTCATTACGATGGCCAAATAAGCTTGGCATCCACCTTGCATCATCTTCTCCACTTGAGTAGCGAGACAATATTGGACAAGAATTTCACATTCTTGCCAACCACCACAACTTCATAATCATCAGCTAACCTCAAAGAAATTTTTTTAGACTCATAATCCATAACCGTCTTGTGCTTGCTCAACCAATCCATACCCAAAATAGCATCAAAATCATGGAATGGAAACTCCATCGAATCCGCAGCAAACTCATGACCTTGCACAACTAAAGGACACCGCCTATACAACCTTCTAGTAGTAACCGTCTCACCAAAGGAACTAGTTACTAACATGCCAACATCAAGGATCTCAACAGGAACATTCAACAAAGATGCATGTTCACTCAAGATGTAAGATTGAGTAGACCCCGAATCAATCAAAGATAACAATGACAAGGATTGCAAAGTGAAGGTTCCTACGATCATATTTGTGTCATTGTGACCCTCGCGATGAGCGTAGATTTGAGCTAGTCCACCATTTTCCGGTCGCACTGTAGCAGCATGAGCTACAACTCTCTGATCATCTTCACGCCTCTAAAAATTACCCCTACCATGGCCTCAGCCCCTCTTAGGTGCAGCAACATGAACTGGTGCCTCTCTCATAACCTGAAGACAATCACGTTTTACGTGATCAGGAGATCCACGTATCCAACAACTCAAAGAATTTCCCCAACATGCACTTGTGTGACGTCTACCACAACGCTCACACTCAACCATAATACAAACTCCTGGGTTACCCTGACCAACACCGCCACCACACCTATAGTCTGGCCTATGTCTCTTGTCCCAAAACCTCTTATTATGTCTCCCAGAATAGCTAGAGTAGGCCACTCTTTTACCCAAGCTTGGCTAGAGTAGGCCACTCTTTTACCCAAGCTTGCACTCGCCGTCTGAACTGGTGTACCTAAGAAATGTTCAATATCCTTGGCCCGGTTGACCAACACATCAAAATCTGTGTAATCCGTAGTCAGGAAATACGTCTTAATGTTCTTCACAAGACCATAGTGAAACCTATCATATCTCTCCTGATCATAGGGAACCAACTCTGGGGCATACTGACTTAGGTGAACAAACTTCACCTTATACTCGGCAACAGACATGTCACCCTACAATAGCGACATAAACTCACGCTTCTTCGCATTAAAATACTGAGTACCAAGATACTTTCTCTTGAATGCTCTCCGAAAGAACTCCCAAGTCACATCCACCTTGGGAACACCCGCAACTGTATTCACCCACCAATGATATGCATCACCCTACAATAGGGACACAATATAACCTAACTTGCGTTCCTTATTACAACCCATATGGTTCAGAATACGGATTGTCTTTTCCAGCCAACCCTCGGCTGCCTCAGGACTCAAAACCTAAAACTCCTCGCATCCCAAACTTCGAAAAAGCTCTAAGGATAAACCTTGATTAGCCACCACAGCAGGTGTCGGTGCTTGCACTTGCACTACAACCATCGCTTCCTAAAACGCTTCCATCATCGCTTGGATTAACATAGTCAAATCACAAAAAACTAGCACAAGAGGAGCCTGGGGTACACCAACTGCCCCAATATCAGCAAGAATATCCAACGGAGGAGGAGAAGGTAAAATATTAGGGGGATTCCCTTCCTCAACGTTATTTTGCCCAACTCTGGCATTAATAGCCATCGAACGCGTCTCACATCGAGCCATGCTAACAAAAGCATCAATGCACATTAAAGTTAGGATATCATTAGGCAAAGGATCTAAGACAACCTTATAAAACATTTTAAAACCTCGGTAATAGGCAATGTGTTCCCAATTCATACCCCAACATAATATTAAACAATCACTGTACATATACACAACCACCATGTAATTCAAATAACATCATTTAACCAAAAGACGACATCCCAACCTTTCGAAACCTGGCTCTAATACCAACAAATGTAACCCCCTCGACCCGGCCTAGGCGCCCGACCGAACTGAGAGAACTACATAGGTTTGCTAAAGCAAATCGGAGAAAGATTTCAAAAACCGGTCCATTTTTTTCTTATCTTGTCTAGATGCATATTATTAAACCTAAGTGTACATACTTGCAGTAGGTGAATTTTCAAAGGAAACAGATCACGGAAAGGCAACCAATTGCTTAACATACATTTTAGGGACTAAAATGCAAATCTAATAAAATTAGGGACCAAAACTGAAATTAAGGTTACCAACCCTCAATTAGTCTAATTGCATGCTTATATGTTGAATTTCAGGTCAAAACGATCATCCAAGCTCATACAATTGCACTCACAAAACTCAAGGACTAAATTGAAAGAATCAGAAACTTCCAAATATTCCAAAATAACATAATTAACTGCCTCCATATTGGTACGCTTGGAGGTGTTTCGGTATGCCTTATTAATTTCCAATACCTAGATTCCAATAGATAAAACTCGTTCCGATAAGCCCCCGCGTATCGAAAAGTTTTTCATAAAATCCATATGCCGTTTCGAAACACCCTCTCGAGGACCGAAATGCTGGCCAAATTTTCCAGGCTCGTGCCAAAACTCTTGCCCGTGTACCGGTATGCTAAGCCTAAAATGGCTTACTCGTACCGAAATAGGGTCACCCGTACCGGTACGCATGGACCTGTAATGTCCTAAATTGCTGTCTAAACACACTTTAACAATAACCAAACTGCTCTAACATGCTTCAAACACTTACACAACATTACTAGGAAACATTCCTAACTAAAACAACACGAAACCAGCAACATTACATGGCATTCATACACCCCAAGATATACTATAGACATGCTTCCTAATATCATTCTACCAAACAACCAAAACTCACATTAGGCACTTTTAAGGCATACACATCATGCTTACACATCTAAAGCATCAGAACAAACTTGCTTGAACCATCAAAACATGGAAACCATTCCAAATTAACTAGATGCATTCCTAAGCACTCATCTAGCATCATTATAAGCTAGAATCCACACAAGTTCAACAATATCAAACCAATCATAAAATCCAGCACTTCACATGCATAAAGACCATGGGAAAAATAGAATTACAAATCCCCAAAATATGGCGAACATATTGCCTTATTAACCGGAAACATAAACCGAGTTCATACTCAAAGTATTCCTTGTCTTGGATCGCTATAAACCTTGCCTTTGCAACCTCCAAACTTTAATGCTCTGCATCATTAGGAAAAAGAGAGCATAAGCACACATGCTTACTGAGGACGCTCTTGAAACAATGATGCGATATAACTCTTGAAAACTAAACAATTTGTTTTCAACCGATGCTTACGACCTAAGCAATTCCAATGATTCTAATTCAAACATGCATACCGACCATATGCAAAAACCTTTACAAACCACGTGCTTAAATCCCAAAGCATCAATTTACAAAACCATGCTTAAATCCCAAAGCATTATAAAGTAGGTTCAACACATGAACTTGCATATATTAGCATTTATAGTGACCCCGGATAGATAACCACTATCTTTGATTTGCCGACCACTAATCTTTAGGTAACTGACCGTTAACCTTACATTCTGGATACACGAATCTCCCATGATAGTCGAACACTACCATGACCCATACCATGCTGACCGCATGATACAACTCCCTTGCCAACCGCAAGATCAACATCAACAAAGGGAACCGACCACTCAACCCAAGTGACAACATTATAGTCCGAGTAGCCTACCACTTACCTCAAGGACTCTTAACCACGATTAATTTTTATCATATTATAGTGCACTTCATCCTATGGCATGCCAACTATATCTGAATGTTTTCTCATCATGTCACATAGCCAATATATCATTTACAAAACATTTACTCATTGTTTTACAATGCATTATACAAAACCATCACATATGCAAATCACATGGCCAAAGCAATAACACCATTCTCGACCGGAATGAAAACCAATGCTCACTAGCATTTCTTGTACTTTTAAACCCCTGCATATGTACTTAAAATATGTATTTCCAGTAAGTAAATCAAACCATGTTTACGACCAAAACATGAATTACACATGCTCATATCTGAACCGGTATTAAAGAGCAAAAGAGGGAAAACTTACTTTCGAGCTTAGGTAAGTGTTTCAAACTTCTCCTAAACTCCCAACAATCTTTATTAAACCTTTAAAAGGCATTTAAACCAGTTTCCACTCACCGATACACCTTGCGTTGCTCGCCAACGCGAATCGAGCTCCCTGCAAGCAACAAACAACGTCAAGCTCGTTTTGATTATCCTCTATTTAAACCACATAAAACAAGAGGGCAAATGCATCATTATGCATTCAAATCATTGCCAACAAGCAATTACCTGCAACTCTTAAGTTGCCTACTCAAAAACCATCTGAAACATATCGAAATCATCCTCAAACACTTCCAAAACTCAACCCAGCCATAATATAATGATTCAACCCAATAAACACCATCAAATAACATTTAAAACCCCTTTCCCAACATCCTTTTACTTCCAGCAATGATTAAACTCAACTATCTCCCCAAAAACCCTTGATTAACAACCTTAAACATTAGAGATTCAACTTGTTTCGGGATTACAATGTTAAAACCAAGTTATTAACTAAATTAAACATCAAAATCATGATCTAATCTGATCAAAATCCCAGCAAAATAGAACAAGTACGAAGATCCACAAATTTCATCAATCAAAACACAATTAAAATAATTTTCCTCAATTAAACTATCAAAATACATTATAAAACAATTGTAAAGAGTCAACAACTTAGGAATTTCAGTAAAGAACCTTTCATTAGAGGAGGAGAACAAACCTTACCTCTAATGGATGCTTTCTCCCTTAATTGGATGATTTACATGAGAAAACAAAGTTAAAACAGTCAGGTTTTGGTAAACTAACAACAAAGAATCATTTACAAACAAAAGATTTAAGAAAGGTTTACCTGAAGATTTAGAAGAAGGATTGATGTTTGGCTGGAGAGATTTTGAGAGAAAATATTTTGAGAAAGTTAGTTACGTAATTTTTGTTTTAAAGCTTTTAATTACTAATTAATTCTTCCCAACCTATTTATATTTTCTAAAACACTTTAAAAATATCCAATTAAGGGATAAATTCTGATATTAGACTTTTAGGCAATTAGCTCCTTAAAGATTCAAAGTTTTGACTCTTTACAAAACAGCCACCAAAAATAATTTTCAAAGTTTTCATTTTGGTCACTAGTCTAAAATGTCCGATTTCCAAAACTTGCTTTCCAAAATTGACTTTACCATAATCAGTAATATATTTAATAATGATTTTAGAATATTTTTCCACAATTTTATCACCTTCAAAAATATTTAATTTGATTTAACCCTGAAACCAACTCAAATCTCTAATACCGTCCCACCGAACCTTTGAACCAACCCTTAAAACATCTAAGCCCAAATCTAGGGTGTTACATTACAAATCCCAAAAACTTGGCGAACATATTGCCTTTTTAACCAAAAACGTAAACCAAGTTCATACTCAAAAGTAGTCTTTGCTCTTGGATCACTTTAAACCTTGCCTTTGCTGCCCCCAAACCTCAATGCTCTGTATCATTAAGAAAAAAAAGCATAGGCACACATGCTTAGTGAGGATGGTCATAAAACTATGATGCATTTAAAATCCTTTGAAAGCTAAACACTTGCTTTCAAACCATGCTTACGACCAAAGCATTTTCATTGTTTCCAAATCATACATGCATATCGACCATATGCAAAACATTTACAAATCACATGCTTAAATCCCAAATCATTAAATCATGTTACCATGCTTAAATCCCAAAGCATTAAAAAGTAGGTTCAACACATGAACTTTCATATATTGGAAATTATAGTGACCCCGGATAGACTAACCTCTATCCAGACATATCGAATACATGGATTCACATGATGGACTCACCTCCACCACAACTCATATCATGCATAGTTAAACTGCATGATATCCCAAACCTTACCTAGTTAAACAGCAAGATTGGACAACCTCGCCTAGTTAAACCGCGAGTTTTACCGACCTTGCCTAGTTAAACCGCAAGATCACCATCAACTTGGGTTGCCTAGTTAAACCGCATGCCCCAAGTGAGGTCCCAATAGTCCGAGTGGCCTAGTTAAACTGCCATACATCAGGGAGCCATGGCCACGATCGATTTTTAGTATATATTATAGTGCACTTTATCCTATGGCATGCCAACTATATCCGAATGTTTTCTCATCATATCACATAACCAATATATCATTTGCAAAACCATTTACTCATTGTTTTACAATGTATTATACAATTCACCACATATGCAAACCGTATTGCCAAAGTAATACCACGTTTCCAACCGGAATGAAAACCAACGCTCACTAGCATCTCATATACTTTAAAACCATTGTATATGTATTCAAAACCATGCATTTACAGTAAGTAAATCAAACCATGTTTAAAGCCAAAACATGAATTACACATGCTCATATCCGAACTGATATTAAGGAGAAAAGAGGGAAACTTACTTCTGAGCTTAGGTAAGTGTTTCAAGCTTAACCTAAACTCCCAACATCATTTGCAAACCCTTTAAAGGCATTTAAAACTAGTTTCCACTCACCCATTACACCTCGCCTTGCTCGCCAATTACAAGCCAAGCTCCCGGCAAGAAACAATCCACCTCAAGCTACTTCACCTTGATTATCCCATGTTTTGACCACACAAAACTGGAAGAAACATGCATCAAAATTCATCCAAACCATTGCCTCAAAGCAATTACCCACAACTCACAACTTGCCCACTCAAAAACCATCCGAAATTTATCGAAATCACCTCAAACACCTTTCAACCTTAACCCAGACATAAAATATCAATTCACTACATCAAACCTCAACAATTAACATCTAAAAATGCCTTTTCAACATCCTTTTACTTCCAGCAATGATTAAACTCCACTAACATCACAAAAACCCTTAACTAACAACCTTTAACATTAGAGATTCAACTAGTTTCGGGATTCTATTGCTAAAACTAAGCCTTCAAAATTATTAAACATTAAAATCATGATCCAATCTGATCAAGAACCCAACAAAACAGATCCAATACAAAAATCTATCAATTTCATCAATAAAAACACAACTAAACCAATTTCCTTTAATTAAACTATCAAAACACATTAGGAAACAATTGTAAAGGATCAATAATTTGGGAATTTTAGTAAAGAACCTTTCATTAGAGGAGAAGAATGAACATTACCTCTAATGGATTCTTTCTTTCTTAATTGGATGGATTTACATGAGAAAATAAAGATAAAACAATAAGGTTTTGATAAACAATCAACAAGAAATCATTCGAAATTAAAGGATTAAAGAAAACATGATTTTACCTTAAGATTTAGAAGAAGAGAATGGTGTTTGGCTGGAGATATTTTGAGAGAAAAGATTTTCAGAGAAAGTTAGTTACATGATTTTTGTTTAAAGATTTAATTATCAAATTAATTCTTTTCAACCTATTTATATTTTCCAAAAAAAACTTTTAAAAATAGCCAATTAAGGGATAAAATCTAAGATTAGACTTCTGGGCAATTAGCTCCGTAAAGATTCAAAGTTTTAACCCTTTACAAAATAGTCACTAAAAATAGTTTTCAAAGTTTACATTTTGGTCACTGGTCCAAAATATCTGATTTCCAAAACTCATTTTCCAAAATTGATTCCACCACAATCATTAACATATTAAATAATGATTTTAGAACATTTTCCACATTTTTACCACCTTAAAAAATATTTAATCGGATTTAATCCTGAAACTGTCCTGAATCTTTAATACCGGTCGACGGGACCCTCAAAACGAGCCCCAAAACATCTAGACCCAAAACCAGGGCATTACAATTTTATGGTATAAAGTGATTACCACTTTATTTTAGGTATAATACCAAAAAATGTCTCTAACGTTTGACTGAATAGTCATTTTGGCCCCTATTCTTTTTTAAGCAATTTAACCCACAACGTTTCATTTTGGGTCAAAATGGCCTATTTGCGATGAAAACTGTTAGCCAGCTAACGGTAAATAAATTGAAATGACATGGCAAACCTACACAGCAATGCATGTCGCGATAATAGTGTCATATAGGCAAATATGTTGACTTTACAAAATGACACATCAGTCAAAAAATAATTTTATAAAATTGTATAAAATATAAAATATTTTTCTTTTGACATGTTAGTTTGTCAAATCATTTCAAGTTGTTTACCATCAATTGACTAATAGTTTTCATTCACGGAGGGGTCATTTTGGCCCAAAATGAAACATTGATGGCTAATTTGGTTCAAAAGAAGAATATGTGCCAAAATGACTATTCAGTCAAACGTTAGGGGTATTTTTTAACATTATGCCTGTATTTGAAGCCTTCTTTTGTTAAAATATGAACAACCCAATATACAAGACCACTCTTAAGACCCCTGATCTTCTTTTCCTCAATTTTCTTATTCCTTTTAATTGCCTCGCATCCTTTTTTCTATCTTCACCCATTTTCTTTATCAAACACCAGTCATCATTTTTCCCAGCTTGTTCATCGATTTGAGGTTTTCATAGTGTTCTATATTTCATCCTGAGCAAAATTGTATCCCCAAGTTCCTCTCGTTGTTCTTCGTTTGATGGCAAAAAAGAAAAACCCCTTCAACCTTTGTTGTGCTATCATCATTTTTTTTGCATTTGATGTTGTTAAGTGACCAAAGGTTCTTTTCTATTCATTTCTCATTTCTATATCGTTTATATTTTGTTCACGACCATGAAACATTCACATATGTTGCACATACCAACATGTCATCACTATTAACTGAACCCCAAACCTACTAAAGATATTAACACTAATCATAAACCCATTTTGGGCCCTTACTTTTTTCCTTTAGCAAAATTGTGGCCCGGTGGAGTGACCCAAAGCCAGTTAGTCAAACCAGGCCATTTAGGGTCATTGATTTTTTAACACACTTTCTTGAACCCTTATCCTCAGCTAGGCCTTGACCCAAATGGCCTAAACTGACAACCGAATATTATGGACCCAGTACCGAAAACCCAAATCCAATTCGTCTGACCTTTTGACCATCCAAATCATAATCGATGCGTGACTATCTATAACCTTTACCCGCTCCGATCTGTGACCCATTATAACCTATTGATGTTGACCATTAACTTTGAATGTTGGTTTTGACTGTTGTCTTTTATTTTCTCAATTAGTTGATTTTGAATTTTCAATTTGATTCTGTTGGTTCACGCTGCCACACCCTATGGCTTAGCGGAAAAAATTATCCAGTGATCACCACCAGAGATCCATGTATGAGGAACGAATGGGGGTGGATAAGGGAGAAGAATTACCTGTTTAAAATCTAGAATTTTGAATTTGGAGGAGATAGATGTCCAATCACGATTCCACGATGTCGATTTCTAAGCCGTAACGATAATGCTCTGACCTCTGCGTAGTTCACCCAATTGAAATAAGCATATAAAACTCTCTAAACTATTTAGAGGGTTTTTACAAAAAGCATTAATGACTGCTAGATCTCTCATGCCTTTATATAGCCTTTGTAATCCTAATTCAACTCATATTAGGATTTCAATATATATATTAATATATATAATTCTAATTTAACTTTAATTAGAATTTCAATATATATATTAAATATATATAATCCCAATTCAACTTAATTAGGATTTCAATATATATATATTGAATATATATAATCCCAATTCAACTTAATTAGGATTTCAATATATATCTATATTAATATATATAATCCCAATTCAACTTAATTAGGATTTTAATATATATATATATATTATATAATCCTAGTTCAACTTTAATTAGGATTTTAATATATATTAATTTAAATCAAATTATTTTATTTATATATTAAAAGAGTTATAATTACAATAATTATTTTCTTTTAATATTTATCCAATAGTTAAATTATATATATCTAATATATATTAATTTAACTAAATTCGTGTACAACAAATTTGTACATATATAATTCATTTAATATATGCTCATTTTAATCGTGGGTGTGACCCTGTAGGTCCTTTGTAACGTTAGTAGTAAATATTAGAACATTTTTAATATTACAAACAATGAGTGACATCTAGCAGTATGTCATTGTCACCTAAGGTATAAGAAATCATGATTCGACATAACCTCTTCGTGGTTAACTCTTTTAATGTATTACATCCTTTTGTCCTTATACCTAGATTCGACACAAGTCATGGAATAGTCACACTTGTATAGTCCATCTAATATTTATTGATATCTTGAGTAGACTATTGTAAATGAATAACTATGATATGTCATATCAACTTATTCGAGCATGGCCATGCATTTCTAGTCTCACTCAATCAAGTGGCCTATGATATTACTCCTATTATGTATGAGGGACAAATCCTAACTTAATCAACCATATCCCACTACATAGATTGTAACATATCTAATATCAGTCTTTATAGTGTACTCAGTTACGACACACGTTTGACTGTATCAAAATATGTCACTCACGATGTTAAAATAATGATGATCTCAAGTCTGAGGATCATATATGTAGTTATCACTATGAGCAATATTGTGATTGTCACATAATAATCCAAGAAACATGCTCATAGCGGGTCAGTCCAGTATGTCATTCTCTAACACATACGTATGTATTGATTTTGACATCTCCATGTCAATGACAACACTTTGTCATCAATCAACTACATATTAGTCTTAATGCATTATTGTTGCTCATGCCCACAATAATACTCGACTAAGGACATTTAAGAATAACCATATTATTCTAAGGACTTTATTATAATTCAGTTTATTTATGCACGCAGAATTGTAACTAAAAATAATAATGGCAATGCCTTTTTTTGAATAAACAAGGTAAAAACAAATGTCATTTACAATCATCTTATGATTGGTCTTTGGGCATACTCTAACAGTCTCCCACTAGCACTAAGACCAATCACTCATGTATCTAATACCAAGTGACTTAGTGTGACGATCATGCTTCTACTGCGTCAGAGGCTTTATTAGTAGATCGACAATGTTATCATCTATTGGTACTCTACATATTTCCACATCTCCTCGATCTATAAATTCTTGAATGAGATGGTAACGCCTAAGTATTTGTTTGGATCGTTGGTGAGATATGGGTTCTTTTGCCTGTGCGATGGCTCTGTTTTTATCACAACGTAGATCTATAGCATTCAATATGCTCGGCATAACCCCTAGTTCAAATATAAACTTCTTGATCCAAACACCCTCTTTTGTAGCATCGCATATTGCAATATACTAGGCTTCTGTTGTAGAATCATCTACTGTATCTTTCTTTGAACCTTTTCAGCTCACAATGCCTCCATTAAGGAAAACCACAAAACCTGATTATGATTGTGAATCATCCTTATTGTTTTGAAAGCTGGCATCAATATAACCTTTTATACTTAGCTCTTTCTCACTTCCATATATAAGGAATGTGTCCTTAGTTCTTTTTAAGTACTTAAGGATGTTTTTAACTGCAACCCAATGACCTTCACCAGGATCTACTTGGTACCGACTTGTCATACTTAAAGTGTATGATACATCTGGACGAGTACATAGCATGACATACATGATAAATACAATTGCTGAAGCATATGAAATCTTACTCATGCACTCTTTTTCTTGAGGTATTGAAGGAGACATTTCCTTCGAGAGTGAAATACCATATCTTATAGGTAAGAACCCCCTTTTGGATTCTTCCGTACTTAATCTTTTCAGTATTTTATGTATATATTTTGACTCAGTCCTAGGAGTCGTCTCGATCTATCTCTATAGATCTTGACTCCTAACATGTATGTTGCCTCACCCAAGTCTTTAATGGAAAAACATTTTCCTAACCAAGTTTTTTTAAAAGACTGTAAGCTAGGTATTTCATTTTTTTATCCACATACAATACCAAGAATATGGCAGTGCTCCCACTAATTTTCTTGAAAACACATGGCTTATCCTTATTTTTAATAAAACCAAACTCTTTGATTGCATCGTTAAAACGAAGATTCCAACTTCGAGAAACTTACTTCTATCCATAAATGGACCTTTGTAGTTTACATATTTTTCGGGCATCTTTTGGATCGACAAAACCTCCAAGTTGTGTCATGTACACATCCTCATCTAGTTTTCCATTAAGAAAAGCAATTTTAACATCCGTTTGTCATATCTCATAATCATAAATGCAGCTATCACAAGTAAGATCCGGATGGATTTAAACATAACAACAAGAGAAAAAGTTTCATCATAGTCTATACCATGAAGTTGACGAAAACCCTTAGCGACTAATCACCCTTTGTAAGTTTGTACATTTCCATCTATGTCAGTTTTCTTTTTGAAAACCCATTTGCACCGTATGGGCTTAATTCCTAGATGTGGGTCAACCAAGGTCCAAACTTGGTTTTTTGACACGGAATCCATCTCAAATTTCATGGCCTCTAGCCATTTCTCAGAGTCTGGGCATGTCACTGCTTCTTGATAAGTCCTAGGCTCATCTTGATCCATGAAGAGAAATCAGCATGCAATGTGACAAGAAATCCATATTTCTCAGGAGCATTGCGTTTTCTTAAAGATCTTCGTAGTGATTGTGTTTCCAAAAAAGTTAAATGTTCCTCAACAACTTGTGGAACTCGTCGTTGTTCAATCTTTGGTTCAAAGATTTGTGGTTGATCTCAAATTTCATTAAGTTCAATATTTCTCTCACTCCTTTTCTGAAAACAAATTCACTTTTTAGGAAGATTCCTGTTCGAGCAACAAACACTTTGTTCTAGGAAGGATTTAAGAAAGAATATCCTTTAGTTTCTTTAGGATAACCTACAAAATTACATTTATGAGATTTGGGTTCGAGCTTTGTAGACATCTGATGTTTAACATAAGCTTCGCATCCCCAAATTTTCATAAAAGACATACTGGGACGTCTCCAGTCCCTATCTCATATAGTGTTTTTTGAACTAATTTAGATAGAACATGATTTAGTGTGAAACCCATTGTTTCTAGCGCATGTCCCTAAAAAGAAATTAGAAGATCAGCGTGACTTATCATTGATAGAACCATGTCCAACAGTGTTCGATTCTTTTTTTGAAAACTCCATTCCATTGTGGAGTACTATGAGGTGTAAGTTCTGAGACATCTCACATTCCTTAAGAAGGTCATCAAACTTTAAACTTAAGTACTCTCCTTCTTGATCTGCTCGAAGAGCCTTACTCTTTTTCCTAGTTGGTTTTGTACTTCATTTTTAAATTTTTTGAACTTTTCAAGGGCTTCAGATTTATGATGTTTTAGGTAAATGTACTCATGTAATACCCTAAAATTTTCTATGTTGATTAAGGGTCATTTAATACTGAGATAAGGGCTTAAAAGCTTACTTAGTGACAAAAATGCAAAAGTTAGGCTTTTCTCAATTATGGACTGTAGAAAAGAAATTTCTGAGGTTTTAAGGTGTCATGTGATAAAGAACGAGCAAAATAGGATCCTCGCAAAATTTGGTTAAAATCCAAGAAAAATTTGAATGGGAATTCAAGGTTACAGTTTAGTGACCAAAATGATAAGTTTTTAAAACTTGGGTGGTACAAGTTGAAATATGAAAAGTTGAAGGACCAAAGTTGTAATTTCCCAAAAGTTAGGTGTTTTATTTCATAAATAGATAGAGCACCCATTGGTGTGGATCGAATGAGGAATTATTGGTTTGATCCGATATTTCGATTATTGGAAAATCGCAATCAAAGTTTAAGTGGAATTTGGACACCCGGATCGAACTGAAAAATTATGAAATTTTACCATATGATAGAGAAAGGTTATAAAAGTCATTTACAAGTGTTGGAAATATTTTATTTCAATTCAGGATGAATCCTATAATTATTTTGATTAAGGAATTTAATTAGTAACCGATAAAATTCTTAGCATTCGGTAAATTGGATCAAGCTAAAATTTCAGAGATGATTCCATAGACTTTGGAAGAGTTATAATATATTATTTTAAGAATGTTTGGAGAATTTATCAGTAATTATTTTATCCTGTACATAGATTAAACAGATCATGGAGAAAAATCTGATTTAGATCCCGGGAATAAAAATGCAGTATAAGATATCGAATTTCGATTGAAGTGCAAAGTTAAGCGTGCTCAAGGCATAGGATGGATGACCTATTGGGAAGGTCTTATGTCAGTACTTGAAACTGATAAAAAGGAATCAGTTCGAGTTAATATTATTCGTATGGATATCTGATAAAGAAATATTAAGAGAATTTTTATCTGATAAAGATTTCGGGTAAAATTATCAGTGTATTGGACCAAGTCAAAATTTTAAGTTTGACTTCGTAAATATGGAATATTTTATTTGATAGTATTATTTATTTTTTAGATATGGAAATAAGGAATTTTTAGAATTTATTTGATAGCCTGGTGAAGGGGAATTGCAGAAGAAGCAGTAAGTGAATATTGGGAAATCATATCGAATAGAAATTTCAGAGGTTGCACCATAAGTCACGGAAAATTCATAAAATATTGTTTTATGGATAAATTATTAATTGGTGGATTGTGATCTAACTAGAATAGCTGGTTTTTTACAAAATGACAAAATTAGTGATTTAAGTGACTAGTTTTGGTAATTTGGCCACAATGGCAATTTTGAAATATTTTGAAAGTATCATGGGTAATACGGTAATTTCCCATGTGAAAGCATTACTCTAGTTTGGTTAGAGTTGAATGGAATTTGGTTGGAATTGAACTAGAATGGTAACTTGTAAATTATGATTCAGTTGGAGGTTAATTTTGGAAAAATGACTAAATTGAATAAGAAATTCAATTTATTATTACATGTGGAATAAATTAAAAAAAGATGAACAAAAATGTTCATCTTCCTCCTCTTCAATTCGAAATAATAGAGAAAAATGGGGGGGAATACACAAAATTTTTCCTAGGCATTTTGAAGGCTCCCGAACAAGATTCAAGGAATGTTTTTGATAGAAAGTTGATCTATTTTCAATTCTCTTTCATTTGATAGTAATTTTATCAAGAGTTATGAAGATTTGATTATGCTCTTGAAGAGAGAGAAAATAGGGTTTCATGTTCCATGTTTAGATTGAAGCTTGAACTATGCAAATTTAGTGCCGTGGAGATGAAATCAAGCTTAGATTGTGATTAATTTCATGTTTAAGGATTAAAACCCCTAACCCTAGAATTTGATATTTTATTTAGAGTTTTGAAATTGATGATGAAAATGAAAGATTGATGATATTAGAAGCTTGATTTTGAAGCTAGAATGAAAAATCTTCAACTAGTTCTTTAAGTGACTATTTTGGCATGCTTAGTAGATTAGGGAAATTATTATGAAAATTATCCTAGTGATGGATTTGAAGAAATCATGAATTTAGAAGCTTGATTATGGCATTTGGACTAAAATAAAGTCCGTGAAAAGTTTAGACACCCAAATTTGGCAAGTAGGAATAAATTGGGGATTTAAATGTTAATTCTTGGAAATGAAGAATATATGTTGGAAAATTTATTTAAGCATGTTAGAATGTTGTTTGGATGAAAAATGAGCCTAGAGAAGCCAAGTGACCAATTCGGCCACATGGAAGAATAATGGGAAAATTTTACGAAAATTATGATTATGAGATTTTATGAATCGAATATGTTGTATGAAGTTAGAATTAAAATTAGAATACATAAGGACCAATTCGGCAAGTTTCAAAGTTAAGGGACCAAATCTGAATTTTATGAAATTGGAGTGTATTTATGTAATTAATGATGTTTGAGATGTGAAATTGATGTTAGAATGCTAAACTGATGTTGAATCGAATTAGTGACCATTTTGACAATTTGTCAAAATCAAGTGACAAAATAGGAAAATGAATTATTGGATGGGGATTAAATCTGTTTTTTTAGATAAAATAATAGAATTAAGGTAGTAATGTTGATTTGAGGACTAAATTGCAAAGTTAAGAAGTTTGAATCCTTACCTTTGCATTTTAGTAACTATTTTGGCAAAGAAAGAAAATTAGAGAGAATTATTTTGAATAACTATTGATGAAGAAAATGATGAATTGGTGGTTTGAAGTAAGTAATGGGACTAAATTGACAAGTAGAAAAAAATAAGAAGAAGTTAGTATAAATTAAAAGTTAATTATGGAAATTTTTTATGTTAAATGATTAGATAGCTTGATTGAAATTTTGTTAGAAATGAATCTAACAGATGTTTGTTTATATTTATGTGGTTAATGAAATCAAATCCGAATCAAAGAAGATTTGAGGTACTATGAAAGAAAGGATCGAGTAGAATTTAGTGAGACATGCTAATAAATGGCCCAGGTGAGTGTAATTTTTATTTATTTATTATATATGCAAGATGAATGAATGCATTTTTATTTGTTTATATATATATATATATGATGTGAAGAAGACATGCAATCGGTCAACTTTGATAATAATGAAAATGTATGTTGATCAAAGAAATACTAAATAGCATATGCGATACATGGATTTAGCATAATAATTTATTTGAGATAAATCGGATTAGAGATTTTGGGTATGAAATGTTCATTATCGAATTATGGTTGATAGTAATGATGAATTGGATATTGAATGAGAAAGTATTATATTGTTATGCCCTAGTACTAATGAGACAATGTAGGCACTACGGTGCTGAGATAATGTAGGCACTACAGTGTTGAGACAATGTAGGCACTACGGTGCTGAGACAATGTAAGCACTACGGTGATGAAACAATGTAGGCATTACGGTGTTGAGATAATGTAGGCACTACGGTACTGAGACAATGTAGGCACTACGGTGCTGAGACAATGTAGGAACTACGTGCCAAGATAGACACTAAGGTGTTAAGATAGACACTAAGGTGTTGTGCGAGGAGCAAAGGGCGTCCTCAAGAACGTACTCATCTCAATCACTTCGGCGATGCAGATGGTACGGTGTTGTAGACACTACGGTGTCGTGATGACTCGCGTACTATGACATCACATGATTTTGTATTTTAGACTATATTAGAGAATATGATATGCAAATGATTGCATGATGAAAGTATGACTTTATTAGAGAATATGATATGCAAATGATTGCGTAATGAAAGCATGACTACTTGATGATCATGGACCATTGATATCAGGATTCTTAAGATAGTCTTGATATATGAGTATTCATGCATTACAAATGGCTTGATTTTATACTTTGGCTATAATACTTGAAATGCAGGTATGCAATTAGTTAAGCTAAAAAGCTTAATGTACACAAGATTGATAAGATAGATGGAATCCTATGATTTGAATATTATATTGGTTAAATAAATTATACATGCAAGGTAGTTCTATATATGATTAAAATGTTATCAACTGCAATTGGAAAACACTTTCCAATCTGCATAGCTGTGTTATTATAATCAGTGTTTTACATTATTATGATTATACCTCATTAAGTTATATTTAACGCGTGTTTCGTATCACACGTAGGTACTTTGGAATAGATAGCAGAGGAGGAGCTGCACAACATTGGATCAAGTTAGTCGGTATTATCAGTAAGTATCACCACATCCTAGTATAGTGGGGCATATATAAATATTAAATAAGTAGCTATTCCGTATGATCTAGCATTATGACTTAGTTTGAAGAATTAAAAATATTAGAAAAGATGCTTTAAACGGTTTTTAAACTTAGTTGGCCATTTATTGCATAGTGATTTTGAAATCAAGAAAGGGTTTAGGCAGCATACATAGTTTTCACCCTGAATTATATTCTCATTTTAATAACTGCTTAAAGTATTTTACAAACCAATTAAGGGTCAAAACTAGCTGTGGTTGCTAGACATAGTTTTGTTTGAAAACTGAGAAAGGGCCAACCACTGAACTACTTTGTTGAGAAAAAAATTACAAGTCTGAAAATCAGTGTAAATCAATTAGTAACATCTTTAATGTGTATTCGAATATCGAATATACGTTGAGGGTGTTACTACTCATACCTACTGAAGTCATCTATGAAAGTAATGAAGTATTGAAACCCTCATCTAGCTTGTGTATTCATTGGTCCATATACATCACTATGTATTAATCCCAATAAATCACTTGCTCGCTTACTTTTACCAATAAAAAGAGTTTTGGTCATCTTTCCAAATAAGCAAGGCTCGCATACATCAATTTGTTCGAAAACAAATGAATCCAAAAGTCCATCTTTATGAAATTCTGAAATGCGTTTTTCACTTATGTGACCCAAGCAACAATGCCAACGATAAGTTTGATTAGAGTCATTTGTTTTTGATCTTTTCGTATTTATGTTGTAAATGGAATTCTCTTGATCCAAAATATAGAGGTTATTTATTAATTGTGCCACACCATAGAAAACATTATGAGATAAAAGAACAACAATTATTCTTAATAATTATCTCAAAACCAATATTGTCTAAACAAGAAATCAAAATGATGTTTTTAGTTAAACTAGGCACAAAATAACAATCCTCTAAACATAAATTTAGTCCACTAGGCAACGATAAAGTATCTGTTCCTATAGCTAATGCAACAACTCTTTCTCCATCACCAACACGTAGGTTCGCATCTTCTTTTCTCAGTTTTCTACTATTTTGTAGTCCTTGTAAAGATGTACAAATATGAGAACCACTGTAACACCCTGAACCCATCCGGATCCGAAGCGTCACTTACGAGTCACCCAAAACCGACCCATCAAAATTTCTTATTTAAAACCACAAGTTGGCCGTTCTTAAAACCATCCATTTCCATAAGATCCATGTAGATAATAAGATTAAAAGGGTTTCCAAAATATATATTCCAATTAAAATACATCGTTTGACCAAATAACAGTAAATCAAAATAAAATACAGACTCGACTGTAGTAAGGTCCTATGAATACAATCAGTCCAAACTAAACATCAAGCACTGTACTCTGAAACTGGCTCGGTGCTGGGAAATCCTCCTCGATGTGCTCCTCCAAACGCAACATGTCAACCTATGCACGGAAGAAACCACAATTCCGCACGCTGAGCTAACAAAGCTCAGTGGTACATTTCTACTCTACCACAATTCATGAATATCATAAAACAAGCATGCATGATAATATAATTAAGAGTGCACAGAAAGGCTTCTCAACAACTAAGGATCATCTTCTAGCCTATCCTAGCTAGGGCTTACAATTGTTTCAAGATACCACTATTATGTAACAAGACAACCAAGCCATCCTAGGCTTACCATACACGAGGTCCTACCGACCAAAGAGTTACGACTCATATACCATGATCACATAGCCCATGGGTTATCTAGCCCATATTCGAGATCACACAGCCCATCAAGTTACTCGAGCTAACACAGCCCGTTGAGTAACAACCCTACCCTGATCATATAGCCCAAGGGTAAAATAACCAACATCTAACATCCATACAACAACATAAATAACATATATTCCCTAATGGCCAACGAAGCCCTACTATTTATCCCGTGCTCACACAGCCATCGAGTTAACCGTGATCACATAACCGTCGGGTTAGGATCATATCTAGATCACTATAGCCATAGATACGTCATGGACATACTTGGATCACAATAGCCACAAGCAGTCTTATCTTGCGATAACATAGCCGAACAGGATTACTCAAGATCACATAGCCTATCAAGTTACTCGAGATCACATAGCCCTTCTAGTTGTATTTCCATATCCTGATCACATAGCCCAAGGATAGGTTTTGGACCGCATCCAGATCACATAGCCCATGGATACGTCGGGTATACTCGATCACATAGCCCGGAGTACTCATCCCCTTATATGAGTGCCCTTGCACTGACTCTAGGATATTCGAATTCCTAACCAAGACTCATACGATACCACATGCTCCCCCGAGCATCAACATATCTCACTGAGAGATAAAAGGCATCCTGCCAACCATTACCAATGCCCCAAGGCATGACTCGTTTGTTACACTATTTAATATATGTCTTTAGGGTTCATTTACGCCTTTCTCGTTAAAGTTATCTCATTACTCACGGCAACCAGCCTACATGGGCGTCCCTTCAGCACACAGTAAGGACCCCAAGCTACCACATAACATTAACCGATCCACCACGGATCCCTTTGGGTGATTAAACAAGCGATTCACTCATAAATTACCAAGCCATTCGCCATTAATCCTCATATAGGTTGCTAACCTCAGTTTCTCAATTTTAGAGTTTGTTTTATACCTTTAAGGTCCTATCGGGACCTTTACCACGAATTATAGAACCCTCGAACGCGAACTCAACTTTCTTGGGCAGATTGCCCAATGTGTATCAATACTTCAGGACGAGTATCGATATCGCCCTCTTGGTATCGATACTCCCCCATGAGTATTGATACCCCAACTAGGTTTGAAAAAATTTGACCACAAGCCGTATCGATACGCTCTTACCCCGTATTGGTACTCAGCATCAGTACTAGGACCGCCCTGTACCGATCCAAGCCGTTACCGGTACTCCACCCTTTGCGTACCGGTATGATAAGCCTCTTCTAGGCAATCAACATCGCATTCCGGTACTCCCCAATGGGTTCCGATACCCCTACTAGATTTGAAGGAGTTTATCCTAAGGACGTACCGATACGCTACGTACTGTACCGGTACTTAAAGCCTTTCCAAGCAATGTAACAGTGCGTACCGATATGCCCTTTGCGTACCGATACGCCTAAGCGCTACTAGATTTCTATTTGAGTAAGGGGTACCGATACACAGGGAGGTGTACTGGTACACCCCTCACAAACCGTCCCTTAATATACAAAGGAGTACCGGTACGTAGCCACCCTATACCGGTACTCAAGCCCAGATTTTGAAACCTAGAGCTCGGGATTACACTAATCCTACCCTTAACCCCTATAATAAGTCTCAAATCTTTCCTACAAGTTATTTAGAGTATACTAGGTGATTTCCTACCAATTTTACCCATTATCAACTCCCAAAACGTGATTTACCATTAGAGGGGTCTAAGGCTCAAGAACCCTAACTAAGAAGCCTATAAACATAAAACCAAGCAAGGCAATCATCTTTTGAGGCTCATGACACGTAGGAGTCAGAGATGTACTGACCTTTATCCAGGATTCACGAGCTAAGGCAGCAACCAATCTTCTTCCACCTCTTCTTCCTTGCTCCAAGCTTCAAACCCAACTTCCACCCAACCAGGAGATATTTACCTTGAAAGATAGATCCTTGCTTGCTGATCAAATCTCCCTTGATCACCAATCCGAGATTCACACTCTTCAACCTCAAGCTTTCATCTTTTCTTTTGGTTCTTGGGTAGGAGAAATGATAGGGTTTTTGGGAGATGAGGACAAGGGAGCCAAGGTGATATCATCACCTCATTTTTCTGCAGAAAATGTTAAGGTTCTACCAGCCTTTGTTCCCTATTTATGGTTTTACCATAATGCCCTTCCTCAAAACCTAACATAAGCCAAGCACAAACCACCAAGCAAGCCCAACAACGCATAGAGGCCCATAATGGCCCAACATCTCAACCCGACGTATTGGTCAAATACTCGGGTCAACATTCATTGTTGACTTTAGCAATCCGGGTCGTTACAACTCTCCCCTCTTTCAAGAAATTTAGTCCTCGAAATTTAGACGGATGAAAGAGAGATGTAACCCGAACAGATCTAACCACTTCGCCATTCAAACATGATCACCTTGATTAGGGAGAGTTCTCTCTCAATCTACATTGAACAGAACCATAGCATAAGCCATTCACTCTCAACACTTCTTTTGAGGTTTCTAACGACTCTTTTTCAGCAACCAACGACACTTATGACGAACCATTAAACATGGCAACATAACCAACCTCGAGCCACGGTACTCAAACATCAACTTTAAGGACTCTCCCCTAAAGGATTCTATCACGGTTAACCAATCCTTTCTACTAGCATCCGTCAACAAAACCTAACTTGGGCTTTATCTACGTCTAAAACGTTTCACCACACCCACAAACCATCGTCAGGAACGCGCCATGTCCAACAACCATATCTAGTCAAATCCTTAAAGGACAAGCAAAACCCTCACGACCGATCATTATCACTAATCCACCTTGAACTGACAACTCTTTTCCCCAGACTGGACTCACCAAGCCGGAACTTAACCCCTTATTTTTTTTAACTCGCTTTCACACAATCAAAAATCACTTTCAATTTCAACCACTTGGTTCCGAGCAAAGACCACCGTCACCTAGGAACTCACACAAGCACCCCAAAACTTAACCATTCTACTTGCAAGGTCTAAGCATCTTCTTCCTCACCCTGGCTTCGGTCCCAAACATCAGACGTGAAAAGCCATCGAACTGTTCTCAAGGATCGCCAACTGGTTCGTCTAAAAATATTTCTTTGCAAAGTGATCACTCGGTTACCCTTAACACAACTACTAATCCACATTTTCGCTATGCTACTCTGATAACTTCTACACTGTTTTCCTTAACCGATAACAATTTTGATCGACTCCATTGGGCAATCCTCTAACCCCGTAAAATCTAGCTCAACAGGTGTACCAGCCAAGCAACTATTCTCACGATTCGCCCTTAGGACCTCAACCATGGTCATCACGACCTTTATCTACTTTTCTAACGGTACCTTTACTTCGACAAATAACACACTAAGCTCTCACATTCTATGGCCAAAACAAGGTCGCCGATCTCACCAACCCGTCATCATTCTTCCACCATTGTACTACAGCTCAACACATCCAAGGCCACCATACAAGCTACTTACACGCAGACACGATCTCGGCAAAGCACTTGGCATTGACACCTAGTTGGTCGCTGGCATAAGTGTGCCTCCAACAAAAAGTCCGTTAAGTACCATGCCACGAAGCGATGGACACTAACAACGAACTCAACCTCACCTTTATCGCGGTTCTGAACCACAATAAACCGGTAAGATTGCTCACTCACCGAGGGTACCTCTTTACCCTCACAACACCCACAACACTAAGACTAGGAACTCTCAACTTTTGCGTCTACAACGCAAGCTAAAAACACCTTGCAACCTGTAGAACCTTCCATGAGTTAGCACTACGGAGCACAACGTCTACCTTAAAGAGGTTAATATCCTATACAACCAACACTAACAACTAGATTCAAGCAATCTAAACTTCATCGCTTCTCACACGCAACCTACGACGCACTTGCTCTCTTAACAACCATATATGATAAAACCTAATCTAGCAAAGAATGCAATTCTATTTTCCATCTAAAACAACAACAAACCCCAGATTTACTGAGATGCATATCACAAGAACCAGTCTCTTCAACAACCGAAGAGTTAAGCGGCTATCACAACAGCTAAACCAACACAAACTTATTTACCTGACATATTCTCAGTTGCAACGTTGTTAACCCCAATCTGAGCTATAAACTACCTAGCAACGCCTCACGCGCCAACCCTGGCGGTGGATCTCACAAGACCTCCACCTCGATAACCTGACGGCGCCCTAACCCCGCCTCTAACAAAACTCTAATCACGACAGGAAGCAGCAAACCTCTGAGACTAAATCGGTGAGTCCTCATCCAGGACTGAGCAGTCCTTTGCTATATGCTCTGGTGCCCAGCACCGATAACAAACCCTTTGAAGTAAAAAAACGTACTTAACGATGATGTCGGCCACAATGCTCATAAGCTGGTGGAAGCAATACTCCTACAGAACCATCAATACTCCCTTCTAGAGTTCGGATCAAAGAGCCTCGACGAACCCTCAATTTAGATCTTGAGCCTACTCTAAGTAGCTGGTCTAAAGCAACTCTTTTCGAACTCCTCAAAACATAAAACCTCTCATGCGGATAAGGAGAAGGATCCAAGATATCCTGGGCCTCCACATCACGACCTCTAAAATCTTCGAACTGATTAGATGCTGAACTCTGGAGCCGCTCAAGTGCCTTCACACTATTGGCTAAATCAGAGAATATCCCAAGCGGACCCGCTGTCACATGCAACTAAAGGTCAACATTCAGGCCTTGTCTGAACCTCTTACACCTCAACTCTTCCGTCACAACAAACTTTGGGGCATAACAGCTCCAATGCAGAAACTCTTACTCATAAGCAAACACCGTTCGATCTCCCTGAACCAGATGTAGAAACTGGTCCCTCATCTCATCCATGTGTAACTCGTTGATGTACTTCTTCCGGAACTCATCTACAAATATGTCCCATGTTAGTCTCCCCGACTGTAGACCCAACTCCACGGTCTCCCACCACTCGCATGCATTGCCCTTCAGAAGGGAAACAATGCAATCAAGATCATCTTCTGGGCTTCCCTTCATCTGTCTCAAGATTCTTTGTGTGTCACGCAACCACTGGTCAGCCTTGATCGAGTCATCCTCACCCAAGCCTTCGAAACTCTTAGGTCCAAAATGATGAAGCCTCTCTATAGGGGTCTTGCGAGGCATCTCAGATTGCCTCGGGATAGCTTGCACCACACATAAAAGGGCAAAGGTAAGTCACGAAAGTGACCCACCTCTCCACTAACGGTTCCACCTTCCATCAATCCCTTTCTGAAACATAACAAACAAGGTAGCACATCATGATTCCAGTAATATAAAGTACACTTAAATTTAGGGACTTGTATTTACTAGACACCTTATCATGACCTCTATGACACCCCAGGGTTTCCTAGAACTAACTAAACCTAGGCTTTAATGCCAAATGTAACACCCCGAACCCGTCCAGATCCGAAGCGTCACTTACAGGTCACCCAAAACCGACCCATCAAAATTTCTTATTTAAAACCACAAGTTAAACATTCTCAAAACCATCTATTTTCATAAGATCCACGTAGATAATAAGATTAAAAGGGTTTCCAAAATATATATTCCAATTAAAATACATCGTTTGACCAAATAACAGTAAATCAAAATAAAATACAGACTCAACTGTAGTAAGGTCCTATGAATACAATCAGTCCAAACTAAACATCAAGTACTCTACTCTGAAGCTGGCTCGGTGCTGGGAAATCCTCCTCGATGTGCTCCTCCAAACGCAACCTGTCAACCTACGCACGGAAGAAACCACAATTCCACACGTTGAGCTAACAAAGCTCAGTGGTACATTTCTACTCTACCATAATTCATGAATAACATAAAACAAGCATGCATGATAATATAATTAAGAGTGCACATAAAGGCTTCTCAACAACTAAGGATCATCTTCTAGCCTATCCTAGCTAGGGCTTACAACTGTTTCAAGATACCACTATTATGTAAGAAGACAACCAAGCCATCACATGCTTACTATATGCGAGGTCCCACAGACCAAAAAGTTACGACTCCTATACCCTGATCACATAGCCCAAAGGTTATCTAGCCTATATTTGAGATCACACAGCCCATCGAATTACTCGAGCTCACACAGCCTGTCGAGTAACAACCTTACCCTGATCACATAGCCCAAGGGTAAAATAACCAACATCGAACATCCATAAAACAACGTAAATAACATACATTCCCTAATGGCCAACGAAGCCCTACTATTTATCCCGTGCTCACACAGCCGTCGGGTTAGGATCATATCCGGATCACTATAGCCACAGATACGTGTTGGACATACTTGGATCACAATAGCCATAAGCAGTCTTATCCTGCAATCACATAGCCAAATAGGATTACTCGAGATCACATAGCCCATCGAGTTACTCGAGATCACATAGCCCTTCGAGTTGTATTTCTATATCCTGATCACATAGCCCAATGATAGGTTTTGGACCGCATCCAGATCACATAGCCCATGGATACATCGGATGTACTCGATCACATAACCCAGAGTACCCATCCCCTTATATGAGTGCCCTTGCACTGACTCTAGGACATCCGGATTCCTAACCAAGACTCATACGATGCCACATGCTCCCCCGAGCATCAACATATCTCACCGAGAGATAAAAGGGATTCTACCAACCATTACCAATGCCCCAAGGCATGACTCATTTGTTACACTATTTAATATCTATCTTTAGTATTCATTTACGCCTTTCTCATTAAGTTATCTCATTACTCACGGCAACCAGCCTACATGGGCATCCCTTTAGCACACAGTAAGGACCCCAAGCTACCACATAGCGTTAACCGATCCACCACGGATCCCTTTGGGTGATTAAACAAGCAATTCACTCATAAATTACCAAGCCATTCGCCATTAATCCTTATATGGGTTACTAACCTCGGTTTCTCAGTTTTAGAGTTTATTTTATACCTTTAGGGACCTATCGGGCCCTTTACCACGAATTATATAACCCTCGAACGCGAACACAACTTTCTTGGGCAGATTGCCTAGCGTGTATCGATACTCCAGGGCGAGTATCGATACCGTCCTCTTGGTATCGATACTCCCCCATAAGTACCAATACCCGAACTAGGTTTAAAAGAATTTGACCACAAGCTGTACCGATACGCTCTTACCCCGTATCGGTACTCAACATCGGTACTAGGATCGCCCCGTACCGATCCAAGCCCATACTGGTAATCCACCCTTCGTGTACCAGTACGCTAACACTCTCCTAGGCAATCAATATCGCGTACTGGTACTCCCCAATGGGTACCGGTACCCCTACTAGATTTGAAGGAGTTCATCATAAGGATGTACCGATATGCAACGTACCATACCAGTACTCAAAGCCTTTCCAGGCAATATAACAGTGCGTACTGATACGCCCCTTGCGTACCGATACGCCTAAGCACTACTAGATTTCCATTTGAGTGAGGGGTACCGATACACAAGGAGGCATACCGGTACACCCCTTACAAATCATCCCTCAATATACAAAGGAGTACCGATATGCAACCACCCCGTACCGGTACTCGAGCCCAGATTTTGAAACCTGGAGCTCGGGATTACACCAATCCCACCCTTAACCCCTATGAATAAGTCCCAAATCTTGCCTACAAGCTTTTTGGAGTATATTAGGTGATTTTCTACCAGTTTTACCCATTATTAACGCCCATAACGTGATTTACCATTAGAGGGGTTTAAGGCTCAAGAACCCTAACTAAGCAGCCCATAAACATAAAACCAAGCAAGGCAATCATCTTATGAGGCTTATGAAACGTAGAAGTCAGAGATGTACTGACCTTTATCAAGGATTCACGAGCTAAGGCAGCAACCAAGCTTCTTCTACCTCTTCTTCCTTGCTTCAAGCTTCAAACCCAACTTCCACCAAACCAGGAGATATTTACCTTGAAAGATAGATCATTTCTTGCTGATCAAATCTCCCTTGATCACCAATCCAAGTTTCACACTTTTCAACCTCAAGCTTTCATCTTTTTTTTTGGTTATTGGGTAGGAGAAAGGATAGGGTTTATGGGAGAGGAGGACAAGGGAGCCAAGGTTATATCATCACCTCCTTTTTCTACAGAAAATGTTAAGGCTCTACCGGCTTTTGTCCCCCGTTTATGGTTTTACCATAATGCCCTTCCTCAAAACCCAACATAATCTAAGCCCAAACCACCAAGCAAGCCCAACAACACATGGAGGCCCATAATGGCCCAACATCTCAACCCGACGTATTGGTCCAAGACTTGGGTCAACGTCTATTGTTGACTCAAGAAATTTGGGTCGTTACAACCACAATCGGTGTCCAATACCCAAGAAGTAGGTGTTGATAAATTAATATCAATAACATAAATATCTGAGGCAAACAATCCGATTTCATTTGCCTTCTTGTCCTTTTCAAGATAAATGAGACAGCCCTTCTTCCAATGACATATCTTATTACAACGAAAAAATTTCTTTCAATGACATGTCAAGGAAGTTCACGCCGTTCAACTTGTCCTTCTCAATGACCGATCGCAATGATAACAAATTTGTATTTTCCATAATAAGTTTACAATAAAATATGATTTTTTGAGTACGTTTACCAAGTTTGATTTAAAAAAGACTTTATACTCCCACTATTTTTATTAATACTTTCTATAAAGTTTTTCTAGTGGGTAAGGATCCAAAATTTACATTCTCTTAAGTCAGCTTTGTCTTTTTCTTAAGATTATGGTTTATCTAGGTAAGTAACATTTGCTAATTACATCTCATGTAACTCCTTCATTTGGTGAACAACTCTTGTTTATAATCATCTTATGATTATCCAAATAACTAGCCTTTAGGTTTCTAATCCTATTAGAGTAACCCGATTAAGTCTTTAACCAATATTACAACCAATGAATATCACTTGCTTATTCTTCACGTTTGGCCAAGATAGATACAAGTACCTCGCTTTAGTAGAACCTACATTGTATCGATCTAGATTTTAACGAGGGTTAACATTGAGAAGCAATAAAAAAACTTAATATTTTATTGAGGGGTTTTGTGAATATTATCTCACCATTTAATATTTGATCTTATCAATTAACTAGCATGCATCTCATACATTCATTTTATCATATACATGAAAAAAATAGTAAATATGAATGCAATAGTTATAGCCCATATCCTAAGGTGGCCCGTCCCAAGCCAATGGGAGAACCAAATTATTCTAAGGATAAAATCACTTCTCAAGCATCTTTTTGTTAGCCCATACTTCTATTTCTCTTGTTCATGCTTCTTCATATAGATTACAATTTCATAAACTCATTTTACATATGAGGGAGTAAGATGAGAAAATAATTACAATAGAAGTAGAGAAAGACATGACACGCAAGCGGTATTTATAAAACCTTATAAATAAAACTAAATGGGCTATTGGGCTATAACCATGTATTCCAAACACCGTGCATATCAAACATAATAACGACACAGTTTGTTATTAAGGTCTTACCAGATTGTTCCTACACAGGGGTCAAGGAGCGGAGCCCCTTGTGGGGATTTGTGGCTATGGGACCACTGGCGGGGGTGTTGTTGACCAGTCAGTGGAGAGGAATTTTTTTAAATATTAGCATCTTAATCGCTATGTAAAAAAACTTAATGATTTGATAACTTTTATCAACATATCGTGTTTTTTAGGATTTTAAAATCCATAAGGTTTTTACTAAAACAACTTTTGTTACTTTCCCCGCACGAAATCTATAGACTAACCATTAGTCTAATATATAACTATAACCTGCGTATGTTAACACTTAACATCTAAAACCCTAACTCCATATTGAATATGTTAACAATTAACATATAATATTTCAAATCCTATCAACAAAGATCCTGATGATTAACTCTTAGTAATTGATCTTAGGAACATCATTTAACTGGATTAACAGATTAACCGTGATTAAATCGATTTGCTCGTACAAGTATCATATATTCGCTAAATAAATCGAAAAATAACATGTATCTCATACAATTACATCACCCAAGTAATTAAAACCCGAATCTATATCGTACAAGTGGCTCTAATACCATTGTTGGGTCATGCCGGCACACCCCATGGCGTAGCAGAAAAAATTATCCGGCGATTACCACCAGAGATCCATGTACGAGGAACGAATCGTGGTGGATAAGGGCAAAGAATTACCTGTTTAAAATCTGGAATTCTGAATTTGGAGGAGATAGATATCCAATCACGATTCCACGATGTCGATTCCTAAGTCGCAATGATGACGCTCCGACCTTTACATAGTTCACCCAATTAAAACAAGCATATAAAAGTCTCTAAACTATTTAGAGTGTTTTTCCAAAAAGCATTAATGACGACTAGATCTCTCATGCCTTTATATAGCCTTTGTAATCCTAATTCAACTCATATTAGGATTTCAATATACATATTAATATATATAATTCTAATTTAACTTTAATTAGAATTTCTATATATATATATTAAATATATATAATAACAATTCAACTTAATTAGGATTTCAATATATATATATATTAAATATATATAATCCCAATTCAACTTAATTAGGATTTCAATATATATTAATACATATAATCCCAATTCAACTTAATTAGGATTTTAATATATATATATATATATAAATATATATAATCCTAATTCAACTTTAATTAGGATTTTAATATATATTAATTTAAATCGAATTATATTATTTATATATTAAAAGATTTATAATTACAATAATTATTTTCTTTTGATATTTATCCAATAGTTAAATTATATATATCGAATATATATTAATTTAACTAAATTCGTGTACAATAAATTTGTACATATATAATTCGTTTACTATATGCTCATTTCAACCGTGGGTGTAACCCTGTAGGTTCTTTGTAACGTTAATAGTAAATATTAGAACATTTCTAATAATACAAAACAATGAGTGACATCTAGCAATATGTCATTGTCACCTAAGTTACAATAAATCAGGACTCGACATAACCTCTTCGTGATTAACTCTTTTCATGTATTACATCCTTTTGTCCTTATATCTAGATTGGACACAAGTTATGGAATAGTCACACTTGTATAGTCCATCTAATGTTTCTCGATATCTTGAGTAGACTATTATAAACGAATAACTATGATATCTCATATCAACTTATTCGAGCATGACCATGCATTTCTAGTCTCACTCAATCAACTGGCGTAGGAGGGACAAATCCTATCTTGATCAAGCATATCCCACTATATAGATTGTAACATATCCAATATCAGTCTTTATAGTGTAGTCAGTTACGACACACATTTGACTGTATCAAAATATGTATGTCACTCACGATGTTGAAATAATAATGATCTCAAGTCTAAGGATCATACATGTAGTTATCACTATGAGTAATGTTGTGAGTGTAACATAATAATCCAACAAACATGCTCATAGCGGTTCAGTCCAGTATGTCGTTCTCTAACACATACGTATGTATTTATTTTGACATCTTCATGTCACTGACAACACTTTGTCATCAATCAACTACATATTAGTCTTAATGCATTATTTTTGTTCATTCCCACAATAATACTCGACTAAGGACATTTAAGAATAACCATATTATTCTAAGGACTTTATTATAATTTAGTTTAGTTATGCACGTAGAATTGTAACTGGAAATAATAAATGTAATGCCTCTTTATGAATAAACAAGGTAAAAACAAATGTCTTTTACAATCATCTTATGATTGGTCTTTGGGCATACTCTAACAGATTCACCTAATTCTAACCCTAAATCTTCTATTTTGCGATTCAAGCTATTAAACTAGGCATTGTGGACTTATTGGAATTCTATTGTTATAAGGATTTATATTCAATACACTGGCAATGAAAACTGAAAGTTTTCGCAAGTGTCTTAGTTTTAGGGTTTAGGGTTTTAGTTTAGGGTGTAGGGTTTAGGGGTTTATGTATATAGGTTTAGAATTTAGGGATAGTGGTTAGAATTTAATATTTAAGTTTATAATTTAAGGTTTAGAGGTTGAGGTTTAGTTTTTAGGGTAATATGGTTAGGATTTAGATTTTAACTTATAACCTTAAATTATAATCCTAAACCCTAAATTTAAACCACTATTCTTAAATTCTAAGCCCTTACACCTAAACCCCTAAACCTTGCACCCTAAACTAAGACCCTAAAACTAAGGCACTTGTGGAAACTTTCAGTTTCCATCGTCAGTGTATGAAATAATTACCCTTGTTATAATTGTATTAATAAATGATTATATTTTGGGCAAAGTATACAAATTGTCAGTAGGCTATCTCAAAAAATATAAAACGGTCACCAAACTTTCAAAAGTTACATAATGGGCATTAAACTTTAGTTTTTGTTACAAAATGGTCACTGGGTCGCTAACTGTCGTTAAGTGAATTACGTGACAGTTACAAAAATTTGAATGATAACACATTTAATCCCTCATATTTACACATTCAAAAAATTTAGTCCTAATTTAACCCTCATTATTGATGTCTAAATTGATTGAATGTGTAAATATTAAGGATTAAATGTGCTGTTATACAAAATTTCGTAACTATCATGTCACCCAGTTAACAACAGTTAACAGCTTAGTGACCATTTTATAATAAAAACTAAAATTTAATGCTTATTATATAACTTTTTTGAAAGTTTGATGACTATTTTGTATTTTTTAGATAGTTTAGTGTGTACTTTAAACTTATATTTTTGTGAAGGCGATCCATATTCTCCTACACGTTCTCCAATAAAATGCTTATTCACCATTTTTCATAATGGTCGAATTAACAATTAGTCATTCCTTTATTCCTTGTTTTCACTTGAGCACCTAAGTTTCCAATTCACAATATAGTCATCAAATTCTTCACTTATCACTAGGAGTGTTCATTTTCGGATATCAGATCGGATTTGTTTCAAAAAATCGAATATCCAAAATTTTAGATTGGTAAAATAGCAATCCATATCTGACCCAGAAAAAAATCGGGTATCTAGATATCGAATATTTGGGTATATAATTATCTGAATATATAATTTGATTTAAGTATTTTTCGGATTTGATGGTCGTATCTATGAAGATTTCGAAATTTCAAATATAAAAACAAAAAATTGCTAAATATAACAAGATTCGCAACTATGAAAAATTTGATTTTTCGAATATAACAAACATCAAATTGTTAAATGTAAGAAAATTAATATTATTGAAAGTTTGAACTTTCGAACATTCAGATTTTTGAATAATCTAAAACTTGAAATATTGTGATCCGTACCTAATCTGAAAAAGTTAAAAATCAGATCGCATATTTTTGCGCACCCCTACTTATCACAATTTAATCATTGGACATATTTTATGATAATTCAGATTTAGGCCATTGACTGTATTTTGCACTAAGTATTTACTTAATTCATTTTAATAACATTTTTTAAAAAATTTCATATTGTCGGAACTAACATCGAAGATTAGTTTTTGATCATCACACATGGAAAACTTCTACATCGATTTTTGGGTATTACACTAGAGCCAGTTGGTACCCACAAATCGTATCTGTCACTCCCTCATAATCCCCATCGTGTACTGGCGTTGTTGACCAGCTACACCACCCTCAATCGTTCATCGCAGTCTTTACCTTATAATCCCGAATTGTCTTCTCCTCTTGTCATTAAGAAACCCTTCTACTTGCGCCTTTCGATCTCGTCTTCGCACCCTGCATCGCATGTTTTCCATATCAATCGCCACTGATTGTTCCCTCATCTTGTCTTACCACACTCTTTGTGCAAGTTATGTGTCACTTTAGTCCTCTATGTTCTTATCTCTTCTCACAACGAACTGATCAACGCCTTTCCATCGTATGCTGTTGAAATCTCATTGTTTTGTCTTCCCAAATTTGGAAACCCTTCTTCCTTGATCTAGTGCTCATATCCGGAAACAACCATAAATGGAAATCGTCTGCCACAAACTATGCTTCTTTTTGGTCTCCCGCTTTTAAAAAGTGGGTTTAGGGATATGGTGTATTTTAGGGTGTAGGGTTTAAGATGTGGTATTTAGGTTTAGGGTTTAAAATTTATTTTTTTAGTGTGAGACATAGAAAGAGACATAATTAGGGGTAGAGGATTTTTGTTCAACAACTATTGCCGTCCACTATCCCACAACGTTTGTTTGTTTTAAAATTGCACTCTTAACATTGTAAATCAATAGTGTAAAAGGAATAATAACAAAAAAATCTCAACGCTTGTTAGTTTTTCAGTTGCACCCTTAATGTTGTTATGCACATCAACAAAAATATTGATCATTAGTAAACCATCTAAAAAGAACTTATTTGAAAAAAAATTGAAAACGTTATTGTTCAAAATTCCCAAAAAATTTAAGGATACAATTGAAACAATTACAAACATTAAAGTTTTTTTTTGCCATTATGCCAAAAAGAAGAAAAGCATGTTTTAAATTTTCGAAATTTCCATGCTAAAAAATTGAAAAGGAGTTGATCGTGCCGCACGTCTCAAAATATGATCCCCAGTTTAAGTTGTTCCTGAAAGCTTTGAATATTTTAATTTCATCCTCAAATTATGACACTTATTCTAAATTGATGTTTAAACTTTTGAGCATTTCATTTACATCCCCAAACTATAAATTCTCATTCTAAATTAGTCCCAAAACTTTTAAACATTATAATTTCATCTCTAAATCGATATATTAATCATATCCCCTGTTAATAACACTGTTATAAAAAAAATTAATTGTCATGTAAACATTGATGGGAATTATGCAATATTATGATGAGGTATAAATGATAGTTTAAGGATGAAATCGAAATATTTAAAAGTTAGGGGACTAATTTATAATGAGAGTCATAGTTTAGGGAAAAAACTAATACGTTCAAAAGTTTGGGATCAATTTAGAATGATAGTTATAGTTTGGGGATGAAATTAAAATATTTAAAATGTTAGAGAGTAATTCAAAATGAGGATCATAGTTTGTGGTGTGTAATGGAATTAATTCAAAGAAAAAAAAAGAAAGCGAAAAGATTTTGAAACTCACAATTACGAAGATACCCTTCTCTTCATCCTGATCACACCCCTTCAGCGAGAAAGACACGAGAAAGGGAGTGGCAGACTCTTCTTTCAATCGCTTCTAATCTTTTATCTTTTTGCTTAAAAAGGTAATTATTCTTCTTAATCCTCCAATTTTTCGTTTTCTCCTTTTTATTTCTCAAAAAACGTTTGAATTATTAATTGAAATGACCTCCTAAACCTTCTTCAAAAATCCCTATTTATATGAGGCTACCCACTTAATCAAGCTTTTCAAAAACCCTATATATACACACCTGGATGATCCTAAGTATGCCTAGTTCTTTGATCATTCAAAGTTTTTAGAAGATTTTGATATTTCATTGGCCGATTGTTGTTATTATTGCAAGTTTTAATTTAATCTGGATAGGTTTGTAGTTCTTGAAAAGATAAAATGGATATGGATTTCGTTGCAAGTGGAATCTTGGACGAGGATGCTTTTCAAGTTACTGATCAAAACAATGTAAGCAATCAAAATAGTGTAGTCGTAAATGCCTGGAAAAAGTATTCAAATGCTTGCAATGGTTTATAATAGTTGTTTGATTTAGAAGAGCATTTTTAATTTTTTTTTAATTCCAGGATCTTTCTAATTTCGACGGTGGAAGATGCGGGATATGCATGGATATTATTATTGACAGGGGAGTCCTTGATTGCTGTCAACATTGGTAAGTTTTTGCAATTTTTTTCTAGTTATTTCTATTTTCAATTTTTTCCCCTGCGGCATTTCTAGTTAGTTACTGTAGTAGCTGCAAAGCTCTTTTCTTTGTGCACTAGTAGAGTGGTTAGTCATTTAGTTCTCTAATTAGTTCCTTCATTTGTGGATGATATTCTTGAATCTTCTTCCTAGAGGAGTAAAGTTAAGTTGAAGAAGCTACGGTATTATTTTGTTTCCATTCTCTATGATGGTTTTCTTAAGTGACATTTCGTTCAGATTGATTTGAAGATTCAATTTGTTTTCCAATGTCTATGAATCTTGTTTCATGGACTGAAAAAAAAAATTTGAATATGATGAGGTGGGTTCCTCTTGCAAATTTCAGGTTTTGTTTTGCATGTATTGACAACTGGGCAACAATCACAAACCTTTGCCCTCTTTGCCAGAGCGAATTTCAGTTGATCACCTGTGTTCTTGTGAGTGATGCAAAATTCTTGAAGCATTGATTTTGACTCCATCTTCTTCTGCTAATTATTTTACAGAATTTATTTTTCTCTAAATGGCCCATATGTATGATACTTTGGCTACTTTAACTTGTAGTTACCTTGAAACTGGTTTTTGAAAGTATATGCAATATGGTGATTAAAGCATATGACTTATCATGTTGATTATGAAGGTATATGACACCATTGGAAGCAACAAAGTCGAAGATGGGTCATTTTCCAGGTACTTTTCAATTCTACTTTCTTCCATCTCTTACTTTTGTTTGTCCACAAAAAGAGGGGGAAGGGGATTTTGATTTATGTTTGAGTCTTGAAATTGCATGTTGGTGTTTATGTAGTTTCTTGTTTGTCTTGCAGTCCTTTAATATATTAATGAACAACTTCAACTTTCAAGTTTAACATAAAACAACATATTGCAACTGTGTAGTATGGATTAGATACCGGAGGTTACCTATGGTGATTGGAAATTCATATCTTATGTATAATATTCACATTTTGGATTTCAAGTAAGAAAATTTAGTGATTAAGCAATTTGGAAAATGATCCTTTATATACAATATGTATTTATCTTTATGAAGAACCATGGCGATTGAGTTGCTATGTAACACATTCGACGTATATTTGATGATTTAATATACATTGAAGATGTTACTAAAGTTTTTAACTGATTTCCTGACTTATAATTTTTTTTTCAACAAAGTAGTTCAGTGGTTAGCCCTTTCTCAGTTTTCAACCAAAACTATGTCTAATAATCGCAGCTAGCTTTGACCCTGAATTGGTTTGTAAAATACTTTAAGCAGTTATTAAAATGAGAATATAATTCAGGGTGAAAACTATGTATGCTGCCTAGATCCTTTCTTGTTTTTAAAATCACTACGTGACAAATGACCAACTAAGTATAAAATCGTTTAAAGCATCTTTCTAAAAATTTTAATTCGTCAAACTAAGTCACGATGCTAGATTATACGGAATAACTACTTATTTAATATCTATACATGCCCCACTAGACTAGGATGTGGTGATACTTACTGTTAGTACAAGCTAATTTGATCCAACAATGCGCAACTCTTCTTTTGCTATCTAATCTGAAGTACCTACGTGTTATACAAAACACACGTTAAGTATAACTTAGTTAAACATAAACATAATAATATAAACAATAATTATAATAACACAGCTCTGTAAGATGGCAAATGATCTTCAATTGATGTTGATATCATTTTATCATATACAGAACTGCCTTACTTATATAGTTCATTCGACCAATATAATATTCAAATCATAAGATTTGATCTGTCTTACCAGTCTTGTGTACATTAAGCTTTTTAGCGTAACTACTTGCATAATTGCATTTCAAGTATTATAGTCAAAGTATAAAATCAAGCCATCTGTAATGCAGAATTAGTCATGTATCATGATATCTTAAGAGTCATGTCATTATTATTCTATGTTCATTAAGTGCTCACATGCATAAAAAAAATTTCAACATAAACATGCTTTCAATATGATTCATATCATCTATCAATTTTGTCATAGAATCATGATATCAATGGTTTTATGATCATCAAGTAGTCGTGCTTTTATCACGTAATCATTTGCCTATTATATTCTTTAACCTAGCTATATTTTCATCATGCAATTATTTGCATATCATTTCCTTTTTCATAGTCATACTTCCTTCATGCAATAATTTGCATATCATTTCCTTTATCATAGTCCAAAGTACAAAATCATGTGAAGCTATGGTACGGGAGTCATCACGACACCGTAGTGTCTATGACATCGTAACATCTACATCGCCGAAGCGACTGAAATGAATACGTACTCGAGGACGCTCTTTGCTCCTCATATAATCGCACCTTTTGTGCTATATAACACCGTAGTGTTTGAACTGACTACGTAGAGCCTCTCCTGACTCCGTAGAGTCTTTCTTGCACCGTAGTGCTTTCACGCAGCTGCTAGGACTCTATGGATATTTAACTATACCAAGGATTTTCATGTGAATCTATTGTATACGAGTCCGACATCATAGTGTCTACAACGCCGTAGGGTCTAATTGTGAGTACGTACTCGAGGTCACCCTTTTCTCCTCGCACAACGCCTACATTATCTTTGCACCGAAGTGCCTACATTATCTTAGCACCGAAGTGCCTATATTATCTCAGCACCGAAGTGCCTACATTAGGACGCAGCTGTTAAGTGACTCTATGGATATCCAATTATACCAAAGACTTCACACTAGTACTTGGGCAATTTATTTCATTATAGATCAATCATCATTGTTCATTTAATAGGGCAATTAACATCCCATATTTCATCTTCAATATCCAATTCATCAAAACTATCAACCATAATTCGATAGTGGGCATTTTATGCCCAAAATCTGAAATTCGATTTATCTTAGATAAATCATTATTCCATATCCATGTATCACATATGCCATTTAATATTTCTTTGATCAACATACATTTTTATTATTATCAAAGTTGACTTATTGCAAGTCTTCTTCACATCATATATATATATATATATATATATATATATATATATATATATATATATATAAACAGATAAAAATGCATTTATTTATCCCACATATATAAAAAATAAATATAATACACTCACCTGGGTCATTTATTAGCATGCCTTACTAAATTTTACTCGATTTTTTCCTTCATAGTACCTCGAATCTTCTTTTAATTTGGATTTGACTTGGTTAACCATATGAATATAAACAAACATTTGTTAAATTCACTTCGAACAATATTTCAATCATGCTATCTAATCATTTAACATAAAAATTTTCATAATTTTCATTCTTTCCTTATACTGTCCAAAAATTCATTTTGGTCCTTAATGACCATTTTGAACTTCCAATAATTCTTCTGAGCTTGTTATCAAACATTTAGATACAAAATGTATCAAATTCTATTTCCTGACAGCTTGCACTACCTTCAAAGATTTACTTATATCGAGCAGAATACATACTGGATCTTAATTCCCTTTATATTGAATAAAGTAGATTCAATAACAGTTCTAACGGTATAATCCACATAAATTAATAAAATCTACAAAAATTATGAATATTCTTCAAACTCCCGTCACAGAGCTGCCCTGACCAAAAATTGCTCTGTAAATTTTTTGACCTTTATTCGATTAAATATTCATATCTTTTAACTTGAAACTCAAAATCAGTTTCTGTTTGTTAGAGACGAAACTAGACGAACAAATCTTTACATCAATATAAAATTTATCATCTAAATATTTTGTTAGAATTTATGGTGAATTTTCGAAGTCACTGCCAAAATTAAATCTTCTACATAGCATTTCATAATTAACTTATACTTTATACTAACTTCTTCTTATTTTTCTACTTGTCAATTTAGTCTCATCACTTCAAACCACCAATTCATCATCTTCTTCATCAAATAATTATTCAAAATAATTCCCTCAAATTTTCTTTCTTTGCCAAAATAGTCACTAAAATGCAAAGGTAAGGATTAAAATTTCTTAACTTTGCAATTTAGTTCTCAAATCAACATTACTACCTTAATTCTATTATTTTAACTAAAAAAATCAGATTTAATCTTCATCCAATAATTCATTTCCTATTTGGTCACTTGATTTTGACAAATTGTCAAAATGGTCATTAATTCGGTTCAACATCGGTTTAGCATTCTAACATCAATTTTACATCTTCAACATCATTAATTACATAAATACACTCAAATTTTCATAAAATTCAAATTCGGTCCATTAACTTTGAAGCTTGCCGAATTGGTCCCTTAGCTTCTCTAGGCTCACTTTTCATCCAAACAACATCCGAACATGCTCAAATTAATTTTTCCAACATATATTCTTCATTTACAAGAATTTACACTTAAAACCCCAAATTCTTCCTATATGGCAAATTGGGTGTCTAAACTTTTCAAAGACTTTATTTTAGTCCTAATGCCATAATTAAGCTTCTAAATTCATAATCTCTTCAAATTCATCACTAGGATAATTTTCACAATATTTTCCCTAATTTATCAAACATTCCAAAATAGTCACTTAGAAGACTAGTTAAGGATTTTTCATTCTAACATCAAAATCAAACTTCCGTTATCGTCAATTTTTCATTTTCATCATAAATTTTAAAACCCTAAATAAAATCCCAATTTTTTAGGGTTAGGGTTCTTAACTTCATCATGAAATTAAATACAATCCAAGCTTAATTTCATCAAACCAATTGAATTCATGTAATTCAAGTCCTAATTTCAATTTAGCACATCAATTCTCTAATTCTTTCTCATCAATAATTCAAGTAGTTCTTCACAACACCATGCAATATTGCTACCAAAATGTAAAGAATTGAATATAGAACAAATTATTCTAAAGGATCATACCTTGAATTTTGCTTTAAAGCCTTTAAAATGCCTAGGAAAATTTTGTAAATTTTCCCTCTTTTCTCTCTTGCCTTTCGAAATGTAGGAAGAAGATGAACAAATTTTTGTTCATCTTTCTCCTTATTTATGACATGTGTATTAATTAAATGAATTTTAAATTCATTTAGTTTCTGGATTCCAAATAACCTTCGAGCTAAAACTTATTTTCTAATTTGTCATTATGTAAAAATAGAACCAAATCTAGTTAGAATCCAACTAGAAATATTAAAATATTAATAAAAATAATATTTTTTTAATTTTCCATGGCTTATGGAATTGTCTTTAAAATTTTAATTAGATCCGGTTACCCGATAATCACCTACTATGATTTTCCATTTTTTTTCAAACTATCGGGTAAAATTTGAAATTCTCATAATTCTAACTTCCATAAATAAATATTGTTGACCTACAAAATATTCTATAATTTTGTAAAAATAAAAATCTTGAAATTTTGGCTCGATCCAATATACTAATAATTTATCCGAAATCTTTATCGGATAAAATTCTCTTAAAAATCCTTTATCCGATATCCATACGAATAATATTAACTCGAGCTAATTTCTTTTTATCAATCTCAATTACTGACATGAGACCTTCCCAATAGGTCACCCATCCTATGTCCTGAGCACGCTTAACTTTGCAGTTCGATCTAAATTTAATATCTTATACTGCATTTTTATTCTCGTAATCTATATTAGATTTTTCTACATGATCTGTTTAATCCATGCACATAATAAAATAATTATTGATATATTTTTCAACACTTAGAAATGACTTTTATAACTGTTTTCTATCATATGGTAAAATTTCATAATTTTCAGTTCGATCTAGGTATCCAAATTCTACTTAAACTTTGACTACGATTTTCCCAATAATCGAAATATCGAATCAAACCAGTAATTCCCCATTCAATCCACACCTATAGGTGCTCTATCTATTTATAAAATAAAACACCTAACTTTTGGAAAATTACAACTTTGGTCCTTCAACTTTTCATATTTCTACTTATATCACCCAATTTTTAAAATTTATCATTTTGGTCACTAAACTTTAACCTTGAATTTCCATTCCAATTTTCTTTGGATTTTAACCAAATTTTGCGAGTATTCTATTTTACTCGTTCTCTATCACATGACACCTTAAAACCTCAAAAACTTCTTTTCTACACTCCATAATTGAGAAAATCTCAAATTTTGCATTTTTGTCATTTTTGTTACTAAGTAAGCTTTTATGTCCTTATCTTAGTACTAAATAACCCTAAATTAACATAGCAAATTTTAGGGTATTGCAATTCTTCCCCCTTAAGAAAATTCGTCCTCGAATTTTCAAAACGTACCTGTTTTAAATAGTTTCGGGTACTATTCTCTTATTTTTTTCTTGGTCTCCCAAGTTGCCTCATCCACTTTATGATTCTTCCAAAGGATTTTGACCAATGGAATTTTCTTATTCCTTATTCCTTTTAATTCCATAGGCTAAGATTTTCATTGGTTCTTCGTCATACGTCAAATATCGGGTTATAGTTCAACTTCATTTCCCACAATCATGTGTTGTCAATAATTTAGGCTCGTAACTTATCTTCAAAGATCAGAATAGTTCAATCTAACTATTTTTCTATTAATTTTTTTTTCTTTTTTTCACCATGAACTGGTCCAAGTAGGGTTGAGACACCCTATTCATCGAATTCTTATATGTGGCAGAGCGTTTGTAAGTCCAAACGACATCATTAAGAACTCATAGTATACATAACGAGTGTTGGGTACTGTCTTCGGTATATTTTCTTCTTTAACTTTTAACTGATAATAACCCAATTAAAGGTCGATTCTTTGGAAACACAACTACACCTCGGTACTGGTCAAACAAATCCCCAATCCTTAATAACAGATTATTTATTCTTTATTGTTACCCTATTTAACTGTTGATGATCTATACTTAATTGTAAAGAATCATCTTTCTTCTTTACGAATAATACTGAAGCACTTCATAATAACTCACTCAATCGAATATAACTTCAATCTAATAGCTCTTACAGTTGAGCTTTCAGTTCCTCTAACTGGGTTGGTGCCTTTCTATAAGGTGCTATCAATACCTGCTTTATTCTTGAATTAAACGTCAATATCGAACTGTACCTCTTAATTTGGAGGTAATCCTAGTAATTCATCCGAAAACACATTTGGGAGTTTCTTTGCAATCGGAGTATTCTATATCTTCTTATAATTATTGTACCAGTTCTCTGTTATACAGATAATTCATTCTGAATAGAAGTTAACTATCATATTTATTTCACTGTGTTGTATCCACTATGGGTCTTTCTTAACCCTTAAAAATTTGTCAACTGACGAAATCTAACAGCATCTTATTTTTCTTATAACCATTAGAGTCTCATTCATACTATTGAGGAGCTACATCAAGGTATACAAGCAATATATCAGTAGCATCACATCCTAGGGGCATGTACACTTTAATAAAATCATATTGGACTCGGTTTAACCTTCAGAATCGGCTAAACCTTTGCTCTGATACCACTAAATGTAACACCCTCAACGTATATTTGATGATTTAATATACATTGAAGATGTTACTAAAGTTTTTAACTAATTTTTTTACTTGTAAATTTTTTTTCAACAAAGTAGTTCAGTGGTTGGCCCTTATCGGTTTTCAAACAAAACTATGTCTAGCAACTGCAGTTAGTTTTGACTTTGAATTGGTTTGTAAAATACTTTAAGCAGTTATTAAAATGAGAATACAATTCAGGATGAAAACTATGTATGTTGCCTATATCCTTTCTTGTTTTTAAAATCACTATGCGATAAATGACCAACTAAGTATAAAACCGTTTAAAGCATCTTTCTAAAATTTTTAGTTCGTTAAACTCAGTAATGATGCTAGGTCATACGGAATAGCTACTTATTTAATATCTATACATGCCCCACTAGACTAGGATGTGGTGATACATACTATTAGTACAAGCTAACGTGATCCAACAATGTGCAGCTCCTCTTTTGCTATCTAATCCGAAGTACCTACGTGTGATACAAAACACACGTTAAGTATAACTTAGTGAAACATAATCATAATAATATAAACAATAATTATAATAACACAGCTCTGTAAGATGACATGATTTTTAATTGCAGTTGATATCATTTTATCATATATAAAACTGCCTTACTTATATAATTCATTTGACCAATATAATATTCAAATCACAAGATTTGATCTGTCTTACCAGTCTTGTGTACATTAAGCTTTTTAGCGTAACTACTTACATAATTGCATTTCAAGTATTATAGCTAAAGTATAAAATCAAGCTATATGTAATGCAGAATTAGTCATGTATCATGACTATCTTAAGAGTCATGTCATTATTGTTCTATGTTCATCAAGTGTTCACATGAATAAAAATTTCATCAACATAAACATTCTTTCAATATGATTCATATCATCTATCAATTTTGTCATAAAATCATGATATCAATGTTTCATGATCATCAAGTAGTCGTGTTTTTATCACGTAATCATTTGCCTATCATATTCTTTAACATAGCTATACTTTCATCATGCAATCATTTGCATATCATTTCTTTTATCATAGTCATACTTCCTTCATGCATATTATTTCCTTTATCATCGCCCAAAGTACATAATCATGTGAAGCTATGGTACGCGAGTCATCACAACACCGTAGTGTCTATGACGTTGTAATGTCTACATCGTCGAAGCGACTGAAATGAGTACGTACTCGAGAACACTTTTTGCTCCTCATATAATCGCACTTTTTGTGTTATGTAACACCGTAGTGTTTGAACTAACTTCGTAGAGTCTTTCCTGCACCGTAGTGATTTCACGCAGCTGCTAGGACTCTATGGATATCCAACTATACCAAGGATTTTCATGTGAATCTATGGTATACGAGTTCGACATCGTAGTGTCTACAACGCCGTAGCGTCTAATGGTGAGTACGTACTTGGGGACGCCCTTTGCTCCTCGCACAACACCTTAGTGTTTTTCTCAGCACTGAAGTGCCTACATTATCTCAGCACCGAAGTGTAGGGGTGTGCATTATTCGATTTTAACCGACTGAACCGAATTTTTTCGGTTAATTCAGTCGGTTAATTTTAGGTAAGTTTGGTTAACGGTGAATTTTTTTTAGAAATTCGGTTATCGGTTAATTCAGTTCGAAATCGGTTAATTAACCGAATTAACTGAATTATTATATATTAAATATTATATATATTACATATATTTATTTTGGTCATTGAACTTTTAAAAATTATAAAATGATCATTAAATTTTTTGATATATTATAAAATGTTCATTGAACTTTTATCAAATTAGCATAAAATGAAAGTTCAGTGACTAAAAAGGTCATTTTAGCATAACTTAGTGACCAATTATGTAATTTACGCAAAATTTTATAACAAATTTCGGTTAATTCGAAAACCGACCGAATTAACCGAAATAATTTCAGTTCGGTTAATTCGGTTAAGGCTAATTCATTCGGTTAACGGTTAAAGTTCTAAAATTTTTGGTTAATTCGGTTATGATTAATTCGGTTCGGCCACCGACCGAATTAACCGAATGCACACCCCTACCGAAGTGCCTACATTATCTCAGCACCGAAGTGCCTACATTAGGACGCAGCTGCTAAGTGACTCTATGGATATCCAATTATACCAAAGACTTCACACTAGTACTTGGGCAATTTATTTCCTTATAGATCATCCCATATTTTATCTTCAATATCCAATTCATCAAAACTATCAACCATAATTCGATAATGGGCATTTCATACCCAAAATCTGCACATATGCCATTTAATATTTCTTTGATCAACATACATTTTCATTATTATCAAAGTTGACTTATTGCAAGTCTTCTTCACATCATATATATATAAACACATAAAAATGCATTCATTCATCTCACATATATAATAAATAAATAAAATACACTCACCTAGGCCATTTATTAGCATGCCTCACTAAATTTTACTTGATCCTTTCTTTCATAGTACCTCGAATCTTCTTTTGATTCGGATTTGACTTGGTTAACCACATGAATATAAACAAACATTTGTTAAATTCACTTTGACCAATATTTCAATCAAGCTATCTAATCATTTAACATAAAAATTTCCATAATTTTCCTTCTTTTCTTATACTATCCAAAAATTCATTTTGGTCCTTAATGACCATTTTGAACTTCCAATAATTCTTTCGAGCTTGTTATCAAACATTTAGATACAAAATGTATCAAATTCTATTTCCTGACAGTTTGCACTACCTTCAAATATTTACTTATATCGGACAGAATACATACTGGATCTTAATTCCCTTTATACTGAAGAAACTAGATTCAATAATGGTTCTAACGGTATAAGTTACATAAATTAATAAAATCTACAAAAATTATGAAAATTCTTCAAACTCCATTTACAGAGCTGCCCTGACCAAAAATTGTTCTGTAAATTTTCTGACCTTTATTCGATTAAAAATTCATATCTTTTAACTCGGAACACGAAATCAGTTTCCGTTTGTTGGAGGCGAAACTAGACGAAAATTTTTTACATAGATATAAAATTCATCATCTTAACATTTTTGTAGAATTTATGGTGAATTTCCAAAGTCACTGTCAAAATTCAATCTTCTACGTAGCTTTCCATAATTAACTTCTACTTTATACTAACTTTTTCTTATTTTTCTACTTGTCAATTTACTCCCGTCACTTACTTCAAACCACCAATTCATCTTCTTCTTCATCAAATAATTATTCAAAATAATTCTCTCAAATTTTCTTTCTTTGCCAAAATAATCACTAAAATGCAAAGGTAAGGATTAAAACTTCTTAACTTTGCAATTTAGTCCTCAAATCAACATTACTATCTTAATTCTATTATTTTAACTAAAAAATCAGATTTAATCCTCATCCAATAATTCATTTCCTATTTGGTCACTTGATTTTGACATATTGTCAAAATGGTCACTAATTCGATTCAACATCGATTTAGCATTCTAACATCAATTTCACATCTCCAACATCATTAATTACATAAATACACTCAAATTTTCATAAAATTCAAATTCGGTCCTTTAACTTTGAAGCTTGCCGAATTGGTCCCTTGGCTTATCTAGGCTCACTTTTCATTCAAACAACATTCTAACATGCTCGAATTAATTTTTCTAACATATATTGTTCATTTCCAAGAATTTACACTTAAAACCCCAAATTCTTCCTATATGGCAAATTGGGTGTCTAAACTTTTCAAGGACTTTATTTTAGTCCTAGTGCCATAATTAAGCTTCTAAATTCATAATCTCTTCAAATCCATCACTAGTATAATTTTCACAATATTTTCCCTAATTTATCAAACATGCCAAAATAGTCACTTAGAAGACTAGCTAAGGATTTTTCATTCTAACATCAAAATCAAACTTCCAATATCATCAATCTTTCATTTTCATCATAAATTTCAAAATCCTAAATAAAATCCCAAATTTTTAGGGTTAGGGTTCTTAACTTCATCATGAAATTAAATACAATCTAAGCTTAATTTCATCAAAACAACATTGAATTCATGTAATTTAAGTCCTAATTTCAACTTAGCACATCAATTCCCTAATTCTTTCTCATCAGTAATTAAGTAGTTCTTCACAACACCATACAATATTGCTACCAAAATGTAGAGAATTGAATATAGAACAAATTATTCTAAAGGATCATACCTTGAATTTTGCTTTAAAGCTTTCAAAATGCCTATGGAAAATTTTGTAAATTTTCCCTCTTCTCTCTCTTGCCTTTCGAAATGTAGGAAGAAGATGAACAAATTTTTGTTCATCTTTTTCCTTATTTATGCCATGTGTATTAATTAAATGAATTTTAAATTCATTTAATTTCTTGATTCCAAATAACCCTCCAACTAAAACTTATTTTTTAATTTGTCATTATGTAAAAATCGAGCCAAATCTAGTTAGAATCCAACTAGAAATATTATAATATTCATAAAAATAATATTTTATGAATTTTCCATGGCTTATAGAACTGTCTTTAAAATTTCAATTCGATCCGATTACCCGATAATCACCTACTACGATTTTCTATTTTTTTTCAAACTATCAGGTAAAATCTGAAATTCTCATAAATCTGACTTCCATAAATAAATATTGTTGACCTACAAAATATTCCGTAATTTTGTAAAAATTAAAATCTTGAAATTTTGGCTCGGTCCAATAAACTGATAATTTATTCGAAATCTTTATCAGATAAAATTCTCTTAAAAGTCCTTTATCTGATATCCATTCAAATTATATTAACTCGAGCTGATTTCTTTTTATCAGTCTCAATTATTGACATGAGACCTTCCCAATAAGTCACCCATCCTATGTCCTAAGCACGCTTAACTTTGCAGTTCGATCTAAATTCAATATCTTATACGGTATTTTTATTCTGTAATCTATATTAGATTTTTCTACATGATCTGTTTAATCCATGCACATGATAAAATAATTACTGATAAATTTTCAACACTTGGAAATGACTTCTATAACCGTTTTCTATCATGTGGTAAAATTTCATAATTTTCAGTTCGATCTAGGTATCCAAATTCTACTTGACTACGATTTTCCCAATAATCGAAATATCGGATCAAACCAGTAATTTCTCATTCGATCCACACCTATAGGTGCTCTATATATTTATAAAATAAAACACATAACTTTTGGGAAATTACAACTTTGGTCCTTTAACTTTTCATATTTCCACTTCTATCACCCAAGTTTTAAAACTTATCATTTTGGTCACTAAACTTTAACCTTGAATTCTCATTCCAGTTTTCCTTAGATTTTAACCAAATTTTGCGAGTATTCTATTTTACTCGTTCTCTATCACATGGCACCTTAAAACCTTAGAAACTTCTTTTCTACAGTCCATAATTGAGAAAATCCTAACTTTTGCATTTTTGTCATTTTAGTTACTAAGTAAGCTTTTAAGTCTTTGTCTTAGTACTAAATTACCCTAAATTAACATAGCGAATTTTGGGGTATTCATGCTATGATTCTTCTATATGTTCTGATTTTGACTTCTCTTTTTGCATATGCAGAGACGATGATTGGTCCATTGAAGGGAAGAGTAACACTCTTTCTATCCCGTCATACTACATTGATGGAAATGTAATTATCCTACATAATTTTTTATGGCTTCTTCCTATATTGAAGTAGTAGTAATATTCAATATAGCTTTAACTTGGGCAATCTGTTAAATGCTTTTGTCAAGTGGCACGGATCTTGGGCATGACAACAAGTTAAGAAGATGTCTTTGGCAAGGCAATATTAGTTTGAACCAATTGCATGTGTACATTGATTCTTTGTCTAGGGCAACATAAACTCCATGCAGAATATAGTGTTATTTTATGAAGATAGAACTTACATGAACGATTTGTTTATTTTCATTTGTCTATGAACTTGTAGTGATTGGCATTCACCATAAAAGCCTTACATAACTTTCTTTTTGTAGTCAGTTATCTGCTTGGATGGAGAAGACTGCAATGTTAGAAGTCTATCCACAATCTTTGAAGGAGATCCCAATCTTGATACATCAATTGCTTGTGACTCTTGTGATATATGGTAAACTTGAAACTTCTATTTACCCCCCTATATGTTTGCATTTTTCTCAGTTTGTAATTTTTTTTTCATCGGGGTTCTGTAGCGACCTGAGGATCCGGGGCTTCCTCAAAAAACTCGTATTTTGGCGATGTGTGGGGAAGCTTATGTATTTGAATCGTAAAAAATGTAAAAAATAAATAGTCGCCACCGGTTACTTGGATAAGGTAGACCGGACACCAAAAAGTAAACCAGAGATGGTTCGGGAGTTGGTTATTACTGGGGAATGATTAGCACTCCTCTACGCCCAAAATCGGTACTTAAAGGTTCGCATTATATTTATTAAGGAAAACAAATATTCGAATTAATTTAAAATTTAATTTTCGAAATGCATGTATGCGTGACAGTTAAAAATTCGCCTTGATATTCGTGACGTACCGGAGACCCAGATGGCACTCCCAATAGAAATATCAGAACAATAAGGCCTAAAATTATATGCATCAATTATATATATGAACAGTAAAAAATATAACAATAAATAAATAATATAAATATTAAAAAAAGTACGACAAATCAAAAGTTGTCTTGGTATCCACGGCATTCAGAGGAGATGACACTCAGAGACCGGGATGATATTCCCAATAGAAATATCAGAACAATGGGGCAAGACACTGTATGCGGTATTTACACGAATAACTAATAATGGAAAAGTTAATAATAATTTATAGAGTATAAAATATATATATATACATAATAAATAATATATACTTAATAATACACTAAATATATTATATATAAATATAATATACATTATATATAATACTATATACACGTTTAATATGCATAATAATATACTATATATATTCTATATATTATATAAATATATACATATACATTTCACATTATAATAATTTATTATAAATACATATAAATATATTATACTAACATTATATATGCATATATAAATATATTAAACATATATTATACATATTATATTATTTACATATATATTAACTATAATAAATAAACAAGTAATAATAATAATAATAAAACGTATCGAATATGACATAAATACATAGGTAAAGGACTAAAATTAAAGAAAACAAAAAAAACAGTGCAGAAATTAAATCAAAATTAAATTCCATATTAAAATTAAAATATTTACAAGGTTTTGGGACTAAATTCGTAATTATACATTCGCATTAAGACCAAATTGAAAACTATTGAGAGTTTGAGGGACCAAAAATGTAAATATCCCATTTAAAACTGATTTAATTGGATTTCAAGACCACATTGCAAAACATTCAAAACTTTCAGGGACTGATGAGGTAATTAAACCATGCGGTAGACCCATTTTGAAAATATTTTTTGGGGCGAAGGGACTAATAGAGAAATTTTCCCATTAAAAATATGATTGAATTTAATTTGGTGACTAAATTGCAAAACTTTTTTAAACATTCAAGAACTGCGGAAGTAATTATTCTATGCGGAGGGACTAAAAAGTAATTTGCCTATTTTTCAAAAATGCACGGGTCCTCCCCGAGTCGGGTCACTACGCTGGATCTGGGATGAAACGACGTCGTTATGGGCCAAAATTCAAATGCTCGAAATGGCGCCGTTTAATGGGCTTATAAATCCGAATTTTTACCCCAAAAAAATTATTTTACACTGAGTTTAAAAAAATTCCCAAACACTCTCAACCTCCTTCTCGGTCGGGCTGGACGTCAGCCATCTGTCCGCTGTGGGCAGCCGCTGGCCAGCGGAGGAGCACCGCCACCCACGGCGGCCGGAGTCACCCAAAAGGCACCCTAAGGTATTGTTTTTTATCCCTAACTTGAATCTAGTACTTTTTAAAAAAAAAAACTTTCTCTAGAATGCTAGATCTAAAAAACCGAAAAGGTTTTTATTTTTTAGAAAAATATTTACCTTCTCTTTTATTCCTTCAGTTTTTTTTTTTTGCTTTGAATCTTTTTCTTTTTGCTTTTAAGCACTCTTTTTTATTTCAAATCCCTATTTTTTATTATTCGAATTGAAAAAAAAACTATTACATTGTATATTTGTGTTTAAATACCCGAAAAATGAGAGTACAACTTGCATGATTTTTGTCTATTTTTTTTGCTTTTTTGCAGGTTCTGACGACTTAGGCGGTGGTGCCAGTCAAGTGGTTGGTGGGCGGTGTGAGTGGCCAATGGCGTCGCGCGTGGCAGCCACGCGCGGGGAGTTGGGCAAATAAAGGGGTGTTGCGGCAGATGGGGTAGATGAGGGGTTGGTAGTTTTTTTTAATATTTAGGGTGGTTAGGGATATTTTGGGTTATGGGTTAATGGGTATGTAATTGGGTATTTAGGTCTGATTGGTTTAGTTGGATTTAGGCTTGGTTTGTTTGTAATGGATTGGGTATTTGGGTATTATGGATTTTGGGTTGTTTTTAATTGGGCTCAAAGGCTCGGACAAAAATAGGTTACTACAGCTGCCCCTCTTTGTGCATTGTTGTGGAACAAGAATAGATCAAAGACAAAAGAGCAACCGTTTTTGTTCGGTCGATCAGGGTTTCTTTCTCTAGCCAGTGCTTATTCTTTGGGCTTTCACTTGATCTTATTTGTCATTCTTGTAAGCAAAATCTTCAAAATTGAGGAGACCAAATTCTTCAAATCGGAGGATCCGTTGGGGAAGCAAAATGAGTTTGGTTTGCTACGACTCTGCTGATGACGCAATACCTGAAGAATATTTAACCTGGCTGCAACATTGACGAAGAGGCAAAATCTGCAAAACTTGATCTAGCTACAACACTGATGAAGCGACATGATCGAAGGATGAAGGTTCTGACATTTGATCCAGCTACAAAACCGACGTGGAGACGAGATCGAAGGGTGAATGTTTTGATATTTAATCTAGCTGCAACATTGACGAAGAGGCAGGATCAAATAATGAAGGTTTGAACATTTGATTCAAAAATATTTATTGTTAGATTTCTTTTGCATTTTTCTCAAATGCATAGAGATCAATGGTTTTGAGTTGCCTTTACTGTCAATCGTTTGTTCCGGGCTAGCTGTACCATTTCCTTGGGTACAATCAGTTTATACCAATCATGATATTGAATTTTTTAAAGGATTTATTTTCCTTTGACCATTCGTAAAAATTGATTTTCGATGGACATTTGAATTATCTATTATCTTAAACTTTTTCGTGTTTAAGCACGTTGCGCCAACATTTCTGTCGGACTTGCCAAAATAGCTTTGATACAACCACTACACTAACGAAGAGACATGATCAAAAGATAAAGGTTCTTATGTCTGATCCAGCTACAACTGATATGATCTGAAAGAGTAGATTTAGCTCAGCTACAATACCCAACGAAGAGGCAAGACCGAAGAATAGTATAGTTCAACCAAGCTACAACACTTGACGAAGAGGCAAGCTCTGAAGTCAATAGGGTTAATCCAGCTACAACACCGTCAAAGAGGCAGGATCGAAAGTTAGATTTGACCAAGCTACAACACCCGACGAAGAGGCAAGGTCTGAAGTCATTAGGGTTGACCCAACTACAATACAGATGAAAAGACAGGATCGGAAGTTAGATTTGACCAAGTTATAACACCCGATGAAAAGGTAAGGTCTGAAGTCAATAAGGTTTAATCTAGCTAAAACACCTAACGAAGAGGCGGGATCTAAAAGAATAGATTTTAGGCCCAGCTACAACACCCGACGAAGAGGCAAAACCGGAGGATAGTATAGTTCGACCAAGCTACAACACCTGACAAGAGGCAAGGTCTAAAGTCAATAAGGTTGATCCAGCTACAACACCTAATGAAGAGGCAGGATCTGAAGTCAGTAAATTTGGTCCAGCTACAACACCGACGAAGAGGCAATAACTGAAGTCAGTAAGTTTGGTTCAGCTACAACACTGACGAAGAGGCAAAACCAAAATTTAGATTTGACCAAGCTATAACACCCGGCGAAGAGGCAAGGTCTAAAGTCAGTAAGGTTGATCCAGCTACAGCACTGACGAAGAGGTAAGATCTAAAAGAATAAATTTTGGCTCAGCTACAACACCCGGTGAAGAGGCAAGACCGGATGATAGTATAGTTCAAACAAGCTATAATACCTGACAAAGAGGCAAGGTCTAAAGTCAATAAGGTTGATCCAACTACAACACCTGACGAAGAGGTAGGATCTGAAAGAGTAGATTTGGCCCAGCTACTACACCCACGAATAAGCAAGACCGAAGGATAGCATTTTGGGTCCAGTCATTCCATCAACGGAGGAACTAGATTGAATAGCATCTTGGAATACAGTCACTCCATCAACGAAGGGACACAATTAAATGACAGTAACTTGATTTTTCTCTTTTTGATTTTTTTCTTTTTTTAATTTTTTAATTTTTTAATTTTTTAATTTTTTGTTTTTTACAACTATAAGAAAGAGACAAGATTCGAGGAAGAAGTTTGGTCTAGCTGCAACACCGAGTAAGACTTGGAGGGTTTGATCCGCTATACCCTTGACGGAGAGACAAGATCTGGAAAATATAAGATCCACCGCACCTCTGACAGAGAGATGAGATCTGGTTAGAAAATTTGCTTTGACGAAAAAGCAAAATCTATAAAACGTTTAATCTACTACATCATCAACAGAGAGACGAGATATGGAATGTATGGGGATCCACTATACCACCGACGAAGAGATGAGATCTGGAGGAAAATTTGATCTTGCAATACCACTGATGGAAAAACGAGATCAGAAAAAAGTGGGATCCGCTACACCACTAATAGAGGCGGAATCGAGAAAAAATGGTTCTGCTACTCCATGGCGGGAGTCATGACCTAAAAATGAAAGAAAATATTAGTTAGTAATTGTTCAAAAGTTTTACTGTTGTTATCTGGATGTTTGAGCTTTCTATGTATTCGGCCTCCTTCATGGTTAAAGGTTGATCATCACGTTGTTGCCCCCTTAGTTGAGGTCTTTTGGTCTTTTCCTCAGACCTGGTTGTATGTGCAAGCAAAAATAAATGCATGAATGCACCTAATTTTTATGTCTAATGCTTGTGTCTAGCCTAAATGTGTATGCACTTGCACGATTTTTTTTCAATACATGCAAAAATGTTTTAATGCGAGATGAATGCTACTAAATGCATGAGTATAACATGATTCTTTTCTGGCCCTCAAAGGGATGCCCCTGACTCCTACTGGTCATGTCGGGATCTTGGTCTTTTGCGTGAGGCGGTGCCCCAACCTCCTTCGGGTTCGATTATCTTTCTTTGGATCAACTCTCAACTGGGTACATGCCCCCAAAAAAATTCATTACCATCGTCTGAGACTGCTCCTGTAGCAAATTTTAAACTTTGGAGCGCATTAGATTGTCTCTGGTTCAAGTTCGCAGGTTCACGAAAGCTCATTATTAAAATAATCCTTTAGGAAACAGAAGTGTAATTCTAGAAGAGTGGTAGTGAATGTTTGTTCTTGAAATACGTTAGGGGCTCTCAAGTTTAAAGACGTCTCAATTTCTACACTCTGAATTTAGGATGCTCAAAATTGAACTTTAGAGTGATGTTATTCATGCATTTCAGATACGAACAAAATATACTTATATTGCAACTTATAGTTTTTTAGCCCTTACAAAAGATTCCCACTGCCATCGGGCTTAGGAAAATAAGAATTGTTCACACAAAAACATTGTTTTGAAAGTGATGAAAACTACAAGGGACCTACAATGGTCAAGATAGTGCAATACTTAAGCCTGACAGACATGGCCTAGTTCAAAAATATCACTGACACACTCTTATTTGGCGTCTTCATGCTTCGGTAAGGGATCTTTGTTCGTGGTTGTTCCCACCGAGATGTCAAAGCTTACCACCCTAAGTTTAATAATTTTTTTCACCAGCCTATTGAAACCAATGCAATTCTCAATTGTGTGGACAACTTGTCCTGCGTGAAAATCACATCTTGCGTTGGCATCATACCATCTTAGGAAGGGAAGTTGTAATAGATCCTGGTAGAAAGGAGACACCATATGGATATCGTACAACTGTTTGTACAGTTCCCTATAGGAAACTAGTAATAAAGTAAATTCTATCTTCTCATTATTCTTTCTTTGACCGGAATCTTGGCTTGAGGAATTGTGAGACTTTGGGTTGCATCATCGTCACTGGTTTTCAATAACCGGTATTATAAACTCCTGAAGAGTTCACTTCACTGTATCTTTTTTCATACGATCGAACGAGCTTCCACCGGTGTCGATCTTTTCATTTTTAACAACATTCTCGACGAGCTCACCAAATAGCACTAGATCGGCAAAGTTAGTAGTTGCATTACCTATAAGGCGATCTAAGATTGGACCCTTCAATGTTTGGATGAATATGACCACTGTCTCTTTTTCACCAAGAGGAGGTTGGACTTGTGCTGCTACATCTCTCCAAAGTTGCGTACTGTCTAAAGCTTTCACTAGACTTCTGCTTCATGTGTTGTAGAGACCAACGGTCTGGCACCATAACATTAACGTGTTGGTACTATTCCAGAAAAGCATTGGCCAAGTCTTCCCATGATTTTATCTGATGACGACTTAATTAATTATACCATGTGGTGGCAGATCTTGATAGACTATCTTGAAAATAGTGTATCAATAGCTTGTCATCTCTATCGTATCATATCATCCTCCGACAGAACATAGTGAGGTTAGCTCGAGGGCATGTAACACCTCATTCTCATATTCAACTACCGAATATGAGTTAGGGATGTCACAGAACAATAACATGATTTTTATTCAAAAATTCTATAAATTTAAAACCTTTGAAAATATTTATATCGACTAATACAAAAAATTGGAGCTCCTTTACTTTTAAAAAATAAATTTGATTGTTCAAGGAATATCATATGTTGAACTAAAATAGACAAATTAATCCAATTTATACATGCCACTAAAATAAATTAAAATCATTAAGTAGGATGTCAGTACTGTGGCAGCTTGATGAAAATTTCTGAACTTGATGCAACTCTTTACTTCGTCCAATGATTCGAACCACCTACGTGTGCACAATCAACACACGCTAAGTACGAACTTAGTGAGGCAATAAACGAAGTTAATAAAAAAAATTAAACTTATTCGACTTCATGACAACTTTTATATAACATGATATATGCCAATGCATCAACTTTCACATTGCATTAGTAATGATTTACTACATGCCAATGTCATAAGACTTTCATGCTTGTCCATTTGTCATAATCTGCCATATATCCATAAATGTATCATGATCACTAGATATGTATTACCATCATGTTAATCATATATTAACATAATATAAACCAGATATAAATTTCTTACCAATATACTTGCCATTTATTCCAAAAGCTCATAAGCTTATTGACCTATTTATCATTTATTAACCAATAAACCATAGCCCAAATATAAGCCTATGAAGACCCTGGGTACACGAGTCAAATATGCACCGAAGTGTAAATACACATAAGGTTGTGCCCACCATAATACACATAAGGTCGTATCCACCATATGCACTAAGTGTCCTTTATATACACTATAGTGCTAAACCGAATATGCAACGTGCTGCTAGACTCTATGGCATGCCAACTATACCTTGTCCCTCAATGACATACTTGGGCATATACTCTATATTTATTTCATCCATGGCAATGTATATCGACATAACTTAACATTGGGCAGTTCATACCTGAAATAACATTCATAATATAACATCATATATAACTAGTGATCCATGCATTTATATTCAACTTTTGACATATTTAGAATATGTCAAATATATGATTAATGACATAAATATCATGCCAATATAAACAAGGTAGACTCATCGCAAGTCTTCCTAATGATTTATAAAACATCCATATATCATGTTTGTTTGCATTGCACTCACCTTGACACTTCTTATCCCAAACTAAATTGAATAACCTAAGAGAACTTCAAGCTTGGTCATTGCTTTATGTACTGAATTTTTGATTTCTCGGGTTTACTTGAATACTTCACATTCATCCCTTACAAGCACAAATTAATAACACCGATAAGGTACTTATTTTATAATAAGTCAGTCTACGCTACCTTTAAAGAAATATTTATATAAAATAATCTACAACTCAGAATTCGATTATGTTTATTTTGACAGAAACTAGATTCGATAAGCTATTCAACCATATAAACTAATAGCTCAAATTCAACTCGTACAATTTATGACGAATTTTTAAAGTCAAATTCCAGTGCTGAATTTCGGAGCATACTGGTATTCTGTTTTTTGACCTTTCATCACTTAAAAATTCATATCTTTTGATATACAAATTGAAATCGGTCACCGTTTGTTTTAAACAAAACTATACTGAACTAGGAATACAACGGTATAAGGATCAATTTCTAATTATGTTTTTAGAATTTATGGTGAACTTCCAAACTCACTGATACATACTAAATTTTCTGGGTAGATTCGTAAATTTGATCTTTAACATTCTTTCACCATTCCAACACTTCAAATTAACCTTCAATTACATTATTCCAACATTTTCCTTTCATGACAAACTCCAAATTTAACTTGATTCCAATATCCCTAAATTAATCTTGACTTGCCAAAATTAGGGGTTTTACTTTACACTTGAAATCAAGCTTAGAAAAGCTAATTAAACACTTAATCCTTCAAAATCAAACCAAAAATAAATTTATATCCATAAAACCTAAACTTTAATCCTTCAATTTCATGAGCATAGCTTAACCAATCCAAGAAATTTTTATACCAAATGATAGAGAATTCAAAGAAGATCAACTTTGCATTTCATAACTAAACCCTAAATCCAAGCCATTTAGGGAGAAAAATAAAAAAAAAATTGAAATTCTTACCTTTTCTCTTTGAACCTCATGTACATAGAGAAGAAAGATGAACCAAAATTCCAACTTTTCTTTACTTTCATGCCAAATGGTAATATTTAATCATATTTAACAAAATCTCCTTAATAGTCAAATGACTATTTTACCCTTGATATCCAATGCTCTAAAGCTTGCCACTTGTCAAAATATTCATCCAATGGTCATAAATAAACCAATAAGTTAGTAGTTACCAATTTTGCCCTTGTGATATTCCAAAACTACACTCTTGCCATTATTCTTTTAACGGCTCATATATAACATGGAAAATCAACTTAAATCCAATGGTCCATGTTAAATCCTTCCAAATTAAGGCATGGAAAAGATATTATTAATCTTGTCTTATCATCTAACAAAATATCTCCAACATTCGATTTAATCCGATTATCCGAATTTTTCTCGAACTTAACCCTTTTCTAGCTTTTAACACAATTTCTATACCAAAAATCTGAGTAACACAAAAACATCATTCTTGGGGGTAAACTATTCATTTACAGGACTAAAATACATAACTTTCAAAAATTACAATTTAGTCCCTAAACTTTTCCTATGTTTATACTTTAGTCACCAAACTTTCATTTTATTCATTTTGGTCACTAACCAAAATTTTGAGGTATTACAATTCTCCCCCTTAAGAAAATTCATCCTTGAATTTCCTTTATGTACTTGGTTCAAAAAGATACGGATACTGCTCTTTCATTGCTTCCTCCGTTTCCCAAGTAGCTTCTTCCACTTTGTGGTTTCTCCACAGAATTTTAACTAGAGGAATATTTTTGTTCCTTAATTGCTTTTCTCCTCGAGATAAGATTATTACAGGTTCTTCATCGTATTTCAAATTCGGTTGAATATCAATTTCTTCTGGTGTAATGACATGCGAATGATCTGATCGATATTTTTGAAGCATGGACACATAAAACACGTCATGGACCTTACTCACTTCCGGTGGTAATTCTAGTTGATGTGCCACTAGACCAACCCTTTTTCAAAATTTCATAAGGACCAATGAATCTTGGACTAAGTTTGCTTTTCCCTCCAAATCGTAATATCTTTTTCCAAGGTGAAACCTTTAAAAATACTTTATCTCCAACTTTAAACCAATATCTTTTCTTTTAAGATTTGAGTACGACTTTTGTTTGTCAGAAGCGGCCTTGAGATTATCTTGAATTATCTTTACCTTGTCCTTCATTTCTTGAACAAGATCTGGTCCAATGATTTTTCGATCCTCTAGTTCAAACCAATTCAATGGTGTTCGGCATTTTCTTTCATATAATGCCTCATCAGGTGCCATCTTTATACTTGATTGGTAATTGTTGTTATAAGAAAACTCAGCTAATGGAAAATATTTTTCCCATGAGCCTGTAAAATTCATTATATACGCTTTGGGCATATCTTTGAGTATTTGAATAGTCTTTTCTGACTGTCCATCCGTTTGAGGATGGAAAGCAGTATGGAAGTGTAGTCGAGTTCCCAATGCTTCATCTAATGCATTCCAAAACCTTGAAGTTAACTTTGGATCTCTATCGAATATAATAGACATAGGAACACCATGTAATCTAACAATTTCCTTAATATATAACTTCGCTAACTTATTCAATGAGTAGTCTGTTCGAACTGGTATGAAATGTGTTGTTTTAGTCAATCGATCCACAATCGCCCAAATCGAATCCTTCTTACTTGGCGTCAGTGATAAGCCTGTTACAAAATCCATAGTAACATTTTCCCACTTCCATTGTGGAATTGAAATTGGTTGAAGTAATCTTGATGGAACTTGATGTTCTGCCTTTACTTGTTGGCAAGTTAAACATTTAGCAACGAACTTGGTGATAGCTCGTTTCATCCCAGGCCACCAAAATCGACTCTTTATATCTTGATACATTTTGTTGCCAACTGGATTAATAGTTAAAAGACTGTAATGTGCCTCCGAAATGATTTCCTTCTTTAGCTCCTCATCTTTAGGAATGTATACGCATCCCTTGTAGAATATGCATCCATTTAATTTTATTTCAAAGTGTTTAGATTCGCACGTTCAACTTGCTTATTCTTTTTTAAGCATTTCTCATCATTTTCTTGTAACTCTTTAATTCTTATTATCAAGGTAGACTTAATTTGAAGTTTAATCATTATTGTACCATTTTCTTGTAATTTCAACTGAGCATTCAATGCTCTCAAAGCAGAAAATGTTTTCTGGCTAAGTGTGTATGCTTCTAAATTAGCCTTCCCTAGATGATAATCAACAATTACATCATAGTCCTTAATCAATTTTATCCACCTTCTTTGCCTGAAATTAAGCTCCTTTTGGAATAACAAATATTTCAAACTTTTATGATCCGTGAAGATGTAGCACTTTTTACCACATAAATAGTGACGCCAAATCTTTAAAGCAAACACTACTATAACCAACTCTAAATCATGGGTAGGATAATTTCTTTCATGAGTTTTGAGTTGTCGAGAAGCATATGCTACAACCTTCCCTTCTTGTATCAATACACACCCCAAACCATTATGGGATGCATCACTATATATTATAAAATCCTTCCCTGATTCTAGTTGTACCAAAATAGGAGCTTCTGTTAATATCCTCTTTAATTTGTCAAAGCCTTCTTAACATTTATCTATCCAAACAAATGGCACATCATTTCTTAATAGCTTAGTTATTGGAGCAGCAATCATTGAAAATTCTTTCATGAACCGCCGATAATAACCAACTAATCCCAAGAAACTTCTCACCCCAGAGACATTCTGAGGAATTTTCCATTCTAGGATTGCTTGAACCTTTTTAGTATCGACTCGAATCCCTTCAGCTAAAACTATATGTCTATGGAAAGCTACTTCAGACAACCAAAATTTCACACTTTGACAGCTTTGCATATATTTTCTTTTCTCAGAGGATCAAAAGAACTACTCGGAGGTAAGTATCATGATCCTCTTTGGTTTTAGAATAATCCAATATATCATCTATGAATACCACCACAAATTGGTCTAAATATGGCTGAAATACCCAATTCATTAGATCCATAAAAGCTACTGGTGCATTTGTAAGTCTAAAAGGCAATACTACAAACTTATAATGCATGTATTTAGTTTTGAAAGTTGTCTTTGGTATACCTGCTTCTTTGATCTTCAATTAATGATACCCCAATCGAAGATCAATTTTAGAAAACATTGTTGTTCCTTTAAGTTGATCAAAGAGATCATCAATCCTTGGCATAGGATATTTATTCTTCACCGTCACTTTATTAAGTTGACGATAATCCATACATAACCTCATTGATCCATCTTTCTTTTTCACAAACAGGATTGGAGCTCCCCAACGTGATATACTAGGTCGTATAAAACCTCGATCCCATATTTAATGTAACTGAACCTTTAACTCTCTTATCTCTGTAAGAGATATTTTGTACAGTACCTTTGATATAAGTTCAATGCCAGAGAAAACTTAAATCTTGAATTTCACTTCACGAGCAGATGGTAACACTAGCAATTCTTGAGAAAATACATCCTATTATTCATAATAGTTGAGATACTTTCCAAGTTAACCTTCGAATACTTATATGTTCACAACATAAGCTAGAAAGTTCTTACATCCTTTACATATGATAGCAGTTTCCAAAAAAATAATACTGAACCACATTGATCATAAAAATCTGATTTTTCCCTCATCATTACAATCTCCAAACTTTCTAGCTCCTTTCAAAACTATTCGTTTCAAGCAAAAAATTCATAAGAAGCAATTCCATTAAGCTTACTAAAATTCAATTTCTTTGAATTACTATGGATTAATTCTTACAGATTTAACTTACTCGTGTGCTATGTCCCAAGAGATAAGTTACTATCACATCGAGCTTTCCTTGATCATCACAACAAAGCACCTTCGGTACCTCTTTTTTTATCAATAGTCTAGCAACATTAGCTTTCTATCAATACCCCACCTAAAGTCTCACACTTCAAGACTTCCCAGCTCTCTAGTAATAAAGGTTTAAGGAACTTGGGGTTGAATTTCATTTAAAATCATATCCAAGGTTCGAAATAATAAATCTTGGTTTATCTAGGTATTTCTAACTACACTAGCACATTAACATCTTATTGGATGGAAAGCGGTTAATAATTAACCTCGTTATTACTTTTATGGGCCTCATTTTTTTACCCAACTGTTCGATTGCTCGACGCGATCTCTCAACTTCAGATATCTATAACTTTATACAATCAATTCAATAAGCAGTTGTATCAAGTCACTCAAGCATCAATACAGTAATAATGACATCCTAGTGGCATGTATACACTTACCGACTGATAACAAGCATGTATACCGATAAATGTAACACCTCATTCTCGCATTCGATTACCGAATATGAGTCAGAGACGTCACAGAACAATAGCATGATTTTTATTCAAAAATTCCATAAATTTAAAACCTTTGAAAATATTTATATCGACTAATACACAAAATCAGAGCTCCTTTACTTTTAAAAAATAAATTTGACTGTTCAAAAAATATCGGGCGTTGAATTAAAATATACATTTAATCTCATTTATACATGCCACTAAAATAAATTAAAAACCTCAAGTAGGATGTCATTACTGTGGCAACTTGATGAGAATTTCTGAACTTGATGCAACTCTTTGCTTCGTCCAGTGATTCGAACCACCTACGTGTGCACAATCAACACACACTAAGTACGAACTTAGTGAGGCAATAAACGAAGTTAATAAGAATAATTTAAACTTATTCGACTTCATGACGACTTTTATATAACATGATATATGCCAATGCATCAACTTTCACATTGCATTAGTAATGATTTACTACATGCCAATGTCACAAGACTTTCATGCTTGTCCATTTGTCATAATATGCCATATATGCATAAATGTATCATGATCACTAGATATGTATTACCATCATGTTAATCATATATTAACATGATATAAACCGGATATAAATTTCTTACCAATATGCTTGCCATTTATTCCAAAAGCTCATAAGCTTATTCACCTGTTTATCATTTATTAACCAATAAACCATAGCCCAAATATAAGCCTATGAGGACCTTGGGTACACGAGTCAAATATGCACCGAAGTGCTAATGCACATAAGGTCGTGCCCACCATATGCACTAAGTGTCCTTTATATACACTATAGTGCTAAACCGAGTATGCAGCGTGCTGCTGGACTCTATGGCATGCCAATTATACCCTGTCTCTCAATGACATACTTGGGCATATATTCTATATTTATTTCATCCATGGCAATGTATATCAATATAATTTAACATTGGGCATTTCATACCCGAAATAACATTCATAATATAACATCATATATAACTAGTGATCCAGGAATTTATATTCAACTTTTGACATATTTAGAACATGCCAAATATATGATTAATGACATAAATATCATGCCAATATAAACATGGTAGACTCGTCACAAGTCTTCCTAATGATGTATAAAACATCCATGTATCATGTTATGTATGCATTACACTCACCTTGACACTTCATATCGCAAACTAAATTGAATAACTTAAGAGAACTTCAAGCTTAGTCATTGCTTTATCTACTGAATTTTTGATTTCTCGGGTTTACTTGAATGCTTCACATTCATCCCTTACATGCACAAATTAATAACACCAATAAGGTACTCATTTTATAATTTGTCAGTCTGCGCTACCTTCAAAGAAATATTTATATAAAATAATCTACAACTCAGAATTTGATTTTGTTTGTCTTGACAGAAACTAGATTCGTTAAGCTGTTCAACCATATAAATTAATAGCCAAAATTCAACTCGTACGATTTATGACGAATTTTTAAAGTCAAATTCCACTGCTGAATTTCGAAGCAGACTGGTATTATGTTTTCTGACCTTCCATCACTTAAAAATTCATATCTTTTGATATACAAATCGAAATCAGTCACCGTTTGTTTTAAACGAAACTAGACTGAACTAGGAATACAACGGTATAAGGATCAATTTCTAATTATTTTTGTATAATTTATGGTGAATTTCCAAACTCACTATCACATACTAAATTTTCTGGGCAGATTCATAAATTTGATCTTTAACATTCTTTCACCATTCCAACACTTCAAATTAACATTCAATTACATTATTCCAACATTTTTCTTTCATGGCAAACTCCAAATTTAACTTGATTCCAATAACCCTAAATTAATCTTGACTTGCCAAAATTAGGGGTTTTACTTTACACTTGAAATCAAGCTTGAATCAAGCTTAGAAAAGCTAATTAAACATGTAATCCTTCAAAATCAAACCACAAATAAATTTATATTCATAAAACCTAAACTTTAATCCTTCAATTTCATGAGCATAGCTTAACCAATCCATGAAATTTTTATACCAAATGATAGAGAATTCAAAGATGATCAACTTTGCATTTCATAACTAAACCCTAAATACAAGCTATTTAGGGAGAAAAATAAAAAATTTAAATTCTTACCTTTTCTCTTTGAACCTCATATACATGGAGAAGAAAGATGAACCAAAATTCCATCTTTTCTTTTCTTTATTTTTCATGCCAAAGGCATTATTTAATCATATTTTTTAAAAATCTCCTTAATAGTCAAATTACTATTTTACCCTTGATATCCAATGCTCCAAAGCTTACCACTTGTCAAAATATTCATCCAATGGTCATAAATAAACCAATAAGTTAGTAGTTACCAATTTTGCCCTTGTGATATTCCAAAAATACACTCTTACCATTATTCATCTAACGGCTCATATTTAACATGAAAAATCAACTTAAATCCAATGGTCCATGTTAAATCCTTCCAAATTAAGGCATGGAAAAGATATTATTAATCTTGTCTTATCATCTAACAAAACATCTCCAATATTCGATTCAATCCAATTTCCGAATTTTTTCTCGAACTTAACACTTTTATAGCTTTTAACACAATTTCTGTACCAAAAATCTGAGTAGCACGAAAACATCATTCTTGGGGGGTAAACTGTTCATTTACGGGACTAAAATACATAACTTTCAAAATTACAATTTAGTCCCTAAACTTTTGCTAAGTTTATACTTTAGTCACCAAACTGTCATTCTATTCATTTTTGTCACTAACCAAAATTTTGAGGTATTACAGGGCAGCTCGTTCCATCGTATTTTTCAAACTTAAGGGCTTGAACTTATGGGGTAGAACTAGATCCGGGACGAGACTAAGCTCATCCGCATCAATTCCACCAAAAGTATCTTCCACCTCCATGGCTTCCATTTTTTCCTCGAGTCACTTGCAACGTTCCTCGATCTCATTTGAAGTCTTGGTCTTTGATTTCTCATTTTTGATCAGTTGATCCATTTCTGAGATAAAATTTTTAGCTTGATTGCTTCCGGGATTAACTCTTAACGTGGTGGGTATATTCATAGGGGAAGAGGCATCAGCCTGATGGAGTGGTGACATCCTCGAGAAAGTATTATCTGAGGGTCAGGTCGAACATCAGCATGCGTAGGAGTAAACCCCGGAGGATAAGCATGGCCTTCGTTCACATCAATGAGACTTTCTGTAGGATTTGCAACAAAAGCCTCATCTTGTTAGGGGTTTATGTCCTAGCATTTGTGTTATTTGGTTTATCATGTCTTGTTGGTATTTCTTGATTTGTTCCTTCATATCTTGCTAGGTTTTAGCTAACTGGTCCTCCAACTTTTTAGCCAAATCTACTTGCATGTCCTTTTGAGTTTGCTCAATTCGGTCCAATTTATCTTCATTCGACATTTTGGTCTTGTGTCGAGTTCCGTAAGGGTGCTGAATTGGATGACTTCTTGTTCTACCCAGTATCACTGTCACGAGACATCCCAAGGATCAGTCGTAATTTTTTTTAAATGAATGCATGCAAGTGCAAGGTGCATGTCCTAAATGCAAATGTACCGATTCAAAATGGTTCCCATGGCACAAATTTTTAAACTCACGAGATTTATTTACAACTTTGAATGTTGCACCGATATATAGGGTACTAGATTTCCTCTTGATGACGAGTTTTTTTCGAACTGGGAACCAGTCGTGAATCAGTACTTCATGTTGGTGAAATGCAAAATTAACATGTTATGATATATTATGCAGTTAATCCAAAATGAATGAGTTTAATATGGTGTGATCAAAAAAGAGAAAAAGAATGTCAGTATGGATTAAAATAAATGAATAAATTAATGGTAAATAAAGTAAAAATTAAAATAGGTAAAAACTATACATAAATAGAAAATAAAGGCATCAAATCCTAAAAAGAAGGACCGCTAGTGTTTCGCATGGCTTGAAAGGTTGGCTGCTACAACTTACTATATGCGAGTTGGATCTAAAGTAAAGGTGTACCCAAACTGTCGCGAGGACACCAATTCGGGGGAATACGACCCTTATACCATACGGGGGTAAAAACCCCACGGAATATAAGGACTGAACTCCAAAAGCACATTACAACACTATACGGAGGTGAAAACCCCACAAAGTGAAGTAATCTCTCCCACCTAAGGGTCCTAAACTAATATATGATGCCAGTTCATAAACAAACAAAATTCAAAAATAAAAAATTAAATTAAATCGAATCTAGATTTTCCTTAATAATTACAATGTGAATCCAACTAAGACCAAACTCCTCATTTTTGTTTTCGAAAACAAAAGTTACTCCCCAGCGGAGTTGCCAAGCTGTAGCGACATGCAGATCTGGGGCTTCCTCGAGAAACCCGTATTTTGGCGGTGGGTGGGAAAGCCCGTGTATTCAAATCATAAAAAATGTGGAAAATAGAGTCTTCACCGGTTACTTGGATAAGGCAGACCGAACACCGAAAAGTAAATCAGAGATAGGTTCGGGAGTTGGTTACGAGTGAGGAGGGATTAGCACCCCCACTATGCCCAAAATTGGTACCTAAAGGTTCACATTATATTTATTAAAGAAAACAAATATTCATCTTAATTTAAAATTTAATTTCAGAAATGCATGTATGCGTGACAGTTAAAAATCTGCCTTGATATTCACGACGTTCAAAGGAGATGACACTCGGAGACCGGGATGACACTCCTAATAGAAACATCGAAACAATAAGGCCTAAAACTATATGCATCAAAAACTATATGCATCAATTATATATATGAGTAGTAAAAAATACAATAATAAATAAAGAATATAAATATTAAAAAAACATAGTTACGACAAATCAAAATTTGCCTTGGTATCCACGGCATTCAGAGGAGATGGCATCCGAAGACCGAGATGACACTCCCAATAGAAATATCAGAACAATGGGGCAAGATACTGTATACGGTATTTACACGAATATATAATAATAGAAAAGTTAATAATAATTTATAGATTATAATATATATATATATAATAAATAATATATACTTAATAATATACTAAATATATTATACATAAATATAATATACATTATATATAATACTATTTACACGTTTAATATACATAATAATAATAATATACTATATATACTAAATATTATATAAATATATACATATACATTTCACATTACAATAATATATTATAAATACATATAAATATATTATACTAACATTATATATACATATATAATATATTAAACGTATATTATACATATTATATTATTTACATATTATATATATATTAATTATAATAAATAAATAAGTAAGTAAGTAAAAATAATAATAAAACGTATCGAATATGACATAAATAAATAAGTAAAGGACTAAAATTAAAGAACACAAAAAGGTTCGGGGACTAAATCTGTAATTATACCCTCGCATTAGGACCAAATTAAAAACCGTTGAGAGTTTGAGGGACCAAAAATGTAAATATTCTGTTTAAAATTGATTTAATTGGATTCCGGGACCATATTGCAAAACATTCAAAACTTTTAGGGACTGCGGAAGTAATTAAATATATATGAGTAGTAAAAAATACAATAATAAATAAAGAATATAAATATTAAAAAAACATAGTTACGACAAATCAAAATTTGCCTTGGTATCCACGACATTCAGAGGAGATGGCATCCGAAGACCGAGATGACACTCCCAATAGAAATATCGGAACAATGGGGCAAGATACTGTATACGGCATTTACACGAATATATAATAATAGAAAAGTTAATAATAATTTATAGATTATAAAATATATATATATATAATAAATAATATATACTTAATAATATACTAAATATATTATACATAAATATAATATACATTATATATAATACTATTTACACGTTTAATATACATAATAATAATAATATACTATATATAGTAAATATTATATAAATATATACATATACATTTCACATTACAATAATATATTATAAATACATATAAATATATTATACTAACATTATATATACATATATAATATATTAAACGTATATTATACATATTATATTATTTACATATTATATATATATTAATTATAATAAATAAATAAGTAAGTAAGTAAAAATAATAATAAAAAAACATAAAATATCGAATATGACATAAATAAATAAGTAAAGGACTAAAATTAAAGAACACAAAAAGGCTTACAAATAAAGGACTAAATCAGCAGAATTATACCTAGCATTAGGACCAAATTAAAAACCGTTGAGAGTTTGAGGGACCAAAAATGTAAATATTCTGTTTAAAATTGATTTAATTGGATTTCGGGACCATATTGCAAAACATTCAAAACTTTTAGGGACTGCGAAAGTAATTAAACCATGTTGCAGACCTATTTTGAAAATATTTTTTGGGGGTGGAAGGACTAACAAGGTAATTTTCCCATTAAAAATATGATTAAATCTAATTTATTGACTGAATTGCAAAACTTTTTTAAACATTCAGGGACTATGGAAGTAATTATCCCATAAGGAGAGACTAAAAAATAATTTGCCCATTTTTCAAAAACGCGCTAATCCTCCACGGGCCAGATCACCACGTCGGATCTAGGATGAAACGATGTCGTTTTGCTCCAAAACTCATATGCTCGAAACGGCGTCGTTTAATGAGCTTATAAATCCAAAATTTTGCCCCAAAAAATCATTTTACATCGAGTTTAAAAAAAATTCCAAACACTCTCAACCTCCTTCTCGGTGGGCTGGACGTCGGCCATCCGTCCACCGCGGGCCGCCGCTAGCCAGCGACTGGAGTCACCCAAAAGGCACCCAAGGTACATTTCTTTATCCCCAACTTGAATCCAGTACTGTTTTTTTTTTTTTTACTTTCTCTAGAATGCTAGATCTAAGAAACTGAAAAGGTTTTATTTTTTAGAAAAAAATATTTACCTTCTCTTTTATTCCTTCGATTTTAATTTACTTCGAATCTATTTTTTGCTTTTAAGCACTTTTTATTTCAAATCCCTCTTTTTTATTATTCGAACTGAAAAAATGCCCCTTATTACATTGTAGATCTAGGTTTAAATACCCGAAAAAGGAGAGTACAACTTGCATGATGTTTTGTCTTTTTTTTTTGTTGCTTTTTGCAGGTTTTGACAGCTTGGGCGATGGTGGGCGGCGTGCGTGGCGGCCATGCACAGGGAGTTGGGCAAATGAAGGGGTGTTATGACAGATGGGGTAGGGGAGGGGTTGCTAGGTTTTTTTTAATATTTAGGGTGGTTAGGGTTATTTTGGGTTGTGGGTTAATGAGTATGTAATTGGGTATTTGGGTCTCATGGGTTTAGTTGGATTTGGACTTGGTTTAGTTGTAATGGGTTGGGTATTATGGATTTTGGGTTGTATTTAATTGGGCTCAAAGGTCTGGACAAAAATGGGTTACTACAGGTTCAAATTACCACAACTTATGGTGATGGATCAGATTTACCACTCATCTTTGATGTTTGAACCAGTGCAGTTTTATCACTTGTACTTTCCAATTTGGTTAAAATGGTTCAATAGTTTACTGTAAAATAATATTATCTTAGAAAATAAAGGAATATCCTACAGGATTTTCTAACTTTAGACCATTTGTAACCAAGTAGAAACTACAGTGCCAAAGTTGTAACATTGAACAATATGTTTGATTCATCTCCCTAGCCCTAAGTAGCGTAGTAAATTTGGATCTTATCCCTTTCTCATTATTTATTACTTTGATTTTATGTGTTCTGTGTTTCTCTCTCTTTGTTTTAGCTTCTTCTAGTTGTAGGCAGGTAATGTTAAGTTGTAATGATGTATTGATGTTATCTCTTAATTGTTACTCTACTTGGAATGGTGACAGTAGATTTTGACCATATCCCTTTACCATTATTTATTTCTTTGATTTTAGGTGTTATGTGTTTTCCTATTACTTTGTTTTAGCTTCTTCTAGTTGTAGATTGGGTAATGTTAATTTGTAATATTGTTAACTCTTAATTGTTTCTCAACATGGAATGGTGACAGGTACCATGCTTTTTGTGTGGGGTTTGATACTGAAGGCACATCAGAAGACACTTGGTTATGCCCAAGGTAGATTTGAAAAGGAGTGATTACTGTGGGTTGGTGTTGCATTTTAGCCAATATGCATAGAATCTTGTGAGAGGTTAAGTCATAATGTGATATATTTTTGTCGGAATTGACTAGGTTGAAGTAGTGCCTTGAATGGTTTTTTACACTAACTTGTAGCAAACTCAATATCACTGAGGGGGAATTGATATCTGAATTAGTTAAAAGTTGTGTGCTATTTTGGTTCAAAATTCTTTTAAGTTTGATGTTGTAATGTGGCTTATGGTGTATTTGACTTATTTTTCAACCAATATCAGTCCATCCAGAAACTTTTAAGTGTCTATGTTCCACTTTTCTTTCTAACATTTATGATCTTGTCTTTACTATAGATGTGTACTAAATCAAGCTTCAGAAAAATCTGATGTGAATCCTGAGAATAAAGTAGCCAGCATGATCCAGAGATTACTAATGGTGAATATGTGGCGGAGTCCTTTTTCTCTGGTAAGTTGTCTGTTTCTGTTGCGGATACCGGTGATACAGATGTTGTCTCAATGGTTGGAGGGAGTCAGTGGACTGAAGAGCCAAGTGAAAACCTTTTGTCGATCCTTGAAGTCGGCAATGGCCAGAAAATTGAGCTATCTAACTCTGAAGGCTATTGCTGTGATACAGAAAAGGCATCATGTGATAAGAGCACTATTCAACCAAGCTTGGAGGGGCAGGAGCTGGAGCTGGAGCTGGAGCTTTCTTTATCACGTAATACATTCTCCACTTCACTTTCAACTTCTTCAGTGCACAGTGAGTTCAAGACAAGTAAAGCTTCAGGTACAATAAAAGAAGCAAGCAGATCTGATGGTGTTGGAAATACCTCAGGAAAGTTATTGGAAATACCTCAGGAAAGTTATCTGAAATCAAATCCAGTGTGGGTCTTAATCTTGGTTTATCAATAGGCTCATTTCTGTCTGGTAAGTTAACTATGTAGGAGCTGTTTTTGTCTTTTAAAATTCATAGCAGGGTCATTACAGCATGGACCTCAAGTTTTGTATCTTATACACGTTTCACAACATTTCAACATTGTGCTTACAGTTGATGATGATATGAAAAGAAGTGGAAGCAAAGACCTGGTGAATTTAGAGTTTGAGCATCATAGTCACATGAACGAACTGTTGCCAATCGGTAAATATGAGAGTTATCTTGATGCATTCTTCCTGCCTTGATACATTTTCTCTCTTGTTCAAGTATTTACCGTACAGGTAGTTATGCAAGATACTTTTAAGCAATTCATGTAAGTTTAATGCAAACTGCCTTCTTGTCTGTTTTCAGATGAGAAAACTGAACCTGCTAACAACGAAAATGCTGGCACTATTACTGGTTTAAAAAGGAATAATCCGTATTTCAGGTTGCTTCTCTTTCAATATGTCCATTGTCTTCACACACTCACACATACTCGCATATGTACCTACCTACTTGCGTATGTGTTCTTTGACAAATAATGCTTCAATATATGTTGTTTAGAATTCGTTATATTTTACGTATGTCACTACTCGCTAGTGGCTATATACCTTTTTCTTTTCTCTTTAAGGGTGTGAGTGGGTGGGAAATATTTCTTTTGTGCAAATATTACTTCTGTTTATGTTGCTTAAATTTGTGATACCTATGCTACTAGTTTATTGTTCTCTTCTTCTTCTTCTTCTTTACTAGGGGTGGTGGGTGTGGGTGGGGAAGTTTTGCCGTTGGTTTGTTCTTTAAGTTGGATACTTTTCTAAATATATTTTATTGTTTTGAAAATTTGCAACTTCGCTTAAAATTCATGATTTCTTATCCTGTTTCTTGATATGCATTAGGAGTGACGATTTTATAAGTTCTGATGGTGAAGAAACCAAATGTAAGTGATTCAAAATGTTATTTACCGTTATTAGTATTTTAGCATGTTTTTACCTTTATCAGTTAGAGGGTCTTAGGAAAGTCCTATTTGTGACTTAGTTGTTTAGTGGTCAGTTATATCTGGCACCAAATCTAATCATGGGTTTGTGTTCCTGATTTTTAGTATTTTCAGTTATCGCAACATTATTTAAGTCATTTACTCAGTGTTTTTCTAATTAAGAAAATAAAGAGATTTTTCAGTTCTGTCATTTACTATCTTTGAGCATTGTTCTCTTGACTGTTTTACCAACATTTGTGGTATCAGTAAACCAGGTTTCGGTCCCAAATTGAGAGATCCATGACATATAGTGGAATCTATTGGATTAAAATCCGTAATAGTGGGCACATATGTATAATGTATATTGCTATTTTAAAGTATGACACAAAATTAAGTGACCAATTATGTTATGCGTGTCATGGGTATTAAAATGTCATGGAAATAAAAGTGTAGATACCATAAGATGTATTTATAATTCGATGAGGGGCAGAGTTATAAATACTTAATAGTTGATTATTAAATCAACTATATAAAGAGGTAGTGGTCCCCAAGAAATAGGTCAACTTGTTTTTCTCTCCTTCCCCGTCAGAGAGTTTTACATCAAGAGAAAACCTATCTTCTTGGAAGATCACAACCACCTTTTAGGCGATCTTCATCAAAAGATTCAAGGTTTTCATCTATCGATTAATTCAGGTACGCTTCCGCATTCAGTTTATTGTTCTTGATGATTTGACATGATAGATCCTGGGTTTAGATTTCATATTAATTTATGATTTGATTCTAACAAGTGGCATCAGTGCCTCGTCATGTTGAATCATTGAAAACGGATTTACTTTTTTTTTTGGATCGATTCTATTTTGATTTGGTATTTAGATTAAATACGGATATTGAAATTTTAAGTTTTAATTTATGACGAATGAAGGTTTTGAGGTTTTATATCTTATTATAGATACGATTACATTCTTGAATGCCTATGTACGGTTATGCAAACATTGATGATTTCAATTAAACTTTATTGCCAACAGTAAGTTTTAAGAAATTTTGAGAATTATAATTCATCTATATGCGGCTTCTTACTTGCCTACCCCTCCCAATATATGGCTTCTTAGGGTTTTAAATCATTAAAAAAAGCTACAGAGATAATGACGGCAAGTGCGCTTACATTAAGGAATGGGTTAATGACACCCTTTATTCTTTATGTTGTGAATTCATGCAATTTGGTCCATATTTGTTTTTGTAATTTAGTTTTAGTCTCATGCAGCTTTTGTTTTTTGTAATTCAGTCCAGACTTTGCTTCTTTCTTTGGAATTACGAACAATTAATAGAATATATTTTGTTGGATTTGAGACCATATGTATCATATTTAGGATGTTGGTATTCACATGAATACAAATACTATTGTTTAGTTTAAGGTTTGCAATTGATTAATTTTATCAATTGCAATTGCAATTGCAATTGCATTCGTGTTTTCTAAAAGTATGCTATTAATTGCATGACTTCGGTTTTAACTTTAGATTTATTTGGGGTATATTGTTATTTTTCGCAATGTCGTTAATCTTATAGAATTTATATTTGAATCTGTTTGATCAAAAAAAAATATATCATTAGGTTATATGAATATATTAAAGTTTCATGTGATCATTTTATGAATTGTTCATTTATATGATACTTTTTAATTTAAGTTAAAGATTGGTTGTTTTGAATTCAACTTTTATTTTGGTAAATGCATGTTTAAGAAATTTTTGAGAAACAGTCAAAGATTTCGGTTTTTCGATTTTTGATAGCCCCATTTGGACAACCTTATTCTGGGTTATTTCGAAACTTAAGTGTTATCGAAAATTTCAGTTTTAATCTGTTACATAATTTTAAATTTGGATATCGGTATATTTATATTATATATTTTAAGATAAATTAATTGAAGCATTAAGTCACCAAAGTGACATCTATTGTAGAAATTATTTTATTTTAATATATAGAAGGTTTTGTGCATGTAAGTCGGATTATGTTAGTATTAATCGGCCCAAAGGAAGGTTAATAATTAACATTATTACATGTGCAAATGTGGTAATAAACATGTGATAATTATTCAGTTTTATATGTGAGCAATAAATCGGCCCAAAGGAAGATTTCTGTTTGACATGTTTTTATTATCAATGTTTGATTACTGTACCAAGATATCACTTACAAGTTAATATTTTGTCCAAAGATGAAATATTAATGGAGTGTCCGGTATCTTGATATAAGGTTTACCTTTATTCAAATTTATTATTATTTTGGTTATCTTTTAATTTGATTGAAAGATAAAATTAAGATAAATATTTTGAAACAATTAAATTCATATTTTGGTTTCGGATGTCTAATATTTTAATGGATTAATTGAAACATAATGTCACCAAAGTGACCGCTTTTGTGTAGATTAGTTTATTTAAAATATTAAGATAATTATGGGTTTTGTAATTCATGCGTTTATTAATTGGCCCAAAGGAAAGTTAATATTTGGCAGAATTACAACGACAACTGTGGCGATAAATGTGTGACAATTATAAGGTATTTTATGTAAGCAATACGTTAGTCCAAAGATTAATCTATTGTTTGACATAGTTTATTGTCAATGTTTGATTGCTACAACAAGAGTACCGCTTTACGCATTAATATTCTTGTCCAAAGACTTGATATTAATGTTGTGCTTGGTATCTTGAGGGGAACTAGCCATTATTTTGAATTTATTTGTTTACTTATGAATATTTATGTGGGCTTGTTTTTATTTTTTTGTTTATTTTGTTCTATATTTAGGTAATTTATCTTTCTTCATTACAATATCTCATTAAATACATTCTGCACTCATGTTTAGTGAAACTAGTTTCAAGGAATAGAAAAGACACTTACATAAAGTATTTGGTTGTATGAACATAGACCTTGCACTAAGGAAGAACAACTCGCACCTCTCATGGCGGTAAGCACCCATAAAAGGGATTTTGAGAGGTGAGTTCGTTCAAATCGCACGAGTCTAATGATCATAAAGAACAACATTCTATAAGTCTTTAGAAGCACAAATCTAAAGAGATTACTTATATTAAGGGTTTCCTTGACGAAATTAAGAAATGATTTACCCAAAACAATAAGGTTAAGATGACATCACTTATGCATTCTTTGATGTCTATGAAGTATAAGGGTCAAGGAAATGTGAGGATGTACATTATGAAAAATGTTTAATATTGCTTCAAAATTTAAGGCACATAAGATCAAACTTTCTAACAATTGTTTGTTCTTATGATTTTGGTATCGCTTCCTATACTGATTTAACCAATTCAAAATTAGTTACAATGTCAAAAGGAGAAATAGACTTTAAATGAGCTTATTTCTAATTGTGTTAAAGAGGAAGAAAAGTTGAAGCATTATAAGTGTAAAAGTACTCATTCGGTTAGTGCTCATTTAGTTAGTGTCTCTAAGAATAAGGGCAATAAAAAAATATATATTAGAATAAAGTTGCTAAAGGTCATAATCAAAAGGAACAACAATAAGTTACAAAGTATTGATTCTTTTGTATAAGTTAGGACACATGTGAAGAAATTAAACTTCAAAAGTGAGCAACTACTTGATTATTTTGAGTGATCCATGGGCTGTAAATTTTATGATCCCACAATAAGGATTATTTTAAGGAGAGGTTTATAACATTTTTAGGATGTTGAGTTTGGAGGGAGAAATAAGGTTAGATACATTGCTATTGAGGGAAGTTGAATTATAATTTAATTCATACTATCACTTTTAATGATGTTTAGGTTTTTACACTTATCATTAATCAAGAAGTGAATCAAGTACCTCAGCAAAACAATGTTGAACAACTCCCATTCAAGATAATGTAATTGTTTCAGAAGAACAAACTCAACAACCTTAAAAAAAATAAGTGTCATTAAAGATATCCACGAGAGGAAGGAGAAATACTATTCTAGATTATTACTTTGTATTTATTCAAGAAAATAAGGATAATAATGAAATGATAGAAAATGATTCAATCATTTTTTATCAAATCATAAAAGTTCTGACTCTCAAAAGTGGATTGATGTCATTCAAGAAGAGTATAATTTTATGCAAGACAATAAAGTTTAGGAACTTGTCTCATTATCTGAAGATGCAAACCAATTGGTTGTAAATGGATATTTAAAACCAAGAGGGATGCAAATGATAATGTGGACAAGTATAAGGCATGTCTTGTATCTAAAGGATATACTCTAAAAGAAGACATTGATTTTGTGGAGACTTTCTCTCAAGTTTTATTGAAAGAATCTTTTAAGATAATCATGACACTTATTGCTTATTTTAATCTTGAGCTACATAAGATGGATGTTACGCTTGTTTTTTTCAATGGTGACATTGAAGAAACAAATTATATGGTACAATCATAGATTTGTGTCTAATGATACAAAATCAATGATATGTAAATTAAAGAAATTCATCTATGAGCTTAAGTAGGATTCTCATTAATGAAATTATAAATTTCATATTGATTATTTCATTCAGCTTTGAGATAAATTTGGTTGACAATTGTATATACTACAAGTTCAGTGGGAGTAAACCAAGTGATACTCAAATTGCTAAAGAAGACAAATTTAGTCTTACTCAATGCCCTAAAAGTAACCTTGAAATTTAGAAAATACAAAAGATTCCATATGCATAATCTATTGAGAATTTAATTTATGCTCAAGTATGCATGCGTTCAGATATTGCGTACATTGTTAGAATGATAGACAGATATTTAAGCAATTCTAGTTTGAACCATTGAATAGCAGCCAATAGGGTTATGAAATATCTTTAGAGAACAAAAATTACATGCTCACATATCGAAGTTACAGTAAGTTAGAGATCATCAAGTTTACAGACTTGATTCTATTAGAATATTGATGCAAAAGAATTTTGTCACATGGGCTGCTAATTATAGATTGAATAGAAAGACCACTTCGGTTATTTTGTGACAATAAATATGCATTCATTTATTCTATGAACAATAGGAACACTTCAAATTTGAAGCACATAAATATTAAATTCCTAGTTGTTAAAGAAAATTTAGAGTGATTGTGTGTCTATAGAGCATGTTGATACAAACTCCATATTTGCGCGCTTATTAATAAACTATCACCCTAGGTCTTTCATGAGCACACTACTCATGTGGGTGTAATGTTATATAAAGATATTCAGTTTTAGTGGGAGTTTGTAATTTTGAAAAATGCTCATTTGGTTTAGACACGATTTTGGTTACTTGATTTAAAAGTTATTTTAAGATTATTTTATGCGAAAATAAAGTTCTTTTGGTTTATGCACACTCAATTCATAAAGTTTGATCTCGCTAAGGTTTAGAAGGACCAGTTGGAAATAGACATGTTTGGTTCACATTTCATGTAATTTTCCATGCTACGCATCCATGATTGATCTATGTCATTTGACTATATTTGTATACGTGACCATTGATGGGTCTTGTCATGATTGATACGACAAAGGCTGCTTTGATCCTATATGGATATAGTTGATGGACGAGATTGTTACTGAGAATACCTATTATATAATAGCAAATTTTTGAGCTCATAAGGTTATACATTTGTCGAAACATATGTTGCCTAAGTGGGAGATTGTTGGATTAAAATCCGTAATAGTGGGCACATATGTATAATGTATATTGCTATTTTAAAGTATGACACAAAATTAAGTGACCAATTATGTTAGGCGTGTATGGGTATTAAAATGTCATGGAAATAAAAGTGTAGATACCATAAGATGTATTTATAATTCGATGAGGGGCGAGTTATAAATACTTAATAGTTGATTATTAAATCAACTATATAAAGAGGTAGTGGTCCCCAAGAAATAGGTCAACTTGTTTTTCTCCTTCCCGTCGAGAGTTTTACATCAAGAGAAAACCTATCTTCTTGGAAGATCACAACCACCTTTTAGGCGATCTTCATCAAAAGATTCAAGGTTTTCATCTATCGATTAATTCAGGTACGCTTCCGCATTCAGTTTATTGTTCTTGATGATTTGACATGATAGATCCTGGGTTTAGATTTCATATTAATTTATGATTTGATTCTAACAAGTGGCATCAGTGCCTCGTCATGTTGAATCATTGAAAACGGATTTACTTTTTTTTTGGATCGATTCTATTTTGATTTGGTATTTAGATTAAATACGGATATTGAAATTTTAAGTTTTAATTTATGACGAATGAAGGTTTTGAGGTTTTATATCTTATTATAGATACGATTACATTCTTGAATGCCTATGTACGGTTATGCAAACATTGATGATTTCAATTAAACTTTATTGCCAACAGTAAGTTTTAAGAAATTTTGAGAATTATAATTCATCTATATGCGGCTTCTTACTTGCCTACCCCTCCCAATATATGGCTTCTTAGGGTTTTAAATCATTAAAAAAAAGCTACAGAGATAATGACGGCAAGTGCGCTTACATTAAGGAATGGGTTAATGACACCCTTTATTCTTTATGTTGTGAATTCATGCAATTTGGTCCATATTTGTTTTTGTAATTTAGTTTTAGTCTCATGCAGCTTTTGTTTTTTTTGTAATTCAGTCCAGGACTTTGCTTCTTTCTTTGGAATTACGAACAATTAATAGAATATATTTTGTTGGATTTGAGACCATATGTATCATATTTAGGATGTTGGTATTCACATGAATACAAATACTATTGTTTAGTTTAAGGTTTGCAATTGATTAATTTTATCAATTGCAATTGCAATTGCAATTGCATTCGTGTTTTCTAAAAGTATGCTATTAATTGCATGACTTGGTTTTTAACTTTAGATTTATTTGGGGTATATTGTTATTTTTCGCAATGTCGTTAATCTTATAGAATTTATATTTGAATCTGTTTGATCAAAAAAAAATATATCATTAGGTTATATGAATATATTAAAGTTTCATGTGATCATTTTATGAATTGTTCATTTATATGATACTTTTTAATTTAAGTTAAAGATTGGTTGTTTTGAATTCAACTTTTATTTTGGTAAATGCATGTTTAAGAAATTTTTGAGAAACAGTCAAAGATTTCGGTTTTTCGATTTTTGATAGCCCCATTTGGACAACCTTATTCTGGGTTATTTCGGAAACTTAAGTGTTATCAGAAATTTCAGTTTTAACTGTTACATAATTTTAAATTTGGATATCGGTATATTTATATTATATATTTTAAGATAAATTAATTGAAGCATTAAGTCACCAAAGTGACATCTATTGTAGAAATTATTTTATTTTAATATATAGAAGGTTTTGTGCATGTAAGTCGGATTATGTTAGTATTAATCGGCCCAAAGGAAGGTTAATAATTAACATTATTACATGTGCAACTGTGGTAATAAACATGTGATAATTATTGATTTTATATGTGAGCAATAAATCGCCCAAAGGAAGATTTACATTTGACATGTTTTTATTATCAATGTTTGATTACTTGTACCAAGATATCACTTACAAGTTAATATTTTGTCCAAAGATGAAATATTAATGGAGTGTCCTATATCTTGATATAAGGTTTACCTTTATTCAAATTTATTATTATTTTGGTTATCTTTTAATTTGATTGAAAGATAAAATTAAGATAAATATTTTGAAACAATTAAATTCATATTTTGGTTTCGGATGTCTAATATTTTAATGGATTAATTGAAACATAATGTCACCAAAGTGACCGCTTTTTGTGTAGATTAGTTTATTTAAAATATTAAGATAATTATGGGTTTTTGTAATTCATGCGTTTATTAATTGGCCCAAAGGAAAGTTAATATTTGGCAGAATTACAACGACAAAATAATGGCGATAAATGTGTGACAATTATAAGGTATTTTATGTAAGCAATACGTTAGTCCAAAGATTAATCTATTGTTTGACATAGTTTATTGTCAATGTTTGATTGCTACAACAAGAGTACCGCTTCTGATTAATATTACTGTCCAAAGACTTGATATTAATGTTGTGCTTGGTATCTTGAGGGGAACTAGCCATTATTTTGAATTTATTTGTTTACTTATGAATATTTATGTGGGCTTGTTTTTATTTTTTTTGTTTATTTTGTTCTATATTTAGGTAATTTATCTTTACTGTTACAATATCTGTTAAATACATTCTGCACTCATGTTTAGTGAAACTAGTTTCAAGGAATAGAAAAGACACTTACATAAAGTATTTGGTTGTATGAACATAGACCTTGCACTAAGGAAGAACAACTCGCACCTCTCATGGCGGTAAGCACCCATAAAAGGGATTTTGAGAGGTGAGTTCGTTCAAATCGCACGAGTCTAATGATCATAAAGAACAACATTCTATAAGTCTTTAGAAGCACAAATCTAAAGAGATTACTTATATTAAGGGTTTCCTTGACGAAATTAAGAAATGATTTACCCAAAACAATAAGGTTAAGATGACATCACTTATGCATTCTTTGATGTCTATGAAGTATAAGGGTCAAGGAAATGTGAGGATGTACATTATGAAAAATGTTTAATATTGCTTCAAAATTTAAGGCACATAAGATCAAACTTTCTAACAATTGTTTGTTCTTATGATTTTGGTATCGCTTCCTATACAGTTTAACCAATTCAAAATTAGTTACAACTGTCAAAAGGAGAAATAGACTTTAAATGAGCTTATTTCTAATTGTGTTAAAGAGGAAGAAAAGTTGAAGCATTATAAGTGTAAAAGTACTCATTCGGTTAGTGCTCATTTAGTTAGTGTCTCTAAGAATAAGGGCAATAAAAAAATATATATTAGAATAAAGTTGCTAAAGGTCATAATCAAAAGGAACAACAATAAGTTACAAAGTATTGATTCTTTTGTATAAGTTAGGACACATGTGAAGAAATTAAACTTCAAAAGTGAGCAACTACTTCAGTTATTTTGAGTGATCCATGGGCTGTAAATTTTATGATCCCACAATAAGGATTATTTTAAGGAGAGGTTTATAACATTTTTAGGATGTTGAGTTTGGAGGGAGAAATAAGGTTAGATACATTGCTATTGAGGGGAAGTTGAATTATAATTTAATTCATACTATCACTTTTAATGATGTTTAGGTTTTTACACTTATCATTAATCAAGAAGTGAATCAAGTACCTCAGCAAAACAATGTTGAACAACTCCCATTCAAGATAATGTAATTGTTTCAGAAGAACAAACTCAACAACCTTAAAAAAAATAAGTGTCATTAAAGATATCCACGAGAGGAAGGAGAAATACTATTCTAGATTATTACTTTGTATTTATTCAAGAAAATAAGGATAATAATGAAATGATAGAAAATGATTCAATCATTTTTTATCAAATCATAAAAGTTCTGACTCTCAAAAGTGGATTGATGTCATTCAAGAAGAGTATAATTTTATGCAAGACAATAAAGTTTAGGAACTTGTCTCATTATCTGAAGATGCAAACCAATTGGTTGTAAATGGATATTTAAAACCAAGAGGGATGCAAATGATAATGTGGACAAGTATAAGGCATGTCTTGTATCTAAAGGATATACTCTAAAAGAAGACATTGATTTTGTGGAGACTTTCTCTCAAGTTTTATTGAAAGAATCTTTTAAGATAATCATGACACTTATTGCTTATTTTAATCTTGAGCTACATAAGATGGATGTTACGCTTGTTTTTTCAATGGTGACATTGAAGAAACAAATTATATGGTACAATCATAGATTTGTGTCTAATGATACAAAATCAATGATATGTAAATTAAAGAAATTCATCTATGAGCTTAAGTAGGATTCTCATTAATGAAATTATAAATTTCATATTGATTATTTCATTCAGCTTTGAGATAAATTTGGTTGACAATTGTATATACTACAAGTTCAGTGGGAGTAAACCAAGTGATACTCAAATTGCTAAAGAAGACAAATTTAGTCTTACTCAATGCCCTAAAAGTAACCTTGAAATTTAGAAAATACAAAAGATTCCATATGCATAATCTATTGAGAATTTAATTTATGCTCAAGTATGCATGCGTTCAGATATTGCGTACATTGTTAGAATGATAGATAGATATTTAAGCAATTCTAGTTTGAACCATTGAATAGCAGCCAATAGGGTTATGAAATATCTTTAGAGAACAAAAATTACATGCTCACATATCGAAGTTCTGGTAAGTTAGAGATCATCAAGTTTACAGACTTCGATTCTATTAGAATATTGATGCAAAAGAATTTTGTCACATGGGCTGCTAATTATAGATTGAATAGAAAGACCACTTGGTTATTTTGTGACAATAAATATGCATTCATTTATTCTATGAACAATAGGAACACTTCAAATTTGAAGCACATAAATATTAAATTCCTAGTTGTTAAAGAAAATTTAGAGTGATTGTGTGTCTATAGAGCATGTTGATACAAACTCCATATTTATGCGCTTATTAATAAACTATCACCCTAGGTCTTTCATGAGCACACTACTCATGTGGGTGTAATGTTATATAAAGATATTCAGTTTTAGTGGGAGTTTGTAATTTTGAAAAATGCTCATTTGGTTTAGACACGATTTGATTTACTTGATTTTAAAGTTATTTTAAGATTATTTTATGCAAAATAAAGTTCTTTTGGTTTATGCACACTCTCTGAATTCAAGAAAAGTTTGATCTCGCTAAGGTTTAGAAGGACCAGTTGGAAATAGACATGTTTGGTTCACATTTCATGTAATTTTCCATGCTACGCATCCATGATTGATCTATGTCATTTGACTATATTTGTATACGTGACCATTGATGGGTCTTGTCATGATTGATACGACAAAGGCTGCTTTGATCCTATATGGATATAGTTGATGGACGAGATTGTTACAGAATACCTATTATATAATAGCAAATTTTTGAGCTCATAAGGTTATACATTTGTCAGGAAACATATGTTGCCTAAGTGGGAGATTGTTGGATTAAAATCCGTAATAGTGGGCACATATGTATAATGTATATTGCTATTTTAAAGTATGACACAAAATTAAGTGACCAATTATGTTAGGCGTGTCATGGGTATTAAAATGTCATGGAAATAAAAGTGTAGATACCATAAGATGTATTTATAATTCGATGAGGGGCAGAGTTATAAATACTTAATAGTTGATTATTAAATCAACTATATAAAGAGGTAGTGGTCCCCAAGAAATAGGTCAACTTGTTTTTCTCTCCTTCCCCGTCAGAGAGTTTTACATCAAGAGAAAACATATCTTCTTGGAAGATCACAACCACCTTTTAGGCGATCTTCATCAAAAGATTCAAGGTTTTCATCTATCGATTAATTCAGGTACGCTTCCGCATTCAGTTTATTGTTCTTGATGATTTGACATGATAGATCCTGGGTTTAGATTTCATATTAATTTATTATTTGATTCTAACATAATCAACCCAGCAACACAGCCCTGAATCCCAATTTTCAAAGGTGAAAAATCTCATCTTTGGAGTCTCAAGATGAAAACGATGTTCAAGTCTCAAGAATTATGGGACTTGGTGGAAAATGGGTATGAAGAGCCTGATCCAGCACCAGTAGAACCTGGCCAGCGATTAAGAGAAAATTGCAAGAAGGATGCAAAAACGTTGATGCTTATTCAATCAGCTCTTGAGGATGACATATTCTCTGGAATTTCAGCAGCAGACACCTCCAAACAAGCATGGGAGATTTTGAAGCAGGAATATTTGGGCGACAAGAAGGTAATTACTGTAGAATTACAAACTCTTCGTCGTGATTTTGAGACTTTAATTATGAAAGACAAAGAATCAGTGCAAGAATTCTTGTCTAGAGTCTCCGGGATTGTTAATCTTATGAGATTCTTATGGTGAAATTTTGAGCAATGAAATTGTTGTGAGCAAAGTGTTAAGAAGTTTAACATCGAAGTTTGATCATGTTGTTGCTGCAATTGAAGAAACGAAGGACTTGTCCACTTATACTTTTGATGAATTGATGAGTTCTTTGATATCCCATGAAGCTAGAATTAACAGGTCTCATGAAAATTCTGAGGAAAAGGCTTTCCAAGTGAAAGAAGAATTCTCCAAAAGCAGGAGTGATTTTCATGGACGCAGTCGTGGAGGTGGCAGAGGTAGAGGCCCGTACGGTAAATCTTACAAAAGTTCAATTCAGTGCAGATACTGCAGCAAAATGGGACACAAAGAAGCTGATTGTTGGGCCAAACAGAGAGAAGAACAGAGACAAGCTCATTTCATCGAGAATATAGAGGAGGAAAACTCATTGTTCATGGTCCGTTCGCCAATTCAGTGTGACAAAAGTAGCAAAGATGCATGGTTTTTAGACAGTGGCTGCTCTAACCACATGTCTGGAAACAAATCATTATTCAAAGAGCTTGATGAATCACAAAAAGGTGAAGTTCGACTTGGAGACAACAAGCAAATGAAAGTTGAAGGGAAAGGTACAATTGCCATTAAAACTGTGCAAAGTGATGTCAAACTCCTTTTTAATGTGCAATTTGTACCTAGTTTAGCTCATAACTTATTGAGCATCGGACAGTTAACGACTAGTGGATATTCTGTTATGTTTGATGGTGATTCATGTGCTATTCGTGATAAAAAATATGGTCAAATCATAGAGATTGTCCATATGACTCAAAATAGAATGTTTCCTCTTGATGTCTCAAATGTAGTGAATAAGGCCTTAATTACTAGAAGGGATAATGAGGCTAATTTATGGCATTTACGTTATGGACATTTGCATCTGAATGGCTTGAAACTTCTAAGCAAAAAGGAAATGGTTCTTGGCTTACCAAACATTGGTGAACTTGATTTTTGTGAAGGGTGTGTTTATGGGAAGCAGAATAGGAAATCCTTTCCTATTGGAAAATCTTGGAGGGCATCTAATTGTCTTGAACTTGTGCATGCTGACTTATGTGAACCCATGAAAACAGTCACTTGGTGGAAATCGTTATTTTTTTTGTTTACAGATGACTACAGCCGCATGAGTTGGGTTTATTTTTTTAAATTCAAGTCTGAAACTTTTGAGAATTTCAAGAAATTCAAGGCGTTGGTGGAAAAGCAAAGTGGGAGCAGCATAAAAGCACTTCGAAGTGATCGTGGTGGTGAATTTTTATCTAATGATGTCACTGTTTTTTGTGATATGAATGGGATTCGCAGGGAACTTACAGCACCATACACACCAGAACAAAATGGAGTTGCGGAATGTAAAAACCGTACTGTTGTAGAAATGGCCAAAAGCTTGTTGAAAGCAAAAAAACTTCCAGACCAGTTTTGGGGAAAAGCAGTAGCAACAGCAGTATACCTTTTAAACATCTCACCAACAAGAGTTGTTCTTAATCAAACACCTTTTGAAGCTTGGATGGGTAAGAAACCTCGGGTAAGCCACTTAAAAGTCTTTGATTTTATAACGTATGCTTTAGTTACTTCTCGAACTAAACTTGATGAAAAATCCCAAAATGTATTTTCATTGGCTATAGTTCTCAATCTAAAGCATACCGTTTATATAATCTTAAAAGTGGCAAAGTGATAATTAGCAGGGACGTTGTGTTCAATGAAAAGATAGATGTAAGTCTAAATTGTGACAAGGGAGGCATGATGAATGAAGTTCCAGCAGATTTTGAAGTTGAACAACCTGCAAATTCAGCTCCTTCATCGCCTGCAAATTCAGCTCCCTCTTTTCCTAGTGCTACTACAAGTTCCAATTCTGATTCTATAGCAACTCATGCCTCCAACAGCAGTAGTGAAAGTAAAACACCTCCAAGAAAATTTCGGTCTCTTAGAGAGATTACAGCTTCGTGTGACTTTGCCTTGTTGGTCACAAACCCAACTTCTTTTGAAGAAGCTGTCAAACAACCCGAATGGCAGATTGCTATGAATGAAGAAATGCATGCCATTAAAAGAAATTCAACATGGGAATTGGTTGATGATCTAGAAGGCAATAATATTGTAGGACTGAAGTGGGTATTCCGGACAAAATATAATGCAGATGGAAGCATCCAGAAACATAAAGCTCGTCTTGTGGCAAAGGGATACTCACAACAACAAGGTATTGATTTCGAAGAAACATATTCTCATGTTGCTCGATTTGAAACTGTAAGAGTCGTTTTGGCATTGGCTGCTCAATTGTAATTATCTGTGTATCAAAAATATGCTTTTTTAAATGGTGATCTTGTAGAGGAGGTCTATGTGTCACAACCACGAGGTTTTTTAGTATGTGGTAATGAAAATAAAATTTACAGATTAAGAAAATCTCTTTACGGGCTGAAGCAAGCTCCACATGCCTGGTACAGCAAGATTGATTCATTCTTTCAGAACAATGGGTTCGCTAGAAGTGAAAATGAGCCTACTCTTTATTTGAAGAAGAGAGGCAATGGAGAATTTCTGGTGGTTTGTCTTTATGTAGATGATATGATCTATTTGGGTTCCTCAAAATTGTTAACTGATGATTTTAAGTCATGCATGGTGAAAGAATTGAGATGACAGATTTGGGTATGTTGCAATATTTTTTGGGACTTCAAGTTATTCAGGGTGATGGTGGAATTTTTGTGTGTCAAAAGAAGAATGCTTCAGATCTTTTAAAGAAGTTTGGCATGACAGATTGTGAAGTTGCAGCCACACCAATGAACGTTGATGAGAAGTTGCAGCATGAAGATGGGACTGACAAAGTTAATTCAACATTGTTCAGAAGTTTAACTGGTGGTTTGAATTATCTTACACACACCAGGCCCGATATTGCTTTTTGTGTTAGTGTTGTGTCAAGATTTATGCAGAATCCTACAAAGCAACACTTTGGAGCAGCAAAAAGGATCCTTCGTTATGTTGCAGGAACTGTAAATTTTGGTATTTGGTATTGCAAAGTATTAAATTTCAGACTAATTAGTTTTACTGACAGTGATTGGGCAGGTTGTTTAAACGATCGAAAAGGCACTTCGGCAATGTTTTTAGCTTTGGTTCTGGAGCAGTAACATGGAGTTCAAAAAAGCAAGAACAATAGCTTTATCATCATCTGAAGCTGAATATGCAGCAGCAACAGCAGCGGCACGACAAGCTTTGTGGCTGAGAAAATTTCTTAGTGATTTTAGTCTTGAACAAAAGCAAGCAACAGAGATCTTTTGTGACAATCGATCCACAATTGCAATGGCAAAGAATCCCTATTTTCATGGAAGGACTAAGCACATTGATGTGCATCATCACTTTATTCGGAATCTTGTAGCTGATGAAAAGATAATACTGAAATTTTGCAGCACAAATGAGCAGATGGCTGATGTATTTACAAAGTCTCTTACTCAAGCCAAGCATCTTTTTTTTCAGATCACAGTTGGGAGTATGTGATTTTGAATCAAGGGGGAAGTGTTAAAAAAGTGATTCAAAATGTTATTTACCGTTATTAGTATTTTAGCATATTTTTACCTTTATCAGTTAGAGGGTCTTAGGAAAGTCCTATTTGTGACTTAGTTGTTTAGTGGTCAGTTATATCTGGCACCAAATCTGATCATGGGTTTGTGTTCCTGATTTTTAGTATTTTCAGTTATCGCAGCATTATTTAAGTCATGTACTCCGTGTTTTTCTAATTAAGAAAATAAAGAGAATTTTCAGTTCTGCCATTTACTCTCTTTGAGCATTGTTCGCTTCACTGTTTTACCAACAGTAAGGAGACTGAAACTTTGGTGAAGAAGATTAGGGTTGAGCCATTGGTTCATACGGCTTCTGAGAGCAAAGTTGATACATATGTATCCGGTGATACACCAAAATGCCCCATCCATAAAGCAGTTTCCAGAGATGACAAGATCAAAAATCATCCAGAAAAGAAAGATTCCATTACTGATGTAATGAAGTATTGTTCAGGGGACAAGCCGGAGAACTTCTACCAAGGGGCTTGGATGTCGAAATCCTACTAGGAGAAAATTTGGATGGCTTGAGGGTAAAAAAAAAAATCATGAGAGCATCCGAGGATAAGGAGGCATCTACTGTTGTGCAAAAATTAAGAAAAGAAATTAGAGAGGCGATCCGTAACAATTCCAGTAAAGAAATTGGAGAAAACCTTTTTGACACACAACTTCTTGCTGCTTTCAGAGCTGCTATAGCAGTACCAAAAACTGGAACTGTAAAGAAGTTATTGTTAGATTTAAATCCGTAATAGTGGGCACATATGTATAATGTATATTGCTATTTTAAAGTATGACACAAAATTAAGTGACCAATTATGTTAGGCGTATCATGGGTATTAAAATGTCATGGAAATAAAAGTGTAGATACCGTAAGATATATTTATAATTCAATGAGGGGCAGAGTTATAAATATTTAATAGTTGATTTAATAATCAACTATATAAAGAGGTAGTGGTCCTCAAGAAATAGGTTAACTTGTTTTTCTCTCCTTCCCCGTCAGAGAGTTTTACATCAAGAGAAAACCTATTTTCTTGGAAGATCACAACCACCTTTTAGGCGATCTTCATCAAAAGATTCAAGGTTTTCATCTATCGATTAATTCAGGTACGCTTCCGCATTCAGTTTATTGTTCTTGATGATTTGACATGATAGATCCTGGGTTTAGATTTCATATCTGTTATGGTTTAATTCTAACAAGTGGCATCAGAGACTCGTCGTGTTGAATCGTTGAGGATAGATGGATTCGTTCTTAAGGCTCTATGAATTTATATTCATATTGAAATTTTAGGTTTTGTTTTATTTATAAATTCAGTTTTAGGGTTTTATGAATATAGATGGAATGCATATGTTGTTTTCAAGTATTAATAGTAAGCCGTTCATCTGTTAGTGTATGTATTGCTCAACGTTTTATTGCACTAACATTAGGGTATTTCGATTTTCTATTACTGGAATCCAATCGGTATATATTCAGATTATTAGTTATTATTCGTTATGATAAAGATTGAAGATTTAGTTTATCGGTTCATCAATTTTAGGCTTTTAAGTATTTTTTAAGGGGCTATATCTTATACGAAAAGAAATTGTTTGATTGACTTGTTCAGGAACACTTCTAAGTGTTAAAATAAATTCTTGGAATTCATTAAGTTTAGGGTTTCCTAATAACTATGGATCCTTGGGTATGATTTCTTTATATGATTCAATGTTAAGTTAATATTTTTAAGCACCAATTTAACTAATGCTTTAAAGACGGTGGAATATTAGTATTCAAATAATAAGCCTAAAGTTTGTTATTTGATTCCTCGTAGCATGGCTGAATAAGTGGTTATTAAGAAAATATTGGTCATGCTGTTATTGTCACAATATCAATATGTGATTATTTGGTTTTCATTTACCATTGGTGCATATTATATTAGAATTGAGTTAGGTTACAGTATGTAATTGGTTTGATTTCTTAAGATTATGCATTTGGTTTTAGTTTTAAAATATATATTCAATTCGGATTGATCGAAAATTTTAGCTTTGAAAATTAGTAATTAAAAAGAAAAGTTTGATTTGGACTTGGTCGTGGTAAATTTACTGTGACTTGAAAACTTTATAATCAGGTTAGCTCTCGAAGTTTTATATTCGGATTAGCCTAATAAATTACGTTTGAATTTGTTAAATCTTGTTTAGTTTTGAAATGAACCTTTGGCTTAGATTGATTTCACACTATGGTTAATTATGCCATTAATGTTATCTATGGAATATACATTTGGTATTGATTATATTCTATTCATTTGATCAAAAATTTTAATTTTGATCGTTGGGTTCTTATGAATATACTAAAGTTTTATGTGATCATTGTATGAATTATTCATTTATATAAAGTTAAGAATTGAATGCATTTAGTTTAACGATTTATAAATCTTACCTTCAAGTTTATAATCAAAATTTTGGCAAATGTATGTTTAATGAATTTTTTGAGAAACAGTCAAAGATTTTTTTTTCGATAGCCCCATTCGCATTTACCTTATTTTGGGTTATTTTGGAAACTTAAGTGTTATCAGAAATTTCAGTTTTGACTCTTATAAAATTTTAAATTTGAATATCGGTATATTTATATTATATATTTTGAGATAAATTAATTAAAGCATTAAGTCACCAAAGTGACCTCTATTGTGGAAATTATTTTATTTTAATATATAGAAGGTTTTGTGCATGTAAGTCGGATTATGTTAGTATTAATTGGCCCAAAGGAAGGTTAATAATTAACATTATTACATGTGCAAATGTGGTAATAAACATGTGATAATTATTCAGTTTTATATGTGAGCAATAAATCGGCCCAAAGGAAGATTTATGTTTGACATGTTCTTATTATCAATGTTTGATTACTGTACCAAGATATCACTTACAAGTAAATATTTTGTCCAAAGATGAAATATTAATGGAGTGTCCGGTATCTTGATATGATGTTTACCTTTATTCAAATTTATTATTATTTTGGTTATCTTTTAATTTGATTGAAAGATAAAATTAAGACAAATATTTTGAACAATTAAATTCATATTTTGGCTTCGGATGTCTAATATTTTAATGGATTAATTGAAACATAATGTCACCAAAGTGACCACTTTTGTGTAGATTAGTTTATTTAAAATATTAAGATAATTATGGGTTTTTGTAATTCATGCGTTTATTAATTGGCCCAAAGGAAAGTTAATATTTGGCGAGAATTACAACGACAAATCGTAATGGCGATAAATGTGTGACAATTATAAGGTATTTTATGTAAGCAATACGTTAGTCCAAAGATTAATCTATTGTTTGACATAGTTTATTGTCAATGTTTGATTGCTACAACAAGAGTACCGCTTACTGATTAATATTACCGTCCAAAGACTTGATATTAATATTGTGCTTGGTATCTTGAGGGGAACTAGCCATTATTTTGAATTTATTTGTTTACTTATGAATATTTATGTGGGCTTGTTTTTATTTTATTTGCTTATTTTGTTCTATATTTAGGTAATTTATCTTTGCTGTTACAATATCTGTTAAATACATTCTACACTCATGTTTAGTGAAACTAGTTTCAAGGAATAGAAAAGACACTTACATAAAGTATTTAGTTGTATGAAAATAGACCTTGCACTAAGGAAGAACAACTCGCACCTCTCATGGTGGTAAGCACCCATAAAAGGGATTTTGAGAGGTGAGTTCGTTCAAATTGCATGATTTTAATGATCATAAAGTACAACATTCTAGAATTCTTTAGGAGCACAAATCTAAAGATATTACTCATACTAAGGGTTTCCTTGATAAATTTGAGAAACATTTTTAAAAAAAATGTTAAGGCTATGACATCACTTTTGACTTACTTGATGTCTATGAAGTATAAAGATCAAGGAAATGTGAGTGAGTATATTATGAAAATATTTAATATTGCTTCAAAACTTAAGGTACATAAGATCGAACTTTCTAACAATTGTTTGTTCTTATGATTTTGGTATCGCTTCCTATGCAGTTTAACCAATTCAAAATTAGTTATAATCTGTCAAAAAAGGGGAAATAGACTATAAATGAGCTTATTTCTCATTGTGTTAAAGAGGAAGAAAAGTTGAAGCATTATAAGTGTAAAAGTACTCATTCGGTTAGTGCTCATTTAGTTAGTGTCTCTAAGAATAAGGGCAATAAAAAAAATATATTAGAATAAAGTTGCTAAAGGTCCTAATCAAAAGAAACAACAATAAGTTACAAAGTATTGATTCTTTTGTATAAGTTAGGACACATGTGAAGAAATTAAACTTCAAAAGTGAGCAACTACTTGGTTATTTTGAGTGATCCATGGGCTGTAAATTTTATGATCCTACAATAAGGATTATTTTAAGGAGAGGTTTATAACATTTTTTAGGATGTTGAGTTTGGAGGGAGAAATAAGGTTAGATACATTGCTATTGAGGGTAAGTTGAATTATAATTTAATTCATACTATCACTTTTAATGATGTTTAGGTTTTTACACCTATCATAATCAAGAAGTGAATCAAGTACCTCAAAGAAAACAATGTTGAACAACTCCCATTCAAGATAAGGTAATTGTTTTCAGAAGAACAAACTCAACAACCTCAAAACAAGTGTCATTAAAGATATCCAAGAGAGGAAGGATAAATACTATTCTAGATTATTACTTTGTATTTCTTCAAGAAAATAAGGATAATAATGGAATGATAGAAAATGATTCAATCATTTTTATCGGATCATAAAAGTTCGACTCTCAAAAGTGGATTGATGTCATTCAAGAATAGTATAATTTTATGCAAGACAATAAAGTTTAGGAACTTGTCTCATTATCTGAAGGTGCAAACCAATTGGTTGTAAATGGATATTTAAAACCAAGAGGGATGCAAATGATAATGCGGACAAGTATAAGGCATGTCTTGTATTTAAAGGATATACTCTAAAAGAAGACATTGATTTTGTGGAGACTTCCTCTCAAGTTTCATTGAAATACTCTTTCAAGATAAGCATGAGGCTTGTTTCTTATTTTAATCTTGAGCTACATAAGATGGATGTTAAGCTTGTGTTTTTCAATGACGACATTGAAGAAATGAATTATATGGTACAATCATAGATTTGTGTCTAATGATACAAAATCAATGATATGTAAATTAAATAAATTCATCTATGAGCTTAAGTAGGACTCTCATTAATGAAATTATAAATTTCATATTGATTATTTCATTCGGCTTTGAGATAAATTTGGTTGACAATTGTATATACTACAAGTTCAGTGGGAGTAAACCAAGTGATACTCAAATTGCTAAAGAAGACAAATTTAGTCTTACTCAATGCCCTAAAAGTAACCTTGAAATTTAGAAAATACAAAAGATTCCATATGTATAAGCTATTGAGATTCTAATTTATGCTCAAGTATGTATGCGTTTGGATATTGCGTACATTGTTGGAATGTTAGACAGATATTTAAGCAATCATATTATGGATCATTGAATAGCAGCCAATAGGGTTATAAAATATCTTTAGAGAACAAAAAATTGCATGCTCACATATCGGAGTTCTGGTAAGTTAGAGATCATCAAGTTTACAGACTTCGATTCTATTAGAATATTGATGCAAAAGAATTTTGTCACATGGGCTGCTAATTATAGATTGAATAGAAAGATCACTTCGGTTATTTTGTGACAATAAATATGCATTCATTTATTCTATAAACAATAGGAACACTTTAAATTTAAAGCACATAAATATTAAGTTCCTAGTTGTTAAAGAAAATTCAGAGTGGTTGTGTGTCTATAGAGCATGCTGGTACAAACTCCATAATTGCGCGCTTATTAAGAAACTGACACCCTAGGTCTTTCATGAGCACACTACTCATGTGGGTGTAATGTTATATAAAGATATACAGTTTTAGTGGGAGTTTGTAATTTTGAAAAATGCTCATTTGGTTTAGACACAATTTCGGTTACTTCAATTTAAAGTTATTTTAAGATTATTTTCTGAAATAAAGTTCTTTTGGTTTATGCACACTCTGAATTCAAGAAAGTTTGATCTCACTAAGGTTTAGGAGGACCAGTTGGAAATAGACATGTTTGGTTCACATTTCATGTAATTTTCCATGCTACGCGTCCATGATTGATCCATGTCATTTGACTATATTTGTATACGTGACCATTGATGGGTCTTGTCATGATTGATACGACAAAAGGCTGCTTTGATCCTATATGGATATAGTTGATGGACGAGATTGTTACTGAATACCTATTAAATAATAGCAAATTTTTGAGCTCATAAGGTTATACATTTGTCGAAAAACATATGTTGCCCAAGTGGGAGATTGTTGGATTTAAATCCGTAATAGTGGGCACATATGTATAATGTATATTGCTATTTTAAAGTATGACACAAAAAATTAAGTGACCAATTATGTTAGGCGTGTCATGGGTATTAAAATGTCATGGAAATAAAAGTGTAGATACCATAAGATATATTTATAATTCAATGAGGGGCAGAGTTATAAATATTTAATAGTTGATTTAATAATCAACTATATAAAGAGGTAGTGGTCCCCAAAAATAGGTTAATTTGTTTTTCTCTCCTTCCCGTCGAGAGTTTTACATCAAGAGAAAACCTATTTTCTTGGAAGATCACAACCACCTTTTAGGCGATCTTCATCAAAAGATTCAAGGTTTTCATCTATCGATTAATTCAGGTACGCTTCCGCATTCAGTTTATTGTTCTTGATGATTTGACATGATAGATCATGGGTTTAGATTTCATATCTGTTATGGTTTAATTCTAACAGTTATCACCTTCTGCTATTAAGATGAAGAAATCCTTGTTGCAGAAGGGTAAAGTACGTGAGAATTTAACAAAGAAAATTTATGCAGATTCTAATGGAAGGCGGAAACGTGCATGGGACCGGGACTGTGAAGTTGAATTTTGGAAGTATCGCTGCACGGGAGCATCAAAGCCTGAAAAAATTGAGACTTTGAAGTCGGTTCTTGATCTCCTAAGAAACAATGCTGAGGGCTCAGAGAAGTGGCCAACATCTGAATGCCCGGATCCAACCCCATTCTTTCCAGATTGTTTTTAGCAGATACATCTGTTTTCCCACGAAAGGATGACATACGGCCCTTTTCTGCGCTTAACGCAACTGGTAGTTCTGAACAGAGCAGAGAACAAGGCATTGAAGGAAAAACTCTTGTAGCATCTCTTGATCATTCTGTAAAAAGTACTGAAGCTAACAAGGTTTCATTAAAGGTTGGTGTTCCGTTGACTGATCTTAAAGGAGCTAAGACAGGTGTTTTGACTCAAAAGGAATTGCTACTTCTAGTAAAGTTGATTCCAATAATGGTTCAGAAGGGTCTTCAACAAGGAGTTCTAAATTTGAATAACACAAGGAAGCGGTTGCGAAGTCCGATGATGTAAAGGTTGATAAAAGAAAATTGGCCCTGGCAGTGCTTGCAAGGAAAAAGGCTGCAGAGATAAAAAAGTGGAACACAGTGTCGCAACCTCTTTTTAAAGTTCCGACGGTTTTTTTAAAAAATAAAAAGATAAAATAATAGAGTCGCCACAAATTTTTTTTAAAATGTGTGATTGAATTATTTAAAATAGGTTATTTTAATAAAATTATTTTATTTTATTAAAATAATAATTTTGGTATGCGAAAACACAAAAAAAAAGTTCGGGAGTCGGTTACTCGTGAGATATTAGCACCCAACAACGCTCAAAAATTGATACCTAGCCGATTATAAAATGTTTTAATGTTGGAATTTGCAAGTTCACATAAAATTTAACCTATTGTCTATTTATGAATATGATTCCATTTTAACGTCCCACCATCCGGAGAATGAACTCTAATCACTTCCAACATTTCTAGCGCTAACTTGTCATCTCCTTTTGGTAGGAGACCGCATTACTTAGGTTTCACTTTTATTAACAAACAAACAAAGACAATTAATGTGTTGAAGCTTTTATTTATCCTATGTTAGTGATTATTAAACTAAGGAATTGTCTAAGTAAATTTTATCTGTTGGGGTTCAAATGTAATTAATTGTGTTTTATTAATTTAATGTGAAGAGAATTTTATTAAATTTTAAGGCTCTAACTAGGATCTTAAGAACCTAAACCTAGGGGTTTTACCTAAACTAAAGCTTTAATCAAAGAGACTAGTGTTTTAAAATATTAGGAAAAATAATTAACAAATCATAAAAAATGTGAAATTAAATGAATACAAGTAAATAGGTGAATAAAAAAACAATTATTTAAAAGAAGTTTCCCAAGTCGAGTTAACACTGGGTACACGAGCCGGTTTTATAAAATTTACAAAAAAAATTAATTAATAGGAAAATATATTTTAAAAAAAAAAGTTTAATAAATAGAAAATTTTGAATTGGAAAGAAGTAAAAAATGTGACCAAATTTTTTTAAAAAATAAAAACAAAGGCTAAATTTTAAAGGAAACAATGACTACATTGAAACATTTGAAAATATGGTATTTTGCGGAATAAATAAAATAGGGCGGAGGGATTTAATGAATGTAATTTTCCAAAACAATATGGGTACAAAACCTAATTTTATAAACACATTGTCATTTTTCCTTTTCACAAAATTTAGATCAAACATCATTTCTTCAAATCCTCTCAAGTGTTCATCATGTTCTTCGAGCATGAAGAACTCCGGCGGTCCACCACCACATTAGCCGCCCGCTGCCTCATACCGGCGACGGAAAACCAAATTTTTCGGTGAGATTCAAATCTCGATTTAAAGCTCAAAAACAAAGGTAAGAACATATATTCGAATAAAAAATAAAATAAAAACGAGATAAAAAATACCTAAGTTTGCTTGAATGCTTCTTGTATTTCTCTTGAAAAAATCAAATCACAATATAGTAAACTCCTCTAATTTTTAGTGTATTTTCGTGACAATTCTTGGTCCATTACAAGAGGGGATGAGTGATTTATATAGTGATTTTGCTACCAAAATTACAAAGAAATTTCGAATAAAAATCCCCAAATTTTGGGTGATTCTTTCCTCTTCATTTGATGCAGATTTGGAAATGATTTGGGGCTAATTTCGTCCTAATTTTGGTTCGAATCTGAGCAAATTTTGGGGTTGAATCTTCCCCTTTTCTTTCCATATTCGAACCAAGCCTTGATTTCTTTCCCTCTTTTTAAAAAAAATTGAGCCATATTCAAGTTGTTTCCCCCATTTTCTTTTGCTTCGTGCTTTGGTAGGTTGCAAAGGAGGAAAGAATTGTTGAGCGTGAAGGCAGGGGCTGATGGCGCGTGGGACCCGGTGCTTTTGGGGATGATGCTTGGTGCATGGGAGGTCTGTATGGGTGTGAGGGGCCACACGCATGTGTGGAATTAGTTTTCTTCTTGATCCAATCCGGACTGTTGGATCTTATTTAGATCCAACGGTTAATAATTAATTGCATATGGGAAAAATTAATTAGGGGTTTTTATTTGGGCCAAATGGATTTTATTGAATGGACTCTTTTATTTCTCATGCTCGAATAGATAAACAAGTTTCACTCTCCTCATGCCTGAATGGATAGGCGGGCTCTATTCTCCTTATGCTCGAATAGATAAGCAGGTTCCACTCTCCTCATGCTCGAATAGATAGGCGGGTTCTATTCTCATAATGCTCGAATAGATAAGCAAGTTCCACTCTCCACATGCTCGAATGGATAGGCGGGTTCTATTCTCTTCAAGCTCGAATAGATAAGCAGGTGACACTCTCCTCATGCTTGAATGGATAGGCGGGTTCTATTTTCCTCATGCTCGAATAGATAAGCAGGTGCCACTCTCCTCGTGCCTGAATGGATAGGCGTGTTCTATTATCCTCATGCTCGAATAGATAAGAAGGCTCCACTCTCCTCATGCCCGAATGGATAGGTGGGTTCTATTCTCCCCATGCTCGAATAGATAAGCAAGTTCCACTCTCCTCATGCCCGAATAGATAGGCGGGTTCTATTCTCATCATGCTCGAATAGATAAGTAGGTTCTACTCTCTTCATTCCTGAATGGATAGGCGGGTTCTATTCTCCTCATGCTCGAATAGATATGCAGGTTCCACTCTCCTCATGCCTAAATGGATAGGCGAGTTCTATTCTGTCAAGATTTAACAAATGCTATGATTATGATGAGTATGCTCCTAAGGATGCCCAACAAAATGAATGTATGTCTTTTTCTCATGTTTTTTCGTTTTTAAATTTTCTCTTTTATTTCAAGTTTTTCCTTTGAGCATTTACTTGCTCAGCCCAGATAAGCAACCATGCTAGATATTTATTCTTTGTATCTCTTTGCTTCAGAGAAAACATCTGAGTTTTGCACATTTGCTCACTTATTCCAGTTATCTTGCTTTTGAGAGGACTAACTTTTATCATTATATTCTTCAACATTCTTTTAGCTCTTGCTCAATCCAGGGAGTAGAGATCCATTGCATTCTGATAAAAAGCACCATCAGACTGAGTTGAACTATCATTGTAGTTGATACATCAATGTATAGTGACAGGCTTCTTCGATTGGCTCGGAAGCTCGAATAAAAACCTTCAATCGCAAACCCCTCCTCCTATGTCTGTAAAATTATTCTTGTTGTCGTGGAAGTAAAACTAGCAAAAAGGTAGGCATCCCTATTTCGTAGCATGCTGCCTTAAAATAATATCAAGAACCCTCAGAGTTTCTTGAGAATTCTCAGCTTTTTGCCTATGTAGAGCATTTGAATTGCTTGTATGGGAATCTTCGCAGCAAAGCTTACTTCCACCCTGAATGTCTTTGCACGATATTGGGGTCTTAATTTGTAAAACCTATGTTTGATTTTGATATAACAAAGTTTTTAAGGACCAAATTGTACAAGGAAATAAATTTTTAAGTATTCAAAAGTCTCACAAAATGACAAGGAAAATATTTCCAAAGTTAAAAACTTAAACCCAAAAATTTTCTAAGTGTTTCAAGCCAAAAATACACAAATACGCCCAGACGTATCGATACACCCCTTGGTGTTTCGATACGGAAATTGGCTACTAGAATTTGGTTTTGCAAAGCGTATTGATACGGCTTAGCCCGTTTTGATACGGCCTTCAAACTTAGCATGTATTTTAAATGACGCGTATCGATACGGCCTCACCCGTTTCGATACGACATTCATCTGGGAAAATGGTTTTGTAAAGTGTTTCGATACAGCTTTACATTGTTTCGATACAGCTTGAAATCTGGGTTTAAAGAATTTGTAAACGTACCGATACGGTCCCAGATGTTTCGATACAGTATGTATTAAATGTTTTCGACCGTTGCCTTGTCAGTTATTGGAATCAACGAACCTTTAATTTTTTCTGTTACTCGTACCGATACGCCCCTAGGCGTACCGATGCAATTTTCATCTTGGATTTAAATGAGCAAAACTCGTATCGATACGGCTATATTTGTTTTGCAATAGATATCGATACGAGCCTACGTGTACCGATACGGTAGGTGACCAAACATCATTTATTGCAGGAAACTTGCTCACCAACGGCTATATTCAATACCCCAACTACCCAAATGGCTAGAATTCAATGAGAGGGTATAAATACAATATTCCAAAGCTGCTAAAACAACTAATGAACCTAATTTGATCAACACTCAAGCAATCAAGCAAAATCCAACCCTTTGAGTGTTTATTGTCAAACCCTTGTACCCAACTTGTGTATTTCATTGTAATCTTTAATTCAAGTTTGGGGTTGAGTGTTCTTGTAAATTGGGCAAACATTTACCTTGTGAGGGCTTTTATTTATTTGCCATTTCTTTCTTTGTATTCAACAGTGAATTGTTCAAAGCTTTGGGTAGAAAGCTTGAACTTGTAACGGTTGTCTTCTAGGCCTAGAAAAGGGGAAGAATTTCATAGTGAAATTGGTTGAAAATCCTTAGTAGGAAGCTAAGATAGTGGATGTAGAGCTTGTTAGAAGCTTGAACCACTATAAATCATTGTGTCCCATTTTCTATCTCTTTCGATTTGCTTCCAAACTTTTAAAATTGCCAATTCACCCCCATCTTAGCCACCATCTACATTGATTGATCATCCTAACAATTGGTATCAGAGCCACACTCATGCGAAGGTCTAACAACCGTTGAGGCGATCCTAGAAGGTGATTCAATCAATCGAAGACATAGCCATGGCATACACCTCCGGCAACAACTTGTACAAGTCTCAATCAATCACCAAACCTCTATACTTCAATGGGGATAACTATCCCTATTGGAAAAATCGTATGAAGTTTTTCATCAAATCTCATGACTACCTCATATGGGATGTAGTGAAAGATGGACCAACAATCCCGATGAAGAGAGAAGGTGATCGGTTAGTTCCGAATTCCAAGCACGAGATGACCGATGAAGATCGAAAGAAGCTCAAAATCAATGATAAAGCAATGCACATGCTACTTTTCTCACTTGAACCGGATGAGTACTCCAAAATGTCATATTGCTCAAGTGCCAAGAAAATTTGGGATAAACTAGAGATCACATACGAAGGCACTAATGAAGTTAAGGAAACTAAGATTGGGCTTCTTAATTTGAGCTACAAAAATTTCAAGATGGAGCCGGATGAAGACATCTCCAAAATGTTCGAACGGTTCTCCATTATTTTAAATAGCCTCAAGGGTCTTTGAGAAGTCATTTCGGATGAGAAGCTAGTTCGAAAACTACTCTACTCACTTCTCGAGTCTTGGACGGTAAAAGAACGGCCATCATAAAAGCAAAAGATCTCAAGACGATATAGCTCGATGCTCTCATGGGGTTTCTTCTCACCCAGAAGATAATGAGAAAAAGAGGAAGAAAAAAAAAGTAGAAAATGAAGGTCGAGAAGAAAGAGACTAAACCTTTAATTATCCTATGTTAGTGATTATTAACCTAAGGAATTGTCTAAGTAATTTTATCTGTTGGGGTTCAAATGTAATTAAGTGTGTTTTATTAATTTGATGTGAAGAGAATTTTATTAAATTTTAAGACTCTAACTAGGATCTTAAGAACCTAAACCTAGGGGTTTTACCTAAACTAAAGCTTTAATTAAAGAGACTAGTATTTTAAAATATTAGGAAAAATAATTAACAAATCATAAAAAATGTGAAATTAAATGAATACAAGAAAAGTAAATAGGTGATTAAAAAAACAATTATTTAAAAAAAGTTTCCCAAGTCAAGTTAACACTGGGTACACGAGCCGGTTTTATAAAATTTACAAAAACACTTAATTAATAAGAAAATATTTTTTTAAAAAAAAAGTTTAATAAATAGAAAAATTTTGAATTTGAAAGAAGTAAAAAAATGTGACCAATTTTTTTATAAAAATAATAAAAAAGGTTAAGTTTTAAAGGAAAAAGTGACTAAATTGAAACATTAGAAAATATGGCATTTTGCAGAATAAATAAAATAGGGCGGAGGAATTTAATAGGTGTAATTTTTCCAAAAAAAATGGGTATAAAACCCAATTTTATAAACACATTGTCATTTTTTCTTTTCACAAAATTTAGATCAAACATCATTTCTTCAAATCCTCTCAAGTGTTCATCATGTTCTTTAAGTATGAAGAACTCTGGCGGTCTACCACCATATTGGCCGCCGCCGGCCGCCTCATACCGGTGATGACGGAAAACCAAATTTTCTGGTGAGATTCAAATCCCGATTTAAAGCTCAAAAACAAAGGTAAGATCATATATTCGAATAAAAAAAATAAAATAAAAACCAGATAAAAAATACCTAAGTTTGCTTGAATGCTTCTTGTATTTCTCTTGAAAAAATCAAATCACAATGTGTTAAACTCCTCTAATTTTCAGTGTATTTTGTGACAATTCTTGCTCCATTACAAGAGGGGATGAGTAGTTTATATAGTGGTCTTGCTATCAAAATTACAAAGAAATTCGGAATAAAAATCCCCAAATTTTGGGTGATTCTTTCCTCTTCATTTGATGCAGATTTAGAAATGATTTGGGGCTGATTTCGTCCTAATTTTAATTCGAATCTGAACAAATTTTGGGGCTGATTCTTCCCTTTTTCTTTCCATATTCGAACCAAACCTTGATTTCTTTCCCTTTTTTAAAAAAAAAATCGAGCCATATTCAAGTTGTTTCCCCCATTTTCTTTTGCTTCGTGCTTTGGTAGGTTGCAAAGGGGAAAGAATTGCTGAGCGTGAAGGCAGTAGCTGACGGCGCGTGGGACCCAGTGCTTTTGGGGATGATGCTTGGTGCGTGGGAGGATCCAACGGTTAATAATTAACTGGGGAAAAAATTAATTAGGGGTTTTTATTTGGGCTAAATGAGTTTTATTGAATGGACTCTTTTATTTCTTATGCTCGAATAAATAAGTAGGTTTTACTCTCTTCATGCCTGAATGGATAGACGGGTTATATTTTTCTTATGCTCGAATAGATAGCAGGTTCTACTCTTCTCATGCCCGAATGGATAGGCAGATTCTATTTTTCTCATGCTCGAATAGATAAGCATCTTCCACTCTCTTCACGCCTGAATGGATAGGCGAGTTCTATTCTCCCCATGCTCGATTAGATAAGCATGTTTCACTCTCCTCATGCCCGAATGGATAGGCGGGTTCTATTCTCTTCATACTCGAATAGATAATCAAATTCCACTCTCCTCATGTCCGAATGGATGTATGTATATTTGAAGGCTTTTGCCGTAAAAACTTTTTTTCCTTTTTTTCCCCTTCTGATTGCTGCAAACAGGCTCAGCTACCGGTGGACATGAGGCCATCACCAGCACCCAGTCGGCATAATAAAATCCCCATATCTGTTAGGCTGGTAGGTAGTGCCTTGCATTGCATATTTCTTTTCTTACAATCATGCTTGAGTATCTGTTTTTAGTGGTATTTTACCTTCCTCTTTTAATCTTTGGATACAAAAATTAGAGAAGTATGGCTGGAGGTGGATAATTGTAAATCGTTTATTTGTATAGGCACAGCTTTACCGCCTTACTGAGCATTTCTTAAGAAAAGCAAACTTGCCGATCATTCGCAGAACTGCAGAAACAGAGTTGGCTGTTGCTGATGCAATTAATATTGAAAGAGAGGTTGCTGATAGGTCAAACAGCAAAGTAGTATATCTGAACTTGTGCTCCCTGGAGGTATTGCATCATTCAGATGACAGTAGGTGTGTTGGGGCTAAAGAATCAGATACTTCATCTCCTTCAGAAATCTCAATTAATAGGCAAGACCCAGGTTCTGATGTATGTTCGACAGACCTTGTGGTAGTGGAAGCACTTAGAAAGGCGGGCCTTTTGTCTGATTCCCCTCCAACTAGTCCACTTCATAAAACTGATGTCCCCAGTGAAGTTGATGATTCTTCTGCAAAAATCATGGAAGAGGAGCCTGATAATATATTTGAGATGGATTTTCATTTGGAGGAAGATATTTATGGTGATTTTGAGTATGATCTAGAGGATGAAGATTATATTGGTGTTACTGCTGAAAAGGCTCTTAAGGTGCAACCTGAAGAAAATGCGTCAAAAATGAAAGTAGTATTCTCAACCGTAAAATCAAATAACCTTGCAGATGCAGAGAACCATGAAAAGTTGAGGAATATTGTAGAGCCTGATTACTCAGCCTGTTTGCCGAAGAATAACAATGATGATGGGATTGATAGGTCTTGTGCAGCTCTGGAACCCTTACCTGGTGAGGCAGTTGAAGAGCTTTTCAATGCAGAATGTGAAGAATTATATGGTCCAGACAAAGAGCCGCTAGCAAACAAATTTTCGGAAGCACCCCAAAAGATGCATGGGTTGATTGATGCAGAACTTCCTGCCGAGAACACGTAACAGAACTGAACCAGGAATTGCGAGCAAGGAAGAAAATAAAGTTATTGACCCTCTTGATCATTGCTCATCTGGTAAAGAAAGTTCCGCTGATCAAATTCAAACAGGTGAAAAGGTTAAAAACAAAGATAAGAAATCAAATATGGAGACAGACAAGCAGGCTTATGGTGCTAATCGTGTATCCAAGAAGGTATTACGCAACACATCTTTTGTTTTCTTTTCTTCCCCAATCCATGCAGTATAACGTTCTCGGTTACTATAGAATTTACTTCTCCAAACACAGGGCCATTGATTCTTTTTAAGGGTTTGTTCTCTTCAGACTTGCATTCTGCTGCTCATGCTCGTAATGCTTTGCAGGTGGAGGCATACGTCAAAGAACATATCCGGTACAGGTGGGCCGTGGCAAAAACCACCGATAAGGTTATGAAATACTACCACTTAGATGCCAAGAATGCCAATTTCTTAGTGAAGGAAGGTGATAAGGTAAAGAAACTTGCTGAGCAATATGTTGAGGCAGCCCAACTAAAGGAGACAACCGATACCTCGTGACCACTTCCATTTCCACACTTTCATCTAGTTGGTAAGACCTCTTGCATACTTCTCTTAGAGCCAACACACCCGTCCCTCTGTCTTTGGTCAGTAAATTTTGGACGGTTTAGGGTCTGTCTCGAGGGATACAGTCCGACAGAAACTGGCATATGTTAAAGAGAAAGAGAGTGTTCGACATAAAGAAACTTGATTTCTAGGCCTGCCTTGCATGTCTATTTGCCCTTAGAACCATAGCTCTTGATATTTATGCCGAGGAATTTATGTTATTAGGCCAAGGTAAGTTGTCGAGAGATTGTAAATTTGCTGCCGAGATCATGATCAACAATGGCGACATGTGCTCAATGTACGTTATCAGAGCATGGATGGAGTATCTTTCTCATTCGAAAAAGAGATTCGAGAAACGCATTCGACAATTTCACTAATGTTTTGGACCATGCATTTGAATATTTAGTTTTGAATTTCATGTGAGAAACATATGCACGTAAAATTAGTTAAAAATGACTAATTGCATTTCTGTTAATAAGGCCACTAACTAAATCAGGAACAATATCAAATAAATATATCTGAAAGAAAAAAAATTATCTTGACCATTCTTTAAATTATCATGTTAGTTTTACTTCTAATCCGTTTGATCTCAATTATTCAACATTTTACATGTAGTTTAAAGGCTTAATGTCCTGAACTTTTGAAAAAAAATAAGCTTATGGTTTTTTTACCCAATTAAGCCTCAAACTAATAAATTGAATCAATTAAATCATTTAATTAAATTTGACTATCAATTTTTGTCGAGTTTTTTTACTTGAGATATTATTATCATGTGACGCACTACAGTTTTTTCACGTGACATTTACGGTTTTTTTAACTATTTTTTTTATAATTTTTTAGAATTTTAAAACTTTCAAGAATTTTTAAATAAAATAAAAAATTCTGGAAATGTCAAGTGACAACATTGTAATACGACACATTGCATCAATTGATTAAAAAATTGTTAGATTTAACATTCAACATTGATCAAAAGGGTGAATTGATAAAATTTCAGAGTATAAGGGCTTAATTAGGTGCAAAAAATGTTAAAAAACTTGATTGATTTTTTTTCAAAAGTTTAAAGACTTAGAATAGCCTTAAGCCTAGTTTAAATATCACTCGAACAAACTACAACAAAGGCAACACACTGCTTTGTAATGTGCGATGTCCTGATTGTTGCTAGGGGTGTTCAAACTTCGTTTTTAACCGAATTAACTGACCAAATCAAAAAAAAATCAGTTAATTGGTTGGTTAATTTTAGGTTCTGTCGGTTAACGGTTAATGGTTTTTTCAAACTTCGGTTATCAGTTAATTCGGCTAATTAACCGAAATTTTTATATATTATATATATTTATTTTTAGTCATTGAACTTTTAAAAATTATAAAATGATCATTAAATTTTTTGATATATTATAAAATGGTCATTAAACTTTATCAAATTAGCACAAAATGATTATTAAATTTGTTGAATTATTAAAAAGATCATTAAACTTTTCAATATTTATCAATAATTTATAACATGCAATGAATCAATGACCATTTTGTAATAGTTCGATAAGTGTAATGGTTGTTTTATAACTTCTGAAAGTTTAGTGACTAAAAAGATTATTTTAACATAGTTTAGTGATAATTTGTGTAATTTACCCAAAATTTTATAAAAACATTTCGGTTAATTCAAAAGCCGACCGAATTAACAGAACTTTTTCGATTCGGTTAAAAATTTTCAAAAAAAATCGATTCGATTAACGGTTAATAAAAAAATATTTCGCTTAATATATTTTTGTTAGTTCGATTCAATCGGTTAACCGAATGGACCAATTGAACACCCCTGCATGGTAGGGTAACTGCAGCTTGGCTATCCATCTCAATTCTCGAGCACTAGTTTTCAAATTTTCTAGAATTTAAAATACTAAATAAATAACAATAAAATAAAGCTTGAGGAAACCTAAAGCACGTTTTCCCATTGAAAAGTTCAACTCGGTTAAATTTGCATTTGAGTTCCATGAGAAGATCGTGGTTAGCCATTTTGCCCCATTCGAAATGTTGGTATAATTATTACTCCTATTTTATCCACATTTGCCCACAATAACAAGAAGTTGATTAGCCAGAGCTTTGTTGGGGAGGGTTTTACTTATCTAGTGTTCAGACGGGACCCAAGATTTGTTTTAGGAGAGGATATGGCATTTTTGCAGATGAAAATGGCGGTGGACGGACGTAGGGTGTAATCGGTGGTCGACGTGGAGATTGTCTCCTTAGATTCTCGTCGGTGTTGCACGGTCGCCGCCTGATCTTGTATCAGAAAATTGGGAAAGAAAATGAGAAATTGATAAATTTAGAGTTTGGCCGAACTATATAAAATGACTATTAAATTTGGTGAATTATTTTGAATTAGGACTTAATTGTTAAAATATACAGATTTGAAGAGCAAATTGATACTATACCATGTCATATTTAGTTTTAATGGAAACATAACAATCTGTGATCAAAATAGAAACTAACACTAGGTATGGTTTGTCAAAAAAAAATGGTTGAGTAACTAAAACAAAAATACGGGAATAAGTACGGTACCAAATAGATAGCCTATCCTATATTTAAAGGTTTGTGATTTAGACGAGGTTTTGCTAAACTCAATGATACACAATGAAAATACCTTAATCCACATAGATAGATTATAGATACGGATTATACATAGATAGACAGACATATTAATTACAGATTATAGATAATTTATTGGAAACCATTATGTTTGAGATCAGTTTCAAAACAATACATATGTTTCTCTGTTTTCCATAATCCACACCAATAGGAAGCAGTAAAGGATTCCTCTAACAGCACATATACAAGATAAAGCTGTATACGGCAAACTATTTGAACTTATAAACATTGCACTTCAAGTTCAGATCAGGTCTCCACCATTGGTGAAGTCCATGGGCTTGCTTGAAATCATTTGAAGGACTCAGATTCACTGTCAAGTTTGCAGAAGGAAGCAGATGCAGTGGTTCCGCAGCGTCTGCACCCTTTCCGACGACACTCATAAATAGACCTCCTAATGAATGCTGGGTTGCTAATCTCTCAATGGCTCCAGCTCCAATCTCTTCCATCTTTTTCCGGTGCTCAAAATAACCAACATACTCGGAGCAAATGTGGTCTGCAGGATTCACAAATAGAGATGGTGTCCAGGCAGACAAAGAGGCAAATGGATCTTCGGACCGACTCCTTGGATTCTTACCCTTTGCAGCAAGAGCAAGTCCTGCTGTGATTACACTGCCTGCAATTCGAAGTCCGTGTTTCACTTTCTTATCTTTGATTCTCTCGATTGGGGCGGATAAGAATGGGGGATTGAAGAGGAAAGCTTCCAAAAAATTTCCCATCTTAGCCATGGTCTTTCCAGCCAGCATTGCCGTAGCTGCCCCCAGGGAATGGCCAGCTAGCCAGACATTTTTATCACCTACGGTAGCCACCATATTTCGAACAGCTTGCATGCCAATCTCAAAGCGAGAAGTCTGGTGGAGTCCATTTCGTATTATGTGGACATCCAACTCACTAGAAAGCACGGGTACGGCAGTCACATGCCGTTTCAAGTACCAGAAACGTTTCTGGGACGGGTACGGGACGGGCACGGCTCGGGTACGTACCGGGGACGTTTCACGTGGACGGGATATGGCTGAAAACGATCGGGGACGGTTGGGATATTTCTGGGGGCGTTTCGGGGACGGTATGGGACCTTTATGCGCGTCCCGAAGTTGTTTTGCAGTTGAGAGACTAGCGCACTTCGACAATAATTCCGACGGCAAAGGTGGAGCGACCAACTAAAAAAAAGTTCAGAAAAAATATCATGTGAAAACTGAGAAGCAGAGTTGAAGAAGAAGTGGCGTGAAGAAGATGAACAGGGGGAATTTTTTTAATTTATTGTATTAAATGGTGCTAGGGCCCAATAAAATGAATTATTATGATATTGTGGGCGCCAATAAAATATTATAATGTTTGATACTTATTTAATTATGGTATTCTTATTAGCACTTTTTTAAAAAAATATAAAGTTAAATTTTTAGATTTTTTTCTTAATTTAGAATATTATCTTTTAATTTTATTATTTTAGTTCTTGATTTTTTCTTAATTTAAAATGTAAAGCTAAATTTTTATTCAATTTAGTTATTTAATTTTAGTAATTTTTTAATCTAAATGTTAGAAAGTAATTTAAAATTATTAAAAGTGAATTTAAATAACTATAATTATAATTATTGTTTAATAAAATTATAATTTTAGTCCTTGTTGTATTATAAATTTTAATAATTCTTTTATATATATATATAAATTTATTTTAAATTTACCATACTCTTGTCGTACTCGTACTATATAATTTCAAAAATTACAGTTTCTTGTCCCTGTATCCGTATCCGTCTTCGTATCCGTATCTGTGCAACTTAGACTCAAGGTCTCTTGTGAATGAATCTGGTTTAGTTATGGTACCTCGAAAGGCAATCACATAGCGGGGGCTTCGATCAATCGACACTATTGCATCATTAAAATGAGACGACGGAGGCTTATACTCGTAAATAGCACCAAAGATGGCAAAATCAGCATCATCAACAAGCTTACGAACCAACTTAAAATGAAAGAACTCCCACCAGGGAGGAGCCAGAGCTTGAGAACCTTCACGCTTTTCCTGACGGTCTCGCTCCAAGATATAGACACCCTCGACCAAACTGGCCGCTACCGACCTTCTATGATGTGAATTGTTCCTGAGTTTAAAATGAGACACAAAAAACATTCAGCGCATAAGACACTATTCACCTGCTAAGATTAATACTGATTCAAAGATCCACAAATTCTTTGTTCCCTCTTTTTACTAGTAGAAAATTTATCTTACCAATCTATATTATTGAGGTGTAAGGGACCTGAAAGACCAAAAACTTCCCTCTCCGAGGCCATCACAGTATTCAGAAATCTTGTTGTTTCTCCTTGATATTTAGGAATGCCTAGGCTGCTGCATGCACAAGTCAAACCAGCAAAAACATTCAGTAGTCAATTTTTTCATCTTTAATGGAGTAGAACATAAAATCTAAATGTGTTACAAACCATAGGATGTTGGTTACGAGGGGTTTCAACGAGGCCCTTATTACCTCTAAAAAAACAAACCATGGGATGTAATCATGGGAATAAAATGCAACATTTTCCAAAAGCCTGGAATATAGACAAGCCCAGAAGAGAAAGAGTATCCAATCCAAGATTCAAAAAAACTATATAATAATTTAATCCGTGTGTGCCAAATTACCTAACGTAATCCAAAGGTGAAATTTTAATCTAATTTCTACGAGACATGAAAATACAGAATTAAACAGCAGAATGGAGAATCAAGTAGTTGATTCTTGACCAATAGAACCCAGCAACAGAAAGGGCTGAAAACACCATAAACCAATCAACTTTTTTTCAAGTATTCCATCTCCATTACTTAAACAACTACATTTAAGTCCCCAAAACAAACAGCCTAAAGAAGGAATTAGGTAGATAAATGGGTAAAACAATCAAATATGGAAATGGTGTTCGTATGAGATTTGGGATAAATGGGTTGCCTGGGAATGGGGTAAAAACAATCGCGTACGTTTCACTAAGGGTGATAATGAGCCCGACCGGCTCACTAGCTACTTGGGCTCGGCTCGGTCAAATCTCGGCTCGAGTGAGCTCGACTCGGGTTCGGACTCGGCTCGAAACCTTAACAAGTCAAGCCGACCCAAGCTCGGCTCGAAAAGCTCATGAACAGGCTCAGAATAATTATATATTATATATATATGCTACATATACACTAAAAGTAATATCTTTAGCAAAAAAAAAAGCAATAAAATAAATTAGGGGAAAATCCATAAAAATAAATTAACTAAAATAAATTGGGCACTCTTTTTCCCTTCCCCGATATTGAATTTTGTTTCAGTGTTGGTTGTGAAAGGGGTTTTTTAACGAGGCCCTATCTTTTATAAAAAAAAATATAGCAAAATTGTTCATTTCGAGTCGAGCCGAGCTAAGCCTGATGAGTTTCGAGCTCGAGCCGAACCCAATAGTATTGTTTCCGAGCCGAGCTCGAGCCTAAAATTTCGAGCTCGCCGAGCCTCGAGTCCAAGCCGAGCCCAATAACACTGTTTCCGAGCCGAGCCTGACGTTATCACCCCTATGTTTCACTACCCTTTTATTTAAACGACATTGTTTTGTCGACTTCAAATAAGACACAGAGTAAGTTTAGCATTATTTTTGAAAAGTTCGATGAAAAAATATTTTTGCCAAATATTTTTATATTTTTTTATTTGAGATATAAATGCTTAGTATTATTGTTAAAAAGTGTCTTTTAAGAAGATGTTATTATTTTAGAGATGATGTTGTAAGTTAAAAATATACTTCTTTTGTCTCTCAAAACTTGTCTCTTGTCGACTTTTTACATAAGTTTAGAAGAAAAAAATTGTACAAGAGATGTGCTGTAAAACAACTAAAATGGAAATTTTATCCCTGAAAAATTAAAGTTTATTTTGTTGGAAAGTTAAAAATGAGGGTAGAAAAAGAAATATGTGTTGAGTTTTTCAATGGGACAATTTAAGTGGCACAATTTTTAAACACAAAAAGAACAAGTTTTATGGCATAGAGGAAGTATATATTTAAATGTTATTTAAATCTTTTAATGTTATAATATTAATTTAAATTATGATAAAAATATTTTTATTAATAAATCAATATTTTTTATCTAAAAAATTTTGACCGAAAACTATATAAAATATTTAAATTAATAAATAATTTAATAATTATATCTTTGGTAAAAAAATTATAAGTTTATAAATTATAAAAATAAACACAATATAAGATAACAAAAAAAGTTAAACTTCCAAAAACACTTTTTCAACTACAAAAGTTAAAAATTTTAACTTTTACGTTTAAATTGAAAAAACACTTTTCAAACGTAATTTTTTTTTCTTAAAAACTGTCCGTTTAACATTTCTTATGGCTCTGAATGTGCTTTTGGCCCTAAAAAGCTTTTTGAAAAGCAATCGTAAACGAGACTTTATTCTAGTCCGAACCTGGGATTTTGACATAATTAATTTAGATTTAAATCTCATTTGATTATAAAAATTACTCATTTTGTCTTATAAATTTTATCTCTTTTATGTTTTAAAATTGTCTAACTTAAATTGCCACTTTAAAAAATTCAACAACTTTTACTAAACACATTTTCTTTTATACTTTCTTTTTAATTTTTCAATAAAGTAAAATATAAAAACATCACTCAACTTTCTTCTCACTCCTATATTGATCATTATATTTTAAAAATTTTTAATTTAATCACTCAACTTTGATATTACTTTACTATGGTCACTCTACTATTAAATAAAACATAGCGTGATGATGTTACTTATTTAATAATATTTTATAATGACATGTATTATTTCATTAATATTTATGCCACATAAGCATCAATTAAGAATTTATAATTAAAAATAATAATATCCCTCACCACCATCAACCAACCATCACTCAATAATCGACCGCTATAATTGATCGCCATAATCAACCACCGATTGCTATAATCAACAACTGATATTCTCCGAATGAACCCAGATTTCAGTCACCGAATTGGTCACTGTTTCGATCATCGCCGAACGCCAAAACAACAACCGATGAATCCTTAATTTGTTTATATTTTTTCACCAAATCTAATGTTGAAAAATAAAGTAATCATCAGACATGAATAAACAAAAAAATTTAAAAACCGAAGAATTAAAGTAGAAAATGAAACGGGTGTCATCAGGGTTTCTTGACCACCCAAAAAATCTAAAAATATATTATTATATTTACATTTATGTGTAAAAATGGGGAATTTTAAAAAGGAAAATTTGACGAAATGGGGTAAAATAAAAATAGATTTTAGAAATTGAAAATAACGGAAATTTTGAAAATGGAGTCGCCACCAAAGTGGTAGGCCGAACACCATAAAATAACCAGAGATTCAAAAAATTTGGGTTCGAAAGTCGGTTACGTACGGGGAATGGTTAGCACCCCGATACGCCCAAAAATTGGTACCAAGTGGATTAGCATTTTTTATTAATATCAAAATTTGTGAGTTTAAGTGCCATTTAAATTAAAATTCGATTATATATGCAAGTTTATTTTAAAAGCTCTGGAGTTCGAGAGATAAACGAAAACTACCACCTACGTCTCAGACTGTTAGCCAAGTTTAACGTCGAAAAAGGGAGCACCAAATTGACAAATTATATATTTGAATATGTACAAAACATAGAAAAAACAGAAATGTGAAATATAAGAAAAGGCTTATAATATTCGTATATACAAAAAGCACATAATGCTACGTATATATTAAAAGTACTATATAATACCATATACATATACTATTTACAAAACATTAATCTATATATTACGTACATGTAGCATATAATACATATAATATAATAAACACATGTATAAGTATTTATAATATAATTAATATATACAATTATGCCAAACAATAATAATAAACATAATATATATATATATATATATATATTGGGCCAAAATGCAAAGAAACAAAAATACAAGTGCTAAAAAATAAAAGCAAAAAATTAAAGTACTCAAAAAAAAGGAAAATAATAAAAAACTGGAAAAGGGACCATATTAAAAAACTGAAAATACAAGATAAAAAATTTAAATATACGAAAATAAAAAAATAAAACTGCAGGGACCAAAAGGACAATTGGTCCCTAGGTTAAAACAAAGGCAGAAACAAAGGGGAAAGACCATTTCTGTAATTAGCCTATTTCAAGAAAACATGGATCATCCCTGGGTTATTGGGTCACCGCGAGGGTCGAGTATGCCAAAACGACGTCATTTTGGTCTACCGAATTAAAGCAATTAAAAGGGGATTTTTTAAAAAATCAGATAAAAAATAATAAACTAACCCTAACCTTTTCTTCATCCTCTCTCATCTCAACCCTAGACCGATAGAGCGCCTCCTTCGTCTCCAATATGCCGTTCACCGGCGATATTGCCTCGCGGAGGAGGAGACGGGCTCCTGACAGCCAATAAGCTTCGAAACCTTGCTTTATTTTATTTTTTCGTTTTTAAACTTTTGATTTTAGATTCAAAACGAAAACAAGATTCAATCTAGAAATGAAAAGCCCTTTACTTTGATTTCGGGTTGAAGGATTTAAACAAAAGGAATTTTACCTTTGATTTGAAAAATAAGGAGATTTGGTTCGGAATTTCTCTGAAAAAAATTTATTACTTCTTTCCTTCCGTTTATAATTTTTTTAAAAAAAAACCCTACAAATTTCCAGAATGAAAATAACATCCTCTTACATTGAGATTTTTGGGTTTATACAACCCTTTTCTTACAAGGAAAATAATAATAATAATAGCTCCCTCTATTGCTGCATATTTTTAGCCGAATTTTGAGGGATATTTGGTTGAATGGTAGATTTGGGTTGTTGAGGGTCAGCTGATAGGGTAAAGGAATATGGCAGAAGATGTTAAATTTAGGGATATAGTTGTTGAATTGGTAAATAGTTTTGGGGTGTAGGTTCGGGTATGGATGTTTTAAGGTTGGTGGGTTAGTGTTTATGGATTAGAGTTTAGATTGGGGTTAGGGTTGAATTTATGGTGTGGTTATTGATAGTTTAGGGTTTAGTAGTTTTGTGGTTAAGGGAGGGTGGCGGCATAATGGTGTAAGGGATATTTAGGATTTTTTTATTTTTAGGTTTTAGGTTAATTGATAGGTTTGGGTTATTGTAATGGGTTAATAGATCGTGTTAAATGGGTATGAGTTTGGATCTAGTTTATATATTACCCGGACAAAACGGGTTATTACAGCTGCCCCTCTTTGCTCATTGTTGTGTAACGACGATAGAGCAAAGACTAAAAAATGTCCCGTTTTGTCCGGTCATGCTGGTCATCTTCCCTTTTGACGTATGTCTTCTTTCTTTAGTAGATCTTCTTTCTCTTTGATGCATGTCTTCTTTCTTGACTTAACGGATCTACTTTGTCATTCTTGGGGAATCAAAATCTTCAAAATGGGGGTCGAGGAAGCAAAATGAGTGTGACTTACTACATTATTGATGAAGATACAATTCTTAAAGAAAATTTGACCCCCCTGCGACACCGCCGAAGAGACAAAGTCTGTAAAATTTGATCCAACTACAACACTAACGAAGAGGCAAGATTGGTGGATGAAACTTATGATGTTTGATCCAGCTATAACTCTGATGAAGAGGCATGATCGAAGAATTGAAAGCTCATTTTAATATTTTCTTTTTATTTTTTTACTTTTTTCTCTTTTCTTCTTTTTTGTTTTTTGTTTTTTGTTTTTTCTATTTCTTTTTTCTCTTTTTTAGCTACAACATTGACAAAAAGAACTTAAAAGTTAGTAAATTTGGATCTATCCATACCATCAACGGAGGGGTAAGATCGGATAATAACAACTTAGACCCTACTACACCATTAATGGAAGAATATGATCGGATGATGGTAACTTGGACCCATCCACACCCTTAACGAAATGACAAGAACGAATAACAATTTGTATTCCACTACACCATCAACGAAGAAGCAGAACACTAACTTGAACCATACTACACCATCAACGGAGGAGCATGATTGGATAGCAACTTGGACCCAGCCACACCATCAGCGAAGGGACATGATCGGAGAATTTGGATTCTACTATACCATCAACGAAAAAGTAGAACACCAACTTGAACCCTACTACACCATCAACGGAGGAGCAGGATTGGATAACAGCAATTTGGACCTAGCCACACCATCAACGGAGGGACAAGATCGAATGATAATTTGGATTTTACCTCGCCATCAATGAAGAAGTAGAATACCAACTTGAACCCTACTATACCATCAACAGAGAAGCAAGATTGGATAACAATTTAGAACCAGGGACACCATCAACGGAGGGACATGATCAGATTTCGGCAACTTGAAACTAGCCTTACCATCAACGGAAGGACTAGATCGAATAACAACTTGGATCTTACTACACCATCAATGGAGGAGCAAGATTGGCAAATAACAACAACTTGGACCTATCTACACCATCAAAGGAGAAATAGGATCAGATGATGAAAGTTGATTAATTTTCTTTTGATCTTTCACTTTTTTCTTCTTTTCATTTTTGATTTTGATTTTTTTTACCTTTTTTTGTTTCTTTAAAATTTTTTAATTTTTTTGCTCTAAATTTTTTTCTTAACCTATAACTATAAGGAAGAAATCCGAGGAAGAAATTTGGTCTAGTTGTACCATCAATGGAGAAACGAGACCTTGACAAAAACTTGATCTGTTGCACCATCAATGAAGAAGCGAGATTTGGAAAATGCAATATCTGTTTCATCACTAGCGAAGAGACGAGATCCAGAGGAAAATTGATCTGTTGCACCATCAACGGAGAAACGAAATCTTTAAAATTTGATCTGCTACACCATCAACGGCAAAGCGGGATCTAGAAATATTGGTCTATCACCAATTACGAAGGTAAGATCCAAAAAATGTTACTTCTGCTGCTCTACCGGCGGAGAGGTATAACCTAAAAATAAGAAAAACATTACTCAGTAACTGTTCAAAAAATTTGTCGATTATATCCTCTATATAGTGGTTTCAAATATTTTATGCATTTTGTTCCCTTCAGTTCTAAAGGTTGACCATCGTGTCATTGCCCCTAATGTTCGGTTTCTTCTTCAGACCTATTTATATGTACAAGCAAAAATGAATGCATCTTCAATGCACGTGTCTATTCTAAATGTGTGGTGACTTTGGTGTATGCACTTAATTTAAATGCAGGATGGTTTTCAATGTGTGCAAAAAATGATTTTCTAAATGCAAGATGAATGCAGTTAAATGCATGAATGTGATATAATTTTTTTGTGGCCCTTAAAGGGATGCCCTTGACTTTCCACTGGTCATGCCGACCTACTGGTCTTGTACACAAAGATGCCCAGTCTCTCTTGGGTTCAATCGTCTTCCTTGAAGTCAACTTTTTTAAGAGAATACCCCTAAAATGCCCATATAGAAAATTCAAACTTCATTACTTGAAAATTTTATCATGATGCCCCCATATTCGGTTCTTAGCAGCATGGTCATATAAGTTATATGTTTTTTTCACAGCTTCCGGTTATGCAGGGGTGCGATCGAAACAGTTTTCTGATTAAAACCAATACCATTAACAAAATATATATTTCATTTAAACTTGTAATTTTTGGCCCTTGCAAAAGATTCTCACTACCTTTGGGCTTAAGATTGTGAAACTGGTCCAAAAAGTATTAATTTGAAAGAGGTAAAAACTACATGGGGGCCTATTGTTCATGGTCAAAATAATTTGATGACTAACCTGACCAAAAAGAGTCATAACGAGGCATGCCCCACATCTGGTCATCGAGAATCTTAATTGGGACCTCCATGCTTCGGTAGGGGATTCCCGACGATAGCTGGTCCTACAGGGTTTTCGATACTTACAACACCAAGCTTGATGTACCTTTCTACTAGCCTCTTAAAGCCCTAAAAATTCTTGATGGAGTGGCTAACTTGTCCCGCGTGATAATCACATCTTGCATTGGGATTATACCATTTCAGGTATAAACTCTATCTTTTCAGTATTCTTCCTATGACTGAAATCCTAGCTTGAAGAACCTTGGGCACTTACAACTTTGAGAGGTACCACTGTCATCGACTTTGAATAACCAACATTATAAACTCCCAATGAGTTCACTTCATTATCCCTCTTCTCGTATGACAGTCTCTTGTGGGATGAACTTCCACCAACGTCGATCTTACCACTCTTAATACCATTCTTGATGAGTTCACCATATAACACTAGATCAGCAAAGTTGGTAGTTGCATTACCTATAAAGTGATCTAAGACTGGACCGTGAAATTTTTGGATGAATATGACAACTGCCTATTTTTTCACCAAGAGGGGGTTGGACTTGTACTGCTACATCTCTCCAGCGTTTCGCGTACTGCCTAAAGCTCTTATTAGACTTATGCTTCATGTGTTGTAGAGTCCAACGATCTGGCACCATATCACTGACGTGTCAGTACTGCTCGAGAAAGGCTTTAGCCAAATCTTTCTATAATTTTATCTGATGACAGCTCAATTGATTATACCATTTGGTGGCAGATCCTGACAGACTGTCTTAAAAATAGTGTATCAATAGCTTGCCGTCTCTACCGTATCCTGTCATCCCCCAACAGAACATAATAAGACGGGCACGAGAGCAGCTCGTTCTATCATATCTCTCAAACTTTGGGATATTGAATTTTGGGGGTAACACCAAATCTGAGACAAGGCTGAGTTCATTGGCATCGAATCCACTGAAGGTATCCACTACCTCTATAGCTTCTATCTTTTTCTTCAAGTTGCTTGCAACGCTCCTCAATTTATTTCGATGTTTCGGTCCTTGATTTCTCAGGTTCGATCAACTGGTCTATCTCTGAGACAAAATTTTCGGCTTGATTGCCCCTCGATTATGTTCTAATACAGTATGCAAATTTGTCGGAATAGAGGTACCGGCTGAAGTGGTTGAGATTTTTTGATAGAATTCACCACTCGTGGGTTGGATTGATTTTTAGCCTGAGTAGGGGTAAACTCTAGAGGATACATAAGATCTTCGTTTTCCTCCCCGGGACCTGCCCTAGGGCCGATAGTAGATGTCTCTCCTTGTTTAAGAAGCTTGCATCCTAGCATCTGTGCCAACTTATGTCTTGCTGAGATCTCGCGAACTGTTCTCTTATATCTTCCTGGGCCTTGGCTAACTGGTCCTCCAATTTTTGTGTTAAATCTGCTTGCAAATTCCTCTAATTCTGCTCGATCCTATCTAGTCTATCTTCGTTTGCCATCTTCGTCTTGCTTCTTGTTCTGTAAGAATGTTGAATCGACTGATCTTTCGTCTTTTCCAATATGGCTATCACAGGGCATCATAAGGATCAGTTTCAAAAAATTGAAATGCATGTAGATGCAAGGCATACGTTCTAAATGCAAAAGCATTGTTTTAGACATGGCATTCGTGGAATAACACCCACAACTATACGAGAATTGCAACATTTGAATATTGCGTTTAATTGACATCTAGGTTACTAGATTTTCTCGATGTGCGAACACTTTCCACATTGTTCGCCATTCACGAGTCAATGCTCTATGATGATGAAATGCAAAAGAAATTGTGATGATGCCATACAACTATAGTGCGAATGAAATGGATGCAATATAAACATGAAGACGAAACATGTTAGTACCGAATAAAATAATTAAATAAATAAGGCACAAAATAAAGCAATTAAAAGTTGTACATGCAATTAAAGGCATCAAAGCCTAAACCGGGTAACCGCTAATGGGCAAAGTTTCGTATGACTCTACAAGGTGGGCCTTTATAGGCCACTATATGCAGTTTGGTGCTAAAAAGGGTACCCGAATTGTCCTTGTTGTCCCCTACTGAGGGTAGCAAAGCCATCGGTCCTTACCTATTATAGGCTCATTTCAACCGAGTTCAATTTAGGGGGACCCATTCCTCTATGTCCATACGGGAAAACGATATTCTCACGAAAACATAGAGTACTAGAGCCCCGAAGGTACTTGCTAGGCCTATACGGAGGAACAATATCCTCACGAAAGTAATAGCGTTTTCCCCCCACTTTAAACGATCGGGTATGCTATGAAAAAAATACGTTAAAATAATACCTGTATATATAAGCGAATATCAATTTATATGGCACTTAAACTCGATAAAAATGATAATCAACTTGCGGCCTGACTTTCTTTTTTTAAAAAAAAATCCCCAACGGAGTCGCCATCTGTCATCAAAGTTTCTTGACCACCCCAAAAAATTTAAAAATATATTATATTCACATTTATATATATTTATATGTGTGGAAATGGGAAATTTTAGAAAAAGGGAATTTTGACAAAATATGGTAAAATAAAAATAGATTTTTGGAAATTAAAAATAATAAAAATTTGAAAATGGAGTCGTCACCGGTCACTTTGGTATGCCAGAGACCATAAAATAACCAGAGATTCAGAAAATTTGGGTTCATAAGTCGGTTACGTATGGGAAGGGTTAGTACCCCCCATACGTCCAAAAATTGGTACCAAATCGATTAACATTTTTTATTAATATCAAAATTTGCGAGTTTAAGGGCCATTTAAATTAAAATATGATTATATATGCGGGTTTATTTTAAAAGCTCCAGTGTTCGAGGGATAAACGAAAACTACCACCTACATCTCAGACCGGTAGCCAAGTTTACCGTCAAAAAATGGAGCACCACTTTGCAAATTATATATTTGAATATGTACAAAACATAGAAAAAACAGAAATGTGAAATATAAGAAAAGGCTACTAATATTCGTATATACAAAAAAGTACATAATGCTATGTATATATTAATAGTACTATATAATATCATATACATATACATATACTATTTACAAAACATTAATATATATATTACGTACATATAGCATATAATACATATAATATATATAATATAATAAACACATGTATAAATATTTATTATATAGTTAATATATACAATTATGCCCAACAATAATAATAAACATAATATATATATATTAGGAAAAAATGCAAAGAAACAAAAATACAGGTGCTAAAAAATAAAATCAGAAAATTAAAGTATTCAAATTAAAAAAGGAAAATAATAAAAAATGGAAAAAGGACCATATTAAGAAAACTGAAAATACAAGGTAAAAAAAATAAATATGCGAAAATAAGAAAAATAAAATTGAAGGGACCAAAAGTACAATTGATCCCTGGGCTAAAACAAAGGCGGAAACAAAGAGAAAGGACCAGTTTTCTAATTATCCCATTTCAAAAAAACGCGAATTCTCTTACTGGTTACCGCGCGGGTCGAGTATGCCAAAATGGCGCCGTTTTGATCTGCCTGTTTAAAGTAATTAAAAGGGGATTTTTTTGTTAATATCGGATAAAGAAAATAATAAACTAACCCTAACCTTTTCTTCATCCCTTCTCATCTCAACCCTAGACCAACAACGCACCTCCCTCGTCTTCAATATGCCGTTCACCGGTGATATTGCCTCGCGCCGGAAGAAACGGGCTCCCGACGGCCGGTAAGCTTCAAAACCTTGCTTTATTTTATTTTTTCGTTTTTTTTTTACTTTTGATTTTAGAGTCAAAACGAAAACAAGATTCGATCTAAAACTGATAAGCCCTTTACTTGATTTTGGGTTGAAGGATTCAAACAAAAAGAAATTTACCTTTGATTCGAAAGATAAGGAAATTTGGTTCAGAATTTCTCCGAAAAAAAATATTACTTCTTTCCTTCCGTTTACAATTTTTTCGAAAAGAAACCCTACAATTTTCCATAATGAAAATAACCTCCTCTTACATTGAGATTTTTGGGTTTATATAACCCTTTTCTTACAAGGAATATAATAATAAAAACTCCTGTTGCTGCAGATTTTCAGCCGGATTTTAAGGGATATTTGGTTCAATGGCAGATTTGGATTGTTGAGGGTCAGCTGATAGGGTAAAGGGATATGGCAGAAGGTGTTAGATTTAGGTAGGGTTGTTGAATTGGTAAACAATTTTGAGGGTGTAGGTTTGGGTATGAATGTTTTAGGGTTGATGGGTTAGTGTTTATGGATTAAAGTTTAGATCGGGGTTAGGGTTGAATTTAGGGTGCGGTTATTTATAGTTTAGGGTTTAGTAGTTTTGGGGTTAAGGGATATTTAGGGTTTTTTTTATTTTAGGTTTTAGGTTAATTAATGAGTTTAGGTTATTGTAATGGGTTAATGGACCGGATTAAATGAGTCCGAGTTTGGATCCAGTTTATGTACTACCCGGACAAAACGGTTTATTACAGGGGAAAAGACAGCCATAGAAATCCTTTAACTGGAATTTTCTTTTACTTCGTATATTCATTTGTCTTCAAAAAATTATTTATGATGTCTTTAACAAAACTTAATCGCAAATGAACAAACATTATTCAATTACTTGTAATAAAGTGTTGTATTTCAATCAGTTGTTACCCATCATGAACATCAGAGAAAATTGCAGAAGAATAAGACGAAATACGTAAATGGATTTTTTTTGCAAAATCAAAGTTTTAGGGTTTCAATTTAGACTGCAGCTCAATAAAGAAAAGCAAAAGAAATCGGGAAAAAGAAATAGGGTCTCACCTTCGATATTCATAGATCTTCGGTGGTTGGTGGCCGATCACTGTGAATGGTGGTCGGAATTTAGGTGGATTAAGGTAGGGGAGAGGTGGTCAGAATTTAGGTGGATTAAGGTAGGGGAGAGGAAAAGAGAGAGAAAATGAAGAATGAGAAATGATTTTTTTTTTAACCTTTTATAGAGATTTAAAACGACGTTTTGGTGATTTTTTTAGGAATATAAAACGTCATTTTGGTCTCGTTTTTCATGTCATAAATTAACGGCCGAGTGACCAAAATAGGAGCAATGTCAAAGTTAAATAATTAAATTATTTTTTTAAATTTAATGACTAAAATAAGAGTGAGAAGAAAGTTCACTAATGGAAAATATAATTTATTCTTCCAATAAAATAACCTTTAACCTTTCAATAATAAAATTGTCATTTTAATTAGTTTACAATACATTTTTTACACAAACTTTTATTTTTAAAACTACGTGCAAAGAACAATATTTTTGAGACGAAGAGAATAATAATTTAAATTAAAAATGACTCAACTAAAAAATAATTTTTATCTCATTAAATTTGTTGATTTTCCAAAAGTTAAAAATTTTAAACATAACCAATTTTCATTATAATTATTTTAATTTTTATTATTAAATTTAAAAATAAAATTTCATCATCTAATTAATTTTTTTTATCTTAATAAGTTTAACATTTTTGTTTAATTGTATATATATATTCAAATATATTTGAATGTATATAATATATAATGTTTAAAAATATTACTAAACCAAAAACCATACATCAAAACACACAAATAGTACAGATACACATTGTAGAAAATTAATCAAAATTATATAATTTTCATTTTAAAATTGGAAAAGATCCTACCTATCGAAATGACATACATATAAATATTATATATTTAGGCTAATCGCATATACAAGATGAGGCGAACATTTGTGTATTAGATTTTTGTAAAAGTATACTCCTTCCGTCCCACGAAAATCATCTTTTATTGACTTTTTAAAATTAAAATTTTTAAACCAACTATAATTATTCTAAATATTTTAAATAATTAAATAATTTAAATATATATTTAAAAATTACTTAATCAGAGATTTTTAAAATATATGTTTTTTTTATATTTTTATTAATAGTAAATTTTAAATAATTATGACAAAAAAAAATTAATAATAGAAAATATTCATGGGACAAAGAGTAGAAAATAGGATGATGCTCCCCGAATCAATGATGGTAAAACTAAAAACTATTGCCGTTCATGAAATGAAATAACAGCAAAATCAAGACTCCCCCAGGACCAGCGGTAATCACTTCAAATCACAAATGAAAGAATGAATGTTGTTTGCCTGCCCAATCAAATCCGATTTTGCCACCCTACTTGGACTAAACAACCATGTCGATTTCTGCTTGCGCACTCCGGTATAACTCCAGCCTCTTTGCGAGAGCACTGCGTCGCTCCATCACTGCTGGATCCTCATTCAACAACGCCGACAATCGTTTTTGCTACAAAAAATCCCAAAAGTCAATCATCTATTTCCCCAAAGTCCATACGGAGATGGTAAGAGAGCAACCGTTCTTTTACCTCCAGTTTACCCAATTCAGTGTAAAAGAAGTCAAGCAGGCTTCTTTTAGCTTCACGGACTTGACAATAAACGATGGACTTTGGAATAGAGTGGCGCAAACTGGCGCAAACCATATTAACATAAGACAAAACGGTTGTTCCTGCTCACACATTGTCCGTGAAACCAATGATTAGTTAAATAATCGAGATCCATCATTCAAGAAACTTTTTCTGTTATGGGAGTTTAGGAACCTACCTATTCTCCTCAGGTACGAGTCATTGTATCTGTCATATATTGATTGTGTAGGGTTGCCACCTTTCTCAATATCTTGAGGAAGCTTTCGAAAGAACTCAACCGTAAGGTAACAACATTCCATATCAACCAGTTGAAGTGTTGCTTTCTTGCTCTGATCCCTCATTCTGTCAAGAGACTCGATTGCAGCATTTCCGACCTCTACTCTAAGACCAGGGTACTGCTTTAACTCCTGCAAACCAAACCAAATTGATTCCTTTATACCACAACTGGCTTGGAGAATAATATAAACTCAAGGGCAAAAGATAACAGACAAAGAGAGCTTAATGGTAGCAAAGATGGGAACCTACCGGAGTCTCATTGATTGCCTTGTGAACCAGATCCTTCAGAATGGAATGAACCTGAAAAGTGTGATAAATGAAATTAACCAAATTTGGAGCATGATGCACCCGAGTCATTCAAAATTTTAGGAGGAAAAATATGGTGTAAAAAATTATTCACTATATAATTGGAATATATAAGGTGGACTTGTGGAGCAATATATGCTGACTTAAACGCAGAGACTCCCCTCACATGTCCTCAGAAGACCAGAAACATGGTTCATGGAAAAGTTAACCCGTGAATTCTAAAGATTCAACTGAACTCATAGCAAGACATGATGAAACATATGCCTAATATAACATAATATTCCACTTTCTAAAATTTTATTTCATACCGCATCAACAGCAGCCTCAGCTGGACCTCTGATAGTAACTAAAGTAGATTCAATCAAACGGCGATATCCTTGTTCTGGAGCTATTAAATGTGGTTGATAACCATCAAGCTTCAGTGATGAGCTTCTTAATATTCTCCATTGATAGTTGCCTGTCAAATTGCAACCTTTTCAAAGCAGCAGGAAGTTGGTTGTCAAAAACATTGTAAACCTTCTCACCACCAGAACGCCTGTCAAAGTCAACAAAAATAGAAAAAAAAATGAGTGAAGCTGGTTACAGGGGACTTAAGGATTGTAATAACACGTGATACATACACTCCTCCAGATGTTCTCTGTAATTTTGATAAAAAAGACGGCATATCTCCATGATTGTGTACAATCCCTGTATAAACATTTAGGGCATCCGCATTTCTCAAAAGCTTATAACTGAGCATCAACAGCAAGTAGAAATGGGTAAACAAATCTAAACTAAAGTCATACACACACACAGACAAAATATGAGCTACAGGAAGAGCACACTTACGCCTGCATCAGCAGCAATTGGCCTTCCGAGGCGACTCAATTCAGTTTCAAGTTCAATAATTGTTTTATTAATAAGGGACTGAATGCCTGGAATTCTGGACTTGATAACAGTTTCCAAATGCTGAGATATAAACCAGTTTGACAAAGTTAACACCAAGGAGAATGTAGCACATAATCAAGTACCATTGAATGCTTTACAATAGAAATTAAGGATTAAAATGTTTTAACAAAAACAAACTTCCTATTAGCGTACCTTTGAGAGCATCTTAGCAAGATGCTCGGATCCCATTCTGTTAGCAAGGTGCCTATACTCTGGTGTACTAGCAAAATACTCACGCTCCCTACGCCGAGCAGCAATCATGTCGACATTCTTATTAATATCTGCTTGTGAGCGATTCACAACACCAACCCATGGAAATTTCGGCCGATAAGATTTTCCTTCCAATATCTAAATCCACAAAAAACATGACTCATAACACGATAGGGCCAAGGGAATCTATTAAGAAATAATCAAGAGTCTAAAAGGTTTTAGCATGTCTAAAATACAGCATAAACCAACTTACATCAACAGCATCAGTGCCCTAATCCATCAGATCAATCTTTGTCAAGACACCTAAAGTCCTCTCCCCTGAAAGGATAATATCAATGTCGTGTATTAGAAAATAAAAAATGTGCAACCACAATACATTGAAAAAGCTTACATATAACAACAATTGTTTTACACAAGAGAATTGTTGATGCAAGGAGGGAGTTGGCAGTGGTATGTGGCAGTTCACCCTCTCACGAAATCAGTTTACCCTCTCACGAAAAAAAGGGTAAACTGCTTCTTTTTCATGGTCCACTTTTCCTGATTTCGTGAGAGGGTAAACTGCTTCTTTTTCATACTCCTTTTTTTATTGTAGAAATTTTTGGTCTATTTTCTTGTATCGTCAAAATGGTAAGAAGAGCGAAAGCTTTGATTAAGAAAATTGAGGCTAACAAGGCAATAGACGTGATTGGGAGTGAAATCGAGTGTAGGATAGGTAAAAATGAGGTGAAGAAACTGTTGAAATGCCGCAGGCTATGATGGTCGAACTTTGAGTTCGAGTTTGAGATTCCAAAAGGAACATTCTGTTTGAGTGATTGTGGCGAGGGGGAAGAAGGAACTCTGGAGTGCTTCTAGTCACTGTATTTGTTTGAAGCTAGGTTTCACCTGCCTTTGCATAGCTTTTCCTGTGAAGTGTTGGTGGAGTACGGTGTAGCTCCGGGGCAACTGACGGGGCATCCTGGTGGATCATTATTGGCTACATCAAATGTGCGGATCGGGGCTGTGATCCGTCCGCGGGGTCTTAAAGAGTTTGTTCACCTTCAGCCCAGTGGCTCCGCAGACTACTCCCAGTTTGTTGAGTTTTATGAAGAGACATTCGCAGAGTGATGCTATTGGGAATCCAATTGTGGGATGAAGCATCACTAAAAAACTAAGATTGGATTGCTCTAAATACATAAGGGTGACACGATGATTGCCTGGAGGTTTTGGCTTCCCACTGAGGTAGAGGGTGCATGGGGAGGACACCAGAAAGGATATTTTAGTGCTAAAGAATGAAGAGTCGGAGCAAGTTGCCATTTTAAAAGAGGGTGGCCGAATGTGGAGTAGAATATTACTCTACGGAGGGTGTTCGAGGTGTGTCTCCGCGAAAAGAGTCCCAACGGGTATAAGGCCTACTAGCTAGCGAAGGGTTACCTACCTCTGCTAGAGGTGATGAAGAGCAAAACAGCTTGGCCCTATGATGAGGGGAGGAATTGACCCAAGTGCTTGTCGGGAACAAGGAGGAAGGGAATTGATTATTCACTTATGGGTGTTACCCACGCAGACTATGGTCAACTTTAGCATCCGGCAAAGTAAGGGATGATGATGGTTTGACTCCGAAGGCTAGCATAGAGGACTTAAACGGGCAAATTGATGAATATGTAGCAGGGAAAGGTATGAAGGCCTCCGTGGAAATGGAAGTGGAGGATGGTGATGCTCCGGAGGCAGTAAGGATAACCTTAATGTAAATCATTGTGAGTTGGTGGTGGATCGTCTCCGGAGAATGATACCGGAAATGAGGGGGAGACTGTGGAAGTTATCCCCCTTAACATAATTTTGCGGGTTAATTACCCCATTGGTAAATGAACTATATTGAATTCTCAGTTTCATACACAATGTTATAAAATTTTCAATTTCATACATAAAGTATTTCACCGTCAACCACTTTGCCCACTTCCGTCACGGAATCTGACGTGGCATGTGCAAACGACTCAAAAACTGACACGTGGCATTTAAAAAAAAAACACACATTTTACTTAAAGGCATAATAACAAGATTAGTCCTTAATGTTCCATTATTTTTAAATTTCACCCTTAAAATTTTAAAATTAAAAAATTAAATATTTATTTTTAAAAATTAAGATATAATAACACAATTAGTCCCCTTACATTTTATTATTTTTCAACTTTATCATTAAAGCTTAAAATTAAAAAAATATTTATTTTAAAAAAATATTTTCTATTTTATTCTTTTTCTCCATCCCTTCGGTTAAAATCCATAACTTCTTAATCAACTTTATCTCCTGCATCCACATTACCCCCATTATCAAAATCCCTTGGGTTTTCCATCAAATGTCAATGGTGAAATTAGGCAACCTCATTCTCAGTCTCTGATATTCACTTCCAGTCACATTCTAATCGCCACTCTTCCTTTACAATCTCTTTTCTCCACCATCGTCTTCTCCTCCGCCATCACCTTCCATAGTCACACCACTGTCGAACTCCCTCCATTGACATCCCAGTAAGACACGGACACCCTTCTCTTCAACGTCTTTCTCCGTGCCCTCCTTACCATCTCCGAGAACTACACGCTCGACGTCGTCATCGTCAAGTTCTTCTAGCAGTGCATTAAAAGTAACTGTCGATTTCGACCTCTTGGATTACTATTTCTATACTTACGCCATTGGTTCTCTTGCTTCGTTACTGTATCTCTCCATTCTTCACAACAAATTAACCCAAAGCTTGGAAGATTATCTCATACCCCAAATCGATTCCCCTCAATGAACCGAACCTCACACCCCTCTAACCTAAATTGCAACCACACTCTTCTTTCCATTTAATTGATTAAAAAGTATTCCATTTGATTAATTAAAAATGAATAGCTTTGGATTATGATTTTTCAAATTGATTAAAAAATAATTCATTTCAGATTTTGATGTGTTTGGTTTGTAAAGAGAAGAGAGGGAAGAGAGTGGGGATTAGAGAGGAAGAAAATAAAATTTTAGTTTAGTTTTCACATTTTGCCACGTGTCACACAGTGGTCTTAGTTTTAGCGTTCTGAGGCGCAAAGGGTGCTTGAAGCCGAGGCGCTAGGCGAAAGCGCTCGCCTTTCGTAGGTGAGGCGCGCTCTTTGTGCTAAAAATTTATAAATCAACCCTATAACATATTTTGTACTTAAAAACATGATAATTATATTATAAATGCTAGAAGATCAAAATATTTCAATTAAATGTAAATTTCAAAGCTATTAAAATATTAAAATATTGATAAATTTAATAATCGTAGGTGAGGCGCACTCTTTATGCTAAAAATTTATAAATCAACCCTATAACATATTTTGTACTTAAAAACATGATAATTATATTATAAATGCTAGAAGATCAAAATATTTCAATTAGATGTAAATTTCAAAGCTATTAAAATATTGATAAATTTATATTATTTGAAAATGTAATCTTAGTATTTTATTTAAATTAATAAATATTTAGAAATAAATTTTATTTTATTATATTAATTTACAAAAAATTAATATTAAAATTTAATTTTTTGGTCTAGATTGATCAAGTCACAAAATTAATAATACAAAACAATCTAAGGGGCTGATGACCACCCAATGTTAAAGTTAGTTGGATTTAATTTTATGTTTGGCCGTTATTTTTAGGCTAAATGTAATGGGCTTAAGACCAACCCATTTTTATATTTAGTTTAATAAAAATTTCAAATGTAAACCCTAATATTTTCAAACCCTAGCAGCAGCCTAATATTTTTAGGCTAAATGTAACGGCCGCCTTGAACTTCGTCGTGGATTTGGCAAAATCCAATGTGCCAGAAGGCGCCCAAAGCGCAGCGCCTCTGCAAAAAGCGCGTGCCTCGAAGTGCCCAGCAGCGCCTCTTGTCCTCCGCCTCGCCTTTGCCGGTGGAGGCGTTTTCCACGTCGCCTCACTTCACCTAGCTCCTTAGGCGCGCCTAGGTGCACTTTTTTAAACTAAGATAGCGGTTGGCTCAAATTTTTTATATTTTTAAACAAATAAATATTTACTTATCAAAAGGATCTAAGGTGACACTCTTCGGTCGTCTGTTGATCTGACTTCATATATCCTTCTCCACTGAGGGTGGGAATTTCACCGTCAAGCTGAAAGTTAGGATTAGCTTGGCTTTTCTCATTAAGGGTCTGCCAAAGATAGCTTTGCGCGCGGAGGGTTGGTCTACCACAAGAAATTCCGCATCTACAATAACATATTTCTCCCGTCTCCGAGAGCGATATGGAGGATGGTTGACCCTTTATCATCAATAGGATGGTTTGAGAATCCATATATCGGTTCACATGACTTTAACTTATCAACAGATTCCCTCATTCATTGAAAGGCACTCAATTATAACACCTCTACAGCACTTCCACTATCCATCAATATTCTTCTGACAGTGTAGTCATCGATTCGTACCAACACCACCAAAGGGTCGTCCACTGTTTCGTCTATGACATGGAAAGAATCTGTGTCACTAAACTGATCTTCCAATCCTTTGTGGACCTGTATCTCTTCACTGTTGTTCCCATAGACAAAATGCTCATAGGATTAGGCCTTCTTCCAGAGGTGTTATGAGAGGCAGCAGAAGGTTGTGACCCTCATATTATCACATTAATTACTCCGTAAACAGGTTGATGTTTGCAGTCTTTTACCTGGCCTTCGTTCTGTTGTGGGGGTTGTTGGACATATTGATCTAGCAAGCCCTCCCTTGCACGACATCATCCTTGAGATGGACACATCGAGCGGTACTATGCCCCTTCTGGACATGGAATGCACGGTAAAAAGAACTATCTCAATGAGATCCCGATTTCATTGGCGAAGGGGGCCTTAAGGTTCCTGACCCTTTAACTTGGCAAAGGATATTAGGTAGAAATGTGGTCAAGGGAGTGTAGTTCGTGTAAGCCCTATAAGGTGCTCCACTAAGTTGTTCTGTCACATTAACTTGGCGACTTAAACCCTCCCTATTTCTATTTTCCTCTCTGCTCTCCGATGAGAAGGAGCCTTCGAACCTATGGTTCACCCTTAAGGACTCATGGAACCCTAGTTTGGGCCTGTGATTCTTTCGAGTTCATATATTCTGGGAGAAATGTTGTCGCGAAGAGGAGCTTTGGGCTATACTAGCCACTGATCTCATCTCTTCAACTTTCACATACCTACTGGCCACTTTGTATAGCTGGCTGATTTTAGTTGGTTTGTTATCCATCAAAGCATATTTCACAGGGTCATGTCTCTGTACAAAAATGTGTTGAAATAGACCAATCATCTAATAGGTCCCGAATGTCATGGGTGGCTCTAGAGAAGCTTCTAGTATATTCTCTCAGAAACTCGCCGGGCTTCTGAATTACATTGAGCAAGCCGGTCTTAGACCTGAGAATTGTTTTGTTGGTCAAGAAGCGCCCAACAAAGAGTTGTGACATCTGCTTGAAATTTGCAATAGACGTAACCGAAAATGATTCATACCAGTTTTTTGCCCCCTTCTAGAGGGTTGAAAGGAAAACTTTGCATTTTAATTCATCACTTGCCCCAATGAAGTCCATATAATTTTTATACTGGAACAGATGGTCATAGGGGTCCCTGGTCCCATCATAAGTTTTCTTAGAAAGCTTAAAATGTGGCGAGTAAGAGGCAACAAGTATATGGGGCATGAGAGGACTTTCCTCCTCCGTCATCCATTCGTTATTAAGGTCTTTTAATGCGCAGAGGCCGTCAATTTGCCGTTGCATAATTTCGATTTGTCTTCTCCATGCTTCATCTCTGGGATCTGCTGAAGGAGTTACGTACTCAGCATTGTCCTGTCTTCACTCTGGCCCTGGGTGGGAGAATCTAACATCTATAGCATTTGCGTGGGCTGTCATTTGTTCTTGTAAGCGGCATTCCTCAGTGATGGAAGTCATTTCTTCTTCGCTCCGTCATCTGCTCCCCTAGCATTGAGAGATCAACAGCTCTTGTAGGGTCTTTGGTATTAACTCATGTTGTCGGTTCAGCTGCGTTTGAACCATCTAGGAGGCTTAAAACTGTGCCTACAAACTCCTTAATTCGTTTTGTAAAGCCAAGGTTTACCAAGGATTTTGATCGGTTGGATATGGGGTTTGTTGGTATTGAACCTGTGGGATTTGCTAGCTGGCTTGGTCGTAGGGGCTTGGTAGCTCTGGTAGGACCTATAATATGCAAAGTTGTACTGGTTATTCTGGGATTGTTGCTCGTTAGGATTCATTATGACTGATTCTTTTGGTCAGAAATGTTTCACGCTCACCGCACGAATTGTTGATGCAGGGAGGGAGTTGGTGGTGATTTGTGGTGTTTCACCCGTTCCAACTTTGGGCCGAGAGCCGTATACGATGGTTGGAGTGGGGAATACGTAGAGAGAGAAAATTGTCCTCCCATCCCCCGTGTCAATGTGTATATAAATGCCTCTAACACCATTATTATGGTCTTCGAATTCCTCATTGGAGGGCGGTGCCAGGCTTAGCGTCATGATGGCTACTGATAGGTCGATAGGAGTAGGCTCGGTTGATGGGGACCACTGTCATGTCTATTAATGTGTCTGGGAATCGGTGACCCGGGGACAAGGGATTCCAGAGGCATAGGTATCTTTTCGAAGGCAATCCCGGGTTTAGTCCCCGGGTTCCGGAGGCACAAGCATCTTTTCGGAGGCAATACCAAGTTTAGGGTTAGGACATTGACAGAGGTATAACAAGTATAAATTGAAAACCAACCCATGGATTACATGATATTACCATGATCTAGTAGAGAAGATGATCATCTTGAGGTAGCAAGATAAAAGAATATCTAACTACTAAAGCAAAAGAATACCTGTAGGGTCCACCTCACGGGAGATTTTAATTGCATCTGATGTAGCAAGATCTTGATTAGCAGGTGAAATTGCTAAGATTATACAGTTGGGCTGCATAAAATGTTCAACAAGATTCAGCTCTCATGCTTGCTTAAAATAATTTACATCAAGAACTATAAAAGTTGTGCTAGACTTCAATAGGAATCACATTAAAAATATTACTGAAGGAACACAAAAGTCATACTGCACTTTACCTTCTCAATGTAGGAGCGAACCATATTCTCGATATCTTGTACAATGCTTTCTGGCTGACCCTCTGCATTTAGCAAGACAATCCATCAATTTCTCATATATTAATCAAGAATTTTGCAAGTATTATTGCCATAAGAGAATAAAAATGGAGTTAAAAATGCTTAACTGCTATAGTAATTATTCATGAATAAAAACTAAATTTGAAGATAATACTTATTTTTAGGTTCCGTGGAAATATATTGCAGTCGATCAACAACAGTGGACTAAAATTGAGATTATGCAATATGATGATGGGAAATTTCTTTGAATTTTCACAAGGATTTTCCGTTAACTTACCTACAGCTACCTTCGTAAGACCAGGAAGATCAACCAGAGTCAAATTGACAACTGCAACAAATCAAATAAAAAAATAATCAATAAGTAAAGAAAATTTCTTGTACATTTAAAAACAATCAATAAGATGCAAGAGAAAAAGATGATACCGTTGGGAGAATATATACTAAGATGAATTGGAACGCTGGAAATTTGTTTGGTTCGCCCAGTTTCTCTATCCGTCTCATCTTGAATCTCCTTCCTAACAGCAGCTATAAGGTAGATAATAAAAAGTTAAAACCTATTGATTTATCTAATTTATTTTCTTTAAAAAAAACGAATAACAAGGAGAAGAACTTTACCAAAATCGGTAGATCTTTTTCTTGGAAGGTGAAGAAACTCAGCGTATTCTCTGCTTCCTTCATCACTCTTATGAAGCTGTAATACCAGAGGCCTTCGAGTAACAATCCCTGCATTAATTTTTAATCCAAAAAATAAAAAGGAAAGGAAAAAAGAATCATTTCTCGAGTTTCTTGGCGACGAAGGACAGATTGAAAGAGCGGTATTTTATTTACTGTCGTTACCGGATCCTCGCGGTAAGAAATCCTTGCCGACAATGCTTTCCAGCACCGATGATTTCCCCGAACTCTGTTAAAATTGAAATATCAGATCATTAGAAAATAAAAGAAAAAAGAAAACCAAAGTTGACTAAAAATTGAAAAGAGAAAGAAAGATGAAGTATCGACCTGACCACCGACGACGGCGATCGCAGGTAAAGAGTCCCAAAGAGTAGGCAAGGCGCTTGCCTCTCCGTGGTCACCAAGAGCGGTGCAAGCTCTTTGAATCTTGTTCACGAGCGAAATCAAATTCTCCATTTCTTTAAGAAAAAAAGAACGGCGCCGGAAACGATAACAGGCGTGGGAATCCGATCAGATAGATCTGGCGTGATGAAGCAAAGAATCGGCACCGTAGAATCAGAGTGATACGTAAAAACAAAAGTAATGCCGTCCTTGGGAGAAAGAGCAGTTTTTTTTTTTTTTTGAAGTTTTGAAACGGGGAAGAATAAAGAGACGGCTTTTAAGTGAAGCGCGTTATTTATTATTTAATCTTTGTTATTATTTTTAGCCTTAATACCTCTTTTAGCCCCTGTACTTTACTCAAATCATCAGTTTGGCGTTTGTATTATCTTTATGTTCATCACTTAAGTTGCACAATAGCATATTGTTACATAACGGCAGAACTCAACATTATTTATTAAAAGATTTCATTTATAAATGATTAAATTCAGAAGGAAATAATAATATAAATTATATATTTTTTAGGGATAACAAAATAATTTTATTATTATCTCAACTTAAAATATTTTTAATTTTTAAATTGGGGCAGCGTTGATCTCTGTTGAGTACAACTTCTATAATAAAAAATAAAAATTATAAAAACAATTAAAATCATAAAATTTAAAAGAAAAGTCTTGAAATGTAATTCTTTAAAAAAACCTAAACTTTACAATTATGGAAATTTTTTAGTTTATAAAATTTTAATTATTTTATATTTTTAAAGTTTTTAAAATAAATTAAGAATAATTATATTTTTTAAAAAAATTTAAAATCAAAAATAAATTCTGGTTTTTTATATTTTTAAAGATCTTTTTATTTTTTAAATTTTTTATGAATGTATTTGAAATTTACTTTCTAAAAGAATTTTTTCCAAATTTTATTCTAAGTGATATTTCAAAAATAAAAAATATTTGACATTGCTTTTGAAAAATAAATGACAAAGTGTTTTCTGAGATGTGCTTTAGGAAATTGTTTATGTATTGTTTGGTTTTAAATAGGAGTGCTTGATATTAATATCAAAAAGTATTTTTAAGCGGATAAAAAGTCAATTTTAAACATTTTTTTAAAATATAAAAAAATCGGTGATATAAATGATGATAAATAAGTAATTATACTTCAAAAGCACTTTTGGAAAAACTCAAAGCTAAAATTTTAATTTTTTTATTGTTCAAAAAAATAAAAAAGCATTTTTTAAATCAAACTAAAAAGTACTTTTGGTCTGAAAAAACTAACCGTTCTGTATTATTTTTACCTTAGAAACATTTTTGACTCTGAAATCACTTTTAAAAAACAATAGAGAACATGATACACAAAATGATAGCACATGATCACACTTATAAAAAATAGTATAGCTACCGAATTGATGATTTAGATAAAGTGCAGGGGCCAAAAGAGGTATCACGCCTTGTTTTCGGTTTGGGCAGGGAACTCTGGGCCGAGGAAATGACAAAAGAGGTAGTTGGCTTAGGTAAAAACACCTTTGAACCCTAGAATTATTTGTTAAAAAATTACCTTTTACTTTATCTAACTTTAAAATTTTCAAATAAGTAAACATTGAATCGTTTGATGTTTTTAATCACCTCCCGGCTCTAATATATTGTATTGCTATGTACATATAGCAAATATAAAGACGTTCTAATTTGATTATCGATCTATTAATTATGTCAAATTATTATTTTTGATCTAGTGGTTGGTAGTTGGTGTATTGTTCTTAAAGGCAGATAGTCCTCGGTTTAATCCTCTATGTTGCCAATTTAGTTTTCAAATTTTTAGTCAAATCATAGGCAGGCACTGTCCTGGGCAAGGGCAATAAAGGCGTCTGCCTAGGGCCCATCGCTTAAGAAAATTAAATACTATTTGTATTTTTCTTTTAAATTATATTTATTATTAAGGATTCAATTGTTTTAATACTTATTAATAGGGACTAAGTTTTTCCAAATATTTATTATTATGAGTCTACTTGTAAAACCTATATTTGATTTTGATATAACAAGGAATTACAATGACTATTTTGTAAAAGGGATAAATTTTTAAGTACTCAAAAAGTCTCACAAATTGACAAAGATTCAAACTTAAAATATTTTCTAAGTCAAAAACTTAAACCCCAAATATTTTCTAAGTGTTTATCGTACTCAAAATAGCCAAATTGGTCCAGGAGTATCGATACGCCCAAGGCCATATCGATATGGGCTTTAGCTATTTTACTTGATGGCTATAGGGTACCGATACACGTGTAGCATATCGGTACGCCATTCAAACTTGGGAACCAATTTTGCATACGAGTATCGGTACGACTTCATGCGTACCAGTACGGGGGTTAAAGATTTCTCAAATCTTTTCATTTAATATTCGACTGTTGCCTTGTCAGTTTTATTGGAATCATATCTTTGAAAATCTGTTAATGCGTACTGATACCCATATAGGCGTATCGATATGACTTTTTTGTGCAAAACTTATCAGGATTCTAGTGAGGAAAATTGGTATCGATACTGTACGGCCCGTATCAATACCTTTTGTAAAATAAACACTCTGTATCGATACGACTTCTCGCGTATCGATGTCCCTTTGTTGCAACGGCTATTTTTTGTCTTGGCAGGTACCGATATGAGCCTTCGCGTATCGATACCTAGTGCTGGCAGACAACATTTATTACGGGAAAAATGAAGCCCAACAACTATATTTATGATCTCAACTACCCAAACGGTTGGAAATCAATGAAGGGGTATAAAATCAAGTCTCCAAAGCTTCAACAACAACTATTCATCAAGTCTAAAGCATTCAAGCACACATATAACAATCTTTCAGCCTTTTATTGTCATAGCTTGTAACCCACTTGAGTGAACTTAATTGTATCCATTTTATTCAAGTTTTGGGGTTAGAGTGAGCCCAGAATTGTGCAAACAATTAACCTTTGTGAGGATTTTCAGTTTGCTCCATTTGTATTCTCTTTGTAAGGGTTCTTAAGACTTTGAGGTATAAGTCTTAAGGGAGTTTGTAAGGTTATCTCCTTGAGCCACAAAAGGAAAGCAAATCTAGTGGATTTGAGAAATCTTTAGTGTGGATAGCTAAGTATTGGATGTAAACCTTGTTTAGAAGGTTGAACCACTCTAAATTCTTATGTCCTAATCTTTTTACATTTCCATTGCTTCTACCAAATTTTTATTTTCCAATTCACGCCCTCTTGGCCATTTATTATTGATTGATCATCCCAACAATTGGTATCAGAGCTACACTCATTGGAAGGATTTAACCCTCTTGAGTCGATCCTAAGGTGTTTAATCAATTTACACATTGAGCCATGGCCTCTACTTCCGGCAACCATCTTTACGAGTCTCAATCCATCACCAAATTGCCTTATTTCAATGATAATAACTATCCTTATTGGAAAAATAGAATGAGGCTCTTCATCAAGTCTAATGACTACCTCCTTTGGGATATAGTAGAAGATGGGCCATTCATTCCAATGAAGGAAGAAAAAGAAAGGCGTGTCCCCAAGATAAGGTAAGAGAATACTGATGAAGATCGGAGAAAGATGCAAGTCTATGACAAAGCTATGTATGTCATCTTTTGTACTCTTAGACTAGACGAATACGTCAAGATGTCTTCTTACACGAGTGTAAAGGAGATATAGGACAAACTTGAAGTTACATATGAGGGCACCAACGAAGTCAAAGAGACCAAGATTGGACTCCTAAATTTGAGCTATGAGAACTTTAAAATGGAACTGGCTGAAGACATCACCAAGTTGTTTGATCATTTCTCCGTAATTGTCAACGAGCTTAAAGGCCTTGGAGAAATCATTTCGAAAGACAAGCTTGTTCGAAAACTTATATACTCTCTTCCCGAGTCATGGGACTCAAAAAAGATTGCCATCATCGAAGCTAAAGATCTTAAGAGCTTGAAGCTGATACTCTTATGGGGTCTCTTCTCACTCATGAGATTATGAAGAAATGAAGAAAATAAGATAAAAAAAGAAGAAAGTAGAGAAGAAGAAAAAGAAGAAGAAGATGGGAATTGCTCTCAAATCTTCATAAGAAGAGAACGATTCAAGTGAAGAAGATGATGAAGAAATGACTATGTTATCTAAGAGATTTACAAGGTTCATAAAATCCAACCGCGGAAAAAAGTTCCGATGGAGGAAGGGTTTCAAGAACAAGCAAAATGAGGAAGAGAATAATCAAATCATTTGCTATGAGTTCAAGAAGTCGAGACACATAAAGTTTTATTGTCCCCAACTAAATAAGGAGAGCTTCGAGAAAAAGAAGAAGCCTAAGGCTTATGTTGCTACTTGGAGTGATGATGACTCATCCAATGAGGAAGAGCAAGAAGTAGCAAATCTTTGTATCATGGCATTATAGGAGGACCCTAAGGTAACCTTAAACTCATCTAACTTTGATTTTATATTTGATGAGCTTCAAGAAGCTTATGATGAGTTACAAGAGGTTTATGATGAGTTGGTGGAGAAGTATAAGGAATCACTTTTGAAAAACAAGAAAACAATTTTAAATTTGAAAAACCAAAATGATTCATTATCTAAAGCCAACTTGGAACTTGAAAAGAATGTTTTGGATTTGCAAGAAAATCAAAAAGATTTTGAAAAGAAAAACAAAGATTTACTTTCTAACACCCTAAAAACGGCCTAGTCGGAATAGACTTTTTGATGATTGGAAAATCAACTTTCGACGAACAATAGAATTATTGAATCATAAGATATTGAGTCCAAATTGATTAATTACTGGATCATTGCTAAGTATTGGGACTAAATTGTAAAGACTGGAAATATGTAGTTATTGGCTAAAACTTAGAAATAAAGCATGAAATGACATAGATTTAAGCATGGATAAATACAAGGGCTGGGTGTACAATTAGACCACCTAGTGACTAAATTGAAAGGAATAAAAATATGACTAGTGACTAAATTGGAAAGATTCAAAGTTAAGGTGCCATAATATAAAAGTTTAGAAATACAAGAACCTAATGTGTAATTTGACCATGACTTTTCTTCATGGGAAGGAAAGGTTCTTGGAGGACTAAAAACTTAATTTTCCCATTGTCATAAAATGGTGTATGTGACATGTGGTGGCATAGTTATGGAAAAGATAAAAAAGAGGAAAAAGATGATATGTGATATTTTGGTTAATTTGAGAAAAAAGAATCAAAAGGAAGACATAATTCACCGAGAGCAAAAATAGAGAGAAAGATATTGATATCTCATCTTTATCTTCTTCCTTAACTTACTTAAGCAAGCACTTCCCCATGTATAAGCACACGCCTCCATTGATGAAGCTTTGAAAGCTTAAATTTTCATAGAATTCCTATTCCTCTCCCACTCTAATCTTATTCAAGGTGAGTTTATGGTGCAAAAGCTCACCTTTGCCTTTAAGAAACATGAAAAATTCGTATATCGATTCCATATGATTAAATATGGAAATCCATTGAAATCATGTCATTGTCTTTGTCTTGTATTCAAGGTAATAGTGGGAATTTATCCATCTCTTCTCTATTCACTAATTTTTTCTGGGCTTTATTTTATTTCATTTTTATTCAATAATGGGCTTTTGTTATTATGATTATTACTTACTATATTACATATTATTAGTAATAGTTAATATAATGTTTGTTATCCTTATTACTATTATTATTAATTATCATTACTATTATTATATTTATTATCTTATTATTATACTAATTATTATCATATTATTATATTATTACTATGTTATCTTTATGTAATTGTTTTGTTATCATTATTATAATAATAATATTATATTATTATTTTAGTACTATTATTATTATTAATATTATATTATTATTATTATTAAACAAACAAACAAAAAAACTAATGTTAAACAAATAAACAATGAAGGCCCAAATTTTAATATCAAAACAGTCCGATTACAAACCCAAAAAAATTATACAGTATTACATTCGTCCTGCTTGGCCCAAAAGATCATAACCCTAATTATATGATAACCAAAACCCTAATTTATTCTGGCTTCTATGGGCAGTCGTCCCACAGCCGTCAGATCCAAATTGGATCTAACTATCCAGAGATGATACGGGGAAGCTTTGGGAGACTCCACACGCCCACGCATCCGTGCAAGTTGGCTCTTCAACTGACTACGCGCGCATGAAGCTCACCCTTAAGCTCTTCAGCTATCACGTCACGCCCACGCGCGACTCCTTGGCTCACTAGTAGCCTTCCACACACGTGCCTGCCCGGCTCCTTATGAAGATGGCAGACTGCCCCAACCGACCGGCTATGCCATGCCAGCTACCGTTTGCCCTACCTCTGGCCAAATGACTGTTGTCCTTCTTTCTCCAGTAGGCACCTCGCACACAAACGCAGATGTAAGGAACAAGCAAAAACAAAACACATTTTAGAGACAAAAAACACATCAGAGGCGTATATGAATGAAGACAAGAATGTTCAGAGCTAACAAACTCAGAAAAGCACATGAATACATCCAAGAAAAAAACAACCATCATTTTTTTATTCTTTTTTCATTTATTTTGACTACTAACCCAAGCACATCATGTAACCCTACGGGGGGGATTCCCAAAGATCTAATACAAAGAGTTTTGAAGGTATCATCCTTTCATTTTCTTTGCATGCATATATATATATATATAAAGGGAAATGTAGGGTTAGCCTTTACCTTCTCGGCCGTCGAGCTATTCCTTTACCGGTGTCTTTCAAACTTTCTCTGATGATAATCTTTCGGTCCTTTGGGGCTTCATTGGGTGAATCGGTTGGAAGTCTAAGTTTTAGGATCTGAAAATGGTAGGAAGGGGGATTTTGGGAGCTTTTTTAGCAAAATTTGCTTCGAATCCGTTTTTTACAAGAAGACGGAGGTTTTTTAAAAAAGAAAAAGAATCTAGGGTCAGATCTAAAAGAAAGATAGTTTTTTTGGGTTTTTTTATTTTTGTCAGTACTGGTGGGCGACGGCCGGCACAGTGAAACGTCGCCAGAATCTAGAATTTAGGGTGGTTTCTGGGTTCTAGGATGAACACCACGGCGATGTTCATCCTCGTTTCAGAGGATTTTCTTAAAATGGGAGGGTGTTTTTTTTTTAAAAAAAACTAAAGCCTTTTTTACCCGAAAGGTGATATTTATACCAAACCTCGTTTAAAAAATGGCAAATGGCCACATAAACCCTTCCGCATCGAAATAATTACGCGCGGAAGCCATTCCACAATTTATAATTTCAGCCTCAGTCCCTCCAATGTTTTAAAAATTTTCAATCTCACCCTTAATCAAAACAGATTTAAATTTCAAATTGGTTTTATTTTCTTTTAATCCTTCCGCATTTTCAAAATATCCTTCCTAGTCATTCCGCACTCCGAAATCCCCTCCCCGATCCCTCAAAGTTTTTAAAAGCTTCCAATTTCGTCCCTTTTTTTATTCATTTTGATTTTTAAATAGGTTAATACCCTAATCAGTCCTTGTTCTTTTGGTTTCCTTTAATTTGGTCCATTTTCTAGTTTTGAAATTACTCTTTGGCCCCTTATTTTTAATTTTCTTTTTTAGCCCCTCACTTTGTATATTTATTTGTTTTTAGCATTTAATTAATGTTTTTATTTCTATTTATTGTTAGCTTGCCTTTGTATATTCGACTTGCTTGTTTTTTTTTTCCATTTTAGCTTTCTTTTGGGCTGGGCCTCACTAAGTTAGCTTAGGGCTTAATTTAATTTAATTTAATTAATTTAAATTATGCGCTCGACTTATTGGGGCATAAGTTTTAAATTTAATTAAGTTCAATTTAGGGTTAGGTTAGTTGGAACCTTTTGTTAGATTTATGTTCGAATTATTTTAATTAATTTGAATTTTTCCTTACTTATTTGGATGAATGTTAAATTAATTAAATTAATTGAACACCTCTTAATTACTCATAGGATAAAATTAATGTTTGACTTAGTTGAAAATTTAATACAATCATGATTGTTAATTCGATTATGAATAGTATCCTTGGCTTAATGGGATGTTAGTTTAAAATTAGTCAAATTAATTGTTTTGATTCAATATAAATCCATAAGATATTAGGGTTTTTAGATTTTTGGGATTTAATTAATTTAAGATTAATATTAGACTAACATAGTTAATAATTAGATCATTAATTTAACCTTCCATAATTTGGGCCTTTTAGGTTAGGACTTTAGTGGGCCTAGGGTTTTATTTTGTGCACCTCTTTGTCATGCATCTTTATTGTCACTCATTTAACCTTTAACCCTTTTAATGAAAATCTTGTTAATTAATCAACCTTAACCATAAAAGGAGGTATTTATTAATTCTGATATTTGTGTCGTGACAGTCCGGGCTTAATGGATGTCAACTAAATATTCGAATTAATTTTCACCGTCTAAAGGTAAACTTTAATCTAAAATAAAATTTGACAAATTATGACATCATTCTTAACTGTTTGCATCATGCATAAAGGTGATGTACTTGATTCGAACCGTAAATTAACACGACAGTAAGTCTTATTCGATGTTGGTTTAATCTACGGTCTGATGTACAGTCATCCTTATTAGTTAAACATTTAATTAATTCAAGCCCACCAATTTAATAAAGCCTGTTTAATTGAAGCACATATCCAATTAAGACTGTTTAATTAAATTTAATTTAAATCTTAATGATTTCCATCAATTAAAAGCAACGCATATTTTGGTACCAATTTCTGGGCGTGATGGGGGTGCTAATCCTTCCCCGCACGTAACCAACTCCTAAACCCATTTTCAAATGAATCTCTGGTTTTATGGTGTCCGACCTGCCTTAGTGGCTGGTGGCGACTCCAACCCTCATTTTATCTTCAAAAACTCTGAGATTTTTCGACATCACCCATTTTTCCCAAAAACCCATCTTTCAAAAAAATTTTGGCAACCCCTTTTTTAAACTTTTAAACCTTATTAATTTTGAATTTTTCGATGGCGATTTCATAAAGGTCGCTACAGTTGGCGACTCCGCTGGGGACCAATTTTGTTTCACAAAACAAAAAGAGAGTTAAGCCAAAAAAATATTTGTTGCTTTTAATGATGGAAATTTTGAAATTTGATTTGACTTTAATTAATTTGGTCTGTCTTGAAGATATGACTCTAATTACACGGGCTTTGATAATTGGTGATTTTACATCAATTGATCATTTAATTTCTAAGGAATCACCGACATGTGTTGCATCATGAACATCAAGCTCTATACCCGAGCTCTGCCCCTTGAGTGAGAGTGAAACGCCATATACCCACTTGAGCAGCCCTCAACGGATCGGTAATTCACTTCCGAAACCTACGCCTTTTGACACATGAGCAGCCCTCCACGTCACTAGGTCATGCTTTCCCTCAAACCGAATCCAATTCGTGAGCCTGTAATAGGCCAGAATTTAGGGTTTTTGTTAACTTAGTAGGTAATAAGATAGGTGTTAAGTGTTCAAAAGTACTATTTTTATTACCCTTTTTATTCTTATTATTGCTAGACTTAGGCCCATATTAGTTGCATTATTAGTCATGCATGCATGTTTGCATCGTTTCCTTGGTGGTCAAGCTTGACTTCATATTTTGCTTAATTTTGTGGAAAAAGATACTGCTTTGGTGTGTTTTGTGTGTGTGTTTGCAAAATCACTTGTCAAAGCAAGGCTGGAACCAGTTGCCAGGGCAATGCATGAAGGAGATGCCGATTAGTTGCCAGGGCAATGCATGAAGGAGATGCCGAGCTAGTTGCCAGGGCAATTTTCGACAAGGGATAAGATGATATGGTAGTCAAAATTGATGACTAGATAAGCCCAAGATGACGTGGAGCAAAGCTAAATCCCGAAGGAGTTTGATTTCCATGAAGAGGTTAAAGAGAAATTAAATCCCAAGAAGATAGGAGAAGTTCTAGAAGGAATTTAAATATAATAAAGAATTATATTCTTTAAAGATATTTAATTCCAACTTAACTTCCTCCTCAAAAAAGACTTTGACCTACCCCTATAAATTAAGGATCAAGCTGTCAACTCCAAGGGGGAGAGAGGAGAGAAATTTCGACAAAGAGCAAGGGAGATTTCGACAAGGCTTTGAAGAGATTTCGACAAGGCTTCAACCATTCTTCATCTTTTTTTTTCTCGTTCAATTAGATTTATGCTAGGAATTCTTTGTCTTATGTTTCTTTGAAACCTAGCCATGAACTAAATCTATTTGGCTAAGGTTATTGTGTCTTGTGGTTGTGAGAAACAATTGGATTTTGTTTAGGTAATAAGAGTTTGCACTTTCAATTCAAGGTTTACTCATTCTTGGTTCTTATTCTTGTTTGCGAGTGAATTGGGAGAGGATCTCGTAACTTCATCTATTTATCTAATATCGGGAGAGTTAGATTCAAGAAACGAATAAGTATGGTCTTTATTCAATCTATTGATGGTGAAGATTAATCCGGCCTAGGAATAAGTTAAGGATTTCAACGGCTAAGAGGAGTGCAAGGTTGGTTGTTGTTCACCCTTGATTCACGCAAGGATGTATTATCAAGGCATGCACAAATAGCTAGAGTTTCGACTTAGGGATAAGAAGAAACCATTGAAGAACGCTCCGCCGAACCTTGAAGTTGCTGCCCAGCCACCCAAGTAGTTGCCCAGCTAGTCGCCCAGGCAACCATCGATTAGTTGCCAAGGTAACCCCACTGTGCAAGTTGCCACGACAACTGAGTTGCCCTTGCACTCTTTTACCAAGACGATCCAATCGGCTATCACACCTCAACTCACGATAGCCTGGCCTATTCTCTCTCATTTGATTACATCTTCTTTTACTTTATTGCTTTCTAGTTTAGTTGTTAGTTAAAACTCCTACAATCTTCGACTTGTGTTCTTTTACTTTTTACAGTGCAAGAGATTAGATTCTTGAAGTGGCACCAATCCCTGTGGAGACGATATCTTTTATACTATAACTTGCGACGTGTACACTTGCACAATTGCGGAGCACTTATTACGCGCAACAAGTTTTTGGCGGCGTTGCCGGGGATTGGCAATAGCAAATTTGTTTTTATTTTCTTGCACTTTTTATTTTTCTTGTTTAAGAATCAAACGGTTAACAAACTTTGGTTTTGCATTGGTATATGACCAGGGCGAGACCGATTACACCAGAATATCCCTTTGATCCAAAAATCGAACGAACCTTGCAAAGACTCAAACGAAGGTTAAGAGTAGCAATGGCTAATCAAGACGGCAATATGAATCAAGATGTTACAGCAGGAGGAGGAGTGATTCTTGCACGAAATAGAACTATTCGAGACTATCTTGAAGAAGATCTTGAAGGACTTAATCCAGGAGTTGTCACACCTGAAATTGAAGCCGACCACTTTGAATTGAAACCGGTGATGTTTAATATGATCAACACAATTGGTCAATTTGGCGGCTCAGCAACTGAAGATGCACGACAACATCTTAAATCTTTCCTTGAGATTTGCAATTCATTCAAAATACAAGGAGTCACCCTCGATGTTCTACGACTAAGATTATTCCCCTATTCACTGAGGGATAGGACGAAAGCATGGTTGAATAGTATTCCTATCGGATCAATAGGATCTTGGACCGATCTTTGTCGTGATTTCCTTGCTCGATTTAATCCTACAAATTTGACTGATAAGCTTCGTAATGAAATTACTTCTTTTCGGCAGACAGATGATGAATCCATGTACGAAGCTTGGAGCGATATAGAGAACTTTTACACAAATGCCCCCTATACGGATTCCCAGTGTGGACACAAGTAACAATGTTTTACAACGCTGTGAATACACCAACAATGATGATGCTAGATGCCTCGGCAAACGGCATACTCCTAGATAAGTCGCCGTAGGAAGCAATGCAAATTCTAAACAGGCTTGCCAAGAATGATTATCAACTCCCCTCTGCTAGAAGACGAGGAGTTAGACGCCAAGCCACAATACATGAACTGGGATCATCAGACTCAATTTCGGCACAATTGGCCACTCTAACTAAGATGGTCCAGAACATGCAGAAACCAAACAACACATAGGAGGTCAAGGTAATTGATTCCTTTTATGAGTTATGTGGTGGTAACCATGATTCTTCTGAATGTATGAAGAATCCGAAATCCAGCTTTTATGTGGGGAATTACAACCGGAACAACAATGTGATGTCCAATACATACAATCCAGCTTGGAAGAAGCACCGAATTTCTCATGGAGTAATCCCAACAATGCTCTAAACCAGAACAATCAGAATGCACAAGCATCGGGATTCCAGTAGAATATGCCATGGCAACAGCTGCCGCAGCAACAACCAACAACATCTAGCTCTTTGGAAAATTCTCTCAATGCTTTTATGTTGAAAACTGAATCTTATATGGCTGAGAATAGTAACTTCATAAAAAGAACTGATGCTTTTATTAACATGACCGAGATGAGATTGCAAAACTAAGAGGCGGCAATCAAATCATTGGAAAATCAAGTCGAGAAATTTGCTCAAAACCTGAATACTAGACTGCAAGGAGGTTTACCTAGCGATACTAAAGTCACAAGAGGAACTGGCCATGAGCAATGTAAGGCGATCACCACTAGAAGTGGCCAACAACTTAAAGAGGCTCAAGCTCGCTCATCAAACAAAACTCCACAAAATGATCAAGACGAACTCAGCGACAAAGCCTCAGATGCTGAACTAGGAATTGTCGCGGCAACCGATGATAAGGATGCCTTGGCAACCAACGATAGGCACGCCACAACAACCCCAGTTGACAATGCCTCGACAACTCTAATTGCCTCGGCAATGCCGTCAATCAAGTTCCAAACCAATGAAAGGATCAAAGATATCCGACTTCCACCACCATTCCCACAAAAGTTGAAGCGACAAAAGCAAGAATATCAATTCAAGAAGTTTCTTAATATCCTAAAGTAAGTCTACATCAACTTGCCATTGATTTAGGCGATTGAACAAATGCTGAACTATGCCAAGTTTCTTAAAGACATTGTGTTTAAAAGAACAAGGCTAAGAGAGTTTGAAACAGTTGCCGCAACAAAGGGATGCATGGCCTTGTTGCACAATCGCATGCCACCCAAGTTGAAGGATCCCGAAAGTTTCACAATACCCTGTTCCATTGGAAACCACTATGTCGGGAAAGCATTATGTGACCTTGGAGAAAGCATAAACTTGATGCCTAAATCGGTTTTCCAGAAACTAGGAATCCAGAAGGTAAGACCTACAATAGTTATGCTACAGCTAGCTGACAGATCCTATGTGCATCTAGAGGGAAAAATCGAAGACATACTGGTAAAAGTTGATAAATATATTTTTCCCGCTGACTTTATTGTTTTGGATTGTGAAACAGATGAATATGCGCCTATCATTCTTGGGAGACCCTTCCTAGCAACTGGGAGAACCTTGATCGATGTTGAAAAAGGAGAACTCACAATGAGGGTGAATGACCAGCAAGTTAAACTAAATATGTTCCAAACACTAAGGCATGCCGATGATCGGGAAGAATGCCAACTTCTTCATGCCTCGAGAGAGTTTAACTTCGACGAGGAATTTAGTTGCCTCGACAACTACATTGCCGATCAAGAGGAACCTGAGAAGTATGAAGAACCGATCGATGAGGAACAACAAGAAGAGGCAAATTGGTTAGTCAATCAACCAGGTACATACTTTGAACCACTGGATTACTCAGGTAAGGAAGGTAAACTCGAAAAGCCCTCTATTGAACAACCATCGATTCTTGAGTTGAAACAGTTGCCAGAGCAACTAAAATATGCTTACCTGGGAATCGATAAAACATTGCCTGTAATTATTTCCTCTAAGTTACAGCATGAGCAGGAAAAGAAGCTGATCAAAATGTTGATGCTACACAAGAAGGCAATAGGGTGGACAATTGCCGACTTGAAGGGAATTAGCCCGACAGTGTGCATGTACAAGATTTTGTTGGAAGATGATCACAAAACTTCGATTGAGGCCCAGAGGAGACTGAATCATGCCATGAAAGGGGTTGTAATGAAAGAAATCATCAAGTGGCTTGACGCCAGCATTATATATCCTATCTCTAATAGTACATGGGTAAGTCCGGTACAATGTGTACCAAAAAAGAGAGGTATAACAGTGGTAAGTAATGAAAACAATGAACTCATTCCAACCAGGACTGTGACCGGTTGGAGGGTTTGTATGGATTATCGAAAGCTAAACAAAGCCACTAGGAAAGATCACTTCCCATTACCCTTTATTGATCAAATACTTGACCGTCTTGCAGGTAAACCCTTTTATCATTTTCTTGATGGTTATTCAGGTTACAATCAAATTGCCATAGCACCAGAAGATCAAGAAAAGACAACCTTCACATGCCCATAAGATACTTATGCTTTCCGAAGGATGCCGTTCGGATTGTGTAACGCCCCGACAACCTTATAAAGATGCATGGTGGCACTTTTTTCAGATATGGTCGAAGACTTCCTTGAGATCTTCATGGATGATTTTTCCATTTTTGGTAATGACTTCGACAGCTGCCTCGACAATTTAGAGAAGGTGTGCAAGATGTGAAGAAACTGATTTAGTCCTTAATTGGGAGAAGTGGCATTTTATGGTCGATGAAGGAATAGTGCTCAGCCATAAGATTTCATCCAAGGGGATTGAAGTAGACAAATCCAAGGTGGACGTGATCGAGAGATTACTTCCACCAAGTTCGGTTAAAGAAATCTGAACTTTCTTGGACAGGATAAAGTCTTCAATTTTGATGATTCTTGCACCCAAGCATTCGAAACCCTAAAGGAAAAGCTTGCCTCGGCACCCATTATCGTTCCACCAGATTGGACGCTACCTTTTGAGCTCATGTGTGATGCAAGTGATTTCGCGGTAGGAGTAGTCCTAGGCCAACGTACAGGTAAGACCTTTCATGTGATATACTACGCTAGTAAAATCTTAATAGTGCTCAAGTGAATTACACAACAACAGAGAAAGAGTTACTAGCCATAGTTTTCGCATTTGACAAGTTTCAATCCTATTTGATTGGTAGAAAGGTAATTGTTCATACGGACCATTCGGCAATTAAGTATCTATTTGCTAAAAAGGATGGCAAACCCCATTTGATTCGTTGGATATTGCTTTTACAAGATTTTGACATTGAAATTAAAGACAGGAAATGAACAAAAAATCAAGTGGCCAATCACTTATCACGCTTAGAACGCAATAAGGAGGAGGATGCGGATTTAGAGATATGCGATGCATTCCCGGATGAGCAACTGTTAGTTGCCTCGGAAACCATGGATGCACATGCCTCGGTAACCCTTGAGGCGCACGCCTCGGCAACTCCAGATGCGTATGCCTTGGCAACCCTTGACACACACGCCTCGGTAACCCTTGATGCGCATGCCTCGGTAACTCCAGACGCGTATGCCTCGACAACCACTGATACGCACGCCGCGGCAACCACTGATATGCACGCCTCGACAACCATGGAAGCGTATGCATTGGTAAATCCAGACGCACATGCCTCGGCAATCTTGGAAGCAGTCGCCACGGCAGCACATGCCTTGGCAATACCCTGGTACGCGGATTTAGTTAATTTCCTTGTTTGTGGTATTTTACCTTATGGCCTTACTCACCAAGGGAAGAAGCGGTTCCGCCATGATGCTAAGCATTACTTTTGGGACGAGCCTCTTTTGTTTAAACAATGTGCATATCAGGTTATACACCAATGTATCCCTGAAGAGGAGCAACAAAATATACTCCGACAATGCCATTCTTCACCCTATGGAGGACGTTTTGGAGGAACACGTACCGCGGCCTAAGTTTTGCAATCCGGTTTGTATTGGTCAACACTGTAAAAAGATGCCCAAGAATTTTACAAGTAATGTGATTGTTGCCAGAGGACGGGCAATATCTCTAGACGACATGAGATGCCACTCCAAAACATCATCGAGGTGGAATTGTTCGATGTATAGGGGATTGATTTTATGGGACCTTTCCCATCTTCATTCAGTAACCTCTACATTCTACTTGTTGTTGACTACGTGTCTAAATGGGCTGAGGCGGCTGCAGTTCCTAACAACGATTCCAAGACCGTGCAACGATTCTTGCAGAAAAAACATATTTACACGGTTTGGGATGCCGAGAGAAATTAGTAGTGATGAAGGCAAGCACTTTGACAACAAACTCATCGCCAAGATGTTACAACGCTTTGGTGTATCTCACAAGATTGCCATGACATATCACCCACAAACCAATGGGCAAGCAGAAATTTCCAACCGAGAATTGAAGGGTATACTCGAGAAAGTTGTAAATCCCTCTAGGAAAGATTGGTCAGTAAGACTAGATGACGCACTTTGAGCATATCGCACTGCATTCAAAACACCCTTAGGTATGCCCAATTCTGACTTATCTATGGCAAAACATGCCATCTACCGCTGGAAATCGAACACAAGGCATATTGGGCAATCAAGACGGTGAATATAGATTGGGAAAGTGCCAGACAAAAGCGTTTTTTGGACCTCAACAAGATAGAAGAATTCCGTGCACTCACTTATAACAATGCACGAATCTACAAGGAGAAAACAAAGCAATGGCATGACAAGAAACTATTACCGCGGTAATTCCTGCCAGGGCAACTAGTTCTCTTATTCAATTCTGGGCTAAAACTTTTCCCTGGAAAACTGAAATCAAGATGGTCAGGATCATTCGAAGTTGTCAAGCCATTCTCCCATGGTGCCATGATAATCAAGTCCATCACTGACGAACATGAATTCAAAGTTACGGACAAATATTGAAGCCTCCAATTTACCCTAAATAAACCCCCTAGCCGTCACCCTTCCCCTAAATCAAAACCCCTTTCTTCTTTATTCCAAAATTAATCCCACCCACCATATTTACTACCTATCTTTTCTATTTAACCCATCACCCTTAACTTCCAAGAAACCTATTCCTACTTTTCATCTTGTAACTCTTTAGTTTATTTTGCTTTCTTTTCTTTGTTTTTACCAAACTCACAACCAAGATCATCGATGACATCCAAAATTGAATTTTTGGTTCATCCAAGTTCCTCCAAAGAACAAAGATACAAGAAGTTTGCTACACTGGTGGTTCAAGAAAGATTTCACTCAAAGTTTGAAAGCCGGAAGATTTGCGAATAACAAGGCTTTAAATACTCCAACTCTCATCAAGATTTCAGCCTTGAACCATTCATCTTCGAAAGAATTGCACATCAAAAGTGGCAAATCTTTTGCCATCAATCGAAACCGGGTAACATCTCATGGGTAAGAGAATTCTATGCTTATTCACCTAACCCAGATAATCCTTATGTTTTTGTTCGTGACAAGGCTATACTCATAAGCCCTGAAAACATCAACACCTTTTACGGGCTCTACATTGAGAAGGATGAGCATTAAGCTTTTGTTGATCAACTCACTCCCAAGCAACTCGACAAGGTGCTTCAAGAACTCACTCTACCAGGAACTTCTTTAATGCCCACCACACACAATACTACCGTTGATACACCTCGTCTTTTGCTCATACATTCTATCTTGCATAATCGCATCATTAACATTGGAAAAATTATTTGTGATGAGATTTTTGTATGTAGCACAAAAGACAAGGGTTCTCTTTTCTTCCCTTTCTTAAATTCCAATCGTTGCAAGGAGATGCATGTCCCAAGTGAGTCCACTGATGAAAAGGCCCTACCAAAGTTCGGTTGGAATCGAGCACAAATCTGAATGCTAATGTGAGAGGCACTGGTAAAATCCCCAAGCCTTCAATTGCCGCAACAACTCATGCCGCCTCGGTAACCCCTAATGCCCAAGCAACTGATGCCCGGGCAACTCGGCTAGCAACCCCAGGACAATTTGAAGCACTCTTACAACCATTGGCGAACCGACTTAGGCAAATTGAAGACCGACAGTTAATGTTCATGCGGTACATGAAGGATCACAACAATGCCATCACCCAAGTCATCCTGGAAAAATACCCGGACAACCGATAGCCGTTCCCCATCTTTCCTTCCGAAATTCTTACCATGGCAACCAATGAAGCAGTTGCCACGGCAACCGCAATAGATGATGCCGCGGTAACCTACACTGCGTCTGGCCAAGCAGTTGCCATGGCAACCAACACTGAAGATGTCACGGCAACCAAAGCTAAAGATGCCCCGGCAACCACTGCAAAAGCCAAAGGTAAAACACCTATGCCCGAAGCAACTCGTACTGAATCATTGTCTGATTTTTTAGATTCGGACGAGTCCTCTATTACACCAACAAAGACCGCACCAATCGAATCTTCCAAGCCCAAGCGAAAAGCCAATGACATTGATGAAGAGGATGATGAGGACAAACCCGTACGAGGATCGATTCCACCATCGGTAACAAGGAAGCAACCACCGCGTTCAAGCAAAAGAATCAAGACACCGACCAAAAGGAAACTAATCATCCACGACGACAAACTCTAAGAGTAAGTCCTCGTTTGCATTTTACTTTTCTTTATTTTATTTTTCTTTGTTGCATGCATTGAGGATAATGCCTCACTCGAGTTTGGGGGGGATTGTTATTAGTTAGTTACCATGTTTAATTGCATTCATCTTAAGTATTGAATTTAGGATACATAAATTGCTTGCCATGGCTTTAGTGGAACAAGAATTGCCTAGATTTGATGAATATCCGATGATGACTTTGCCAATGTACTTAATTGATAGAACTTTTTATTCTAGGATAAACATGGAAACACTTAGAATCGTACTATGATGCTAAACTTGATGAAACACTGTGTGGCTTGATTGATTTAAAGAATTCTAGCGAACTTAGGTTGAAAGTTAAAAAATTTAGGGATTAGAATAAAAATTGGATGAATGCTAGAGGTGCTCGAAATTGGCTCTAGTATGTGATAAAAATTGATCACTAGAGGTGCCCGAAATTGGCTCTAGTATGTGCTAAAAATTTATCGCTAGAGGTGCCCGAAACTGGCTCTAGTCGAATAAATTAATTAACTTAAGAAAACTAAAATCAAAACACTAGAGGTGCCCGAAACCGACTCTAGTTAAAACATGTTAAAAAGAACCCAATGAAGTATTTGAAAACCTCTAGTTTGCATAGAATCTGAAAAATCAACTTGCACACAACTCCGCACACAATCACAAACATTATAGTTTAATTCTGAGTAACTCCTAAGTTTTCCGAAAAATGAAAAGCCAATCATATTTTGTGCCCCGGTTTTGATAATTGAAATCAAGTTCAAAGCTAAGTTTGTGAAAAGTGAAGTCTTGGCAGGTAATTATTAGTTTGCATTGCTTGAGGACAAGCAATAGTTAGAGTTTAGGGGTGTGTTAAGTGTTCAAATGTACTATTTTTATTACCCTTTTTATTCTTATTATTGCTAGACTTAGGCCCATATTAGTTGCATTATTAGTCATTCATGCATGTTTGCATCGTTTCCTTGGTGGACAAGCTTGACTTCATATTTTGCTTAATTTTGTGGAAAAAGATACTACTTTGGTGTGTTTTGTGTGTGTGTGCAGAATCACTTGTCAAAGCAAGGCTAGAACTAGTTGACAGGGCAATGCATGAAGGAGATGCCGAGCTAGTTGACAGGGCAATGCATGAAGGAGATGCCGAGCTAGTTGACAGGGCAATTTTTGACAAGGGATAAGATGATATGGTAGTCGAAATTGACGACTAGATAAGCTCAAGATGACGTGGAGCAAAGCTAAATCCCAAAAGAGTTTAATTTCCATGAAGAGGTTAAAGAGAAATTAAATCCCAAGAAGATAGGAGAAGTTCTAGAAGGAATTTAAATATAATAAAGAATTATATTCTTTAAAGATATTTAATTCCAACTTAACTTCCTCCTCAAAAAAGACTTTGACCTAGCCCTATAAATTAAGGATCAAGCCGTCAACTCCAAGGGGGAGAGAGGAGAGAAATTTTGACAAAGAGCAAGGGAGATTTCAACAAGGCTTTGGAGAGATTTCGACAAGGCTTCAACCATTCTTCATCTTTTTCTTTCTTGTTCAATTAGATTTATGCTAGGAATTCTTTGTCTTGTGTTTCTTTGGAACCTAGCCATGAACTAAATCTATTTGGCTAAGGTTATTGTGTCTTGTGGTTGTGAGAAACAATTGGATTTTGTTTAGGTAATAAGAGTTTGCACTTACAATTCAAGGTTTACTCATTCTTGGTTCTTATTCTTGTTTGCGAGTGAATTGGGAGAGGATCTCATAACTTCATCTATTTATCTAATATCGAGAGAGTTAGATTGAAGAAACAAATGAGTATGGTCTTTATTCAGTCTATTGATGGTGAAGATTAATCCGGCTTAGGAATAAGTTAAGGATTTCAACGGCTAAGAGGAACGCAAGGTTGGTTGTTGTTCACCCTTGATTCACGCAGGGATGTATTATCAAGGCATGCACAAATAGCTAGAGTTTTAACTTAGGGATAAGAAGAAACCATCGAAGAACTCTCCTCCAAACCTTGAAGTTGCTGCCCAGCCGCCCAAGTAGTTGCCCAGCTAGTCGCCCAGGCAACCATTGATTAGTTGCCAAGCAACCCCGCTGTGCAAGTTGCCACGACAACTAAGTTGCCCTTGCACTCTTTTACCAAGACGATCCAATCGGCTATCACACCTCAACTCACGATAGCCTGGCCTATTCTCTCTCATTTGATTACATATTCTTTTACTTTATTGCTTTCTAGTTTAGTTGTTAGTTAAAACTCCTACAATCTTCTACTTGTGTTCTTTTACTTTTTACAGTGCAAGAGATTAGATTCTTGAAGTGGCACCAATCCCTATTGAGATGATATTTTTTATACTATAACTTGCGACGTGTACACTTGCACAATTGCGGAGCACTTATTACGCGCAACAATAGGTTTGAGTCCCCTTTTAGAACCAAACCCGCATGTATGAGAACTTAAGAAGCTTACTCCGTCTAGAGCCATGCGAATAGTCATAGCAAAATAAAATTCATGTTGCTAGGCCGTTTTGGGTTGTATTTATCCATTTTTTGGTGATTTATTTGTATGTCACCAATCCTTTGCTTGTTTCCTTGCTGGATTACTTTTTGTGCATATTCATGGCACATTCATTCAAAATGTTGATTCGAGAACAGTTCAAAATTAAAAGCTTTTATAATGGAAGAAAGAAGTTTATAACGTCGAGATAAAAGAGTCTCGAGTCTGAGATCAACCAAGAGGTTGAGCAAAGGCTAATTACTTTCTTTTCTCGTTGCAATAGGACTCGATCTTCATTATGAGAAGCTGTTTAACAAGAATGTTTGTCGATCAACATTCATACGCATTCATTTGTGCATTTTCAATTCTTTACTTTCAATCATTGATTCATACGCACTGCATTCTTTCATGAGGAAGTCAAATTAATTGTGGAAAATACCGTGGCAGTCAGTTTAAGCAGCCACCATTCCGCACTCATACAAAGCCCTCTCACAATCAAGAGTCATAGAAGATAGATTGGCTACTGTGGAAAAGTCGTAAAGGGACATCGAGGAATGCTTGAACAGTATCGAGTCAAGGATTGAACGTTCTCAGGAAGAGATCATAGCCTGCATCACTACTCTGCTAGAAAAGAAGGATATTGGAAAAGCCCATATTGTCGATGAACGGTCCAACATGGAAGACCTAGGTGGAAGCACATCTCACACGAAGACTTATTCAGAAGGATCAGCTATGAAGAGTGTCCACATACCCGGGGTATCTGCTACCAACCCTATCGACGTGGGTCATGGTTTTGAGAATGACTTCGATGTGGATATCTCGGACTTGAATCTAATAAATGAGATAGAGAAAAGACTAAAGAAGGAGTTTGAAAAGAAGTTTAAGGAGCAACGCCTCTAAAGGGAAGAAAAAGTCAGCTCGATACAAGTGACTGATGACTATGGGATCGATGCCTATGAGTTAAGCTTGGTATCTGATTTGGTCATCCCGTCCAAACTCAAAGTGCCAGAGTTCGAGAAGTATGATGGGACCACTTGTCCTTCATCCCACTTAACTATGTATTACCGTAAGATGACGACACACTTAAGGAATGAAAACCTTCTTATCTATTGCTTCCAGGTTAGCTTGACTAGGGTAGCTGCCCGTTGGTATGCATAGCTAAGTTGAACGAATGTAAAGATATGGAAGAATCTGTTTAGAACCTTCATTAAGCAATACAAGCACGTGAATGACATGGTCCCAAATAGAACTCTTCTTTAGAGTTTAACTCAGGGGAGGAATGAGAACGCCAGACAATATTCCCAAAGGTAGAGGGACGTCGCGACACAAGTTCAGCCGCCCATCATGGAGAGTTAAATCACCCGTCTATTTGTGGACACACTGTAAGGTCCACTTTATGAGAAAATGATCAGCAACGTATCCTTAGGATTCGCTGAATTCGTGAACACGGAAAAATCTATTGAGGCTGCTTTCAAAAGTGGCAAGCTCGAGACTGGGGAAAATCCACAAAAGTACCCGAAGAAAATAGACAATGAAGTGAGACATGTGAGTACTCATCGCCTGAGCAATGTCACAATCGCACCAAAGTCGGCAGAAATAAATTTACAGGGGCCCGGTCGAAGAGAGCCTAGAAAGGAAGAGGCTTTCTCTCCTTTACCCATAACTTACAGTGAGTTATACCCCAAGCTTTTCGAGGAAGACTTGGTTCGTCCTTATTACCTTATTCTGATGCAACCTCACTATTCGTCTTGGTTTGACCCCAAGGCTAAGTGTGAGTATCATGCGGGAACCCCCTGGCCATAACATCAACAATTGCAAAGCATTTAAGAAGGTGGTCCAGAACCTGATCAATACCGGTGTTCTGCAGCTTGACATGCCAGATGTAGCAACCAATCCTTTGCCTAAGCATGGTGGCCGCTAAAGGGTCAGTTCTTTTGAGAGGGATCAAGATCGGCCCCAAGTTGCCAAAAGCTTTAGATGAATCTTACCTTTGTCTTTTTCTTATATGTCAGTTTGCATGAATTCCTTGCATTTTCTATTTTCCTTTTTGTTTCAAATCAACCTTGCTACTTTTGGCCCGGAAGTGACAATGATCTTTTGTAAAGGGCACTTGTCACATTTGCGGATTTTTACTTCAATGAAAAGATGCATTTCTTACCACCGAAGGTCCTTGGATATCACACGTCTGTTGTGAAATTAATTCGAATGCAAAGATTAATCGAATGTTGTGATCACGATGAAGTATGATTTCTTGCTCAACACGCTCAGGTCGGTAGAGCGCAAGAAGGAAGACTACTATTCCTTCGATAATTTTCGATGATAAGAAAATCTTATAGGAAAGACCAATGGAGTTGCTTAAATTTGAGAATTCCTTTAACACTTAAAAAAGGAAATAAATGAAGTTGTGGGGAAAAACCAATCTAATAAGGAACTTCATGATAGAGCTGTGGGGGAAGAACAAATCTAATAAGGAACTAGATTCCACCAGTTCAATACCCTAGAGTCAGTGATGGATCTTTGAAGACACTGACACAATCATAGTTGCAATTAATTTTTATTACCCCGAATTCTCAAAAAGAATAATTATAAGAGGAGAAAATGTTGAGAACTAGAAGGAGTAGTTTTCAAACGGATCAAGCAAATACTATAATCATGAGGATGAACCGAGCCATTTGAGAAAGATATCACAACTTCAAATATCGCCACGACATTCAAAGGCAAACCATTGATCACCGGGGTTGAATGTAAGACACTCTCGCATTTGATATCCAAGGAATCTTATTCTTTTCTTTCTTAAATTTTGGATCTCTAAGATATTAATGCATCATTCATTAAAGTATAGGTTTGCAAACTGACCCTTTTTGAGTAAACAAAAATATCCTTTTATTCAAAAATTGATTTCAAACTGCAAGGCTTTTGATGCAAATGATCATCTTGGGTTGACAAAGAATGGTAGAGCCCAAACATGAAGGGGCATTTTGGTGACACGAAAAGACGAGGTGTCTCTTGAAAGAGTGGGGCAACTTTGTCTGCAAGATAACAAGAACTTTAAACTTGAGATTATGAGTCAAAATGGACAAGAAAAGACTTTTTGAGCTAGTAGTGACGAAGAAGGCAAAATTTACTAGCATCTAGAGAGCAAGAGTAAGTAACAAAACTTTTGGGGCAAAATTTTGTTGAGGCACGAAGATGATAAATCTGTTGAGATACTTTCGAGAATTGAGCAACTAAGAAAAGTTCAGCAATAGCAGTTGAAGCTTTAAAGATACACTCTGAAAGGTTGAACCCAAGTGTGAGATGAGGTATTCCAGCTGTTCGACTGTGTGAGGCTTGGCAAAAGGGTGGAAAAATGTATCGAAAATGTATGAAAATAATGACGAGACTAAGTCTTTTACGTGCAAGTATACATGTTCTGCAAGTAATACATCAGTAAGATGGTTATCAATCCCACAAGGATTGGCAAAGAGTTTGTTTGCCTTGCTTGTTTACCTGTCAAAGGAAAAGTGTTGTTGATTTGAAGTGGGTTTTGAAAATAGTTTAAAAGAAAAGAAATAAAAGGAAAATAGCATTAGCACAAAGAGAGTTTAAATAAGTGATGAGCGTTGGCAAGAGACGTCTGTTTTTCACGTTTTTCATGCTAGCCTTTAATAATTTTATGCCTTGATATTATTACCGAGCAGATTCAAAGTTGGCATTGCCTCTATCAATGGCAATGCCCGAAATTAACCATGTAAAAACCCTTATATCTCTATAATGAAGTTTTTCATAAATCAATTTGATTAAGTCCCAATCTATACTCCTAAGGGGTAGACTCACTCCCGAAGTAAGTTCATCTACTTGAACATCTTCCGTCGAAGCATCTTGCCTTAGTATCTGGCAATGGATCGTTGCCCCCTATGTCTGCTAAGACATTAAGGTGCTATAAGAAAACAATGCCAGCGGTCGCTTGGCAAAGTATTTAGAAAATTGAAGAACATGCCAGATAGGGGAAACAATGCCAAGGCATTTTCAATTTTTAAAAACAAAACATATAAACAACGTTTAACGCAAACATCCCCCACTAACTATTAACTTAGTTCATGATGAGGGTATCAAACCAAAAACTTCTAACAACATCATCATTTAAAAATAAAAATAACCAGACAAAGAGAATGGGCTAGAAAGGGGTCGATCGATACAGCCCTTCAAGGTTCAGGCTCTCGGTCAAGCTAGTTGAACCGCATCTCCTGGTGCAACCTCTTCAAGGCGATCGTTGATGATTGGTGAATCTCCCTTATGTGCTTGCTTTAGTTCCTTAAATAGGTTTGCAAGGATAACCTAGGATAAGCCTTGAAAATTGAATTTTGAATACTCAAGGGGTAAGGGATGTGATCATCTTATCCTATATTTGAATCTTAGGGCTGATGTCATCAAGGTCCAACAGCTACTTGGCCGGGCATCAAACTCCTCTTCGCTGCCAACCGGTGCTTCGGTAATTTTCGGTCCATCACTGCCAACAACAACTCGGCATTCTCTTTGGCATTCCTTTCTTTCTATGCTACACTGCTCTGCCAAACCTATCATTCTCTGTTGAGCCTTCAATAATCTCAACAAAGCAACCCTTCACACTGGCATAACATAATTCCTAACTCCTTATGCAAATGCATGAATTTTAAGGCTAAATGCAACTAAACACACTTAAAGACAAGCAAAGACAAGTGAAATAAGCATACGTTTTAGTACTTTTGATGAGTTAACACACCCCAAACCTAGCTCGTTGCTTGTCTTCAAGTAATGCAAATAAGCTAAAAACAAAATGGTGAAAATAGTACCTCGGCAAAATTTTGATCAGAATGCTAACACGTGCTGGCAAGCAGAATGAAGCTCTAGTTCTGTCCTCAGATATATCAGTGCAATAATGCTAAGCAGGTAGTAAATTCAAGTGCAACAATATAACTCTAGTCTAAGGCATGACAAGTGCACAAAGTGTAGGCAATATACATCAAGTATCCGTTTACTCCCTTAGTCAAATTTACTACCTAAACTCGGAATTTTTCTTTTATTCCTGCCAAGGGGTTCTTCTCTTTTTTTTCAACTGGCATTAAATTAGGGTTCATGTTATGGCACTGTTTGGCATGAGTAATAAGAGGGAGCATACCACGAATCCGCACGTTAGTCCAGACTCCATCACTAAGCTAACCCATTACACTCATACCCTTAAAGTTTTTAACCTGAGCACTAACGAGGGAGTTCCACCAAGCCCCATGCTACCTATTATCTCTAAGGCAGAGGAGTGTTCCATTTTTTCTTACCTTGGCAAAACATTGTTGCCTTATTAATTTCTTTTACCCTTGCATAATCTTTTTTTTTCTGAGCTTAGTTTCAAAATTCTAAGTTTGCTTAGGAACTAGATGCATACTACATGTTAAGTGAAAGTCAACTCCCTAAGCTAGAGATCAATTGCCAAGCAGACCTGGCATTACTATTCTGCTAGCATAGGCAACTAAAGAAAAAAATTCCTTCATCAGAAAACTACCCTAGAACACATTAAACTTGCCTAAAAAAGTGTTAACATTCTACAAAATTTTACCGATGTAAAATTTTCTTTTTCTTTTTTTAGTGGTTTAGTATGCATGGCATTAATCTAGGCAAGACAACCGAAATGTAAACATGAATGCATGGCATGGCATAAATGTGAGGCAATGCACACCCCCAAACCAAAGATGTGCATTGTCCTCAATACATGAAAACAACACATATATATAAATAATAGAAAAATAAAATACATGAACATGTGAAATGCAAAGGAATAAAATGCAAAGGAGTTTAGGAAGAAGAGGACTCCCCTAAGGAGACTTCCTCTCGTGTGATGCGGGTTTTCTCTTGATAAATGTTCCACGATCAGGTTCCATTCTTTTCTTTCCTTTCATGCTTGGCTTTGAGGCAACAGTGGAAGCTCCCACTTCCTTGATAATTTATAATGGCTATGACGCGACAAGAGTGGCGGTGGCATCGAACGGTGCATAAATTGTGGTGGGATTTTTATGGACTTCTTATTCTGATTCTGGTGGTGTTTCTATCTTGGCAGATTCAGCTTGAACTGGCAAAACTGGGACGGTGGCTTCCGAGTGTGTCGGGGTATGAACTGATCAGGGATTGGCTGGTATGGCATCATCGTTGGCAAAGATTTCTACAGAAAAATCTGGGAAGGCTGGCAGAAAGTCCGGGGATAATCTTTCAAGGGTTTCCCTAATGGAAACATCCATGGCATGAGTATACCGCCATAGTTTGACATTTTACTCCTTATCTCTCTCTAATTTCTGGAGAATTATCTTCAGGCGATGGTGGATCTAAGAGAGCAATGCCACAAAATCAGCTGTCATGGGAGCATTAGGCTCTGCCTTCGACACTTTGGGATTTGTCATTGATTCTTTTACTTTCCTCTTTCCTTTGTCCTTTGAATCGGTGACAGTGAGTTGCCTCCATAGGGCCAGCGTGATTATGGTGCCTTTAATTTCTTGGCTTTTGTCCGAGTCAATCTTGGGCACACCATGCCTTATGCAAATGTTAGAAATTAACAAAGGAAAAAACAAACTGCCTTTAGGCTTACTAGCACATTTATATGTCTCCTCGATAATGATCCATCTGACATTGATTTTCTGGCCAATAATGATTGAGTGCAGTAGCGCCAGCCGTTCCTCCGACACCGTTTCGTTGTGGGTGGTTGGCATCATATTTGCCTTCAAAAAGTGGTTCCACACCTTTGGTTGAGATTTCAGTGCCAGTCTCTTGGCTGTTCGGTGTCTGTTGGCGGACTCAATCAATTCTGTGCCTAGTTCGCACAGATCCGCCAGTAATTTTTTCCTCTTGGTAGTAGTCATTGACTCGGCAGACTCCATACATCCCTCCTTGGCATCCCCCAATTTGAACATGACATTGATATAACCTTCATCAAAACCCACGCATGTGCCCCGAATCATCAAGAAAGGGTTATCCTTAGTGGTCAAGTGGGCATAAAATTCCCGGACAATATTCGTAAAGACCTCTCCTTTTTGTTGGCAGAAGAGTTCCCACTTGTGCTGGTTTACGACCACCATGAAGTCCGGTAGAAATCCCACAGTTGGCTCATCTTTGAAGTCAAAGTGCTTCTAATGGAAAAATGATCTTGAGGGAAAGTTCGCTTTATACGTTTTTGCAAATTTCTTCATTGAAAAAGATTTTGAAGGGCATGGATGAGGAAGCCATGGAAACAAGTTGAAAGCTTGACCGGTTTGAGGGGAAAAGAAGAAGAAGAGAATGAATCTTTGTGCTCTTTTGTGATAAAGAAAAACAAAATAAAAGTGAAATGTGTTTAACTCTTTGAACGGCTAAGGTAGGTTAAAAGTAAAAAGGTTTAATGTTTTAATGGGGATATTAAAGTGACCGATTTCAGAGGGGGTAATGATGGGTAATTGCGTGTATGGGAAAAATAAAAAGGGTTTAAGTGATAAGGATGATCTGATAAGAGTTTAAGTGATAGGGTAGGTTTAAAAGAGTGGAGTGATAAGGATTTAGGTGATAAGGGTTTAAGTTGAATTTAAAATTCAACTTATCCAATTTGGGCGGCTAGGGTAAATCTTTTTGTTCCAAATTTCCAATCGCCGCATGCCAAACCCTTGCCCTGGCAATGTATCTCGCACATAGAATTCTCCCAATTTGTAATCACCTCTTGCCAGGTCTCTGTCTCGGTACTACGCCTGTCACACTAAATCTGCACATTCTCAAAGAAAACCTCTCAACTCAAAAAAATCAAAATAAAAAGAAAATTTTAAAACTAATATGAAAAAGAAAGAAATGAAAATTACTGAAAAGAAAAAATCTAACCTACTATGTACAAAAATTTCAAAACTTGATGATAATGTTACAGTACCTCTGCCAAGAGGATAACCTCTTTAGCATTACTCGGATCGCCTTCCAAATAGTGCTTTAACCGTTGACTGTTTACCTTGAAAATTTATCCCAACTTCAAAATTTTAATTTCCAAAACACAATGGACATATGGCTTGTAATACCCCAAAAAACTGGCTCGGAAGAATGTTACTTTATCGATTTCTAAGTCAATTGTGATAATGTGTATTTTGATAGTTCAATTGAAGGTTTAGGACCATATTGAGAGAAATGAAAGAAAGGATAATCTATATGTAAAGGACTAAACCAGATAATAAGAGAAAATTTAGGGTTGCATGCTAAATGATGATTTTTAGTAGCTATTACACATGTCTCCTAACTAAGAAACCATGTGGATTGAGGGAGGAGGGGTCTCGGCATTATCATCTTCTTTCTATATTCTAGCCGAATTGAAGCTAATGAGAGAGAGGGAGAAAAAATTGAGTGAACCATGGAGAAGGAAGAATCAAAGCTTAAGTGAATCAAGATCTTAAAGACCTTGATCGATTAATTTAAGGATGAAAGTATGTATACCCTTTATTTCTTATGATTCAAAGTTTTAAATTATGGTGTTAGATTTGATTTCCCTATAAGAATTGTGTCATGAAATTTTGCTAGAATCGAACTTATGTTATGTAGCTTCTTGAAGCATTCTAATGGTGCATTGTTTAGTTATTATGTTTATCTCGTGGATTTGTAACATGATCAGCATGTTAAATTGTTTGTGAATGGGATTTAAACTGTTGTGAATAATCGATTAATTGAATGGACTGGTTGGTTGTGTAAGTGATGCTTAGATTTGATTTTAGTAACATTACTTGTTAGTAACCGATTCGGGACAATTTTGATCAAATGATTAATTTGAGGTCTATTTTGACATATTAATAAGAATTAAATTGTACACTCGAATTATAGATTGGTTGATGTGTTAATTGGGAATGATTTGAACTTAAAAGGATTGATTTTAAAACTGTTGGATCAATGCAAAACAAGGGATGGGCTGTTTATATCCTTTAGGGACTGATTTGAATGTATACAAACATGTTAAGGGGCTATTTTGTATTAAGAGAAAAATGGACAGAATTGATAAATTAAAATAGGGGATTGCATAGAGAAAAGATATAAGGGCTGTTTTACAAGTTTAAGGAGCTGCTAATGCTTATATGGACTGTTTTGGTATGTATATTTGTGAATATGAGTAAATTGGGATTGTTTTGTGCATGAATGAGAGCATAAAGGCTGTTTTGATGTAATTGACTATGTATGCCAATGTGTAGTCTATTTTGTGAGTGCATATATGAAATTATGTATGTTAAGGGAGTGGTATGCAGTAAAATAGATGTTAGTGGGCTGTAGGATGAATATGTATGTGAAAATATACATATTAAGGACTATTTTTCTTTGATATCGAAGTGGGTGGACTGCTTGTAACTATATGTGTGTGAATATCGACATTTGGGATTGTTTTACTTATATGAATTCTTTGTTATGTTAGAGCAAGAGGGAGTTGAAGCGATAAAGGCAAAAGTAGACCAAACAGGAGATAAGCAAAAAAAGGACTTTAATTCGGGAGCTAATCTAGCTCAGAACGAACTGTAAGTGTAGTTTAAAGTCTCGAGATAGGCTAATAACCTTCCCGAGCATTTCTTGTTGTTTTATTTCATTATGCTATCTTGAATTACATTAAGCATAAGCAAGCTTGGACTTGAGGTAAGTCCCTAAATAATAAGTTTGGGTGATACATAACACTTGATCATGATATGTTTATTCGAACTTGTTCATATGTTTACAAGGAAAACTATACTTGGTGCATGTTTGCTAGAAATCTTTACTATGCTACTATTCGATTAAGTGGAATGATACATTGTAGAATTCATACATTGAACATATGTCTAATATGAAAAGAACAATAAGCTTGTTCATATGATATTTTGACTAAGGAGCTTTGTTTATATTGTCCTTGATATGATAATATCGAATTGAAACATTGACATGATATGTAATAGTCTTGTTTTTGTATGAATAAGAATTTGATGAGGGTGAAATACATACTAGTTCAAATGTTACAAACTTGATAGAAATCTTTAAAAGGTTTTGCTATCATTTGAATATGATAGGAAATGGATGCAAGTTATATTCGAAAACTATACATGTGGTAATACATGACTGATATGAAAAATTATAAGACTTACTTTTGTAAGTATATGAAATTTGAAGCTATGCTTACCTTTGAATTGAATAACAACGAACTATGTTCACTTAATACATCCTTTGTTCGAATGATACAAGCAGTTGAACTTGTGATGTACTATAAAAGAAGCCTTAGTGGCATGATAATAAGAATATGGAGCAATGCTTATCAATAATGAGAAGTTCACTGGAGGTGAATATATACCCAAATTGAAAAAGGGTTAATGGGCTTATTGATATGATAACATGATAAGGAGCTATGCTCCCTTGATTTCTAATAAAAGACGATAAATGTGAAAGCCTTAGTTTCGAGTCAGTCTTAGGTACAGTTGGCATGCCATAGAGTCCATAGAGCTCATGTTTGGGGTGGACTACGGTCCTTATTTGGCGACAGTAGAAGGGAATGACTGGTACTGCGAGTACCATTTTATTTGGCGATAGTTGGTTCGGGATTCGTGTACCTAGGCTGTTACTTGATTTTCAAGGCTATGTTAAAGACAAAATAATGAAATTGCAATCCTAACAATAAGCTATATTGACAACTTACGAAACAAGTAAATCACGTTTAAGATATGATATGTTGATGACTTGTGTGATAAAGAGATATCAAGAAAGTTATAAGTTAAATAAATGAATCATGATAATGACTTGCTTAATAAGAAAAATGTATCTTTTAAATATTGAGTGTCCTTTGGGGTGAATAGATACGCTTTGATAATGTTCCTACATACTTGTGATTGGTTTGAGTGCTTAAATTGTTTATGAATTGTTCGAATATCCATGAATATATGATTATGCTTATTTTTGAATACCTTAACACTTATATGTTTGGTGCCTTATATGCTAAGTAACTCTCATATTGAAATGCTAAGTTTGATATCTTATATGGTAAGAAAATCCATGCCTATGCCATGTCGTGTTAAATAACTTAAGTGGCAAGTAATACATGCTTATGTGGGGTTATGTGTAAGAAATTAGTGAAATATAAGCTGATTTAATATACCACTTGATAACTTAAGCTGTAAGTAATACTTGCAAGTAGGCTATCTGTAATATATATAATTGAATTATGAAAGGTTACCATATTTGAAACCTTGTAGTTAAAAAAGACTTGTATTCTATCAAGTGTGTTATTTGAATGGCTTCGAGATGTTTAATAATAATGCCATATTTGAACTTTATGAATAGATGTGTTGTAATTGATCAATCTTGATACTTACCTGGATCCGATGGTCCTAAAGAAAGGATAGAGTATAACTTAGATTTTTTGATTCATTGTTTTAGTTAGTTGAGCTACCTCACTAAGCAATTGTTTACTCTATTCCTTCATTACATTTCAGGGTAAACGTGCCTTCATATTTCTCCTGAGCTTGGACGTGATCACAAGGATCTAAGTATGATTTGAGTTAATACCTTTAAAACTCCTAGATGGTGGCACATAGCTGTTAAGTATGCATAGTGCATTTAGATTCTATTTTGGCTATGTATGTGTATAAGTTTTATGAGTATTCAAAGCTTTGTATTGGGCCTCTAATTATTTCATAGTTGCTTGCTTTATGAGTTATAATAGTTAGTATGGTTGTTTAAATATCTGTATATGTGACTTAAGTTGATAAATCACCTTGATGTCATGGTTGTATGTAGGCTGATACATATATCTCTTATCATTTGTTAAACCCTAAAAAGGTAGTGTAGTTCGTATGACCAGATTGATAGTTAAAATAAACAATTGGTAGTATGTCAATGATTAGGTATATGGTAGTGTAGTTCGTATGACCAGATTGATAGTTAAAATAACTTTGATCTTAGTATACGAACGAATCTATTGCCTTTTTGTAAATAGTTTATTATGTCTCATGGTTACTTGTTGGTTAAGCTATGTTGATATGATAATCGAATGATTATTTGTTTTTTAAGCTAAGTTAGATTTCTTATTCGAATACTTGTTGTTACGGTTAAATGTTTAGTTGAGATATGTGATGCCTGATGATAATCTTGGATATTAAGTTTGTTTTTAAATAATACAACTTGTAAGCTTAAAGATCACTAATAAATAGTATGATATTCACTTGAATGATTTTAGATATTGATCGTTATGTCATTAAAATGGTTAGAGGTATACAAGTTTGCAACCGGTCTGGATTTAATAATGTATATGAAAGATAAGCACTCTTATGTGATAGTAGAAATAATGCAACAAACTTTGTGATCTGAAGTACATAGAATCTAAGAGCATGCTACGAACTTGTGATTGAAGCATGTTGTTTAATGTATGATTATTTGATGGTGCATGAATTGAAGTTGAGGTTAGATCTGTGAAAAGTTAAAAAGATTTTAAATTGCTATGTCTTTTAAAGGCATGCTTAGTTGGCCGTATTAAGATTTTCATGAATGTTAGTATATTTGTTTGGTAACACGTCCTAAGCCGGTTTATCTTCTAAACTGGGTACGGGTGTTACATTTATTAGTATCAGAGCTTAGGTTTAGTCGATTCTCGGACTAAACTGGGACTCGTTGCATCATCATTTGTTACATGTGCCACGTAGGAGTTAAATTTGATAAGTACTTGTGATCTACTTCTAATAAAAGCTCTCTTATGTTTTATTAATTAGTAGGAATATCAGGGAATACATTTTGGGCCGGGATAATAAGATCCTGGTTGGCTCCTCCAATGAAGGAGATAGTGTAAGGATGAATCATAAACAACAAATCCTCATAATGCTGTTAAGCAGCATCAAGAAATTCCTCTAATCTATCATGTGCAATGAGAATGTTTTTTAATATAAAAGATATAATCAACTAAATTGATGTTTCTTTGAAGCAAAAACCTTTCAACTCCTCCCGTCCTTCCTTTGGTTGTACAACCAGAGGGCTTCGATAAGACAAGTTAGCTTAACATCAAAGCTTATACCTTTATGAGTACAATTAAATTGTACTCAAATCTTGTATATGCCTTTTTTTATTCTAAATAAATCCATCCTTTATACATTCAATCCTCATTAAGAAGTTTGATTTGAGTCCTGAATCTACCAATGGAAATTCAGTTGCCATCAATCCTTGAGAGTTAGAGTTGTGATAAACAGAATATGTTAGAATTTCCCCTTTGTTTACATAAGGAATTCTTTTTTCCTGCTATATCAGAAGTTGTTAAGGCTTAAATTCATCTTGGAATCTATCTTGACTGTTCCCAAATTCTCTGACAAATTTCTCAAAAACTTAGGGGATTACCTCCAACCTGAGAGGTGAAGTTTCGAATTGAATTTTAACCTGAACCCAACCTAGTTCTATCGCTCTCGAATGGATGGCTTGGAAAAAAATCTAAGAACTTAAGAAGTAGTTACAAGATTTACAGAATAAAGGTCTCATCAGGCTTAGTTCAATTCTTCGGGGAGCCCCGGTGTTGTTGTTGTTAAGAAGAAGGATAGATTGATGAGGCTTTGCCTCGACTGTCGTCAATAGAACAAGTTACTCATCAAGAACAAGTCTCGCTATTGGGAATTGGAGATTTGTATGATCAGTCTAAAGATTATACAATACTCTTCATGATCGTTCTCTGATTAGAATCCTATCAGATAAAGTTAAAGAATCAAATGTTCCTGAGATTGCATTCAAATCTCGACATGGTCACTATGAGACTCTTGTAATATCTTTTAGCTCAACAATTGTTTCAATCGTATTCATGGACCTCATGCATTGAGTCTATAAACCACACTTAGACAAGTTTATAGTTGTTTTTCAGCAATGATATTCTCATCTATTCTAAGGATATGGATGAGTATTCAACTCATTTACAATTGCTATACAACTCTTTGAGACAAGCAACTACATGCTAAGTTCAATAATTAGGAATTTTGGTTATATGAAACGCCTTTTCTGGATTATATGACATCTACAGGAGAAACTAAGATTGATCTTGAGAAGATTAAATTGTTGTTGGTTGGGAACCTCCGAGAAACGTTAGTGAAGTTAGAAGTATCTTGGGGATTAATTGGATATTATCTAAGAATGATCAAAAACCTTTCCCCTCTGGCCACCCTTTTATCAACTCATTCGAAAGAATATGCCTTTCGTTAGGTCAGAAAGCTAACGATAAAGTTCTTATCAGATGAGATAAGTTCTTGCTTAAACATCATTCTAGATACAAAAGAGTCGACAATCTTTAGTCGAGTTTCAAGCTCAATGTGACTCGATTTCAAGAACCAAGACCATTCAACAATTAGATTCTGAACTTCAGAGTATTTTGCTCAAGGTAAAAGATGAACCTAATTCAGAGAAGTAAAACGAATATCTAAGGATGACACCCTTGGAAAGAAAATGTTTCCGAAGCTCTTATTAGATCCTTTTTGAACCCATTCCAGACCTGTCAAGATCTATAGAAACTTGAAGAAGTCATATTGGTAATCAATAATAAAGTTTGATATTGTAGAGTATGTTCAAGTGTATGAATTGTTAGGAAGTGAAAGCCAGATTCTCGATGGATGTGTTATGGGAAAATGACAAGTTGAAGAAACTACTCAAATACCTGAAGTAGTTATAAAGGATCAATACTTTCATTTGTCCATCTCGGGTAAAAATTCGAGGACGAATTTCTTTTAAGGGGGAGAATTGTAATACCCCAAAACCTGGCTCAAAATAATTTTACATTATCGATTTCTAAGTCAATTGTGTTAATGTGTATTTTGATAGTTCAATTGAACGCTTAGGACAATATTGAGAGAAATAGAAGAAAGGATAATCTATGTGTAAAGGACTAAATTGAATAATAAGAGAAAATTTGGGGTTACATGCTAAAGGATGATTTTTAGTGGCTATTACACAAGTCTCCTAACTAAGAAACCATGTGGATTGAGGGAAGAAGGGTCTCGGCATTATCATCTTCTTTCTCCATTCTAGCCGAATTGAAGCTAAAGAGAGAGAGGGAGAAGAACTTGAGTGAACCATGGAGAAGGAAGAATCAAAGCTTAAGTGAATCAAGTTCTTGAAGACCTTGATCGATTAATTTAAGGAAGAAAGTATGTATACCCTTCCTTTCTTATGATTCAATGTTTTAAATTATGGTGTTACTTTGATTCCCTATAAAAATTGTGTCGTGAAATTTTGCTAGAATCAAACTTATGTTATGTAGCTTCTTGAAGCATTCTAATGGTGCATTGTCGAGTTATCATGTTTATCTTGTGGATTTGTAACATGATCAGCATGTTAAATTGCTTGTGAATGGGATTTAAACAGTTGTGAAGGATCGATTTGTTGAATGGACTGGTTGGATGTGTAAGTGATGCTTAGATTTGATTTTAGTAACATTACTTGTTAGTAACCGATTCGAGACAGTTTTGATCAAATGATTAATTTAAGGTCTATTTTGACATATTAAGAAGAATTAAATTGTACACTCAAATTATAGATTGGTTGATGTGTTAATTAGGAATGATTTGAACTTAAGAGGATTGATTTTAAAACTGTTGGATCAATGCAAAACAGGGGAGGGGTTGTTCATGTCCTTTAGGACAGATTTGAATGTATACAAACATGTTAAAGGGCTGTTATGTATTAAAAGAAAAATGGACATAATTGATAAATTAAACAGGGGATTGCTTAGAGAAAAGATATAAGGGCTGCTTTATAAGTTTAAGGAGCTGTTAATGCTTATATGGACTGTTTTGGTATGTATATTTGTGAATATGAGTAAATTGGGATTGTTTTGTGCATGAATGAGAGCATGAAGGATGTTTTGATGCAATTGACTATGTATGCCAATGTGTAGTATGTTTTGTAAGTGCATATATGAAATTATGTATGTTAAGGGAATGATATGCAGTAAAATAGATGTTAGTGGGTTGTTGGGTGAATATGTATGTGAAAATATACATATTAAGGACTATTTTGCTTTGATATAGAACTGGGTGGATTGCTTGTAACTATATGTGTGTGAATATAAACATTTAGGACTGTTTTGCTTATATGAATTCTTTGTTATGTTAGAGCAAGAGGGAGTTGAAGCGATAAAGGCAAAAGTAGACCAAATAGGAGATAAGCAAAAATGAGACTTTAATTCAGGAGCTAATCTAGCACGGAATGAACCATGAGTGTAGTTTAAAGTCTCGGGATAGGCTAATAACCTTCCCGAGCATTTCTTGTTGTTTTTATTTCATTATGCTATCTTGAATTATATTAAGCATAAGCAAGCTTGGACTTGAGGTAAGTCCCAAAATAATAAGTTTGGGTGATATGTAACACTTGATCATGATATGTTTATTCGAGCTTGTTCATATGTTTACAAGGAAAACTATACTTGGTACGTGTTTGCTAGAAATCTTTACTATGCTACTATCCGATTAAGTGGAATGATACATTGTAGAATTCATACATTGAACATATGTCTAATATGAAAAGAACAATAAGCTTGTTCATATGATATTTTGACTAAAGAGCTTTGTTTATATTGTCCTTGATATGATAATATCAATTGAAACATTGACATAATATGTAATAGTCTTGTTTTTGTATGAATAAGAATTTGAAGAGGGTGAAATACATACTAGTTCAAATGTTACAAAGTTGATAGAAATCTTTAATATGATTTGCTGTCAGTTGAATATGATAGGAAATGGATACAAGATATATTCGAAAACTATACATGTGGTAATACATGACTGATATGAAAAATTATAAGACTTACTTTTGTAAGTATATGAAATTTGAAGCTATGCTTACCTTTGAATTGAATAAAAACGAACTATGTTCACTTAATACATCCTTTGTTCGAATGATACAAGTAGTTGAACTTGTGATGTACTATAAAATAAGCCTTAGTGGCATGATAATAAGAATATGGAGCAATGCTCATCTATAATGAGAAGTTCACATGAGGTGAATATATACCCAAATTGAAAAAGGGGTAATGAGCTTATTGATATGATAACATGATAAGGAGCTATGCTCACTTGATTTCTAATAAAAGATGATAAATGTGAAAGCCTTGGTTTCGACTCAGTCTTAGGTATAGTTGGCATGCCATAGAGTCCATAGAGCTCGTATTTGGGGTAGACTACGGTCCTTACTTGGCAAAAGTATGAGGGATTGACCGATACTGCGAGTACCATTTTATTTGGCGACAGTTGGTTGGGGATTCGAGTACCTAGGCTGTTACTTGATTCTCAAGGCTATGTTAAAGACAAAATAATGAAATTGCAATCCTAACAATAAGCTATCTTGATAACTTACGAAACAAGTAAATCACGTTTAAGATATGATATGTTGATGACTTCTGTGATAAAGAAATATCAAGAAAGTTATAAGTTAAATAAATGAATCATGGCAATGACTTGCTTAATAAGAAAAATGTATCTTTTAAATATTGAGTGTCCTTTGAGGTGAATAGATACGCTTTGATAATGTGCCTACATACTTGTGATTGGTTTGAGTGCTTAAATGGTTATGAATTGTTCGAATATCCATGAATATATGATTATGCTTATTTTTTAATACCTTAACACTTATATGTTTGGTGCCTTATATGCTAAGTAACTCGCATATTGAAATGGTAAGTTTGATATCTTATATGATAAGAAAATCCATGCCTAGGCCATGTCGTGTTAAATAACTTAAGTGGCAAGTAATACATGCTTATGTGGGCTTATGTGTAAGAAATTAGTGAAATATAAGCTGATTTAATATATCACTTGATAACTTGAGCAGTAAGTAATACTTGCAAGTCGGCTATCTATATATATATACATATATATATAATTGAATTAAGAAATATGTTGCGCGTAATAAGTGCTACGCAATTGTGCAAGTATACTCGTCGCAAGTTATAGTATAAAAGATATCGTCTCCACAGGGATTGGTGCCACTTCAAGAATCTAATCTCTTGCACTGTAAAAAGTAAAAACACAAATAGAAGATTATAGGAGTTTAACTAATAACTAAACTAGAAAGCAATAAAGTAAAAGAATAGACAAGATCAAATAAGAGAGATGGGCCAGGTTATCGTGAGTTGAGGTGTGATAGCCAACTGGATCGTCTTGGAAAAAGAGTGCAAGGGCAAATCAGTTGCCGTGGCAACTTGCACAACGGGGTTGTCTTGGCAACTGATCGATGGTTGCCTGGGCGACTAATTGGGCAACTACTTGGGCGTCTGGGCAGCAACCTTCAAGGTTCGGCAGAGCGTTCTTCAATGGTTTCTTCTTATCCCTAAGTCGAAACTCTAGCTACTTGTGCATGCCTTGATAATACATCCCTGCGTGAATCAAGGGTGAACAACAACCAATCTTGAGCTCTTCTTAGCCGTTGAAATCCTTAACTTATTCCTAAGTCGGATTAATCTTCACCATCAATAGATTGAATAAAGATCATATTCATTTGTTTCTTGAATCTAACTCTCCTGATATTAGATAAATAGATGAAGTTACGAGATCCTCTCCCAATTCACTCGCAAACAAGAATAAGAACCAATAATGAATAAACCTTGAATTGAAAGTGCAACTCTTATTACCTAAACAAAATCCAATTGTTTCTCACAACAACAAAATACAATAACCCCAACCAATCAAGTTAGTTCATGGTTGTGTTCAAAAGATATACAAAGAATAATCCTCAAACCATGAATCTAATGGAAGCAAAGAAGAAGAAGAAGAAATGGAACTCTCTCCCCCTTGCTCTCTTGTCGAAATTTCTCTCCTCTAGCCCTATGGAGTTGTCGAAATTTCCCTCCTTCTTGCCCTTTGAAGTTGTCGAAAATCCTCTCTTCTTGCCGTTTTGGAGTTGACTGCTTGGTGATCTATTTATAGGGCTAGGTCAAAGTCCTCCTTTGAGGAGGAAGTTAAGTTGGAATTAAATTATCTTTAAAGAATATAATTCTTTATTATAATTACATTCCTTCTAGAACTTCTCCTATCTTCTTGGAATTTAATTATTCTTTAACTTCTTCATGGAAATCAAACTCCTTTGGGATTTAGCTTTGCTCCACGTCATCTTGGGCTTGTCTAGTCATTAATTTCGACTACCATATCACCTTATTCTTTGTCGACAATTGCCCTGGAAACTGGCTTGGCGTCTCCTTCATGCATTGCCCTAGCAACTAGCTCGGCATCTCCTTCATGCATTGCCCTGGCAACTAGCTCTAGCCTTGCTTTGGCAAGTGATCCTGCACATATACACAAAACACACCAAAGCAGCATCTTTTCCCACAAAAACAACCAAGTTATGCAATCAAGCTCAACGATGGAAGGAAACATGGATTAATGCATGAATGATTAATTATGTAACTAATGTGAGCCTAAGTCTAACAATAATATGAATAAAAAAGGGTAAGAAAAATAGTACTTCTGAACACTTATCACACCCCCAAACTCGAACTATTGCTTGTCCTCAAGCAATGCAAACTAATAATTACCTGCCAAGACTTCAATTTTCATAAACTTAGCTTTGAACTTGATTTCAATTCTCAGAACCGGGGCACAAAGTATGATTGCCTTTTTATTTTTCAGAAAACTTAGGAGTTACTCGGAATCAAACTATAATGCTTGTGAGTGTGTGCGGAGTTGTGTGCAAGTTGATTTTTCGGATTCTATGCAAACAAGAGGTTTTCAAATTACTTCATTGGGTTCTTTTTAACATGTTTTAACTAGAGCCGGTTTCGAGCACCTCTAGTGTTTTGTTTTTAGTTTCCTTAAGTTAATTAATTTATTCGACTACAGCCGGTTTCGGGCACCTCTAGCGATCAATTTTTAGCACATACTAGAACCAGTTTCGGGCACCTTTAGCGATCCATTTTTAGCACATGCTAGAGCCAATTTCGGGCACCTCTAGCATTCATCCAATTTTTATTCTAATCCCCTAATTTGTTTAATTATAAACCTAAGTTCACTAGAATTCCTTAAATCAATCAAACCACAACAGTGTTTTATCAAATTTAGCATCGTAGTAAAATTCTAAGTTTTTCCATGGTTATCCTAGAATAAAAATTCTATCAATTAAGTGCATTGGCAAAGTCATCATCGGATATTCATCAAATCTAGGCAATTCTTGTTCCAACTAAAGGCATGGCAAGCAATTTATGTATCCTAAATGCAATACTTAAGATGAATGCAACTAAACATGGTAACTACTAATAACAATCCCCCCTAAACTCGAGTGAGGCATTGTCCTCAATGCATGCATTAAAGAAAAATAAAAATAACGAAAAATAAAATGCAAACGAGGACTTACTCCGAGAGTTCATCGTCGTGGATGATTAGTTTCCTTTTGGTCGGTGTCTTGATTCACTTGCTTGAACGCGATGGTTGTTTCCTTGTTGCCGATGGTGGAATCGATCCTCGTACAGGGTTGTCCTCATCGTCCTCTTCATCAATGTCATTGGCTTTTCACTTTGAGGATTCAATTGGTGCGGTTTGTTGGTACAATGGAGGACTCGTCCGAATCTGAAAAATCAGACAATGATTCCGTACGAGTTGATTTGGGCATAGGTGCTTTACCTTTGGCTTTTGCAATGGTTGCCGGGATATCTTTAGCTTTGGTTGTCGTGGCATCTTCAGGGTTGGTTGCCTTGGCATCATCTATTGCGGTTGCCGTGGCGACTGCTTCATTGGTTGCCGAGGCAAGGATCTCGGCAGGAAAGATTGGGAACGGCACGCGGCTGTCCGGGTACATTTCTAGGATGACTTGGGTGATGGCATTGTTGTGCTCCTTCATGTACATCGTGAACCTTAGTTGTCGGTCTTCAATTTGCCTTAGGTGGCTCGCCAATGGTTGCAAGAGTGCTTCAAAGTGTCCCGGGGTTGATGGCCAAGTTGCCCGGGCGTTAGGTGCTTGGGCATTAGGGATTACCGGGGTGGCAGGAGTTACTGCGGTAATTGGAGGCCTTGAGGATTTTTCCGGTGCCTCTCCCATTAGCTTTCAGTTTTGTGCTTGATTCCAAACGGACTTCGGTAGGGCATTTTCATCGGTGGACTCACTTAGGACATGCATCTCCTTGCAAAGATTAGAAATTAAGCAAGGGAAGAAAAGAGAACCCTTATCTTTTGAGCTACATACAAAAATCTCATCAGAAATAATTTTTCCAATGTTAATGATGCGATTATGCAAAATAGAATGTATGAGCAAAAGACGTGGTATATCAACGGTAGTATTGTGTGTGGTGGGCATTAAAGAAGTTTTAACGAACTTATTCCATAGTTTTGCCTCGGGTTTAAGCTGAAGGTGATTTACCGTGCCCTTGTATTTACCGTCGTTCCAATGAGTTCCCGGTTGAGTGAGTTCTTGAAGCACCGTGTCAAGTTGCTTGGGCGTGATTTGATCAACAAAGGCTTGATGCCCGTCAATCTCAATGTAAAGCCCGTAAAAGGTGTTGATGTTCAAAAACAATCCACAACACTGGAAGTCAGATTTAATTCGAATATTTCATCATTTCATCAATTTTACCCAATTAAATATATACAAAAACACAAAATCAGATTATAAACCATAAATCAAGGATCAAATACTTGGGAATATCAATAAAGAACCATTTAACAGAGGAGATCGCGGACCTTACCCCTGTTATGTGATTTCTCCCTCAATTGGCTTGTTTAAAGCTAAGAAAACATAAGATTTCAATGAGATTTTGTAAAACAAAGTTAAAGAATCAAGTTAGAATCAATAATCCGAGTGAAAAGAATCTCTTACCTATGGATTTTGATGAAATTATGAGTCTTTGGCAGAAAAGAAGTTGAGAGAAAAGGTTTAGGAAAAAGTTACGTAAATTTTCTTTAAAAGCAAATAACTGACATAGATATTTTAATCCCTCTTAATCACCATTTAAAACACATGTTTAAAATGATTTAATTGAACGGAGAAACCACCACCAAAAACTTGGTAATATAAGAATTCGACCCTTTTCGTTTTAGTCACTTAAAAATAGTTTTCAAAAATCGCATTTTGGTCACTAACCAAAATGTCACATTTCCAAATTCCATTTTCCAAAATTGATTCCACCAAAAATCAATATATATTAAAAGATGATTTTTAACTATTTTTCTACATTTTTATCTTACCGAAAAATATACGGTCCCAAATCTAACTCGAATCTCTAACCTGCTCCATCGGATCGTTTAATAAACCGCTAAGCCCTAAAACCGAGGCGTTACAACTCTCCCCCTTAAGAAATTTCGTCCTCGAAATTTACCTAGAGGAAACAGATGCGGAAACTGCTCCAGCATCTCCGACTTACGTTCCCAGTGGCTTCTTCAACTCCACGGTGGCTCCACAACACCTTAACTAGCTCAACCGTCTTGCCACGAAGAACCTTACTGTTGGTATCAAGGACCTCCACCGGTTCCTCATTATACGACAAATATGGTCTCAACTTGATAACTTCTACCAGCATAACATACGATGGATCCGACCGATACTTTCGCAACATCGAAACATGAAACACATGATGTATCTTCTCCAGTTCAGGAGGCAACCTCAACCGATAAGCAACTTGACCCACATGCTCAACAACCTCATACGGTCCAAAAAACCTCAGGCCAAGCTTCCTTTTCCGCCCAAAACGTATCACCTTCTTCCAAGGCGATACCTTCAAAAACACTCGGACACCAACAACGTACTTTATATCTCTACGCTTCAAATCTGTGTAGGATTTCTAACGATCCCCAGCCACTTTCAGGCACTCACATACCAAGTTAACCTTTTCATTGGTGTCTTTCAACACATTAGGCAAAGAAATGTGTTTCTCTCTAACTTTAGTCCAACACACAGATGTACGACACTTCCTACCATACAATGCCTTGTACGGTGCCATCTGTATACTAGCCTGATAACTGTTATTATAAGAGAACTCCACCAATGGCAGTTGCTTCTCCCATGTTCCCTGGAACTCAATAATACAGCACCTCAACATATCCTCGAGAACCTGAATCACGCGCTCTGATTGACCATCCGATTGAGGATGATACGAAGTGCTGAAATTCAGTCTTGTTCCCAGAGCACAATGCAAGCACATCCAAAACCTTGCCTTGAAACGCAGATCTCTATTTGAAGCTATGGATTTAGGCACCCCATGCACAATCTCATAAATGTACAGATCGACCAACCTGTCTAAGGTATACATAGTATGCACTAGAATCTTTCTTGGTCGGAGTCAAAGGCAGCCCAGACACAAAAACCATGGTGATCCTTTCCCACTTCCATTTCGGTATCCTCAATGGTTGCAACAACCCGGAAGGAAACTGATGCTCATCCTTTACCCACTGACAAACCATGCATCGACCAACAAAATTAGCCACATCTTTCTTCAAACCAACCCAATAGTACTCTTCCCTCAACCCCCGATACATTTTAGTACTACCGGGATGTATGGCAAAAGGGCTAGCATGCGCTTCAGTCAGAATGGTAAGCCTCAACTCACCATCCTCCGGCACAACCACTCGACCTTTGAAACACAACACTCCATCATCATTAAAATGAAATTCCGTAGAATTTCCATCCATGATATCCTTCACATTTGGTATCAAACCATCATCATACGGCTGTCTCTCCTTAATCAATTGCAACAAGGGCGACTTCACCTTCAACTCCGCTAACAACCTTTTGTCACTCGTCACACTCGGGCGAGCAAACATAGCTCTCAACTCTACAGCTGCCTCCACAACGTTAGCTTTTCACGAATGATATTCAATGGCCAGCTCATAATTTTTAAGCAACTCAAGCCACCTCCGTTGCCTAAGATTTAGCTCATTCTGGGACATCAAATATTTCAAGCTCTTATGATCCGTATAAACCATTCACTTCTCAGCATAAAGGTAATGCCTCCAGATTTTCAAGGCAAACACAACCGCGGAAAGCTCAAGATCATGGGTAGGGTAATTACACTCATGCACCTTCAACTGCCTGATGCATACGCAACTACCTTACCTTCTTGTATCAACACGCAACGAAGCCCAACATATGACGCATCACTATAAACAACGAACTCCTTTCCCAATTCATGTTGAACCAAGACTGGAGCTCATGTCAAAGCTTCCTTCAACCTTTCGAAAGCTCGTTGTCTATCCTCCGTCCACTCAAACTGAACATTCTTCTGCAACAACTTGGTTAAAGGAGCAGCCAAACTGGAGAACCCTTCCACAAACCTACAATAATAACCAGCCAAACCAAGAAAACTCCGAACTTCTGTTACCGACTTAGACACCTTCCAACTTATCACAACCTCAACTTTGTGCGGATCCACACGAATTCCCTCGGTCGACACAACATGCCCGAGGAAAACAACCTCCCTAAGCTAAAATTCACATTTGCTTAACTTGGCATATAACTGATTAGCCAACAACGTCTGAAGCACAATTCGCAAATGTCTATCATGATCCTCATCAGTACGAGAGTACATGAGGATATCATCGATAAACACCACCATAAACTGATCTAAAAACTCATGAAACACCCGGTTCATCATGTCTATAAAAGCATCTGGTGCATTGGTCAAACCAAATGGCATCACAAGAAACTCATAATGCTCGTACCTCGTACGAAAAGTTGTCTTGGGTACGTCCACATACTTCACCTTCAATTGATAGTACCCAGACCTCAAATCGATTTTAAAAATCACTGATACACCTCAGAACTGATCAAACGGACTATCTGTAGCAATGGATACTTGTTCTTTATTTTCAATTTGTTCAATTGCCGATAATCTATACACATCCGCAACGTACCATCCTTCTTCTTTACAAACAACACCGATGCACCCCACGGTGAAATACTCAGTCTAATAAACCCACGATCAAGCAACTCCTGTAATTGCGTCTTTAACTTCTTCGGGGCGATGCGATACGGAGCAATAGACACCAGTATCGTATCCGCATAGGTTTCAATGCCAAACTCTACCTCACAGTCAGGTGGCAACCCTGACAATTCTTTTGGAAAAACACCTGGAAACTCGCATACCGTGCGAATATCTTGCACCCTCAACTTCTTTGAACCAGGGTTCATCATATAGACCAAGAAACCCTGACATCAACAGTCTAACATCCGACCTGCTTCCAAAGCTGACACAGCATTAGACAAGAACTTGACATCAAGAGTCCAATATCTGACTCGCTTCCAAACCTCAAAAATATCTGTTTGGTCTTAAAATCCACCACAACTCGATGCTCGGTCAACCAATCCATACCCAAAATAACATCAAAGCCATGGAATGGCAACTCCATCAGATCCACAGCAAAAATATTGCCTTGAACCATCAATGGGCACCTACGATACAACTTTCTAACTACAACTGTCTCCCCAAGAGAGCTGGTCACCCTAACACCCACATTTAGAATTTCAATAGGTATATCAAGCAACTGGGCATGCTCACACAAGATGTATAAATAGGTAGAACCATAATCAACCAACGAATACAGCGACAAGGACTGTAAAGAGAAAGTACCTGCAATCACATAGGTGTCATTGTGACCCTCACAATGCGCATACACCCTAGCCAGTCCACCTCCCTCAGGCTGGATAGCAATGGTATGAGCCACAGTCCTTTGCCCACCATCGCGATGTAAAATGGCCCACGACCACGGCCTCGCTGCGGAGCAACAATAGGTGCAACACCCTACTTACCTCAGGCCAACAATGGACAATCACGCCTCTGATGGTCGCCAGACCCATAAATCCAACAAGCATTAGCACCAACAGGCGCAAGTGCTTGACCCTCCCTGGCCAGACGCAGATAATCTTACCTCAAGTGATCTCGGGATTCACAAACGCAACAAGTGTTAAATGAAGCTCTAACCTGGGCACCTTGCCCCTGGACTCCACGTCCCACAACACCTCTGCTATGCCTTGGCTCTGGGCAAAACCTATTGTCACGGTGTCTCTTAGCCTAACTACCGCTAGAACCAGAATCAACAGCTCTCTTACCCAAGCTAATGCCTCAAGACCTAGAAGCCAAACCAAGATTCTGCTCCACATCTTTGGCCTGCGAAACCAATACATCAAAATTGGTGTAATCAGTAGCAAACATGTTTGTCTTAACCGCCTGCATGAGCCCGTAGTGAAAATGATCACATCGCTGGTGCTCGTCAAGGACCAACTCAGGTGCATACTAACTTAACCTCACAAACTGCACCTCATACTCTGCTACAGACATACTGCCCTGCACCAAAGCCATAAACTCCCGCTTCCTATCGTCCTGATATTGGACTCCCAGATACTTCTTTCGAAAAGCACCATAGAAGAACTTCCAGGTCACATTATCGGTCGTCATACCTAAAATTGTGGTAGTCCACCATGTATAGGTATCACCTTGTAACAGGGAAACAACACAGCCCAGCTTATGGGCATCAGTACATCCCATCTGGCCCAATATCCTCTCAGTACTGGCCAACCATCCCTCTAAAGCCTCGGGCGACAAGCCTCAAAACTCAACTTTGTCATAACTGCGAAGATGCTCAAGTGGCAAACCCTGCCCAACAACCGGTGGTGTCGGCACATGAACACCCGTAATTGCTACCTAAAAAGCACTGGTCATGGCCTGAATCAGCGGTGTCATATCATCCATCCCTAACCCAACTGGCGCAGGTGGTACTTGCTCCACTCCCACAAGTGGAATAGGTGGGGGCGATAGGAACCCTCTAGAAGGTAAAACATCTCCCTCAACATCCTGCCCAGTGGTAGCAACAATTGTACTAGATTGTAACTCTCTCATCGGTCCTATTATGCTAAAATATATCTAAGGCATGATAATTATTTCAAAACAAAATAGTCAGGCCAGCTTCAAGCAAGGATCTAAGACGTCTATTTCAAAAATCAAAACTTTCCAGACTATAATAATATGGCAATGGGTTTCCCAAATTTCCCCCAACATGGCATAAAGTAATCACCGTGCATATTACAATCACCGTGCATATTAAACATCAGATAACAACTCACAATCACGTTACAACAATCAAACCAACTCCCAACTATTGCAAAACATATCAGACAATCACCGTACAAATACAACATCCCAACCTTTCGTAAACCTGGCTCTAATACCACCAAATGTAACCCTTTCGACCCGGCCTAGCGCAAGACTGAAATAAGCGAGCTACATTAGGTTTATCGAAGTAAACAACAAAGATATCAATCCAAAAACTGACCATTTTTTTCTTCTATCTTATCTAGATGCAAAATAATTAACCTATGCGAGCGTACAGATCTCTGGTGAAAACCCAACTCAATCAGAACCACCAAATGATCATGAAGTGTAGAATGCGGTCATAGGCATCTAGTACGGTCACGGAGCCTCCAAGAGTATGTCCCAAAGAATCCTCATCATCAATCCGCGTATCCTTAAGACCCAAATAATTGCTAAAACAGTTGAATCAATACGAAATTTTTGACCCATTAAATAAGACTCAATCGCAATAACCAAGGTTTTTTTTTCGTTGTAAATACACCAGGCATTGGAATAAAATATCAAAACAAGGTTTCGGTACAAAATCCCGGGTATACTAAAAAACTGCATAAATTTCCATTCTTCCATCAAAGGTAGATATTTAAATTGAAAACGTTCGGATGATAGAAAAGGGATGGAAGTAATGCGCTCTCGGCGAATTTTGTAACTTTGGTAATTTTTAAAACGTTCCATGGCTTGAGGGAATTGAGATTCATTAAAACAATGTTGATAGATATAGGTAAGATTGGGTCTATTACCATTATGGTTGGGATTGAGACTAGGAGGATTGGAACAAGAGGCAATATCTTTTTGCGCACGTTTCTTTAGGGCCATAATCTAAAAACAAAAGCAAACCAAAAACTATGTATGCATAAATCAACACATTCGATCCAAAAATTAATCCAATAATCAAGGTATTGTTAAAAAGCTATACAATATAGTTTAAAACATATACAAGTATAAAAATAATTATTGGGAAAAGAAAACTTTAAAAACAGTGTTAAAAATTATATGATATAATTTTATATTCGAATACAAAATTTTCAGATTTGAAAAGTTTTTACAAAAATATTGAAAACTATATAATATATATGTTCTAAATCTATGATTAGAATACAAAAACAGTGTATATATATGTACGAAAATTAAAAAGAAAAAGGTTAGGGTTTATACCTTGAAGTTGAGATTAGGGATGAATGAAGAGATTTGGATGCACAAACTTGATGATTTTTGCTTGGGTTTGATGTAAAATCCAAAAGCCCTCAAGAATTTTGAAGATTTGTGTGAGAAGAAGTGAGGGATTGTGAGGTTTTTATAGAGGATTTTCGTATCTAGGGTTTTGGTATTTGAGATAAAGTGAAAAACCCTATTTTAACCCTTAAAAACTACCCAACGGCTACACATACCGATACGCCACATTGGCGTATCGAAACCAAGTATCGAAACGCTTTAAAGGCCATTTTGATACGTGTCTCGTATGATATGAATGACCCATATCGATACAAGGTATACCGTATCGATACGCATGTGCCAGAAATGTCAATTTTGGCTGCAGGTTGCTCAAAAATTCGATTTGAATCGAATCGAAATGCATGTAAATGATATGAGAACATCATGTATAAGCATAAAGAGATGCATACTCCCCCTAGCAATAAGCATATATGTATATAGGAGAAAAATCACAAAATCAATCAATCAAACAAATTTAAGCATATTTTTAAGACCAAAAGAGGCTCTAAGGGTCAAGGAAGGGTGGTTAAACCTAACTCTCTCCTAAGAGACCAAAAACGCTCTTTGTCTAATGGTTTGGTAAAGGTGTCCGCTAATTGGTTTGAGGTGTCTACATATTCTAAAACTACATCATTTTTCAAGACATGATCTCTAATAAAATAATGTCTTATTTCTATGTGTTTGGTTCTAGAATGTTGGAGGGATTCTTAGTGAGACAAATAGCACTAGTGTTGTCACACCTAATAGGGATGGTACCTACATCAATTCCATAATCTAAGAGTTATTGTTTCATCCAAAGGACTTGAGCACAACAACTCCCTACTGATATGTACTCTGCCTCGGTAGTAGATAATGCTACACCATTTTACTTCTTAGAAAACCATGATATTAGCATACTACCTAGGAATTGACATGTACCAAAGGTACTTTTCTATCTATCTTACAACCCCCATAATCTACATTCGAGAAGGCATGTAAACTAAAGGAAGACTCTCTAGGATACCAAATACCTAAACAAGGTGTATCTCTAAGGTATCTAAAGATTCTCTTAACGGCTATATGGTGTGATTCTCTGGGACTAGCTTAAAATATATCACACAATCAAACACTAAACATAATGCCAGGTCTACTTACGGTAAGATAAAGTAAATATCCAATCATAGAGCGATAAAGCTTTAAATCCACACACTTACCTCCTTCATCTTTGTCAAGCTTTGTGGAAGAACTCATTGGAGTGGCTTGAGGTTTCACATTCTCCAAGCCAAACTTCTTGAGAATGTCCTTGATGTATTTAGCATGATTGATGAAGATGCCATCCTTCATTTTCTTAATTTGGAGCCCCAAGAAGAATGAAAGCTCCCTCGTCACGCTCACCTGAAACTCACCCTGCATCAACTTAGCAAAATCTTGGCAAAACAATTCATTAGTATAACCAAAAATTATATCATCAGTGTATATTTGAACTACTAAAATGTATTTTCCATTTCTTTTAATAAAGAGTGTAGTGTCCACCTTTCCTTTTTCAAATATTTTTTCAGTTAGAAAACTTGATAATCTTTCATACCAAGCTCTAGGAGCTTGTTTCAAACCATATAAAGCTTTTGAAAGTTTAAAAAATGGTTTGGGTAATTTGGATCTTCAAAACTGGGTGGTTGTTCTACATACACTTCTTCATTAATAAAACCATTTAAAAATGCACTTTTTACATCCATTTGAAATAGCTTAAATTCGTGATAACATGCAAATGCTAAAAGCATCCTAATGGTTTCCATTATAGCTACAGGTGCATAGGTTTCATCAAAATCGATTCCCTCTACTTGAGTGTAACCTTGAGCAACAAGTCTAGCCTTGTTCCTCACTATGTTACCACTCTCATCTAGTTTGTTTTTAAAGACCCATTTAGTTCCTATAGTAGATTTATTACTAGGCCTATCAACTAATGTCCAAACTTGACTTCTCTCAAATTGGTTTAATTCCTCTTGCATAGCCATTATCCAATAATCATCATTTAATTCTTCTTTGAAATTTTTAGGCTCTATGCATGAGATAAAAGCAACATTACATACATTTTTAAGAGAAAGTCTAGTGGTTACCCCTTTGGATGGATCACCCAAAATCTCACCACCTTTGACATAGTTGTACTCTCTTGGGTAGCTCACTTCCTTTTCCTCTAGGATCACATCCTTCAAGGCTTCTAGAGGTGGATCTTGTGTTTCTTCTTCTTTGGTTGGAACTTCTTTCACCTTTGATTATTTCCCACCATCATTGGCTTCAAAAATCCCTACATCATCGTCATCACAAGAATCATTCCTCGGAAGGAGGTTATCATCGAAAATCACATGTATTGACTCTTAAACAACTAAGGTTCTTTTATTAAATACTCGATAGGCTTTAGAGTTTAAAGAATACCCTAAGAAGATAGCTTCATCACTTTTAGAGTCAAATTTGCCCAAATTTTCTTTTCTATTATTTAAAACAAAACATTTACAACCAAATGGATGAAAATAGCTAATGTTAGGCTTTTTGGATTTTAAAATCTCATAAGGAGTTTTCTTTAAAATAGGCCTAATCATTACTCTATTTATTATATAGCAAGCCGTATTAGTGGCTTCCATCCAAAAATATTTTGGCAAATTGTTTTCACAAAGCATGGTTTTAGCAATTTCCTCTAAAGTTCTATTTTTCCTTTCAACAACCCCATTTTGTTGAGGTGTTCCAGGGGCTGAAAAATTGTGGCTAATACCATTTGAGTTACAAAAATCCTTAAAACCTAGATTTTGAAATTCGGTGCCATGGTCACTTCGAATGTGAGAAATTGTTTGACCAAGGTCATTTTAAGTGATTTTTGAAAATGTGATGAATTTTTCTAAAGCCTCATCTTTGGTACTCAAGAATAAAACCCAAGTGTATCTAGAGTAATCATCAACTAAAACATATGCATATGATTTTCCACCCATGCTAGTAGTTCTAATAGGACCAAAGAGATCCATATGGATCAATTGTAAAACTCTACTAGTTGAAACATCATTAATAGGTTTGAAAGAAACTCTTTTATGTTGCCTTTTGCACAAGCATCACAAATTTTATCATTTGAAAACTTTATTTTAGGCAAACCTCTAACTAGATCATTTGAAACCAATTTTTCTAAAACACTCATGCTTGCATGTCCTAATTTTTTATGCTATAACCATGAATCATGTTCATCATTTGCAACAAAGCATGCATTAGAAATATGAATTTCGTCTAAATGCACCATGTATATATTTCCTATGCGATGACCAAAATGCACAATTTTGTAGGTTTCAACATTTATAATTTTGCAACCATATTTATCAAACATCACTTCGAAACCTTTATCACGAAGTTGGCTTATGCTTAATAGGTTATGTTTAAGACCATTGGCATATAGAACATTTTCAATAAGTATGGAAGAGTGATTACCGATGGAACTCATTCCTTCAACTTGATCTTTGGAGTTGTCACCAAATGTCACTAGTCCTCCTCTCTTTAGTTCAAGTTCCACGAATCTACTCTTGTCTCTGATCATGTGTCTCGAGCATCCACTATCAAGGAACCATGAATTTACACTTGTAGCTTTGGCCTTGTAGCAATGCTACCCCTACAAACATGGAATCAAGTTTTGATTTTTGGTACCCAAATCTTTTTGGGTCCATAAACATTAGTTCTCAAAATCTTGGTTCCCTTAGGAATCCAAGAGGCAATCTCATTAACATTGCTAGAAGCAATAACATCTTTATGAATCTACACACTTCTAACTTTCTTTCCATAATAGGGTTTTGAATACCCTTCATGTTTGTATCTATTAAAGTTCTTTTTAACACTGTTGGGTTTTGAAGATTGTCCTTTTTCAAAACTTGATTTCCCAACATTGTTTAAAGAAACTTTTAGATCATTTACCTCCTTGAGGTTGTGATCATTTAGTTTGGAAAGAAGGTTATTTAAATTAACATTTTCTTATTCAAAATACTTCTGATTATCTTTTAAATCACTAACCTTCTTTTCAAGTTCTGAATTGGTTTAGATAAGGCCTCTTGTAACTTATTATAATCATCAAATAATTCATCATATATAGGATCATTTAATGAGTTAGAGGTTACCTTTGGATCATCCTCAAAGGCCATGAGACAAAGATTGGCAACTTCGTGCTCATCATCACTTGAAGACTCTTTATCGCTCCAAGTGGCTACATGGGCCTTGTGCTTTTTTTTTTCTTGAAGCCCTTCTTCTTGAGTTAGGGACAATCGATTTTGATGTGTCCCGACTTCTTACATTTGTAACACACGATCGGATCCTTTTCTTCTTCCTTTTTCTTATTCTTAAGATCCCTTCTTCGATAGAACTTCCTTCTTCGGTTGGATCTCATGAGCCAAGTGAATTGTTTGGCTATCATAGCCAACTCTTCATCTTTTTCCTCACTTGAATCACTCTCTTCTTGTAAAGCTTTGAGAGCGATTCCCATCTTCTTCTTCTCTACTTCCTTCTTTTCGATCCTCGTTTTCCTCATTCTTCTTTTCTTCATTATCTCATGGGTGAGAAGAGACCTCATGAGAGCATCGATCTTTAGCGTCTTGAGATCCTTCGCTTCTATGATGGTCATTCTTTCGAGAAGTGAGTATAGTAGTTTTCGAACTAGCTTCTCCTCTGGAATAACTTCTCCAAGACCCTTGAGGCCATTTACAATAATAGAGAATCGTTCAAACATTTTGGAGATGTCTTCATCCGGCTCCATCTTGAAATTTTTGTAGCTCAAATTAAGAAGCTCAATCTTGGTCTCCTTAACTTCATTGGTGCCTTCGTATGTGATCTCTAGCTTATACCAAATTTCCTTGGCACTTGAGCAAGATGACATCTTGGAGTACTCGTCCGGTCTAAGTGAGCAAAATAGCATATGCATTGCCTTATCATTGATTTGGAGCTTCTTCCGATCTTTATCGGTCATCTCGTGCTTGAACTTCGGAACTAATCGATCACCTTCTCTCTTCATCAGGATTGTCGGTCCATCTTCCACTACATCCCATAGGAGGTAGTCATGGGATTTGATGAAGAACTTCATACATTTTTTCTAATTGGGATAGTTATCCCCATTGAAGTACGGAGGTTTGGTGATGGATTGAGACTCGTACAAGTTTTTGCCTGGGGGTGTATTGATACACCAAGGGGTGTATCGATACGCCTGGGCATATTTGTGTATTTTGGCTTGAAAACACTTAGAAAATTTTTGGGTTTAAGTCTTTAACTTTGGAAAACTTTTCCTTGTCATTTTGTGAGACTTTTGAGTACTTAAAAATTTATTTCCTTTTACAATTTAGTCCTTAAACACTTTGTTATATCAAAATCAAACATAGGCTTTACAGTCTTAAAATTCAATTTTTTCAATACTATGGACCTACTCTTAAAATTTATTTATTTTTCATTACTTGCTATTAGGGATTGAGATTTAAATAGTGGTATGCAACCACAATATAAAGATAGTGGCACCATTTGAAACTGCAATATCTACAACCATTATGTTTACAATAGTGTATGCTATTAAAAAAATTTACAACCGCGATACTCGCAGTAACCGAGATAACATCGGTTATGTCCGCAATAGCGATAAATGCAACACGACCGAAAATACGATTGCAATTTAAATCCCTGATTTAGGGCCCAATTTTTAAGTTCGCCCAAGGCCACCAAAATCTTTGGGCTGGCCCTGATCATAGGTGACATGTGTCATCATTTGGTTGAAGGAAAAAATGTTAGCTATAGTGCCCTAGGGCCTATTGTATGGACATGATATTTTGATTATTGAACTTATTATTATAATAAATTTGCATGCTTTTGTATACTTGAATATTATTAATTATTATAAATATTCCTAATCAGTTATTATTGTGGGAACAATAATAAGATAAGATTGGTATGAAGTTTGATAGATATTCATAAGATGAATATGTGAATGAGATTCAAATCAAATTCATATATGTATTTGTTGAGAACAAATATTAGGATCGACTTGTCTTGAGATTAATACATGGATTAATGTTATATATTAAGCTTCAATAGTTGTGACATTAAATCCTTAGACCTGAAATTGCTACGGTTCTCAACATGATGATTATTATGTTTTGACATAGTCAAACATCGTTTTTAATCAGACGATTATAAAGGTTATGCTTGAACATAATAAGGAATCATGCAGTGAGATGTAAGTGATTAAGATGAAATTTATCCCTCTTAACATAAGAGAGATATCTCTAGGACCCTCGATGATTGAGACTGAGAAATGCATGAACGTGCTCTAATGAGTTGATAGAGATCAATGTCATTTATTTAGTCAGTTCAATCGGGCATCGAGAAACTAAAGATAGAACGGTATAAGGTTAACATTTTCCATGTCTTATATTCTATCAAGATATCGTGAGATAAAATGATTGATATAAACTGAATTAAGGTAGTCTCGGATTATGAGCTTTTCATTTAACTTGGGTAGTCATAATATCTTGCTAAAGGCCACTTATGACTTGTAGGATAAAATGTAATTTTATCTGCTGCCAACGCTAATTGAACCTATAGGGTCGCACACTACGAATGGATAAGAATAGTTGGGGTTATTACTGTCAATAATACATTTCAAATAATAAGATTATTTTAAATTATATTGTTAGAGATTATTTATTCGAATTTAAAGAAGTTAAATTCGTATTCTTGTGATATAATATTTATTTGTTTTTATTATTTTTTGAAAATAATATAAGTAAATAATATTATTAAATAATCTCATTATCTAGATTTGATTGGATTTAAATTTATTATCCGATAAGGAATCTGTTTTAGAATATATTATTTATTTACTTTAAATAAATATTATTATTTAATAAATTACATTATCGATAAGGAATCTGTTTTAGAATATATTATTTATTTACTTTAAATAAATATTATTATTAAATAAATTACATTATCTAGATTTGATTGGATTTAAATTCCTTATCAAATAAAGGAATTTATTTTAAATTATACTTTATTTTAAAGAGTTTTAATTAAATTATAATAGTGAACTCAACCTTAATCAAGTCATATATATATGTATGCCAATGGTTTTTGATTACTTAAGTTTTTCGACTACCCACCAAAAACCAAAAAAAAACTTTATTTTTCGAAGTCTGAGAGGAACTAGCATTCCAATAGGCGTTCATCATTTATTCGCGTGTGGATACTTGTAAGGAACGGTCGTCTTTCAAAAAGACAGTGCCCCAGCACAGCAGGATTACAAAATCTAATATTGAGGTAATATAATAACTATCCCTATCATTCGTTAATATGATTGCATGAGATCTTGCAAATTTTCCTAGGATAATTTTTTCACTGCGTTAATTAGCATGATTAGATTAGTTTTATTTCCTATGAATCCCAACAAAAAAATTAAATTTTTTTAATTAAAATTAAAATAAAATTAAAATAATTTGTAAATGGTTAAATTTATTAATATTTTGAATTATTAAATTAATTGATTGTGTAAATATAAAAATTAAATACGTAATTAAGCAATTTAATTACCACTTCAGTATTTCCTTCTAACTTTTAATGACCAATGACTTGATTGACAAAATTCATATTTTAGCGATCAAAATATAACCACCCTATATTAAGTGACTATAGGTATTTTTGAGCAAATCCTTGAGTAAATTATAGTTTTAATACTGCACTGCACATAGAGAACATAAAAAGGAAATGACAAAAGAAGGTATTTTCATTACACGTATCTGTGGTTCATGTTCATATGAAAATGTAACTCCTAATGAGGAGCAGTATAATAAAACAAGCTTCTGAGCAATTGAAGCAACCCTAATCTAAGTGTTGTTCATTCCCTGTAATTTGTAACATCTTAATCCTCCTATTAATCACCTAATGAGATTCTGTCAACAATAAAATCAAGAATCTAGTATCATCAATGTCTTTATAAGAATGGAGGTTTGAAAAAAATTGTCACTGTATTTGGCCCTCAGTTCGACTCTGGACTTCCGTATCCATAAGGATTCTTGCTGGCCCAGTTCCACTGATCCCTGCACATTTCTTCGATGCCGTATTTTGCCCTGCAAGAATTACTTATAACATCTATTCCCTCATCAAGTGAAAACAAAACAAGTAAAATGTCGGTTTTTCTTACGTATATAAGGCCCTACCTCCAATTCAATTCACGCTCTGCCTTTTCAGTTGAAGCATACACGATTTCTGCATCACCGGGTCGACGTCCAGCCATTACAATAGGGATTTTCTGATAAAAGTGAAAATTCCAGCATGTTAAGCTCAATGTTAAGGAATAATGAAAGAAGATTGGACATGAAAACAATTACCTTCCCTGATGCCTTTTCAAAGGCAGTAACCATCTCCAAAACCGATGTTCCTTTACCTGTTCCTAAGTTGTAGACCTCACAACCTATAATAGCAGTGCTAATATGATTAAGGCCAATTCAATTTAAATAGTTTCAACAGAAAAACATGGAAGAAAACAAAAAAAATGCACACACACCTATATTTGGATCGGATAATTTGCGTAGTGCAGCAATGTGGTCATCTGCTAAATCAACAACGTGGATATAATCGCGCCCCTGAAAAAAGAACAAGTCTTCTGCCATAAGGGATGTTCAAGTTTAAAAAATAAATTGCCAAAGCTAATGCAAAGAATAATCATAAAATCCTGAAGCATATTGCTTCAAAATGTTGAATGGCAGAAACTTCAGTGCCGGAAAGGGAGCCTGTGCTTAAGGAAGAAAGGGTTTGCTTAAAGGAAAGATGTTGCTAGTGGAAAATGGGGATTCATGGTTATGTGCAAGATGCATGGATTGCCAGAATTAACACGTATAAAAGGAATTTAAGGACATATTAGGAGTTTCAAAACATATCAAGCTTAACTAACAAAAAAGGTTATAGATGGAAGTTAAACAGAATTCAACCCTACTACAGTTCCCACACATATTGAAAACAAATTCTGAAACATCAAGATGAGATAAGACCGATTGGAATCTAACAGTCACGGATAAAAGCTTATCCCAGTACCATCCTTTGTTGAATAATCACTTCCAAACACTGTCAATGCTGGTCGCCTCCTGACGACAACTTGTTGCACTAAAGGCATGAGATTGTTTGGAATACCCCGGGGATCCTCACCGATATGGCCATTAGGGTGTGCACCAACTGGATTAAAATATCTTAGAGGTATGATCTTCCATTCAGGATCAGAACGATGGATATCATGACAAAAATACAAACTGAATTGTAGCAGACGACGAAAATACAAGTATGAACTTCCTTTGGCCAGACATAAACAGTAGCAGACGACGAAAATACAAGCTGAATTGTAATAAATAGGAAGATTGATCAAGTTAATTGACGATCCTCTTCATATGAATCATAAAATTTATAAAGCAACTCTAGGTTTCATAAGGCCAGCCACAGCAATTAAACGGACATCTAAGAACATAGCCTTTGAATTGATCGAGAAGAAAACAAAGTGCATGTCTCTTTATCTCTAGTGTTAATGATTTCCTAGGCGCTGCAAAGAAACGGAAGGCTGGAAACTGTTGTAAAACTATCATAGAAAAGGAGGGTAAAGAGAAATACATTTTTACATGTATGAGCAGCCATGACTTCCAACAGGGTGATTGTCCCAATGAGATTGTTGTCATAATAGAGTAATGGTTTCTCTACACTTTCACCAACTGCTTTTAGTCCAGCTAAGTGAATCACGGCATCGAACCTGTGATATAACCATGTAATTACCTTAGAGGTAGAGAAAGAGGAAAAGGCAAAAGAAAAACTACATATTGATTCCTCAGTCTCACAGTACTTGATCTCAGAAAAGAACTTTTCGAGTGCTGATCTATCCCGAAGGTCCAGCTGCAGTAGAAATCAGCAGGTCCATCTCAAGATTTATGGTCAAAACAAGTTTAGGATGCATAATATAATATGATACAAATATTTTGTACACACTAAACACCAATAATGTTATAATAATTCAACAGCACATGATGGATTTGATTATTGGCATTGGCAAAGCCGACAAATTCCCATGAACGTTTTATTCTCAAAAGCAAAAACAAAACAATAGAGACCCTTCAACTGCAAATTTACAGATGATACAAGGTTAATAATTAACTAGCAAAAACGGAGCTTCACTAATTCCTACAAACTGTATAGTTTAATGGGAAAATATTATAAATTAATTCACTAATTCCTTTATCAATCAAAATTTAAAAAAAATATGTGAAAAAATAGAAGATTAAAAAAGAGAGCTAAAAGTGATAATACTTCGTCAAAGATTCGAATACTCGGAATTATTCCAACAAATTATAATCTAAAAAACAATTGAAAATCACCGAATTTTAGAAGAGGGCATGTTGCCAGCTAAACCAATCCAATTAGCAAGGAAGCCTTCAACTTAATCGGATTTAAACCAATTAGACTCCAAATTAGCAGTTTAAGCACAGAAATTAAAAGAGACTTCCTCCTCGGTTCCTACTCTGGCAACCAACTCAGCAGTCACCATTAAAATATTACAAAATGACACCTCAAAACAACTCGTATCTTTTTTTAAAATTGAAACTCGATGAGCTCAAACGTTGAACGAACCTGACGAAAAGAAAGGTTTTTGCCGAATTCACCGGCGAGTTCTTCGACTCTTTTGATGGCAACGGCCGAGGAATTATCCAGATTATCTGCGACGACCACTTTGTATCCGCCTAACAGCAGCTGCAACACAGTGTGGCTACCTATATAACCGGCGCCACCGGTCACCAGAATGTTCTTCGACATAATCGACACCGCACAAACCAAATACCAAAAAGAAAACAGAAAGAATGAAACAGAGCATAACAGAACTGAGAAAAGATTAAAACCCCAAGGAGAAGATGACACGGAGAAAAGGGCTTTAGGAAGATAATGACTTTCCTTTGAATTAAATGGGAATTTATAACGGGAGGAATGAGAAAATATAACGAGGAAAAACGAAGAAAAAAGAAAAAGTCCAAATCAAAAGGGAAAAAGGAAAAGTACGTTAATTGAATAAGAGAGGAATGGATGATGGGCCACGTGGAGATATTTCAGGTGCGGGGAGTCTTCCTGTACGTGGCACTTTTGGATGGGCTCTGGTCTTGTTTGCAATCGGATCGTCTAGATGTTTCTCTACTTCTGTTTATTCATTAGGCTTATATACGTTTTTTTCCAGAAAATTTGGGCAGAAATCATCTTATTAGAGAATGAGTTCATAGAGAAATAATTATAAATTTTATACCTATCATGTACTCCGCCATCAACATTTCCATAATGTCATTATCCTCGTCTCGGGTCTTTCGCAACATTTTCTCTATGTACATCATTTTTCGCTCACATCTTGTAGAACATAAAATTTTATGAACCTTCATAAACTTCAGGTTATATTATTATCGAAGAAACAATTGTGCCCGAAAAAATAATTATTAAATCTATTTAGTTCACCAAGTCAACTTTATTAACTGACAATCATGATTAGTCTTCCGCACCCATTATGTCCTTCGAGCATAGAGTTTGACATTAATATAATTGTGAATTATTTCCAGGTGATATCTGGTTAAGTGAAACTAGAATTAAGCCTCTATCTTATGTATTCTCCACAACAACTAGAAGATGAACGATGTAGTTAAAGGAATATTTAATCTTTTTTCTTCGTTTCTTTTAAATTACAAGTTTTAATTTTCTTTTTCCAATGATTTGTTTAGTAGACTTGGTCCCTAAGTTACTTTTTTTATTTGGATGTGTTGTATTTATTATACATTTCTTAATTTTAATGAAATCCAGTTTGTTATTCTTATTAAAAAATATAATATTTGATAGTCTATTTTATACATGCATAAATATGTCTTATGTTGTGTTAATCTAATGGATAAGATGTTATCTATTTTTAGAAAATCAATAACTAAAATTTTGGAATTTTAAATAAATATATTTGAGATTGGAAAGTTTTAAAATTTAAATCTTACGCAACGCAAGTATGTTTAACTTTTTTTTAAGTTTTAAAGTGATTATAAGATAATATATATTTATACTTTTATTATTTATTTGATACTACATCATACATTACAGATAAAACTGTTCGAAATTAAATGTTTTAAAATAAATATTTATTTAGCAGTCGGAGAACGTAACGGCAAAGCTGGAATAAGTACTCCATGCCTCCATCTTCATAATAGCCAGAATGGTTGAGTTGTGCGTACCTTTTGTTTACCCAAAGTAAACTAAAATGGGTTATACTTACCCAAAGAATAGAAACCTAAACAAACAGGTTTCAATGCTGGGGACCAAAACGATCCCGATCTAACAAAGTCATAAGCTCATCAGGGGGTCATCAAAGAACACCATGGAATACATCTGATCATGCGATATCTTGGCTAGAGCATCTGCCGGCTGGTTCTCTTCTAGAGGTATCCATCGAACTTCCGTTAACCATCCATTGTCACGAAACCTTGAGATTGCTCGCACCAAGAATAGAGGGGAAGAACGCGCGGATGGAGCATTCACCAAACACATGGCTTGCTGGCAATCAGACTGAATCTGAAGGATTTCCAAACCATATGACCATGCGAATTGCAGCCCCAAATACATTGCCCAAAGCTCTGCTTGGAGCGCATCAAGAACACCAACGGCTTGATAGAAACCACCTAACCAATGCCTTGAGCTGTCACGAATAAGACCAACAGAACCACTACCATTCAATTGCGAAACAGCTCCGTCTACATTAAGACAACACCAACCAGGGTCCGGTGCCTGCCATTGCTTGAGAGTAGTTGCGGTCATCGAAGGAGATGGTGGAATAAGAGAGCACTCATAGTAGTACCGGGTCCAATTGAGACTAACACGGATCATGTCGTCATCATACGGTACATATAAGTTGAATACAAAGTCGTTTCGTCGCTTCCATGCTTGCCAAATTAAGGCAGCAAATAGAAGCCTCCATGGCAGATTCCACGTTTGGTGAAGTACAGTAGATGAGATGTTCACAGAGAGCCAACTTTGGATATCTAAGGAGAACAAAAGACTCCAAAAGTTCATGGGGGATTATCTTTTCCCAAATGGGGTGATATCCGGACAATCACGCAAAGCATGAACGGTGGTTTCATATATCCCTGCACATCGACAGCAATGAGGCGAATCTGCCAAATTACAACGACACCTCTCATCATTCGTTAAATGTTTTGCATGAAACGATAGCCATAGAAAACTATGGATCCGTTGAGGTACAGGGAGACGCCAGATTGTCTACCAAACCGATAATTTAGGATTCCATTTGTCAGCTTGGAGACTCATGTATGCTGATCGCACATAAAAAGAACGCTTAGGATTTAGTCTCTAAATGCAAGAATTAGCATTGTCGGAAGGATCAGGGCAGCAAATACTAAGAATATGTTGGATCACCAATTTCAAAAAAAGAGAAGAGAGGACGGGAATGTTCCAAGTTCGGAGTCAGTCATTAAATCTTGGAAGGTCACCTGGGGGTGAGGTGGCAAGAATTCGGTAGATAATGACGTAGAGGTCCAAGAGGAGGAACCCATGTATCATCAAGGACGCGGATTATGGATCCATTTCCAATAGACCATGCAGTACTGCTCTTGAAATTCTCCCAATGATTAGCTAGAGCACGCCAAAGTGGCGAGCAAATTGTCCGGTGAAGCGATGGGGGGCATAGTTCTATAACCCTGTATTTCTGTCGCAGGAAACTAATCCAAAGAGAGTCAGGTTCAGTGATAAGCTTATACTCAATTTTACAGAGGAAAGCCACATTAAAGTCATGTATATCTCTGAAACCCAAACCACTGTGGTCTGAGGGTTGTCGTAAAGCCTCCCAGTGAAGGAGAGATGCCTTTCGAGTCGAAGGAGATGAGTCCCAAACAAACCTTCGAACAATTGATTCAATTTCTCGACAGACACTTTTTGGCAAAAGATCCGACTGCATGAAATAGACTGGAATGGCTTGTAGGACCGACTTCACCAAGGTTATGCGTCCGGCAAAGGAGAGGGATTGTGTGGTCCAGCCATTCAAGGAAGATCGCATCTTATCTAGAATAAAATTAAAGTCAGAACATTGTACTCTACTGATGGCTACTAATTTCGTGCTTCATGTCATCAGTAGTGTTTGGTGAGAAGAAAACATGGGTTTTTAGTTTGTTAACCCGATGGCCGGAATGCTTCCGAAAGTAGTCAAAACATTCTCAATAAGGGACACCTGCTCCATATTAGCACGAGCATACAATATCAGATCATCGTCAAAAAAAAGGTGTGACAAGGGCGTACCATTGCGGATAAACCTGAAAGGTACCCAAGGACCATCCTGCACCGCACTATGATTGAGATGGCCTAATCGCTCTATTGCCAAGACGAATAAATAGTGGGACAGTGGATCCCCTTGGCGGATTCCTCGTTGGGGAACAAAAGGAGGAGATAGTGAACCATTCCATTGAATCTGAAAACTTGAGAAGGTCACACAACTCATTATAATACATCGAATTCCAGGCGGAAAACCATCATCTAGCAATGTATCATGTATAAAATTCCATTGAAGTCTATGGAAAGCTTTTTCGGGATGACTTTAATCGCCATCCACCAGTTTTTGGGTTTTAGAAGAGCGCATGGAGTGCACGGCTTCTTGATTAACTATTATATTCTCCACAATAGATCTCCCTGTAATGAAGCTCGTTTGGTTTTGTGCAATCAAAATTGGGAATATTGGTTTCAGGCGTCTTACAATCACCTTGGTGAGCAATTTGTAGAGAACCATACATAGAATGATTGGTCTGAAGTCTTTGAAGGTCTCTGGATAAACAGATTTAGGAATGAGAACAAGGATTGTCCTATTTAGTTCTGGTTCTATAGTACCACCGTGAAAGATGTCTTGGATTAGCTTGCAAACTGACTGCCCGACAGCATTCTAATGTTTTTGGTAAAATTCAGCGTGCAACCCGTCCCAACCCGGGGTCTTTAGGGGGCCATTTCCATAAGAGCTTCATGTATTTTATTTGGGGAAAGGGCTTCATCCAGATGCTGGAGCAAAGCTGAAGGGATGGAGGGAAACTGGCCATTACAAGGAATATTGCCGTTATTAGCAGATTCATTGGCAAATAGAGACATGAAAAATGACTGAGCTTCATCACATAAGGTCTCTTCATCTGAGCACCCCTCCCCATTTGAAAGTTTGAGGATGGATCTACGATTTCTTTGCTTGCGGCAACGGGTACGCTGGTGGAAGTAACAGGTGTTGCGGTCGCCATTGATAATCCAATCAGATCTAGATTTTTGTCGCCACAATAGTTCTTCATGATCTAAGAGCTGTTCCAGCTCAAAAAGCGAAATAGATTCAAGATCAATGAGGAATCGAGATTTACAGATGCATAGTGATCTTTGAATACCGCTCAGACGAGCCATAATATCTTGGTGCCAATGTACCCAAAGACCGTCGTGTTCCAAGTATCAACTGCCTTAGTGAAATTTTCGAGGGTGCTGGCCATAGACTCAGATGGAATCCAGTTATCATGTACCATTCTGGAAAAATCCGAATGATAATTCTAACCCGAAAAGTAGCGAAAATGACGCTTAGACAGAAAGAGAGTTGAGTTCCCGAATTGAAGCAAAATTGGCCTGTGATCAGAGTGCAGACGCAGTAGATGTTGAACTTGTGACTCGGGAAATGTTTCATCCCAATAATCATTGCACAGGAATCTGTCAAGTCGAGCTTCAGCATAGCCCTAGACCATGTGAATTGAGGACCATAGAACCCCATGTCACGGATTCCATAATAAAAAATAATCCCTTGAAAAGTTGCACTCGGTTTAGTAGAAGTAGCACACCCCATACGATAATCAGTCAATGTAGCATTGAAGTCACCAAAAATTATCCAAGGTTCACGAATAGAATCAGCAAGGTGCCGGATAAGTCTCCAAAGTGTATTTCGTTTAGAAGCATTCGGGCTAGCGTACACTGTGGTGACAAGAAAGGTTTGGCCACTTGAAAGGTTAGAAACCTGTAGAGATTCATACCATGCTAACCAGATCCCACAAGAGAAGCCAGCTGGTTCAATACGATAAGAGTGAGGAAAACTAAGAGAATGGATGATCGAATCGGCTTTTCTGCCACTAATGCGGGGCTCAGTAAGAACAACTAAATCAGGACGAGAATCACGTAAGAACTGCATCACCGTGTTGACAAACTCTCGATGGCCGCAGCCCTGAACATTCCAATAAAAGACTTTTAGATTCATAAAAAAATTATGATAAAGGAGATAAGAACCCAAGATCAGTCAAGGTTGACCAAACACTGCCCATTCCCCGAAATCGGGACTCGCTCAACGGGTGACAAAGCAATGTTACTAGCTTGAGGCTCTGAACTTGTGCCAAGGACAAATTTAGGGTCATGAGGATCATTCTTGTGCGAAACTGTTTGCAAAGCCAGGTCCCTTCCATTATCTACCGGACTATGGTGAAAGTTAGGATCGGCGTTCTCATCAACAATTACTGAAGTATGATGAGTTTTGTCAAGAGCGTCACTGATGGATTTTGAGAACTACTTGCCTTGTTCGAGCTTTTGTAGGAGACTAAAAAGTCTGAAAGGGCAATGGTAAGAGGTTTGCCGACATTAGTTACCTTATTGGGCTTTGAGATAACCAGGATTTTATTCTTCTGTTTGGCATTTGCTTTCGAGTGAACTCGATCTTTGGGGGCTCGAGGGAATGCTACTGGATTTGGAACCGATGCAGGCTTTTCAACGATATCTATGTTCTCTCCTTGCGGCTTAAAGATTGGGTTGAAGCGAGACTCAGAGATTGCAATGCTGACAGAGGACTTCAAAGGTGATTGGGGCTTTTTCACTTGTCGACGATGTTGTTTCTCAACAAGCATCCAGGAACCATACATAGGATATTTTTCTTTCTTTTTGTCGTTCTCTTGCATCGGCGTTAGGGCCTCAGTCATATTAACACCATGCAGATTAGGGCATACATCCTGGACGTGGCCATATTTTCCACAGTGGAAGCAGATCGACAGGAGCGACTCGTATTCAACCATCTGGACATTGCCATTAACCACCAGCTTCGAGACCAAAGGTTTATTCAGATCGATATTGACTGCCATACGCGCGAATCTACCCCTCTGACCAATCTCAGTTTGATAGTCCAATCGAATAACCCTACCGATAATTCCCCAATCTCTGTGATGATGCTTTTTTGTAAAGAGTTGCTGGGAGACCAGGTAATCGGAGCCATGCCATTATTCTTTGCGGGTAAGGTTGCAACGGATAGAAGTCCTCCGTCCAGGGTTGGACTGTCAGGTAATGTCCAAAAATTGTCCAGGGGCCATCAGCGAGGGCAATGAGAAAGTCATAAGTTTTAATTAAATTGTCCAGGGGCTTATCTATAAGGAATTTAAATTCAATCAAATCTAGTTAATGAGACTATTTGATAATATTATTTACTTATATTATTTTCGAAAAATAATAAAATAAATAAGATATTCTATTACGAATTTAACCTTTTAAATTCGAATAAATAAACTCTAATAATCTCTAATAATAAAATAATTGCATTATCTTAAATTTATTATTAAGAGTAATAACCACAACCATTCTTAGTGTGCGACCCTATAGGTTCATTTAACGCTGGTAGTGAATAAAATCACATTTTATTCTACAAGTCATAAGTGGCCTCTAGTAAGACATTATGACTACCCAAATTAAATGAAAAGCTCATAATCCGAGACAACCTTATTTTAGTTTATGTCATAATCCTTTTATCTCACAATATCTTGATAGAATATAAGGCATGGGAAATGTTAACCTTATATCGTTCTATCTTTAGTTGCTCGATGCCCAATTGAACTAACTAAACAAATGACATTGATCTCTATCAACTCATTTGAGCACAACCATGCATTTCTCAGTCTCAACCATCGAGGGGCCCAAAGATATCTCTCTTATGTTAAGAGGGATAAATTCCATCTTAATCACTCACATCTCACTGCACGATTCCTTATTATGTTCATGTATAACCTTTATAATCGTCTGATTAAAACGATGTTTGACTATGTCAGAACATAATAGTTATCATGTTGCGAACCGTAGCAATTTCAAGTCTAAGGATTCAATGTCACAACTGTATAAGATTAATATATAACTTTAATCCATGTATTAATCTTAAGACGAGTTGATCCTAATATTTGTTCTCAACAAATACACATATGAATTTGATTTGAATCTCATTCACATATTCATCTTATGAATATCTATCAAACTTCATACTAATCTTATCTTATTATTGTTCTCACAATAATAACTGATTAAGGATATTTAGAATAATAATATTCAAGGATACAAAAGCATGCAAATTTATCATAATAATAAATTCAATAATCAAAATATCATGTCCATACAATAGGCCTTAGGGCACTATCGCTAACAATCTCCCACTTACACTAGGTCTATTCAAGAATGTATCTCATACTTATAGACCTAGCATGATGATCATGTTTTACTTATGATAGTGCTTTGCTTTGAACATTTTAGCAAACAACACCTCTATTTAAACAAAACACATATCCCGACTGCGATCGAAAATCATCTTTGTCAGTTTGGAAGCTTGCATCTGTGTAACCACTTACAACTAGATCATCTTCTAATCCGCCATAGACTAAGAACATATCTTTAGTTTTTCTCAAACACTTAAGTATGTTCTTTACTGATGTCCAGCGACTCTCATTGGGATCTGATTGGTATCGACTTGTTATGCTTAAAGCATATGAAACATCTGGTCTAGTGCATAGCATGATATACATTATAGACCCTATCGCCGAATCACAAGGAATTTTACTCATGCGTTCTCGCTCATCTTTAGAGTTAGGACATTAAGTCTTGCTAAGAATAATGCCATGAGACATAGGTAAGAATCCTCTCTTGGAATCTTGCATACTGAACCTTTTCAGTACCTTGCCTATATACACAGTTTGACTTAGACCGATTAGCCTTTAAAATCTATCTCTATAGATCTTTATCCCAAAGATATAGCAGCTTCGCCTAAGTCTTTCATTGAGAAACAATTTCCTAACCAAGACTTGACACTCTGCGAGGTAGGAATGTCATCGACATATAAGACCAAAAACACAACTGCACTCCCACTAACTTTCTTATAAACACAAGGTTCATCTTCATTTTTGACGAATCCAATCTCTTTGATTGACTCGTCAAAATGAAGATTCCAACTCCATGAAGCATGCTTCAATCCATAAATGGATTTGTGAAGCTTGCATACTTTACCAGAATTCTCAACTTGTACAAAACCCTCAAGCTGTGTCATGTACACATCCTCGAGTAAGTACCCATTAAGAAACACAGTTTTCACATCCATTTGCCAAATCTCATAGTCATAATATGCTGCAATGGCTATAAGAATTCTGATAGATTTAAACATGGCTACCGGTGAAAAGGCTTCATCATAGTCTTTACGATGAGTTTGTTTGAAACCTTTTGCAACTAGCCTTGCTTTTATAAGTATGCATTTTTCCATCCATGTCAGTTTTCTTTTTGAAAACCCATTTGCATCCAATGCTTTTAGTATCTTCTGGTGGATCAATCAAAGTCCAAACTTGACTGTTACACATGGAAAATCAAAGTCCGATAGCTCAGTAAAGGTAAAATCATAGTAGAAGTATTTTGTGAATATCGGGAAATCAGATCGAATTGAAATTTCAGAGGCTGCTCCATAATCCATGGAAAATCATAAAATAATATTTATGGAATGGTGGCCTGTTGAGGAGGAACTAATTTAGTTAGATTTTAATGGAATGACAATTTTGAAATAAACTAGTAAATAAAGACTAGTTGGAGGGCAAATTGATCTTTTGGCAGGGATGGCAATTTTGAAATATTTGAAGTTACAAGGGCTATTTTTGGAAGAAGAAATTTGAAGTTTAAATCTTGGCCCTTGATTGATGATAAAATCAATCTCAACCGTTGGATAAAGAGGGTACTTTTGTAATTTCCCTATTGGAATAAATTTAAAATTCATTTATATAATACAAGTGGCATAATTGGAGGAATGGAAAATTAAGGGGAAAAAGGGAGAAAATTTCCAAGCTCGATTCAAGCCCCGAAACTCGATTTTCAGGTAATCTTTCGAACTGCAAAGTTGTTCTACTCTTCAAGCTCTATCTTTTGATGTATTTAATTCATGGAATACATGCTTGATTGATGAGAATTTTATATGAGAAGGAAATTAGGGTTTATGAACAAAATTGGGGCTTTTGAGATTTTATGATTTCATGGTTGAATTTAAGTTGGAATCAAGCTTATATGATGTTAAAATCATGTTATTGAGTTAGGATTTAAACCTTACATATTTTGGCTTATGTGGAGAAGATTAGGGTTTATGGATTTAAGTCTAACTTAGGGTTTGTGATGTTGGATCAATGATCTAGTAAGCTTGATTTGTTGTTTGGAAGCAAAACCCTAAGTTAAAATTATAGGGACCAATTCGGAAAGCTTCAAAGTTAAGGGACCAAATCTGAATTTTATGAATTTGGAGTGTATTTATGTAATTGATATTGTTGGAGATGTGAAATTGATGTTAGAATGCTAAACCAATGTTAAATTGAATTAGGGACCATTTTGACAAATTTTCAAAATCAAGTGACCAAATAGGAAAGGAATTCTTTGATGGGGATTAAATATGATTTTTAGTTAAAATAATCAAATTAAGGTAGTAGTGTTGATTTGAGGACTAAATTGCAAAGTTAAGAAGTTTGAATACTTACCTTTGCATTTTTAGTGACTATTTTGGGCAAAGAAAGAAAATTAGAGGGAATTATTTTGAATAATTATTTGATGAAGAAGATGATGAATTGGTAGTTTGAAGCAAGTAATGGGACCAAATTGATGAGTAGAAAATAAGGAGAAGTTAGTAGAAATTAGAAGTTTATTATAGAAAGCTATGAAGAAGATTGAATTCTGGCAGTGACTTTGAAAATTCACCATAAATTCTACAAAAATGGTTAGATGATGAATTTTATACCGTTGTAAAGATGTGTTCGTCTAGTTTCGTTTCCAACAAACGAAAAATGATTTCGAGTTCCAAGTTAAAAGATATAAATTTTAATCGAATGAAGGTCAAAAAATTTACAGAGCAGTTTCTGTTAAAACAGCACTGTGACGGGAGTTTGAAGAATTTTCATAATTTTTGTAGATTTTATTAATTTATGTGGCTTATACCGTTAGAACCTTTATCGAATCTAGTTTTTGCAGTATAAAGGAAATTAAGATCTGGTATGTATTCTGCCCGGTATAAGCAAATCTTTGAAGGTAGCGCAAGCTGTTAGAAAATGGAATTTGAAACATTTTGTATTTAAATGTGAGTTAGCAAGCTCGGAAGAATTATTGGAAATTCAAATTGGTCACTAGGGACCATAATGAGTTTTTGAACAATACAAGGAAGAAAGGAAAAATATTTGGAAATTTTATGTTCGAATGATTATATTAGATATCATGTTTAAGGTATTGTTAGATTTGAATCTAACAAATATTTTATCTTATTCATGTGATTAATGAAGTTAAGGTCGAATCAAAGAAGGTTCGAGATTCTATAAAAAGGAAAGGATCGATTAGAATTTAGTGAGGCATGCTAATGTCACGGGGCTAGGGCTCAACCCTAGTGATCCGTGCGGCCTTAGACGCCCTTGACGCTAATCGGTCGATTCCCGCGCCTAAGTAAGCCTTCAACCAGCCTTGCGAGTACTCCTGCTCGGCAACGGCTCGGACAAGCCCTCCAGGCTTCGATGGATGCGGAAGCGCTTTAAGCACTATGGTGGCTACTCTTGGCCACTCGAGAGGCAACTAGCTCGAAGAGCTTTGGGAACGAAGACAATTGAAAGAACAAGAGGAGAAATAGAGTAAATGCCTCAGAGTCTTATTACTCTTCTCAAATGAGAGAATGAATGGAATTTGATGATTGGATCCTACAAATGAGAGTGGGAAGCTCTCTATTTATAGTTGAGCTCCCACTCAATCAATGGTCCGGATCGATTTACATGGATGGCCAGGATTAGCCCAAATCCTTACAAGAATCTCTAATCTAGGAATGAATATCAAATCCTACCTAATTACATCAATTAGTAGGTTTCTTTCCTCAGTTAGTTGATCACACCCGATATGGCAAGATTCCTCGTTTGACTTCTTTTCTCTTGCCATTTCCGAAGAGCAAGTGTGATCGGGCTCTCTAGCATTCTCCAAGTGTTGGGCCAAGTCTGGTGGTCTTGGCAAGTCCGATGATCCGCTTTGAACCTCTTGGACAGATCCTTGCGCAACTGTCTCGGACCAAAAGATTTGGGCTGTGACATTCTCCCCCACTGAACTTGGCGACGCCCTCGTCGCTGCACTAGAACGATCCTGGGTAGGGCCTCCTTGGATGCTGCTACTTGTTGCCTCAGCTTGGTGCTGTTCCCCCATATGAACTGCTCGCCTCGGCTCCTACCGCCATGGAATCCCTCGATCCTCTGCACCATTACTCACATCGTCTTGGTGGCTTCTCGACGTCTCGGCTTGCTCATGTCCCCCCATAAGGACTGCTCACTCCGACTCTTCCCGCCAAGTGATGTCGCGTGCTATGACGCCTTCAGATACATCGCCGTTGTAGGAGCTTTCTCCTACAAGCCTTGGTTTGCCTTGATCCCGCGGTAAAGTCTTGGGTGTCACCACGTTGAACACCGGATAAAATCTCAGACTCGTCAGCCCATCAGTTTGGCTCCTTAGAACTCTGAAAGGTCCCTTCCAAGCTTTGTCTCCTCCGCACCGATGATTAGGTCCAACTCGACCTACGTTCATCAAACTTGGCAAATTAAACTCAAAAACACTAGAATGATGTTTGATATGTACCTTTCTCTTGGTTGCATTTACTCTAAAATGGGTCAGCCCTTCTGTTTCCACGAAGTCTGGCCCCCTTTGCATCGAACCTCCCTCATTGAAGTTCTTTGCACGCATCGGCACCTTTTTCCCAAGGTCCGTTGCCCCTCGTTGCACTCGCCCCTCTGACTTGAAGTTTGGTGCACTCTTCTTGCATCGACCCTTCTTCCTTGAAGTTCGGTGCTTCTTCTTGCGTTGGCACTTCTTCCCCGAAGTCCTTCGCTCGATCCCCACCTTGCCCATAGGTGATGTCTCCAAGGTTGCAATGTCCCCCGGCTTAGCCCCCTTCGACGCTCCATTGGTTTCAAAAGCGATGTTCTTTCCCCGAACATCCTCGGTAAGCTCTCTCCTAGCCTTCTTGGACATGTTCACCTTTTTCTGCTTTCGGTCTCCCTTGGCCTTGGCAAAACTAGACGGCTTCGAACCAAGCTTTGTAGCCTCGCTTCCCTCGGGCTTGTCCCTCATCTTGGACTCCTTGGCTCGAACTGGGCATCTCCGCAACTTGTGAGGCCCCTTACACTGGTAGCACTCCAATTGCTTCTTCTTCACCCTCGGCTTGACAGCTTTCTCGTTTGCTATCGCACCGTGGCTCGACCTTGGCTTGACTACTTTGGCACTCGTAGTCGCACCCTGGATTTCCCTTGGCTTATTGACACTCGCAATTGCGCCAAGTCGCACTACTTCCCTTTCTGGCTCATCTTCTCTCTTGATGAGTGCAGCAAGGCGATTCTTCTCGGGACAGCTCCTTATCACATGTGGGCCATCGCAGAAGTAGCACTTCATCTTTCTGCTCGCCTTCTTCTTTGGCACGGACTTAGCCTCGCCATTCCCACAGTCACTCGTCGTGGGCTTGGACGTCTCGGCACTGACTACCTTGTCTCTCGCAGGCTCGGTCAGCAACTCGGCCGCATCGTTGGCCTCCCGAATCTGGGCACCTCCTTGCTCCAATGCAAGCTTCGCCCCAGGCCTAAGTCCCTCGAAGATGGTGGCAAGCGCACCCCATTCACTCATTGCACTCTTGCAACTGAGTAGCTCTTCCTTGAGCTCATTCACCTTGAACCGCAAAGCCTTCACCTCGGCTTCGCAAGCATTACTCCCTCGAACATTCACCAACTCGTTGAGTACTCGTCGTGTCTCGTCTTTAAACCGGCCCTCTATGGACTCCACTTGGTTAAGGCGGGACTCGAAAACACCTTGGGTTTTCTTGGCTTCCTCTTCGGATACTTCAAGCCTACATACCCTCTTTGTCAACGGCGGTAATCCCTCGGAATGACGTTTGATCTGTTCAATCGTCAAGTTGAGAGATCCTCGGGTCTCTTTGGTGATTTCCTCCTTGAAGGAATCCACCTTCTGGGACACGTCCTCTATCTGAGACCTGAGAGTAAATGTTCTATCATTAAGATCTTCAATAAAATCTTTTACCTCGTTCATTGTCATTCTTCTCCATTGTGATGCCATCTCGATCACTTCTTTACCACGAACTAGCTTGTTCACTCTGACTAGCTCGAACGCAAATCCTCGCCTAAGTTGACTGCAACACCAAGTAGGCTTGAACGCAAGCTCCCTCGTCTCGTTCTGATACCACTTGTCACAGGGCTAGGGCTCAACCCTAGTGATCCATGCGGCCTTAGACGCCCTTGACGCTAATCGGTCGATTCCCGCGCCTAAGTAAGCCTTCAACCAGCCTTACGAGTACTCCTGCTCGGCAACGGCTCGGACAAGCCCTCCAGGCTTCGATGGATGCGGAAGCGCTTTAAGCACTATGGTGGCTACTCTTGGCCACTCGAGAGGAAACTAGCTCGAAGAGCTTTGGGAACAAAGACAATTAAAAGAACAAGAGGAGAAATAAAGTAAATGCCTCAGAGTCTTATTACTCTTCTCAAATGAGAGAATGAATGGAATTGGATGATTGGATCCTACAAATGAGAGTGGGAAGCTCTCTATTTATAGTTGAGCTCCCACTCAATCAATGGTCCAGATCAATTTACATGGATGGCCAGGATTAGCCCAAATCCTTACAAGAATCTCTAATCTAGGAAAGAATATCAAATCCTACCTAATTACATCAATTAGTAGGTTTCTTTCCTCAGTTAGTTGATCACACCCGATATGGCAAGATTCCTCGTTTGACTTCTTGTCTCTTGCCATTTCCGAAGAGCAAGTGTGATCGGGCTCTCTAGCATTCTCCAAGTGTTGGGCCAAGTCTGGTGGTCTTGGCAAGTCCGATGATCCGCTTTGAACCTCTTGGGCGGATCATTGCGCAACTGTCTCGGACCAAAAGATTTGGGCCGTGACACTAACAAATGGCCCAGGTGAGTGTATACATGTATTTAAATGTATGTTTGTTGACATACATTTTTATAGGGAGACTTGTGATAAATCAACCTAAAAGGTAAATATTTTTATATAGCATAATATGTTTTGCATGATACATTATGTTACTGATTTAAAGATCATGGAATATCTTTATGCTTACAAATGGTTTATAGCATGATATATATGACAAGCTATTTATATAGTTTTTAAATGGCATGCATAATGTGAATTGTATAGAACATATTGGAGTATGAACTCTCTAATATGATACATTTTACATGATATAAATTGTATAGGGGTTGCTTGCCATTTTGCAAGAATTGATTTTAAAGTTTCCCTTGGTAGTATAATATTGAGTTGGCAATATAGTGGTATACCATAAGAGTCACACTGTATCTGACACTTCATTGTGTCGATAGTATACGACGTCGATAGTTTGCAACACTTCATGTTGTTGATATGGCAACACTTTATTGTATTGATATGATCGTAATACTTCATTGTGTCGATATGTTCTCGATACTTCATTGTATCTATAGAAAGGATAGTACTAAAATGTACACGACTTGTATATTAGTCACTTGATATTTACCTTGGGCTATATGATTACACAGTACAACTATATGATCTTATATACAGATATTCTTGCATTACAGATTATATGATTTAATGATTATCATGCCTTTGAAAGTATCATGCATTACAAAGTAATTTATATATGTTCTCATATTATGCCTCACTAAGTTCGTACTTAACGTGTGTTTTATTTTACACGTAGGTAAATCAAGAAGAGAGGGAGAAAATCATTGCATCAATATTGGAAAGCTCAACAGGTAATCACGGTAATGACATCCTAATTAAGGTTTGATTTTTATAGTGGCATGTATACTTGTTTAACCTATTTGAGTGTGATTGGCCTTTAAAGTTTGTTATGGTTTCAAGATAATTGGCGTTTCTTGAAAGATTCAAGGTTAAGAATAACCTTAAGTGATGAGTAGCATGCTTAGATAATTGATTTATGATTAGAACTCGAACAAATAATTTAAGTCAAAATTTAAATAAAGTTAAGCGTGCTTGGGCTAGAAAAATTTTAGGATGGGTGACCATCGGGAATTTTCTGAAAATTTTAATTACCTTGATTTTTAGATTAAAGAAGTTGTAACATTTTCGACTCGTACCCAGTGAACGGATACGGAAAAGGGGTGTTACACTCCAGCTATGTTCAAGTCCTATCACTCATGTCACGTGTTTCAACTAAGACTGTAAATGAGACGAGACAGGTCACGAGCTACTCGAACTTAACTCGGTCAAAGTTCGGTTAATATTCGATTCGATTGGACTTGACTCGAGCTAGAATTCGGCTCGAGTTCTTAACGAGGCAAGCCGAACTATTTGATACCCGACTCAAAAAGCTCGTGAGCTACTCGAAAATATAATAAACTGTTTTTTTTTAATTTTTAAAATTAAAGTGAGCTAAAATGTAGGTTGGGTGTTTTTTTGTTATGTTAATTTAATTTTTATTTAACTTTCTTTATATTTTCATGTGTATTTTTTCCTCATACTAGGATTAGGGGTTTTTTAATGAGTCATGTAAAAATATTTATTTTGTATCATTTTATTTACAATGAAATCATGCAATATGATCGATAATAATAATAATAATAATAATAATAATATTATTATTATTATTATTATTATTATTATTATGAACAGTGTTGTAAATGAAAGGAGACAGATTGCGAGTTACTCGAGCTCGACTCGGTCAAAGGTCAATCAATATTCGACTCGATTAGACTCGAGCTAAACTCGAGTTCTTAACGAGCCGAGATGAGCTCAGCATACTCAAGCTCGAGTCAAGCTCGAACTCGACTCGAATAACTCGACTCGAATTCTTAACGAGTCGAGTCGAGCTCAACACTACTCGAACTCGATTCGGCTCGTTTACACCCCTAGTTTCAACATTCGAGACTTCTTCCTAGCTGTTCTTTATGATTTATTCTGTGTTGTTTTTCAGAAATATTTTTAAAGTTATAAATATTTTTAAAGTAAAAAACAATGCAGAATTTGTAGTTTTTTAGTTTTAATGCTTTTTACGCAAACCCTCTAAATAGTTTAGAGAATTTTTTATTTGTTCGTTTCAACTGGATGAATTGAATAGAGTTCAGAGCATTATCATTGCAGTATAAGAATCGACATCGTGAAATCATTATTAGATTTCGGTCTTCTCTAATTTCAGAATTTTAGATTTTAAATAGGTAATTCTTCGCTTTTATCCACCTCGATTCGTTCCTCTTACATAGATCTTTATAGGTGATCGTCGAATAATTTTTTGTTGTGCCATGTGATGTACCAGTATAACACAACATTTTTGCACCGCAGTAACAACACACAAATAATAGTAAAATCTTAATCTCTGTGAGGTCGATATTTGGCACAGATTCCATGTGTGGCCAACTTGATCACGACGTGTATACTTAAACGTTTTTTGTCTACATTACACACAACATCACAAGGTCATTAACATAACAAAACATAAAAATACACGAAGCCAACTACACTCACCTAATCCGAGTTACCGTATGATTTAGATATCTATTCCTTGGTTCTTTTGTTTTTTCCCTTCTGATTTCGAATTTCCTCTTCAATCATTTTTATCTAGCAAGAAACACACAGTCATCACAATCATGTTCATTATTCATAACCATTAGCCATGAATCCTTAACTGATATATTACCCTAAACTGATTCAATTTAAGGTTTTCCATTTACACTAAAAGTATGATGAAACTAAATATACAAGATTGTAGGGAATGTCATATGCTCTCTAATGACATGCTTAATTTTTTTTGAAAGATATACTATTGTATAATTTTATTGATGATACCATACAATACTAGGACAAAGACATAGGCTTCATTAAAAAAACCTCTATAGCCTTAATAGAGGAAAAAGAGTGCACCACGTCAATGTCGGGAATTACCAAGTCCGATACAACACCCCTACTGTAATTTCACCTCACAATCGAGAAAACAATAATGTTATGCTAAGAATCCAAGGACTCATGGAACATGGATTTGAATCTTACCCCCCCAAAACCTCACAAGCTCGTTGCAATATGGATTGAACCGAAAGCAAGTACTACTATACCAGAGCCTCACTTGATCGCACCCCTGGAGCCATACAGATTTACACAACACATGATCAAAATCAACCGCAAAAAAGTGGCTACTCTCACCACGTTACTTCTTGACTCTCGTTGCGCCAATTATGGGGCGACATTCACCACAAGACATTTATCAATACCCAAATTTGCCAACCTATCAGCGCTCACATTCTTTTCTCTGCCAGTCAGAACCAATTCCCAATTAATATTTTTGGCAGCATCCAAGCAGCTCATTACAATTCCTTTGAAGACAAAAGGAGTTTTTGCAGGTTGAATAATCCATGACACCTCATTACTGCAGTCAGTTTCAATTACCAATTTTGCCTTTCCCGCCCAGATAAACCCTGCAAATAACTTAATAGCTTCTATGATTGCCAAAAGTTCAGCCGAAGTAGGATCTGCATATCCAACTGACTTAGAAAAACTCATAAGAGTCGTACCAGTGTGATCCCGCAATAAACCCCCAATTCCAGCAAGACCGTAGCTCCCTCGGAGTGCCCCATCCGTATTAAATTTAAACGAACCCACAGCAGGTGCAGCCCAACCCTCTCTAGATGCCGATCCCTTCTCGGTATGGTCTAAATGCCATTGTTTAAGGTCCAAAAGGAACACAGAAATCGACATCGAGTTATCAGGCTCTATACCACCACCCCAAACGAAGAAGAATCAAATCAAACAGTTGAGAAGAGTCCATACCTTTTCCTCGAAATGAAATTTCGTTTCTATTCAACCAAATTGACCAAGAGATCGCGAAGAACGCCATTTTCTAGATTGGTTTCAACCTTGATAACAGACAGACATCAAACCAATAGCTGAAACATGTTTTCTCATCCCCTGGAAGCACAATATGCACTTCCCATAAACTACACCAATGACACCAAATGTTTCACGCGTAGCGACAATGGAGAAGAAGATGCCTAACCGACTCTTTCCCTGTCGAACATGATGAACATTTAGTATCAGTAATCGAAGGCATCCCTCTGTTCATAAGTTCAAATTTCGTTGGGAGACTGCCATGGAGGAATTTCCACACAAAGCATTCCACCTTGAAGGGAGCAAATCCTCCCCACACCTGATTCCAATCAAAGTTTGGCTGCACCTTAACTGTCATATGTTGCACATATCTTTAATATTGTACCAGCATGATGATGATTGGGACCATCTAACACAGTCATTCAGAAAAACACCCAATCGACAGTTTTCAAGCGTAATCATAAACGCTCTCTAAACCTCCTTCTTCCAATCGAACAATGGTCTGCGAAGCGGGACCTCCCAATGCCAGACTGAGTTTACCCAGGCCCCAAATTCTGTAATTTTTCCAGACTTGTTTTTGGATAATGCGTATATCCTTGGGTATAATTCCTTAATACAACAGTTCCGCACCCATTTATCCCCCCCAAAATCCAGCATTTTACCATCTCTCCAACCTGCACAATTAAATTAGACATAAAAGGATCATTATTAATAATGCTAGGTTCTAAGGGGCTAATGATATTTTTCCATATCCATGACTTTGAGTTATTACGACCATAAGAGGGCATAAGATTATCAGCACCCCCTCGTATTTAGCCTTTTATCACGCTCCTCCATAGGCTGCCTCTTTCCACCCTATATATCCACAACCATTTATACAACAAAGCTTTGTTTTTAACTTCAAAGTCAACAAGGCCTAACCCTCTAAATTTTTTTTCCGGAGACAAAGTACTTCCCACCTTATCCAGTGGATTTTTTGACTAACACATGATCCCCAAATAAATCGTGCCACTAATTTATTCATTTCCAACGATATTGACCTCGGCATGTTGAATAGAGACAGGTAATAAATTGGAAGATTTGCCAGAATCGATTTCGCCAAGGTTACCCTGCCTCTAAATGATAAGAATTTAGCTTTCCATGGGGAAAGGTGCTTTCCAAATTTTTCTATAATGGCTTCCAAATAGCTTTTGAATTCCTCCAATGTCCCAACAGTATCCCGAGATATGTAGAGGGAAACTTTCCCACCAGGCATCTAAGCTTTGCTGCCCAGGCTGATAGCTTCGAGTCTTCAACATTTATGCCAAAGATAGAGGTCTTTTTAGGTTTAATTTCAGTCCCGAGGCCAATTCAAAGCAACGGAGAACACTCTTAATATTCTGCACTTGCGAAGCACCAGCCCCACAGAAAATTATAAGATCATCGGCAAATTATAGATGTGCGATTTGTAAGCCATCATTACCCAAGCTTACCCCTTCGAAGAATTCGAGATCTACAGCCTTATCCAATGCCGAGCAAAGACCTTCTACCACTAGGTTAAACAATAGCGGGAAAAGGGGGCACCCTTGTCGTAATCCCCTGCTAATATAGAATCTTTCTATCGGGGACCCATTCACGAACACTGAAATGTAAGCTGTCAAAACACATGATAATACCCAACCTCTCCATTTCTCTCCAAAGCCCATTTTCTGCGTCATCAAGTCTAGGAATCTTCAATTGACTGTATCATATGCCTTCCGAAAGTCTGCCTTAAAAACCACGCACTCAATACCTCTTCTCTTCGCACTGTCCACGATTTCATTGGCGACTAAAGAACAATCGAGAATTTATCTTCCTCTGATAAAAGCAAATTGGTTTGTGCTCACTATCTCCCCCAGGCACTGAGACAGACGGTTTACTGACAGCTTTGAAAGAACTTTGTATGCTCCTCTAACCAAACTGATCGGCCTATACTCATCAATTACCTCCGGGCTTTCAATCTTCGGAATCAAAGCGATGAACGAGCGATTTAAATTCTGATCCCACGCTTTTCCGTCCCAAAAATCCTCGAGAAACTTTATTAGATCATGTTTAATCAAACTCCAATATTTCCTAAAAAATCCAAGGTTGAATCCATCGGGTCCCGGGCCTTGTTTGCATTGGCATTCTTGATGATATTCTATACCTCATCTTCCACAAAATTACGTTCTAGCCACTCCCTTTTATCCGAAGGAATGGTTTTGAAGTTGCAATCCAGGTCCTCCAATGCTATTGTAAAATCAGAGTTATAGATGTGCAAAAAATGCTTTTGGATCTCAACCCTTATCGCACAAGAGTCATCAATAACCTTGTCAGTGTCACCCACGCGAAGGGAATGAATCCAGTTCGACCGTCTCCTCGCCGATGCCATCAGGTGAAAGAACTTAGTGTTTCTATCACCTTCAACGAACCACTGAATTCGCGATTTTTGTCTCCACTCCCTTTCTTCCTCCCTTAATAATTCCCAAAGTTTAACTCAAAGTGATGTAATTTCTTTCATTCGATTTGAGGCCTCGTAACCTTCTTCAATCTGTCTTTCCAGCAATATTATATCCTGTTCAATGGCTGATATTGTAGCTTTGCGATTTTTCCTACGATCCCTTTCCAACCCAGACTTTGATAGCTACTTTCGACTTCCAAATCATAAAACCAATTCCGACCCCTTTAGACTTTTTTTAGGGAGGATGAGATCATAGAATTGAATCCCGCATCCTCCATCCAATGATTAAAAAATTTGAAAGGCCTCGGTCCGGAGCAGTATTTCTCAATGGATAGCAGAAGTGGATTATGGTCCGAAATAGATTTTGGCAATGCCCGAAGACACAAGCCAGGAAACAACTGTAGAATTTTCGGCAAGATTAATACTCTATCCAGACGGCACATCTTTGTGGCTTCCCTGGAATTACACCACGTAAATTTGTTGCCAGTAAGTGGAAGGTCTACCAAGCCAGTATTATCAATGAAATCCACTAGACCATTCATGGAGTTTTGGTTATAGGTCAGCCCCATCTTCTCCTCCCTACTCTTCACCGTGTTAAAGTCTGCTTCAACAAGCCATCGCCCACCCGACTTTGAGATGATAGCCTCCAGAATGTCAAAAAACATCCTACCTTTCCGCTGGATCGTTCGAAGCATACAGATTTATCAGCCCACATTCCATCTTCGCACCCAAAAACTTCCCAAAAATGATAATAAAGTTGGGATGGCAATAACTACAGCTTTTGATAAACACTCTCGGGTCCCAAAAGTACGCTATTCCCCCTGAAGAACCATTTGCCGAGTTTATCATGCAGTTCTCAGAGTCCACGCCCGAAAGCGCCTTTATTCTATTTTTCTCAAGAGTTTCAGCTTTCGTTTCTTGTAAGAAGAGGAAATTTATCTTCTTCTCCTGTATCAGATTCTTCAACACCCTACATTTCTCTGGTCTGCCAAGACCACGAATATTCCAAACAAGAAATTTTGTTAGTTTCATAATTCTAAAACAAAAAAACACACCTCGCTTACCTCAACGCCCTGGTTTTAGGGCTTAGCGGTTTTGTAGTTTATTAGACGGTCCGGTGAACCAGAATAGGGATTCGAGTCGGTTTCGAGACTGTATATTTTTTCGGTAAGATAAAAATATGAAAAATAGTTAAAAATCATCTTTTAATATATATATATATATATATTGATTTTTGGTGGAATAAAATTTGGAAAATGGAATTTGGAAATGTGACAGTTTGGTTAGTGACCAAAATGCGATTTTTGAAAACTATTTTAAAGTGATTAAAATGAAAAGGGTCAAATACTTAGAATCCTTAAGGAGCTAAATTACCAAGTTTTTGCTTGTGGTTTCTCCCTTCAATTAAATCATTTTAAATATGTGTTTTAAATGTGGTTTAAGAGGGATTAAAATATCTAAGTTAGTTATTAGCTTTTAAAGAAAATTTAGTAACTTTTTCCTAAACCTTTTCTCTCACCTTCTTTTCTGCCAAACAATCAGAATTTCATCAAAATCCAGAGGTGAGAGATTCTTTTCACTCAGATTATTGATTTTAACTTGATTCTTTAACTTTGTCTTGCAAACTCTTTTTGAAATCTTATGTTTTCTTAGCTTTTCACAAATCAATTGAGGGAGAAACTTCACAATAGGGGTAAGGCCCGAGATCTCCTCTATTGTATGGTTCTTTACTGAAATTCCCAAGCATTTGATCATTGTTTTTGTGTATCTAATTTGATTTTGATGTTTTTTTAATGTTTAATTGAGTTATTTGGGGGAAATGAGTTAATTCACAGATTGGATCTAATTCCCAGTAATTAAGGATGCTTTGATTTATATTTTGGATGTTTAATAATGTTGATAAGAGATTTTTATCAATGGAATCCCGAAACTTAAGAATCTCTATTTGTTTAGGTTGTTAGTTTTGAGGTTTTGTGGTGTTTCTTTGGTTGTAAGGTTGCTGTAGATGGTAGGTTGATTTGGATCTATTTTTAGATGTGTTTTGATGTTGAAAGTGATGTTAGTTTGATAGATGTTGGTTGGATTGTGAATCAAAGTGTGTTGGTTATGTTTTCATTTGTTGTGGAGGGTTAATTGTGAAGGTTTTGTGGAAATCCGAGAAGGATTGTAGTTGATATGTTTAGAATGCATTATGATGCATTAATCCTCTATTGTTTTTTGGTAAAAACAGGGGAGGTTGATCCGAAGGTGATTGGAGAAGCATTGGAGGCTTCGGATATTTGATTTTGCGTCGGTGAATCGAGGTTTCGTGTATTGGTAAGTGAAAACGTGGTTTAAAGCATTTTAATGTTTTGGAACAGAGTTTTGGGAGTTAAGGTAGAGCTTGAAACGCTTAGCTAGACTCGAAAGTAAGTATAAAGTGGTTTTACTCTCTCGGTCGTGCTTGTTCGAATGATTTTGTGCACTTAGTTTAATGTTCATGTACCTACTATTTAAGCATGTTTTAAAGTATTCGATATACTGTTTTGAGCATGTTTTGCTGAAGGATGCACATGGTAAGTGATCCTTGTAAGTATGGTTTATACTTGTGGTTTAAAGCATGGTTGTTGCTTTGGAAAAGTGTTTTGGTTAATGCTTGTTTAAAATAGTAAGGTAAATGTTAAAATGGTTAATTATATTGGCAAGTGATGTGGTTTTAAAATTGTTATCGGATATAGTTGACCGACCATAGGATTGAGTGCATTGTAAATAAGTCACCTTGGATGTTGAGGGGTTTATACATCGTACCGAATACTCTATCCAAGTACCCTAACGGTAGAGGGGTTAAACAATACCAAAAATTCCCGTTAGTGGGTTAAGCATCTAAACGATGAAATGGGTTGGTGTCCCCGTGGGTTGAAAGTGTACTTGATTGTTATTGTACAGCGATTGTGATTGTATCGCTATTCCGGTTGAGATGGCTTGAAGTGTTGGGTTAACACTTGTTGGATCCGTGTATCCATTGAACTCTTTTGTTATTGGAATTGTTTAATGATCACTTGTAAGCCAATATAATTGTTAATGTATCATTGAAATGTTTTATGTTGTATAATGTGATTTATACATGTTTCTCCTTGAGCTTTGCATTTGGTAGTAATGCATGGGAAGGCTTAAGTAGAGGGTTAGCAATGTGACTTGCTGTTGATTAATGATACATGTAGCATATTGATTAATGATACATGTAGCATATGGTTTAATATGCTGGTTTTAGTGATGTAAAATGCATGTTTTTAAAAGTGCATGATGTTTTAAAGGATGATGTAAAGAATATGGTTTAAATGAATTGATGGTGTTTTGATCTGAGCATTCCTCACTAAGCCATGTGTGCTTACCCTCTCTTTGTCCATGAATGCAGGGAATTAAAGTCCCGAGAGGCAGCAAGAAGCAAGGGGATCTTGGCAAGACTTGTTTCCAAAGTAAGTTAGAGACTAGACTATAATGAATAAGGGCAATGGGGCACTAGTTGTGTTTTGGGAGATGTTTTGTGGAACTCCCTGTTTGAGCATGTTTTTTTAATTGCCCTTGGGTTGTTTATGGCCTTTAAGGATTGATTTCGGTTAGTTTATCTTTTGTTATGTTGGTTGGATGCATATTAGGAAGCATGCCTATAGATTTCCTTTTTGATGCATAAAGCCTTGTTGTGTTGTTAGAATTGTGATGCTAGTTGGCTTGGGATATGTTTGGCATGTTGGTGTTGTGTTTTAAACATGTTGGAGTGGTTAGAGTATGCTTTTGGGATGGAAACCCAGCAAAATATGACATTACAGGTCCAGGCGTATCGATACGCAAGGGACCGTATCAGTACGGCTAGGCATTTTAAGGCTTGAGGGATCGGTACGCGGGTTGGTGTTTCAATACGCCTAGGCCATTTTGGTATTAGCATACCGGTACGGCAATGGGTGTTTCGATACGGGTCTCAGCTACTGGAAATCAACTTTTTTGTCCCAATCCCGTGTATCAAAACGCCCGGAGAGCTGTATCGGTACGATCATCAAGGTTTTCAGAAGTTCGGTATTTCAGTTAGGCGTATCGATACGGCATGAAGGTGTACCGAAACGGGGTGTTTCAATCCGTATCGATATGGGTATACCTGTACCGGTACGGATGACCGTTAATTCTGTTATCGTCACTTTGGGCAGTTTGTCATCTTTACAATTTAGTCTCTGAATCTTGCCAATGCAATTGAATGTGATAGAATGATCGGATTGAGCTGAAACTTGAGATGAATGTTTGGAATCGGTCAAATTAAATGTTGGTAACTTAAAAGTGAGCTTTAATCCTGAAATTTTTTGTAATTGTATTTTGGTCCCTAAATTGTAAATGTGATCAATTGGATGTCAAATTGATGCTCAATTGAGTTGGGGTTGCACCTGATGTCCGCATGAACATGTAGGGTTAATAATTAATATCTAGATAAGATAGAAATGAAAAAAATGGACCAGATTTTCTTGTATCTCTTCGGTTTGCTACGACAAACCTAATGTGGCATTCTTGGTTCGGTTGGGCGTCTAGGCTGGGTCAAGAGGGTTACACCACCATGTTAATTAGAACCAATTACATCTTATTCAAGCCTAATCAACCCTTCAATCACCTTCTCCTTGCATCCCTTGAAGACGAAACCAACTGATTCTCCAACTTCGAAGGTTTTTGAGGCTTCGATTAGCCGTTCAGCCGACTCACCCATCACACCCCCGCCCTGCATTCCTTTTTCAGGATTTGCTTGCTCCACTTGAATTGATTCGGCATCTACGCTGGCCAGAACATCACCCTATAATTGGTTGCTCGAGCCGCCCTCTAACGAAGAATTTTCGCCCTAAATTGAAGCTTGTTTCCTCTTTTTCGCTAATTCATTGCTTCTCAAGCCTGAAGCGTTGAGAATGCTAGGCCAATTCCAAAGACTTGTTATCTTCGGCCTCGAAAAATTCCTACCATTCCTCCTTTTTTATTAAGGGGGGCACTTACTGGGCCAAGATTCTTAATACTCTTTCCTGAAATACGCACCCCATTTTCATTCATCACGCAAAAGCTTGACTCCTCACTCTCCAGAACTTCCAAGTTTGCTATGGGAACATCATGTAGCCCGGGATCGGGATCACATGCCACCCTGCATATTGTTTGAGCCTTGTCCAACAGAGATTGAGCCTGGGGGACTGCTTGAGGCCCAATAGAATCCTGAGGCCCAAAATTCCCAATGCTATGATCATTTTGGTTCAGTATAGGTGATGTCGCGCCACCTGTGGCAGTCTTAACCTGGTTCCCAAGTACGTCACTATTTCCTATAACATTAACTCGATTCATTCCCTTTATGTCTTCTTTCCCATAGCCATTAATACGATCACTATTTGGTTCTTCCTCCGAGGCCCACAAGTCCTCCCACGTCTCCACCCTAGTCGGGGCATCTGGTCTGACATCTGCATCGGAAATAATCTGGTCCTGCCTGTCAACTTTCGTGCCGTCGATCCAAACTGCCTCATCCTCGAAATCTTTAGTTTTAACAGATATCTTGGATTGACGACCCTCCACGAAAACCATTATCGATGAAGGGATCACCGTTTTCTTCTGCACTAGCATCAGAACTTTGGCTCTGTCCAGTCTATCCCTGTTAACTGTTTCATCCTCTACTTTTATCACCTTTCCCCATTGACTCACAGTGTTAGCAAAGAAAGTTGGGTGCCAGGCGTCTAAGGGCACACCCTCCATGCATACCCAAACTTTAACTCTTCTCTGAGATTCTGACATTGACAGCGGCTCGATGAAATCAAACCATATATTTAGGGTTTTCTCTTTGTTTTACCACGCTGAGTTGACGAGTTCATCTGACTCAAAGCATACAATTACCATGGACCCATGTCACGGGATTACTTTGCATGGAAAGCCATCTGACAAGATTGATTGATGAACTATATCGAGATTATACATCGGATTGATTTTCCCCGCTAGGCATCTTCTTACCCAATTCATCCCTTCAACGGGGACATGTACTTGAAGGAAGAATCCGCCGTTACCTTGACTAAAGGTTTCTTCTTAGATCCGTCACGGTCTACTTCTGAGATCTTGAAGTGATTCCCAGGGTTTTTTCCCCTCTCCTCCAAGTTTACCGCATTGACCCCTAGCAGAACCTCCTTGAATAATCTATTGTCCCTGAAGTTGGAAGCTGGAAAGGTTGCAGTTGGCTTTGACTTAGTAGTTCTCTGATGGATTTCCACCTTCTGCCCGCGTCTTTGGAACCTCGCTTCCACCACCGAGATAACAAAGCCATCAATCTTTCTGTTGTTTCCATCTTCTATAGCTTTTAGCATGCCAATCCTGAAAGTGAATATTACAAAAGCGAATGTATATTTCTGCCTAAGACGCTTCTTATTCCAATATGCAATATAGACGTCGTATATCTCTCCATATGAACTAAAAGCTTCCCATAGAGCCGCCTTATGAATTCTCTAGCTAACCATTTCTACAAACACTGTGAAACATCCCTTGCCCTTGCCTGGGTTAGGAGAAAATAGGCTTTTCAAAGATTAACATGGTTTGACAATCTAAGTATGCCGATAGAATTATCTTCATGAGAGCTTCACAAATATATAGTTGAATTTAAATTTTGATGGCTAGAATTACATGAATTTTAGAAGAAAAAAAATTCTAGGGTTCATGGAGCATTCATCATTGGCGGATTCTTACGGTTGAAGATAACAATCTGTAGCTTTTCTCTTTCTCTTCATTTGCCTTTATCAACCATCCACTACCTTTCCCACTTTGGTTTTCTTCAAATTCTATTTAATTATTTTAGTTAATTAGTACCAAAATGTAAGAATTTAACACCTATCATGGTTAACCACTGAAACTAAAATGGTATATTTGAAGAGTTAATCCCTTCTATTTCCATTCATCCATCAGTTTAATCTAATCATTAGCCATTCATCTTTCATTATTTTCACTTTTAGCACTCTAATTTGCACTTCCACTTTTAGCTTTCGATACTTTCATAGTTCCACATTTTAGACACTAATCACTTTCATTCAATTCACTTTCATAGTTCCACTTTATAATTTTGTCTAATTAATAACAATTTTTGGAATTCTAATCATGATAATAATTCTCGGAAAAGTATTTTTCAATAATTGGAAGTTAGAAAAATTCTAGATCAGTTTTTGAGGTGTTATAATTTATAAAATTAATATATAAATATTAAATTTATAATAGTTATGTATGATAAAATAAAATTTAAAATAATTTAAATTTATATTATATCATAAATAATATTATAAAATTTAAAACAATTATTTATGATTTAAATAACTTGAAAAAATATAAGTAACTTTATTATGTGGACTTTGGTTCCAACTTTAAATGGTGCAATTAAATGAATGGTAAACTTAATTTAAATGATTTAAATCTTGCATTCTATCATAAATAAATATTGTGAATTAATTTTTAGTATGCTTTAATATTAATTTTATAAAAATTAATATTTATTTAATTATTTTTTACTCTCAAATAAAGTGAGACAATAATTTTAGTTTGATCTTTAATTTAATAGTTATCTAACTCGAATATTAATTTTTGGTGAAATATTAATAAATTACTCCCACTGTCCCACATAAATTGTCATTTATTGACTTTTTTGAGTTAATTTTTTTTAACTTTGACTCATAATTATTTAAAATTTATTATTTATAAAAATATAAAATATATTTTAAAAACTTCTAATCAATTAGATTTTAAATATATATTTTATAAAATTTTATTATTTAAAATATTTAATATAATTATAGTCAAATTTTAAATTTTTGACTTTCAAAAAGTCAATAAAAAACAATATTTGTGGGACTTTCAAAAGTCAATAATGAACAATATTTGTGGAATGGAGGGAGTATTACCTTAGCTTAGTGACATATGAACCATTGCATAAAATGTACCAAGATCAAATTCTTGTTTTATTGGAAACATTTTTTTTTGTGGGGTAATATAATACAATTTAAATATAGGTTTTGGTGGTATTATCATAAAATAAGTTTCTTAGCTCAGTGGCTAAGTCTCCCTAGTCTTTTTATAAGAGGGTTAGGATTTGATTTCCATTCCTAGCATGTTAATATTTTCTTTGATTTCATTTCGAATCAATAAGTTGATGACATATGTAAAAAAATCTCACACGGGTTGATGGCGATGAGAAAGATGTGTCACAATCTCATTATTTGAATAAAATATTTTAAAAAATCTCACATGAGTTATAGATGATGAGAGATATGGACGGAGGGACATGGGCCCAGGAGGGAGCCATGCCCCAACTCAAAAAGAATTATTTTTTTTACCTTGATGTAGAATTTCTTTTTAAAAATGGATTATTTGTACATTTATCTCCAACCCCAAATTTTGACTCCGTTCCTGATGAAAGAGAAAATGACATAAAATTTAAAATAATAAAAATATCATGTCAAGATTGTTATTAATTTTTTAATAATTGATGACTAAAATAGTAAAAACGTAATGTTAAGTACGATATTGTCAAAAGTAAATGTCAAGTGACGAAACCATAAATATAGAAAATAGATGGAGTACCATATAAATCCATAAACAAAATGGGAATGTAAAAATAGGAGTTAATGCAGAGTAATTAAGGAGTTAATGCAAATATATAAATATATAGTTGTAAAAATAAATTTATTTGGTACCATAAATACGATATTGCAACGATATTTAAATTAAAAATATACTATTTTTTAGATAATTGGGGAATGTAATTTTTTTTTGTTTTTTTGAATATGGGAATGTAAAAATTTAATTGCAGAGTAATTAAGGAGTTAATGCTTGTCCGTCCTAAAAAGTAAATTTCCTAGGCCTACAAATGGAATTGGAGCATTAAACGAGTACAAGGAAATAAACAAAATCACAAAAAATGGAGGTGCGGGGAATCGAATCCCATGCCTATCGACCATATGAGCTACACCCCCATTCAATAATGTCCTGTTAAATGTTCAATTATAATATTAGAGATATCATTACACCGTTTACTCTTAGGACAGGTCATGTCAAATAAAACATCCTATGTAGTTCTGGGAAAGTCGAGGGTTAATGTATTTTTAAAAGATAAGCCTTTAATCAAATATCTTGCATCTGCTTACTAATTTCAGGATAATAGTGTCTAATTTATTTGAAGACAAGAATTAGTCTCTCATCCTACAACTTTTCATTCTCTTTTATGATTCACCTGGAAGCCATTATGGTTAATACTTGTTTGGATTTGGTTGGGCACGTGAGTTTATCAAACCAAACTAGGTCGTTTCAATCTTAATGAGTTCTCAAAGACAGATGATGCTTTGTTAATGGAAATGCCACAGTTTATACATTTACGAAATAATTTTTAGTTGAAGGATCAATCTCAATACTTGTAAACATGTTGGATAACCAGATGTCCACCTAGCAGAACAGAGGAGTACAAGCCAAAACTTTGATAAATACGACATTTACATGAAATCGGAATGTTATTGCATGATTCTGTCCTACGCAAGGGCGAACAAAGGAATTAGAAGTTAAAGGAGCCGAGAATAAAATATTACGGTAAGAGTTATAAAATAATTTGAAAAAACAGCTAGAAATGTCAATAGTAGGATTTCATCGGCCGGCTTAAATAAAACAAGTTTACTTTCACTTACACACTATACTACTAAAGTAAAACTATTTAACAATATCAGAGTAAGTAAAATAACTTATAACTTAAAATTTTACAGGGTCAAATTAAAATAAAGCTCGTATAAGTCAAAACAGAGACGGAGTCAGAATTTGAGAGTTGGGGCAAAACATAAATTTTAAAAGGCGGGGAGCAAATTTATAATTATTCCAACTTTTTCAAAAAAATATATAAAAAATCAAAGATAAAAGAATTCTCCATGCTGGGGGACAACAGCCCCTTCCATCATCAATACAACTCCGTCACTGGGTCAGAATATATAAAGAGAGGAAAGTTTTAAGTTACAACAAAGATTTTAGAGTTTTAAGTAAACACCATGGTTCAGAGACCATGATTTGCTAGGCAACCCACGCGAATTGAACATATTCAGCATCAATCTTTGCCAATGGTGCTGAAACTTGAAAGTGAAACAATTGGTATTCTGAGTTCTGACTATTATTAAGGGTAATCTTTACCCGTGGTCCCTTTTGTTTAAGGTATGTTCCGTTTTAGTCACCAATTTTGAATTTTTTTATTTAAGTCACTTACGTTATCGTTTCGTTCTATTTTGATCACTGGGCCGTCAATTTCTGTTAGTTAGATGACATTGTAATACCCCAAAACATGCTTTAGAAGTATGTCATAAATTCAAGTGTGACTTATATTGATTTAGATATCCATGGACTAGAAAAGAATAGAATGAATTAAGGACCAAAATAGAAAGCTTTGCTTAATTAAAGGGCATTCACACATGTCACCCTTATGGAAGGGCATGCGAGGGAGAAGCCGGCCAAGTGAAGAGAATAATCAAACCATTATTCTCATCTTCCTCACTTGGCCGAGAGTTTCCATTGTAGAGAGAGTTGGAAGATTCTTGCCATGGATTGTAGAATTGGAAATCTTATTAGTTAGCTTGAAGGAAAGGGTAAGAATTTCTTTCCCATCTTATTGATTTGAATCTGAATTTTTTAGTGTAATTTTAAAGATTTTTGCATGTATGTAGCTATTAGTTAAGTTAAGCAAGAAATCGGATTTGTTAGGAAACCTCTTGATCATTCGAATTACATACATGTTGAATGGCTATGATCTTGTAATACTGTAATATGATTGGAGATTCCAAGTTTCTATTTTTCGAAGCTTGATGTTATGTGAATGAGTTGAGTTCTTGATCGGGTTATGGTTGAATTGTGTATTTGTGTTTGGATTCAAATGGAATACATAGGATTCTGGAATAAAATCAATTGGTGGGCTGTTTTGAGTGTACATGAATGTTAAAGGGACTGTTTAGCTATAGATTTAAATGCTAATGAATTATTGAGCATGAATAGATAAGATTATATGCAAATCGAGGACTGTTTTGAAGCATGTATTTGTGTGATTATGAGTAAAAGAACTGTTTTGCATTCTTGTAAAAGTATTCAGGACTGTTTTGTATATACAAAAATGTATACAAATGTTTGGGCTGTTATGTGATTACATAAGTAAATACATGTGATTAGGGGCTGTTTTAATGCATATAGTAAAAGTAATTGGACTGTTTTGATTAAATATATGTCTATGTAGGAAGCTGCCCTGTTTTGGCATGTATACTTATGTAAATTTGACTGTTTTGATGAACATATGTATATATATGTGTATACATGAGAATGTGATTGTTTTGTATATAAATGAGTATATATAAGGGGCTGATTTGGAAATCTAAAAACAGGGGAAATTGTTTTGCTAATGAAGTGGAATGTCTTGAGGTGTAAAAATATGTATGTACAAGTATGGGACTGTTCTGAATATATAAGAACATATTTAAGACTGTTTGTAATTATGTACCTAAGTAATGGACTGTTTTGCATGTTTCAAGAACTTTGGTGGACTGTTTTAGTATGTATAAATATGTATGCAAAGTTTATGGATTGTTTTGAATGTATATAAACATGTTAGGGATTGTTTTGGACATGTATAGGTGTGCATATGAAAACAGGACTGTTTTAAATATACATGAACACTAGTGGAGTGTTTTGAGCATGTATATATGTGAACACATGTAATTAGGGACTGTTTTGAGCACTTGTAAATGCCATGGACTGCTTTGTGTTTATGTGATAGAATACACATGTATTTGGGGCTGTTTTAGTATATAGGGAAGTATGATTTTGATTATATTACAACAAAATGAATTTTAATGTATACTAGCCTTGTTGTTGTATTAGACTACGAACTAGTTGAGGACTCAAGAATCAAGTCTGGTAACATTGTTGAAAAGCATAAAGGAATCGAGATTCAGGAGCGTACTTAGCTTGGATTAATCAGTGAGTGTAGTTTAAAGTCTCGGGATAGACTAGCAACCTTATCGAGCAATTCTTGCTAACTTAATTGCATTCTTTTACCCTAAATTATGTTATGCATAAGCAAGCTTGGACTCCAGCTGAGTACCTAAATATTAAGTATGATATGCCATGCAATGCCGATTCAATGATATGCTTGTAGCTAGATCTATGTGTGTTTGATAAGTAACCTTGCTACATTATCATTCGATTAAGAAAAGGATTATACATTGAGAACTTTGTATATGAACTTTATATGTGTGCTTATGAGATAATAATAAGTTAAGCTCATGTAAGGATTTGAATAAAGAATCATGCTCATTCTGTCTCTGATATATGCCTAATATGAAATAACAATAAGCTTTGTTCATTTGATTATAAAAATGTGAAACTAAGCTCAATTCAGATTACGACAAGATGTGATAGCTTATAAGCTTTATTCATGTGATCATATGAATATAGAGCTTTGCTCATATCTGATATGAATAAGATATGCTACTTGATTTATCTAAATAAGGAGTTAAGCTCAATTCTTACTCTGATATGATAAGATTTAATTAAAAAGCTTTGGTTTCGAGTCAGTCATAGGTATAGTTGGCATGCCATAGAGTCCATACAGCTAATGTTTGGGGTGGACTACGGTCCTTATTTAGCGACAGTAGGAGGGAAGTATTGTGGTCACTTGACGACAATAGGAGGGATTGACCGGTACTGTGAGTACCTTTCTGTTGGCGACAATTGGTTGGGGATTCGAGTACCTAGGCTGATGCTTGATTTCAAGTCTATATTAAAGACAAAATAATGAAATTTCAAAATAAATTTAAGAATTACCTTGATAGCATATATGACAAGTAAATTGTGACTATGATAAATCATGTTTAAGATATGCTTTGTCTATGATATATTATGTCTAAGATATGTTATATCTATGATATGCTATGAATATGCCATGTTTGATATCTTATGTATCAAGTAAGCTATGTTTACTTTATGCTAAGTTGATTCTATGATAAATACAAAATAATGAAATTTGCATGTTAAACAATGTTTTATGATTCATGTGAAAAGTAACTATGTTTATGAGATACTATGTTTAATATCTATGTGATAAGTAACTACGTTGTGAGATACTATGCTTAATAATTTATGTGATAGTATATATGTTCTTGATATACTATGTTTAATAACTTAGGTAACCTATAACCATGTTTATGGGATGCTATGTTCGATATTATATGTAACAAATAATCATAAGTCGATGACATGCTATGTTAATAACTTACATGATAAGAAAAAAAATTCATGCTTATGATGTGCTAAGACTATGATAGGTTATGTCTGTGATATCTTTATCTATGGTATGATTTGTCATTGATATGCCTTGACTAAAACATGCTATGACTATAATATGTTTGATGTCTTTTGAGATAAGTAATTCAGGACTAGGATAACTTATGTGACAAGTAACCATGTTTAAGTGATGCCTTGTTTAAGAAGAATAATGAATCCATAAGTTAATCTAATGAATCAACATGGTAACTTGCGTAATAAGTAATTAGCATCTAAAAGAAAGTGGTGCATAATTGGATCAAGAGGTAGTGTTATATTCGAAATCTTGTGGCTATGATGACTTGTAATCGATCAATCTTGTTACTTGCCTAGATCCAATAGACTGGAAGAAATAATAGAGTTATATCATGGAATTTTAATTTTTGGTATTTAGTAATTTAAACTACCTCACTAAGCAATTGCTTACTCTATTCTTTCAAACATTTCAGGGTATACTTGCTTCCGGTTATCTTGAGAGCTTGGGACAAGATCACAAGGGTCAAGAAGTATGTTCGTAAACTTACTTTAAGAGCTCCTAGATGGTGGCACATAAATTTATATGCATAAGTAATTTAATTTATCTCTTTTGGTCATATATGTATTTAAGTTTATTAAGTATTTAGCATGGTATGTAAAGGCCCTTAATGTGTTCCATGGTTATTTTGATTTGAGTTGGTTGTTGTGATCATATCATTGATAGTATACATATATACATGTGCGTATAGAAGCTAGATTATCATGTTGCCATCTATGAATAGCATATATATGTTGTTTGAATATGTTTAAAATGTATAAGATGTTATATAAATGGTTGCATGAATACATAAGTAATTAAAAGTTATTGCTAAGTCTAGGTGACCTTGGATCATCATTAAGTAGTGTCATTTATGGTAAATTCATGAATTACCTAAATATGATACTTGTTAGTAATTTGATTGCAATATAAAAGATTGATAAACATTGTAATCATGCAACTTAGTTAAGGGAAGTACATGGAGTGAAAATGAGCTCTTGGGGTGATTGAGTGTTCAAATTATTATGTTTAGGATATGGTTGTAATGAGTATTGAAGTATGTGTAATCATAATACTCTATATTTGATAAAATTTGGTAGACCTTTATTGTTTAATTCGACTTAAACCATAGACTCTAATAAGCTTGCCTTCCTTAGGAAATAATGTTAGCCGAACCTTGTAATCTAACCATAACCAAATTCAATGCTTCCCTTGACACAAATATGGACTAATTGAACTAGTACAATTCTATGATTTAAGCTTGAGTTATTACTATGTTTAGAATGGTTGAATGCCTTTACAAGATAGAAGACTTTGAATGCTTGTGAAATGAAAGGTAGTATTAGAACCCTTATAAGGTATTGAGTAAAGCTTATAAAAAAATTGTTGCTAAGATTGAGTAAATTGTAGTATAATCTTGACTTTGATTTATCTTTGGTGTTTTGAAATCATGGATGTAAGTTCACCCTTGTGTGTTAGTTGAATATTCTTGTAGAGGGTGTTACAATTTGGTATCAGAGCATAGGTTTAGCCAATTCTCGAACTAAACCGGAACTCATTGCATCACCATTAGTTACATGTGCCACCTAGGAGTTAAATTCGATAAATACTTATGATCTATGTCTGGTAAAAGCTCACTTCTATGTTTTGATAGTCAATAGAAATGTTTAAAATACATTTGGACCGGGATATTGAGAGCCGACTGATTCCTCTAGTAAAGGAGGAAGTGTAAGGATGAATCTGAAGTAATAAAATCCTTCAGAATATTGCTAATTAGCAATAAGAAAACTCCTCTCATTTCTTTGTAGACCATCAATCATGAACTTTGATAAAAAAGTTAGCTCGATATCAATCCTATACCTTCTTTGGTACAATCAAATCGTATTCAACTCATGTTCGTGTCTTGTTTGATTCTGGTTCAACTCGTTCCTCTATATGTCCCTCCTTTATCTAAAAATTCTAAATCGAGTTTTGAAACCACAAATTGAAATCTTTTTGTCATCCATCCTTCGAGAGATAAGGTTGTAATAAATCAAGTATGTATGAATTTGTAATATCCCAAATTTTGGCTTGTGACCAAAATGTAAATTTTAAAAGTTTTGAGGCTAAAGTATAATCTTTCGAAAAGTTTAGGGATTAAAGTGTAATTTTCAAAAGTTATGTATTTTAACCCCGTAAATGAATAGTTTACCCCCCAAGAATGATGTTTTTTTGTTATCTGGATTTTCTATATGGAGTTTGTATTAATGGCTATAAAACGATAAAGTTCAGAAAAATATTCGGATAATCGAATTGAATCGAATATTCAGGATATTTTGAAGGATGATAAGTCAAGGTTAAATATGTCATTTTACATGTCTAAGATAATTTCTTTATGTTGGAAGAATATGAACCCTTAGATTTAAGTTGATTTTCCATGTTAAATATGAACCGTTAGATAAAAAATGGCAAGATCGTAATTTTGGAAAATTACAAGGGTAAAGTTGGTAACTACTAACTTATTGGCTTATTTCTGACCATTGGATAAATATTTTGACAAGTGGTATGGTTTGGAGCTTTGGATTCATGGGTAAAATGGTTATATCCCTATTTGGAGGATATTTTTATAATTTATGGAAATAAAAGATGCCAAATGGCATAAATAAAAAAATGAAGAAATATCATCTTTCTTCATGCTTAACGTCAAGAAGAACAGAACAAGAAGGAAAGCAAAATAAGTTTAGGATTTTGCATTTTTAATCCCTAAATACTAGGATTTAGGGTTAGCTTATGAAATATGAAGTTGTTCTTCATGAAATTCTCTTTCATTTGGTATAAAAAATTCATGGAATTGTTGAAGGATACTCTTGAATTTTAAATAGAGATAATTTAGGGTTTATAGATTCAAATGAATTAGGATTTAATTATGGAAGATTATGTGATGTTCTATTATTTCCATGCTTAATTGAAGTTGAAATTGATGTATTCTTGATGGAATACCATTTGGTTAATTAGGGTTTAATTTGGGGTTTAAGGATTCAAGTTGAATTTGTAGTTTTCATGAAAGGAAAATGTTGGAATAACATAATTGAAGGTTAATTTGAGGTGTTGGAATGGTTAAAGGATGCTAAAGATGTGAATTATGAAATATGCCCAGAATTTTTGTCATTGGCAATAAGTTCGGAAATTCACCATAAATTCTACAAAAATGATTAGAAAGTGATCCTTATATCATTATATTCCTGGTTCAGTCTAGTTTCGGTTAAAACAAATGGTCAATGATTTCGATTTGTATATCAAAAGATATGAATTTTTAAGTGATGAGAGGTGATAAAATAGAATACCAGTCTGCTCCGAAATTTAGCACTAGAATTCGACTTTAAAAATTCGTCATAATCGTACAAGTTGAATTTTGGCTATTAGTTTATATGGTTGAAAAGCTTATCGAATCTAGTTTCTGTCAAAACAAACTAAATCAAATTCTGAGTTGTGGATTATTTTATATAAATATTTCTTTGAAGGTAGCGCAGACTGACATATTATAAAATGAGTACCTTATTGGTGTTATTAATTTGTGCATGTAAGGGATGAATGTGAAGCATTCAAGTAAACCCGAGAAATTGAAAATTCAATAGATAAGGAAAAGTATCAAGCTTGGAGTTTTCTTAATTTATTCAATTTAGTTTGGGATAAGAAGTGTCAAGGTGAGTGCAATTGCATACATATCATGACACATTGATGTTTTATACATCATTGGGATGGCTTGCGATGAGCCTACCCAAATTTTACTGTCATTATATTTATGTCATAGAGCATATGATTGGCATATTTTAAATATGTCAAAAGTTGAATATAAATGCATGGATCACTATATGATGTTATATTATGAATGTTATTTCAGGTATGAACTGGCCGATGTTAAATTACGTTGATATACATTTCTATGGATGAAATAAATATGGAATATATTCCCAAGTATGTCATTGAGGGACATGGTATAGTTGGCATGCCATAGAGTCCAGCAGCACGCTGCATATTCGGTTTAGCACTACAGTGTATATAAAGGACACTTAGTGCATATGGTGAGCACGACCTTATGTGTATTATGGTGGGCACGACCTTATGTGTATTAGCACTTCAGTGCATATTTGACTCGTGTACCCAGGGTCCTCATAGGCTTATATTTGGGCTATGATTTATTGGTTAATAAAAGATAAACATGTGAATAAGCTTATGAGCTTTTGGAATAATGACAAGTATATTGGTAAGAAATTTATATCCAATTTATATTATGTTAATATATGATTAACATGACGGTAATACATATCTAGTGATCATGATGCATTTATGCATATATGGCATATTATGACAAATGCACAAGCATGAAAGTCTTATGACATTGGCATATAGTAAATCATTACTAATGCAATGTGAAAGTTGATGCATTGGCATATATCATGTTATATAAACGTGGTCATGAAGTTGAATAAGTTTAAATTATTGTTATTAACTTCGTTTATTGCCTCACTAAGTTCGTACTTAGCGTGTGTTGATTGTGCATACGTAGGTGGCTCGAATCATTGGACGAAGCAAAGAGTTGTATCAAGTTTAGAAATTTTCAGCAAGCTGCCATAGTAATGACATCCTACTTGAGGTTTTTAATTTATTTCAGTGGCATGTATAAATGGGATTAATTTGTCTATTTAGTTCCACGTCCGATATTTTTTAAACAGTCAAATTTATTTTTTTAGAAGTAAAGGAGCTTCGATTTTATGTATTAGTCGATATAAATATTTTCAAAGGTTTTAAATTTATGAAATTTTTGAATAAAAATCATGTTATTTTTCTGTGAAATCTCCGACTCATAATCGGTAATCGAATACGAGAATGAGGTGTTACATAATTGTTCTTTGTTTATATATAAAATTTTTTCCTTCCTTCCTAATCTTTTAACTCTATCCTTCCAAGAATTCGACCTTATCACGAGACTAAGTTGACTAGGTAAACACCATGTCTGAATTAATTGATGCAAGAAAAGACTTTTCCTTCTGGGGTTAGAAAAAAAGAATCCACATTCTTGATAAGTAAGAAACCTCTGAATCAAATTCTGTGGTTTTTGTTATATCCGATGTTAATACGACAAAGATCGTTCCTAAATCTATTATTGCTATCTCTGAATTTCCTGATATATTCTCTAAGGAACCTTTGGGATTACTTTCAACAAGGGAAGCTGAATTTGAAATTAAAGCACGATCGGGAGTTGCTTCAATTCTCAACACTTCATATGGAATGACTCCGGTTGAATTCAAGGAACTTGAAAGTTTGTCATAAGACCTTATGGATAAAAGCTTTGTAAGGCCTAGTTTATCTTTTGAGAGCCTCGGTTTTGTTTGTAAAGAAGAAAGATCGATCCATAAAACTTGCATCGACTATCGATCAATGAATATGCTCACCAGTAAGAACAAGTAATCATTACCAAGAATTGGAGACTTGATTAATCAACTCAAGGATGCTATAGTGTTATCCAAGATCGATCATTGATCATGATACTATTAAATGAAGGTTAAAGAATCTGATGTATCCAAAACTACATTTAAGACTTGTATGGTTATTAGGAGTATATGTAATGTCAATTGATATATCAAATGTTCTAACTGCATATATGGACCTTATGAACCAAGCCCTTAAACTCTATCTTGACAAATCTGTAGTAGTTTTCATGCATGATATTCTTATCAAATTAAGGGTGATCTTGAGAAACAGAAAATCAAGTGAGCAACACTCATATCAAACTAAAGAAAGTCTTTATTAGACAAAAGTCTTATGCTAAATTGGAAAGAAAAGGGAACGTAACTCCTGTTTCCTTGAGCCTTTCAAAGTTATTAAGAAGATTAGCCCTGTTGCCTATTGTGTGAGCTTTCCTAGTAAATTTGATATGATATACAAAGTACTTCACGTCTCTATGTCCCGTACATATCAATCTGACCCTTCCTATGTTCTTGAACCTGAAGGGGTAGAGCTCAACCTAGATTTATCTTATGAAGAAGAACTAATCCAAATTCTTGATCGCGAAGGTTAGAAGGTTTCGTACCAAATCTATTCCTCTTGTAAAATCCTTATGAAGAAATCACAAGATTGAATAAGTAACTTGAAAACCAGAAGCTACTATGACAGATCAGTATACTTGTTTGTTTGACTTAGGAAATTCGAGGATGAATTTCCTTTTAGGGGAGGAGAATTGAAATACCCCAAACATGCTTTAGAAGTATGTCATAAATTCAAGTGTGACTTCTATTGATTTAGATATCCATGGATTAGAAAAGAATAAAATGAATTAAGGACCAAAATAGAAAGCTCGAAAAGAAGATTAACTAAGCATAAAGGCCAAAACGAATACTAAAAAAAATAGGGGATTGCATGAAAAGCTTTGCATAATTAAAGGGCATTCACACATGTCACCCTTATGGAAGGGCATGCGAGGGAGAAGCCGGCCAAGTGGATAGAATAATCAAACCATTATTCTCATCTTCCTCACTTGGCCGAGAGTTTCCATTGTAGAGAGAGAGTTAGAAGACTCTTGCCGTGGATTGTAGAATTGGAAATCTTATTAGCTAGCTTGAAGAAAAGGGTAAGAATTTCTTTCCCATCTTATTGATTTGAATCTGAATTTTTGAGTGTAATTTTAAAGATTTTTGCATGTAAGTAGCTATTAGCTAAGTTAAGCAAGAAATCGGATTTGTTAGGAAACCTCATGATCATTCGAATTACATATATGTTGAATGGCTACGATCTTGTAATTTTGTAATATGATTGGAGATGCTAAGTTGCTATTTTTCAAAGCTTGATGTTGTGTGAATGAGTTGAGTTCTTGATCGGGTTATGGTTGAATTGTGTATTTGTGTTTGGATTCAAATGGAATACATAGGATTTTGGAATAAAATCAATTGGTGGGCTGTTTTGAGTGTACATGAATGTTAAAGGGACTGTTTAGCTATAAATTTAAATGCTAATGAATTATTGAGCATGAATAGATAATATTATATGCAAATCGAGGACTTTTTTGAAGCATGTATTTGTGTGATTATGAGTAAAAGAACTGTTTTGCATTCTTGTAAAAGTATTCAGGATTGTTTTGTATATACAAAAATGTATACAAGTGTTTGGGCTGTTATGTGATTACATAAGTAAATACATGTGATTAGGGGTTGTTTTAATGCATATAGTAAAAGTAATTGGACTGTTTTGATTGAATGTATGTCTATGTAGGAAGTTGCCCTATTTTGGCTTGTATACTTATATAAATTGACTGTTTTGATGAACATATGTATATATATGTGTATACATGAGAATGAGATTGTTTTGTATATAAATGAGTATATATAAGGGGTTGATTTGGTAATCTAAAAACAGGGGAAATTGTTTTGCTAATAAAGTGGAATGTCTTGAGGTGTAAAAATATGTATGTACAAGTATGGGACTATTCTGAATATATAAGAACATATTTAAGATTGTTTGTAAGTGTGTACCTAAGTAATGGACTGTTTTAGTATGTATAAATATGTATGCAAAGTGTATGGACTGTTTTGAATGTATATAAACATGTTAGGGATTGTTTTGGACATGTATAGGTGTGCATATGAAAACAAGACTATTTTAAATATACATGAACACTAGTGGGGTGTTTTGAGCATGTATATGTGTGAACACATGTAATTAGGGACTGTTTTGAGCACTTGTAAATGTCATGGATTGCTTTGTGTTTATGTGATAGAATACACATGTATTTGGGGCTGTTTTAGTATATACGGAAGTATGATTTTGATTATATTACAACAAAATGAATTTTAATGAATACTAGCCTTGTTGTTGTATTAGACTACGAACTAGTTGACGACTCAAGAATCAAGTATGGTAACATTGTTGAAAAGCACAAAGGAATCGAAATTCGGGAGCATACTTAGCTTGGACTAATCAGTGAGTGTAGTTTAAAGTCTTGGGATAGGATAGCAACCTTCTTGAGCAATTCTTGCTAACTTAATTGCATTCTTTTATCCTAAATTATGTTATGCATAAGCAAGCTTCGACTGCAGGTGAGTACCTAAATTTTAAGTATGATGTGCCATGCAATGCCGATTCAATGATATGCTTATAGCTAGATCTATGTGTGTTTGATAAGTAACCTTACTACATTATCATTCGATTAAGAAAAGGATTATACATTGAGAACTTTGTATATGAACTTTATATGTGTGCTTATGAGATAGTAATAAGTTAAGCTCATGTAATGATCTGAATAAAGAATCATGCTCATTTTGTCTCTGATATGATATGAATAAGATGAAGGATGTATTGAGAAATTCATATAACTTGAATACATACCTAATATGAAATAACAATAAGCTTTGTTCATTTGATTATAAGAATGTGAAACTAAGCTCAATTCAGATTACGACAATATGTGATAACTTATAAGCTTTGTTCATGTGATCATATGAATATGGAGGTTTGTTCATATCTGATACGAATAAGATATGCTACTTGATTTATCTGAATAAGAAGCTAAGCTCAATTCTGACTCTGATATAATAAGATTTAATTGAAAAAGCCTTGGTTTCGAGTCAGTCATAGGTATAGTTGGTATGCCATAGAGTCCATAGAGCTCGTGTTTGAGGCGGACTACGATCCTAGACTATGGTCCTGGACTATGATCCTTATTTAGCGACAGTAAGAGGGAAATGTTGTTGTCACTTGGCGATAGTAGGAGGGATTGACCTGTACTGTGAGTACCTTTCTATTGGCGACAGTTGGTTGGGAATTCAAGTACCTAGGCTGATGCTTGATTTCAAGGCTATATTAAAGACAAAATAATGAACTTTCAAAATAAATTTAAGAATTACCTTGATAACATATATGACAAGTAAATTGTGACTATGATAAATCATGTTTAAGATACTCTTTGTCTATGATATATTATGTCTAAGATACGTTACATCTATGTTATGCTACGAATATGCCATGTTTGATATCTTATGTGTCAAGTAAGTTATGTTTATGATATCCTAAGTTGATGCTATGATAAATACAAAATAATGAAATTTGCAAGTTAAACAAATGAATTATGTTTGATGATTCATGTGAAAAGTAACTATGTTTAATATCTATGTGATAAGTAACTACTTTGTGAGATACTATGCTTGATAATTTATGTGATAGTATATATGTTCTTGATATACTATGTTTAATAACTTAGGTAACCTATAACCATGTTTATGGGATGCTATGTTTGATATTATATGTAACAAATAATCATAAGTCGATGACATGCTATGTTAATAACTTATATGATAAGAAAAAAATCATGCTTATGATGTGCTAAGACTATGATAGGTTATGTTTGTGATATCTTTATCTATGGTATGATTTGTCCTCATATGCCTTGACTAAGACATGCTATGACTATGAAATGTTTGATGTCTTTTGAGACAAGTAATTCAGGACTAGGATAACTTATGTGACAAGTAACCATGTTTAAGTGATGCCTTGTTTAAGAAGAATAATGAATCTATAAGTTAATCTAATGAATCAACATGGTAGCTTGTGTAATAAGTAACTAACATCTAAATGAAAGTGGTGCATAATTGGATTAAAAAGTAGTGTCATATTCAAAATCTTGTGGCTATGATGACTTGTAATCGATCAATCTTGTTACTTGCCTAGATCCAATAGACTGGAAGAAATAATAGAGTTATATCATGGAATTTTGATTTTGGTATTTGTTCATTTAAACTACCTCACTAAGCTATTGCTTACTCTATTCTTTCAAACATTTCAGGGTGTACTTACTTTCGGTTATCTTGAGAGCTTGGGACAAGATCACAAGGGTCAATAAGTATGTTCGTAAACTTACTTTAAGAACTCCTAGATGGTGGTACATAAATGTTATCTGCATAAGGCTTTTAATTTATCTCTTTTGGTCATATATGTATTTAAGTTGATTAAGTATTTAGCATGGTATGTAAAGGCCCTTTTATGTGTTCCATGGTTACTTTGATTTGAGTTGGTTGTTGTGATTGTATGATTGATACTATACATATATACATGTCTGTATAGGAGCTAGATTATCATGTTGCTATCTATGAATGACATATAGATGTTGTTTGAATATGTTTAAAATGTATAAGATGTTACAAAAATGGTTGCATGAATGCATAAGTAATTAAAAGTCATTGCTAAGTCTAGGTGACCTTGGATCATCATTGAATAGTGTCATTTATGGTAAATTCATGAATTACATGGATATGATACTTGTTAGTAGTTTGATTGCAATATAAAAGATTGATAAACATTGTAATCTTGCAACTCATCTTGGGTGCTTGAGTGTTCAAATTATTATGTTTAGGATATGGTTGTAATGAGTATTGAAATATGTGTAATCATAATACTCTATATTCGATAAAATTTGGTAGACCTTTCTTGTTTAATTTGACTTAAACCATATACTCCAATAAGCTTGCCTTCCTTAGGAAACAATGTTAGCCGAACCTTGTAATCTAGCCTTAACCAAATTCAATACTTCACTTGACATAAATATGGACTAAAATTGAAGTAGTACAATTCTATGATTTAAGCTTGAATTATTACTACGTTTAGAATGGTTGAATGCCTTTAGAAGATAGAAGACTTTGAATGCTTGTGAAACGAAAGGTATTAAATCGTTTCTTGATGATCAAGCTGTGTATTAGAACCCTTATAAGATATTTTGAGTAAAGCTTATAAAAAAATTGTTGCTAAGATTGAGTAAATTGTAGTATAATCTTGACTTTTATTTATCTTTGGTGTTTCGAAATCATGGATGTAAGTTCACCCTTGTGTGTTAGTTGAATGTTCTTGTTTGTTGTTAAATACTTCTTAAGCCGATTAATTTCCTAAACTGGGTAGGGGGTGTTACAGACATGGCATGTTAGTAAAAATGGATAATTTCTAATTTAATCCCTAAACTCTTGAAATTCTATTTTTTCACCATCTTCAAATAAAAAATCCTAAAATATTTTTTCTCCCAAAATTTATCTCCCAAACCTAACCTTCATCTTTATTATTATTGTTGTCAACTGCCACTGCTACCTTTGCCACCATCAGCTGGCACCATCATCAACTAGATTCTCAACCTAAAATTTTAGCACTCAATGAACTTGTAGTGAAGTGCTCACTCCCCCAAATTCATACCCCTGAATTATCTTCTAGAAACCCACAAATAATACTAATAAATAAGTGATGGGGTTTTCGACCAATGGCTCATCCGAGAAAGCTTCTTTTTCCCCTTTTAAAGTTTACAAATTATGTTATTATATCTGATTTTTTGTTTGTTTGATCTTTTTTCGTTATGAATTTTCTCGTATTTGTCAATGGCGAGATTCAATTTTTTTGCTTTCATGAAAATATTGTATGGTTCTTTATATCAGTTAGATTTATGAATTTCCATTGTTTCTTTTAAGGTTTACATGCAATAAAGTTGTAATATCTTACTGCATCTGTTGGCATTGATCACACTGGATTTGGTTGGATATTATTGGATTTGGCATCTTTCGGTTAGGGTTTTTTATTTGAAGATGGTGAAAAAAAGTTTAAATGTTTCAGAGTTAAATTAGAAATTACCCAATTTTACTAACTGAGATTGACGACCTAGTGACCAAAATGGAAAGGAAAGATAACGTGACTTAAATAAAAAAATGTGAGCTACCCATTAGCCAAGTAATGGAGACTAACGGTCCAATGACCAAAATAGAAATGTTAGAAGACGTAAGTGATAAGAATAACATTTTTTAAATTTGAGTGACCAAAATACAACAAACCCTAAACAAAAGGGACCACAAGTGAAGATTACCCTATTATTAATGTACAATAATGATGAAGATTTTAACGGACAAAAATCTTCTGCCCTTTCAGTGTCACTTTTCATGTTTCAATACTAAAAATTAAATTCTAAACCCTAGAAAATACTCCATATCCCTAATTTTTTAAATCTTAATCTTAAACCCTAACACTAAACTTTAAATCTAATTTTTTAGGGTGGAAATATAAATAGGGACATGGAGAAGGTAGACGATTTGCGCTTGAATTCAACACAATAAACACCGTTATAAAAGTGTCATTTATCTTATTGTCTCATTTATTTAGTTTTTATCTTTCTAAATATCAATTAAAATCACATGACATCTTCTTAATATTTGTGGGATTAAAAAAGGTAAATTACTCAAATGACCACCTAACTATATGGTTGATGTCAATATGACCACTATATTTTTAATTTTGTCATTGTGACCACTTAACTATTTAAGTGGTATCACTTAAGTCACCCATAGTTAAAACTCAACGGAGAGATTGATGTGGCTGTTAAATAAAATTGGTATAATTATAAATTTGTCCTCACTATTTAGACCAAATTGAATTGAATTTATCCTCCAAATAATGACATGTGCCACCATCAGATTGGATGAGAAATTTTTTTAAACCCAACTGGATTCGAACCTAGGTTGGGTAGGTGGAGTGGGTCGGACATTATATAAGTTTTATAACTTTATTTATTTAAAGTTATCTTTTAAAGAGCGTATTTAAAAGGTTCCTCTCAAGATGTAGGTAAGGTGAGCACAATTTTCAGGGTAAACTACACGAAATGTCACTAGATTAACTTTTTTATCGAAAATACCACTGAACTATAAAACGATATTATTATACCACTGAATTTTGTTTTTAGCTTCAATCTAAGCACTCCACCGTTAAATTGTAACGGCTCATCAAATGCCAAAAGGCACCGTTTTCGTGTAGTTGCTTTGATGCCTAAGATAAGCCAAAATGACGTTGTTTTGTTAGATAAAAATTAAGAAAACATTGCATTTGAAGAGGCTAGTAGTATCGTTTACCTTTTTATCAAGTATTTTCTGCTAATTCATTCACTCGATCCATCGTAATTTCATTTACATGTATTATAGGTGGTGGTTAGCATCGATACAACCAGATGGTTAAATTATAAAGTGAAGACAGAGTTCCAACCTCAAACATCCAAGTTCTACGAAGATGGTTACTTGGTTTGAATAGAGGTTTAGCACATGGAGGAAAACACATTCACTCTATTTTTTGTCATCAGACCTAAGATGAAGATTACAATCTGATATTTTATCACCTTAGGTGGCAAGCACCATATAGAAAACCATCAGCTAAATATCTGCATTTTTCCCGTCAACTAAAAACAAAAAAATCAGTTGTGTTTCATGGCCTGACTCATCTAGAGAAAGAATATTACTTTTCTGAAAAACCAATTACAAGTGAGAGTTTAAACTTAGAATGTTAGAGTAAAAGGTCATTAACACTGCAACATAAAAAAATATGGTAATCTTTGGATATTTAAAGCTATGTAAATTAAAACAGATGTTGATCACAAAAGTGTGCAACATTCTCCGGTGAGGGAGCTCGGTGGTACAAACGGTCGTGAGGGAGTGTTTTTTGTGGAGATGAGAAGGATCTGGTGATCTGTGTAATATCTTCAATGTATATTCGATATTCAAATACACATTAAAGATGTTACTAACTGATTTACACGGATTTTCACACTTGTATTTTTTTTACAAATCATACTTCCATATTAACCTATAAGTAGAGTACAAAATTTTAATCATACAAAATAGCTACTTATTTAATATCTATACATGCCCCCACTAGACTAGGATATGGTAATACTTTCTGATAATACAAGCTAACTTGATCTAATAATGTGTAGCTCCTCCTCTGCTATCTAGTCCGGAGTACCTACGTGTGATATGAAACACACATTAAGTATGACTTAGTGAGGCATAATCATAACAATGTAAAACAATAATTATAAATAACTCAGTTCTACAAAATGACCAACGATTTCCAATTGCAGTTGACAATAGTTTATCGTGTATAGAATTATTTTATTTGTATAGTTTATTTAACCAATATAATATTCAAATCATAGGATTTGATCTGTCTTACCAGTCTTGTGTAAATTAAGCTTTTTAGCTTAACTACTTGCATAAATGCATTTCAATATGATTCATATCATCTATTAATTATATCATAAAATCATGATATCAATGGTTCATGATCATCAAGTAGTCATGCTTTCATCACGTAATCATTTTCAAAATAACTTTCCTTTAGAGATAGCCCAAAGCATATAATATGAGATCAAGGTACGTGAGTCATCTTGATAAGACACCATAGTGTCTAACATAACGTGAACATGAGTACGTACTCGAGGATGCTCTTTGCTCCTCATAAAAGCACCTCATCATTGCCATTAGCAATATGGGCTTGGATCCCCAGGGTGTACACCATGGGCTTGGGTCCCCAAGGTGGGAGTGACACCGTAGTGCCTACTTGAACATGACAGATGAGTACGTATTCGAGGACGCTCTTTGTTCCTCATTAAAACACCTCTTTAGTGCCATTAGCACTATGAGCTTGGATCCCCAGGATGCAACACCAAGGGCTTGGGTCCCCAAGGTGTATGTGACACCGTAGTAGTCACAAAACATGAAACATATCCAACTATACCAAGAACTCTCATATCATAATACTTGGGCATTTCATTCCATTATCAATCAATCCTTATCATTCATGTAAACGGACAATTCACATCCCATATTTCATCATAATTTTTTTCATATGTACTTGCCATTACTGTATTATGCTTGAATGTAAATCATATAGTCGATATTAGGCAGTTCATACCCAATATCAAAAATCTGATTTATTTTAGATAAATCATTATGCCATATCCATTTATCACATATGCCATTTTATATTTCATGCCATTTACATAACTTTGATCAGCTTACATTTTCATTAATATTAAGATCGACTTCTTCCAAGTCTCTCCCATGTCATATATATAAAATAAATAAAAGTGCACTCACTCATTTCACATACATAATAAATAAGTAAAAATGTACTCACTTGGGCCATGCATGATATTAGCCTCACTAAATTATTTTGATACGTTTTCCTTGCTTTCCTTTGTTATGGTACCCTTAGCCTCGCCAATAGCTTTACAGTACCATTTGAACATACATAACAATATTCATGTAAGATTTTTAATCTAACATTGCTTAACTATACTATACTAGCATAATTATTCTAATATAAAAATTTTCCAAAAATTTACCCTTTTTCTCCATTAGTAGCCGAATAGTCCATTTTGGTCCCTAGTGACCATTTTGCAACTTATGCAATTTATTCAAGCTCAAATTACAATTTCTCCATAATTCTAACATTTCCACTAACTTTTACTTAATGCCCTTCAATTCCCTAACTTTTGTTAAAGTGACACTTTAGTCACTAATTCCACACAAAAGTTGGCAAACTTGTACTAATTATTCAATCCAGCATTTTTACCATTTTTCTCAAAATGTTCCTTCTATTTTGTCCCTTGGCCGAATTGATCACTAAATTTTTTCCAATGTTATTTTTCATTTAAACAACATTCTAAAATGCTCAAAATAATTTGTCCAATATATAATCTTCATTTCCAAGAACTAACACTTAAATCCCCAAATTCTTCCTACTTGGCAAATTGGGTGTCTAAACTTTTCAAGGACTTTATTTTAGTCCTAATGCCATAATAAAGCTTTAAATTTCATAATCTCTTCAAATCCACCACTAGAATAATTTTCACAATATTTTCCTAATTTACCAAGCATGCCAAAATAGTCACTCAGGAAACTAGTTGAGGATTTTTCATTCCAACATCAAAATCAAGCTTGTAACATCATAATTCTTCCATATTCATCCTTAATTTCAAAACCCTAAATGAAACCCCAAATTCTAGGGTTAGGGTTTATGTCTTCAAACATAAAATTAATCTAAATCTATGCTTGATTTCAACTCCACAACACTTAATTTACTTAAATCAAATTTCAATTTCAACATAAAACATGAAACCCTATTTTCTCTCTCATCATTAACATGAACAATTCTTCAAATTACCATGCAAAATTACTATCAAAAGAAAGAGCATGAAGCATAGATCAATTTTTTCTCAAAGCAACATACCTTGATTCTAACTTTTAGCCTTCAAAATTGCCTTGGAAAATTTTGTGTATATTTTCCTCTTTCTTTCTCTTGGTTTCGAATAGGTGGAGAAAAAGATGAACAATTTTTTTCATCTTTTACTTATTAATGCCACATGTATAAAAAATGAATATTAAATTCATTTAATCTCTTAGGTCCAAATAATCCTCCAACTATATTCTTATTTTCAAAATTGCCATCTTGTAAAATTGAAACCAAGTCTAGTTAGATTCTAAATAGAAACATTAAAATATTCATAAAAATAATATTTTATGAATTTTCCATGGCTTATGGAACTGCCTTTAAAATTCCAATTCGATCTGATTACCCGATAATCACTTAATACGATTTTCCATTTTTCGAACTATCAGATCAAATATGAATTTCTCATAATTCTGATCTCCGTAAATAAATATTTTTAACATACAAAATATTCCAAATTTTTTTAAAAATCAAAATCTTGAAATTTTTGACTCGGTCCAATATACTGATAATTTACCCGAAATCTTTATCGGATAAATTTCTCTTAATAATCTTTTATCATATATCCATACAAATAATATCAACTCGAACTGATTCTTTTTTTATCAGTCTCAATTACTGACATAAGACCTTCCCAATAGGTCACCCATACTATACCCTGAGCACACTTAACTTTACAGTTTGATCGAAATTTCGATATCTTATACTGCATTTTTATTCCTAGAATCTCTATCAATTTTTTCTCCATGATCTGTTTAATCCATGTACAGGATAAAATAATTAATAATAAATTCTCCAAATATCCATAAAATAATATATTATAACTCTTCCAAAGTCTATGGAATCATCTCTGAAATTTTAGCTTGATATGATTTACCGATAAATACCGATAATTTTATCGTTACTAAATATATTCCTTAATCAAAATAAATCATAAGATTCATCCTGAATCGAACTAAAATATTTCCAACACTTGGAAATAACTTTTATAACCTTTCTCTATCATACAGTAAAATTTCATAATTTTTTAATTCGATCTGGTTATCCAATTTCCACTTAAACTTTGACTGCGATTTTCCAATAATTGGAATATCGTATCAAACAGTAATTCCTCATTCGATCTATACCAATAGGTGTTCTATCTTTTTATAAAATAAAACACCTAACTTTTGGGAAATTACAACTTTGGTCCTTCAACTTTTCATATTTCAACTTGTATCACCCAATTTTTAAAAACTTATCATTTTGGTCACCAAACTTTAACCTTGAATTCCTATTCCAAATTTTCCTTGTATTTTTAACCAAATTTTTGCGAGTATCCTATTTTACTCGTTCTTTATCACATGACACCTTAAAACCTCAGAAATTTCTTTTCTACAGTCCGTAATGAGAAAATCCTAACTTTTGCATTTTTGTCATTTTAGTCACTAAGTAAACTTTTAAGCCCTTATCTTAGTACTAAATGACTCCTAAACAACTTAGAAAATTTTGGGGTATTACAATCTGTGTCTCTTAGCTGTCTTTTAGACCCCTCTCCTCCGTCGTTTTAGAGGTGGACAATCCCTTATAAGGATTGGAGAGGGCGTGCACACATGTCAATAAAGGAGGACAAGTGTCTTAGTCTTAGAGTTGTGATTCAAATTCTTTTAGGATTTGATTTAAAGTTAGAATCCTACTTTTAGTAGGTCTTGTTTACCTTACATTAATTAAATGTAGGAAACTCAGTTTGAGTAGAATTTGTTTATTTCAAGTTTCCTTTGTAAACATGAAACCTAACCCTATAAATAGATACTAGGCATTAGGGGTTTAGGTAGAACATCATAAATTACTTGTAATCTCTTTCTCCATTATAGTGAAAGTTCTCATCCTCTACCCGTGATTTTTCCTTTTGGGTTTTCCATGTAAATTCTTCGTGTTATTTTTCTTTTTTGTGTTTTCATTTATTTACTTATCTCGTTATTATCGTCCTGGTAGTATAACAAATTGGCATTAGAACTTTTCAAGTTACTCGGGATAATGACAACGATGAAGTATGAAATTTCATGTTGGAACGCAATGGCAGGGTTTCGCTATAGTAGGTGAAGGTTCGAGATGTTATTGTTAAGATAGATTTAGATGATGCATTTGATGGGTTTGCTAATATGCTGAAAGAATGGCCAGATACAGAAAACACTGCAAGGATAGGAAAACTACTTTCTAGATCTGTTTGTACTTATCAAATATTATTTTGTAGGATGTTCACAAAAAGAAGACAGCTGTCGATTTATGGGCAAAATTAGAACAAATTTGCATGAAGAAAACTTTGACCTGCAAGTTGCTCCTAAGGCAATGTCTATACTCCTACAAGTTAGCAGAAGGTTCGTGTCTTGATGACCACCTAATAGATTTCAAGGAGATCGTATCAGATTTGAAAATGATAAAAGTAAAGTATAATGAGGAAGACTTATTTTTTATTTTACTTTGCTCATTGCCCGCTTCATATTCTTCTGTTTGAAGCACCCTCCTACATAGCCGTGATACCTTACTCTTGAATAGGTATATGATAATCTGAATTTTCATTACAAGATGCAACATCCTACCGGATCCGAGTTCCAAGCAGAGGGTCTCATGGTGCATGGATCGACTAGTTTAAATCGTGAAAGAAATTGTGATCGTAATTTTGACAGTCAAAATAGGGGTAGATCTAATTCGTCAAATCGAGGTAAAACATGTTATTTATGCAAAAAAAAAGGTCACATTAAATCTGAGTGTTACAGATTATAAAATAAAATAAAGAAGAATCTAAAAATCAGAATTCTAGTGAAGATGAAGCTGATATTGCAGAGGAGTACAATGATGGTGAACTTGTTTGAGACGTATAAACTTGTGTCTACATGTGTTGTTTTTTTAGAAATAATGTCTCTTGTAAAGTTGTAGGTATTGACACAATCAAGATTAAGATGTTTGATGGGATTGTTCGAACACTTGGTAATGTGAGACATGTTCCAGATTTGAGAAGAAATTCGTTAGGTACTCTGGATTTAAAAGGGTACAAATACTCCAATAAAGGTAGAGCTATGAAAATTTGCAAGGGCTATCTCGTTGTGATGAAAGGATATAAAAGAGTAGCCAATTTTTATGTTATGTAAGGTTCAACTATTTTAGGTGATGCATCTGTTGTTCCCTCTTACGTGTCAAATGACGATGTTACTGGTAAAGGCTTCTTGACTGAATCAAGTAAAAGAGGATTTTGTGATGAACATGACAACTGTGGGCATAATGGTTCTGGTAAACAGAAAAGTGTTCGATGTCATGGGCATAACGAATTTGAAAAGAAGAATAAAGTTGAATTTCGTGGGTATAACGTATTTGAGAAGCTTAAGAGGGTTTGATTTGCTACAAAAATAAATAATGAGAAAGATAGTTTTGCCATTGATGATCGGGGTAGTGTTATGCATGATATTGCTCGTGGTGATATAGTTGTGAGCAAAGTTAAAACTAATGTTGATCTTACTGATGTGAAGAATAAATTACCTTGTACATCCAAGCTTGGGCAAGGCTTGGATTCGGTCGGTGCTCATTGCTAAAGTCCACCCCTTGAAAGGGGTTTCGTGGAAGAGGTGGAGATACTGTTCGACAAGAATTTGTCTCAAGGAGAAGATTTGTTAGAGTTGTGATCCAAATTCTTTTAGGATTTGATTTAAAGTTAGAATCCTACTTTTAGTAGGTATTGTTTACTTTACATTAATTGAAGGTAGGAAACTCATTTTGAGTAGAATTTGTTTCTATGTAAGTTTCCTTTGTAAACAAGAAACATATCCCTATAAATATATACTAGGGATTAGGGGTTTAGACAGAATATCATAAATTAGTTATAATCTCTTTCTCCATTATAGTGAAAGTTCTCATCCTCTGCCCGTGGTTTTTCCCTTTTGGGTTTTCTACATAAATTTTTGGTGTTATTTTTTTCTACATTTGCGTTTATTTACTTATCTCGCCATTATCGTCCCGGTAGTATAACACTTAGTGAGTTGATTTGCCATGACTCGGGCATCGGTGTGGGTCGCGTGTATCATCACGTGGTCTGAGATAATTTTTGCATGTCGAGTTCGTGATAGGTTATAGTTGGTTGTTCGCATGGTCAGGGCCTGCTAGTACGTCCGCGTAGAAGTGTAATGCAGTTACTTGCACAAATTTGCTTAAATCTTATGTTTTGCACACCTGGCTCCTTGTCATCTTCTCTTTTATCTCCTTGTCTTCCATTTCTTCCTCATCTTCTCCACCACCTTTTTGTCTTTCTTTTCTTCTTTACTTTTTTATCTTTCAAATTGTATGCCTTGATACCATATCTAGGGCTAAAGAAATGGCTTCCGCTCAATGAAATGATGGAATCCAAATGTAGTTTAAGCGCGTTTAATATGCAAAGATCAGGCTCACGAGCTCAAGAAATTGTAAATTTCAAGATTGTAGTGATGGAGTCCTTAGAATTGGGTAGAGATTATGAGAGAAACCTTTTAAAATTGCTTGGATATCAAGTCTAATGCTTTATTCTTGAGGAACCATTTCAAGAAACTTTTTAATTAGCACCTAGAAGATAACTTTAAATAACAAAAGTTGTACAACTTAAGAAAATAAGAGTTGTAGGCTAAGTGGTTAAGGGTCAGCTTAACATTGCTTTTGAAATGTGTGGTAGAGAAATGTTTTTGAAAAGTGTTTTTTAGAAGTGCTTTTGGATTTTTGAGTTTGAGATTTACGTGTTCAGTATTTGATGTTAAAAGTGCTTTATAAGAAGATAAAAGACCATTTTGGACATGATATTGTAAGTTAAAAATGTACATTTAAATGATATCCAAATTCTTTAATGTTATAATATATGAAATATATCAACTTAAATTATCATAAAAATATATAAAAATATTTTTATTAATAAATAAGTGTCTTTTATGAACTATGATAATGTACGATTTTTAGAAATTCACGTTTTAGCCCTAATGGAGATCAAGGTCATTATGTTAATAATTAAATTGAGTTTAATTCAATAAGGCTAAAATTACTGAAAAGTATAAGATGAATGACAAATTCTGATAAGTTCCTTAATTATGAGTATTTATGTTTTAGTCACTAAACTTTAACTATTTTATAGAATCTTATATGCTCTAAAGGATAAAATGCTTTGTTTGACTTGGAATACAAGTGGTTGAATTAAGGTATTGTTTTGACTTGATCTGTATGATTTGATTCTTCTGATTCCTTGTTTTGTTTTCCAGTAACGTCTCTGATTCGGTTCCTTTCTAGAATGGGTAGGGGGTGTCACATTTGTGGTATTAGAGCTAGAGTTTAGTTGATTCTAGGACTAAATTGAAGCTAGGAGTTTGAATTTGTATGATACTTGTGACTTGTAGCTGATACGACCTCATTATTTCCGTAATGACTTTCAAGGTGTTGATTAAACTCTTGGAGTTAGTGTTTTAAATCAGTATGATATAAAGGAAGAGCAAGTTATTCCGAATCTTTCAATTTATAAGAATTTCGAGTATTCTTTTGACATATTCGGAAATTCTCTCAGCTATGGAATAAGTTATCTTAAATAGCTTGTTAAGCAAGTGAATTCTAAACCCCTAATTCAATATATTTCTTGATAAATATCTGTCAGGCATGTTTAAGATAATATAATTCTGTAATTTTCTTCTCTTAATTGGAACTAAGAGAAATTAGGCTCTTAGATTCTAATTTTTTGTAAAACACGTGACAAGTCACTCTGATTAATGACAAGTTTAAGGCTCTCTTATGTGAGAAATCACCATGGCTTGAAAAATAGAAACTCAGTATAGAATAAGTTATGTATCCGAATTCAGTATTGAATCAAGTTGTAGAAGAATAGCCTAACTTGACTTAGAAAAAAATTCCTTTGAAAGACCACGAGCATGAAAGTTAGTAATCTCATCTTCTTGATTTCGGAGAAAATTCGAGGACAAATTTTCCTAAAGGGGAAGGATTGTAACAACCCGAAAATTGGCCTAGTCGAATTTTGACTTCCGATAATTGAAAATTTATTTGCGATAGTTTAAGTGAAGGAAATAAAAAGCATGAATTAATTTGATAAATTATAAGATCTCAAGTCTAATTCGAAAGTTTAAAAAATAAGGACTAGATTGTAAAGACATGAAGTATTGAATCATAAGTGTAAGATATGAAAGAATGAAATGACTAAGTGTGTAATAAGACCACTTAGTGATTAAATGTTAAGAATTGAAAGAATGTTTAGTGACTAAATTATAAGAAAGTAAAGTTGAGTAGTTAAAGAGCAAACAAGGGAAAAAATAAATGGTATGTGGATAATTTATAAACTATGATAATGTACGATTTTTAGAAATTCATGTTTTAGCCCCTAATTAGAGATCAAGGTCATTAGGTTAATAACTAAATTGAGTTTGATTCAATAAGGCTAAAATTACTGAAAAGTATAGGATGAATGACGAATCCTGATAAGTGCCTTAATTATGAGTATATACATTTTAGTCACTAAACTTTGATTATTTTATGAAATGGTCCCTAATAGCTAAAAATAAATTTAGAATCTTATATGATCTAAAGGATAAAATGCTTTGTTTGACTTGGAATACAAGTGGTTGAATTAAGGATTGTTTTGACTTGATCTGTATGATTTGATTCTTCCGATTCCTTGTTTCGTTTTTCGATAACGCCTCTGATCTAGTTCCCTTCTAGACCGGGTAGGGGTCTTATAGTTTTTTCTCTAAAAATTATATGTTTAGCATTTTTATGGCTCTAAAAGTGCTTTTGGCCCCAAAAGTGCTTTTAATAAGCAATGGTGAACGGGGACTAAGTCCGACTCACTCCACCTACCCAACCTAGGTTCAAATCCTGTTGGAGGTAATGACACGTGTCCATTATCTGGAGGATAAAATTATTAATTTTAACTCAATTTAGGAGCAAATTGATAGAGAATATATAAATAAAACTGGTATCACTTTTCAAAGGAAAAATTGGTAACATGTTGAAGAGACTCTGGGTGGATTACGGTACCATGTTGTCGCTTTGCGCTTTGCAGTATCACTTTTCAAAGGATGTTGTTCCTCTTTTTGATAGCCATAGATGCCATAAAGGTTTTTCTTAAAAAAATTGGTTCGAGTGGGTCGAATGGCATGCGGTGGGTGGCTTGCCGACAGAATTGTAATACCCCAATATTTATTTAGTGATCAAAACGTAAAGAATTAAAAGTTGGTTTTAGCTCAGTGACTAAAACATAAACTTTTAAAGTTTGGTGAGTAGAGTGAAAATCTGAGAAAAATTCAAGGATTGATATGGTAGTTTTCCCATATATTATTTTATATTCCATCAATGAATAGTTTATCCCGGTATAAGAATTTTGCTGGGAATCAGATTTTTGATATGAGATTTGTGTGAGAAGTTATTCAAAGAATAAGTTTCGGTAATTAATTCGAGCAATTTTTTGAGCTCAAATTATTACAAAAAATATGAGAGTCTTATGAAGACTCGAGAAATATTGTATTGTGTTTTTTAAATCATTTTTATTTGATTTAAATTCGATTCTATGCAATATTTGGTGTAGTAGATGAAAATGACATTTTTGAAGATAAGTTAATTCATTAATGGCAAAATGGTCATTTTGCCTTTACTTTTGAAATATCTTAAGTTATGGAAAAGTAAGGAACATAAGTGTCAACATGTTATTGGTTATAATAAGGGGGTAAAATAGTAATTTAAACATTAAGGAGATTTTTTTATTAAATATGGTTAAGTAAAGCCATTTGACATGAAAATAAAGAAAAAGAAAAGTGTGAAATTTTCTCATCTTTCTCTCTATTTGCCGTGAGCTTCCAATCTTGGTAAGAAAAATTTTCTTTTCAATTTTTAAATATTATTTGGTTATTTTTGAATTAAGACGTGAAACAAAAATTTATTCTCCATAGAATTCTCTTTCATTTGGTATAAGTTTTGCATAGTTTTATGTTTCTAAGTTGACATTGGTGGTTGAGGTGAATAAAGGACATGTTAGAATCTCATGTTTTAAGGTTTATTCAAGTTGGAAATGAGGCTGTGATGTTGTTTCTATGCTTAAAGTGATGAAAATCATATGGTATATGGTATAGGGACCATTTGGCCTTTTTAGAGAAAATAGGGGAAGTATTGCAGAAATTTTTTTAGTGATGGAAATGATTAGAATGATGTTTTTCATGCTTGAATATGTCATTTGGAAGAATAAAACACTCCCTTATGACTATTTTGCAATACGGTTAAAGTAAAGGACTTGTTTAGAAATTATGAAAAATGAAGGTTTAAATGAAATATTGATATATTATTGATTTGAATTAGCATCTGGAGAATTTTTATGAATTCCCTATAGTACTTTCCGAATTGATTGATGTATACTAACGTATACATTCAATTTTGGTTATTGCATATTCGATGTAAATGTAGAGTCTGAGAAAGTTCGAGATTAAATTGAGCAAAAAGGAAAGTCAAGGATCAAGGATTGAGTGATACTCTTCAAACTCGGGTATTTAGTGCAGGCAACGAAGTGAGTGCATTTATATGTGTCGCGACCATTTTTGAAATCGGGTGTGTAAAAATAGCCCTACAATCGATCTTTTGGAAAATTAGGGTTTTCTGGCCATTCTTAATTTGATCTTGAATTGTATTAAATTGGATTTTCCTTTATTTATCCTTTAAAAACATTTTGGAGTCGCCACCGATCACTTCGAGGTAGACCGCACATCGGAAAAACAAACCAGAGATTCTGTCTTAAAAATTGAGTTCGGGAGTCGGTTACGTGTGGGGAAGGATTAGCACCCCCACAAACACACGTTATCAGTACCTTAATTTTATGTGGCATTTTGACATTTTGAATAATTATTTGAATTTAATTTATCCCATAATTATTAATTGAATTTAAATTCCAAATGCATATATCCTTTTATAAGGAAATTCATTTTTTTTTCGAATATGAGATTAAAAGCACCCCATTAAGTGGCACCCCTATTCATATTTTAAAATGAATTTCCAACATAGAAGGTTTTTAATGAATGTCCTTTTCTTGTCTTGTTCATTTTAAGTGCTATCCTAAAAAGGTACTAATTAATTAATTATTTATACTATGAATATTAATTAATTTAATGGATTTTATGAGAAAATGCCAATTGCTTGAACACCTTCCATATATTTAAAGCCCTTAAGTTAATCATATTCCTAATTAATTAATCATTCTAATTAATTAAAGTTCTATTCCTAATTAAAGCTCTAATCAATTAATTAAGTCAATATTATAAGTGGAAATATATATTAAATATACACCTTTAAAACCAATGTTGAGATAACACCCAAATGTAAACAATGGAACACCATCCAAATTTGAGCCCAAAAGATTATATTTAATATACATTTATTTAACTAAAATGTATCCTAATTAGTTGTTTAATTTCAATTAAAAGTGTAACACCCTAACCAGTATTTTATATTAAATACTAATTAGAGTATCACATAATAATATAATTTTTTTTCGCGTACAAATCATATTTTAAATTTTTATCTCATCTAAGTAAGTTTGATTTTAGTCAGCAATTTAACAATTCTTTTCTATAAAATATAAGGAACATAACTGCCTAAAAACTGTCTAAAATAAAAATTTACCCAATTGCTCTATTTACCCTTATCTAGTTAATACTCGATTTAAAATTTAATATATATACTCATCATCCAGTAAAAATATTAACTATTTTATAAGTTATTACAAACCATATAAAACTAGTATATAACCGAATAACTTTAACATATACAAGCCATCTAGAAATCTCAAAACACATCAAAAGATGTTATTAATGATACCGTATTTATATTCAGGATAGTTAGGATGCCCGCTCCTTACTCTGATTTCTACCTTTTACCTACGCATGAAAACCATCACACGCTAAGTATATACTTAGTGAGGCAATAATAATGTCTAGTGCAATATAACATAATTAATAACATGTAACCGTATTCATGCATTTCGAATCACTATATATGTCTTACCATTATTTAATCATGTATCAACATAATATAACCGGATAAAATTTCTTACCAATAAAACTCTTTAACCCGTTTATCAATTATTTACCGATTTTATAGCCCAAAATATAAACCTATGAGGACCCTGGGTACTCGAGTCAAAGATGCACCGAAGCGCTAACCCGCACGTTTATAAGGTCGTGCTAACCATACACTAAGTGTCCTTTATATACACTATAGTGCTATCCCGGATACCCGAATATGCAGCGTGCTACTAGACTCTATGGCATGCCAACTTTACCCTGTCTCTCAATTGACTTATTTGGGCATAATTTCTATATTTATTCCATCCATGACAATGTATATCAATATAATTGAACATTGGGCTGTTCTTACCCGAAATAACATTCATAGTATACCATTATATAAAACTAGTGATCCATGCATTAATAATTCAACCTTTGACATATTTAAAATATTTCAAATATATGATCAATGGCATAAATATCATGCCAATATATAACCAGGTAGACTTATCGCAAGTCTTACCAATGATGTATAAAACATACATGTATCATGTTATGTATGCATTGCACTCACCTGATGCCTCACTAGAAATCTTATTGTCGATTTAACCTTATTCTTGAACTTTTTCCTTGTTTTTAGACTTTCTTGTAGTACGATCTTGATCACGGTCACGATCTATAAAATCATCGTTTACCGAATACATACATTTCAAAGCGTATGTTAGTATCATTCTAACATAAGCATATATGTAGGAATAAAATTGCTAAAAATCCTTCACTATCCATATCCATCACAAATTCACAAAACAATCTCAAATTTCACAAAATAACTATAAAATGAATTCTTTTATTATTCGCATCAATTTTCCAAATTATTCAAAATGGTCCCTTGCCATTAAACTTCAAATTCAAACATTAAACAACATATTTAAGTATTCCAAGAATACTTTCAAGCCTAACACATCAATTTCTAACCAATTTCCCTGTCAATCCCATATTTTCCTTAATTTACTATTTGGTCCTCAACACTTAGCAAATTTCTCAAAATGATCCAATTGAATCTTCTAAAATTAATTTTCAACATAATACCTCCGCTTTCCAACATTTGCATCTTAATCCCTCAATTTCTTAAGGTATGCAAAAAGGTCCTTAGAACTTAACAAAGTTCCAAATTAATCCAAATAACATTCTAAGCCTTGTAAAATCATTCTCACATCATTTCTAGCCTTAGGAAATTTTTCCATAATTTTCTCTAAATTTTCCCTTATAGGCCGAATATGGTCTCATCATCCAAATTTTCCAACTTGATTCAAGCATGAATTCCACTTTTAAAACTCATTTCCAAGCTTCTATAATCATTCCCATATCAAAGTCAATCTAAATTCAACTTCACAACAAAACCCTAACTTTAAACAATTTAGGATTTAGATACTTTCAAGTAGTTTCAAAAATAGTATAAGGTTGGATATGATTCTACAACAACTTCATCAAAAACTAACCTTAACTCATCATATTTAAACATCCCCTTCATCCATCAAGATCACAAAAATAAGGTTTCAAGCAAGGAAAGCATGAACAAATGGTACCAAAAGATAGAGAATTTCATATATATCAACTTCATGTGTCATGCTTTCATCCAAAATCTAACTAAATAAGCTTGAAAATCAAAAATAAAAATTATCCCCTTACCTTAGGATAGTTTCGAGCAAGAGGTAGAAAAGATGAGAAAATTCTTGATTTTTCATTTGTTTATAATTTGGCCATTTGTCATATCTTTTAAAAAAATCCAAAATAAAATCTCTTTTATGATGAAATGACCAAATTTCCTTTTTAATCCAATGCTTCAAAATTTTCCACATGTCCACCTACTCATCCAAGCGTCAAAAATAATCCAAGTAGTTAGTAATTACCAACTCTGCCCTTGAAATTTCCCAAAATTACCATCTTGCCATGTTTCATCCAACGGCTCATATTTAACATGGAAATCTACTTTAAATCCAATGGTCCATGTTAAATCCTACCATTTTAAGACATGGAAAATATATTTTTAACCTTGCCTTACCATCCTTTAAAATATCTTGAATATCCAATTCGATTCGATTATCCGAATATTTTTCTAAACTTTATCGCTTTATAGCAAAAAATACAAACTCTGTACGAAAATTCGAGTAACACGAAAATGTCATTCTTGGGGGTGAACTATTCATTTATGGGACTAAATACATAACTTTTGAAAATTACAATTTAGTCCTTAAACTTTTCCAAAGTTTATACTTTGACCACCAAACTTTCAATATTTTCATTTTGGTCACTAACCAAAATTTTGGAATATTACAATTATCCCTCCTTAGGAAAATTCGTCCTCAAATTTTCCTTACTTGCTTCACAAAGGTACGGACATTGATTTTTCATTGTTTTTTCCGTCTCCCAAGTAGCTTCTTCTACTTTGTGGTTTTCCTACAAGACTTTAACTAGAGGAATCTTCTTGTTCCTTAATTTCTTTGCTCCTCGAGCTAAAATTCTTATGGGTTCTTTATCATAGGTCAGATACGATAGAATCTCAATCTCTTCTGGTGTAATAACATGTAAAGGATCCGATCGATATCTCTGAAGCATGGACACATGAAATACATCATGGACCTTACTCAATTTCGGTGGTAAAGCTAATTGATACGCCACTAGACTAACCTTTTTTAAGATTTCATAAGGACCAATGAATCTTGAACTAAGCTTTCCTTTTCGTCCAAAGCGTAATATCTTTTTCCAGGGTGAAACCTTTAAGAATACTTTATCTCCAACTTCGAACTCAATATCTTTTGTTTTAAGATCTAAATATGACTTTTGTCTGTCAGAAGCAGCCTTGAGATTACCTTGAATTATCTTTACCTTATTCTCCATCTCTTGAACAAGATCTGGTCCAATGATCTTTCGATCCTCCAACTCGAACTAATTCAACGGTGTTCGGCGTTTTCTTCCATATAATGCTTCATAAGGTGCCATCTTTATACTTGATTGATAACTGTTGTTGTAGGCAAATTCAGCTAATAGAAGATATTTTTCCCATGAACCTACAAAATTAATTTTGCATGCTCTGAGCATATCTTTGAGTATCTAAATTGTTCTTTCTGATTGTCCAACTGTTTGAGGATGGAAAGCAGTACTAAAGTGTAGCCAAGTTCCTAATGCTTCATGCAATGCACACCAAAACATTGAAGTGAACCTTGGATCTCTATCAGAAATGATAGACATAGAAACTCCATTCAATCTAACAATTTCCTTAATATATAACTATGCCAACTTGTTCAAGGAGTAATCTGCTCGAACCGGTATAAAATGTGCTGTTTTAGTCAAACGGTCCACAATCACCCAAATCGAATCTTTCTTACTTGGTGTCAATGGTAAACCTGTTACAAAATCCATTGTAACTCTTTCCCATTTCCACTGTGGAATTGAGATCGGTTGTAGCAACCCTGATGGAACTTGATGTTCTGCCTTTACTTGTTGACATGTTAAGCATCTAGCAACAAACTCAGAGATAGCTCGTTTCATGCCAGGCCACCAAAATTGACTCATTATATCTTGATACATTTTATTACCTTTTGGATGCATAGTTAAAGGACTGGTATGTGCCTCTGAAAGTATTTCCCTCTTTAGATCCTCATCTTCAGGAATGTACACACGTCCCCTATAGTATAGGCATCCATTTGATTTTACTTCAAAATCTTTAGATTCACCTTGTTCCACTTGCTTCTTCTTTTCCAAGCATTCTTTATCCTTTGCTTGTAACTTTTTAATCCTTTATATCAAAGTAGACTTGATTTGACTCTCAGCCATTATTGCACCATTTTCCTGTAATTTTAACTGAGTGTTCAATAATCTCAAGGCAAAAAATGTCTTCCGGGCTAAGTGCGTCTACTACCACATTAGCCTTCCCCGAATGATAATCTAGTATTACATCATAGTACTTGATCAATTCTATCCATCTTCTTTGCCTCAAATTAAGCTTCTTTTGAGACAACAAATATTTCAAATTTTTATGATCCGTGAAAATGTAGCACTTTTCACCATATAGGTAGTGACACCAAATCTTCAAAGCGAACACCACTGCCACCAACTCTAAATCATGAGTAGGATAATTCCTCTCATGAGTTTTGAGTTATCGAGAAGCATACGCTACAACCTTGCCTTCTTGCATCAATACACATCCCAAACCATTATGGTATGCATCACTATATATAGTGAAATCCTTCCTGAATTCTGGTTGTACCATAACAGGAGCTTCTGTTAATATCTTCTTCAATTTGTCAAAACTTTCTTGACACTTATCTGTCCAAACAAATGGCACAACTTTCCTTAATAGCTTAGTTATTGGAGCAGCAATCATTGAAAAATCTTTCATGAACCGCCGATAATAACCAGCTAATCCCAAGAAACTTCTCACTTTAGAGACACTTTACATAACTTTCCATTCGAGTATTGCTTGAACCTTCTTAGTATCAACTCAAATTCCTTCCTTAGAAACTATGTGTCCAAGAAAAGCTACTTCAGACAGCCAGAATTCGCACTTTGATAGCTTTACATATAACTTCTTTTCTCGGAGGATCAGAAGAACTACTCGAAGATGAGTATCATGATCCTCTTTGGTTCTTGAATAAACCAGTATATCATCTATGAATACCACCATAAACTGATCCAAATATAGCTGGAATATCCGATTCATCATATCCATAAAAGCTGCCGGTGCATTTGTAAGTCCAAAAGGCATTACTACAAACTCATAATGCCCATATCTAGTTCTGAAAGCTGTCTTTGGTATATCTGCTTCTTTTATCTTCAATTGATGATACCCCGATCAAAGATCAATTTTAGAAAACATCGTTGCTCCTTTAAGATGATCAAAGAGGTCATCAATCCTTGGTAAAGGATATTTGTTCTTCACCGTCACTTTATTAAGTTGACGGTAATCCACACATAACCTCATTGATCCATCCTTCTTTTTTACAAATAAGACTGGAGCTCCCCACGGTGATATACTTGGTCGTATAAAACCATTATCCAAAAATTCTTACAATTGAGCCTTCAGCTCTTTGAGTTCTGTATGAGTCATTCTGTAAGGTGCTATTGATATTGGTGTTGTTCTTGGAAGCACGCCAATACCAAATTCCACCTCTCGATTAGAGGGTAGTCTTGGTAATTTATCTGAAAAAACATCTGAAAATTCCCGCACCGTGGGTATATTTTCCAGATCTATCTTTGTCTCCAAAGTATTTATCACATGAGCTAAATAAGCTTCATACTCACGTGATAGCAACTTTCTAGCAGCTACAGCTGTAATCTCCTTACTTAAATAATTCTGACTTTCGCCCTCAAATATTATTTCCAAACCATCTGGTCCTTTTAAGACTACCCTTTTTAATCGGCATTCAACCATAGCGTCATATGCCGATAGCCAATCCATTACAATAATAACTTCAAACTCTTGGAAAGGCAATTCCATAAGATTGGCTGGAAACTCTCTTCCTTGGATCCTTATAGGACACTTTTTACATATTCGAACTACTTTGGCATTTTGTCCTAGAGGATTAATAGCAACCACCACACTAGAAATTGATTCTACTAGAATATTTCTTTCAAATATTACTTTAGAATTAATATACAAATGGGTAGAACCTGGATCAATTGATGCAAAAATAGATCTGCCAAAGAGTTCGATCATACCTGCTACAATCTTCGAATCATCACGATCATGAGCAGTCTTGATATTGTATACTCGAGCAGCACCCTTGTCTTCTCGACCGTGTATAGGCATAGATACTCCTGATTGACCACCTTTATTTCCTATGTTCTTCTGAGGCGCTGCAACTGATCGATCAGAGTGAAGCTCTGGACACTCCCTTTTGAAATGACCGACTTGTTCACAATGATAACATTCTCCACCAGCAAACCAGCATTGACCAGAATGCCTCTTTCCACAATGTTCACATTTTAGAGGAGGACGAAATATGGATCTCCGAGTACCCGCAGTAACAGTCTGAGTTTGTTTTGATTTCCCCTCTAAATACCCTTTTTAGCAGAAGAAGCTGATGTTGCTTGGCTTTGCTGTGGAAAACCTTTACTGCGTTTAAATGATGACGTAGTAAAAGAACTTTCGAATCTTTTTCCTGACTGGACCTGTTTTCCCGCTTTTTCCTTAAGGTCCACCTTCTCCACAGCTTTTGCTCGATTCACCGCCTCTTGAAAAATGATAAAGTTGCGGGAAACCAATACCCTTTTATACTAAGAATCCAACCCAGCTATGAATTTATCGATCCTGGATTTTTTAGTTGGAAGAAATTCTTCTGCAAATCGGCTCAGCCTATTGAATTCACATTTATATTCATAGACTATCTTGCCTGATTGCTTCAAATCCAGGAACTGCGGCCTCATTTTTTCAATGAACAAGTCCCAATATACTTTTCTTTGAATTCTTTCAGGAAAAATTCCCATGTAATTTGTTCTGGCGGAACTCGTGCAGTGACTACATTCCACTACACGCTCGCTTGTTCTATTAGAAGAGATACTACTCCTTCCATCTTTCCTTGATCATCGCAAGGAATCCTTTAAATTCTGGTGCTTTCATTTTCCTTAATTCATTTGGAACTGATATTGCTGCTCTCTGATTTATAATAGCATCCGATGCCTAAAGAAATAAGCGTTGATCTTGCACAGGCATATTTCTTTGTTCCTGAGCCAATGGCTCTACATTTTGCTACCCCTGAGGTAGATTTTGATTCACCTTATTACTTCCACTCTGAGCAGGCATATCTTGCTCAAATGCCCGACGATATTCCTGATGATCTGACATCTGTTAATGTCACAATCATCCCTTATAAGTAAGGAATAACAATACTAATTACTAGGCATCCGATTATATTAATACAAATGTCAGTAATCTTGACATCCTAAAGGCGTGTATATAATTTTGACTATCTATATACCTGATTTATGTCCAGCACTGGCTAAACTTGTAGCTCTGATACCAATAAATGTAACACCTTAACCAATATTTCATATTAAATACTAATTAGAGTATCACATAATAATATAATTTTTTTCGCGTAAAAATCATATTTTAAATTTTTATCCCATCTAAGTAAGTCTGATTTTAGGCAGCAATTTAACAATTCTTTTCTATAAAATATAAGGAACATAACTGCCTAAAAACTGTCTGAAATAAAAATTTACTCGATTGCTCTATTTACCCTTATCTAGTTAATACCCGATTTAAAATTTAATATATCTACTAATCATCCAGTAAAAATATTAACTAGTTTATAAGTTATTACAAACCATATAAAACTAGTATATAACCGATTAACTTTAACATATACATGCCATCTACAAATTTCAAAACACATCAAAAGATGTTATTACTGATACCATTTTTATATTCCGGGTAGGTAGGATGCTCGCTCCTTACTTAGATTTCTGCCTTTTACCTACGCATGAAAACCATCACACGCTAAATATATACTTAGTGAGTCAATAATAATGTCTAGTGCAATATAATATAATTAATAACATGTAACCGTATTCATGCATTTCGAATCACAAGATATGTCTTACCATTATTTAATAAAGTATCAACATAATATAACCGGATATAATTTCTTACCAATATACTTGTCGTAATTTTAAGAGTGTATAAACTCTCTAACCCGTTTATCGATTATTTACCGATTTCATTGCCCAAATATAAACCAATGAGGACCCAGGGTACTCGAGTCAAAGATGCACCAAAGTGCTAACCCGAACGTTTATAAGGTCGTGCTAACCATACACTAAGTGTTCTTTATATACACTATAGTGCTATCCCGGATACACGAATATGCAGCGTGCTACTAGACTATATGGCATGCCAACTTTACCCTGTCTCTCAATTGACTTATTTGGGCATAATTTCTATATTTATTCCATCCATGGCAATGTATATCAATATAATTGAACATTGGGCAGTTCTTACCCGAAATAACATTCATAGTATACCATTATATAAAACTAGTGATCCATGCATTAATAATTCAACCTTTGACATATTTAAAATATTTCAAATATATGATCAATGGCATAAATATCATGCCAATATATAACCAGTTAGACTTATCGCAAGTCTTACCAATGATGTATAAAACATCCATGTATCATGTTATGTATGCATTGCACTCACCTGATGCCTCACTAGAAATCGTACTGTCGATTTAACCTTATTCTTGAACTTTTTCCTTATTTTTAGACTTTCTTGTAGTACGATCTTGATCACGGTCACGATCTATAAAATCATCATTTACCGAATACATACATTTCAAAGCGTATGTTAGTATCATTCTAACATAAACATATATGTAGGAATAAAATTCCTAAAAATCCTTCACTATCCATATCCATCACAAATTCACAAAACAATCTCAAATTTCACAAAATAACTATAAAATGAATTCTTTTATTATTCACATCAATTTTCCAAATTATTCAAAATGGTCCCTTGCCATTAAACTTCAAATTCAAACATTAAACAACATATTTAAGTATTCCAAGAATAATTTCAAGCCTAACACATCAATTTCTAACCAATTTCCCTTTCAATCCCATATTTTCCTTAATTTACTATTTGGTCCTCAACACTTAGCAAATTTCTCAAAATGATCCAATTGAATCTTCTAACATTAATTTTCAACATAATACATCTGCTTTCCAACATTTGCATCTTAATCCCTCAATTTCTTAAGGTATACAAAAAGGTCCTTAGAACTTAACAAAGTTCCAAATAACATTCTAAGCCTTGTAAAATCATTCTCACATCATTTCTAGCCTTAGGAAATTTTCCCATAATTTTATCTAAATTTTCCCTTATTGGCCGAATATGAAGGGTCTCCTCATCCAAATTTTGCAACTTGATTCAAGCATGAATTCCACTTCTAAACCTCATTTCCAAGCTTCTATAATCATTCCCATATCAAAATCAATCTAAATTCAACTTCACAACAAAATCCTAACTTTAAACAATTTAGGATTTAGATAATTTCAAGTAGTTTCAAAAATAGTATAAGGTTGGATATGATTCTACAACAACAACTTCATCAAAAACTAACCTTAACTCATCATATTTAAACATCCCCTTCATCCATCAAGATCACAAAAATAAGGTTTCAAGCAAGGAAAGCATGAACAAATGGTACCAAAAGATAGAGAATTTCATGTAGATCAACTTCATGTTTCATGCTTTCATCCAAAATCTAACCAAATAAGCTTGAAAATCAAAAATAAAAATTGTCCCCTTACCTTAGGAGAGTTTCGAATAAGAGGTAGAAAAGATGAGAAAATTCTTGATTTTTCATTTGTTTATAATTTGGCCATTTGTCATATCTTTTAAAAAATCCAAAATAAAATCTCTTTTATGATGAAATAACCAAATTGCCCTTTTAATCCAATGCTTCAAATTTTTCCACATGTCTACCTACTCATCCAGGGGTCAAAAATAATCCAAGTAGTTAGTGATTACTAACTCTGCCCTTGAAATTTCCCAAAATTACCATCTTGCCATTTTTCATCCAACGGCTCATATTTACCATGGAAATCTACTTTAAATCCAATGGTCCATGTTAAATCCTACTATTTTAAGGCATGGAAATGACATTTTTAACCTTGACAAAAATACAAACTCCGTAGGAAAAATCCGAGTAACACGAAAACGTCATTCTTGGGGGTGAACTACTCATTTACGGGACTAAAATACATAACTTTTGAAAATTACAATTTAGTCTCTGAACTTTTCCAAAGTTTATACTTTGACCACCAAACTTTCAAAATTTTCATTTTGGTCACTAACCAAAAATTTGGAATATTGCAAAAAGCTAAGTTGATATTCAATTATAAATGAAATATATATTAAATATAATTTGTTAAAAACCATGTTGTGATAACACCCCATTGTAAACAATGGAACATCATCCAAATTTGGATTTTAAAATTACATTTAATATACATTTAGTTACTACAATTGTCTATCCTATTTAATTATTGGATCCTAATTAGAGAACCTAAACTGAAAGCTCTAATAATTAATATCTAAGTATATTTAATTATCTAACATATAATCTTATATGCTCAATTTAAAACATGCATCACACATATAAATTAATGGCATTTAATTAAATTAAACAAATAAATAATGACCAAATTGAAATCAAATTGAAACACAAAGCCAATTTTATTAATTCTAGTGACTAAACTGGACTAGTACAAAATTTAATGCCTAATTACAAAACCCAGTGACCCAATCGAAACTATGCAAACCTAAGGGGAATAATTAAAAGGGATGGGGACTAAATTGGGAGAATTACAAAGTTTGGGCTTGATTCAAAGAGAATTAGAGACCAAATTGAATGAAACTTTGGGCCAAAACCAGAGAATATCCGAATGAAAGTGTGTGGATCTAATGGCCTGACCCAAATTTGCTTCGCGGCTCTCCCAAACCCGGTACCAAAACGGTGCCGTTTGGGAAGGACTATAAAAGCCCCTGAACCGAGCCAACTCGGTCATTTGAGCATTCCTCACTCTCTCTCCTCTTACACACTCTCTCTCAATTCTCTGTTCATAAACACGTTCCAACCCAAAAAAATCACCCAAAATGGATCAAAAATCCATTTTTTCCTTGGTGTTCATCATCGTTCATCAAGAACGTGATGAACACTTGAGACGCCAACCACTCTCCGCCATGGTCACCACCCACGGATCTTCTACCACCACCATTCGGTCACCATTGGGTGTTCGCCGACAGCCAGGGTTCGAACCCCGACTACCGCAGGCGATCGCCGACTGTCTAGGGTGATTTCCAACAACTGTCTGCTGCCATAACCAAAACCCTAATATCCCAAAAAAATCAATTTTCAACCCTAGAGCCCTAGATCTACCCAGATTTGATAGGATCCCTTTCTTCCCTGACCTAGGCTACCCGTAAACCCAACCCTCTTTAACTCTGACCGCTCTTAAAAACAATTTCGGCCACCAAAACAGATATGCACTGATCACTTTATTCTATTTCTATTTTTTTATTTCAGACTAATATTTGTCTATTTTTACATGAATTAAAGATATGAAGAGAATTTTACCACGAATACGGTAGCCATGGTGGTTTCGGCGTCTTTTCAGGTGACGGTGTTGTTTCACCGGCTACGGGTAAGCTTTTCGGTGACCGTTTGTGCTCCAGGCGATTAGGCTTCAGATGGTAAAATTATAGAAATGCCCTTTCTTTATCTTTCTTCATATTTATTGTTACTATTTATCATTTTAGTTAATTAATGACTAATTATTAGCCCCTGACACTCTCTCTCCTCCTATTTATAGGATAATAGAGGGTGATGTATGCAGAGAAAGCTGGCAAAGGCAAAAAGCACACGATCTGTGTGCAATCATGTTGACAAATGTCATTGCTCCATGTGGCACAGAATAGGAAGGAAATGGGATATCCAATTAATTTGTGTTTGTTGTGCTGGATGTGGGTTGTAAATGAACTATAATTGAGCTAGTTTGGGAGGGAAAAACTGTAAATTCGTCTTTTGGATTTGTATTTGGGTCTTTAATGTGTAATGGATATTTGGGCATGTAAATGGACATTTATTGGATATTTGGACATTTATTTGGGCTATTTATTTATTATTTATTTATCTATTGGCCTTATTTATTTAATATATGAGTACCCCAGACAAAATACGGATATTACAACTGCCCTTTTTTGCTCATTGCTGTGGAACAGGAATTGGGCAAAGACTGAAAAGACATGGATTTTTTTCAGATCCATTGGCCAACTTCTAAACTACTAAAGCTTGAAGTTGTTCTTCTCATTTCAAAATTCTTCAAACTTCTGCCAAACTGTGGAATCTGAAGTTGTTCTTCTTATTATGAAATTCTTCATCATCCAAGGCTCGAAATTGCTCCTGACATTCTTCATCTCTTGAGGTTTAAAGCTATTCTTCTCATTATGAATTTCTTCATCCCTCTGTCAAACAATCCATCTTTCTGCAAAGGTGTCGAACAAGCGAACTCTTCTTATTATGAACTCCTTATCCTTTTATCTAGGTTAACCATAAAGTCTGAACTAGTTCTTCTCATTATGAACACATTCATTCCTCTTGGTCATGCCGATCTACCTCCCTACATAGGTATCGAACAAGTGAGCTCTTCTCATTAGGAACTCCTCGTTCTTCTTGAAACCATTAATCTGCCTCTCTATAAAGGTGTTGAATAAGCAAGCTCTTCTCATTATGAACTTCTCATTCTTTCAAAAAGATGAACACTTCTCATTATGAGCTCTTCATTCTTTGTTGGATGAACTCTTCTCATTAGGAGCTCTACGGCGAATTCTTCTCATTAGGAATTCTTCATTCTTTGTTGGGTGAATTCTTCTCATTAGGAATTATGGGACGAACTCTTCTCATTAGGAGCTCTACGATGAATTCTTCTTATTAGAAATTCTAGGGTGAACTCTTCTAATTAGGAATTCTCCTTATTCTTCAGCAAATGAACCCTTCTCATTACGAGCTCTTCGATCTTTCTTGGTGAGTTCTTATTATTATGAACTCTGAATTCTTTGCTGGTTGAGCTCCAGATTCTAGAAATGTTGATTCTCCTCTCCTCTAGGGAACAACTAATCTTGCAAAAAGAAACATCATCAATTAGTTCAAATTCAATCTGAAATAACATGAAATATTTTCAAATTCTCACTTGAAACACTAAATTCTTTAATGTCATTGCTTTTATCTAAGGTGTCTTGATCTTTCTATCTAAAACTCATATGGGATCTCATCTCTTGTTTCTCTTTCTCCATTGATCAATTTTCCTATGCTTGGAATGTATGTGGCTAATTAAACCGAACATCTTCCTTATATGCACATTGCTGATCTATCTGCCTTTCGATCAAGCAGCATGGATTTTTCTTTCCTTTTTTCTTTTTCTTTTTCTTTTTCTGTTCTTTCTTTTTTAGTTCTTTTTCGTCCTCTTTTTTCTTTTCCTTTTTCATTTTTTCTTTTAAACTTTTCTTCTTCTTTTCTCATTTTCTTTTCTTTTTCTTGTTTTTTTTTCTTTTCTCTCTTTTTTCTTTTTTGTTTTGGAAACTAAGGACCCAAAGGATTAATATTTTGCTGATATCATGCCCTACGGTTTTATTGTGACAACATTCAGAAAGTTCTCATCATTTCTGAAGGTATCGGCCCGAAGGACTTAACATCATGCCTGAAGAACTTATTGATGACCCGAAGGATTTAGAATCGTAATACACTTCCTTTCCTGTGCAAATAATAACATCGCTCCTAAAGGTGATGGCTCGAAGGACTTAACATCATGCCAGAAGGACTTATTGATGACCCGAAGGATTTAGAATTGTAATGCACTTCCTTTCCTATGCAAATAACTAGAAAATCTTTGTTGAGACCCGTCTCTACAAACGGGTTAAAATCTTTCTGAGATCTGCCTCTTTAAACGGGTTGAAATCTTTGCTAAAATCTGCCTCTTTAAACGGATTAAAATCTTTGCCGAGATCTGCCTCTTCAAATGAATTGAAATCTTTGCTGAAATCTGCCTCTACAAGCAGAATGTCTTGCCGAAATCCACCTCTGTAAGCGGAATATTCGTTGAAATCTGTCTCTACAAACAGAATATTTTAGAAAAATTCGCCTCTATAAACAGAATGTCTTAGGATCTGCATTGGATCTTTTCTTCACGGTCTCTATTCATTCCTTGCTTATCTACATCTGCAAACAGAAAATCACGAATTCATATATTTGTTTTCTCACAAACACAACTGAAACCTTTGCTATATCTATTTCTCTAAAATCTATGCTCGCTCTTTGTTGAATTTTCCTTCGAGATTTCTGTTCATTCTTTGTTGGATCTTCCTCTTCAAGATCTTTACTCATTCTTAACTGGACCTTTTCTCTGAGATCTCCGCTCGTTCTTGCTTGGATCTACTTTTTCAAAACTCAAAGCTGTAAATTGATTCCTGTCTTTCCTTGATTAAATTTGTAAACTCCTGCCAAAATATGCAAAAATGCTTTGAATGTATAAATTAGCATGCTCCTTATGGATGCCTATCAGTATGATGTACTTGATGATCACTTGGGTAAACTTTCATTTTCAGGAAGCTCCAAATTTCTTCGCTTCGACTTTCATTAAAACATATTCTACCAGCACCGTAACCCATCTCACACTCAGGTTCAATCTTCAAGATCTCTGCATCATTTGCTCTAAAGCGCCTTTTCAGGTTTCCACTTTAGTTTTTTTCTTTTTTTCTTTTCTTCTCAAGGCACCCTTTCGAGTTTTCACCTCGGTTTTCTCTTTTTTCTTTTTCCTTTTTTTGTAACAATGTTTTTTTTCTTTTTCGTTCTGATGGAACTTTCTTTGCCTTCATGGATGAAGCACATGGGCCCTTTTTGCTGCATCTCACCATGTATTTCTCACAATTTGGATACCGGGGATCACTCTTTTCTTAGAAAGCTGCTCTTGCTATATCTTTATTCAGCTTCTTTGACAAAATTCTTCCTCATAACTCTAAAAGAGATCACAATTCACTGTTGCATTAGCCTGCAGATTTTGTCTATCTGCATGACAATATTTTTTCTACACCGTTGCCCCTCTCCGGCTTGACTTTGACTACTATCTTTGCTCACATTCACCTTACTTTCTTTGCTTTTGAATAGCAAAAAACCTTCAACTGGTTAATCTGGCTACATCTTTGTCTCCAAAAGAGGGCTCATGTTCTCTCTTTTTGCCCCAGAATTACTTGTGTTATTTCCTTGCAGCTTTGTTTGAATGTTACTGACACCCGAAATTGTGTCTTTTCCTCGTCATACTTTCCATCATTAAACAAGTACTGAGGCTACCTCATGTTCTGCCTACACTTAAAGGGTTAGTACATCATAGTGATACCCACGAAATCCGTTGCTTTTCTTGTATCTAATCAATTTATCTGCAAGATTCTTGTTGAAAAGATAAGTGAATGGCTCATAGTATTATTTTACTAGATTTGAGAAATTGGAATAATTTAATAAGTCATGGCAAACATGAGGAAACAAAAAAATCAAGATTAGGCCCACTAAATATCAAGTGTAACAGAACCTTTGAACCAAATTGCAAAGATCAACTCCAATGTGACCTCTTCCAAATTATTAAACCTTTGGGGGGAACAATTCCCGTATACCTAATTCTATCCCATTTAAGGTGTCACTCTTTATCTCACTAACTCACCATACCCAATCCATCCCTTTTTTCTAATCTCGATCAAGCATTAGAAGTCTAGAAGTCCTTGAAGAAAGGTTAACCCTAATAAGTGGGAGGTATTCTGAAGACAAACTTAACTTGCTCTAATGCTCGTATATGGTCAAAATGGCCTTTTGAGGCCTGTAACGTAGGCCATGGCTTACGGCTACCAAAGAAATGATATATAGGCTCAAATAAATATTTAAGGGTGATGAAACCAATGATCATTTCTTCCAAGTGAAATATCATTTTTGCACTGATCTGAACATGTTCAGATAAAATGCTATTTTCTTTTCTTTTCTTTTTCTTCTTTTTTACTCTTTCTTTTTTATTGATCACTCTAGGCTACCCATTTCTGGGTTTTCACCCTAGAGTTTATTTCCTCCTTGAAATCAATCTTCCACTACTCCTTTACATAAATGCTTGTTAAATGAAAGATCTCACATATATGTATTGCTTTTCTTTTGCACTTTCCTACTTTAGTTCTTCCTTCAGTTGCTTCAACTTAATTCTGCTGACTTTTTGAACACAATCTCACATTGTTTCTTTTTCTTTTCTTCTTTCTTTCTTTTTTCTTCTTTCTTTCTTTTTTTGACTAAATTCATAGTATCCTTCTTCATTCATCCTGCCTTTCTGGATTTTGTGCTTGATATATTCACTTTTGTTCTTTTTGTCCATGATTCACAAGGCATTACTATCATAGGATGATCAAAACCAAAGACCTTTCACTTGCAAATAAACTTTCGTCTTCTTTGCCCCCATTGTAGGGGCGATCCTTGGTTTGGGTTAAATCCAAAGAAAATCTTCAAGCTCAAAGGGAACAACAAATGATATTTTTCTTATTTTCTTTCTTTGTGAAGGGAGATTAAGGAATGCCAAATGTCCTCCCATACTTGGATATCTTCGAAGAAAAGCAGTCTTCAGGTGGAAGATGTTTTGGGTTATCACTTCATTCAAAGACCTTAGCTGATGATTCCTGAACACTCATTAATGTCTTCCCGTTAGCTTAAATATAATAGAAGAGAGTCACATTTTTTATGTTAATCTCTGAATTTGATTCAAGGTTACTCTTACAATTAATATCCAGAACCTGAGAAAAATGTTAGTGAAGATATATGCATATATGTATGGGAGAACAAAATTAACCCATAAAAAAGAATGAATGAAATACTAAAAGAATCAAAGAATGCAAAATGTTTGCCATTTGATAAACATATAGGAAGCAAGCATCATAAGAAAATAAATTGAAATAGCCTCCCTTACAAAGGACCTTCAATGCTCGCGGGCAAAAACGATTGGGATGATTCAGGGTATTACTCTGTAACGGTCCTAAAATTACAGACGAATCTCCTGTAGTTCACTATTGGCCATTAATCAAGGAACACCTGAATTAATTTTGGTCACTCCGCTTCTATCGTCAATTCTTTATTTTCTTCACCATTACAAAGACATGCCCATTCTTGCTCATGCTCTGACGCTCTTACTATTTTTGAACAGATTTTTTAACTCTTTAGTGATCAAATTCCGCAATGTCACTCCACTGGTCTCTTGCCATATTGAGTTTAGCCTTCCTTTATTATTTAGGGAAAACAAATGCTACAAGTACTTGGATATTTTAAGTTCCTGAACTTTTATCAAGTTTATCTTTAATTTTACAGAACCGCCAAAACTCCGTGGCCAAACCTGCTAAGTCCGTGAACTGGCAATTTTTTCTGAATAAAGCAATACCAAGTGAAGATGATTGCCCTATACTCAATCATATCCTATCCATGAGTGGTCGAACATTTGTAACCATTGCCTTACATTTTGAAATCATCTCTGAAGCAATATAAAAGAATCTTTGAGCTTGAAGTAACAGAGTTGATTTCATATACTACTTCCAAAATAATTCTTCCAAGATGTACCCCCTTGATACATAAACATGAATGAGACAGGTTTCAAAACTTCAGACAATCTTTGAAGCATTCATTATGGATCTCTGACTAACCAACTTCTTGATTTCCTCCATTAAGGTCCTACACTTCTTGGTAGCACATCCTGGTTCCCTATATGAAACTTGCGAATATTATCAGGATCATAACTATAGGCAGATAGGCTTGACATCTCCTTCACCGGCCTAAGGGTAAAATGAGTCTGAAATGGGCACTCAAAATTTGCATTTGTCTGAGTAGCCTTCCATGATAGACCTAGTGAGTCAAGTGACCATTTCTTCTTACGACCTCATGGAGTCCGATCATTGCATTCATTCACTTCTTTCTCTCTTTTCACTTGACATTTTCAGCACTTGTTTTCTGAGCATTCCAATTGCATTTTCTCCAATCAGGGTACTACTTTTTAAGTTACATATCTTAATAGTTGATCTTCAGTGTTAACTTCCAAAATCTCCCACTTCAGAAAGTTTTGAATTTGCAGCTTGAAAATGTAACAATCCTCAATGTCTCAATCATAACTCAGAATAGTCTTGATATTGTAAAAACTTAATTAATGGGGCTTTGATAATTTCTCATGATGCGGTGAAGCTTCAAGCAGTTTGAAATATATCTCTCAATAATAAACATGAATGAGATCCATTTTGAATTTTGACTTTCCACTGACAAGAGCATCTAATCTTGGAGCATTCTTTGGTGAAGAAAATATTGCAGAAAAGATACCAAAATATTCACAAAAGTTTGTCATAACTTCTGTCCTTTCTCTTTTATTTCAACTCTTCCAACAAATAATAATCTCTGATTGAACCAAGTTCTTTACCTCCAGAACATAAATACCCAGTCCCTGATGAGACCAAAAACTTCAACGGGCCATTATTTGAAAGTGATTTTGGATAGGGTAGAGCCGTAAATCTGAACATTACATTGGACAAGAATAATTGACTCCTTTTCTAACTGAACTCTTCAGCTTCTTTGTCTCGCATCTGTATTATGCTCCTCTTGCACAAACTACAATCCTTAACTACCCTTGACACTCATCTCTTTAGAGAAAGACTCTTTTGCCCAACATCTCTGTTAAGATCATTACATTTTCTGACTATCACCGAACCATTGATCGGCAAAACTTTTGGCCATATTCTCGAATTTATCTTCATCCAGTCTTGTTATGTATGTTCACTAGACTTCTTTCATTTTAGCATTTTCAAAATTCACCAATGCCTCTAAATCAACCTTTTCAATGTTCTCTTCATCATCCAAACTCAAAGCTTCTAGATTCTTTACAGATGCTCTCGGCTATATTGATCTGAACTTACTCATCTTTTTATTTTGCTTTTTATTTCCATCTTTTTCTCTTTTTTTGCTTCTTCTTTTTTGACTTTTTTCTCTTTTTTCTTTTCTTTTCCTTCTTTTTTTGACTCTCTTTTTTTGTTTTGACTCTCTTTTTTTACATGAAGAGTCCTTTCAGACTAAACCCTTATGCTAGATGAGTTTTTGTCTTGATTACCCATGTCGATATTTCATCTAGAACCTCTCCTTTCTTGACCTTTCTTATTCCAAACAAAATGATGGCTCGTATTCCATCTCATTCTTAGACTGATCAACCTTTTTCTTCATTCGATCCAAGTGTCCCTCAACCACCTTTGAGACTGTTCAACCTTAACAGATTTGTTGTACATGCTTTTCAAAATGCAATGTTACTTAAAAATACAATATTTTAAACAAAAGTTCAATTTTTATTTCTTGGTATTCAACCTTAATATATTGCCTTTTCTTGGTATTCGACCTTAATATATTGCCTTTTCTTGGTATTCAAGAATTAGTCATTAGAATAACGCCCATCTAACCAAAAGGTCAAATACCAAGAAAAGGCAATATATTCACTAGCTTCAGCTCCTTTGGTTGATTACTTTGTTCAACCTCTGAATCAACGTCTACCCTAGCTAGGTGTCAATATCAAAATGTTGTTGTAGATTCGCGACTTAATCGAGCACAGTCTGTACATGTCAGACGACTCCCCGCACTTGGTTCATAAAGTTAATCATTTCACAACTTTGTTTATCGATTATCTGGATTTCTACCTCGGCTTGATTTTCAATATTTATCCTTCATTGTGATACCTCTTCGAAACTTACAAACTAGTTTTTCAAACGTCGTACTACTTTTTCTAATTCTGTCATTTTCCTCAGCTCTTTATTTTTATTAAAGATCAACATTTTCCTTAATTATGGTATCCTTCAGTGAATTTCATCATTTGGGAAACTTGGATATCGCCCTTGAGTTCAAAGTTTCTCTTTCACCTCGAGTTCTTTCTTGTCAACAACAGCCCTTGAATGCCTCTTCAATTTATTCGTCTCGAATGCCCCTTCAATTTATGCATCCTCTATCCTTACTCTGGTTATCACCGTTTTTCAGATACTGCGCCTTGTTTATCTCTATAACTACCTTTGACCTTATTTTGAACCCTGAACTGTTGTTGAGTCTTGTATAAACCTTATCCTTTTGACCATTGGAGCAGTGTAGGAAAGCCTCGTATTTCTCTATTGTTGGTGTTACGTGTATCTTCCCGAAAGGCGAACAATTATACCGGGCTTCATAAAAAGGTCATGGTCTTAAACAATTCTTGACCCATTCGAATGTCTAATAACAACACTATAACTCAGAAATCTTGTTGTAGATGACTCTTCATATCCCACCCTATAGTTCTCAAATTAAAGTTGTTTCTGGAAAACTTTCATTATGCTCAGAAATATCTAGTACAACTTTGCATTAATGACACCTGGCCTCCACGCATATTGTTTTCGTTCTTGTATTGAGACGTCTCGAATCCAGTCCACAGTGACATATTATCCTCCGCTTGTCTATCAGACCCTTCAGCTCTTATGACCACTACCTACTCGACTAATCCTCAAACCGATACCTCTCATGAATGCAACGTGATGCAACATTTATCGAACACACCCACACACAAAAAAACAAAAATTGTGTCAGTATGGTGAATTAATAATGTAAGCAAAAATAATTGTTATAGAAAAAAATAATTTATATTGCATAAAATTAACTAGAGAACAGTTTATCTTGCACACAAGAATAACCAGAGAAGTGTATTCAAATCAGCAGCACCTGTCCTAAGTCCATGTCTAGCTCTAGTTGGGTAGGTTTCTATTACAGCATGTACGTTTCGATCTAGACTTTGAGTACCCGAACTCTCGTTACCGTACTACAGTAAGACATCGATTTGAGAGTATACGGCTCCTTATAGCGGAGGTGTAACCTCACGGTGTATAAGGTTGGTATACTGGAAGGGGGACAAAGTTCCGATTACGGAGTTGAATAACTCACGTAAGATCATGCCTTACTCCCACTTAAGGGTGAAAAGCCCGAGTAGAAAGCTTATGCATGAATGACAATTTATATCACACAAGAAAAATCTATCTGCATTTTTCCTAAAAATTCATGCAATAATTATGGAAAAATTAAATTCAAATTACTGTCCTAAAATGTCAAAATGCCACGTGGAATTAATTAGGCGTGACTCTCAGTTTTTTTTTTAAAAAATCCCAGCGGAGTTGCCAAGCTGTCGCGACCATTTTTGAAATCGGGTGTGTAAAAATAGCCTGACGATCGATCTTTTGGAAAATTAGGGGTTTCTGGCCATTTTTAATTTGATCTTGAAAATTTAGGGTTTTCGTATTAAATTGGATTTTCCTTTATTTATCCTTTAAAAACATTTTTGAGTCGCCACCGATCACTTCGAGGTAGATCGGATGCCGGAAAAACAAAACAGAGATTATGTCTTAAAAATTGGGTTCGGGAGTCGGTTACGTGTGGCGAAGGATTAGCACCCCACAAACGCCCATTATCGGTACCTTAATTTTACGTGGCATTTTGGCATTTCGAATAATTATTTGAATTTAATTTATCCCATAATTATTAATTGAATTTAAATTCCAAATGCAAATATCCTTTTATAAGGAAATTCATTTTGTTCGAATATGAAATTAAAAGCACTTCGTTAAGTGGCACCCCTATTCATATTTTAAAATGAATTTCCAACATAAAAGGTTTTTAATGAATGTCATTTTCTTGTCTTGTTCATTTTAAGTGCTATCCTAAAAAGGTACTAATTAAATAATTATTTATACTATGAATATTAATTAATTTAATGGATTTTATGAGAAAATGTCAATTGCTTGAACACCTTCCATATATTTAAAGCCCTTAAGTTAATCATATTCCTAATTAATTAATCCTTCTAATTAATTAAAGTTGTAGTCCTAAATAAAGCTCTAATCAATTAATTAAGTCAATATTATAAGTGAAAATGTATATTAAATATACACCTTTAAAACCAATGTTGAGATAACACCCCATTGTAAACAATTGAACACCATCCAAATTTGAGCCCCAAAGATTCTATTTAATATACATTTATTTAACTACAATGTATCCTAATTAGTTGTTTAATTTTAATTAAAAGCTAATTTGATATTCAATTATAAATGAAATATATATTAAATATAATTTGTTAAAATCCATGTTGTGATAATACCCATTGTAAACAATAGAACATCATCCAAATTTGGATTTTAAAATTACATTTAATATACATTTAGTTACTACAATTGTCTATCCTATTTAGTTGTTGAATCCTAATTAGAGAACCTAAACTAAAGGCTCTAATAATTAATATCTAAGTATATTTAATTATCTAACATATAATCTTATATGCTCAATTTAAAACATGCATCACACATATAAATTAATGACATTTAATTAAATTAAACAAATAAATAATGACCAAATTGAAATCAAATTGAAACACATAGCCAATTTTATTAATTCAAAGTGAATTAGGGACCAAATTGAATGAAGGGCCAAACTTTGGGCCAAAACCAGAGAAGATCCGAATGAAAGTGGGCAGATCTAATGGCCCGACCCGAATTTGCTTCGCGGGTCTCCCAAACCCAGTACCAAAATGGTGCCGTTTGGGAAGGACTATAAAAGCCCCTGAACCGAGCTAACTCATTCATTTGAGCATTCCTCACTTTCTCTCCTCTTACTCACTCTCTCCCAATTCTTTGTTCATAAACACGTTCTAGCCCAGAAAATACCCAAAATGGATCAAAAATCCATTTTTTGCTTGGTGTTCATCATCATTCATCAAGAACGTGATGAACACTTGAGACGTCGGCAACTCTCCGCCATGGTCACCACCCACAGATCTTCTACCACCACCATTCGGTCATACTTGGGTGTTCGCCGGCAGCCAGGGTTCGAACCCCGGCCACCGCAGGCGATCGTCGGCGGCCCTAGGGCGATTTTCAGCAAACGTCGACCACCGTAACCAAAACCCTAATATCCTAAAAAATCCGATTTTCAACCCTAGAGCCCTAGATCTACCTAGATCCGATAGGATCCCCTTCTTCCCCGACCTAGGCTACCCGTAAACCCAACCCTCTTCAACTCCGAACGCTTTTAAAAACAATTTCGGCCCCCAAAACAGATATGCACTGATCACTTTATTCCATTTCTATTTTTTTATTTCGGACTAATATTTGTCTATTTTTGCATAAATTAAAGATACGAAGAGAATTTTACCACGAATACGGTAGCCATGGTGGTTCCGGCATCTTTTCGGATGACAGTGCAGTTTTACTAGCGACGGATGAGCATTTCGGCTACCGTTCGTGCTCCAGATAATTTGGCTTTAGATGGTAAAATTCCTGAAATGTCCTTTCTCTCTCTTTCTTTATATTTATTATTACTATTTATTATTTTAGTTAATTAATGACTAATTATTAGCCCCTAACACCTCTATCCTCCTATTTATAGGATAATGAAGGGTGACGTAAGCGAAGCCAGCTGGCAAAGGCAGAAAGCACACGATCCGTGTGCAATCCATATTAACCAATGTCATTGCACCATGTGGCACAGAATAGGCAGGAAAATGGGATATCCAATTAATTTGTGTTTGCTGGGCTGGATGTGGGTTGTAAAAGAACTGTAATTGAGCTAGTTTAGGCGGGAAAAACTGTGAATTGGGCTTTTGGATATGTATTTGGGCCTTTAATGTGTAATGGACATTTGGGCATGTAAATGGACATTTATTGGATATTTGGATATTTATTTGGGCTATTTATTTATTATTTATTTATCTATTAGCCTTATTTATTTAATATACGAGTACCCCGGACAAAATACGGGTATTACAATATGTTTTGAAATGTATTTAGGAAGACTTGCGAAAAGTCAACCTATATGATTTATCGAATTGATAATATTGATTTTCATATGAAATATGATATTTTCACAGGCATAAAGTAAAGGTTTGGTACATGGTGGGGTATGAAATGCCCTAATGTGTTTTGTTTATGATAATTTTATTATCATATATCAATGATATGTTATAGAATGATTTATGGTATAATAGAGTATGAACTACTCCATTATTTTGATTTATCGATGATGAGTTATTTACCATCTACAGAATGATATATTGCAAAGGTAATGATATTGTTTTATTGCCCAAGATTACCATTGAGAGCTACAGTATAGTGGCATGCCATAGAGTCTAGCAGCTGCGCTCGACACTTTATTTGTCTAGTGATTATTGACACTTTATGTGTCTAGTTATTATCGACACTTTATGTGTCTAGCGATTATTGACACTTTATGTGTCTAGTGATTATCGACCTTTATGAACTATTGATTATCAACCTTTATGGCCTAGTGTTTATCGGTCTTTATGGCCTAGTAGTCTGGGACTACACAACTCGCATACTTATTTTCTCTCACATATATGTCTTGGGCTAGGGAAAAGGACTTTTACAAAATGATTTTTTAATATTATTCAATCTTGCTATAAAACAATATTGATTTAAAATGAATTTTAATAAGAATTGTCTATACTATGTTTTTAAAGTTGATTATATATTGATTTTATGATTACATTATAATCTCTCACTAAGTTCATACTTAGTGTGTGTTTTGCATGTGCACACGTAGGATTATACGGTTCAGTTTGTAAGGAGTGGTGGTTTGCATCACCTCGTTGACGAGGACACATTACATGTTATCATAGTAATATTTTAACATCCTATATGTTGTTTTTGTTTAGTGGCATGTATAATGTTAAACCTACTCATTTTGCATAAATCACTTTTTAATTATGTTAAGGCTAGTAATATCTATAAATGAAGTATGGTTTAGTACATTTACTATGTGAATTGGAATTATTTATGAGTAGTTAGTGGGCTTATGATTTGAATAGATAAAAACAGTCTTGAAAACCTACATTAGGCAGTAAGTTTCTTATATGAGTCTTATATGCATGAACTGGAAATTGAGTCTAGTTTCTTTTAAAACAATCAATAACTAATTTCGATATGTATTTTTAAAGATATGAATTTTTAGGTGTTGATAGGTCAGAAAATAGGGCAGCGGCTTACTAGAAAAACTACATTGTGTCGTGACTTTGAAGAATTTTCATAATTTGTGTATATTGAATCTGCGTTAATAGTTTATATGGTTAAAAAGCTTAGTGAATCTAGTCTAATTAAAATTTTATGGAATGATCTTTTAATGTCTATAAAATATTTTATTCAAGAACAGTGCATGCTGCCAATTTAAGTTTCGATAATGGAAATTGTTTTAACTTTGTTTTGTAACTTCACCGACTCGTGTTTGGTAGCGAATATGGGAATGGGGTGTTACAGTTACCACAATGGTTAAAAAACTTAGGCAGTGTAACACCCCAAAAACCGGTCTAGTCAGAATTAGGTTCCAATGATAAAAAAAAATTATATCGGAAAGGTCAAAATATTTCATTGACCTAAGTTGTGTAGTTAAAGACCTATTATTGAACTCTAATTGAGTTAATTTTAAGTATGGGACCTAATTGGATTCCTAGATATCATTTAGTGACCAAATTGTAAAAAATGGAAGTTTGGGGGCAAATGTGTGAAGTTTAGAAAGTTGAGGGACTACTCTTGTAATTAACCTTTTTTAAAGTGAGTCACCTCCTTGCTTAGGCAAACCCACGTGTTCCTTGTGAAATTGTAAGAAAAGATTATAGCTATTATTGTTATCCAAGTTTAAGCTTACCTATCCAAAGAGGAAACCACTTGATTGGTTGTGTGTGAGGTGGATAAAGTAATTAAAATAAAGTTAGCTTTGGATAAGGGAAATCTTTGGATAGAAATAGGAATGCTTGGAGAGCTTGGGAAACATTTACGTAGCAATCACCGAGACCTCATTGTATTTCCTTCATCTTTTCTTTAAGAACAAGCAAGCACCTCCATTGTCATCCCCTGCCTCTAACTCAAGCAAGCACCTCTCTCATTTATGCAAGATTTCATTGATTTCTCTATACCGTTAGATAGCTCTTGAATTGGTAAGTTTAAACCCTCAATCAATTTCATGATTCCATGAACCATTGAAGTTTAATTCCAAGATTTAAGCCATGAAGGCCATAGTTGAACCCATGCTTTTAAAGCATAAATCCATAGAAATCTTATTGGCTTAAAGTTCTTCTAAGTTCAATAAGTGATTTTAAATCCATAAGTATCGATTCTAATATCTTTCCTTTGTTTACCTAGCTCAGGAGTTAAAGAAGGAAGGTCTAGCATCCCCTTCAAAAGCTAGGAATAAAGGAATAGTACTCTGTGAGCCGTAGGAGCTTCAGAATTCAAGGTGAGTGTAGTCGAAGTCTCGGGAATAGGCTAGCTGCCTATCCTGAATCTTTGAATATCGTTTATTACATTTCTAACTTTGTGTATTAAGGTTATAGCATAAGATCATTGTTTATGGCTATTTTGGTAAGTATTGCATTAATTCATTGTCTGTAACATTGTTATTATTGTCATTGAAAATATTGATATTGCTTATTAATATTAAAACATGGCTATTGAACCATTGCTATTGATCCATTGTCATGGAATTATTATTATCAGACTATTGATATTGAACCTTGGATTCGAGTAGTATTGGATACAATTGGCATGCCATAGAATTCATGAGCTCATTGGTATGGGTAGGCTACGGCCATTATTGTGGTGCGGCGGAGGGATGTTGTGTTATGGTCATATTGGTGCGGCGGAGGGATGACTAAACCACTATTGATTATGGTGCAGAGTAGGAATTAGTGTATCCATATACCATGAATCGATCCAAGTAAAAGCTTATTGTTATACAAGATGAAATGTTATTGTTATTGTTATTGTGTTGCCTATTGTTGATATGTGACCATTGATCATGCCTAAATTGCTATTGAATCTACATGCCATTATTTTGTTGCTATAGTCAATATGAAAGCATGCTAGATTGCATCGTATGTATAATTCATTGTTTATGACTACCTCACTAGGCAAAGTATGCCTAATGCATTCATCTTCCATGCATTTTAGGTTAAAAAGTTTTAAGATCGTGATCAGGGCCGGAGAAGGTTTTTGGATAAGTTACTATGTTGATAAAGTAAAGTATAGCAACTCTATAGACTCCTAGTATGGTGGCAAGTGTTGGACAAGTCAATTTTACCCTTTTTGATATGTACGTGTTATGGTTGGTTTGTATAAGTTTAAAGGCTTAAACTTGGTTTGTTAAAATTGGATAAAAATAGCTTATATGCATGCTTGGCCTAAATTAGGGAAAATATGGCAAATGGATTCTGTCGACCTTAAAATTTGGCATGGTAATAGATTTTAGCTTTATTAACTTGCTGGTAAAATTTTACTAAGTTTGAACATCATTTAGTTGGTCAAGATGATAATAAACCAGACTAAAAATGACATTATAGGTCCTACCGTATCGATACAGGTGGCGTCATATCGATACGGGCTTATGTTTTCGGAAATGAGTTAAAGGGGTGTACCGATACGGGTGGTGGCTTATCAGTACGGTAATTAGTTACTAGAAATTTATTGTAGCACCGTATTGAACATGTATCGATACGGGAAGTTGACTTTGAGGGCGTCGACCACGCGTACCGATATAGCCCTGGGTGTTTCGGTACGGCTGGTCGTTCTATAATCCTATTAAAATGAATCATGCATGGCATACCGATACAGTTTGGTCGCGTTTCGGTACGCGTCCAAGGAAGATAACGAAATTAACAGTCTCAGTTAAGCTTATCGATACGCCTTGAACTGTATCGGTACGGCTCATTGATTCTGGAAGTTTGAGAGATTATTTAGCCTACGCGTATTGATACGACACTTTGTTGTATCGATACCCCTATACAAATTTTGTTAAATCGCCCAATTAAATCATTAGAAATTATTGTTTAAATCTCCCTAAGTTATAAGAAGTTTAAATCGATCCAATTCATGATATATTGATTAAAGTATTTTTGAAAGTTTCAAAATTGGACAGAAAATCGATTAAGCATTGCATCAATCACCGCTATTATTCTAGTAATACTTTCCGACTCGGTTCTCTACCAGGCCAAGAAGTGGGTGTTACATTTGTGGTATCAGAGCCAGGTTTAGTCGATTCTAGGACTAAACTAAAGTTTATTGTATTGTCATTGCATTGCATTATGCCACGTAAGAGTTATTTATTGTATATTGTGACTTGCCGGCTAACCCGGTCTCTTTAATTATAGATGACTGACTCTAATCAGGCTCGTATAGACGAGCATGTTACCGGTTCTTCAACTAATGATGGGGAGATTAGAAGGGGAGACCCTCTAGTTTCGCAAAATCCTTCGGTACAGAACCCTAAGCCCAAGGTACAAGTTGCTCAAGCAAAATGCTATAGGAACATGGCTGATATGTTTAAAATATTTATGACCTCGATGAAGGCTGAGCAAAATTTTCAACCTCTTATCGTTGCTAATCTGAATGACCGAGCTCTTATTGACAAACTATCCCAACATCGAGCTTACTTTTTTATCGGTCATAATGACGATAATCCTGAAATTGCTGAGTATTGGTTAGATAGTACTCTAATAATCCTGACCAAGCAACTACAGTGTTTCGATGAACACAAGCTTGAGTGTGCCTTTTCCTTGTTAGCTAACAAAGCGTTGTGTTGGTGGGAGACTATCATCCTTGCAGTCCCCGAAGAAGTGATGACATGGGAGTTTTTCCTGTAAGAATTTTGAAAGAAATATATTAGTGAGTATTACCTCGCTGAGAGACGTGACATCTTCCTTCATATAAAACAAATAAGACGACTTGTGGAGCAGTATATCCATGATTTTTGCAAGTTTCACCGATACGGGGCCAAATACATTAAGAATGAGAAGTGTAGAATGTTCACCAATGGTCTGAATGATAATCTGCACCCTATCTTTACGGCATTGGGCATTACCATTTTCCAAGACCTTGTGAACAGGGTTAAAGCTACTAAAATTTCTCAGAGAGCTCAGAAGGCCGGTGGGTCAGGCAAGTCTGAAAAGAGATATCGAGAAGACTCTCATTCTTTTGAATCTTTCAAGAAGGGGAAGTATCATGGTCAGCAACAGAATGAATATTCACAACCTTCCCATTCTAAATATCTTCCCAAGCCTCAAGCTGTAACCCAGTTCTTCCCTAGTGCCAATCCCATTGATAGTATTGATGGTTCTAGACAAGAGACGCAGCTCCCAATTTGCAATTTCTGTCAGCATAGGCATCCTGAAGGGCAATGCCGTAAGAAGTCTGGATCATGCTTTTTCTATGGCGAGATGGGACATCTCATCCATGATTGGTCCAAAAATATTTTCAAGTCTACTTTTTCATCGGCTAATCCATTATCCCCTGCTCGATTCTTCTGAGGCAAAAGAGCGAGACAAGGATTTTCGGAAAGTCTAGTGGTTTATCCAAGGCATCATACAAACCTGAATCTAAGGCTTCTGTGCGGATGTACCACATGCGGGGCAAGGAAGAGGATCTTGACATTATGACAGGTAAAAATTCGAGGATGAAATTTTCTTAAGGGGGAGAATTGTAACACCCCAAAAATCGGTCTAGTCAGAATTAGGTTTCGGTGATCAAAATTTTATATCGAAATGATCTAAATTTTTTATTGACCTAAGTTGTGTAGTTAAAGACGTATTGTTGAACTCTAATTGAGTTAATTTTAAGTTATGGGACCTAATTGAATTCCTAGATATCGTTTAGTGACCAAATTGTAAAAACTGAAAGTTTGGGGGCAAAGGTATGAAGTTTAGAAAGTTGAGGGACTACTCTCGTAATTAACCCATTTTAAAGTGAGTCGCCTCCTTGCTTAGGCAAACCCACGTGAATTATTTGTGAAATTGTAAGAAAAGATACTAGCTATTACTGCTATCCAAGTTGTTGGAAGATATAAATCATAGTTTAAGCTTATCTATCCATGGAGGAAACCACTTGATTGGTTTTGTGTGAGGTGGATAAAGTAGTTAAAATAAAGTTACCTTTGGCTAAGGGAAATCTTTGGATAGAAATAGGAATGCTTCGAGAGCTTGGGAAACATTTAAGTAGCAATCACCAGGACCTCTTTGCTATTTCCTTCATCTTTTCTTTAAGAACAAGCAAGCACCTCCATTGTCATCTCCTACCTCTAACTCAAGCAAGCACCTCTCTCGTTTATGCAAGATTTCATTGATTTCTCTATACCGTTAGATAGCTCTTGAATTGGTAAGTTTAAACCCTCAATCAATTTCATGATTCCATGAACCATTGAAGTTTAATTCCAAGATTTAAGCCATGAAGGCCATAGTTAAACCCCATGCTTTTAAAGCATAAATACATAGAAGTCTTATTGGCTTAAAGTTCTTCTAAGTTCAAGAAGTGATTTTAAATCCGTAAGTATCAATTATAATATTTTCCCTTTGTTTACCTAGCTCGGGAGTTGGAAAAGGAAGGTCCATCATCCACTTCAAAAGCTAGAAATAAAGGAATAGTAATCCGTGAGCCATAGAAGCTTCAGAATTCAAGGTGAGTGTAGTCGAAGTCTCGAGAATAGGCTAGGTGCTTATCCCGAATCTTTGAATATCGTTTATTGCATTGCTAACTTTGTGTATTAAGGTTATTGCATAAGATCATTGTTGATGGCTATCTTGGTAAGTATTGGTAAGTATTGCATCGATTCATTATCCGTAACATTGTTATTATTGTCATTGAAATCATTGATATTGGTTATTGATATTGAAACATGGCTATTGAACCATTGCTATTGATCCATTGTCATAGAATTATTGTTATCGGACTATTGATATTGAACCTTGGATTCAAGTAGTATTGGATACAATTGGCATGCCATAGAATTCATGAGCTCATTGGTACGGGTAGGCTACAGCCATTATTATGGTGCGGCGGAGGGATGCTGTGTTATGGTCATATTGGTGCGACGGAGGGATGACTAGACCAATATTGATTATGGTGCGAAGTAGGAATTCGTGTATCCATATACTGTGAATCGATCCAAGGAAAAGCTTATTGTTATACAAGATGAAATATTATCATTATTGTTATTGTATTGCCTATTGTTGATATGTGACCATTGATCATGCCTAAATTGCTATTGAATCTACATGCCATTATTTTGTTGCTATAGTTAATATGAAAGCATGCTAGATTGCATCATATGTTTAATTCATTGGTTATGACTACCTCACTAGGCAAAGTATGCTTAATGTATTCATCTTCCATGCATTTCAAGTTAAGAAGTTTTAAGATCGTGATCGGGGCCGGAGAAGGTTTTTGGAAAAGTCACTACGTTGATAAAGTAAAGTATATCAACTCTATAGACTCGTAGTATGGTGGCATAAATGTTGCACAATTCAATTTTACCCTTTTTGATATGTACGTGCTATGGTTGGTTTGCATAAGTTTAAAGGCTTAAACTTGGTTTGTTAAAAGTGGATAAAAATGGCTTATATGCATGCTTGGCCTAAATTAGGGAAAATATGGCAAATGGATTCCGTCGACCTTAAAATTTGGCATGGTAATAGATTTTAGCTTTATTAACTTGCTGGTAAAATTTCACTAAGTTTGGACATCATTTAGTTGGTCAAGATGATAATAAAACAGACTAAAAATGACATTACAGGTCCTGTAGTATCGATACGGGTGATGGCATATCGATACGGGCTTATGATTCTGGAAATGAGTTAAAGGGGCGTACCAATACGGGTGGTGGTGTATCGGTACGGTAATTAGTTTCTAGAAATTTATTGTAGCACCGTATCGAACCTGTATCGATACGGGAAGTTAACTTTGAGGGCGTTGACCACGCGTACTGATACGACCCTGGGTGTTTTGGTACGGGTGGTCGGTTCTGTAATCCTATTAAAATGAATCATGTATGGCGTCCCAATACGGTTTGGTCGCATTTCGGTACGGGTCTAAGGAAGATAACGGAATTAACGGTCTCAGTTAGGCGTACCGATACGCCTTGAAGTGTATCGGTATAGCTCATTGATTCTGGAAATTTGGGAGATTATTTAGCCTAGGAATATCGATACAGCACTTTGGTGTATCGATACCCCTATACAAATTTTGTTAAATCACCCAGTTAAATCATTGGAAATTATTGTTTAAGTCTCCCTAAGTTATAAGAAGTTTAAATCGATCTAATTCATGATATATTGATTAAAGTATTTCTGAAAGTTTGAAAATTGGATAGAAAATCGATTAAGCATTGCATCGGTTACCGCTATTGTTCTGGTAACGCCTTCCGACTCGGTTCTCTACCAAGCCGGAAAGGGGGTGTTACAAGTAGGGAGGACAAACCAAACTCAAACCCCTAAACCTTATGAACATGGAATAGTTTTGAGGGGAAGAAAGAAGAAAAATGAGAATTTATATTTTTAATCTAAAAATTTAAAATGATGTTTAAAGTGATAGATTTTTAGACTAAGTTGATATATTGTTTAAGTTTTTAGACTAAAATTGTGATTAAACCAAGCTACATCATCATTTCATTAATTTTAAACAGCGGAGGTACCAAAATAGAAACGTAACGTTGGGTACCATTTTGCCAAAAAAAATTAGATGAGGTACCAAAATAGAAACACATGCATAGGTGGTGTACTAAATATGTAGTTTACCCAAATAAAAATATAACAAAATAAACAAAATAAAAATGAATGCATATGTACAGTGATGGTCATTTGATCAGACCCGACGAATTTCGACCTGACCTTATAGGGTCTGATTTTTTTAAAGAAAATTTTAGGTTCAGGTCGTATTTTTTATGATGATATCGGGTTGGGTCGAATTTGAGTTTAAGTTAAAAAATATCAGACTCGACCCTAAATAATAGTTTAATTTTATTCTAAATATTTAGGTATAATGCCACTTTCTTTATATATTTTTTTCAATTATCTCCCAATTTTTTCTAATAAAAATGGAATAATTATTATGATGCCCCTCTTTATTTTTATTTTTCAATTAACTTCATATTTTATCAAATCTAAATGAAAAAAATAATATTTATTTATGTTAGATCGGGTCGGGTCAGGTTGGAGCTTTTATTCTAAAATTCAGGTTGTGTGGAGCATTATAAAATGTCGGGTCAAGTCAAATTTGAGTGGAGGTGTTATATTTACGAGTCGGTGCAGATCAACAAAAATCCAACCAACCCATGACCATCCATATATATGTATGCTAATAACCGGGGGGGGGGGTATATGTACCATAAAGATGATGATAATTGTTTTTAAAATATATTTAGATTTTTTTAAAATATATGATACTTATTATTTTATTTGTATTTGTGGAATTATTTACATTAAATCATATATATATAAGTAAAAAAGAAAATAAGTAAAATAATAAGAAAGGAATTAAATAAAAGAACGAGTGTCCAAGAAGTTTACAATACATATTTTAAAAAACAATCTCAAAAGTATCTTAGAGAAATAAAAAAAAAAACACCCACAAAATATTGAAAAAAAATTATAAATTTTTCGTATAACGGTTTTGGTAAAAAATATATCTCTCAAGTTCATCTTAATTTTGAAATTATACAAATTGGTCACTCTAAAGAAGAAAAAAAACAAGTATTTTAATCCTTGTTAATTTTAAAAGTGAGTAGTTAAGGACAATCAATCATAGTAGTAATATTTTTCATTGATTTAATAGAAATATTTATTGATCTATTAACATACGTTTATAGATTATGTCAATTTGGTTTTAGTTCTCAAAAAAATAATAAATTTAACCTTGTCATTTTGCATACAATAAATTATGTGTTGAATTTGGTTTTATTGAGGGACTTAGAGATATTTTTATCAAAATAAAAAAATACGATTGAAACATGAAAAATACTGAAACAACTCTATCGACGGATCACAGTTACGTATAATCAAGACATTTTTCGTTAACATGAAATATATTGTTAGCAAATGTCTTTTTTTATATATATAAATAAGAAAAATTGCATCAAAATGAAACCCTTACCACACATATCAGTCTGTAGCAAAGGAAGCAAGCTCAGAGGAGAAAACTCGAGTATCAATCGACCAAGGTGACGACTGTACATCTTGAAAAATCCTTCGATTATGACATTCTCATAAAAAAGTGGTGATGGGGGCGAACCAGAGGGTTTCCCGGTGGTGAAAAGGAACTGACAAAGTTCATTGAAGAAAACCCTCCTCCGACAAAGCAGACGGTTTCGGATTCAGCAAGTATTCCTAGGCCTGCCAAGCCGAAATCACAGGAATTGCCACTGTTAATGCCGGGAATTATCGCAATTGTCAAGAATCCAAACAACCTGTTCTACATGTACTGCAGCATTGTGCAGCGAATCACTGATGGAAAGGCAGGGATTCTTTTCGAGGGCGGAAACTGGGACATGTTTCACCTCGACTAACTTGAACGCAGAGAAAAAGGTCCTCCGGTGAAGAACCCAAAGTCTGCTGTTCTTGAAGCTATGTTACAAACGAAGGATCCAAACCGATGGTTCCATTTGATATCTGTCTCAAAACTCTCCAATGATTGTAAATGGTAAGAAGCAGTTTTTGACTATTAATGCTTAGATAGGAATCACTGCCATAGTGTACTAGTTCAAATATGAAAAACCAACAAATTCACAAAACTTCTAACATCAAGAATCAAAATTAATCAAGTAAATATACAAATATTCATTATATATATAAAAATATATATTTCAATCCATTTGTTGTTCTATGTGTGTTTATTCACTGAAAATGCTGTTGCCTCTCTTCCAGTTTTCCTTACCTCACAACAACATCGTTAGAAAAATGAAGTGTCAATAGTGTTATCAGAAACAAAAAATGAGATTGTCTTCCTTTGTTGAAACTCCATTAGATGGTCAGAAACAGCCACCCAACTGCCAAAAATGTGTCGAAAAAGATTAATAAATATCTAACTAAAACAGAAGACATGGCACACGCACATGTTTCTTCCAGTACCATTACAAGTTCAATGTAGCCACTGGTGGAGCCAGCCGGGGAAACGGGGTGTCAGTTGACACCAGAAAATTAACGATCATCATTTGACTTTATCCGCTTTTAATAAAATGAGTTGATATCTAAAACCTAAATTTTCTGGTTCCGCCCTGAATGTAGTGGTTAAAGCACACAGCATTCTCACAAAAAGAATAAATGAAAAGAGTGACACAACAAGCAAGCAGTTTTACAAACTTTATATATAACAAAAGATGATGAAAATGTTTTCACATTATCAATTCATATTCATAACAATAGTAAATTATTCTAATAATCATAACTTTAGAACCCGGAAAACAACATGGGAAAAGGATGATTGATTTGCATACCAAAATAGCCTCCATTTCCTCATTGGAAACAGGCCTTCTTCTAGGCTGAACAGAGGCTTTCCCTCCAACGGTTGCGGGAGCCTTGGAAGTAGAGAAGAATGTTAGATCCACATCCCCGGATATTGCTCCGGAATCTGCAATTTTTTATTTGATTTAAAAGTTTAAATCAACACCCATTATAATATACAGTACATCATATAATGCCCTGATCGGCAAACAGATTTCAGATGCCAAAAGCATGAACATATAAAGACAGTAAAATCGGAGAAGGGATGGATGGATATGTAAAAGAAAGGGAAGGCAATGGAGATTGGAGAATACCGGTTGAAGATTTGGGATGCCTTTGGGGAAACTTGATGCGAGGGATGCTCTTCATCGCTTGCGCTACGGCTAATCTCATTTCCCTTTTTGTTTGTTTGAATACCGGTTGAAAATATCCCGTTTCCTCAACACAAGGCGGCGATGTTTCAGGGAAGGGAAAAGAGAGCGAAAACTCGAAAATATAAAAGATGACTTCGTTTTCACTTAAACGACAGCGTTTGCTTTCAATAAGTGAAGTCGGAATCCAATTCCATTCGAAAACCAAGATCCCTAATTCCCAATTTTCTATCGCTCAAGTTCGGTGGTGATGCTGGGTTTTCAACCTCGACTGTGAAATCCCGATCGAGTAAGATCCCTCGCTCTCCGTGTCTTCCGAAGACTCTTCGAATTGGTGTTCTCGAAGGTCCCGACGGCCTAGCGGAGTCTATGCTTGAAAATCTCCGTTTTGCTTTTGGTTTTCTAGTCCGACGACTGCTTCTTTCTCTAGATTTGGCTCCCGACTTCTCCAGGTTCGATCTGTTTCATCCTTGTGTTTTTGCTTCGGTGTTTTGTGTGTTTAAGTTTTGCCTGTTTGTTGGCTTCATTTTATTTCGGCTTTTTTGGTGGTGGCTGTGATTTTACTGTGCTTTGAGTTGCCCGACTTGCTCCCTCAACCCTTTGATCTCAATGAAAATTCTTAGTTGGAATGTACGAGGGTTCGGAAAATGGAAACTGTTAAGCCCCTCAGGAACAAACTTAGAGAAATACGTCCCCACATCTTGTTTTTGATGGAGACAAAATTATCTAGTGGAAGAATGGCAAGTGCTAGAAGGTGTGGTTTTTTGAATGGGATTGAAGTTGGAGCAGATGTTCACGAGGAGGTTTATCAATCGAATGGACGCAAGATGTTTCTGTCACTCTTCTGAGTTTCTCATCATCACATATTGATGTGGTGGTTACGGAAAGTGACAGTTCATTGAAGTGGAGATTGACGGGTTTCTATGGTAATCCTGTGAAGAATCAACGTGAATTGTCTTAGAACCTTCTACGACATCTTGGGGAAGATCAATCTATGTCATGGGTTTGCCTGAGTGATTTTAATGAGATTCTCTTATCCTCCGAGAAAAGAACAGGACGTCTCCGGTCAGAGAGAAGCATGAATGCTTTCCGACAAGCTTTAAATGATGTTAATATGTCTGATTTGGGGTTTGTTGGTAATTGGTATACTTGGAAACATGACTAATTTTCCCATAACAACATCCGAGTTCGGTTGGATAGAGGAGTTGCAAATCCTTCTTGGTGTGATATGTTTCCCAATTACTCTCTTCAACATCTTACACACACCTTCTCGGATCTTTGTCCAATCTTGTTGAATACAGAAGCCGAAGAAGGAAATGATTCTAATAGGAGGAGGAACCAATTTCGATTTGATGCCAACTGGAATCTTGAGGAAGAATGTGGTAAATTGATCGAAGCTACTTGGTTTTCCGAGCTCTAGGGGATCTCGTTTCTAAACTCTCTAAGCTAAGTGATGCTCTTAAGAAGTGGAGTCGGTCAAACAAAATAAAAACCTGAAAGACTTCTGCTTTTTTAATGCACAAATTAGCAGAGCTTGCTGATGCTGATGCTGATCCGAATGATGATAATTTAGCGGAGTTACTGGATGTCAAAATTGCTCTCAACATGGAAGCTGACAAAGAAGAACCTTTTTGGGAACAACAAGCCCGTGTTAATTTGCTAACGAAAGGAGATCGCAACACCTCCTTTCATCAATGGGCATCTTTTTGCAAAAAGAAAAAGTCCTTTAAAGGCTTATATGATGCTGATGGCCTATGGGTTTGTGAACCAAATTGTCTCAATAAGATGGCAAATTCTTTTTTTAAGAATATATTCTCATCTTCAAACGTTAGAGATTGATCAAAAATTTTAGATCTTATTCAACCATTGGTGACAGATTCTATGAATAGAGACCTTTCCGACTTTAGTAGTGAGGAGATTTACAAGGCACTTTTGAGTATGGCACATATGAAAACCTCAGGAGAGGACGGAATCCCAGCCCTATGTTATCAGAAGTATTGGCCTATTATTGGAGAAGTGACGTTATTGCCTCTCGGCTCTTAATGGCCTTGCTAACATCGGGAAAATCAACAACACCAATATTGTGCTAATCCGGAAAGTTGACAAACCTACTTCAATGAACCAATTCAGGCCCATAAGCTTATGCAATATCATCTACAAGATTATTACCAAAGTTTTGGCAAATCAACTCCGAGTTACCCTTGATACTTGTATTGATGAGGCGCAATGAGCGCTTGTTCTAGGGAGACAACTCTCAGATAATGTTCTTATTGCCTATGAAGCTTTGCATGCCATGACACTCAAGAGAGCCGGATCAAGAGGAAATTTCACCCTAAAGCTTGATATGAGCAAGGCATATGATAGGGTAGAATGGTCTTTGTAATCACTAATTTTGTTCGGGCTTTATTTTTTATTTTTTTATAGCTTGGACTTGTGTTACATATACTATATTATATTGTGTATGTTAATATTAATTAGTTTTTTAATTAATTATTTCTCTTCCTTTTAATTCTTTGTTGGCAAACATTTGTGTTGCAGGTATGGATAACCCACTTTTAAAATCGATCAGTGGATGCATGCTAGTTGGAGGACCCTTTGTTCGCTTAAAAGGAGTCTTGTTGATACTTGGAAAGTATCATCACCATTCTCAAAGGTATTTCTTGGAAAAAGTGGACTCAGAATCCACTGGTTTGCTTGAGTATAATTGAAGTTAGGTGTTCTACAGGTTTGATAGGGCTACCTTCTCAAGAACTGTTGCACCTTGGAAATTGATTTAGTTAAATCAAGCGCGACACTACCCAGTAATGTTAAGAGTTGTGCTCGAGGCTTCGAGACATCGATGGAACTCAACCTTTGGTAATTAGAATGTTGAGCCATTACCTTCCTATCGTGATCTATGCAGTAGTCGTTTTGAGAATGGCGCAAGGGGTTTATGCGACATATTTGACCATTTGACACATGTCAATGTGTGTAGTTCAATGCTCAAGAGCTTTCAAACAAATAGAGTATTCGTTTGTGCTTTCTAGAGGAGTCGCCAAGACTTCCTCACTGTCAAGAACGTGACTAGATATAGAGGTAAGATCGAGTTGGACGTCGGTGCTCATCGCCCTTGTTAGAGGACACCAACTCAGTTGAGAGAGTTAGAGATTCAGTTGCCAAGGTGTAACTTGAACGAGGTTTCTTTTGTCTGAGTGTTTTGCCCAAGGAAGAACCGGGCTTGTTCGCTAGTAAGAAGTTAGTTCATTGAGGTTATACTTAAACCGTTGATAGCTTGTTAAGTGACAGCGAAAGACCGTTACTTGTCTTTTAAGGTGGATGACTTGTTTAATCGATTGTGAAGTACTCGTGTGCTTTTTTGAGATTGGTTCGAGAATGAGATGTTTACAGTTAAAGTGTTAGAGGCTAGTAGTTTCAAAATGAATTTTGGAATGATGATTTCTCTCTTTAGGGCGTGTTGTAGTAACATTTGATGTTTGCAGTGATGTTTGAGATATTTTAGCAATAATAGGGTGGGGGTATCATATTATCTATCGAATATAAGTTTGATGCTTTTCGTGACACGTGTGAATGTATAAGGAATATGGAAATATAAGCGTTAACAAGATAAGTACCTAAATGACCTTATGTGTAGGAGAGGTTAGTCATCGTGTGATCAGTTAATGAGGAAGGGCTTGAGACTTTATAAATGCTTTTGATTTGTATCACAGATTCTTTGGAACGAGCCGAGGAACATTGGTGGAGATCCAAGCTGCGTGAGACTTTTTTTGTAACAGTAGTGCTGACTCGATTAAAGTCGAGTAAAAATTTGAGATCTTTGAGAATGTTTTGTTATTTTGACAATGGTGTATTTTGTACTAGAAGATGGGATGTCGTGTCTACCCCAACATCGAAAAATTTTGAGTGCTTGTTCACCAAGGAAGTTGAAAGTGGGACAACGACGTGAGTCAAAGTAATTGAGAACTGTTGGCCGTATGTTTTATTAGTTAAGCTCTGAGTTGAGGATTGGGTAACTTTGGAAGACGCAAGAAGTAGCATCTGATTGTAATTAAGAGGATACAATGTTATGATTGAACTTAGATTCGATGGCTTATGATGGATTTGAGATCTTGTTGTGGGTGTTTTAGAGAAAGGTATATCAAGGCAAGAGATTCTTCATATATAGTATAATTGTCAGTATATGGTGAATTTTGAGAGCGACAGTTTGCACAAAACTTTCACCGCGTGTTTTGGGAGACAATATGGTTTTGTGTGTTTGAGATAGTGATAAGCGTTTGACTTGCCATCAGTTGGGAGTCAAATATTGAGTTCCTCAGAGTTGTGATGCTCGATATTCATCGGTGGAAATTAAATAGATGACCGTGGATGTTGTAAAGGATTGGTGAGTGAACACTTTCGATGGGATTTCGTTGAATAATGATACATTTCATGGTAGGTATCGTTTGTTATTTTCGGTAAAGATGAGATTCAGATAGAAAGTCTACTTAGATTGATTGTGGGTTGGGTTGTACAACACTGCGATGTGTACATACTACCTTTTGACACGAGATTCGAGGTTTGTGATGGAATCTAATCCCTTGGTGGGATTCCATGAGATGACATTCGAGTGATGGTACATATGACATGTTTTCCAGACACGTTATAGTTTGGAGTGTAAGACTCTTTCGTGAACTGAGTTAGTGGGAGCTGTATTAGTTGCCATTTTGATGTAAAGCACGTCGAGATCTAAGGTTAGTCTTGAGACATGTAAAGACGTCTTTTGCTCTCGGAAGTCTTGCACCGGGCAACCAATGATATTGATAAAGGATGCCATCAAAGTTAGAGACTCTTTTAGGGAGTCACCACGAGAGGAATTGTTTCGTTTTGGATGCAACGACTATTTAACCAACTATTCTTTTAGATCTTACGGAGTTGTGGAAAGATTTTGTTATACAACAACCATTTGGGTTCTACAGCATAAGTTAAGTTTATTTGATGACATTTTCGTGTGACGTTTTTTACAAGGAACTGTTGGGTTTTGCTTGTTGTCTGTAATGTACCGAGGAAAGGATGAATTCCTTCCAAGAGAAAGAATTAGTTGAAATTATGTTTTTATCATTAGAAGACTAGGGTTATAATTGATAAGTGTTGCAAGAGATCAGAGTAGTGCAACGGGAAATATTTGAGGACGTTAGAGAGTTATAAAAGTTTTAGCATCTTCTATAGTTTACCAATATAAATTTTGATGACGAAAATTTCTTTAAGGAATAGAGAGTTGTAACGACCCAAATTTTGGGTTAGTTAAATGGGTATCGGATTCGGGTTTCGAATATTTAAGTTGGTAATTAAAATAAGAATAATTACTTTGGAAAGCTCTTTAAATGGATTTTTGGACTAATTCAAATAAGGATTTAAAGTGGAGTCTAGATTAAAAATAAAGAGGATGACATGTGGTTATTTATTTTATTGGTGATAGTGGTGTTTGAATTTTAAAAAAGGTGAGTGGTAGAAAAAGTGGAAGATGATATGTTGGAGAGAGAGAGAAAGTGAATAGTGAGAGAGAAAATAGAAAAGTGGGAGAGAAAGTGAAGGAGGAGTTTTGAATTCGATCTATTGTCGTCCAAGCATCCGTTTACGAAACTGCCTGCACATTTGGAAAGATCTCACCGAGACGAGACGGCCTATGGTTACAAAGTCGCTGCCGCCAGATGTTGGGGTAAGAGGAAGCAAGTTTGGGGTTGCTTGAAAGAAGAATTTTCGGCAGCCAAATCGCGAAATAGAGGGCACCACCATGTTCACCAGCGTTGGGAGAGCTAGATTGTAGCTCGTCGCTATCGTTCAATGACCAGAGGAGGCCCCACGTGCACCCACCGCTAGTGGGCATGCATAGCAGTAGAGGGCGGGTGCACATCTGCTCCTATGAACCGCGCCGCACTGGATAGCTCTCCTAGGTCACATGCATCCTGCCACACCTGATTCTACCCTGTAGGTGCACCATAACTGCCCTACATTGCGTCGCACCAGATCATCGGGCTGTTGACCGCCGTGACCGATCGTTGACTTTTTCCAGGGGAGCATACCTGGGACCCGGGGGTTTCTCGATGTTCCAAGCCTGTTAGCACAGTTCGTTTAATTTGAACCCGGTAAGCTATTTTCACACGTTTTATCCCCTAAAGTAGTCCGATAATTTGAAATGACTTATGTAGTTGTATTTGCTTTATCTATGGAATTTGTGGACTTGATGGTTTGAGGAGCTTGAATGGGTATTTATCGCTTTGGCTTGAGGTTAGTACACCTCGAACTCTTATTGCTTCATGAGTATCATAAATGTGATTGTTTTACGTATTAGTGTCCTCAAAATAAGTAGATTTTAAATAAGCATGTTTAGAAACCAATATCATGAGACTTGATATATGTGTGATGCATGATGATGCTTCGAATATGATGAGACTCATAGAGACTTTAGAGACCATGTAGAGTCATTTGAGGTACTCGTATAATTATTTGATGATTGGTTGATTTATTGATAATCATGATGCCTTGTATGTTTGTTCGAATGGATTGACGTGATTTGATGAGAATTATGCTTAAGGGATAGATACTCGATTAAATGATCATGAATATTAATTGATTGAATGCGTTAGTAAACAAACTCTAATGACTCTCATAAGTTTTAGGGATCGAATAAAGCGATATAATATCGTAATTCAAGGAAATGATACGAACCCGTGAGTAGGGTATCGGTATGAGCTTTGGTCGTACCGGTACGCGATTGGGGGCCCTATCGGTATGGGTCGGCCCATACCAATACTTGTGGGAATTTAGAATTTTCAGTGAGCAGTTTTAGTATCAGTACGCGTGTGAGTACCAGTACCCGAGGGTACCTTATCGATACTCGTGTTCGAGTACCGGTATCTGATACGCTAAATAATCTATAAATATAACTTAAGGATGGGAATTGATATATATATTAATAATTGAATTATGTCTTCATAAATGAAATAACGTGGATTAATGGAGACACTAAATGGGATTAATTATATATTTCTCTGTAATGTATTAACAACTTAGTAATGTAAAATAAATGATGTGATGATGTTTAGCAATGATAGGGAAATCTTTGGGATCGCGTTGCTTGTATGCCGAGTAGCCATTTGAATGGTTGAATCATTTGATTGATGGGATTCGGATACCTAATGAGAGTGTTGCAATACCATGGTTAAAGATACAGAATGTATGTTCCCGACGTTGTGTGGCACCGGGTCTTATTCAAAGATACTCGAGGGGGGATTCAAAGTACAGAGTGTACGTTCCCGATGCTGTGTGGCCTCGGGTTTCACTCAAGTATTATAGAGTTTAGAGCATACGTTCCCGATGTTGTGTGGCCTCGGGTCTCACTCTAGGTTTGTGGTCCTACTTTGTATGTTTTTGCCTAGATGATCTGATGAGATCTTGGGTATGGTTGGGCCTTGTGTGCCATGTATAATGACTGCTATGATGTTAGCATACGTTTAGGCCACTAGTGGTAGTGCCACATGTTTATTTATCTTTTTCGTATTAGAGATGGGTATGGGTCGGGTAGGGTCAGATTTTTAGCCCACCCGAACCTGACCTGATTTTTAAGATTCAAAACCTAATTCGACCCTACCCGAAATAATTTTTACTATTTTTAATATTAAAAAATAAAATAAAAAAATAATTCTAAAAATATATAAAAAAAAGTTCAAACCAATACAACAATCGGCAATACAAAATGTTACAAAGAATAACTTCACGTCTTCTTTAATAAATACCTTAACACAAAATGTTACAAAGATTTAGCAATGCATCTAAAATGGGCAATACGAACCAATACAACAATCGGTAAAACTTCACAATGGTTTAGCAGCATCCAAAAATTAAAGAAAAAAATCAGTGAGAAAAAGAAACCCAAAAGAAAAACAATAGAGATCTGCAGATTAGTAAAATTTCACAATGATTGTTGAGCAGCATCCAAAAATCAAAGATAATAAATATTTCAAAAAAATAGAAAAAAATATATACGCATACCTGGAGAATGTGTGAGACTAGTGGAGAAAAACAATAGAGATGTGCGAATGAAAACGTCGAAACGATAGAGATCTGCATATCAAATTGAAACCCAAAAGAATGGAAGAGTTAAGAGTGAGATCAAGTAATTTAAGGAAAGGGGAATTTAGGGCTTGCCTCTTAGTCTCACTCTCACATACACGATAAACAAAGAGGAATCGGAAAAAACAAAGGATAAAAGTAAAACTAAAGTATAACACAAAATAAAAATAAAAAAATTATTTAAGTATTAGGGTCGGGTCTGGTGTTTTTAAGACTAAACCCAAATCTGACCCGAACTCGAATTTCTCACATATTCCACCCGACCCGAACTTGATTTTTTAAAAGAAATCTAACACTATTGGATCGGGTCGGGTCAGAACCTGTCGGATTCAGGTTCTGTGCCCATCCCTACTTCGTATTGCTCATACTAGCTTGCATGCTTATGTTTATGATTAGCATGAAGTATAGTGTAGTAGATGTGTACCACTGAGCTTTGTAAGCTCAGTGCTCGGAATAGTTGTTTTCGTGCGTAGGTTGATCGTCAAATCGCGGGATGAAGGAACACTATCAGTACGGGATTCCAGCATGTGGTGATTTCTAGAGTACAGTACTTGTGTTTAGTGGGTTATGTATTCATAGGATCTTACATGGTAGAGTCTGTAATTCTTATTTTGAAATTGTATTAATCTAATCGAATGTTCAAACATTTTAAATAAATTGGAGCTCCTTTGTAACGTTTTGATTTCTTATCTATATTTTCAACTGTTGGTTTTAAATGTTTTTGAGAAATACTTCGTTGGGATAAACCCAGTTTGAGAAATTTTATGGTAACAGGTGTGGGCTTAATGCCCATACGTAACATCTGAGTTTAGGGTGTTACATAAAATATTTTGATTCATATCTAATCCAAAAAAATAAAAAAAAATGGATCAAATATCTGAGTTAAAAATAAAAATTAAGTCAGATATTCAAATTTCCATATCAGATCAACATATACACAGAACGGTCAGATCGGACATTTTTACAAACCCCTAATTGAGAAGCCCATGCTCAAGCTCTACTTAAATTTCAGGTTTGAAGTTCAGTTTAAGTTGAGACAAAATTCGAGTACTTTTTGTGTTCGTAAACTTTTTTGGGTAAACTATATCGATGGTTATTGAACTTTAAGGCACCTGTAATCTTTCACAAACACAAGGTTTTATATTAGGGCTACAAATATCTATAATTAGAAAAACTCATCGTAATTTAAAGTTTTCAAGAGTACGAGATTAGATTATTAGTATAAAATATTTTTTTTAAATGTATGATAATTTAAAACTTTAGGGGGTGCAATTACCCCTAAGACACCTCGGTCCATCCTTGCTTGCACTAGGGTCCATAAAATTGAAAAACTTTTATTCAAGTCACTCTCATTAGAAAAAACTTCAATTTCGGTCATTGGTTCGTTAAGTGACTAAGGGTAGCTAACGTGGTAGAATTTAAAACTGGATGAAATACAAGTTATGTAACGCCGCGATTTTGGGCTTAGGAGTTTTGGGGAACGGTTTAGTCGGTTCGGTGGATCGATATTAGAGATTCAAGTCGGATTCAGGATTTAAATTGGATTAAATATTTTTATTGAAGATAAAAATATGGAAAAATAGTATAAAATCATTATTAAATATATAAATGATTTTGGTAAAAACAATTTTGGAAAATGAAATTCGGAAATGGGACATTTTGGGTTAGTGACCAAAATGCAAGTTTGCAAAACTGTTTTTAGTGACTGTTTTGAAAATGGGTCAAAACTTTGAATCTTTAAGGAGCTATTAATCCAAAAGGGTTTCATCAGATTTCTCCCTTTAATTAAATATTTTTAATTAAGTTTTAAGAGGTATAAATAAGGAGAAAGTTAATTAAACACAATGAAGGCTTTTAAAAGAATTTCACGTAACTAATTATGTAACTTCTTTTCTCCCAAATTCTCTCCAGCCAAACATATTTTCCAGCTTCAATTTCTTCAGGTAAAATTAGGATTTCAAAGAGTTTTTGATTTCCAATTGATTTCTAAAGCTTTTACATCAAATACTTATTATTTCTACCTTGATTTTCATGGTTTATAAAGCAATTAAGGGGAGAAATCAACATTGGAGGTAAGGATTCGTTCTTCTCCTCTAATGAAAGGTTCTTTATTGAAATTCCTAAGTTCTTAATCCATTTTATATGATTTGTATTGGGTTTTGATAAATTAAACTCGGATTTATGGTTTAATTGATAATTTATGATGAAAATTGTGGAAATTCGTAGTGATCTGTTTTTGCTGAGTTAAGGATTGGTTTATACCTTGATTTTGATGTTTAATATGATAATGAAGTGAGTTTTGATGATAGAATCCTGGAATCTATTGAATCCCTAGTTTGGTAGTTAGGAGATTTTGAGGTGTTGAAGTTAATTTTTGGTTGCTGGAGGTATAAGGTTGTTTTAGGTTGTTGTTTTGATGTTATTTGAAGGTTGAGATTCGTAGTTGTGGGCTGGGTTGAGGTTTTTGGTGAATCGATGATGTTTTCGGTTGTTAAGATAGAGTGTTGTGGAGGGCTATAGTTGGGTGTTTTTAATTGTTGTGTTGTTGTGAGTTTGGATGCATTGTAATGCATTGGATTCTCTGTTATGATGTGTTTGAAACAGGGGAAAGTAGTTCAGAAGCGAATCTTGGTGTTGAGGAGTTGCCGAAGGCTTGATTTGACATCGGCAAGGAAGGCGGTTGCTTTGTCGGTGAGTGAAACAGGTAAAAATTGTTTTTCAAATATTTGAAAAGGTTTAATGGGAGTGTAGACTAGGCTTGATACGCTGGTCTAAGACTCGAAAGTAAGTAAAGTGGATTTCTCTCTCTCGATTTCGGTTGGCAAATGATTTATGAATGCACTTGTTAAATGATTGTTTACCTCTTGTTTTATGCATGGAATGAGCATGGTTTAATGCTGGAAATTGATATGAAATGATGAAAATGCGTTTGGAAAGTAATGCATGATTTTAAAGAATGTTTATGAACATGGCTTATGCGTGGTTTAATGCACAATGAAATGATTTGAATAATGCATAAGAAAACAGTGAGGTATGTTTATAAAAGTGGATTATATTGGCAAGTGATGAATCAAAAATGTTATGGAAATGTTATCGGATATAATTGGTCGGCCATAGGATTTAAAGTGCACTATAATAAGTCGTCCGTGGTTGTAGAGGTAGTACGAGAGGTACTTACTTTGATCATGTGAACCCCAATATTGTTGAGGTAACACTTAGATGGCTTTAATATGCTGATTTTGTAAAGACTAAGTGTATGTTTTGAAAGAATGGCATGATTGTTTTAAAATGGATTTTAATTGCATTGGATGATGGTTTGTATTTTAAGCGTTCCTCACTAAGCAATGATTGCTTACGCTCTCTTTTATCATCAATGCAGATTGATTGAATGCAAGTGGCCTAGCAATCTAGGAGGAAATTCCAAGACTTGATTTACCAAAGTATGTTTGGGTTTTAAAGTAGTAATAAATGCAATATGGCTTAAATGTTGTTGGGAGGGTTTGAGTGGTTACCTCTCCGTTTGAGCAAGTTTATACTGTTGCTTTGGACTTGTGATAAGATTGGTTTGTTGGATTTTGCACATGGTTCATGCTTTGGTTGCTTGAGTATTAGGAAGCATGCCTATAGTTTACCTTTAAAGAATGATGATTGTTTCTTGATGTTTAGTTTATGGTAGTTGATGGTAAATGACCAATGATGATGTTATTTGATTGATAGAAGTATGCTTAAGTGTTAGAATTCCAAAACGAGGCTAAAAACCAGCAAATTTTGACGTTTCAGGTCAGGGCGTATCGATACGCTTGTGCCCGTATCAATATAGGTAAGTGTTTCTAGGCTTAGCATATCGATACACGGGAGATCGTATCGATACGGGTAAGTACATTTTCAGGCTTAGCTTATCGGTACACGGGTGACCATTTCGATACGGGTCTACGGTTATAGGTATAGTGTATCGATACAGTTTTGAGCTAATAGAATCTAGAATTTTGAGAAAGCTCATGCATATCGATAAACTTGTCCGCATATTGATACGACCAGTGGTTAAGTTAGTTAAAAGTATGTTTTAAGGTTTCTATTTTCTCTCGTTTTAGTCCCTAAGTGATATACATGCAATTAAATAAGTTTGAATGATCGTGTTGACTTGAAATTTCACCAGTATGCATGTAATTGGTTTAATTGAGGATTGGTAACTTTAATTATGAAATTGGCCCCTCGAAATAATGGAAATTACAGTTGGGTCCCTGGGTGTTATGTATGCAATTGGATGAGTTTGGATTATCGTTTTAAGTTGAAATTTGGCATGTATGCTTGTAATCTGACAAATCAAAGATTGGTAAAGCAAATTACAATTCAACCCTTATAGATTTGTAGATTTACATTTTGGTCTCTATTATTGTAAAATCTCCAATTGGATATCAATTCGATGCCCGATTGGGTTGGGTTTTCACTCGTTGTTTGTAAGTACATGTAGGGTAATAACCAGCATCTAGATAATATAAAAGAAAAAAATGGTCGTATTTTTAGAGTTGTCTTCACGGTTTACTTCGGTAAAATTAATGTAGCTCGTTCAGTTCGGTCTTGCGATTAGGCCAGGTCGAGGGGGTTACATTTGATGGTATCAGAGCCAGGTTATGATTGTTGGGGGTGGGTTATGGTTGGTTATGTATGTTGGGAAGTTGTTTGAAATGTATGCTGATTGAATTGACTTGATTGCTATACACAGTGATAGATTGTATGTTATATGCCATGTTGGGGTATGATTTGGGACACATTGCCTTATTACTATCGATGGAAAATGTTTTGATTTGAAATGGAAGTCTTGGACTATTGCTTGAAGATGGCCTAACTGTTTTTATTTTGGTGTTATCATGCCATAGATTCTTTGTTTACAATGCCACCGAGGAGAGAAATACGTTTTAATGCGAATGGGGGAAGGCAAGATGATGAGAATAATGTTGTGCCTGAGGGGTTGCCACCTCCTCTACCGAATCCACCTGCGGGTGTGGAACAAGTACCACATGTGTAAGCTGGGCCAGTACTGGGTGATATGACGCCTTTGATACAGGCAATGATGGGAGCGTTCTAAGCCGCGATGGCTAGAGTGCAGGTGCCTGCACCAGCACCGGTTGCTACTACTAATTTGGGATTTCCCTTAGAGCGTTTACGGGGCCTGGGAGGGGTCAATTTTAAAAGGTTGTCGACTGAGGCTTCTGAGGAGTGGTTTGCCAGCACGAATCATATTTTGGATCAGATGGGTTGTTATGAGGCTCGTAAGCTAGGATGTGTTGTATCTCTATTGTAGAAAGATGCGTATAGCTGGTGGACTACGGTGATTACAAGAATGAAGGCCGACAATGTAACATGGGAAACCTTTCAGTCTGCCTTCCGAAAAAAGTATCTTGGAGCTAGATACTAAGATGAAAAGAAACGCGAGTTCATGGCTTTGGTGTAGGGGGATATGTCGGTATCTGAGTATAAGATACATTTTGTGAGGCTGAGTTAGCATTCTGAGTTGATGCCTGATGAGAGGAGTCGTTGTGACCCCTTCTATTACGGATTGACGCAAGAGGTTAAGACATATATGTTGGCTGCTGAGTATGTTGATTTTGATGTATTGGTTTTGAGAGCTAAGGATATTGAGCAGAGTTTGGGTTTGACATCCCATGCTGGAGGATTCGGTCATGGTAAAAGAGTTGTTGATGCTAATGCTAGGGGTGTCCGATATAAGAGGCATCGTGATTGGAGATATCGACCTGAGCTTAGGAGAAGAGGTCAGCTAGGGCAAAGTTCCGAAGGTGGGATACCCGAGTGTGTTAAGTGTGGGAAGAAGCATTTGGGGGTTTGCTGAAAGTCAGATAGAGTTTGCTGGGGTTGTGAATCTCGAGACCATGTTAAACGTGATTGTCCTCAGATTGGACGAGCTGGGCCAGTTCCTTCGCCTGTTGCAGCTAATGCTTGATGGAGTTGTGGCTCGGCTGATCATGTGAGGCATGATTTCCCTGTGTTGGCTAGAGGTGTGCATGTTCCTGCACCTGTTGTGGCTGCCCCGAGAGGTCGAAGGTGTGGACGATGATATTTTTAGCCGAGAGATGGTGGGTGTAGGACTGTCGCACACACAATTACTATTCAGCCAGAGGGTGGTGGTCTCGTTAGGGTGTATGCGCATCATGAATGACACAATGATACCGATGTGATTGCAGGTACCTTTACTTTGCAATCTTTGATGTTATTTTCTTTAGTTAATTCTAGTTCTACCCATTCGTATATTCTTAGTGAGCATGCACAGTTGCTTGATATACCTGCGGAGATTTTGAATGTTGGGTTTCGATTAACTAGTTCTTTGGGTGAGATGGTTGTGGTTAGGAAGTTATACCGAATATGTCCTTTGATGATGCAAGACCATGTGTTCGCTGTGGATCTGATGGAGTTCCCATTCCATGGTTTTGATGTAATATTGGGGATGGATTAGATATCCAAGCATAGGGCAGTTGTGGATTTTGAAACCAAACGGATATCTTTGCGTCTTGCTGATGATTATGAAGTTGTGGTGGTTGGAGAGAATGTAAAGTTCCTAACCAATGTTGTTTCAGCTTTGGAAGCAAGTCGAATGTTGAAACTCGGATGTCGAGCATATTTGGCCTATGTTATAAATCTTGGATCCAAGGATGTGTGTGTGCAGGACATCCGCACAGTTTGTGATTTTCTGGGGGTTTTCCCTAAAGAGTTACCAGGGTTGCCGCCGGATAGGGAGGTGGAGTTTAAAATCGAGACGTATGTTGATTCAGCACCGGTGTCCATTGCGCCATATCGCATGGCACCTAAGGAGTTGAAAGAGTTAAAGACACAACTCTAGGAGTTGCTTGATCGGGAATTTATTAGAACAGTGTTTCACCCTGGGGTGCGCCGGTGTTATTCGTGAAGAAGAAAGATGGCACAATGAGGATGTGTATCGATTATCGGCAACTACATAAGTTGACGATTAAGAACAAATATCCCTTGCCGTGGATTGATGATTTGTTTGATCAATTCTGAGGTGCATCAGTATTTTCTAAGACCGACTTGAGATCGGGATATTATCAGTTGAAGGTGAAGGGTGAGGATGTGCCAAAGGCTGTCTTTCGTACGAGGTATGGGCATTACGAGTTCTTAGTGATGCCATTTGGGTTGACCAATGCACCAACTGCATTTATGGATATGATGAATCGGGTGTTTCATGAGTACTTGGACCAATATGTGGTAGTGTTTATTGATGATATTCTTGTGTACTCTCGTATTGAGAAAGACCAAGATGAACACTTACGAATTGTGCTTCAGAGATTGCTGGATAATCAATTGTATGCTAAGTTGAGTAAATGTGAATTTTGGTTGAAGGAAGTAGTTTTCCTTGGGCAAATGGTGTCGGCTGAGGGAATCCGTGTGGATCCACAAAAGATTGAGGTTGTGGTGAGTTGGAAGCCACCTAGGTCAGTGACAGAGGTGCGTAGTTTCCTTGGGTTGGCTGGATATTATCACTGGTTTGTAGATGGATTTTCAAAGATTGCTGGTTTGTAGATGGATTTTCAAAGATTGCTGCACCTTTAACCAAGTTGTTGCAGAAGAACGTTCATTTTGAGTGGACGGATGATCGTCAGCAAGCTTTTGAAAAGTTAAAGGAAGCTTTGACGCAAGCTTCAATCTTGACTCAGCCTGAGTCAGGAAAAGAGTTTGTGGTATATAGTGATGCATCCTATGTGGGTTTAGGGTGCGTGTTGATGCAAGGTGGGAAGGTGGTGGCTTATGCATTTAGGCAATTGAAGGTGCACGAGCATAACTATCCTATTCATGATCTTGAGCTTGCCGCGATGGTGTTTGCGTTAAAGATTTGGAGGCATCATCTCTATGGTGAGAAATGTGTAGTGTACGGATCACAAAAGTTTGAAGTATTTGATGTCGCAGAAAGAGTTGAATCTTAGTCAACGACGGTGGTTGGAGTTGCTTAAAGATTATGACTTGACCATTGAGTATCATCCGGGTAAAGCAAATGTGGTAGCGAATGCTTTGAGTAGAAAATCTGTGGTTGAGTTGAGAGCTATGTTTGCTCGGTTGAGTGTAACCCGTGATGGGGGTTTGTTAACCGAGTTACAGGTGAAGCCACCGTTGTCACAAATGATAAAGGAGAAACAACCGTATGATGATGAGTTGGTACCTCATGTTAGGGATATCTTGGATGGGAAACCATCGGATTTTCACTTTAACGATGATGGGGTATTGTATTTTAAGGACCGGGTAGTGGTGCCGCAGGATGAGGAGTTGAGACGTATCATCTTGACCGAGGCTCATTCTAGCCCTTTTGCTATGCATCCCGGTAGTACCAAGATGTATCGGGGTTTGAAGGAGGAATATTATTGGGTTGGTTTGAAGAAGGATGTGGCTAATTTTGTTGCTAGATGCATGGTGCATCAGCGTGTTAAAGCTGAGCATCAATTTCCTTTCGGGTTGTTGCAATCGTTGAGGATACTAGAATGGAAATGGGAGAGAATCACCATGGATTTTGTGTCGGGCTAACTTTGACACCGATTAAAAAGGATTCCATTTGGGTGATCGTGGATCAGTTTACGAAGTGTGCACATTTTCTGTCGGTTCATACGATGTATACTTTGGATAAATTGGTTGATCTTTACATCGAAGAGGTCGTGAAGTTGCATGGAGTGCCTAAGTTGATTGTGTCAGATAGAGATCTGAGGTTTGCAGTAAGGTTCTGGGAATGTTTGCATCTAGCCCTGGGTACCCGGTTGCATTTTAGCACTTCGTATCATCCACAGACAAATGGACAGTCTGAGCGTGTGATCCAGGTCTTGGAGGATATGTTGAGGTGTTGTATTATCGAGTTCCAAGGAACCTAGGAAAAGCAGTTGCCGATGGTGGAGTTCGCTTATAATAATAGCTATCAAGCGAGTATTCAAATGGCACCGTATGAGGCCTTATATAGTAGGAGCTGTCGTATACCTTTGTGTTGGGCGATGGTTGGGGAAAAGTATATTTCTATGCCCCATGTGTTGAAAGACACTTGTGAGAAGGTGAAGCTTGTATCTGATCTCTTGAAAATGACATCTGATCGACATAAATCCTACGCGGATTTGAAGCATAGAGAAGTGGAGTACGCTGTTGGTGACAAAGTGTTTTTGAAGGTTTCACCTTGGAAGAAGGTGATGCGTTTTGGGCGTAAAGGGAAGTTGAGTCCGAGGTTTATCGGGCCGTATGAGATTTTTGATCGCGTGGGTCTCGTAGCTTATCGGTTGACGTTGCCTCCCGAGTTGGAAAAGATTCATAATGTGTTCCACGTTTCGATGTTGCGGAGGTATCGATCGGATCCCTCTCATGTTATGCCGATTGAGGATGTTGAGTTGAGGCCGGATTTGACTTATGATGAGGAACCAGTAGAGATCCTTGATACCAGCAGTAAGGTTCTGCGTGGGAATACGATAGAGCTCTTTAAAGTGCTATGGCAGCATCGAGGAGTTGAGGAGGCTACTTGGGAGAGTAGGTTTGACATGAAAAAGCAGTTTCCGTATCTTTTTCCTCTAGGTAAATTTCGAGGACAAAATTTCTTAAGAGGGGGAGAGTTGTAATGCCTTGATTTTCGACTTAATAGTTTTGGGGAACGGTTTAGTCGGTTCGGTGGATCGGGATTAGAGATTCGAGTCAGATTCGGGATTTAAATTGGATTAAATATTTTTATTGAAGATAAAAATATGGAAAATAGTTTAAAATCATTATTAAATATATAAATGATTTTGGTAAAAACAATTTTGGAAAATGAAATTCGGAAATGGAACATTTTGGGTTAGTGACCAAAATGCAAGTTTGCAAAACTGTTTTTAGTGACTGTTTTGAAAATGGGTCAAAACTTTGAATATTTAAGGAGCTATTAATCCAAAAGGGTTTCATCAGATTTCTCCCTTTAATTAACTATTTTTAATTAAGTTTTAAGAGGTATAAATAAGGAGAAAATTAATTAAACACAATGAAGGCTTTTAAAGAATTTCACGTAACTAATTTTGTAACTTCTTTTCTCTCAAATTCTCTCCAGCCAAACATATTTTCCAGCTTCAATTTCTTCAGGTAAAATTAGGATTTCAAAGAGTTTTTGATTTCCAATTGATTTCTAAAGCTTTTACATCAAATACTTATTATTTCTACCTTGATTTTCATGGTTTATAAAGCAATTAAGGGGGAAATCAGCATTTCAGGTAAGTATTCGTTCTTCTCCTCTAATGAAAGGTTCTTTATTGAAATTCCTAAGTTCTTGATCCATTTTATATGATTTGTATTGGGTTTTGATAAATTAAACTCGGATTTATGGTTTAATTGATAATTTATGATGAAAATTGTGGAAATTCGTAGTAATCTGTTTTTGCTGAGTTAAGGAATAGTTTATACCTTGATTTTGATGTTTAATATGATAATGAAGTGAGTTTTGATGATAGAATCCCGGAATCTATTGAATCTCTAGTTTGTTAGTTTGGTAGTTAAGAGATTTTAAGGTGTTGAGGTTAATTTTTGGTTGTTGGAGGTATAAGGTTGTTTTAGGTTATTGTTTTGATGTTATTTGAAGGTTGAGATTTGTAGTTGTGGGCTGGGTTGAGGTTTTTGGTGAATCGATGATGTTTTCGGTTGTTAAGATAGAGTGTTGTGGAGGGCTATAGTTGGGTGCTGTTAATTGTTGTGCTGCTGTGAGTTTGGATGCATTGTAATGCATTGGATTCTCTGTTATGATGTTTTGAAACAGGGGAAAGTAGTTCGGAAGCGAATCTTGGTGTTGAGGAGCTGCCGAAGGCTTGATTTGACATCGGCAAGGAAGGCGATTACTTTGTCGGTGAGTGAAACGGATAAGAATGGCTTTTAAAAGATTTGAAAAGGTTTAATAGGAGTCTAGACTAGGCTTGATACGCTGTTCTAAGACTCGAAAGTAAGTAAAATAGATTTCTCTCTCTCGATTTCGGTTGGCAAATGATTTATGAATGCACTTGTTAAATGATTGTTTACCTCTTGTTTTATGCATGGAATGAGCCCCGATGATTTATGGAAATGTTATAGGGTATAATTGGCCAGCCATAGGATTTAAAGTGCACTATAATAAGTCGTCTGTGGTTGTAGAGGTAGTACGGGAGGTACTTACTCCGATCATGTGAACCCCGATGTTATTGAGGTAACGCTTAGATGGCTTTTACTCCAGCCATGAGTTGTAGAGGTTGATGCGTCGAATGTGTTTACTCCAAGTTGGAGGATTAGCCTTGGTAGTGTAGAGGTGGTGTATGTGTTGCATGACTCCATGCCATTGAGCTGCAAGAGATTGCAAGATCTATTGGGAAATCCAGGTATCCGATGTTACCGATGTTAATGATGGTTTTATGGAAATGTTGTTGTTGAGATGGATCACTTGTAAGCCAATATAATGTTTTAAATGTATCATGTTGATGGATTGATTTCGAATAAAGAGTTTACACATGTTTTACTCCTTAAGCTTTGCATATGGGATGTTATGCATGGGAAAGTCTTAAGTAGAGGGAATTGCATATGAGATTATGTTGTGGAATCCATGATACATGTTGCATATGGTTTAATATGCTAATTTTGTAAAGACTAAGTGCATGTTTTGAAAGAATGACATGATTGTTTTGAAACGGATTTTAATTACATTGGATGATGGTTTGTATTTTGAGCGTTCCTCACTAAGCAATGATTGCTTACGCTCTCTTTTATCATCAATGCAGATTGATTGAATGCAAGTGGCCTAGCAAGTTATGAGGAAATTCCAAGACTTGATTTACCAAAGTATGTTTGGGTTTTAAAGTAGTAATAAAGGCAATGTGGCTTAAATGTTGTTGGGAGGGTTTGAGTGGTTACTTCTCCGTTTGAGCAAGTTTATACTGGTCCTTTGGACTTGTGATAAGCTTGGTTTGTTGGATTTTGCACATGGTTCATGCTTTGGTTGCTTGAGTATTATGAAGCATGCCTATAGTTTACCTTTAAAGCATGATGATTGTTTCTTGATGTTTGGTTTATGGTAGTTGATGGTAAATGACCAATGATGATGTTATTTGATTGATAGAAGTATGCTTAAGTGTTAAGAATTCCAAAACGAGGCTAAAAACCAGCAAATTTTGACGTTTCAGGTCAGGGTGTATCGATACGCTTGTGCCCGTATCAATACAAGTAAGCATTTCCAGGCACAGCGTATCGATGCAGGGGAGACCGTATCGATACGGGTAAGCACATTTTCAGGCTTAACATATCGGTACACGAGTGACCATTTCGAAACGGGTTTACAATTACAGCTATAGTGCATCGATACACATGAAGGTGTATCGATACGGTTTTGAGCTACTGGAATCCAGAATTTTGAGAAAGCTCAGGCGTATCGATACACTTGCCCGTGTATCGATACGATCAGTGGTTAAGTTAGTTAAAAGTATGTTTTAAGGTTTCTGTTTTCTCTCGTTTTAGTCATTGAGTGATATACATGCAATTAAATGAGTTTGAATGATCGTTTTGACTTGAAATTTCACCAGTATGCATGTAATTGGTTTAATTGAGGATTGGTAACTTTAATTATGAAATTGGCCCTTCGAAATAATGTAAATTACAGTTGGGTCCCTAGGTGTTATGTATGCAATTGGATGTGTTCGGATGATCGTTTTAAGTTGAAATTTGGCATGTATGCTTGTAACCTAACAAATCGAAGATTGGTAAAGAAAATTACAAGTTAACCCTTATATATTTGTAGATTTACATTTTGGTCCCTATTATTGTAAAGTGACCAATTGGATATCAATTCGATGCCCGATTGGGTTGGGTTTTCACTCGTTGTTTGTATGTACATGTAGGGTATAACCAGCATCTAGATAATACAAAAGAAAAAAATGGTCATATTTTCAGAGTTGTCTTCACGGTTTACTTCGGTAAACTTAATGTAGCTAGTTCGGTTCGGTCTTGCGATTATGCCGGGTCAGGGGGTTACAAGTTGAAACACTTAACTTTCTAGAGTTTTCAAAAGTGACACCAAATTTTCTAGATTTTGCACTTTTGAGCCCAAATTATTAAAACTCAGCAATTTGGTTATGATTTTTCTAGAATTTACAATTTAACCCTCGCACTTCTAGATTTTTCATAAAAGTACCACTAAACTTCAAAAACTTACAATATGATCCTTAAATTCCAAAATTTCTCAATTAAACCCTTAAATTCCATCATAGTAATCCCATAAATATCACATTCTTTGAAAACTTATACTTTTAAAAACTTACATTTTCATTCAAAAACTATATATTTTTAAGAAAATACTACTTTATAATCTAATTTATTAAAAAATTTGAATGATAAGATTCAACTCACTCAGATCCAGAAAATCAAATAATTTATATAATTCGATTAAAAAAATTACATAGTTTAATTACCTTAAAATTAAAAAGAATTAAAATGTAATCCATTTTTATGAACTTGAAACCAGGCAACTTTATTAATAAACGAAAGAAAAACAAGAACATGACTTTTTAAAGGTTTCACAACATTAAAAAATAATAAAAAAGAAAACAACAAATTTAAAAAGAAAACTAGATGGCTGCTCCAGTCAGATTAGACACATCCTCTTCGTACCACAATAAATCTCTGAAGTCCATTGTAGGAATAGTCCATGGGGAGTTGTCAAGACATGAACTAGATGAAATCTGTAACCCCCTAATCCCGGCCAAGAAGAAAAGGCCGAATTTAGAAAGTCATCATTGAAAATTTTACCCTCAAGAAACCAATTTTATTTATAATAAATCATAATAATTGTAAAATATTTAAATACTTAATAATTCGTCAAAACTCAAGAGTTAAAATGATATCTAAAAATTGATAATATAGAAGGATTAAAATTTCCAAATAAACTATCTCAAAATGTTATTAAAAATCCAACAATAATATTGTAGTTCGAAAGATTAAATAAAACATCTGAATGTAAAAATTATGCATGTATACTAAAAATAAGCTCAATTCCCAAATACATCAAAATTTCCCCAATAATAATAATAAACAAGTCTTAAAAATAATATAGTCCATACTAAAGATAAAATAAAATCGATAAAACAAAGAGATCCTCCGGGTACCAAGTCGCCTAGGGTCCAAGATATCTGTATGAGAAAACTATTGGGGAGTAAGCTATAAGGCTTAGTGTGTCTCTAAAGTGCAAGCAATCAAAACCTCAATTTCACACAATTTTCACAAAATTATTTGTAAAGCACAAATCTTGTATAAACACGGTTTTATGAAAATCACAATGTAATGAACCCATACTGCATAGTCACCAAAAAGAGTAGGTTTCCCAGAACCCCTCACTACATAGTCACCAACACAAGTGGTATAAAACCACTGAACTTCCTCCGTACAATCCCAACCCATGATAACACAGTAAAAAGATGTCACAGTTTTTTTACAGTCTCAACACAGTCCGATAATAAATCAGGGATTCACAACACATTTATTTTAAATCTCAATTTTATTCACAGTATGAAAATATTATGCACGGAAAACATAATTTAAAATCACAATATAATAAAGAAAAATCACTCAAGTATAAAACACACAAATAAAATCATTTATTTATAGCACCGGAAGAAAACACACATTAGCCAAAGCAACTCAACCTACTGAATAATGCGTTTCCCACGATCAGAAGCACTAGGTCCAAGTGTGTCAGTACCTATGAGATTAATTTCTATATTAGTACTATTATTGCTATGCTACCAACTAAGATGACACTAAACCAAATATTACTCACGTGCAAACCTCGTAGTACGTGCAGGGCAGTCCGAACAGGCAGAGATGGAGGTAAGTCAAAATCTAATATACAATTCTCTTAAAGACCAAATACACATAACTTGAATTTCGGGTTCGAATTGACAAAACGGTCAACGGATCGAGTTGGTTCAAAACGAACTATAAATCAAACCGCGATTCGAGACAAGGTAACTTCCATGATTTTATCATATAGAAATCACTTAGTTATCATAATAAAATAAACGTTACACTACCAAACTATATTGGAAACCATAATATATATATAATTTATATGTAATGAAAGCTTAGTAGTAATTTAAAAATGAAAGTAACCTTTCTTTGATCACTGATCTAATAAAAAGAAAAATACATATATAATAATGATTTGTTTACAATTAATATATATGTTTAATTCCAATAAAACGGTGGGGTTATGATCTCTTTCAATGAGATTGAAAATACAGAATTAAAGGATTTTGGAACTTGTGTACTGGGAAAAATGAGCGGGTCGAGCATTAAGGAGGTTGGGTTGGTTCGAACCAGGGGTGAGATATATAAAAAAAAAAATAAGAATATATCTTTCCGAGGAAGAAAGCTCTTATCCAGCAAAGGCTCAAACGGTAGGAGATGATGTTGCACAAGATCAAAATATTGAATCGAATGATAAAAGACCTAGTCAAAAGGTGTGCGGCGCCGATAGGGGAAGACTAAAGGGACAAGATAGGTGTCGGATGGGTTTTAATGTAGGAACAGATGAAAGGGTTTTAAGGATTTAATATATATATTAATAATAATAATAATTTAAAATTTGAAAAAGGTTAGAAGATACCGTTTCCAATACGGAAATAGGTGAACTAGATTTCAATCTAAAACAAAAAGGATTATTTTCGCAACAACTCCCCAAACTTAATGGAAACCGCATACTTGTTCCTAATAAAAATTAGGGTTCCAAATCCAAATTTCCAAAATTAATTTAGGGTTTTTTAACCTAATTTACCAAAATATAGGTTTTCATACTCAAATTCCTAATTTCTAGGGTTTTGAATTTAATGATTTGAAAATTAGGGTTTTTAATTTGGGGCAAAAATTCGGAGTGTTACAAAATCCCCACTAGAAAACAGCAAATACGCTTCGCGTTGGTTCCAAAGGTGCCGATTCGCTCTACAGTTCTGATTACACCGGGCAAACAACAATAAAAGTGAATGAAACTATCCATGACCACCGACAAACCCAAATCAGAAACAAACGTTGTGAGGAACACTACACGAGTGTCAAACGACCATAAAGGTATCTAAAAAATGTGTCATAAGACATAGAAGTGTCATAAGACAGTGACGTGCATAAAAGATAGAGAAAAGACGAGCCATAAAGACAGAAAAAATAAACTTAACAAGATATGCGAATAGAAAATAATCAAAGCATATAAAATTTTTATTGAAAATTAGAAAAAAACTAAAAGTATAAAATTCAAAACAAAAAATAAAAAATATATAAAAAGTATAACACCAATAATCGATGATTAGCACCAAAATTAGTGCTGCCGATAGCCGTTGATGACAAAAAAAAAAAACAAACAAACAAACGGCTGAGATGGGAAAAATCTAGGGGCTGAGTTGAGAGAAAACCTAAAATGTAATCCACTTTTATTCTTATCTAATCGTAATAATTAAATTGAAGACGTGATGGATGGGGTGTGAGTCAAGATCCGTAGTTTTCAGAAATAAATTTCAAGACACGTATGCAAAGTAGCTGCGATAAAGGGAAAGTGTAAAAGCTGAAACAGATTGATTTGGAATATGATACGATGTTTAGGAGCTAAACCAAACGGCATTGACTTGGATTGCAAATTGCCACTCCAGAATACGCGTTCTTTTAAAAGGATAAATTATAAAGATCATTATTTAACTATTTTTTACTTATATTTTAGTTATTTAATTTTTAAATTTTTTAATTTAATAATTAAATTTTTAGATTATTTCAGTTTTAGTTAATTTAAATTATTTTATTAATATTTTAATATAGTATGATATTTTTTATTATTATTAAATATAAAAATAATTTAAAACAAAAAATTTAAAATTAAACCAAAACTCACGACGTCCATTGTTTAACACCATCGTTGACAGTAGTGGATGGTGGTCGTTTGGTCTTAATTTTACCAATAGCTTCGTCTCGGTCCATTGAGTTCGAATCCGACCTCCATTTTGCTGGAAAAATACTATGAAGTTCACGAACCGATTAAAAATCTTTCGGTTTCTCTCTCGTCAACCTCCCTCATCTGTCGTCGGGTGGAGCATGTTTTTTAGTATGTGGCTTCCCTCGTATCGATAAAAAATTTTACCGCTCGTATTTTGGAGATTTTCCTCCGTTTGCCGATAAATGGCCATGACGTCACTGGTAAAAATTAGTAATTTTTATTTTAAATATTTTAAATTTAATAATAATAAAAATGATTTTATTTTTATTTTAAATTATTTTTAAATTTAATATTAATAAAAAATTATGTCATACTAAAATAATAATAAAATATTTCAAAGTGACTAAAACAAGAATAATCTAAAAGTTTAATTATTAAGTTAAATTTTTTTAAAGTTGAGTTGCCAAAATAAAAATGAGAAAATAATTGAGTGATGATTTATATATTTTTATTTATTTTTTAATTTAAGCATATCAATTACCAAGACCAAGTCCGGCCGGAACTTGTCCTCATTCTTTGCAATTAGGGATGACAAAATTATCCGTTTTTGACCCTATCCGGTGTACCTCGACCCGATCGAGTTTTTTCTTATAATTTTCGAGGACTGAGGTTGGGCGGGATGGGTATTTAAAAATTAATAGGCTATTTATGAACAATCAAACCAGTATTAGAACAATCTTGACTGCCTAATTTTATAACGAACACCTATAAATAAGATAAACAGGGTGGACAACCGTTACAATTAATTCAATTGATCAATTTTATCGTTCATGAAGGATAACAAAATAGATTGATTGATTTTTTGTTTGATTCATAAAAATTTGAAGAATTTTATCAATTTGTGAGACTTTGTTAGCTTGTTAGGAAGAATAAGTTCATTATTGCTGAAATTTCAATGAGGTGATGGACTCGAACAAAAGAAAATAATATGGACAAAATATCTTCAAATATTTTTAATTTATCATCCGAAAATTCAAAACTTTGAATAAAATAATAAATATTATATTTACATGTATCTTATTACATGATTTATATCTTTTTTGTGAATTAAAATAAAAAGCTCAATTGGCCAACTGATTTTTTATTAAAGGAAGAATTATTTTTATGAACATAAAAAGTTCAACTGATCTCTTATGTTATCTTCTATTAACGGTCAAACCAATTCATAAAGTCCAATGGAATACAATTATTTATATATATATATATATATATATATATATATATATATATATATATATATATATATACAATTAATTATTTTTAGTTAAAGCTTTTCATACCCTTTAACCTTAATTTTTTAAGAGTCTTGCTGTGATCTTAATGATAGAGTCTACAAGTAAAATATATAATACAACGGTTCCTCGCTCTGCAAGTCCTCATTTCGAAAAGTAGTAATATTCTACTTGAATAAAGAATCATGAAGGGGTGAGCCTCACCTCCTATGAAATACGAGTATTTCAGTCTAAAGTTATATCACGTATCTGATATATTTTGTATTAAAGGTATATGAGTAAAATTTAAATATCTACAAGTATTTCTTTTCTCCTACTTTTGTGTTCTTTTATTCTTTCATTTTTTTTATTTTTTTCCGTCTTTTCTTTTTTTGTTCAATTTATAAATATATGTGCTTTCATGACCATTTTTTTTATAATTTTTATTTTTGCATATTTTTGAAATTAAAATTTATTATTTTATATTTACCAATCTTTATCATACTCGTATTTTATATTTTTAAAAATATAATTTTTCGTTCCAATTTCTGTATCCATATTCGTATACCTCAAGTCTAATCCTAAACTCCCCACAAACACTGCAGAAAAAGAAGTGGAAAAGACTAAAAAAAGTAACAGAGAAAGCAATGCCATCATGCATGCTACTTGTTGTTGCTGATTGCATAGACCGATCCACATTATTTTTGGGATGTGCTCATTCCTTCTTGCACGATTTTTTTACCTTCGTTTTACATAATTTTTTAAAAATATAGACTAATTATAAATTTGTTTTTAACACTTTTTAATACTCTCTCTATTCTATTAAAATTGTTACTTATTGATATTTTAAAAAACATTTTTTCTAAATTTTAACATAATTATTTTAAATAATTAAATTTTATAAAATATATATTTACAAACTACATGATTCAAGGTTTGTAAAATATATTTTCTCATATTTTTATCAATGATAAATTTTAATTAATAAAGGGTCAAAGCTGAAAAGAATTGACAAAAAAATTAATAAGGAACAAATTTAATATGATAGATATAATATTTATTTTTTGCCCTCAACCTCAACTCCGATTCCGTCCATGACTGATTGTTGCCTTCAATGTGGCCAGCATAGTAGGGGTGTTTAAACTTTTGTTTTAACCGAATTAACCGTTCAAAGTGAATTTTTTTGATTAATCGGTCGGTTAATTTTAGGTTCGATCAGTTAATGGTTTTTTCAAACTTTGATTATCGGTTATTTCAGTTCGAAATCGGTTAATTAACGAAATTAACCAAAATTTTTATATATTATATATATTACATATATTTATTTTTGGCCATTGAACTTTTAAAAATTATAAAATGATCATTAATTTTTTTAACATATTATAAAATGGTCATTAAACTTTACCAAATTAGTACAAAATGATTATTAAATTTATTGAATTGTTAAAAATGATCATTAAACTTTTCAATATTTATCAATAATTTATAACGTGCAATGAATCAATGACCATTTTGTAATAGTTTGATAAGTTTAATGGTTGTATTATAACTTCTGAAAGTTTAGTGGCTAAAAAGATCATATAACATAGTTTAGTGACCATTTATGTAATTTACCCAAAATTTTGTAACAAATTTCGGTTAATTCGAAAACCGACCGAATTAACCGAACTTTTTTTAGTTTTTCGGTTAAAAATTTTCAAAAAAAATTTAATTCGGTTAACAGTTAATAAGAAAAACAATTCGGTTACAGAATTTTTAGTAGTTCGGTTCGATCGGTTAACCAAACCGATTGATTGAACACCCTTACTGAAGAGAGGGACCCAACCCAACCCAACCCAAACCATTTGACACCCCTTTTTAAGTGCTAAATTCCAAATCCATCTTGACTTGGAGTTTTAATTTCGTGCACTTGACCCCATCTCCCCTAATTTATTATTTCCTTCGAGAATCACACTTTACCCAAAAGACACTCCTTCACTCCCCAATCCTCATAGGCTAATTCTTTCTATATAAACTAACCCAACATTTGCTTTATCAGTACAAAAAAGTGCTAAAAAAAAACAAAGACCCTCTTTCTAGCTTGTTTGCCACCCAAAGATGCTTACCTTTATAGCTGCATGTTTCTACAAAGTTTTGTGTGGTGAAATCTTTGAATTTGGAGAATCCAAGCCCAAGAATACATCGAAGTTCATTTGCAGAGATGAGTTGAGCAAGAAGAAGGCTGCGAGCAATCATGGTGATTCGTTATCAAGTAGAAAACCATTGGTAAAAGCGAAGGATCCAAAGATGAGAATAAAAGTGAAGATGACAAAGGAAGAAGCTGCTCGATTGCTTTCGAGATGCAAAGATGGAGGGATTATTGAGTTCAAAGATGTAGCTTCTGAGCTTGTCAACCTCCCAATGAACCGTGTCATTGTCGTGTCCCCTTGCTCTGTTGCTAATCCATTGCTTCATAGTATCCCCGAAGAGTGTTAGATTAAGAGAGTATAATTTCAGTTTTACGGGGTTTTTTTGTTGGACAATATTAGTTTTGATGTAATAGGAGAGTCGGCCATGTAAATTACAAGTAACAGATGAATGTTTTGAGATTCATACGCTGTCCTGTTCGTTCTTATCGCAAGATTTTATGTTAGAGGACGAACTTATAAAATTTTATGGGGCGAAAATCAGTGGCGTAATCAGGATTTTCATATAGTAGGGTCAGAGTGGAGTATAAGGTATGGAGGATTTTCATACCACTACAATAAGTATTGTTGACCACATATTCAACAAATTAAGTGGGGTCAAATCTAATATTTTCTCATGAAAAATTCTATATTAGCTCATTGAAAATTCATACCTCAACAAATCAAGTGGGTTCAATTGCACCCTCGATTTCTATAATACCTCCGCTCGTGGCGAAAATAAAATTTCAATAAAAAATTTCTAAAAAATTCTAAATCATATATGAATTTCTAATTTTTAGAAGGGCGACTGCCCCTTCGGTCCATGTTCTTGTCTGAACTTGTAAGAGTTCAAAAGAGCGTAAACTTAAGATTCATTAATTGACTAAATAGTTAAAGATACTCATGTTATCTTATTTTATATAAGTTTAAATATGACATTTACATTAAGAATGTAATAAAAAAAAACAGAAACTTTGAAACATCTAACAATCATCCTTTGCTTCTTACAAAGTCGCGACCAAATTCATATGTACCATTGATCTAATAGAATCATAAGGGATGCGAGTGAATAAGGCACTCAAACTCTTCGCTCAAACTGAACGAAATAAATTAGTTTTTTTTGTTCTAATCGATTATTTTTTCTTTATCAAGGTTTAGATATAAAATAAGCTTTTCTAATTGGACTTAAAAATTTTCACTAACCCTGAATTTGAATCATAAATTAAATGAGTTTTTACATGAAAAAAATGTGATAAACAATCCTAGTTTAAAAATCATCTGAGTTGTTATTTAAAAAACTTTGAATCAAATTAGTTATTATTTGAAAATCGTAAAGAAATCCCCTTCATGTATATCCCAACGATGGCTTGACTTGTTGATATTATCCAATTGGTCATTTTCTATGATGGAGAAATGCCCTTTTTTTTTTTTTTACTTTTGTTAATGTTTTGCATGTATTGAATATTCTTATATTTGAATAGAGCTTTTGTTTTCAAGTGGGATTTTTATTCTTCTCTTAACATTATAATTCTCTAACTTCACCGTTACTACATAATTTGTCATAAAAAATATAAGGAGAAAATTTATGTATTCTACACTTTGTCAGTTATTAGATAGTTCAGGTTAATATATTAATTAGTTTCTATAATTTTTTTGAAATAATTAGTTTCTATAAATTCTAATATGAATATAATATATATAATGGTCACAGTGGAAAAGCGAATGTTGTTCATCCTAAGAGATTCGAGTTCAAATTGCTTTGTCTATAAGGTGTGTGTGCATTGTTAAAGGGTTAAAAATATATACGAAAATATACTATCTTGTAATAATCTTTAAACTATTCAAAAAAAAATATAGTAAAATCAATATATCATGAATTATTAATACGTTAAAACTTATATGAACGTATGACATTTTAGATATAAAAAGAAACATAAATGTATAAATTAAACTTAATGTCATAATAAGTTTTGGAGATTGTTGAGCAACTTGGACATAATGATGAGAGAGATTGTTCCTTGAGGTTTTGGCTTGGTTGGGTTCCATCTAATTTAAAAATAATAATGATTTAGGCTAATAATGAAAGCAGAATGGAGAGATGGACTAGGTCGTTGATTAAGAAGTAGATGCAACGAATTCAACACGTCACGATACCCTTGAAGTTGATTTTGCTTGGGACCTGACGGCTAAACCTCATCTATTGAGAATTTTCGTTACTTAAAACCAATCGTATGTAAGCTGTGAAAATCAGCACATTATTTTATAAGCCAAGAAAGAGTCAAGCCTTAGAAACACTAGTCCCAAGTCCTGTAGGAAAAGTAGTTGGTTAAACCGTGACAAAAAGTTAGAAATAAAACTTGTTTGAGACGTGCACTAGACATTGTTTTTAAGGATATTTCGCGGTAAAGCGTATTTTTCAAGATTTAATAATTATTTCTATTGAAGTAGACAACATAAAGAGCTAAGAACCAATGAATACTCAGCTTCAAAAATATGTTGGAAATAAGGAAGAGAAAAAGAAAAATAAGTAGATGATTCTACTTTGGGATGATTTTTGAAAGCATATGTATATGATATTTATAGTACCACAAATGTCTAAAAAGGGTATTTAAAAAAGGAATTAGTCAAGAGCAAATCTATCAAAAATAAAATGAATGATTAAGAATAAAGATACTTTTATTTTAAAATGAAGGGTTAAAAATAAAAGTACTTTCGTTTTAAAATGAATGATTAAAAATCAGTTTTAAAAGTACTAAAAGTGAATCTAGCCTAGTTCATGCGTAGGGGGGAGTTGGCCAATTTCAACTGAATTGGATTTTTTGATCGAACCCCGTGTGCGCGAAACCACATCATATTTTTTACTTAGAAGCCCAATACCAAGTCTTTATATTTAAACAAAAAAACAAGTGTTATACAAGAGAAATGTGAGAATCTTTGAAATATACCAAGTAATCTCATATTTTTACAACAATCCCTCACATACTTCAAAGATTGATAAACAAAATAAAGAAGGATTTAGTTGGGTATTCTGACATAACGTATTCATTTTGATGTCTTTTTGAACTATGAGCTAGAATTTAAAAAAAAATGAGACATAACTTATCAAGTGTTTGGTGAAACCCATTTATATGAACAAAAAACTCAATATGTAAGCTAACATTCTCATTAATCACATTATATTTATTTTTGCTCTTTATCGCGGTTGTGCGCTGATAGACAATGCACGTGCCTGAATTTTTATAAGTGCTCTAGATAATTTTTCACAAGTCTTACAGAAACACCCCCACTTCACACTTATACAGGTCAAGCCATCAAGTGTATTCTGCATGTCAATACACCATCTATAAAGGTTATGAACTTGATTACGAGCTTTACTCACCCTCACCATCCTTTTAATTTTCTTAGCACTATTTACACCATAGGAAGGGACAAAAGAAAAAAAATGTAGTGCTTTCCCGACAAGATCAACCAATGACTTGTTATTATCCATATGAACCTTTTTCATGAGATCGCCAATCACAAAGGTTGAGTTATCATCATTGTTGGTTTCTTATATTGACATAAGTCTCTTTCCCCTCGATGTTTCACATATTAATTTTCTCCCTAAAAATTTAATTAGATGAATTCGCCAAAATCATTTCTAACTTTATATAATTAATTGATATCGTTTCATCTTTTTGCAGCTTATTTATTACATTATATTCTTAGACAAATGTGTATGTTTTAACCATTGAAAATTTTTATTCTTTGCAATGTTCATTGTTACTTGACAATCACGATGCATGAGCACTAAATCTATCACTTTTGTACCTAATGAAATACATGCTAAGGGATTTTTTCAATCACTCAACATCAATATACATGTTAAGAGATTTTTCTACCACTTAACATTATTATTCATGCTAAAATAAATTTCAACTACTTAATTTTATTATACATGCTAAGAAGTTTTTCTACCACTTAACTTAATTATTAGTTAAATTTAAAAGAATAAATTTAGACTTCATAGTAAATTTCTATAAATATCCGTTTGGCTAATTTTTAAGATATTGTTCTACCTCCAAGAGTGAACAGATAACCACTAGTAGATCTGTCTCACATGAATAAGATATTTAATTATAATCAATATATCCTTCTAATACAATGAGTACTCCACTAAGTAGAATATTATAACTCATAGTATCCTCTTGATATCTCATTGACTTTGCTACAACAACTCAACACTCAACACTCATGATTTGAGTTGTGTTAGCTCAATTGAAAAATAGTATGTGTCATCCTAAGCCTAGTAAAATTTATCAAGTGTATCAATTTTTTTTAATAATTTGTGCATATTTGAATTGAGCAATAAGATCACATGTATAATTTTTTTTATTTTAATATTAGCATCATAATGAATATTCACTGATTTAATATCAATATATCCAAAAAATTTAATGTTATATTATTGTGATAGCATATTACTATCACATTGTCATATTATTTAAATACTCAATATGACATTTGTTTCTCTTTCATATCAAATTTGAAGCAAGATACCTTTTAATTTAACATAATAATTATTAAGATAAACATGTAATCAATACATAAACAACAAGGGTGCTTCCATGAATAGAAACTCAGGCCGTCGTTTTTGGACACTTTTTGTGTTAAACTTGTCGGCGAACATCCACTGGAAATGGCTTTGGCAGGTTTTTGATCGCCATGGTGAGATTGTGGATGTGTTCATTCCGAGGAAGAGATCGAGGGAGGGGTTGCGTTTTGGTTTTGTGCGAATGCGTTTGGAAAGTGATGCAATTCGGGTGAGGGATAGACTGAATGGTCATTGGATTTATGGATCAAAATTGAGGCTATCGATGGTACATAAGGAAATTCGTAATCAATTCTAGAGACGGAAGCAAACGGAGACAAGCAATCTCACTGCGCCGCGGGAGGAGGGGAAGGTAGAATTGGGCAAACGTGATCCTTTTGGGATTCGAAGATCGGTGATGGGGGTGATTTGCAATTCGAATGTTGACATCCTTAGTAGATGTGAAATGGGATGGTGTCGTCGTCCTATGCTAATTGCAAACTTGGCCCCAGAATTGAATCAGTCAAACATCAAAGGATTCTCGCTTATGATGATATCGGGATCAAGGTTATTTTGTCTTTGCAGATCTGCATGCCAGGCAGAAGGTCCTGGAGGACAAAGGACTGGAGAAATGGTTTGAGAAGGTATTTTTGTGGGAACCAAATATGAAATAGAGAAATAGGCGTGTTTGGATATCAGTTATTGGTGTGCCGATCGTGGCATAGACGAGAGAGACCTTCATGAATGTGGCATCGCTTTGGGGTATGGTTGTGCGAGTGGAGAACGAAAAGCTGGAACCTTTCAATTTTGAGAGGGGGAGGGTGCTATTTGAGACTAGCTAATTGGAGATAATTGAAGAAACGGTTGATTTATGTGTTCAAGGGCAACGTTTTGAGATTCGAGTATCAGAAGCAGAGGTATATTTTCATCCAAATTTTGAATGTTCGTGGATGGAGCGTGATGATGACGAGGACATTGGCACTTGCGAATTGTCAAGTACTGATTCGGGTGAAACATGTTTGGGAAAGGGTGAAAAAAGGATGAAACATATTGGAAGTAGATGTGTTAATGTAGTTTATGGGAGAATGCCGAGAATGACAATGTACTCATCCAATCGTATCTGCATATGTAGGGGAAGAGTTGGATCGACTAAATGGAGAGGACATGAACATTAGAGAGGCAAGTAAGGATAGGGTGCAAGACGAAGTTGTGGCTTTTGTGTCTAGAATGGAGGAATCTGACAATGATAGGGAGAGGATATGTGGCGATCTGTCCCAGTTCCGAGAGGACTGTGGTGAGAGGACTTTGGACTCATGTAGTGTACCTCTATTATTGATGGGACTGGGGGATAAGGTTGGAGTTAATTAGGTCTCTTGCGGGACAACGAGTTTTTTACCAATACAAAGTCTTAGTCCAGATTTGACAGAGCAAAAGAGAGGTCGGGGCAGGCCACGCAAAAATCATTCGCTGCCAAAGCAATCGGTGTGTAAATCGTTGGCGGTTAGTGAGTCTCTGTTGAGGAAAGCACAAGAAACGGTAGAGTTTGGTAAACTAATCAGTGCAAGGACCATTGGTAACGAAGACATTATTGTTGGGGACATCGCAAGGATCACTGCACATAGACAATAGCATCGGAGGATGAAAGTGCTGTCATAGAACGTAAGGGGCCTCGGATCGGCTTCAAAACGAAAGGCAATCCAAATTCTCTTGAGGCAGCAGCGTATCGAAATGTTATTTCTTCTTGAAACTAAATTAGAGGAGGTAACGACACGTGTGGTGAGACAGGCATGGCATACTTACTCATTTAATTTCTTGGTTGAGGCATCTATTGGGAGATCGAGAGGAATTTTGGTAATTTGGGAAGCTTCAAAATTCTTATTATTTGTATCAATTATTGAGCGATATGTGATTGTTTTGCGAGGTGTATGGGTGGAGGATTCTTGGGACTGCGGAATGATGGCAGTTTATGCACCATGTGTGGTGGATGAACAAAAATTGCTTTGGTCACAGTTGCAATTATTTTTGGACATTTTAGGGGTGTCGATGTGTATTGGAGGAGACTTTAATGCGGTAAAATCAATGGATGAACGTAGAGGTTGTGTGGGGATGTACGTGGGATAGCAATTTTTAAAGTTTTTGTGCATGATTCGGGTTTAATAGACTTGCCGATGACTGGAAAGTGCTTCACGTGGTTTGGAAGTGGAAATAAAGGGAATCGGCTGGACCGTTTCTTAGTGGCGCCTGAGTGGATTGATAAGTTTGAAAGTTTATCACAGCATAATTTACCTCATAGTGTTTCGGATCATTCACCGCTTTGACTCTCGGATGGGAAAGTTGATTGGGGACCGAGGCCATTTCAGTTCCTCAATTGTTGGATGGAATGCAAGGCACGTATACAAACAATGGAATTGGAGTGGCGAAGGTTATCAGAGGTGAATGCGGATTGGGAATTATGGAAAAGTTGAATGCTATGAAGGGGTTTCTTCGTATCTGGAACAAAAATTCTTTCGAGAGCATTGATTTACAAATTGAGGCGACAACTGACTTACTCGAATTTTATGATGAGAATTGTGTGACTTTGGGGAATGCCGAGAATAGTTGTGATGAGAAAAGAAAATTACAATCTAAATTATGGCGTCTATTACAATATAGAGAATCGATGTGGCGACAAAAGTTGCGTGCTTTGTCGATTAAGGAGGGGGATCGTAATACTAAGTTTTTCCAACGGATGGCTAAGATTAGGGGTATGCGCAACAAGATTAGTGGTTTGTGGATTAATAGGAGGTGGTGTACCAATACGTCAAGGATAAAATAATATCTACGGCGAGAATTTTGTGCCCATTTTTCACAAGGTAAGGGTGCGAATCTACTAGAAACTAATCTACATTTTAAATGTTTGTCTGATGAGAACCGTAGGGCCATTGAAGAGCCATTCTCGGATTTGGAGGCGTGGCAGGCCATGAGCAAATGTGATGGGGCAAAAGTTTCGGGACCTGATGGGTTTAGTTTTGAATTCTATACGAAGGGTTGGGCGTTTGTAAAGGATGATATTATGGTAATGTTAGCTGATTTTCATGCATCCGGTCATTTGCCAAAGGGATTGAATTCGTCTTTTGTAGTATTGATCCCAACGAAAGAAAATCCTCTGATTGTGAGTGAATTTTGACCAATTTGCCTCTTTAATTCTGTATACAAAATTTTGGCGAAGATATTGGCAGTTCGTTTGCAATCGGTGATTAGTAGTCTTGTTAGTGATACTTAAACAACTTTCATTCAGGGGAGACAAATTGTGGATGGAATTCTTTTAACCAACTAAGTCATTCATTCGCTTAAGTTGAGATCGGTAGGAGAAGGCGGCGTGATCCTCAAATTAGACTTTGCCAAGGCGTATAATTGTATCCGATGGAGTTTTTTGGATCATATTCTTGTAAAAATAGGTTTTAGGGCGAAATGGAGGGGCTGGATGAAGACGTGTGTGAACGGCACGTTTGGCAATTTTGGTGAATGGATGTGCAACATCGAAGTTTGCTATGAAGCGAGGAGTGCGACAAGGTGACCTGTTGTCGCCTCTTCTGTTTGTACTTGTTGCCGAGGAATTTCATTTGTTTATGAGAAATGCGAAACAGATGGAGCTCATTCGTGGGGTGAGGATGGCCGAGAATTTTATTTAATCACATCTTCAGTTTGCCGATGACACTATTTTATTCCTTTATGGAGATGTGGAGGGTGCAAGAAATCTTAAAAACTGCTCTTATGCTTCCAAAATTGTGTGGGGTTAACAGTGAATTTTGGCAAATCGAATATTTATAATATTGGGGGGTGAAAAATGAGGTAGTGCAGGGGATGGCTTTGGTTCTTGGATGCAAGATGGGCAAGTTTTCTGTTTATTTACTTGGGGCTGCCGTTGGGGGTTCATCCGCGAGAAAAAGAGATTTGGGAACCGTTGATACAAAAATTTCAGACTTGTTTAGCTGGTTGGAAAAAGGTGTTCTTTGTCATTTGCAGCTAGGCTTACTCTTATAAACTCTGTGCTCTTGACTCTACCGATTTATTATATGGGTGTATTCTTAATGCCTAAGGGAGTAATCCGAGCTATTGATAAAATTAGAAGAGTTTTTTATGGGGAGATACAGATTTGAAAAGGAAGATGAGCCGTGTGGGTTGAAGGACTGTTTGTAAGCCAAAGGCTTTGGGCGGATTAGGAGTTATGAATCTGCGTTATCGAAACCTCGCCCTTCTTGTGAAATGGGCATGGAGATATGCTTGTGAACCTGATTCGATGTGGAGGGCTTTGATTAGTGCTGAATATGGTGCACAGGTTCTTTCTTGGAGGTTTAACATGGCTCGGCCAGGGCCTATGTCTGTTATGTGGAGACAGATCATTCAAGTGCAGGAAGAAGAATGTGTTGCGTGTTTTATGGAGTTTTCTCGATTCTCTTGGCATGTGGGGAATGGTAGTCGGGCCCTGTTTTGGCGTGATCGGTGGTGCTCCAGTGAGACATTATTTAAGTTATATCCGAGATTATTTCGTGCCACAAGGGACAAGATGGCATTGGTGAGCGATTATGCAATGGCCGGACATTTCTTACATGAATTGTCGGATCAATTTTTATTAGAAACCTGCTCGTGAGGGAATTATCTCAGCTGGTGACCTTGCGGGATTGCTGTGGAATGGTTTGATTGGTGCAGGGGATGCCCGATAAGCTGGTATGGGAACCGAACACGCAAAGAGCTTTCTCGGTAAGAGAGCTATCCTATTTGATGCACTCTTTTGGGGTCTCGAATAATGGATTGGAGGCATTTTGAGTGTGGAAAATTGGTGTACCGCCTAAGATACAATGCTTTTTGTGGTTCTTAACGTTGGATAGGTTGCCAACCTTAAGCATGCTTAGCTCGAAAGGGGTCTTGTTAGGAGATGCATCCCTTCATTGTTGGATGTGTGGGGTTGGTTTGGATGAGGCGAATCATTTATTTTTTGACTGTGTACATGCTCGAAGCCTATGGTCTCAGTTTTTTAGGTGGTGGCAGCTCCATATTGTTCTTCCAAGGACGTTGGGGGAGTTCATATCGTAAGGCTTTTATGGAGGCCTTGGGGGAGAAGTGCGACAATTGTGGTTAATTGGGTGTGCGGCGATGTTGTGGTCCATTTGGCTAGCGCGGAACGTGGCTCTTTTCTGTAAGGAGCGAATTGGGATGGATAGGTTGTTCTTTGTTGTTCAGCTGCGTTCATTTTATTGGGCGAAAGTGGGTTCGATGGGAGAGTTTGTGGAAGAGACGCAGTGGTGGACAAGCCCATGGCGGGGTATGCGATCGAGAGTTGGGAGAGCGGTGCGGCATGGTATTAGTTGGTGTCCTCTGCCCTCGGGTGCGGTGAAATTTAATATGGATGGTTCGGCAAGTGGGAAACCAAGCCCTGAGGGTTGTAGAGGGGTTTTGTGTGATGCGACGGGTTCTATTTTAGCACTTTTAATACTTAAAAGATTTTATCTTTATTCTTAAAATAAAATATGGTATATCTCAAAAACACATATCAATAAAAGTGATATAAAATCTAGTCATTTGTTCATCAATTTTATTTCAATCAGGTATGCTATTACCCAAAGCGTAAAGCATATATGCAACCCTATGAACATGCAATCAAATATTTTAAAGTCAAATTTTCCTTACGAATTAGAAGCGTAAATTTGACAATACACCTCCACGCTTTAAAATATTTTAAAAACATATTTCTTTTATAAATTTAAGGCGTCTATAATCATTTTCACATAGAAAATCCAACATGCACATTTTACAAGTTATGTTATTATTAGCATGCCATATCGATTATATTATCGCAAATTCTCACATTAGCTTGTCACATAAATCATCATGATATTTTAATCAGACAAGAAATATAACTAGCATGCATAATAATTTTGAATAGACAACATGTTACAAAAATCTTTTTTTTTTCACAAAGTATATTTTCGGTTTGTCATATTTGAAAGAAAATTATGCTAAGATTTTTTTTTAGATTTAAATTTAAATAAAATGTTGCCTTTTTAAATACTTGTGCAGTTTCAAACATCTATGATAGACAATTTATTCTCCTTCCTCCGTAAAGGAGTTTGACATAAAGATATTTAAATGTCAAAAAATGTGTGTAGTTATCACCACTCTTTTATATTAGCCTAAATATTGACTTTGAGAAATGATCAAAAAAATTATCTCATCTAATTCGATCAAATTAAAATTTAATTTAACAATATTTTCTTTTTTTAATATATCATTTGTTTTAACCAAATAAATATTTGACTTAATATGATTATCATTTTTTATTATAAAATTTGTTTCAACCAAATTAATATTTGGCTTAATAGGATACTCATTTCTCATTCTAGCTTTCTGCACTAAGTTATATATGGTCCAATTTGTCATCGTAATTGGATATAAAAACAATGAATATAGTCAATAAATAATGCACCAGGTAGGTTCCTAAGAAAGAGATATGGCGTACACGAAATTTTTAAATACCAAGTCTTTGATCGGACCGATCCTAGGCATGCACTTTCATGTTGATATGTTGCTCATGCTGAGAATGGACTATTTGTGCATTTTCGTATGTTTGGCAAAAGGTATTTGGAGCTTGCCTATGGTTTGGTCATTTGTTCGTATAAATTGATATGGTCGTTGAATTCTGATGTTAGAGTTGAAAAATGCTTAGATGCATGTTTGTATGCATGGATGATAGTTGCTAGGACCTAAATGTATCTAGGTTCGAGTGAAAAACCAGCTAAAAATGACATTACAGGCCCATGCGTACTGATACGCGAGGGACTGTATCGGTACGCCTAGGCAATTTTGAACTAGGTGTATTAGAACGGGTGCAGGGGTTTCGGTACAGTCTATTGCTCTAGAATATCTCTTTTTAGTCCAAGCCCTCGTACCGAAACGCATGATGACCGTATCAGTACGGTGTTTTAACAAAATTAAATGGATTTTTGGGTTCGAAGTGGTGTACCGATACGGTACCAAGCGTACCGAAATAGGATTGCAACACCGTATCGGTACAGATGGCAGTTATTTTAGTTGATGTCATGGAAGCTAGTTCTGATTTCTTACATTTTACTCCCTAAAAGTTGTGGTTGCAATTGAATGAGTGTGGTTGTTCCTCTTGAGTTAATTTTTGGCATGTATGCATAAAATCTACCTAATTAAAGGTTGGTAACATAAAAATGGGTCAAGTCCTTGGAATTTTAAGAATTTGCAATTTGGTCCTTTTGTGGCTTTTCAAACAATTAGATGTCAATTCGATGCTCGATTGAGATGATTTTCTTCCTCTGCTTTTATGAACATATAGGGTGATAATTTGCATCTAGACATGATAAAACAAAAAATGGATGTGTTTCAAGTAATTTCTTCCGATTTACCTTGATAAACCTAATGTAGCTCGCTCCGTCTGGTCTTGCGACTAGGCTAGGTCGAGGGGGTTATATTTGTTGGTATCATAGACATGTTCAAAAAGTTGGGATGTAGTTGTTTGATTATTTGGTGACGGTTGAATTGCACGGTGATTGTTTAATACCATGTTGGGGTATGAGTTGGGAACACATTGCCTATTACCGAGGTTTTAAAATGTTTTATATGGTTGTCTTGGATCCTTTGCCTGATGCTAGCCTGATTTTAATGTGTTTTGATGTTTTTTTTAGCATGGCTCGATGTGAGACTCGTTCAACGGCTGGTAATGCCGGGTCTAGGCAGAATAATGATAATGTAGGGAATCTTAGTAATATCTTACCTCTTTATTTCCCGTTTGCTCCACCTGCTAATGTTGGGGTGGGTGATGTACCTTAGGCTCCGCAATGGTTAGATTATGGGAATTTGACTCCGTTAACCCAAGCGATGACGAGAGTTTTTTAGGCAGCGATAGCTGGAGTGCAAGTGTAAGCACCGACACCTACCGTAGTGGCTAATCAAGATTTGCCCTTGGAGCATCTCCATAGTTTAAGAGGCGAGGAAATCAGGGGTTTGAGCCTTGAAGCAGCTGAGAGATGGCTGGATAAGATAATCCGTATTTTGAATCAGGTGGATTACAACGATGTGTGCAAGCTGGGTTGCATTGTGTCTTTGTTGCATGGTGATGCTTATCACTGGTGGGTGAACACGGTTGTGGGTTTCTTGGAGGCGGATGTGACATGGAAGTTCTTTTGGAGAACTTTTTAAGAGGAAGTGTCTTGGTCCTTATTATCTAAAGCGCAAGTTTATATCGCTAGCGCAGAGTGGTATGTTAGTTACTGAGTATGAGAGATCACGTGATAAGCAATACTAGTTAGGTCACAAGTATGGTGGTGGCAGGGTTGTGGTTATGTTCGCCTAAAAGTCATTTTTTGAGGCTCTGGCATAGTTAGTGATAGTTTGGTTTTAGCATGTTAGCCGATATGGCTATATGTGTTAGCATCAAATGTGTTAGTGACATTCGAGATGGTGATGTGTTGGGTATTCTCCAAATACCTGGATTCGAGTAGTGGCCGGTGTGGTGGTGTTCTCGGGTACTATGGTATCGAAAAGAGTTTTGATCATCAACTAAGGGTTGTTAGAGTGTTTTTGACGTGTTGGAAGGAATTTTGGTACCGAGAATGTTATAAGTAGGTGTGGATGTTGAACATGCATAGTGTAAAAACACTTATATGTATATATTTAAATATGTCGGTACATGCATACATCTTTGGGCATGACATTAGAGATTTTGCACCCATATGCATATGCATAGACATCTAGGATGCCATATAAGGAATCATGCATACATATGTCCACACTTACGGATAGTTTCCCGGAGGCCGACGATAAAGTGTTAGTATCTATTTCCTTTGGAGAGACAGTTACAACTAGAAAGTTGTATAGGCGGTGTCCTTTGGTTGTGCAAGGTTATGAGTTTACCACAGATCTAATGGAGTTATCCTTCCATGGTTTCGATGTCATCTTGGGTATGGATTGGTTGAGTGAGCACAAGGCGGTTGTGGATTGTGAATCTAAAAGGATTATCTTGAGGTTGGTTGATGATTATGAGGTTGTGGTGGTTGGCGAGAATGTGAAGTTCTTGTCCAATGTTGTTTCGGCCACCCAAGCAAAAAAGATAATGCAAAGAGGGTATCAAGCTTATTTTGCTAATGTAATGAATCCTGAAGTTAAAGGTGTTCGGGTGCAAGACATTCAAGCTGTTTGTAATTTTCCAAGGGTTTTTCCTGAGGAATTACAAGGTTTACCACCGGTTTGAGAGGTGGAATTTGGTATTGAGTTGTATGCGGGTACAACACCGGTGTCCATTGCTCCTTATAGGATGGCACCGAAGGAGTTAAAGGAGTTGAAGTCACAGCTTCAAGAGTTGATGGATCATGGGTTCATTCGACCGAGTGTTTCACCTTGGGGTGCTCCGATTTTCCTTGTGAAGATGAAGGATGGTATAATGCGTATGTGCATTGAATACCGACAATTGAATAAGCTAACAGTGAAGAATAAGTATCCATTGCCATGAATTGATGACTTGTTTGATCAGTTTTGTGGGGCAGTGGTGTTTTCTAGGATTGATTTGAGATTAGGGTATTACCAGTTGAAGGTTAAGGATAAAGATGTGCATAAGACCGCGTTCCGTACGAGGTATGGGCATTATGAGTTATTGTTCATGCCTTTTGGTTTGGCAAATACCCCGACTGCGTTGATGGATGTGATGAATAGGGTGTTCCATGAATATCTTGACCAGTTTTTGGTGGTGTTCATAGATGATATTCTCATGTACTCTCGTACCAAAGAAGAACACGAGCGGTATTTGCGGATTAAGTTGCAAGTGTTGAAGGATAATCTATTGTATGCCAAGTTAAGCAAGTGTGAGTTTTGACTTAGGGAATTGATGTTCCTTGGTCATATAGTTTTCGCGGAGGGTATTCATGTTGATCCACCGAAAATTGAGGCTATTCTCAATTGGAAACAACCTAAATATGGTTCGGAGGTGCGTAGGTTTCTTGGGTTGGCTGGTTATTATCATCGCTTTGTAGAAGGCTTTTCGAGTATTGCAGCGCCGTTGACAAAGTTGTTACAAAAGACCTATGTGTGGATAGAGAAGCAACAGCTCAGTTTTGAGAAATTGAATGAGGTTTTGACACATGCTCATGTGATGATTCAACCTGAATCTGAGAAGGAGTTTGTGGTTTATAGTGATGTATAGTATGTTGGGTTGAGTTGTGTGCTGATGGAAGATGGTAAGGTGGTGGCCTATGCATCGAGGTAGTTGAAGGTTCATGAGTGCAACTACCCAACTCATGATCTGGAGCTTGCAGTTGTGGTTTTTTCCTTGAAAATTTGGAGACTCTACCTTTATGGTGAAAAGTGTGTGGTTTTTACGGACCATAAGAGTTTGAAATATTTGATGTCTCAAAAGGATTTGAACCTTAGGCAATGAAGATGGTTGGAGTTACTTAAGGATTACGAATTAACAATTGAGTATCATCATGGAAAAGCCAACGTGGTGGCTGATGCACTGAGTCATAAGGTTGCTGTTGGGCTTAGGACGAAGTTTACGAGGTTGAGCATGTCACATGAAGGTGGTTTATTGGCTGAGTTGCAAGTAAGCCTACATCGTCTCAGTTGATTAAAGCTAAGCAGCCGTTTGATGATTCTTTGGTTCCTCATGTGAAGGACGTAGCGGATGGTAATTTGACATATTTTCATTTTGATGGTGATGGTGTTTTGTACTTTAAGGGCCGAATAGTGGTGCCGGGGAATTTGAAGCTTAGGCACACTATTTTGACGGGGGCACATTCTAGTCCTTTTGCTAGGCATCCTGGTAGTACCAAGATGTATTGTGATTTAAAGGAGGTGTTCTATTGGGTTGGTTTGAAAAAGGATGTGGCAGAGTTTGTTTCTAAGTGTATGGTGTGTCAGCGGGTTAAGGCTGAACATTAGTTTCCATCCGGGTTGTTACAACCGTTGAGAATTCAGAATGGAAATGAGAGAGAACCACCATGAATTTTGTGTCAGGGTTACCTTTGACACCGGCTAAAAAGGATTCCATTTGGGTGATTGTGGATCGGCTTATTAAGTGTGCACATTTTCTGCCAGTGCATACAACGTACACTCTGGGTAAGTTAGAGGATTTGTACATTTCTAAGATCGTGCTTCTGCACGGGGTACCGAAGTTCATTGTTTCGGATAGGGATTCGAGGTTCATAGCAAGGTTTTGGGTAAGCCTGCACCGGGCTTTAGGTACGAGATTAAATTTTAGCACCGCGTATCATTCTCAGTTGGATGGACAGTCTGAGCGAGTTATCTAGATTTTGGAGGTTATGTTGAGGTGTTGAATTATTGAGTTTCAAGGAACCTGGGAGAAACATCTACCTTTGGTTGAGTTCGCGTACAACAATAGCTATCAAGCAAGTATATAGATGGCACAGTATGAGGCATTGTACGGCTGAAGGTGTTGTACGCCCTTGTGTTGGGCTGAGGTAGGAGAAAAATATGTTTCCTTACCGAATGTGTTGAAAGACACAAATGAAAAGGTAAAGCTTGTGTGTGATTGCTTGAAAGCATATGCGGATCGGTAGAAATCTTACGCAGATTTGAGGTGTAGGGAAATAGAATATGCGGTGGGAGATCGTGTATTCTTGAAAGTGTCACCGTAGAAAAAGGTGATGCAGTTCAGACGGAAGGGTTAAGCTTAGTCTGAGGTTTTTTAGACCATACAAGATTATAGAGCATGTAGGTCCTGTGGTTTATCGATTGAGGTTGCCTCCCGAGTTGGAGAAAATACATGATGTGTTCTATGTATCTATGTTGCGGAGGTATCGGTCGGATCCCTCGCATGTCATGCCGGTGGAGCATATTAAGTTAAGACCGGATTTATCCTATGATGAGGAACCGGTGGACATTCTTGATTCCAGCAGCAAAGTTCTTCATGACAAGACGATTGAGTTTGTTAAGGTTTTGTGGCGGCACCGTGGTGTCGAGGAAGCCACTTGGGAAGGTAAGACGGACATGATGGAGTAGTATCCGCATTTGTTTCCTCCAAGTAAATTTCGAGGACGAAATTTCTTAAGTGGGGGAGAGTTGTAACACCCTGGTATTGGGGCTAGACGTTTCAAAGGTTGGTTCGAAGGTTCGGTGGACCGAAATTAGATATTCGAGTTAGTTTACAGATTTAATCGAGTTAAATATTTTTGAAGGTGTTAAAATTGTGGAAAAATATGCTAAAATCATGATTTAATATGTTAAGGTTTTTGGTGAAGTCAATTTTGGAAAATGGATTTTGGAAGGGTGACATTTTGGTTGGTGACCAAAATGTAAATTTTGAAAACTGGTTTAAAAAGGGTGACTAAAATGAAAAGGGATCAAATTCTTAGAATCCTTAAGGAGCTATTTTACCAAGTTTTTACTGGTGATTTCTCCTTTCAATTAATCTATTTTAACATGTGTTTCCAAAGTTAATTAAAGGGATTTTAGATATTAAAAGTTAGTTAACCTGTTTCAAGATATTTTGACGTAACTTTTCTTTCTCTTAGCCAAACACTCATGTTTTCATCAAAATCCAGAGGTGAGAGATCTTTTTACTCAGATTATTGATTTATAATTGATTAATTAACTTTGTTTTACAAAATCTCATTGAAATCTTGTGTTTTCCTAGTTTTAAACAAGCTAATTGAAGGAGAAATCTCACAATAGGGGTAAGCTCCGTGATCTCCTCTATTGAATGGTTCTTTATTGATATTCCCAAGTGTTTGATCCTTGATTCATGATTTATAAACCGATTCTTCATGTTTTACAATGTTTAATTGAATTAATTGGGTAAAATTGATCGAATAGTGAAAGGTTCGAAGTGGATCTATTTTCCAGTGTTTAAGATTTATTTTAAACATATTTTGGATGTATTATGATGTTGATAAGTTGTTTTCATCAATGGAATCCCGAAACTCTTAAATCTCTAATTGGTTAGGTTGTTAGATTTGTGTTTTTGTGGTAATATTTGAGTTTTATCATTGCTAGAAGTAAAATGATGTTGGGGAAGGGTTTTTTAGTTGTTAATTGATAAAGTTTAATGGTTTGAATCGTTATATTATGGCTGAGTTAAGTTTTGGAAGTATTTGGGGATGATTTCGGTATGTTTCGGATGGTTGTTGAGTGGGCAACTTGAGAGTTGCGGGATATTGCTGTTAGGCAATGATTTGAATGCATTTTAATGCATTGGCCTATGGTTTTATGTTGTTAAAACATGGGATAATCAAGGCGACTAAGTTCGACATTGATTGTTGCTTGCCGGGAGCTCGATTCGTATTGGCGAGCAAGGCGAAGTGTATCATGAGTGGAAACTGGTTTTAAATGCTTTACAAAGGTTTGTTAAGGTTGTTGGGAGTTTAGGGTAAGCTTGAGACACTTACCTAAGCTCGGAAGTAAGTTTCCCTTATTTTGCTCTTAAATATCGGCTTGAATATGAGCATGTTGTTTTCATGTTTTGGTGATAAACATGATATGATTTACTTACTGGAAATATATGATTTTAAGTACATATGCAGGGGATTAAAAGTATGTTAAATGCTAGTGAGCATTGGATTACATTCCGGTTGGGAATGGTGTTATTGCTTGGGCAATGTGATTTGCATATGTGGTGTTTTATATAATGCATTGTAAAACAGTAAGTAAATGGTTTTGCAAATGATATATTGGCTATGTGACATGATGAGAAAACAATCAGATATAGTTAGCATGCCATAGGATTATAAGTGAATTATAAAATCTGAACAAAATCGATCGTGGCCATGGGTCGTTGAGGTATGGCGGTTTAACAAGGCCACTCGAACTACTGGGGACCTCATTTGGGGCTTGCGGTTTAACAAGGCAACTGAAATTGATGGTGATCTTTCAGATTAACTAGGCAAGGTCGGTACACTTGCGGTTTAACTAGGCAAGGGTGGAGTCTCGCGGTTTAACTAGGCGAGGGTGTCAAATCTTGCGGTTTAACTAGACAAGGTTTGGGATATCATGCGGTTTAACTAGGCATGGTATGAGAGATCCATGTATCTGATATGTGTGGGATAGAGGTAGTCAATCTGGGTCACTATAAATGCCAATATATGTGAAAATTTATGAATGAAACCTACTTTATAATGCTTTGGTATTTAAGCATGGTTTGTTTATAATGCTTTGGGATTTAAGCATGGTTTGTTTATAATGCTTTGGGATTTAAGCATAGTTTGTTTATAATGCTTTGGGATCTAAGCCTGGATCATGTATATGATGTTGCATAAGGGTGATTATGCATGTCTCGGTTGGAGACAAGGAAAATGCTTTGGTTGTTAAGCATGTTTTTGGGAAACAAGTGCTCGATTTTCAAAAGGTTTTAATTGCATCATTGTTTTATGAGCATCATCTCTAAGCATGTGTGCTTACGCTCTCTTTTCCTAATGATGCAGAGCATTAAGGTTCGGGGCAGCAAAGGCAAGGGTTGAAAGGATCCAAGTGATAAACTACTTTTGAGAATGAACTCGGTTTGTGTTTCTGGTTAATAAGGCAATGTGTTCACCATATTTTGGGGAGTTGTAATTCTGTTTTCCATGGCTATTAAGTATGTTTCTACACTGGATTATAAGGGTGATTTGATGTTGCTAAGCTTGAGGTTAATCTTTGCTTATGGTTGTTGATGTGGGGTTGTTAGGTATGCATCTAGAATTGCCTTAGTGATATCCATATTGAGATAGTCTATGCAAGTTTATTATGCTATGCTGGTGATGTTGATATGTTGCTCATGCTGAGAATAGACTATTTGTGCATTTTGGTATGTTTGGCAAAATGTATTGGGAGCTTGCCTATGGTTTGGTCATTTGTTCGTATAAATTGTTATAGTCATTGAATTCTAATGTTAGAGCTGAAAAATGCTTAGATGCATGTTTGTGTGCATGGATGAGAGTTGCTAGGACCTAAATGTATCTAGATTCGAGTGAAAAACCAGTTGAAAATGACATTACAGGCCTAGACGTACCGATACGCGGATGACCGTATCGGTACGGCTAGGCAATTTTGAACTAGGTGTATCGGAACGGGTACAAGGGTTTCGGTACGGTCTATTGCTTATGGAATATCTCTTTTTAGTACAAGCCCGCATAAAGAAGCGCATGCTGACCGTATCGGCACGATGTTTTAACTAAATTAAATGGATTTTTGGGTTCGAAGCGGTGTATTTGTACGGTACTAGGCGTACCGAAATAGGATTGCAACACCGTATCGGTAAGAGTCCTACCGTATCGATACGGATGGCAGTTATTACAGATGTCATGGAAGCTAGTTTCTGATTTCTTACATTTTAGTCCCTAAAAGTTGCGGATGCAATTAGGTCCCTAACAACTTTCAAACATGCATATCAACACCTCAATACACATAATCTAACATTTATGCCAAGATTAGGCAAGCAAAACAACATCAAGCTTCTGAAGGACCACTCTAGAGGCATGCTTCCTAGACCACCTTGCCAAACATACCAAAATGCATAATTATGCCAATCTCAGCATATGCATCATAACAACACAACCCACACAGCATAATAAACTTGCTCAAACCATCACAACATGGCAATCAACAAGGAAGCTCTAGATGCATACCTAAGCAACATTCATCCATAACTCAAGCAAGTATTAACACCAAGCTTAGTAACATCAAACCATCCTCAAAACTCAGCATAGAAACATACTTGAAATCCATAAGAAATCAGGATTACAACTCCCATAAAATGTGGCGAACACATTGCCTTATTAACCGAAACATAAAACTAGTTCATACTCAAGCTTGTAAATGTCCTTGGATCACTTAGCCTTGCCTCTTGCTACCCCAAACCTTAATGTTCCGCATCATTAGGAAATAGAGAGCGTAAGCAACCTTGCTTAGTGAGGATGCTCATAAAACAATGATGCATTAAACCATTTGAAAACCATATGCTTGTTTACCAAAAAACATGCTTACAACCAAAGCATTTTTCCATGATTCCAAGCGAACCAAAGCATTATGACCTTTATGCAACATCATGTACATTCCATGCTTAAATCCCAAAGCATTACATCATAAACCATGCTTAAATATCAAAGCATTAAATCATAAACCATGCTTAAATCTCAAAGCAATAAATCATAAAACATACTTAAATCTCAAAGCATTAAAAATAACCATGCTTAAATCTCAAAGCATTAAATCATAAACCATGCTTAAATCTCATAGCATTAAAAATAACCCATGCTTAATCTCAAAGCATTAAATCATAAACCATGCTTAAATCTCAAAGCATTAAAAATAAGTTCAACACATGAACCTCCACATATATTGGCATTTATAGTGACCCGAATAGACTACCCTCTATCCCCACATATCGGATACATGGATTTCTCATATCATGCCTAGTTAGACCGCATTATATCCCAAACCCTGCCTAGTTAGACTGCAAGATTTGACAACCTTGCCTAGTTAAACTGCGAGTTTTACTTCCTTGCCTAGTTAAACCGCAAGATATTGTTACCTCGCCTAGTTAAACTGCGAGTTTTACTTCCTTGCCTAGTTAAACCGCAAGATATTGTTACCTCGCCTAGTTAAACGGTGAGTTTTAGTTCCTTGCCTAGTTAAACCGCAAGATTACCATCAATTTGGGTTGCCTAGTTAGACCGCACGCCCCAAACAATGTCCCAACAGTCCGAGTGGCCTTGTTAAACGGCCATACCTCGAGGACCCATGGACATGATCAATTTTGTTCATATTTTATAGTGCACTTTTAGTCCTATGGCATGCCAACTATATCATATTGTTATCTCACCTTGTCACATAGCCAATATATCATTTACAAAACCATTTACTTACTGTTTACAATGCATTTCATAAAACACCACATATGCAAATCTCATTGCCAATGCATTAACACCATTCCCAACCGGAATGGAAATCAATGCTCATTAGCATTTAATATACTTTCGAACCCCTGCATATGTACTCAAAATCATGCATTTCTAGTAAGTAAATCATACCATGTTTATCACCAAAACATGCAAACAACATGTTCATATCCAAGCCGATATTCAAGAACAAAATAAGGGAAACTTACTTCTGAGCTTAGGTAAGTGTCTCATGCTTACCCTTAACTCCCAACAACCTTTACAAACCTTTGTAAAGCATTTAAAACCAGTTTCCACTCACCGATACACTTCGCCTTCCTTGCCAACGCAATACAAGCTCTCGGCAAGCAACAAACAACGTCAAGCTTCATCGCCTTTGTTATCCCATGTTTCAAACACATAAAACCAGAGGATAAATGTATCATTATGCATTCAAACCACTGCCTCAAAGCAAAATCCCGCAACTCTCAATTTGCCCACTTAGAAACCATCCAAAACAAACCGAAATCATCAACAAACGTTTTTGAAACTTAACCCAGCCATAAAACAACAATTCAAGCCATCAACCAACATCTAATAACAACCAAAAACCCATTCCTAACATCCTTTCACCTCCAGCAAAGATTAAATTCGGTTATCACCACAATAACTAAAAACTAGCAACCTAAATAATTAGAGATTCAAGAGTTTCAGGATTCTATTGATAAAAACAACTTATCAACATCAAAATGCATCCAAAACCTATATTAAATCAATCTCAATTACTGGAAATCAAATCCACTTCGAAAATCACTATGTTTCATCAATATTTTCAAAATAACTCAATTAAACATGGATAAAACATCAAAACCACATTACAACTTATAAGTCAAGGATCAAATACTTGGGAATATCAATAAAGAACCATTTAACAGAGGAGATCACGGACCTTAACCCTGTTATGTGATTTATCCCTCAATTGGCTTGTTTAAAGCTAAGAAAACATAAAATTCCAATGAGATTTTGCAAAACAAATTTAAGAAATCAAACTAAAATCAATAATCTGAGTGAAAAAAGCTCCTTACCTCTAGATTTGATGAAATTCTGAGTGTTTTGGAAGAAAAGAGTTGTGAGAAAAAGGTTTAGGAAAAAGTTACGTGAATTTCTTTTTAAAAGCTAATAACTAACTTTAGATATTTAATCCTTATTAAAACTATTTTAAAACACGTGTTTAAAATGATTTAATTGAAGAAGTTAACCACCAGCAAACACTTGGTAGAATATTTCCTTAAGGATTCTAAGGATTTGACCCTTTTCATTTTAGTCGCTTAAAAACAGTTTTCCAAAAATCGCATTTTGGTCACTAACCCAAAATGTCATATTTCCAAATTCCTTTACCTAAAATTGATTCCACCAAAAGTCAATATATATTAAAATATAATTTTTAACTATTTTTTCATATTTTTATCTTACCAAAAATATACGGTCCCGAATCCGACTCGAATCTCTAACCCGGTCCACTGGACCGTCTAATAAACCTCAAAACCGCTAAGCCCAAAACTGGGGTGTTACAGGTTTTGTGTGGCCAAAACAAGGAATAATCAAGGCGTAGCATCTTGAGGTGGTTTGAGGCTTTCCGGGAGCTTGTTTCGTGGTAGCAAGCGAGGCAAAGTGAAATCGGTGAGTGGAAACGGTCTTAAAAGTCTTTCAAAGGTTTGAAAGTGGTTTTGGAAGTTTAGGTTGAGTTTGAAACACTTACCTATGCTTGGATGTAAGTTTCCCTCCTTTGCTCTTTAATATTGGCTCGGATATGAGCATATATGATTCATGTTTTAGTCGTAAACATGGTTGGTTTTACTTACTGTAAATGCATGATTTCAAAGTATATATGTAGTGGTTTAAAAGTATATTAAATGCTAGTGAGCATTGGTTTTATTTCGGTCAGGAATGTGATATTACTTTGGCAATGTGATTTGCATATGTGGGGATTTTGTGTAATGCATTGTAAAACAGTGAGTAAATGGTTTTGTAAATGATATATTGGCTATGTGACAAGGTGAGAAAACATTCAGACATAGTTGGCATGCCATAGGATAAAGTGCACTTTAATATATTTAAAAATCGATCGTAGTTAAGGGTCCTTAAGGTATAGCGGTCGACTACTCGGACTATGTTGTTATCACTTAGGTTCAACGATCGGTCCCCCTTGTTGATGTACAGCTTGCGGTTGGCAAGGTTGTAAATTCATGTGGTCGGCATGGGGCAGTCTTGATGATGGTCGGTCATTAAGGGAGATCCATATATCCGATGTGTAAAGTTAACGGTCGTTTAACTAAAGATTAGCGTTCGGCTAATCAAGGATAGTGGTCGACTATCCGGGGTCACTATAATTGCCAATATATGATAATTCTAACGTTGAATCTATTTTAATGCTTTGGGATTTAAGCATGGTTTTGTATTTAATGTTTTGGAATTCAAGCATGGTTTTGCATAAAATGCTTTGGGGATTTAAGCATGTGGAATATATTGTTTTGCATATGGTCGATATGCATGTATTGAATTGGAATCATTGGAACTTTCTTAGGTCGTAAGCATGGTTTGAAAACAAGTGTTGTTTTTCAAGGGTTTTAATGCATCATTGTTTTAAGAGCATCCTCACTAAGCAAGTGTGCTTACCCTCTCTTTTTCCTAATGATGCAGAGCATTAAGGCTTGGGGCAGCAAAGGCAAAGTCGTAGTGATCCAAGAGGCAAAGCAATTTTGAGTATGAACTCGGTTTATGTTCCCGGTTAATAAGGCAATGTGTTCGCCATGGATTTTGGGATACGTAGTTCTGTATTTCACTAGTTTTGAGAATGTGTAATGCTGTGATTTCGGAGTTTAATTGATGTTGTTAAGCTTATTGAGCATCATTACCTATGGTTGACGTGATGTGGTTGCCTAGGTATGCATCTAGATGGTCTTGTTTGGATGGCATGCTTTGATTAGCTTAACATGTTGAATTTGGTATTAAAGTGATGTTGGTATGATGCTTGTGCTGGTAAATGGTTACTTGAGCATTTTGGTATGTTTGGTAAAATTTTTTAGGGAGTATGCCCATAGATTAAACCATATTGTAACCCCCTCAACCGGCCTAGTCACAAAACTGAACCAAGCGAGCTACATTAGGTTTTCCAAAGTAAACCATAAAGAAGAAACTCGAACTGCGCCTTTTTTCTTTTTATCTTAACAAGATGCAAATTAAATCTCTACATGTTCATACTGACAACTGGTGAAACCTCAACTCAATTGGGCATCGAATTGACATCCAATTGAGTATAACAACGATATAGGTACCAAATTGTAAATCTTGAAGATTATGAGGACTTAACCCAATTTTAAGTTACCATCCTTTAATTATATAGGTTACATACTTACACGTCAAAATTCAGCTCAAAACGTTCATCCGATCTTATACAATTGCATCTACAATATTTAGGGACCAAAACGCAAGAAAATAGAACTTCAGAAGATACCAAAATAACTGAAATAACTAACACCGTACCGGTACGGTCAAGGGTGTTTCAATACACATTTACAAATTTTAAACCCCAAAATTCCAGTAGCCATTTTTCGTTCTGATACGCCCCCACGTATCGAAACGCCCTACACAAAACCTTTAGTCCGTATCGAAACGCTTCACACCATATCGAAACACTGGCAAATTTTTCCTTGGCCCGTACCAAAACAATTGTCCACTTACCTGTATGCTAAGCCTGGAATGGCTTACTTATACCGAAACATGGACACTCCTACCGGTATGCCTGGACCTGTAATGTCCATTTTCACTGGTTTAACATGTGTTCAACCATACAAAAACATTCTAACATATCCCTAACATACTGCCAACTTATTCTAAAATCCAACCACAACTTTACATCACAAATTCAACAACATTTCATGGCATTTTGCATCAAATGTAAATCTATAGGCATGCAACCTAGTTAACCAACCAAGTAAAACATGAAACTCCAAACCATCAACAAAATCAAACCATAAAAGCCATTTACAATTCAAGAGCAGCTAAGCACACTTGCTCAAATAGGTAGTTTAACAAAACCTCTCCCAAAACAACGGAACCCCCATTTCCCTTATTACTTATAGTCTAGTTCAAACATACTTTGGTTACCAAGTCTTGTACCGATCCCTTGCTTCTCCCTGCCTTCCCAAGCTTTTAGTTCTCCGCATTGATGGACAAAGTGTAATACCCCAATATTTGAGTATGTCTAAATTGCAAAGTTTTAAAAGTTGGTGGTTTTAGTTCAGTGACTAAAATGTAAAAATTCAAAGTTTGGTGACAAAAGTGAAAAGTTGGGAAAAGTATAGGGACCAACATGGTAATTTCGCCAATAAATATTTTTTTGGTAAAAATGAATATTTTATCCCAGTACAAGAATTTTGGTGGGAATCGGATGTTTGGTACGAGAATTGTGTAAAAAGCTATAATGGGGATAAGTTTCGAAAATTAATTCGGATGATCATTCGAGCTCAAAAAATTATGAAAATTTGATGGGAGTCTTAGATAGACTAAAAGAAGATTTTGTTAAGTTTTGGGATCGTTTTGATTCGATTTGGATTTGATTCTATACAGTATTTGAGTAAATAGGGGTTAATGGCATATTTGAAAATACCAAGGTTCATTAATGGCATTTTGGTCATTTTGCCCTTACTTTTTATATTAAATTAATTATTTTGGATAAAACAAGACAAGTGTTGTGATCCTATTGGTTATATCTAAGGGGCAAAATGGTCATTTTACTAGTGATGGGGATTTTTATATTATAAATTAAGATTTAAAATGCCATTTGTCATGTTTATTAATTAAAGAAAAGCCTAGAATTGTTCATCTTCTTTCTCTCTTTGCCGAACCATCATACCAAGGTAAGAAAGGATTTTTTATTCAATTTTTATCAAGATTTAGTTGGTTTTTGGATCAAGACATGAAATAGAGAATTGATCACCATCAAATTCTCTTTCATTTGGTATAATTTTTGAGTAGTTTCCATGTTTATATGTTTGAGTTTAGAAGTTAGGGTTTATGAAGGAAAAGTTGATATATTGAGTTTTATGAATTGTTTTGATTAAATATGGTGTTGGCATGAAAATAGTAAATTTTATATGTTTTGGTTGTTAGGTGATTTTTGGGAAAATTGGAAAATTAGGGGAAACTCTTGCAAAATTTTTATTTGAAGAGGAAATAATGTTAGAAGCTTGAATATGTTGTTTAGAAGTTAAAAACATGCTTGAATCAAGTTGGAAAGTTAGATCAAAGTGACCATTTGTATTCGGCTAAGTGAAGAAATTTGGGGGAAAATTATGGAAATTTTTCCTAAGCTTGGAAATGATGTAAGGGTGATTTTATAAGCTTTGGAAAGTCATTTGGACTAAAATGGAAGGTTGTGAAGTAATAAGGACTAAGTTGTAAATTTTGGAAGGTTTAAGGACATAGTTGTTAAACTTGCTGTTTAAGTGTATTGTGATGGAAAATCAAGTTTAGTGATTAAAAGGATGACTATGAAGTTTAGATAGAATTTGGGGACCAAATTGTGATTTCGGCAAATTTAAGGATTTAATGTAAATTTTTAATGTTTGGGTCCTCAAGTGTAAAGAATGAATAATGTGAGGTTTAGAGTTGGAAATAATGGTTGGAAGCTTAAAAAGAGTCTTTAGGACTGAAATGAATATTTTGGAAATTTTGAAGAATTATTAGAAATATTCTTCCTAATGTGTATTAATGTTAGTAAGATACTAACATGTATTTTGAATGGTATGTGTTGTTGTAATGTTGTGTAGATCGTAACCGTGATATGACTCGTGACTTGAATAAAGCAGTTGATAAGGAAAAAGTTCAAGAACAAGGTCGAAGGTGATTGTACAGCTTACTAAGTTACTAGTGAGGCAAAGGTGAGTGCATTCTACTTACTCTATTTATGAAATGAGAAAGACTGGTGGTAAGTCAATCTCGATTATTGAAAGAAAAGGATTTGAATTTTATTAAATGATTTTGAAATGATTTATGAATGATTTTCGGGTATGAACTGCCTAATGCATATTTTTACATATTGAAGTGATTATCTTGATCCATTGATATTATCGAAATGAATGAAATGTTCATAGTAGTAAATTATTTGAAAGCCTATTGTATAATTATTGAGAGCTTGGTATATTGGTATGCCAAAGAGGTAGAGTATAATAATATGATATTACTGTCAAATACAATAATGAGACAGTGAGCTGTGTTCTACGGCTATGACCTATTGGTTAATACTGCTGTTAAGTTACGGCAGTGATATAGTGAGTTGTGTTTACAACAATGACCTATTATTATCATTGATGCTGTTATGTTACGGTAGTGTTTACAGTATTACACTGACATTGATACATTGGTATGGATACATTGATACATTGTTTTATTAATGGCACAACTAAATAGTTGTTGTCGGGCCCATGTGCATACTCATCATTGACTCGCATACCATGTATTCTCATCCATATTACATTGGGCTATATTGATGTGGAAAGTGAAGTATAATGGATCAAATTGATATAACCTGTATTGTATTATATATGAATATTGAGATTGTTACAGGTTACGAAAAAGGGAATGGTTTTGACAAGTTAGTTTTATGATTTTCAAATCCTTTTTTATATTTATAATTTTGCACTCTAATTGTTCTTATCATTATTTTACTATGGAATGTTTTAAATATTTTTACATTGCCTTTCTAAGTAAATACTTAGCGTGTGATTGTTTCACGAGTAGGTAAGAAGGAAAGTAAGGAGTAAAGAGAAGATGCAGACTTCATCACATTTTGAGGATTGAGCATCAGTGATCAGTATGACATCTTTAATGTCGTCTTTTGATATTTCTAGTTGGCATGTTTAATATAAATGTTTTGGATGCTCTGATATATATATTTAGAAACGAGTTAGATTAACCGTATTTTATTTACTATTTAAATGATTTTAAATTAGGTAGTTTTTAAGCAGTTTTATTATTTAAATAGCTACTAAGTAAACTACCTAGTTGCTGCTTTAATTTAGGTTTTAATTGAACTTAGAAAAATTAAGTTTTAAATTTTATGCGGTTAGCTATATGACTAGTTTTAAAAGGTTATATTTATAAAAAAACAAATTTATATTGATTTCATGTATATGGTCAATAGTAAATGCTTAGTGACATCTCTGACCTGTATTCAGCAATGGATACAAGAAGGGGGTGTTACATTTATTGGTATCAGAGCTATAGGTTTAGTCGATTCTCGGCCGGAATGAAAGTTGTTTTTTGTTGAAAAGTGTGTACATGCCACTAGGATGTCAAATTTATTGATCTGATGCTTATATTATTGATGAATGTCGCTCCTTACTAATGTAGTAGTTATGTGATTATAGATGTTTGAATCAAGAGGTTCTAGACGAGCTGTAACCCCCTTGACCCGACCTAGTTGCAAGACCGAACCGCGCGAGCTGCATTAGGTTTACCGAAGTAAACTGTGAAGAAAACTCTGGAAACACGTCCATTTTTTTCCTTTTTATCTTATCTAGATGCTGGTTATTACCCTACATGTACATACAAACAACGAGTGAAAACCCAACCCAATCGGGCATCGAATTGATATCCATTGGTCACTTGACAAGAATAGGGACCAAAACATAAATCTTCAAATCTATAAGGGTTAACTTGTAATTTGCTTTACCAATCTTCGATTAGTCAGGTTACAAACATACATGCCAAATTTCATCTGAACTCATCCAATTGCATACATAACACCCAGGGACCCAGTTGTAATTTCCATTGTTTCGAAGGACCAATTTTGCAATTAAAGTTACCAATCCTCAATTAAACCAATTACATGCATACTGGTGAAATTTCAAGTCAAAACGATCATTCAAACTCATTTAATTGCGTGTATATCACTCAGGGACTAAAACGAGAGAAAATAGAAACCTTAAAACATACTTTAAACTAACTTAATTGCCACCGTATCGATACACGGGCAAGTGTATCGATACGCCTGAGCCTTTACAAAATTTCAGATTCCAGTAGCTCAAACCGTAACGATACACCTTTACGTGTATCAATACACTATGCCTGAAACCGTAGACCCGTATCGATACGGTCACCCGTGTACCGATACGCTAAGCCTGAAAATGTGATTACCAGTATCGATACTGTCTCCCGTGTATCGATACGCTGTGCCTGGAAACACTTACCTGTATTGATACGGGCACAGGCGTATCGATACGCCCTGACCTATAACGTCAAAATTTGCTGGTTTTTAGCCTCGTTTTGGAATTCTAACACTTAAGCATGCTTCTAACAATGAAATAATATCATCATTGGTCATTTACCATCAGCTACCATAAACCAAACATCAAGAAACAATCTTCATGCTTTAAAGGTAAACTATAGGCATGCTTCCTAATACTCAAGCAACCACAACATGAACCATATGCAAAATCCAACAAACCAAGCTTATCAAAGTCCAAAGCAACAATATAAACTTGCTCAAACGGAGAAGTAACCACTCAAACCCTCCCAACAACATTTAAGCACATTGCCTTTATTACTACTTTAAAACCTAAACATACTTTGGTAAATCAAGTCTTGGAATCTCCTCCTTGCTTGCTAGGCCACTTGCATTCAATCAATATGCATTGATGATAAAAGAGAGCGTAAGAAATCATTGCTTAGTGAGAAAAAAAATACAAACCATCATCCAATGCAATTAAAAACCATTTCAAAACAATCATGCCATTCTTTCAAAACATGCACTTAGTCTTTACAAAATCAGCATATTAAACCATATACAACATGTATCATGGATTCCACAGCATAATCTCATATGCAATTCCCTCTACTTAAGCCTTTCCCATGCATAACATCCCATATGCAAAGCTTAAGGAGTAAAACATGTGTAAACACTTTATTCCAAATCAATCCATCAACATGATACATTTAAAACATTATATTGGCTTACAAGTGATCCATCTCAACAACAACATTTCCATAAAACCATCATTAACATCGATAACATCGGATACACAAATTTCCGAAGATATCTCACAATCTCTTGCAGCTCAATAGCATTGAGTCGTGCAACACATACACCACCTCTACATTACCAAGGCTAATCCTCCAACTTGGAGTAAACACATTCGACGCATCAACCTCTACAACATGTGGCGGGAGTAAAAGCCATCAAAGTGCTACCTCAACAACATTGGGGTTCACATGATCGGAGTAAGTACCTCTCGCACCACCTCTACAACCATGGGCGACTTATTATAGTGCACTTTAAATCCTATGGCCGACCAATTATATCCGATAACATTTCCATAACGTTTTCAATTCATCACTTGCCAATATAATCCACTTTTATAAACATACCTCACTATTTTATTATGCATTAATCAAATCACTTTAACATGTACTAAGCCATGCACAAACCATGTTCATAATATTCTTTGAAATCATGCATTACTTTCCAAATGCATCTAACACCATTTTATATCAATTCCCATCATTAAACCATGTTCATTTCATGCATAAAACAGGAGGTAAACAATCATTTAACAAGTGCATTCATAAATCATTTGCCAGCCAAAATCGAGAGAGAAATCCACTTTACTTACTTCTGAGCCTTAGACCAGCGTATCAAGCCTAGTCTAGACTCCTATTAAACCTTTTTAGACCTTTGAAAAGCTATTCTTAGCCGTTTCACTCACCGACAAAGCAACACATTCCTTTCCGATGTCAAATCAAGCCTTCGGCAACTCCTCAACACCAAGATTCGCTTCCGAACTACTTTCCCCTGTTTCAAACACATCATAACAGAGAATCCAATGCATTACAATGCATCCAAACTCACAGCAACACAACAATTATTAGCACCCAACTATAATCCTCCACAACACTCTATCTTAACAATCGAAAACATCATCGATTCCCCAAAACCCTCAACCCAGCCCACAACTACGAATCTCAACCTTCAAATAACATCAATTAACATCCAAAGAACAACCTAAAACAACATTATACCTCCAGCAAGCAATAATCAACCACAACACCTCAAAATCTCTTAACTAACAACCTAACAAATTAGAGATTCATTAGATTGCGGGATTGTATCATCAAAACTCACTTCATAATCATTTTAGACATCAAAATCAAGTTATAAAACAATCCTTAACTCAGCAAAAATATATCACTACGAATTTCCACACTTTTTCATCATAAATAATCAATTAAACCATAAATCTGAGTTTAATTTATCAAAACCCAATACAAATCATATAAAATGGATCAAGAACTTAGGAATTTCAATAAAGAACCTTTCATTAGAGGAGAAGAACGAATCCTTACCTCCAATGTTGATTTCTCCCCTTATTTGCTTTATAAACCATGAAAATCAAGGTAGAAATAATAAGTATTTGATGTAAAAGCTTTAGAAATCAATTTGGAAATCAAAAACTCTTTGAAATCCTAATTTTACTTGAAGAAATTGAAGTTGGAAATATGTTTGGCTGGAGAGAATTTGAGAGAAAGGAGTTACAAAGTTAGTCACGTGAAATTCTTTTAAAAGCCTTCATTGTGTTTAATTAATTCTCTCCTTATTTATACCTCTTAAAACTTAATTAAAAATAGTTAATTAAAGGGAGAAATCTGATGAAACCCTTTTAGATTAATAGCTCCTTAAAGATTCAAAGTTTTGACCCATTTTCAAAACAGTCATTAAAAACAGTTTTGCAAACTTGCATTTTGGTCACTAACCCAAAATGTCACATTTCCGAATTTCATTTTCCAAATTTTTTTACCCAAATCATTTATATATTTAATAATGATTTTAGAATATTTTTCCATATTTTTATCTTCAATAAAAATATTTAATCCAATTTAAATCCCGAATCTGACTCGAATCTCTAATCCCGGTCTACCGAACCGACTAAACCGTTCCCCAAAACTCCTAAGCCCAAAATCGGGGCGTTACACGAGTGGTGGATCAAGAGGTTCTGGAAGAAGCCGGTAGTGGCAATAACGAGGTTAACAATAACCCTCCGGCTTAATCGGAACATGGAAGAACCCCAGCACAGCAGGGAATGCCTGTGCAAGATCAAGAGACTTTTCTTCAGGCTTTGGAAACAGTTCTGACATGTTTTCCGCAACAAGCTCCCCCTGCTCCTCGAACGACAATTTCTAAAGAATTAAAAAGTTTAGGAGCGCCTAAATTTAAAGGAGAAGTAGATGAAGGTCCTGTGGATGCCGACATGTGGCTAAATGATCTAAAGATCATGTTAGAGGGATTTAACTGCTCAGAGACGGATAAGTTGGATGGAGCTGTCTCGTTATTTCGAGGTCAATCCAAATTCTGGTGGACTAATGCTACTATGCATGTCCCTCTTGAGCGGGTTACCTGGCAATTTTTCTTGGAAGAATTTAATCCGGGATATGAAACAACGATTCATTGGCCTGAAGCAAGGAAACTGGACCATCTACGAGTACGCGTGTGAGTTTAACAAGTTGAGCCGGTTTGCAGTAGAATTGATCCCTACAAAAAAGGATCGATGTGATTATTTTATTGAAGGCCTGAATAGGAGACCAAAGGAAATGTTGGTGGGATTGAACCTGCCTACTTTTCAAGAGGTGGTGAATCGAGCTAAAACAATGGAACATGTCTATTCAGAGGACACGATAGAGTAGACTTTGCAATCTAATAAAAGGCCAGGAACATCTTTAGCTCATTTCTCATCGAAGAGGAATAAATTTGGTTCTTGGTATAAGAATAAATCTGGATCTTCTCGGAAAGGAGGCAATACTGGAGGAAACAAGCAGGCTCAGACAGTTAATTCTGGCGCTGGTTCATCATTCCAATTCAGAACTCAACCATGCGATGTTTGTGGTAAACGTCATTCAAGCACATGATGGATGGTGACGGAAGCATGCTTTCATTGAGGAAAGATGGGTCATTTTATCAAAGACTGTCCACAAAAATTTGGATAGAAATATGTACAAACAGAAAGATCTGTTGTGATACCACCAAGAGGTAGAGGAAGAGGCAGACCAGGAAGACCATCTGAGTCGGCTTCACAAGCGAAAAGGTGTGCACCAGCTCGAGTTTATAATATACAGACTAGTGAAGACCGGGATGGCTTAAAAATTATTGCAGGTACATTCTATCTTCACGATAAGCCTGCATTAGTTTTGATTAATCCTGGTTTTACGCATTCATATGTTAGTACCAAGTTAAATGGAGACAGAAATATTCCATTAGAGCCTATCTGTAGTGATATAATGGCAACAAATCCTTTGGGTCAAAGTGCGAGAGTAAGTAGAAATTGTCTGATAAAGGTGCAAGGAACAGAGTTTCTGGCAAACCTAATGGAGTTACCTTTCAAAGAATTTGAAGTGATATTAGGCATGGATTGGTTATCTTTCTACCATGCCATTGTGGATTGTCGCTTAAAGCGATTAATCTTGGAAAATTTGAAAGGCGAGGAAATAATAGTAGTGGGAGAAAGGATGAATCCTTTATCTAATGTGATTTTAGCAGTTTTGGTGAAGAAGCTGCTATTAGAAGGTTGTCAAGCTTTTCTAGCTAATGTGGTGGATACTCGAACTGTTGGAATTACGTTGGAAGATATTCCTACTGTTCGAGAATATCCAGATGTTTTTCCTGATGAGCTACCAGGATTGCCTCCAGATCGGGAAATAGAATTTAAGATAGAGGTGTTACCTGGTACTGCACCTATATCAATGGTCCCGTATAGAATGGTGCCAGCTGAACTTCAAGAGTTTAAGGTGTAGTTGCAAGAATTATTGGATCAGGGTTTTATAAGACAAAGTGTGTCACATTGGAGTGCACCGGTATTATTTGTGAAAAAGAAAGACGGGTCTATGCGGCTATGCATAGATTATCGTCAACTAAACAAGGTGACTATGAAGAATAAGTATCCTCTTCTGAGGATTGATGATCTTTTTGATCAGTTAAAAGGTGCAGCTGTGTTTTCTAGAATTGATCTTCGATCAGGATATCATCAGTTGAAGATTAAGGAAGAAGACATTCCAAAGACTGCTTTTTGAACTTGGTATGGGCACTATGAGTTTGTAGTGATACCATTCGGATTAACCAATGCCCCTGCAGCATTCATGGATCTAACGAACCGAATATTTCAGCCATATTTGGATCAATTTGTAGTGGTATTTATTGATGATATTTTAGTCTATTCAAAGACAAAGGAGGAACACGGTTCTCATCTTCGTGTTGTTCTTCAGATCCTCCGAGAAAAGAAACTATATGCTAAGTTATCGAAATGTGAATTTTGGTTATCAGAAGTTACTTTTCTCGGTCATGTGGTTTCAACAGAAGGAATAAGAGTAGATCCCAAGAAAGTACAAGCTATAGTTGAATGGAAAAAGATATTGCAATTTGGACGAAAAGGAGGAAAGAAATTGAGTTTCAAGTGGGAGATAAAGTGTTTCTCAAAGTATCACCTTGGAAAAAGATATTGCGATTTGGACGAAAAGGAACGCTGAGTCCGAGATTTATTGGACCATATGAGATTGTGAAGAGAGTTGGTCCGGTGGCTTATCAACTTGCTTTACCCCAGAAAAGGATAAGATTCATAATGCGTTTCATGTATCGATGCTTAAAAAGTATCGATCAGATCTTGTCCACATCATTACTCCGAAAAAGTAGAGATTCAACCAGATTTGACGTATGAAGAGGAACCAATCAGAATTTTAGCACGTGATGTCAAGGAACTAAGGAACAAGTCGATTCCACTTGTTAAAGTTCTTTGGCGAAATCACAGAGTGGAAGAAACAACGTGGGAAAGAGAGAAAGATATAGAAAAACGGTTTCCTCATCTTTTCAAATCAGGTACGTTTTGAAAATTCGAGTACGAATTTTCTTAAGGGGAGAATTGTAATACCCCAATATTTGAGTAGTGGCTAAATTGCAATGTTTTAAAAGTTGGTGGTTTTAGTTCAGTGACTAAAATGTAAAAATTCAAAGTTTGGTGACAAAACTGAAAAGTTTGGATAAAGTATAGGGACCAACATGGTAATTTTCCCAATAAATATTTTCATGGTCAAAATGAATAGTTTATCCCGGTACAAGAATTTTGGTGGGAATCGAATTTTTGGTACGGGAATTGTGTAAAAAGCTATAAGGGGATAAGTTTCAGAAATTAATTTGGATGATCATTCGATCTCAGAAAATTATGAAATTTTGATAGGAGTCTTAGATAGACTAAAAGAAGATTGTGTTAAGTTTTGGGATCGTTTTGATTCGATTTGGATTCAATTCTATACAGTATTTGAGTAAATAGGGGTTAATGGCATTTTTGAAAATACCAAGGTTTATTAATGGCATTTTGTTCATTTTGCCCTTACTTTTTATATTAAATTGATTATTTTGGATAAAACAAGACAAGTGTTGTGATCCTATTGGTTATATCTAAGGGGCAAAATGGTCATTTTACTAGTGATGGGGATTTTTATATTATAAATTAAGATTTAAAATGCCATTTGTCATGTTTATTAATTAAAGAAAAGCCTAGAATTGTTCATCTTCTTTCTCTCTTGGCCGAACCATCATACCAAGGTAAGAAAGGATTTTTGATTCAATTTTTATCAAGATTTAGTGGGTTTTTGGATCAAGACATGAAATAGAGAATTGATCACCATCAAATTATCCTTCATTTGGTATAATTTTTGAGTAGTTTCCATGTTTATATGTTGAGTTTAGAAGTTAGGGTTTATGAAGGACAAGTTGATATATTGAGTTTTATGGATTGTTTCAATTAAATATGGTGTTGTGATGTTGTTTCAAGCATGAAAATAGTAAATTTTATATGTTTTGGTTGTTAGGTGATTTTTGGGAAAATTGAAAAATTAGGGGAAACTCTTGCAAATTATCCTTCATTTTTATATGTTTCGATTAAACATGCTTGAATCAAGTTGGAAAGTTAGGTCAAAGTGACCATTTGTATTCGGCTAAGTGAAGAAATTTGGGGGGAAATTATGGAAAATTTTCCTAAGCTTGGAAATGATGTAAGGGTGATTTTGTAAGCTTTGGAAAGTCATTGGGACTAATATGGAAGGTTGTGAAGTAATAAGGACTAAGTTGTAAATTTTGGAAGGTTTAAGGACTTAGTTGTTAAACTTATTGTTGAAGTGTATTGTGATGGAAAATCAAGTTTAGTGATTAAAAGGATGACTATGAAGTTTAGATATAATTTGGGGACCAAATTGTGATTTTGGAAAATTTAAGGATTTAATGTAATTTTTTAAAGTTTGGGTCCTCAAGTGTAAAGAATGAAGAATGTTAGGTTTAGAGTTGGAAATAATTGTTGGAAGCTTAAAAAGAGTCTTTAGGACTGAAATGAATATTTTGGGTATTTTGAAGAATTATTAGAAATGTTCTTCCTAATGTGTAATGTTAGTGAGATACTAACATGTATTTTGAATGGTATGTGTTGTTGTAATGTTGGTAGATCGTAATGTGATCAGACTCATGACTTGAATAAAGCAGTAGATAAGGAAAAAGTTCAAGAATAAGGTCGAAGGTGATTGTACAGCTTACTAAGTTACTAGTGAGGCAAAGGTGAGTGCATTCTACTTACTCTATTTATGAAATGAGAAAGACTGGTGGTAAGTCATCTCGATTATTGAAAGAAAAAGATTTGAATTTTATTAAATGATTTATGAATGATTTTCAGGTATGAATTGCCCAATGCATATTTTTACATATTGAAGTGATTATCTTGATCCATTGATATTATCGAAATGAATGAAATGTTCATAGTAGTAAATTATTTGAAAGCCCATTGTATAATTATTGAGAGTCTTGGTATATTGGCATGCCAAAGAGGTGGAGTATAATAATATGATATTACTGTCAAATACAGTAATGAGACAGTGAGTTGTGTTCTACGGCTATGACCTATTGGTTAATATTGTTGTTAAGTTACGGTAGTGATATAGTGAGTTGTGTTCTACAACAATGACCTATTATTATTATTGATGTCGTTAAGTTACGGTAGTGTTTACAGTGTTACACTGACATTGATACATTGGTATTGATACATTGATACATTGTTTTATTAATGGCACAACTAAATAGTTGTTGTCGGGCACATGTTCATACTCATCATTGACTCGTATACCATATATTCTCATCCATATTACATTGGGCTATATTGATGTGGAAAGAAAAGTATAATGGATCAAATTGATATAACCTGTATAGTATTATATATGAATATTGGGATTGTTACAGGTTACGAAAAAGGGAATGGTTTTGACAAGTTAGTTTTATGATTTTCAAATCCTTTTTTATATGTATAATTTTGCACTCTAATTGTTCTTATCATTATTTTACTATGGAATGTTTTAAATATTTTTACATTGCCTCACTAAGTAAATACTTACCGTGTGATTGTTTCACGCGTAGGTAAGAAGGAAAGTAAGGAGTAAGGAGCAGCTGCAAACTTCATCACATTTTGAGGATTGAGCATCAATGATTAGTATAACATCTTTAATGTCGTCTTTTGATATTTCTAGTTGGCATGTATAATATAAATGTTTTGGCTGCTCTAATATATATATATATATTTAGAAACGTGTTAGATTAACCGTATTTTATTTACTGTTTAAATGATTTTTATATTAGGTAGTTTTTAAGCAATTTTATTATTTAAATAGCTACTAAGTAAACTGACTAGTTGCTGCTTGAATTTAGGTTTGAATTGAACTTAGAAAAATTAAGTTTTAAATTTTACGCGATTAGCTATATGACTAGTTTTAAAAGCTTATATTTATAAAAAAAAATTTATATTGATTTCATGTATATGGTCAATAGTAAATGCTTAGTGACATCTCTGACCTGTATTCAGCAATGGAAACAGGAAGGGGGTATTACACAAAGAGAGCGTAAGCACACTAGGCTTAGTGAGGAGTGCTTAAAAGCAACACACCATCAATGCTTTGAAACCATTTCTCAACATTACGTTAAAAATCTTTTCAAACATCCTTTAAAATATTATCATGCCTTTAAAACATGCATTTACCATCTTTAAAACTAGCATATTAACCATATGCAACATGTATCATTAACCAACAGCAAGTCCCATTGCTCAACCTCACTTTAAGCCTTCCCATGCATAACAACCATATGCAAAGCATAAAGAGTAAACATGTACAAAGCACATTATACAACATAAACTTTCCAATGATACATCAAAAATTATATTGACTCACAAGTGATCATTAACCAAGTTCATTTACCAAAAGAGTTCATCGGATACACTGATTCAACAAGTGTCTACACTTCAAGCCATCTCAACCGAAAATAGCGATACAATCACAATCGTGGTACCTAAACAATCGGGTACACTTTCAACCCACGGGGACACCAACCCCTTACCTCATTTAGATGCTTAATCCATTAACGGGAGTATACGGTACTATAAACCCCCTCCACCGTTAGGGTACTTGGATGGAGTTTTTGGTACACGGATCTAAACCCCTCAACATCCAAGGTGACTTATTGTAGTGCACTATCAATCCTATGGCTGGCCAACTATATCCGATAACAATTTTAAAACCACACTACTTGCCAATATAATTAACCATTTACCTTGTTGTTTTCAACAAGCATTTATCAAACCAATTTTCCAAAGCAACAACCATGCTTTAAAACACAAGTATAAACCATATACTTACAAGGATCACTTACCATGTGCATCCTTCAGCATTTCATGCTTAAAAACAGTATCTCAAATACTTTAAACATGCTTAAACAGTAGGTAACATGTAATCCAAAACAAGTGCATTAAACCATTTCAATCTAGCACGACAGAGAGAGATAAAACACATTTACTTACTTCTTAGTTTAAACTCCCATAAACCACCTTTAAAAAATTCCAAAGCTAAAACCCACGTTCTCACTCACCAATACACGAAACCTCGATTTGCTGACCCAAAATCAAGCGTCTGAAGCCTCCAAAGCTTCACCAATCACTTCCGGATCAATCTCCCTTGTTTTAACCACATTATAACAGAGGATTAATGCA